>CM055977.1:17535000-20011666 GCA_029531755.1 Holothuria leucospilota
TTACCATCTTATTATATATCGGTGTAAGAGTCGTGTTCTGTTCTCGTATAGTTCAAGTTCAGAATATTGACGCTTGAGTTGGGACGGGGTGGGGGTGGAGGGTATTTGATAGTTGGGATTAAAAAACTCTTCGGGCGGGTTTAAGGAAACTGCACGATACAGTTCGATTTTATTTTTACAGTGGGATATATATATATATATATATATATATATATATATATATATATATATATATATATATATATATATATATATATATTTCTTGTGGTTGTTATACCTCTCCTTAAAGGGGCCGCCGGACATGCCTATGTATGTGTGTGTGTGTGTTACATTATTGCTATAGTAACCGGCCTTGTAAACGGTGGCTCTTGTTAGGCATTTCCTTCAAGGAGGCAAGAATCTTTGACCCTGCAGTTACAGCTATGGTTTGGGGCTGATAGAGCTTTCTTGGAGAGTACCTTGGAGTTGTAACCCCTTAGAGGGTCACAACTCGACTCTTTAAGGAGAGGTATAACAACCACAAGAAATCTTTCAACCTAGGACGTGACGAAAAAGAAACAGAGCTCTCCAAACATGTTTTGTCTCTCAAGCGGAATGGCCGCGATTTCTCAATACGTTGATGCATACTGGCACGGTCAAACATCCACAGGAACTCTCCTGGCTCTTGCAACCTTTGTCAAGCCGAAAAGCTTGCAATAGGCGAACACCGGTCTCCCAATCTCCTCAACAAGAGATCAGAACTCTTATCTCAATGCCGACATCACTCCTCACGCAAGAAAATAACTCAGGCGGACAAGGGTTAAAAACAGACACAACGACCAAGATTAAAAAACGGGCACGGCTGACTCGAAAATCATTATTCATGTAGACCTCCTGATGAACGCACTAGCGTGAAACTCTGAGTAGAGGTTTTTGCTTTTATACCACAACTATTTAACTTATTCTAGCTCTTTTATTCCAAAATCGAGCACTTTGTTAGGTCCTGTCATTTGGACACCTTATTTGTATGCATATATAAATAAAATAAACTATTATTTATATATATATATATATATATATATTAATAAAATAAACAAACTATTATATATATATATATATATATATATATATATATATATATATATATATCTATATATATATATATATATATATATATATATATATATATATATATATATATATATAGATATGTAATTAAAGAGGAGAGTTCCACCTGTACTCCGAGAAAATAAATCGTAAAACAGGAAACAAATAAATGCATCACTAGTTGACTAAAAGAGTACAAAATAATCCAAGATTTAATTCGAAATTTTCGGTTCCCCTGGAACCTTCGTCAGCGAGATCAGACAGTGAAGTGTCTGATCACTGTCTGATCTCGCTGATGAAGGTTCCAGGGGAACCGAAAATTTCGAATTAAATCTTCGATTATGTTTACTCTTTAAGTCAACTAGTGATGCATTTATTTGTTTCCTGTTTTACGATTTGTATATATATATTTATATATATATATATATATATATATATATATATATATATATATATATATATATACATATATACATACGTACATACATACACACACCGTATTACTTTGTGGCGCCAGCAAATTTCGATTCGGGCCTAGATTTTAAAACAGGGTTGCAGAACCTTTTTCCTATGATGGACCACTTGACGTTCAAAATACTATCCGGCGAGGGCCAACGGCGCCGAAGGTGCCGAGTGAACGGAAATTATTTCTCGTATTGGCGTGGGCCCAGTTGCGGTCCAGGGTCAAGGGAAACTCCCCAGGTGCTCTGGAGCATGTAAAAAAATTCTGGGGATTACAATAAAGCGTTGTATTATCAGTGCTGTGGTCGAGACCGGAGGGTCCGAGACCGAGACCGGCCTCTTAACGGGCTTTACACACTGTTTGCATAGGGACTCGAGACCGGTCTCGGAGACGAGACCGACAATTTCCGGTCTCGAGACCGGTCTCGCTAGAGCACTGTGCATTATCTGTAAAAGACATCGTATGCGTGAGGCTAAACAAGCTACACATACCATAACTTGACCATTTGTTTTAATATATGAGCTTTGACTAGCTTGCAGTTGGATTTGATGATGCATCAAGTACCGTAATTATGAACGATGGCTGTTAGACAGAGATGGCCGCGCTTTTGAAAGCATTTCATTAGTGTATTAATGCACCGGAACCAAGGCAGTGTCAACAAACATACTTCTCATCGAGTTTCCTACCACAGAGCGTGTGGCAGTATATAAGCTGCAACGTCAGGCGCGGATCCAGAAATTTCGAAAAGGAGGGGGCCTGAAAGACCCCTTGAATATTCTCCTAGATTAACATTATGCTAATTTTCACAAATTTGTTATTGTGTATGTGGCGAAAAAGGGGGAGGGGGTGCTGAGGCCGGGAAATCCCCCCCCCCCACACTTGGATCCGCGCCTGGACGTTATACCTCAAGTGTAGTACTAAATGCCGATTCATACTTGATTACAGCGCTATATGACTATGGAAGTTGTTCAGCTCTGAGCTATGTCCGTGATTGCGCCAGGAAGAGCAAGGGATGACCATAATTATATGGTTCTTATAGCTTTACAGCGCGTAAACATTTGGAAGTACAAACCGGCCTCAAGGATCTGTATATGCCTGGTTTATATCCAGAGTATGCTATACAATACGTATGCTGGAGGCTGAAGTACTATACTATATTATAGAAGGGGTGACTTAAAATATCTAGAAAATGGTGAGCATGATAAATGGTATAGTTTGAAGGTATATTATCATTTAAATATTATGTATTTTTCAATTATGTACTTATGATTTCCTCGCTGGCCGGCTCAAACGATCTCCGGGCCGCACATGGCCCGTGGGCCTGAGGTTCCCCACCCCTGATTTGAAAAGTCCTAAATGTCCGGAAATTTCTACAGGTGGTAAGAAAAGGTGTCTTTTCGAATGAGAAAAGGATTTGCTTTGAGGTGTTCTCTCAGAACTCTGTTCCGCGAGTTACTAAAATTTTCGTACAAAGTGCAAACTGCAAAAGTGTACAAAGTACAAAGTGTCATAGGCGTGGCTACGCATGAGCGTAGGAAGCGGGAAATGGGGGTGAATATTTCAGACAACCGTCCTGGGGGAGGGTGTAAGGGAAGGGGTGTTCCCCTTTTCCTTTTTGGAGAATTTTTTTCGAATATATGAAGGTCTTTAGATGAAATTTTAAACTACAGTTTAAGCACTTTGGAAGAAATTTTATTGGAAAAGTTGTTTAGTCATATATTGTGGAAAGAGTTTGACAAATAAGGGGTTTTCGTCCTTGAAAGTGGAGGTGGAAACTTACTTTGGCACCCCAGATTTCTTCACCGGTATGACTTGGAGGAACACAGCATTGCAAGGCAACTCTTTCCCCTTCCGCTTTTTAAGGGGCCAAAATTGAAAGCTTTAGAGGCCTTGCCAGGCATTTTTAATTCAGACTCACCTTCTCTGGCAGACATCATTTGGGAAAAAAAAATTAAGTGTCTCCTTGTGGAGCTTGCGTGCAACTTTCGTCATGGGAAATGATTTTTGTGCAAAATTTCGTGCAAGTTTTTTGTGCAAAATTTCGTGCTTCGCGCGTTCTTGTCAGGGCTATTACTCTGCATCTGCAATCATATTATTAAGCCACTAATACACAGTTTTTATGGTGAAAAATATTTTCCGAAAACTAGAAGATATATGTATTTCCAAAATCCGCACTTGCCGGACATCAAGAGGGGATCATGAGGCAATCACATATCACGATTACCGTTGTTATCACCCATATAGTAAAATGCGGCTCTGCAAGATTACAGGATATATGTTTTGTGTTACATACTTTTAAAGACAGATTTGCATCACCCCAAGTATGACTTTTAGTTGGGGGTTAGCAAAATTCTCAATTGGTGACTACTCATTGATTGACATCAGAGTTACAAAATTCAAAAGATGCAGAGCTGCTCATGTTACACAGCATGTACAGAGAATGTTTTGATTACACATGGGGTCTTTTATGCTCACCAGGATGTGGCCTTGAGCAGTAAACTGTTTGTGTCTGCACAAGTAGAAACAGTAAAGACAATTATGGGCGGGGTTTATCACCAAGTAAAAGTCATACTTGGGGTGATGCAAATCCCTCTTTAAAGGCATATTCCGGTGGCTTTGCACAAGGGTGCTATGTGAAAGACAAAAGAATCCAAGTACATGCTCTCCAAACCCCTGAACCCCGTAGCAATACTTTATCGTATTTCAAGATATCTCACGTTCCTCAACAAGCACTCATCAAGGTCACATGCAGAATGTAAAATAAATTGCACGGACACATCGCCCCTTGTGTTTTTCTTTGTAATGTCCCATTTGTCCTTGAAATTTGATACTGTTGGAGTGTTTGGGTATCTTTTCTTGTAGATCTAGCATAAAACTATGCCATGTATAGGCAATGGCAACAAAAATATTAAATATTCCTTACAGGAAAGAAATACAATACTATGGTTAATCAATGTGCCGCGATGACATCACAAATTTCCCATCATGCACCGTGCCTCTGGAAAAATGCATTCTTTGTAAAGAAGTATCTTCCAAATACTACATGCAATTGAGATGCGCTTTGCACCCCCTGAAACAGAAAAACTGCATTTTTGGAAATCATTGAATTTATTCTCTGGCAAATCCTTTTAAGGCATTTTTGTGATTGCATTTCGCGTACCCATAGGTAGATTGTGAGTATAAAATTAATTTACAAAAAAGTCATTCTGGAACATGTTTATAGGTCCACAACCCCATCGGTTATTCTTTATCTCCTCTCATTAATCGACAGCCCTCCTCCACCCTTACCTTGCAAATCGAGTGTCTGAATGCTCGTTCAAGCTCATGTTTACATTGTCCCCATATTATAATTACCCTGCATGTTGCCTACGTAGCAGACCGTACGCCATATTCCTTGTTCAGTCATGGTGATTTGGGAAGCTGAGGAGCTGAGCAAACAGAGTCTGCTCCGAGGGGTACCCTGTATTAAGCTTCTGGGAATTGCCCCTGGACCTCCACCGGAGTACTATCCTGAACTCCATCAATGTGCCCAAAATAGAGTCCTTGAACCCATTGTATTCGAAAGAGCGTTCCTCGCGGACCTGAAAGAGCATCATTATACCAGGGAGTTGCAAACATCGGTTTACAACCCCCTGATTATACATCAGGGGAGGATTTGGGGGGGGGAAGGGGGCCCGGGCCCCCTTCCAAAAATTTTGAAGTTTTTTTTCAACTTCATAAAACAAATGACTAGGCCCTATTCCAATTAAATAAGCCTTTGTGATTTGTCAGAGTGAAATCCAAATTTGTTCATTATTTAAATTTCTACCTCAGAAAATAAGTCTTAGGTTAATAATTCTGTTACTGACCTCCGGCTGATAACATTTTGGCTTATATTGGTCACAGTAACTTTTTTCAAGGTATTGCAAGGGGTTACCATGAGAGCTGTATTGGATTGCTAACTTCAGTCTATTACCGGCCCGGCCCACAGCATTGGGAACACTGCTTCTACTTTCAAAGGAATTTCAGAATTCTTTAATATTTAGAGGAATATTTTCAACAACCTCAGGCTTTTAACTATAACTTGCTGCAACATTAGCGTCTTCTTTAAGCTTTGTAATTTACTTTAATGAAATGTACTTAGAATTTAGGGTATAATATAAGGGAAAAGAAGACTTCAATTCGGGAAACTGCCATCCTAATATGTGGACAACAAAGACTACTCTCCTCTTTCATCCAACCAAAATTTAAATTTCACATTATTATGAGTATTTTCCAGCCTTTTATGATGAGTTTCAAAAATATACTGAAGACATCACCATTTTGCATCTAAGCAATCTTAAATTAACAAAAATTTTCTCAAAGGGGAGGGGACACCCCTCCCCTTAGACCCCTCCCCAGAGAAGCATGTTTCACCCAACCAAAATTTAAATTTCACTAAATTATGAGCATTTTCCAGCCATATATGATAGGTTTCAAAAATATACTGAAGGCATCACCATTTTGCATCAAAGCAATCTTAAATTAACAAAAATTTTCTCAAAGGGTAGGGGACACCCCTCCCCTTAGACCCCTCCCCAGAGAAGCATACTCATAATTTAGTGAAATTTAAATTTTGGTTGGATGAAAGAGGAGAGTAGTCTTTGTTGTCCACATATTAGGATGGCAGTTTCCCGAATTGAAGTCTTCTTTTTCCTTATATTAACCTAAATTCTAAGTACATTTCATTAAAGTAAATTACAAAGCTTAAAGAAGACGCTAATGTTGCAGCAAGTTATAGTTAAAAGCCTGAGGTTGTTGAAAATATTCCTCTAAATATTAAAGAATTCTGAAATTCCTTTGAAAGTAGAAGCAGTGTTCCCAATGCTGTGGGCCGGGCCGGTAATAGACTGAAGTTAGCAATCCAATACAGCTCTCATGGTAACCCCTTGCAATACCCGGAAAAAAGTTACTGTGACCAATATAAGCCAAAATGTTATCAGCCGGAGGTCAGTAACAGAATTATTAACCTAAGACTTATTTTCTGAGGTAGAAATTTAAATAATGAACAAATTTGGATTTCACTCTGACACATCACAAAGGCTTATTTAATTAGAATAGGGCCTAGTCATTTGTTTTATGAAGTTGAAAAAAAAAACTTCAAAAATTTTTGGAAGGGGGGCCCGGACCCCCTGGCCCCCCTAAATCCTCCCCTACATATGCGTAATTTTTCGCCGATGGGGCTGTCTGGGGTGGGTTTACGGTATATACCTTATGTAAGCCAACCTCGAACCTGCCGAACTGAAGTGAATAGACATACTGACGCTAAGTAGACTTACGTGAGTTATCCCACTGGTTTACAACATCATTTTCTGTGGTGCCCCCATCAACAACCTCTGCATGGAGACGTCCCTGGTATTACCGTAGGTTCTACACCGTACACTGAGTTTGCAAGTTACCTATGATAGCAGGCTTTTTTTATCGATAAGGCCACGTATTTTCACTTGTTCAAAGCAAGAGGTATAAATACTACTTTTGTCTCATGATAGCAAATTTTTATTTTTGTTGCGCCTTTGGCGTTGTTCAAGATTTCAGGTCCAATTATTACGAACGTGTTTTCGAAACTTCCGGCGAATCCAAGTTATCAGAAAAAAGTGACAGAGCATCGTTTGAAACTTTTGTCCAGTTTCTCGACTAATTTGGGAAATAGCCTCAAATTCAGAAAAAGTGATTGAATTTTTCAAAATTTCCTGGTGGATACCCTCTGACCCTATCAGCCTTACACCTCCAACTTCGAGGTGCTTGGCATACCCAGTCGCGTGTTTCCCAACTTCCGGTGACAATGCTCCCCAAATTGCCGGGTCGTTGCACTGCCACTAGTGATGTCTTTCTGCCCCAACCAAGTCCCCCGAAATATCAAAACTGCCTTTCGGAGGGTTTCCAACCTTTTGTCGAATCACTGCATTGTATACTAGCCTGCAAAGCTCAATGCATGGTCTGCCAAATTTCATTGCGGTTTTTGTGAAATAAGAAGAGGGAGGGCAAACCATGCTGGAGCTGCTACTCATGCCTGCGAACTTCCACATAGTCAGTTAGCAGTGAAGCAACTGTCATCAAGACGGATACAGGTCCGTAGTCACTCAAGGTGCAACTTGCGACGAGATAGCTTCCAGGGGATAAAATATGATTTTAGGGAGAGAGATAACTAAAATGCATCAAGGCAATGGTTATTTTTAATTTGATAGGGGGATTTTTCTAGGGGATCGCCTCTGCCCCCTGGCTACGGGTATGGACGGATACTTTCTCTTTTGAAAGTGAAATTACTGTTATGATTGTCTTTTCTTGGTGACCTGTTTAAAGCAGAAAAAAGACACCATGTTATCACGTCTCGATAAATCTCATTGGCTAAAGTGTCCTCAGCTTAACGTATACTAGTATAGTAATCTTATACGGTTGGCCTTAAATATGAAGACGCAAAGTTTTTTGCATGACGGCATGTACTCTCCTGAAGCTACCTAGACCATCAATGTGAACAAGTTTTGCGCAAGTAACTTTGGACAGTATTTTTCCCTTTGAGGGACATCGAAAGAGCGGAAGTGGCACCAGGTAGGGGCATGGCCATGCAGGGGCGTCGCCAGAGCATTTATTATAGGGGGTGTGGTGCCGCATTTGCCGACTGAGAAGAAACAAATGCCGACTGAAAGTGTTGATTAGCGATGCAGTTAGAGCTGAGAACCGTTAGTCCAACCGGTAGTGGTTCAGCAGGGGTGACGCCAGGATTTGCCCAATGGGGGGGGGGGCGGCAACGACCCGAGGCCTCGACAGTCACCATGCCGTTGAGGGTTTGGTGAGGGGACATTGGAAGAAAACCTGTGTACTATACCACGCCATTGCGGGGCATATATTGCATAAAATTTTGTATTTACTAGAGGAAAATAGTTCCGCCCGATTTAAGGTTTTTCCCGAAATCTAAACTGTGAAATTACAAAGCGCGCGAAGCGCGCGAAATTTTTGGGTAATTAAGCTTACACTAAAAAGAATCTGTACTAACGTAAAGCTCACACAGGTCAATTGTCCAGGCAGCTGGGCCTTATCGGGCACAACTTACATTGTACTTCCCTCCTCGAGTCACTTGCCGAACCGAAAGACAGACTCAAGAGAACACTAACTCAGCCTGAGCGAATGAGATTCAGTTTCAGTTTCAGTTTCAGTTTCAGTTTATTCTGTTTACCTCTCTTGAGGTGCGAGAATCATAATACAATATTTACAAAAAGTTGCAAAAAGGGAAAAAACAATACAAGTTTACAAAATTCACAAAATAAGAAGAAAGAGAAAAAAGAGAGAAAAACAAGAAACATAAGTATGACCTGGGAAGCTTGGTAGCAAAAGACCTATGCCACCAGCCTAAACAGAAAGGTGAATTAATTAGCTAAAGGATTTCATAATAACAATTACAAACTTAGTGAGATTTCTGAGAATGGATCTTTTTCTAGTCTGAAAGAGTTGTCTCATTTTAATTGCATTTGAGTTAACTGTAAAAAAAACGTTTTAAGAAAATTTTTCTTTCCTTCTGAAACCTATTACATTCAAATAAGTAATGAAATTCATCCCCTAGTTTCTCGGTACTACAATAATGGCAAATTCTTTCGTTAAAAGTGATGTTGAGAAATCTTCCAGTGACAACAGGGAGTTTGTGATTAGCACATCGGAACTTGCACAAATTTATACAGTAATATAATAGCTAAGCAAACAAGATATCTTTCTAGTTCTAATTTTGTCTTAAAAATACGATAGTTCTTGCACTGGGAGTTATTGAACACTTCTGAGAGCCAATCTTGCTCATACATATCAGAAAGTCTCCTGTTAAGTGAATTTTTAAGCCAATTAATGTCAATAAGAGTTTCATTATTATTAGTCGCAAAATTCCAAACATATGACATACCAGAATAATCAAGAATACTTTTAACCTTTATGATCCATCCAGAACTATAAATACCTTTCTCATGCAGGGTTCTTAAGAGGTTGTACAGGGTGTATGAAAGCTTATATTTACTACCGTTAACAATTCTTGCCCAAAACGTGACCATTCTTACTTCAATTGTCTTAATTAGCCTGTGTCTACCCAATTCCCCGTATACCATGCAATTGGCAGTATAATTATGAACTTTGAGAATTTTTTTGCAGAATTTCATATGAAACGATTCAACTTGCGAGATATCTTCAAAACCCCAAACTTCACACCCATACAAGAGGACAGGAAGAACAATTTGATCAAAAAGTTGTAACTGTATGTCAAGGGGCAACTGCAAGTCATAGGACTTAGCCAAGAGACTATAGAGATGAGATTCCCGGCATTTACATAAAACGATAAATTCTACTCATTATGCTACTTGAAAAGATGGAAAGGGTTTGTTCCATATTTAGCTATTATTAACAACTATGAGGAAGAGTGGGCAAAGCATACCGAAAATTTGGGGTTTTATAGCAGAAATGACCCCTTTGAAAGCTAAAATAAGTAAACCGACCATGGGTGGCGACAGAATTTTCCCCGCGACAGTGGGCCGAGCCATGCCAACGACCCCAAGTTCCAACAGCATGTCGAGGGAGGGGGGAGGGGTGAGAAGGGGATACGAAGGAGCCTATCCCATGCCATTGCAGAGTATATTTCGCATTGCGGTATATGTCAAGAGCCGAGTTGCGCACTGATAGTGTTCATTTGAGTCTGAATCGTGAAATTGCAAAGGGGCGAAAATTTTTGGTAGGCTGTCACAAAAACATGTTATCATTAAGAACAAAACGAAAAACACAAAAAGTGTAGGGATTGTAGACTGTATCGGGGATAACATACATTGTGTCGAAACCACTTGGACTACTCGATAAAATAGCCAAACGTTACTCTGTGAGTCGCTCACCAACTGACCGTACCTCATGACACACACTAGAGAACTGCAACTAGGCTTTGCGATATGGGATGAATTTACGACCTGTACATAACCTGTGTACCCTGCCTACCCTGACTACATGTTACTTGGTAAGGTTGACAGACTTGTGCTATCTAGCTATGAAGAATGGAACTTTTGAAGAAACTGGAGTGACATTACAGCGCGCGTAGCGTGTCGAAAATTTTGGGTTCTGATTACAGAAATTTTCCTCTTTCTTTCACTTCTTTTCCTTTTTCTTTTCCTCATGTTTCTTTTATCATTTTGCCAACTGGTGCAGAATTTACCAACTCAATGCCAGAATACCACATGAACGATGAACTCCTTAGTATGTCGAATGATACTGAAAAGTCCTATGTAGCTTTTTTTGCGGACAGAATGTTTTAAGTTTCAAAAAAATGTTGCTTACGGGCTTTGACAATATTGTGATAAACGTTGTCTACAAATGCATTCCAATCTTCTGTCTCAGTCCGTCTGCACCAACCCCTTTCTCTTGTCCTGCTTTGCCCCTCCCTCCCCTGTTCTTTTCTCTGTTCGCTCGGTCTTTCTCTCTTCCTCTTCTCTTCCCCATTTTTTTCTCTTTTCAGTTCTTTTCTCTGACTTTCCTTTGTTTGCACTCCCCTCTTCCCTTCATTTTGCCGACAAGTGCAGGATTTGCCCGACTGCGTGGATGATTGGGGGGGGGGGGGGGTGACACACCCCCACACTGGCCATGAAGGCTTCGTCATATAACTAATCTGATTTCTTCTTCAAACCTAACTTAGTGGGTTTAGGTGTGCGGCATATTATTTCTAGATGATTAAGCCGTTTTAGCCCGAGAGAGCCGATAAAACTACCCGTTTTTTCCTCAAAAATCTGCCCAGAAAAGGTTTTGCCTGCACCAGGGGACTTCAGCTTGTCGTACGCTTATGTTAGTGGGCACGGCAAATAATATAATCCCCGACGGTGGTCAGACGCCCCTTACCTACATTTTTCTGTCAAGGTGGACAGATTTTTCAATATGAACCCGCCGAAATATGTGGCGGCACCGCCTGCCTCACACGCCATAAGATTCCACATTGTTTCAGCAGGAAGTTGCAAATAGAACTCCCTGGTTTCAGTTCTGTTGCAACTCCCTTGTTTCAGTTCCTTCCAAAGTTCCGTTTCGATATAGTGCAATCTACTATATCTTACAAAGTAACTGTTTTCTGTAAAGGTCGGGAATTTCACATTTTATCTCGTCTTTGTCGCATGGTGAGCGACTCACGGAGGGAGGTTGGATCATTGGCCTACAGACGTGGTGATTGCCGAATAAGACACTCTCAATGCGTGTCATCCCCCATCTAAAAGTTTTTGCTTTTAACTGGGTATAGACTCTTTAACATGTGTCTAAAACTGTCGACGCGCTTGGCGCGCTGCTCATTTCCGAAAACCTTAAAGTGTACCTAAAGTCTGAAAATTCAAAAATATATATTACAGAGCATGAAAACTGAATTCCAATGGTCCAATTCCCATCTTCACAGGACTTTCTTAAGCTGAGATATAAAATGTTGAAGTTTATTCACTCGATTTAAAAAGGTAGATTGCGCAATAATTTGTGATGTCATTGTTGTACTACTCAAATTACAATCTTTGTATTTCTTTGTTTTTATGAAAGCCACCGCACCTTGTGCCAAAACGTGATCGCTTTCTTACTGCTTTGGGGTGACTTGACTATATAAGCCCTCTCTGTACAGCATGTCATGCAAGAAAACAGGAAGCGGTCAAGGTCATATAAACATTTTTAATTTTAAAAGAAAACAAAGCATTTAATGTGAGTTGTACAACAAGAATGTCAAAAATTATTGCACAATGAACTGTTTGGATTTAAGTGAATAAATTTTAACATTTAATATCTCAGCAATGGAATAAGCTATGACAATGGGAGTTGGACCAATAAGATTAATTTTGTAACCTCTAAAATATATATTTTTGAATTTTTAGACTTTAGGTCCACTTTAATCATCACTGGACTCAGTACATTAAGTACATAGTCCTACGTATGTTGTGGAATGTATCCCCTGTCATGGAATGGTACCTTTATGTATGAGGCTTCCCTCTCCCTGGTAACATTCCCATATGGGATCCTTAAAGGCCCATATGGGCCAGCATATGGGGCCCATATGATTTTGCACCCAAGATTCATGAGGGGCCATGTGGGCCAGCCCATATGACCCATATGACCCATAATGGCACAGTTTTGGTGCCCATGCATGTGGGCAACTGCCCGACGTAGGCCCCAGAACATTCCCATATGGGTCATATAGGCGTATGGACTGGCCCAAGTGGGGCCCTTATGAATTTGGAAGCAAAATTTAATGTGCCCCATATGGGTTCACCCATATAGGTTACATAGTATAGGTTTGCTAACTGGGTTTCTGAAGCCATCCCCAACCCATCCCCACTGTCAGTATATCAGGTAATTTATGTATACACGCCATTGACTTGGTTGTAACTCATGTAGATGGTGCTAGTAGGTATGGATACATGAAGGCATGAGAGTATCCCGCCATCCATTCACACAGACACATCTCTACAACTACAGGGGAAAAGAAAAGGAATTGTCAAATTGCTGAATAAAGATGGTTGAATTTTATTCTCATAGTAATACATTCGCGTGATTTCAGTGTGACAAAAATTTGGATAAGAAGTTCCTGTTTTCGCAGTTTTCAGTTACACCATACAATATGGAATGTTCCGTCATTTCAAATTTTGTCCAACGTGTCGGGGACATTACCTTATAGACGTAAGTTGTGTATTTAGTCTATATACTCAATCTGTCAACAATGACTTGTTGAGGTGATCCCTTTACGTAGCGCTAGCTCGTTTGAGCGCGAGAACGAACACGGACTACGAACTCACTTTCATGTCGACCTCTTGACCTTGGAAAGACCGCAGTTCTAATCTGTGGAATGTTGATTACTGCGCACTATAGTAGTACTGTAGTATAGTACTGTCAACAAGCACTTCGTCAGCTTTACTATCGGAACGCATTTTCAACTTGTTATCGAAAACTATATTTCAACTTGTGAAAACAATACCGAAATTGGCGAAAAATGTCTGAAACTTTTTCATTATGGGAATAGAATATCGAGAGGAACTAGTTGGTAAAAGATTTCTCTGTGTCACTGGGAATTTAAAGCCAAAAACACCAATTTCCGAGTGGCCGTGGCGAGCAGGCATCATTCGGGCCGTCGATAAGGCTACACCGGCTGTGCACGGCAAGGACGCAATCGTAAGTCATCCACAGTTTTGATACTTTCTTCCTCACGCCAACTTGAAGAGTACAAAGAGTTTTTAAGTTACAAAAACAGGAAAAGGAACCCCATATTTGTTTGTCCTATTTGTTATGTTCCACGAGTCATGTTTTATCTAACATTTTGTTCTACGCACAGTGGTAATAATGCTGAGTGTGTGACAGGTGCATTAGCCATTCGCTGTATTTAGCCTGGTGTGCCGCTGATACGTGCTATACAGTTGCCGAGCACAGTGTATAGTCAGCATTGTGCTTTGCATGCAAGTGTATGGCTACATTCAGTAGCAAAGCTTACAAGTTTAAATTAATGTTCTTCGCAGTCATGGTTTTTAATCCATTGTTTTGACTCAACAGGTACTTTGTCTTGTGCAATAACTTAAGAACCAATACACATGCGTTGGAGTATTGTCTGTAGGCTAGTAGTAGGCTACATTAAATTGCATGGTGGTACTGGTACTGGGTCAAAGTTTTGAACTTTGAACACTGAAGACTTGAATGCCTCAATAGCATTTAAAACATTCTTTTACAAGTAAATATTGATTTGTTTTCTCAAATACAAGTTAGTTGAAGTACAAGATGGACTCTTGCTTAAGTTGCTTACTTTGAATAGTGAATAAACGAGTATTTGTAAGTGTTCACCCCTAAAGATGTTTAAAGTTTGAACAACAACAACAACAACAACAAAAAAAAAATTGAGAAAGAGAACTGCTTTTATCGTTACCAAGTTGGACCAAATTGGTTGTATCAAGAATGATCTCTTGCAATAGAGTTTCATACCAGAAAGGTAGATCATGCATCACAAGAATTATGAATAATGCAACATTTGAAGATTTGAAAGTCTGGTTGAACAAAATTATGAATGAGCTGCATCACGGAATATCACTGTGTGAGAAGCATATTTTTCAAAAATAAAGTTGCAGCTACCCAAGTTTGGATTGCCTTTGTACCAGGGCTTTGTCTAAAATCATGGTTTCAAAGTTTTGAAAATTTTCTGTTGCACAAATACAATATTTCCTAAGTTTTAGGTCGGAAATTTAATTAGCTTAAGTGCATGCACAGTCATCATTTCTATATTGGCTTGTTGAAAGTTCGAACAGTTCTAAATTTGAACGTCTCATAGAAATCCCCATATATCCACCAGTCAAAGCAAAGTGACCACTGATTTAACCAAGAAATGTGAAGCAATTAATGTTGTCCCACAAAAGGAATTCATATTTGAGTAAATTCTTCAATATTTACCCATTTATAAATAAAGGTTTCAAATCTGAGGAACTTTAGTTCTTATGTGAACATTTAGAACTAAGACCCTACCATGTTAGTGCTTTTATTGTCCCAGGCCAAGCTTGTAGTTTGTTGTTTGCTTCAACAATGTGAAAATGAATTGTCATTTATACACACATGGAACACAATAAGAATGTTTTGTCAAGACACAAAGACATAGTAAAAGAAATGTTAACTACATGAAATGCTTGTATTAGGTGGAAACAGTATCCTCTCTTCAATTACCTTGCCATAACATTGAGAATTATGTGAGTTTTAGTTAACTTGGCACATCTATTGGAAAGAACCATGTTACAGAAACAATTTAAGCCAAGCCCACAAAAAAAGCATGACCTTATTGAAGTTCTGATTGTCTTCTTTAACTACTTGTGTACAAGTTTGCCTATGCTTTTCAAAAGTCGGTAAGTCATGGCTGAATAATAGTTAGCCCCAGTTGTATGCATTTTATCCACTACTTGAGGATATTTCGAAATCTTATGTACATAACATGTAGCAGTGTTATCAGTTGGACAGATGTGAACATTCCCAAGTCACATGTTAGAAATTTACCGAGTTGCAACAAACAGTTGAACAACTCTGTATAATGATGAATCTTTCTGATAAGAACCCCCCCTCTCCATCCCCATACATGTTGAAGGGCAAATTATCTGGTTGTATCACTGTAACTGGGAAGATAAGTGTAACCAGGTTTAAGTGGACTGTACCCGCTGGTTACCTACCAAGGATTAGTATGGAACTGAGTCTGTAGTGGCCAGTCCAGTTGGTTACTGGAATACTGGGGAATACTTTTGAAACCTTTGGTAGGCCTCTTTCATGGTTCAAGAAAGGATAGTACAAAGCAGACACTGTTGTTTTGTGAGTTCTTTGTTTTAGGAGTTATTTCTCTTGTGACAGACTGACAGTTGTATGTGTATGGGTGGGCGGGAATGCTTGCCCAATGATTGAGTGCACCAGTAGCAAGTACACACAAGAAGTTGAACCTAGGGCAGCAACCTGCAAGAGCATGTTATAAGGTGGACTGCAGTGTGATACCCTACGATCTTTTACTGTGAAACAAATGTTTATTCACTCAATACTTAGACTGGGTTTTGTCTTTGAGCTGGTTCATTTGATCATGGAATTCAGAGGTAGTACTTCCATGGTTTGATTATGTTAAAGCACATACATGTAATCTGCAAATTGCTTTCTGCAATCCAGCCAATTCACCTGTTGTAATTGGGCTCATTCAGGTTTCATGGCCATAACTTAATCCTTTTGAATAGCAAGTGAATGGACTTAAATAAAACATTGCTTTTAAATTGACATCTTATTTGGTTCAAATTTGTTTCTTTTTTTTTTTCTTGTTTTGTTTTAAGTTGTACAGGCTCTTGGTAACTAGTCTCAGACCTCAAAGTCTGTATCAGTCATAAATGTTGTACTTAACATACTGTACTGTCTACCCTTAAAAGTGCAAAGATATAAAACTTAATTGAATGTATACATTTGTTAACTACAAATGATAGTTATAGGCCAGGGAGAAAAGAACAGTCCTTAATTAGGGATGTACTTAACTCCGTCAAGAAGAATCTGATTTTGTAACACATTTCAATCTAAGTATTTATGATGATATCTTTATTCCTTGTCGATTTAATCTCATCGCATCTCACAAAGAAATTGCGAGCAGGTATTGTTGTAAGGATGATTTCATTAATTTGAATTCATTAATAGGCTGAACAGAACAGAAGAGATAGAGACCAAACAAACTTAGCAGAACACCTTTGGAGAGAACAAAAGTAAATTGAAATATTCAAGAAGTTTTTGTGTTTGGCAGTGAGCATTGTTTTCAGTTTTGTGTATTAAATTTTTTTGTAGAAGAACTGACTTGTATGTAATTCATGCTTTAGTAATGAAAGCAGCAGTTAAACTTTTACATTAAGTTTACGACATGCATAAGGAATACTTTTTTTCAGTGAAAGAATTGGAAGGCTTTTTGAAGAGCTGGGTACATATGGAAACATTTTCAGAGTATGATTTGTAAGTTGTAACTTTTCCAGTAAAATGATTCATAAAGTAATGGTAAATGACCCAAAGATTAATACTTGTATAGGTTCAGACAGATGTAAGTCATAATGGGAAGCATCTGTCATTCCATGAGAATGAGTCATTCTTATTTAACCACAAAGCTATACCCCAATCTTTGCCAGGAAAACACTTCTCTGTGCAAATGAAATTCTTAGAAGTGACTGGCTAGGCTGTATGTGCTAGATGCAGCAAGCTGTTTGCTTTTGCATAAAATATTTCTGGATGACAGGATTTTGAACTTCACATTTGGTTATGTGCTTACTGTGATGAGTAATGTATGTTCTGCTTTCAATGTCTGTTCTGGCTGTGTGTATGCTTGCATCATTGTACATACTTCACTGCAGTAGTTTAAGCACAGAAGCTATGGCTGTTTTGCCCTGACTCAAGGAAGTTCCCTTTGGCAACAATGGAAAAAAAAATAAGTTTGGTCAAACAGGAACTGCCAGAGGACATTTCAAACTGTGTTCCTCCATTGTGACTGTAACCATATAGTATGTAAAAATGAGTGTTAAAATAGTGATAGAATTAAACTGTTATAGTGAATGACATAAATTTTAGAGGCATGTCATTAGCAGGCCAACATTTCACTAAATGTTGTAAGAGCAAAAGAAGTAATACTGTTTTTTTTTTACACTTTAGTCACAAGTCTGCAAGTTCAAGATACTTTAATAATACTTATAATGCAAAAGTCACATGAGATCATAGCATTTATTGCTTTATTTTTAACCTTAGGAACCCAAGACCCACCACAACCAGTTTTAAAATCGGTTATTCTTTAAAATTCTTATTTGCATCATTTGAGGGTCCGCCAAATTCCCTTCCTATGAATCTTACATTGTTGCTAAATGAAATTTGTAATTAATTGCAACTTGAATATTTTGAGAACGCAAATGCAGGAAACTTCTACCCGCAGTGTTTAATGTGTCTTATCAGTATGGTAAAAAAGCTGGCTATTGGCACAGTTTGCCTATCATCACTCATGGCTGGTATTTCTAATACCACAGCACTTCCTGTACACATCTTTACCACTGGCAGTGCTCAGAAAAATGAGCTGGTGGAATCAGTCAATATACATTGTGGTATTGAATCAAGGGATTATCTAAAAGCCTGGACAATTGTTTGCTGTTGTGGTTTGGGCATTGAACAGTTGTCAAGCAATGTCCTTCTACTACAGAATGTACAGTAGATGAGGTCAGCAAGCCAAGGTCGTATTGTCCATGACTTTTTACATAATTTCAAACAATAGGGAAAGTTAGTTAGAACATTGACTCACAAGATGGACAGGAATGGGATTTATAAATTATTTTGAAGTTGTAATTTGCAGATGCATGTGTCATAAAGGTGTCAGGTAATTTGAAACTGTGTGTTGTCAGTACTTATAAATCCATAAAATTATGCATGAGGCTTCATGTCAAAATGTGGCAGAATTGTGTCGTTGTAACAGAGTCAAGTACTTCCATGTTATAACATTAAGAAAAGGTATGAGGATTTTCTAGTTTCAGTTAAGAATCATTAGACGAAAGATCTACTAGGGCTCCTGGGAAGGGGGGGGGGAGGGGGTTCATAAATGTTTAATGAATTGATTCACTCCTTGACTCCTTGTAATACCCGGACATTATCAGAAACCTTTTCAGCACTCTCTATGTGTACATGTTACATGTTGTATATACACTTGCCATAGTGCACTATCACAGCAAACAAGTGGATACTTACCTAATGCATTGTATCTTATCATTGTAGTGGTCCTATGTATTGTACCTGCACCATGGTTGCATTAATACCCGTTGTGGTTGTTTGGCTTTTAGCTTGGGATTCTTTGATAAGAAGCCTGTATTATTGAGTCATCCTATCGATTGTGTGTTCACTGTAAATTTCTTTGTTAGCTGATGTGTGTGAACTGTGAAGCTTACAAGATAGGCATGTAGACACAAAGTTGAACTGACCTAGGCTAGCAGCTAGCTCCAGTTACGATTGTTCATCCATTTCAGTGCAACCTTTATTCTTTGAACTCTTTTGCTTCTCTTTAAGAAGGATTAAAGCCATTTATCTGTACTGTTTTGAAAAAGACCCCATTGAACGATGTGCTATGACAAAATTTCAGGTTACAAAGCTGGAACAGTGACCAGTCATAATAGATCAGTGGCCATTTGTCAAGGGGTACCTTACAGTGAAGACTGCAGTACTTCCAAAGAGCAAAACAAACATGGCATTTTTTATTTTCAGAATGATGTGCATATATTTTTGAAAGAAACTCCTTCTTGGTAAAAAAAAAATTGCAGACAGGTGGTCAAAGTGGTTTTAAGATTTTAGAATATAGGCCTAATTGATAAGAAAGAAAGAAAAAAAAAAAAAAAAAGAAAGAAGAAAAATCTTTTCACTTGTGGAAAGTGTTGGCCCCTTAGTCTTTGTCAGAATAAATCTTGTGCAGACTCATGTGTAAAATGTCAATACATCAATCATGCTTCCTGTAGGTGTTTGCTAACTGAGTGAGCAATAAGGACAGTATTGAATTTTCTTAGACTCCTTATGATGTGCCTTCTTCCATTGAACTGCTGTGAGGAAATAGGATTGAGCACTCTATTCCAGGTTTCCAGCAGAAGGCGGGTTGGTAGGTAGGTTGGTAGCCTAGATGAAAAATTTCATGTATGAAACACTTCACATACGATTTAATTAACATGGTGTCTTATGATAAGTACTGACACTTGCGAACGTAGTCATTCTTACATTTGGTTTAAATAGATCTATCGTTAGTTGCCCTTTAATTAAGTGTTTTTGTATAAATATTGCAGTTACTTGCTTGGGCTGAAGACAGCGATCATGTCTCAGAAATTATATTGATCCCAAGACAGTGATAGTGTTGTGTGGGGGCAGTTTGAATGTTCCATGCATGAGGATACAATACGAAGAGCAGCTGTGTTTGCCTTGCACATTATTATGTATTAAGGTCATGCGACCATCAATAGTATGTTCCGTAACACTATCCTACCAGAAAGGGATTATTATCAGAATGTCTGGTTTGTACCTGGAAAGGTGCCTCTCATAAATTTATGTAAGGGTGTGAACTCACCTGGCTCAGACATGCAGGTCTACATGTACAAGCTGAAGTACATTAATACCATGTACAGTAATCAGAATTAAAAACTTAAATATGGTGTGCAGACTGTACTGACAGTCTGACAAACTAAAACATTCATCAGCACATATTATCACACAAGGATTCTAATTTAATTCCCTTGAATAGATTGCTATCATATCAGACGAACATTGTCATGTATTGAATGTCTTTTGTGTTTACCCTCTGTCACTGCATTTGGCCAAAGTAGTGGCTAGGGGGTAAATTTGGATAAGTTGTGCACAGGTATGGGAAATGTGTCATGTGACTGCACATTTTACCAGCAGACAACTGAGAAATTAAAAAAAAAAAAAAAAAAAAACATGTGCACCCTGTGCTTTACTTCTCTAGGTGTGATATGATGGAACATGCCTGGTTCCTTTCCCAACAGATGTTTGTAAACTGAAACCCTTCTAAGATGCCATATCAAGTTAAATGGGATATGTTATGTAAACACTGTAAATCTTCCTGTTGGGGCAGAATTTCACATTAAGATGCCTTCTATAGGCCAGGAGCTCCCACTTCGTGTAACCACCACACATTTCAAGGTGTACACATGCATGTATTCAAAAAGCCTTAATGCAAAATGCAAATGCAAAGTCGGCTACTTAACTGGTCCACCCGAAGGCGCTTCAGTCTGTCGTCGGCTGGGCAACCGATTTTAGAGGCAAGCCATATACCAAGTGGGAGGAAAGCCGAGTACCCGTAGAAAAACCCACGTACATCGAGGGGGATTCGCACCCACGCACATGTGAAACTCATTGATGCACAGCAGCTGGAATAGACCACTCAGCCACTGGATGACCCAAAAAAGCCTAAAATCTTGTTTATATTTTATAGGGGAGGGCCATGTATGGTAATGTACACTTCATCTCAGTCAGTCAGCTTTTAAAGAATTTTGAAGCTGTGGTGGCTTTTAAGTCTCCACCCTAACAATTCTGTCTTCTTTGGCATTTTGTTTAACTAGTACAGTTAGTTCAAAAGTCCCTTTTGTTCAATTTGAGCTGGCTGGGAAGGTTTTACTCTGAAATTTCACTCATTGAGTGTGTGGTCTAATTCTCTTTCAGTAGGGTCAATCTCTCAAAGGGAACCTGTTTGCACTAGTCCTCTGTGTGAGGTGCTATTATACCATCCTATTGTGCTTTCATTGATTTTCTTCTTGTTAACAGAATTGACTAGTGCTCACTATGCTATGCATTTAGGGGAAGGACTGATTTGTGATCTCTGTGCACTAGTTGCTTTTCTATTTTTGAAAGATTAGCAGTTATTTACTGGGAATGATTGAACCCTTTTCCCATTCAAGGGTTTAGCTTCAAATGAGATATAGTCTTGAAAGGCATTTTGTGTTGTTGACTTGAATGCAGCTTGGAAGGAGCTGAATGCAGTGTGTGTAGGCCTACTACAATTCATGCATAGCAGACTGACTCTACATGCATGGCAGACTGATATACATGGGTTCACATGTTGGTAAAACTTTAAGCTTACACATCCCTTTAGGGTGGTGGGTACTAAGTACCTCTTTGAAAGCAATTTTCATAGAACTATTTAGGATTTTATAAAGTTTACTAGACATTTTGGTCATTTGCAGACTTGAAATGGATGATAAAACTTGGATGGACAGTAAGTTCTGTTTAAAGATAAGAAGTCACCCCAAACTTATTATGATACATGAGCTAAATCTTGCAAATGTCCTCTTACTGAGCCGTGGTCCATACCAGCCCTGGCAGGTATCTTTCATGACGTGTCAAAACATGAGTATCTTGTATTATAGCTAAACCATGATGTTACTCTGCATGGATCAAACCGAAAAAAAAAAAAAAAACCAGCCACTAATAAAATAAGATAGTGGGGTATACTTATTAATACTAATTCAATTTGGGATGGCTGCATGTTCCCTTTAACTGCAACTATCCATGGGAGTCTTGTTTGCCTTTGCTTTTTACAGGTACACCCTGTGACCCTGTGGTCCATAAATATATAGGGATGGGAGGGCAGGGCAGGTTGATATGGAAGCACTGTCAGTGCTTTGCAATTATTTGTTAGTAGCCCTATATGCAGTTTCCATGTGTACAATGCATCAGACAAGTTGGATCCATGGTCTCATCTATTTATACTATTCTGTATTGTCACAACCTTTTCAGTTTTCAAGTGGTGCCTTAATTTAGAACGTCTTGTATTCAGATATATCATTATCTCTAAAATGATTGACTTTTTGTATAAGGTACTCTCAAATTGTAATTCTGTAAACTTAAGTGTAGTGTGGAAGAAAGTAAATAAACTGAATGAGATTATGAGGCTTAAAATGGATCGTTTTGTAGTACAGTGTGAAATGTGGGGAGTGTTTGTGACTGGCCTAATTGGTGAACACTTCTGAGTTACCTTATTGAAAAATAACAGTTTAAAAAGCAGGTTGTGGGGGTGTGTGTGTTAGTTCAATCATTTGATAATTAACATAACAGTGCCCAGTGAAAGCCAACTATTATGAACGGATACACTGTTGGTAAATGCAGACTACCATTATTTCTGTTATTAAATGCACTGTTGTAGTAAGACTAGGACAATGAAGCAAGTTGTTAACAGGCATTCTTTTAGGTGAACAGATGGCTGTCCTTGCTGATTGCTCATGTATATCATTCTGCAGGTGTTACTGTGTCAGCCAAGGTGACTAAATTGGTGTCTGTTAAAGGTTGTCTTTTCATGTGCTTGGGAGTGCTCCCTATAAAAATCTATCACAGGAAATGAAACTGCTAACTGTATCATATGCAACCATGGTGCAACACAAAAAAGTCATGAGTGATAAATACCAAAAGTATAAAGAATGTAGGGTCTTTTAGCCCCTGCAAGTTTATGAATTTTAGAAGAAGTTCACAAGTTTTGTTTATATTTACCATCTATTTTTTCCATATTGTCAATAGTTCTAATCAAACTGCAGAAAATGAAGACATTTTCATTTTGATGTAATTTTCTCAGCGTTTTAAAAACGGGAAAATATTTTAAGCATACAGTGCAGTTGAAAACACTAACATGGCTCAGATAGAATATAGCTACAATTTTGGTAAGATGATTCAGTTTCTCCAATGAACAAAATGCACATTTTGTAAACAAAGGTTGACGACGAAAAGAGTGTACAGTAAATGTATAAATGTATAGGCTTACATTTAATCATTACACCCTGGAAATTTGGACTGATTTTTTGCTGACATATGTATTCTGGAAGATCAATTTGAAAGGTTTATGTTGTTGAGTGTTTTTATAGTAACTGAGAAGGTTTACTCTTTGTACCATGTAAATAGTATACAAAGTTGTGTAATAAATGTTGAGGGCATGTATTGACTATTTCTATTCAGAGTTTAATGTTAAACTTTTATTGACCTCTTTCATCAACTGTAAATAACATAGAGTAAAGCACACAGTATGTATAGGGCAGAAGACTAATAGGAGTGAAGTCAGTGTTTTGTAAATAAAGAGGGCCGAAGACTAAGAGTAAAGTCAGTGTGTTGTAAACATAGAGGGCTGAAGACTAGGAGTATTAGTCAGTGTATTTGTAAACATAGAGGGCAGAAGAGTAAGAGTAAAGTCAGTGTGTTGTAAATATAGAGGGCAGAAGACTAAGAGTAAAGTCAGTGTGTTGTAAATTAGAGGGCAGAAGACTAAGAGTAAAGTCAAGGTGTTGTAAACATAGAGGGCAGAAGACTAAGAGTAAAGTCAGTGTATTTGTAAACATAGAGGGCAGAAGACTAGGAGTAAAGTCAGTGTTTTGTAAACATAGAGGGCAGAAGACTTAGAGTAAAGTCCGTGTGTTTGTAAACAGTTTTAGTGTGCAGGGCTAGTGACAGTGAAGTTCAGCTTCCACAAAGCACACCAGTTTGCTAAAAACAGTACAGGTCACAGACTACTTGTATGCAATCTTGAACAGCCTTCCTTAAAGATTTAGTTTGCTGTAATCTTGGCTTAGTAAAACACACAGTCAGTGTCCTTGGAATTTCTCTTTCAATTTTTTGTATTGATCATTTGGGTAATCTTGGCATTGTTGTGTTTGGATTGCATGTATAGTTTGTATACATAACACATTGTTGTGATTTGACCTTTAAATGTCCTAGTGAGATGAATGAATATTGAAGTCTGTGACATTTTTAGAAACAATGAAAAGAGATATTTCAGGCAGCAGGATAATTTAAGAGAGATTAAGTACTTAAGAAAGTAAGTTAAGACTACACTCCTGACCATTAGACTAGTAAGTTTCAGGAAATATTGATTAAAGCCCTGTGAAATTTAACATGATCATAGTTGAAGAGAGGAAGAAGATTGTGTTTGATTCAATTTCCAAATTTCCTCACATGAGGCTGTGACACTGTGTAATCTTGTACTCATGATGGCAGAAGTTGTCGTAGTCTTGAGTGAAAGGCCTCCTGAAATGATTGGAATCATAAACTAGGAATTGTTGTCTTTGCTTTAGGAGTGTGTAATGCATTTTGATGAAAAATGGTACCCCAAGGTACTACTTTATTTTTTTTGTTGTCAGATGTACAAGCAGCAGCCAGGGATTTTCCAGTTTTAAGTCAACACTGGTTTTTCTTCTGGCTTGGATAGAGTTCTTTCTATGATAGTGGTCATTTTACAGTATGCACAACTTCTGTGTAGACCTACCAGCATTCCACACGGGAAAGTTTGATGATAATTTTTCATGGTTCACTGTGAGTTAAACTTAGGCCCTAGCCAGTCCAATGTACTCTAAACGCACTCCCATTCATCCGTTACATTTGTAAGACTTTGGTCTATAAATTTACTTACACAGCAAAAATCTAACATTTTGATAAATTGCCTTGATTTTGTTGACTATAATTTGTAGGAATGTTTCATGTTAGGTGTTCTGTATGTGACATTGCATGAGTCACATTTCAGTGTGACTTGCTGAAATGTGTTGCACTGTTCCTGCCTTTAGTCAAATTGACAAGGACACAGAAGGCCAACTGTGGTTCACAAAATTCTTAGAACAGTTTGTAGAGCTGTGCAAACAGTGCACTACATGTGACCTTCATGGCAGTTCAATTGACATTGTATGTAGCCAAACCTCTTCAGGAGCTTGTCCACAACTGTGCATTCACTGTTTCTCCGTTCAGTGACTAGACTCAATTCTCTCTGCATGCTTTTTACAATATTTACATATTTACCAGAACATCTTATCTAGAGCTGTAATTTTGCAATCAAGCTTACTGTTCCCATGATACAGAGATTTTGCTTCCCTGATCAATAAATTTCTCATTCCTTACACCCCATTTGCAAGTAAGGGAGAAAATAAATCTACTTATTGCTCTGTGCTTGTTTGTGTCAAGCTTTTCTTCAGTACTGTAGATCAACGCTTCCAAAAATGCAGTCCACCCAAAACATCTGACCCATACATAACGTCTAGCAACCTTCTAAAGTGACCGTGCTAACCAGCAATATTGATACCGGCCTAGCCGAATTGTGGATGAGGACATTGTTGATTTCAGGGATGGTAAAAAGCTAATGGATAGACTGGTATATTAGACTCTCAATAGATTGACAGGCACACAAGGGCATCTTATTAATTGACTTGAATTTAGGCTGTGTTTGAAGTGTGAAGATGGTCTGGGCTCTCTGTTTAATTTAGATGAAGCAGCTTGGAGATCTATGCATTGTGCTGGCCAAATGAACTAAATCTAGAAGCATAACGTTGGAAGCCAGGGATGACACAGAGTGATTTGCAAATACAGTGCTCCGTATAGTACTTGTTGTTTCATTCTTGTTAAGTGTTCACTTAACATGAACACAGTTGTGTGCCAGATTAAAGGTAAATGAAATTGCATGCAAAATCCTGTTGGGTTTGGCTCCTCATAGAATTGCAATTAAAATTTGAGATATATTTTAAAGTAGCAAGGAAATTACAGTAAAACCCCGTTTATCCGAACCCCGTTTATCCGAAACCCCGTTTATCCGAACTAGCCGTCAGATTTTACAGCAATAATAGTCAACACAATTACAGTAGTATACACCAAGTTTTAAGTGCTTTACAAGGCAAAATTCAACGTAAATTTTTGCAGAAATGCACTAATGTTTCTCGGGACTTTAAAAGTAATGGAAAGATGTCACGATGTCTAAAACAGCCGACATGTGGACATGGAAAACAATCCGTTATCACTTTGTCAAATTTGGAAGAAATATCGTACGTATTTGCTTTGACATTCTTGTTAGGAGCCATGAGTCGGTATAGGCTCAATATCCTCTCATACAAAAATACGTTAGGCTAGCGGAAGTCTTAGTTTTAGTAAATCTGAAAAGTTAGTAACGTAGTGAGCTTCATACCTAAAAATAATGAAAGTAGACCTTACAAAAACATTGCGAACTGCTGTTTGAGAGTCTCCTACACATGTGTCTCTAACATTTTTGAAATTTTTGCAGAATTTTTACTCTAGATACCTCTCCAGATCGTTACATCTTTTCTTCAGCACACAGTCATTTAGTGTGTAGAAAGCATTGATCATTCAGACGAGCGAAGGCTCAAATTTTTGGAATAAAATCTCTCTGTTTTAGACGTCTTAAAATTTATTTGTCATATCATCGGTCACAAAAAAAAAAAAAGTAACGAAATATTTTGGGGGATTTTGTCTGCAATTTTAAGCCTTTTCGGAATTATTTTGGAAATGTGTTGACAGACTGTCTTATATAGACCCAGTGTACCGTACTTAAGGCAAAAACTTGCACCTCGTTTATCCGAACTTTTTCGTTATCCGAACAACTTTCGGTCCCAATGTGTTCGGATAAACGGGGTTTTACTGTATTAATGTGGTATTTAATTTGAGAATCAAATTAGATGGTTTGGAAATATGAGATTTTTATTTGGTAATGGTGAATTTCATGTGCAGCATAAAACCTATGTAATTGCATGCCTGTTTCATGCTGTCTGTATTTGAATGCATACAAGGCTGCTGCATTGGAAAGCTACAAATTACTGTCAGTAGTAGCATAGTGTTTTGTCAGCATTATGGATATGATGTTGTACTGAATAATAAATCTCTTCCACCTGTTACTGCATGATTTCAGAAGCTATTGTCACTATTTTCACTGTCTCACTTCTACAGTATCTCTCTCTCACACCTTTCCTCTGCTCTGAAAGTCCTCTGCTGCCTGGTTAGAGAATTCTCTTGTTTTTTACTGTGTTGAGGTAATCAGTGAAGTGTAAATCTCATCACAGCTGGATTCCCAAAATCCTTATAGATGTTGACTCTGTTACCTTTAAAATACACAAAGGCACAATGACCTTGTCCCCATTCCAATTTTCAGGCCAGCCCTGAAATAGCATGTGTTGTAAAATTGGTTGCCTCATCCTCATGCATGTGTGAGCAATTTGTAGCATTCAAGGTATGTCTAGTATTGAATAGTAGCAAGTCATCACTCTGTGCTGTAATTAACTCTGTTGTCCTTGCATTGTATTGTAACAGACTGTTCAGTAACTTACACAGTTGTATACTGTAGGTTTGTGCATAAGATATGAATTGTCAGAATAAAAGATGGGGGGGGGGGGGGGGTAGGGGGGCAAAATGTGCACTGGACTTAAAAGTGGTGTTCTGAGAATAGAATCCTGGACAAAATGGAAGAAACCTAGTAAAAACCTTACCAGCTTTACATTCTTTACGTTCAGCTTTTAACTAAGTTCATTGTCCCTCTGTATCCTTTTTCCCCTTCAGTCATGCCTTTAGCAATTCTTTTCAGTTAATATTCAGTTGCATTTTTGAAAATTGTGTGCCAAAATATTCCTGTTCTTGAAATTTCCTTCTTGGCTATTGGCCATACATTGTGTAACAGTTTGTACAGAGGTTGATATTATGAATGGTTGGTTGGATCTATGTTGATGAAGACTGTTTATCTGTAGTGGAATTGAAAGGCCTAGTATAGTATGGTTCTGACACTTTGTTTATAATTTGTTTGGTTGCTGTTAGCCATTTGTAAGCATTAAATGTAAGCTATGTTCACTTAGTATAGAAGTTAAAAAAAAGTTGACAGTGTTTTACTTGGCTTTAGAACTTAGGCAAACAGGGTCACCCTAAATCACAGTCAGGGTTACTAAACCAGGAACTCATATATTTTTTTGTTCACAGTTGTTGAATTTTTGTCAGGTTATTCCTTATTTAGTTCATGATGACATGCATTATATTTTGATTTTTTTGTTTGATTCAGTTTAAAACATCAAAGTAAGGTTTGGGCAATGCCAAAATTACTTTCCCATCAAAAGGATATCCCAGTGACAAACTATGTCAGCAAGATTTGTTTCTCTTTATTGGTTTAAACCCCTTCTCAGTCACATGTAGCATACGGAAGTTATGAATTTTCAAGCAAATATTCATTTCAGAACAGTACATTGCATTATGGGAAATTTGTGATGTCATACAGGGAGACTGAATACATTTTGCATCTATCTTGAGTTCTTGACACATGGATATTATGTAAAGACACATTATAAAAGTTATCAACTTTATGCTTGTTGAATTATGAACAAAATTTTTCCAAGAAGCAACAGGGTTTGAATGGAATCTGCTGTTATTTTTAAAGCAACTGGAATCTTTTCTTTCCTTTGAAGGGAAAAAAGCATTCCCCCAATTTGAATTAGTGTGCCCCATCATCCTAACTCAGGAATGGCTCCTATCACTCACATGGCAATATTTTTGTTACTTAGGCCTATTTGTTGAATTTGTGCAGAATAACTCCTTGGCTTACCTTCAGTATCAGGGATGGAGCTACGGTGGGCAGTGACACCCAGCACTCGATATTGCCGCCTGGCACTCCAGGCAAACACACGTCTCTCCGCCCACCACAAATTTGCCTATCGAGACCTAAAACTAGCCCTTAATTTATTCCCTTAAGTAAAATGAGGGAAAAATGAAATATTAATGCCTGAAAAATGGGGTAGATGCCATGGAGGTGGGGTGAGGTGCTTTCCCCAGATCAGACAATTACCCGGCACTCAAATTTGGCTAGCTACATCCCTGTTCAGTATTCAGTGTTGTTATACAGAAACATGATGAAGGATATGTATGAGCGAAGTAGAGATTTGTAAGGTTTAGCAGATTTTTGAAAATAAACTTCGGGGCGACAGCTTTCTCCCTTTAAAGGCACATGTACAGTATGTTATGTGTTGTTGATATTCAACTTTGTTGTTAATGCTAAAGCACTTGGTTTTCATGGCATTTAATGTACAGCTGCCTTTCACTGTTGCCATAAAAGTATATTGGATCATGACTTTCAAGTGATTAGCAGTCAAGGATGCTACAAACAGAATGAGCAGTCACCCCACATCCATTTGAAAACAATGGATACTTTGTACAAATTTCGTCACATTTTCCTCAAAAATTGTCTTCCATGATGTATCCAAGCAAAAACATTGCATATTGAAGGTAAACTGATCATGGTCATTCTACATGATTGGATATTTCAGATACAATATTATGTCACATGATTGACCAGAGCCATTCATGAATTAGGATACCATGGTACACTTATTTAAATTGGGGTGACTGCATTTTCCCTTTAAGGTCAACAAAACCAGGACTCAGAACCACTTTCACTCCAAATATGTCTCCTGGCTCCCTGGAACCTGGAGTCACTTTTGAGGTTTGCAAGGGGGGACAGTAACCAGGGCTTGAAAAAAAGTTATTTTCCTCGACCTGGCAGGCAAGTCAAAGGTCCCACAATTTTATGTGTTTTCATGTGCAAGCAGGGCTGGAAAAAATGTTTATTTCCCAGGAAGTCAGTCAAATTTTCCACAATTCCTCCAATACTTCCACATATACATAAAATGTGTAAATTTCCCTCCAATGACCAAAATTTCCCTCCAAAAACCCAAATTTCCCAGGAAGGAGCCTCCCAGCTTCCCAACTTTTTCCACCCAGGTGTGCAAGACTTGACAAATTTCTCTGCAACTGCCCATTTCCCTCCAAATGCCAAAATTCCCCCACAAGGAGCTTGCCACATTCCTGATGTTTTGCACCCATGAACAGTAACCAGTAGCAACCATACCAATAAGAAGGGAATGACTGGATGCCAGAAGCTACTTCAGGGAAAATGGGGCCCCTGGTAATGTTCTTTTGGCAGTTGTCATATGGAAACCATTTGGCAGGTAAGGTAGACAAATGGCTATTGACTCCCTGTTAATTTCACCTTTGTTAGCAGTATTGTTTTGTATCATTTTGAGATGTGCTGTTGGTTTTTTGTCTTGGTGAGCCAGTTTTCTGCATTAATCATCATGATTGCACGATTGACGATTCCCTCACTTTTCTCAACAATCCTGCATGTTCTAAAATCACATGCTGGACTATGCCCTACGGGTTGGAAAAATTTGACGTTTAATGAACTTGCAACATATCAAAATCCCCTTCTGAACTGAAATCCCCCAAAATATTCTTTTTTTGGGGGGGGGGGGGGGAGTGGGAAGTGTGCCCCTGCCCAAATTCTGAGACCTACAGTAGTGCCAACACTGTGGTGAGCTGAGTTAAATTAAAATGATTGCTATAAAAATGTATCATATCTCTTGATAGGGGGTGAGGGATCTTAGGGAGGGTATGAAGAGGCTTTTAGTCTTCAGTTAGAGCTATTAGATAGTTGCCCTTTATCCTGGTCATGTGAACTCGTGCAATATTAATAAATAAGTAAACCCAGGATAAATGCTTCCTTCTAATGTTTTAAGATATTCCAAGATATGTAGAGTGCCATAAGCACTAAACCTTTATTCAGTTACATGGTTTTGAATGGGCATTTAAGATTTCCTCGCCTACTTGGAGGTAGTCAACATTTTTGATTCCTTGCTATAAAGGGCAGGCAAGGAATCTATGTGATGGTGTTTCGCGGAACTAGGTGTAGCTAACCAGCCAATCACAACTCGAGACACGGTCAATAGAAATTTTGTGTCTATTCCTGCATTGAAGTCCCCATTGAGTTTGTGTTATGATTGCACTGCTTGTATCTTGGTAGTTTTACGATGCGATAACTTTTAAAAGTTTCTTGTTTCTTGTGTAAAATAACAAACAATTGGTTGATAAAGGTGATCTTGAGATGTCACATTTGTAAGATATCTGAGGGATGGGATTGAAACTTTGAAAGGCTTCTTCGAGTATTGGCATATTGTTGTAACCGATTTTCCTCAATTGCGTACAGTTAGCAAGAAGGCTTAGCTATTCGGTCCCGGTAGTCACCGGCAGGCTCTGAGGCAGAAATTTCAGTTGTGGGTGTCCAATTGAGAATAGTGGGTGTGCTAACATATTGGCCCAATATGATGCCGAAGGCATCATCACGATCGCAAAGCAATCACCTTCCTTGGCAGAAATTCAAGGGGGCCCTTGTGAGGGTTAAGGGGGCAAGTTTAGAATTTTGCATTTTAAAGGTTTCTCAGGGTAAAATACAAGCTGTTTCAGCCTATTTTTGAGACTTCTTGGACCTGAAATATGAGTTTGACAATACAATTTCTGCCCCCTTCTGGTCTTCCGCCAAAATATTAGTCTTCCGACTCCAAGGCTGATGTTTACATCAGGATTAGGGCTAGCTGCATTTTGTTTTGGGGGAGGGGCATTCCAACCATGTGAAATATTTGGAAAATTAGAAATGGTTTGAGGTATCGTCTATGCTACAAACTTACAAAACAAAAGTATCCAATCTCACGTACCCTTCCCTCAGTTTTGCCTAGCCATGGGCCTAATTGTAGCAAAGTATTAATCCTCAGCCTTTAGCTTTAACTTATAACCTTACTGTAACTGTAAAACTAAATCTTGACTTGCAGTGTTACTGATTCTAAACAATGGCACCGTCTGCTAGACTGTAGTTCCAATAGCCGCAGTCTGCAGATCTACAGAGAGCACAGCACTGGCTTCAAAGTCAAACAGAACTACTGTGATGTGGTTCCCTATGCAGCATACATGCTAAAGCATTCACCAAATAAACTTGATACATCTACAAAAAATGAAAAAAATTCAGCAACTTTTATCATCGATGATAATGAGCAATTTCGTATGCTTCTAATATCCGGAGATTGTTGTCCAAACATTCCAGCCTACGATCACTCTTTTGGTCCTTACAAGTTTCATTTCTACTGTAGTACACACTAAATATGCAGTGCCACATTCTGAGGGTAGAAATCTTCGATGTCAAACTTAAAGGCATCCAAAATTATCAAGAGTGACAAACATTTCATAGATTAATTATGAGGTATGTGTAAATCACTCTAACTAAGCCCCTTGTAATATTTTCGGAACCTTTACTTCAGTACTTTTCTTGCACGATCCTTTATTATCCACAAACACCCACACTAGCTCATACGCTATCCTAACGTATTTATGTATGGAGATATATCGAACCTAAGCTAGTGTCATGTTTGTGTGAGAACAGTCTGATCCTACGGACAGACTACATTGCAAAATGTATGGTATCAAGCGCTCGTAGCATAACATGCAACACGGCAGTTACGTTGTGAGCAATAGCACTAACCACACAATTCAGTTGACAGGATTTTCGTATGGCAAGTACATCGAACGTAGTTAAAGTCAAAACATTACTGCATTGACTCAATATGTGCTGCTATCAGAATTCCAATGTACAAGAAGAGATGTGTATGCATGTTACTAGAATTGTGATTTGAACAAAATCACGCTAGTAGTCCCGCTGAAAACTAGGGAAGATGAAAAGGTCTTCCGGTTGGAGAAATGGTCATCTCGGACGCTTATTTCAAACAGTCTTAATATGTATACTGGAAGCTTGGGAGAATTGGTGCACGGCTTCATGTATATTTTGAAAGCCGTGTACGAAAATATAGGCCGTCATTTTGGGAAACCGGCCGTGCAAAGGACGGCTGGACGGCTGGCTGCCTAAATCACTGGTCACCGGTACTACAGACTGAGTTTCGGTACGTAAACAGTGATCATAACGAAAGTTTTAAATCAAGATTTTCTGTAAAAACTTTAAAGTGTAACTTTAATTTTCATTCCCGGTAAGCCCCTGTGTCCCATATTTTATCGCCTTGGCAATATTTTTTGCTGAAGTCAAGTCAGTTTGCTTCAAGGCTTCATTTACCACGCCAATGACATACTGAAGCGTTGCTGCTGCGTACAATGTTTTGCTCTACTATACCCCTATGTTCTATGACCTGACATGCGCAGTTTTAACTCTGAAATGGCTTATTGATTAGATGTTCCCTAATGTTTTTGGTGGAGGTCAAAGGTCATTTGAGGTCACCAGTGGTCAAAAGGTCAAAATCTTGTAAACACTGTATCTTAAGAAGGGTAACTATGAGGGATCTCATACATAGCATGAGGGTTGCCCATATTAAGTAGATGATCCCTATATCATAAATTTAAAAATGGAACCTACTGCCTTTGTGCTTGGTGCTCAGCATAAACAATGGAGTAGGGAAAACAAGCCAGTGAGCCACAACTGGAAAAAAGGCTGTGGTCGTCTCGACTTGAACCAATTAATTGGAAACTGAGACATTAAACCTCATCTAACCTAACCTAACCGTACAAAGTAGATGATCCTTATAATTATAATTTTTGGTGGAGGTCAAATGTTTTTTGGGATCTTCAGAGGTCAAATGGTCAAAACCTTGGAAACACTATCAACAGAAGGGTAACTGTGAGGAATCTCATACTTAGCATGTGTTGCCCATATTGAGTAGATGATCCCTATAAATTGTTGGTGGAGGTCAAAGGGTTTTTTTCAGTAATTGGAGGTTTAACATTCGAAACTTTGTAAACACTATATATCTCAAGAAGGATAACTCTGAGGGATCTGATACTTAGCATGTGGATTGCCTGTATTGAGTAGATGATCCTATTGTTTGGGTGAGTGTCAAAAGTCATTTGGGTCATCAGAGGTCAAATGGTCAAAACCTTGTAAACACTATATCTCAAGAAGGGTACCTATAAAGGGATTTCATACTTAGCATGTGGATTGTCCATATTGAGTCAATGATCCCTGTTGTTTTAAGTGGAAGTCAAAGGTCATGTGGGGTCACAAAAAGTCAAATGATCACAACCTTGTAAACATGCTATCTCCAGAAGGGGAACTGTGAGGGATCCTTGATCCTTATTTTTTTAGTGGAGGTGAAACGTCATTTGGAGTCACCAGAGGTCAAATCCTTGAAAACATGCTATTTCAAGAAGGATAATTGTGAGGGATATCACTTTTGATATGTGGATTGTTCATATTTAGCATTTAGATGCCCATACAGGGAAGGTTATCCATATTAAGTGGAGGTGAAAGGTCTTTTTTGAGTCACAAGATTTCAAAAGGTTTTGATCTTATTAACATCATATCTGAAGTAGGATAAATGTGAGGATTCCGTGCTCGTCATGGGTTATTCATGTTTGTAACAGTATAGCCTACTATATGGCAAGGAATCACTAAGCCATTTGGCTTTCTGGTTTCAGGTGACTCCGTGGAGAATGGATATAGTTACAGATCTGCCTCCTGAACAAGTCCCTGGAGGCAACCCACCATTAGAATGGTGCTGTGAGTTTGCAAAAAGGAAAAACATTAAAAAGTAGAGTTTTCTTTTAGTCATTCGTTTGAGTGGCCCATATGAACAGTAAGGGAGAAAAAATAAGGCGTGTTATGTGAATTACGGCAACATGCTTGAAATTTTCGTAAAAACAATGACTAAACTCTGAAAACTCGAGGAAATAAAAAATGTGCTGCAGACGAACACTATTCGGTGTCCTCACGAACATCTGTTGAGCAGACAAATGAGAACGAAGTACTAATGCATATTCACTAGGTGTAAACACCTGATTGATTTAGCACAACAGCAAAAGTGGACAAGACTGGTGTGTGGATCTTGGAAAAGTAATATTGATATTGCAATGTACACAGTACATGGTAATACCATGAGGCTATACTTTCCCGTTTTACTCTTGTAGCCTAACTTAAAGGCAATAGGCAGTCGCCCCAAAATTTTCTCTGAAAAATCAGCAAACTCTTGCAAATCTCCTCTTATTGCATTAAAAGCACTTCTGAAGATGTTTTGAACATAACTATTACAAACAATAGGTAAAGAAAGACAAAATTCTCCTTGAATTCCACAATTCACTCACAAAAATATTGTCACATGATCAAAATAGGCCAATCATGAACTAGAGTGACAGGATACACTCACTCTCTTTGGGGTGACTGCCTACTGCCTTTAAGCTATAGTATACTGACTAATGGTACCCTTACGTAAATTAAGCCTAACTTAGGCTAACGTTTAGAACTACAAGTGAGAGACAATGTTCTGTGGCCTTTTATTTGCACTTACCATTGTGTTGATGTTCTTATTCAGAAGCACCTTTTCTTAAAACTTTTGGCTATAAAAGAGATATTATTGGTGCAACTTTCATTGTAAACCTGTATTGTTCAAATTTTCATCAGCGCTACAATGCGTACCAAAGAGTGAAGACAGTGGTTTGTAATTGTGTAGTTAAAGAATGCTATATTGAGCATACAAGAAAGTTAGTGTTATCAAGCGATTATGCAAGAACGACATTCTCTGGTTGTGAGCGAACAGCTGTACCATGGAGCTAGCCAGGCTTGGGTGGTATAGTACATATTATAACTTGGTTACACCTCAATAACATTGCATATTCAACATCAGGTTCATTGTAGGCGTAGTTTAATGCTTTGTAATGAGGACCGTTTTTGGAAAAGGCCTTCAAAAATTTACCAATTTTATGCTGTTGAGGTTACTTCCTGAGACTGTCACTGTAAGTTCAAATTGTATTCTTCAACTCTGATAGCACTCGTGGCATTTTGAAGCATAAAGAAAGACATGGAAGAAACAAAATCTTATGTTCTTCCTTTTTCCAAACTCACGGCACCACTTTAACATTTCAACAAAGTAAAACAGTTGAAGGAACTGGAAACTGTAACAAATCACCATTATTCAAAATTGACATAGTGCCTTAAATAATTTGGTAAGGAACTTTATAATAGTGTCTGAATGAAAGGAACTAATGAAATAAGCTTTCTCCATTCACAGTTGCAAGTCCTTAATATATTTTTCAGTAATAAATATAAAGTTCTTCATCAGATGGTTGCATGCAGTAAAAGTGACCACTTATGTGGACATAATGGGCTGGAAAATCTTACATGGTACTGAAGTAGTTTCAACTTCGGCTGATTGTTTTGAGTACTAAAATTGTTTAAAAGTTTCCCATTCCAAAAGAAGAGACAGGACTAACAGTATATCTTTAACTTGACCCAGTAATCCAGAGATTGACCATATCTGGCACTGTAAGAAACCTTGAAATGATCAGTATTCAAATTTGTATCAATCATTTTGTCCAAGGTAAAGCAAATCAAGTGTTTGATTGGCCTTATTGGCCTAAATTTTACGGTTATCAACACATGTATGGTTGATGTGTCTCCTTGACAAGACAGTTATATGGATAAAAAGGCAAAACTGTTGGTTACATTTGCGCCTGAGCGGACAGAATTTTGGTTGCACCTTGCAAGTGGCAAGAGCTCATTGACATGGGTTTAGAGGCTAGGGGAAAATATTGAAGTATTTTAGAAGTAGTAAATTCTAGGGTTTTCAGTTGCTTCTTAGGGTATTTGTTTTTACAGCAGCTTTTCAACATATTTTGACCCATCTTTTCATTCCCCTGACCCTCGGTTAAATGATTGATCAATGGTTTTGATGGCAGAAACTCTGAAGCAATTAATTTCAAGGGGAAGTTTTTGACATGAAGTTCCGTTTTACCAGATGTTCTGATAAAGATAGATAGAGTTTAAGCTTCAAGCTGTGTTTTGATTTTTGGTATGTTGTTAGACATTTTTGTGACTTGGACCTTTATTTGTTTTTAGACAAAACTTACTCCATGTTTCAGTATGTGGTGTGTGGTTTATACTGATAAGTTAATTGTGAGAAAGTTCTATGCAACACTGATTATTTCATAATTTATGAAATGGATGGTATTAGGTCTGTTTGTATGTAACAGTACATTTGATATGGCCTGTACGATATGATACGACAGTGTAAAAATGTCGCTAGCCCTTTCACACTGCAGGTGACTTTTTCTTCCTCTCGTAGCAGTATTCCAATAATCTATTTGTCATGTGATGTTATACAAATAATGAATGTTTATGAGTGAGATAGTATGAATAATTTCATGAGTTGAAAGATTGAACGTTCTATTCAACGAGGCAAAGCCGAGTTGAATAGAATGTTAAATCTTTCAACGAATGAAATTATTCATACTATCGCACAAATGAAAAACATTCATTATTTGTTTTATATAACACCTTAAAATTTTGATCGTTAGTTAAATTTGTGTTTTGGCGGTCACTATGGATTTGTGTTTGTCCGTCGTTTTCTAACTGCACATTTATGTACCTAATAAAGAGGGATTCTTTGTGACGTTGAACGCGTAGGATTCTCAGGCACTGAAGGGCAAAACACATACGCAGTAAGCGTTTTTACACTCACACGCACACGGCATTACCATAGATACTTCTGTGCAACAACGGACGCTTGTCCTTCGAAACCAAAGAGACGAGCGATCTTGCCATTCAAAACCAACGAGACGCCCGAGCACTTGACGTCGGTGAAACAATGTTCCATTCCCAGCGCTGCAGTGATTTTTTGAGACGCGGCATTGCATGTACGTAGCGCGCTCACTGCATCGCTGACTCATTGCCGTGGGTTAGTATATACTAACCAACGGTCGAGCAACACAATCTTGATGATAGTGCCAAATCATGCATGGCATGTGACCACCAATCTTCCAATCAGATGTAGAGAAATTAAGAAGGTGTTATATAAAACAAAATAGTTGCCATCATAGCAGGTGTTGAATATGCATGCCTCTTTTTCAAGTACATACTTGCAAACAATGACAGAGATCGTCCAGTGTCTCTTTATTTATGGGCCTAATTTGAAGTTATCTGTGGATTGGTTTCAATGTATGAATATTCATATTGCAAGACGAAGCTTTAACTGTAAGGCTGTTCTACGACCTTCCACCTTTTACACAGTAAGTCGATGTGACTTCTTCATTGGGTGTCAGTTAAAGCATGTAGCTACCATGTGGTAGCTCCATGGTTTAATCAGATAAACCACACACTAAAACCCCATTGAGTTTGGTTGCGTGAAATGCTTGGTATTAGTAGACTTGCTTTAGCCCATTTTTCATTGAATATTTTTTATTTGAGCTTGTTGTGATGATATATGAATTGTTAATATGCTGCAGATTTTATACAGACTGAAGAATTGTTGGGCAAGTTTGTGGTCACTGGCATTACCAGTGTAGCCAATATAGGTGCAACTGTGTAATATACTGTACATCTGCTGGACAGGCAAACAAAATAATTTTCTCTCATCATCATTTATCTCATCATCATTGGCTACACAAAATATTACTTGTTGACAAGAAGGTGAAAGTTGAAAAATTAATGCTCAATTTTATCATGTTGTATTGTGTCGCATCATATCGTGCCTAGTATGAAAGAGTTACAATTGTTTTCAATATTTTTCATCACGTTGTATTATGTAGTGGTGTGCCTAGTGTGAACAGGGCTATTTATAGTGTAGCAGTGTTTATGTATGCAGTACAAATAGGGATTACCATAGGGATGTCAATAGCTCTAAAGTCTTGAAGTTATTGAAAGAATTCTGACTGTGTCTTTGTGAGAGTGTGCACAATGGTAGTACTTTTATTGAGATAGTACCCAAGTAAGAAGGCAGACAGGTATTGCTTGCAGCGGCCTTTGTATCAGATGCACTATGTAGTATTGCTGTACCATGTTCAGAATCTGTTAAAATGTTCCCTAATGTTCACCCCTGTTTACAAATCCCTTCACAGTTTTGAACCTAGATCTAGCCGATGACAGATTCTCAGCTATTATTAGCACCATGTTGACAATTTTCCAGAGAATTGTGCCAAAAACTTGATGTATGCATCATGCCCTTGGCATCCATGGCACTATTAATTAAACTGTTCGTGTGTGCAGTATGTCCCAAACATGGTTTCCCCGGGACGAGTCTAGTCTACATCAAGGAGGCACTGAGACAGGATGAAGCTAAATTCTTTTCTAAGGACTGGCAGTCACAACTGCAAGAAATCATGTAAATATACTACTTGTATTTGTAATGGAATAGAGTGAAGTAGTGAGTATGCACAGAAGCATTTCAGGATACTATTCTCTGCATCTGTAGGAAATAGCTTCAGGTGATAGGCAGGTATGAATCACTTCCTGGAAGGTCAACCAGTTTTACTTGTTTATGTTGATGACAGGTTGCCTGCAGGGGCTTATTCAGGATGCATCTGTAACTAGATCCATTCTCCATGGAGTCACCTCAGCTTCCTGTTCTGGGGAGGCAAACACATCTCGAAAAGAGATATGCAAAATTATGTATGTATACAGTGAAAGATGGTTCTAGATAGTGGATGTAAATTTGAATGTAGTAGCCTAGGTGACTAGGTGACATTGGCTAGGCTATAAGTTTTTACATTCAGGTCTTGTCAGAAAATTTAGGTGACAAGTTTGTAACCTTTAGAAGCAATGCTTTGTGAAGCTGTTGCACTGATGTATCATTGATTTTAAAATATTAAGGCTGCAGATTGTGTTGGTCGTGTTCTATGAATTAGTAGTATTTATGCGTGCACACTTTGAAGAGCAGCTATATGTTGAGTCACAAATGCGAAGAATTGCATTTCTGCAGGGATACTGCTCACACTATTGGTTTTAATATTTGCACGCTTTCTGATCATTTTCAGATGAAATATGTTACAGAAAAGTAGAATGTTTGTGGACATTCTTCAAGTGTAAATGATTGATCTGGTATTTCCTATTTGAAACAAAAACCAACTCATTTCAATGTTAGTCCCTCCTCTATGCCTCCTGTCCATTCGTTTTGCAATGTTGTGTAAAAACGCAATAGGTACTCTTTGTTTGAATATGTCACACTTACAAATGGATTTGTTCTGTACTAAAAGTATGGGACTTTGGGTGCATTTACACTTGATCCGGATCTGATCGCCCTATGTTATCAGCATATCGAATTACGTGTATGGCTTGATCCTGGTGCATTTACACTTGTCTCGTACTCTGATCCACCTCCCTGCATAATGAGTGTTTTTGCAGAAGTGACCTCCAAATAATTTACGTTGAATTACCATTGATCTCGGGTCACCGTTGATCCGGGGAGCGTTTACACTACAAGTTTTGATCGCCTGCGCGGGGTCTGATCCTCCCCTCTTACCAGGATCAAAATAGGGCGATCAGATCCGGATCTGATCTGCGTTTACACTACAAATTTGATCTCGAGCAGTGGATCTGACCCCGCGCAGGCGATCAGATCCGGATCTAGTGTAAATGCACCCTTTGCTATAACCTCATTTTGCCTAGATTTGATTTTGACCTTTTGGCATCTGTGCAAATAATAGTTTGATACAACCTGTGGTTTGCTACTTTTCTTGGCAATTGTCTTTGCTATGCCTTTGACCTTGTCCTGTGCATTGGCTAGACAGGATGCTCTATCACAGTGTGCGGTTTAACCACACAACCAGCAGCAGGTCATCTCAGAACTAAGCCTGATCAAAACAATGAAGGGAGGAAAAGTGTATGAAGTTCTGAACAATGATCTGTACCACTAACAGGGTACCCAAAAATGTTATGACCAGTATTCCATGCTGTGTGGTGGTTATGTCTGAAGTACCAGTTAGGAATGTGCAGTATATTTAATTTGACAAATGCCATAAAGCTTGCATGCAGGAGACTGATGTGAAACATAAAAATACCAGGCAGATCAAAAGCCAGGAGGTTCAGACGGAGAACCTTGTACTGTATATGGTGTTGATGTGGAGGTGAATGACAACAATATGTATAGTATATATTAAGTTGCACTACACTTGAAAAGTGGAGTATTAAAATAGACATGAAGGAGGCACCACTTCACCTATGATGTCAAAAGGTCAGCTTGGTATCATTTCAAAATGTTTATATAATTGACACACAAAAAAACATCTGTCAGTATTCCCGCGTAATGGTAGGCCATATATTATGTAGGCATTCATAGTGGTAGACCATATGTAAGCCTACACAGTGGTAGGTCATGTATGTAGGCCTACTGTAATAGAAATTAAGAAAGCAAAATTTTGTGCAAGGATTTTGTGTGCATACAGTGCCTAGCTCTTAATAAAAATAACTTTTCATTCACGTCGCAGACATATACGTAAACCTTGCTACATCTAATTTGCATTATTCTTGCGCGCTGCTTGGGACAGTTCTGATACTGCACCCCCTATGTCTACCATCTTGGCCGACGGGTCATCCTCATTCTCCTTCCACTGCAAAGCTACTGCCACGGAGGTGTTTGGGTCCCAAAAGTCTCGTAAATACAGTTCTCCGACTTTCGATTCACAGTAAGTGCCATTATTTACTATCTTAAGTGTATTTAACACCTTTTCAGCCTTTTCCTTCTCCTCGTGAGGTTTGGTTATTGGTTTTTAAGAGGAATCTTTTTTCCACCTTCATGGAGCTTCATTAGTTTAGCTTAGGCTTCTAGCCTAATGTTCGTTTTACCGTGTATTGTTCTGCGTAGCCTTGTGCCTCAGCACGCGCTGCTCGCTCTCCCCCTTTGTGAAGAGATCCTTTGTATCCTCATTGTATGTCTTACTATTGTATATATTGTTGTCGCTTCTCTCCCTGTCAGGATTCCTCGGCAGCTGTGTTTCCTACTCCTCCTCCACCTGCTGGTGGACTACTCGGTGACTCTCCCCTGACCTGGTGTCACAGGACAGGGGTAGGGTCCTTCACCCATGGGTCCAGGACCTGCACTTGACTGCATGGAGGCTGAATTCCCTCAGAGCACAAGGACTTTCTGAGGATGTTGCCTCCATGGCAGCTGCAGCAAGGAGACCCTCCACCCTCCGCACTTATGAGTTTAGATTGGACCTTCTGCCGGGCGACCTCTTCATCCTGGAGATCGCCACGGCCTCCTCCACTAGGGAGGACAGGAAGTGGTGCCCGGTACGGGCACTCAAATGGTACCTCCACCGGACCAAGGACATCTGAGCCTCGGATAGGCTTTTTATCCTCCCGAGGAGGCCCCACACGGCAGCCTCTAGTGGCTCTATCTCCTGGTGGTTGTCCAAGGTCATCAAGCCACATGCCCAAGGACAGTTCCAGGCGCATGAGGTCGGGGCCAGGCAGCTTCAAGGCCCTCTTCGTAGGTGTGCCAATCTAGGACATTGTCCTTTGTAGCCTGCTACTTCTCAGACACTCTCTCCACCAATGCGGCCTTCGGTCGTGCCGCTCTGGGTGCCCCCAAGGGCACCCCCATCCAGCTCCACTTGGTGTTGCACTAAATGCAAATTAAATGTAGCAAGGGGTAAGTATATGTCTGTGACGTGAATTCCCCCCACCTTCCTGTGGGCATATTCACAAGAGACTATACTTACCCCTTGCTACATTCCCTCTGGCCCACCCCCGTTTTGGGGCCTGGGGGCACTTTTTAACCTGTACATAGCTAGATTTGTATATAATGTATGTATATATGTAAATACCTTCTGTACAGTTTACTTCTTAATCAGGTAGCTAACCCTTCCCCTTTACCTCACAAGGACTTGATCGGGCTTCGGGAGAGGGTTAATTTGGGGGGTTCGTATTCCTCACTTGGTGGCACAGCCCGGCCTCGGCCAGGCAGCTTCGGTCGGAGGACTTGGCCTTTTCTGTTGAGAAGACCTCTGCTCAGACTGGTAAGTGCCACCCTCGTTTTGTTCTTCAGGCCAATGAGGATGAGCTGTCGGCCAAGATGGCGGAGATTGGGGGTGCAGTGTCAGAACTGTCCCAAGCAGCATGTAGCATGGGAGAATAATGCAAATTAGATGTAGCAAGGGGTAAGTATAGTGGCTTGTGAATACGTCCACCAGGAAGGTAGGGGGAAACAGTATGTTCAAAAGAGAATTATATGAAATGCAGAAAAGGAATTCTGTTTTGCTCCTGCTTACTCTACCTCATCTACAGTATTACACACATTGAACAATCAGGTGTACATCTAATTAGTATTCAGCAATGTTTTGGATGCTACAGTTGTGGTGCTAAACCCTTCTGAGCAAATGCCTTCATTTTCATTGTTTTGGAGATATTGTCTAGGTTTCATCATATCTGCCATGTACTTGAGTGTTGCTTAACTTGATTTGCAACTTTTTATGTACATATAGAGTGAGATTTAGCATAAATTTCCATAAATGGCCTATTTCTGGACACCAAATTTTAGTGTATTCTAGTGCCCTTAAAGGGGATAACAGGCATGAATATAAGCCATCCAACAGATGGCAATGAAGTATGAAGAACATTAATTCAGAATTATCCCAAGTTTTCTGTTTCTGCTCAGTTTTTCCTTCTGTATCTCCCGTGGCTCAGTCTTTGGTTTTAAGATTTATATAAAACTTCACTCAGCTACTTAAGAGCCAGCCTGGCAACAATTTGTTCAGACAACCTCATCGTTTGTGCTTTCTCAACAGACTTCATATTAACTAGGCTAGATCCTAGCAACAGAATGCAGCATCACTCTGCTACTGCCTGAGTGATGATATAGTTTGTCTTACTCGTTGATGAATGCACTTGTTATGAACAAAAATGTGCAAAATTCAAGTCCAAACGATAGTGTTTACTATTTATAGAGTGCTTGGTGGATGTTTATCCCATTAGGAAATTTGTTAACCAAGTGCTGACTCAGGAATTGGTTGGCATGGGGGAGCAGTAGGCAGGGAGTAAGGTAGGGGAGACAGGAGAAGAGGGTGCTTGACTCAGGCCCACATCCAAAGAGGATGGGGGCAGGGGCATTTCCCAGGGCTAGCAAAATTTTTAACCTTTAAAAATATTGAAATTAACTGTTGCCTTGTAAATTTGTAACTCATCTCACCCCCGAAAAATTACCCTCCTGTGAGACTGTCTCACTCCCCTTTGGTACCATGGCTACGGACCTGGCTTGACTGCTGTACCAGTTCAACTTAAAGCAAAAAAGGACAATACTGTGACTACACATTTGAATTAGTGTACCATGACATCCATTTTTATGAATGGTTGATCACATGACAACAGATCTATTACTGAATTGTTAAATTCATGGAAAGTAAGTAATTTTATATTCTGGACATTATGAAAGACACTTGAAAAGGAGGTGTGCCCATGTCTGCCTATTCCCATTTATTCATAGCAATGTAGGTTGTATTGGATTTCTTTTCAATGGTTTACCAGTATTAAGGGTATGATATTATTGATAAAAGCCTCTGTAAGTCAAAACCATGCTTCAGAGGAAGGTGGAGTGGAAGTGGACAAATAAATAACAAGCATCTAAAATGTGATTGGCTGTCAAGTGTTGATTTTATGCAAAACTATGTGAACTTGTAATTTTGACTTGTCATTTTGTAGCCTGAGGGTTTGTTAGACTATTTTGCAGATGTTTCATTCGATACAGGCCATGCATTTGTGTGTGTTTGTATCAAGAGGCACGTGTGAGGGCTAGGCAAAGAGGTGTATGCACCTTCTCTAGCAGATTATGCAGCTTAAATTTCAAGGATAGGAAATCTGGCTAAGTAGAATGAAGCAAATTCTTGGCAGCTGTGATTGAAAATACCCTGGGATGATATGTATTGTTGGTTATCACACAGGTCAGTCTAGTGGGAATCTATCAATGCTATCTGTGGTAGCAATCAAAACATCACACATCAATAGTGATTACTGGTTTTTGCCAACACCCCAAACAGATTTCTTTACAGTTAAATAGGCAGTCCTTTGTGAGGTCAGTTTGTCTACCTAGGAACAACAGGCTGGCTCTCTAGTAACACACTAACTATTGCTATAAATACTGAGGTTTTATTTGTAAGGTCAGTAGATTGACCTTTTCATTTGAAGTATAATTAAAACTAATCTGATCATAACATACCACCACAGAAAGGACTATTGGTAAAGGATAGGAATGCAATTTATCCCTCAACTGTGGTTCTTGCCTGGATTTGATCTCTTTTGTGATTAAAGAGAAGTATTATAGCAGGTACATGTGATAGTGTGGATCTGTGTAGGACCTGTGTGGATGTTTGAAGTACTGTTGAGAGGTTGGTCAGTTAGGTTTGTTGTCCTTTGGGGAGCAGAACTCCTTCAGGAGTAAAGTTTGGTTTCGCCCCTCGGCTCTTTGACAGAGATGTGAGGGGACTTTTGAAAAAGTATAATAATGTTGATTGCAGTGTTTGAAGTGGATTGATATCTTGTTAGTCATTCATTTACAACTGGATCTGTGGGTTGGCGCTTATAAGTTCTAACCTAGTTGAAACACTGAGGTATTGAACATTCCATTTAAAAGGATGTGTAATCATTTGCCCCCCCCCCCCCCCGTGGCCAAGTGGTTAAGAGTATCCTACTTGCAGCCGGAAGGTCTAGGGTTCAAATCCTGGCCGGGTCATACCAAAGACACTAAAAATGGAACCTACTGCCTTTGTGCTTGATGCTCAGCATAAGCAATGGAGTAGGGCAAACAAGCCAGTGAGCCACAACTGGAAAAAAGGCTGTGGTCGTCTCGACTTGAGCCAGTTGGTTGGAAACTGGGATGGTAAACCTCATCTAACTACTCCATCACCCAGAATACAACAGACCTCTATCATCAAATGTGTAAGGATCCTGTCTTGGGAGCAGCCATGAACTTTCCTGATTTATCTGCCTCTAATGCTACAGAATGCAGTGACTGTATTGCATACAGAGGATTAAAGGTGATTTAGTAGTGGAAGTACTACCTCCGGTGATTTAGTTAATCATACATGGTCCCATGAGCTCTGATAACCCAGCTTTTCCATGAATAACCTTACTCAGCAAAACTGCCATGGTAGTGTAACTAGATTCTAAGTATGGTCAATATGTAGGCTACCTCACAAGAACTGTTGACAGTCTCCCATAATTGTAACGTTTCTTATTCTAGGCTTGTTTTGAAGCTGGTATCATCTTTTTGTCCCTTTTCGGTGTCAGAGGTGACCTTGTTCTGTCCTCATCCCTCAGGGTAGATTAATCACCTACCTCCCTGGACAAAAAAAGAATCCCTACATCAGGTCACCCTGGGAATGGCCTCTATTGCTTGTTGCCCTGATTGCTATAGCATTCCTCACAGTGTTTATCTGCTGTTGTACACAACTTTACTGGGGACACACACACATGTATAAATGGAATGCAGGCAACGCATAGTTGATTATAAAGACTGTACAAGCTGAAGGATATTGGATTTTAGGATGTTAATGGAGTGATTTTTCTCTCAGTTAAATGAAGAGGCTGATGCAGGTGTATATGTACCTCTTGGGTGATTAGTCATAGAGGATGATGATTGTCATCCCAAAGAGCTGATGAAGGGAGACCAATTTTGAAAGGATGAAGTGAAGAGGACTGTGAGAGACTGTCATTGAGAGGAGGAGAATGACGTAGCGTACACATGTAACACACTGTTGAATTAAGTAGAGGTTCATGGAACTATAAAAAAAATTGCTTTGGTGTGATGCATTCCCCACACATGATGTGTTCCCTTGTCTTGTCACGTAATATGGCTATTGATGTAATCCACAGATCAGAAGGTGAAAAAAAGATATTGGTGTCAGTCAGACTATTAGCTGATTTATACAGCACAAAATTATTGCTGTAGTGCTGTAATCATGTATGATCAATTCCATGGTACGATGCACATATTTCAAGACCTGGCTAATTATTCTTGGGAATAATCTTCAAGCTCATAGAAATCCTGTATTTAGGCCAGTATATTTGAGATGATAACACAGATGGCCAGACTGATGGTGCAGTATACGTATGGAAAGTCAATAGTTTTATAACTTAATTATGCTGCTTCACTGTTATCCAAACAAAGGCAGTTCTCTAATTAGAGAGTCTGAAAATCACGGAATTATTAGGCTACATACTGTAAGGACTTCCTGGACAACATAGTTTAACTTTACAGCCACCATTCTATGAAAACTTTTGTTATATTTTTGGTTGACCTCAGATTGCCTCTCCATGTATTTTTGAGTGTGTACTGCCTGGACAATTGTGGACATGTTTCAAAACATCAGGTTTGGTGGACATATGTTGCAAGGAAAGGGGCATTGATTGCCTATTTTGCCCCTCAGCTCAGATTTAGACCTAAGTTCAAAGTACCATATATGCAACTTATTGCTGCTCCAGTACACATCACTGGTGTACCAATGGTCCAAAATAGCGTAATAGATAATGTAGGCTCATGTAATACAAGTGATTCTCTGAACTTACTTTAGAATGTATAACTTTGCCCCTAACCCCCAAAAAGTATTTCAAAGGAAGAAAGAAGTAAGTTGTCTTTAGTAACCTAGTACAGTTGTAAAATTTTCATAGGGTACCATTTTAATTCATTTTGTTAATTTCATGCGATGGCCATCTGTTAATACTTCATCTACCAAGTTGTGAAAGTATCATCATTTGAATGGTGAATTAAATTTCATGAAGGGGCGATTGGGGGTGGGGGGTGGGAAGAGGGCTTCAAGTATGGACTCATCAAATGTTTGCACATTTTTTCACTCTTGGATTTTCCAGTTTCCAGTGGTGTTGGGACTTGAGGACTCATGCCCCCAAACCCTATTTCAGGTTATGATGGGTTCAGCATACATGTGTAGAGATAAACAGAGGTTTTATACTCACACACACACACAACACTGACAAGGTGAACTTTCCTCAGATTTCTCAGCTTGGAGAGTGATAGAAACTGTAGTGAGAATTACACTAATTGTTGTTCACATGCAGTCAGTCCTTGAGAAAATCGAGGTACTAAGATTTGTGATGCTAATGGCACAACATTTCTCATCAACATGTGCGTTATCGGTGATTCATCTGTTTTGTGTATGATGTGAGGTAGTTGAACTACATACTTGAGAAGCCTCCTGTACATGTCACCCTAATTGAAGGAATGGTTATTGTGTTTATCTGGTAAAATACATCATTATCCTAATTGAAGGGATGGTTTTGTATTTATCAGGTAAAATAGATCTATTTATGTAACCAATTTGCCATGACAGACAAAATGTTTTTCTTCTTTGCTTTATATCCAGTCAAGATGGAACAATTGACTCTTTTAAAAGCTTACACTTTTTTGTACTTTTAATATGAAGTGCAGCTCAGTACCATTGACCTCTGAAGTGTTGTTTGGTTCGTTGGTGTGAATCTGAGTACTTGTGCTTTAATACAATGCTCAAGGTTACTCTGGGCATCAAGGCAAATAAAAATTGATAAAAAAAAAGAAAAAACCAAATTTTCTGGTTGCTTTAAATGGTGTGTACTTAGAGTGAAAATTTTCACTTAAATTTGGAAGAGTTTGTAAAATGATGACCATGCATGTTGATGATGAGCCACTATCCTGCTAAGCCTGTACTGTAATTGCCAATTCATTAGAAAAGGAGGGGAATGAAGTAACCACCAGACTTGTAGTGAGTATGTCCTGGTACTCACTGTTTTGCACAATAATCTGTACTTGTACTCATGAGAATTAATTTGTACTCGTACTCATACTCACAGATTTTGAAAGCTCTGCAAATGGGCTAATGCTGATTTTTGTACTTAACCTTATGAAAAAGGACGTACTTGTACTCGTACTCACAACACAGACACTGCCCTTGTACTCATGACATTGTAATTGCACTACAAGTCTGGTGTAAACCACACACAGTGCGACAAAAATTGCTTCTAGAAAATAACTATGCAGAATTCTTTTTGTGTAGCACATTTTGCTATACATGAAAGTTACACTAATTCAGACACTGACACAAAAGGGACAATTTAATCGTATTTTGTTTCAAAGTACTTACTTAAACAGGTGTGGCATTGTTAGTCAATATTTAAGTCCACCCCAGGTTGGGTTGTTTTGGATTCTTCTAGTGGAGTCTAGAGTCAATTCCAAATTCTGGAATGTTACTTTTTTATGGGATCATCTTTGAATTAGTGTGCCAATTAATATGCTTTAAAACTTCTGCTCAAACTTTCTACTCCTTGGTGGTGGTTATGCTAAATTGTCAAGTCACTCTGAGATATTTGTCCTAAGGCTGACAGTTTTTGTCAGGGATATATCTTGTGTATTATACGTGTCTGCCGCACAGTGCCCAGCATGTTGTATGTGTACGTGCCATGCTCAAAGTGTTCTGATGATCTTCTGATCTTCAGGTATATAGATTCAGTCAGACTACTGTGATCAGCCTTTTTTTAAGACTGGCAGATTAAATTTATGGATGCAATTACTATCATGGCTGGTATGCCTGTGTCTCTTGACAAATTTACTCTTCCCATACTTAACATGTACTATATTGCCTCCCCTCTACATATGTATCTTAATGATTTCCCAGGTGTCTGTAAACATCTATGTCAAACTCGCATAAATTTTCACACTTGTAGCTTTACCGAAGTGTGTTCTGTGTGGCATACATGTGCACTTTGGATCTCACCTGCAACATTTATCATTGTGCTACCACACAAGTTGCACTTGTTATTAAACCAGAAATGTTGCTTATTGTCAACCATGGCAGGATAAATTGCCGGAAGGCACATATTTTCAGTGTCACAGCTCAGGGAGGATTCTTTAGCCATATGGTTTTAGTTCCAAGCAACCCAGGAACTTTTGGTATAATTCTGGTTGCTACTTTGACATAGTTCATGTGTCCTGTTTTGCTGCTCCTAGGAGAATTTGTGTACATTTGATCAGTATCCTTGAAGCTGCCAGTATTGATAAAAACACTAAAAAAAGTTTGTAAAGTGCGCTGCTCAAAACATCTGAGGTGGTTTAGTTAATCTACATCGCCCCTTCTTTCCTCCTGCTACATATGTGACTCTCACTTACCCGCAGTGTTACCTGGCAAATGAAAGATAGCTTAGTGGAAGAGAGCCCTCCAGAGGGCAAGCTTTCTTTCATTTGCCAGTTAATACTGTGGATAAGTGAGGGTTACATATGTAAATAGAAGGTAAGTATTGGGTCTTGTAGATTCCTAAACCAGAGAGTTTTGTGAATTTCATATTAAAGCAGTGTTAGTTTCATACTGATGCAATGTTAATGTTAGCACCCTGCTAGTCACCTGTACTGTACACCTGTGGTCTACTTTTTGAGTCAAATTGTGGGTGTGGTTCCCTACTAAAGCCTAGAGGTTTTGTCTACTTTAAGCAGGAGAGCTAAAACTAACATTTCTACCAATTTTCTTCAATATTTTCCTCTAGAATTTTATTACATTTTGTGAATCAGACATACGTAGTGTGAGTACATTGTCATGAGTACGAGTACAAGTGGAGCATCTCCGGTTGTGAGTACGAGTATGAGCACACATCTTTTTCAGGCGTATGAGTACACAATTTTGCATTAGTCTCAATCCATAACAGGGCTTGAAATAAGCCTGAAAAAGGGCACGGCCAAAATGAGCAAAAATGGCCGTTGGTCTATGTTATTTCAATGGACATTTACTGAGGGGCATCACGGCCATCAGGAAGGGCCCGACGGCCATGGCTGTCGGTGCGGTCAGTTATTTAGAGCCCTGCCGTAACTTCCAAAATCGGTGAGTACTTGTATGAGTGCAAATCCATTCTCATGAGTACCAAGTGCAGGCAGTTGTGTGAATATGAGTATGTACTTGCTAGAAGTCTGCTGTGAATTCACATTGTGGAACATACTTAATGCATTAGTCAGCATATTTGAACCTTGCAACCAACAAGTATAACACTGAAAAGGCATTATTAGGTGTAAGAGGGTATGTGCCTTCCCATCCTAGGAAGGGGTCCTTACCCTCTGAGGAGCCATCTTACACCTCATGGCCACTTCAGAAATCAGAACACACTTGACTTAAGAACATTACATTATTAGTCAGATGAAATTTAACGACACACCAACACAAATGTGTTATATAGTGTCAAGTAAAGTTTAAATACGGTGCATGTCCTTCCCTTTAGTCGCCTCTTTAGTTGTCCCTTTAGTTCCTCCTTAGTTACCTCCTACATTATTATTACAAAACTTTATGAAGTGCCACAACTAAACATAATCTGTTACACTGCAGAATATAAAAGAACTAATACAGTAGAATAAAAAAGGAGATACAAAAGTAAGAAAATTAAACATTATATAAAGCTTGTCTTAAAAGGTAAGTCTTTAAAGTTTTGATTTGAAAGTGCTTGTGGAGGGACACTGAACCCTATTGTGCTAATACAATTGCAGTCATCTGCATTACATGGTTTAGAAACGAAACCATGTGGTGGTACATTTAAAATTTACCTACCCGTACCCGTATTAAGCCTTAGAAAAGCCCCCTTTAAAAAGCTGTGAGGGTTTTATTTGCAATTTTAAGGATGATGTGAACCTACAAGTACCTGCATACAGGATATTGAATAAACAGTCAATTGTAATTCAAAACTGCATTAAGGCAGTTTTCATTTACAACATAGCTATCATGTTCTAACATTAGTTTTCTTGCAGTAGTCTAGTTAAACTTTTGACATGTAGGCTAATCCGTCAGTGGCTTGTGTTGCATGCTACTGCTGTATTTTTAAAGTTTTTTGTGCATTCACATGAAGCATGTAGTTATACTAGTGCTGTTGCCAGGTGACAAACAAAAAGAATCAATTTCACTTCTACTTAACTCACCACACCAATGGACAATCCCATGTGCTCTCTGTGGAACATTTTGAAAGTGGTTTCGAGGAAAGCTCATTGCAAACAGATTTATGTTGTTTTTTTATCCAGAAGTAAAATGCATGCTGGGTCAAAAACTCAACTCTGCAGATAGAAGATGACTGAAGGAAGAAGGGATCTGCCTTCTTTATTTTGTTTTGCCAGTTTTCACTGATAGTGGGTTTGGGAATATGCAATACTCCAAGGGATCTGATCCAAAGTAGATCATATTCTGGTCCATTGCTTATGGATCCAGGACTAGATCTGTGAATTGTAATCTCCCCTGTGGGAGCTGCTGGCCCCTGGATGAAAATCATGCTCTTTATTATGGGATTGGTTAAATATACCTATAGGGAGCTTGCAGCTAAGGTCAAAAGGTCAAATCCAGTGACTTACTGATGCCACATCATGTGATACACATGGGCATACATGTATACAGTGCATGTCGCATTACATACTGTACTGTATAACTGAAATGTGAGAGTACTGCTGTGAGCTTGCACTGGAAGGTTAGGCATGTGTTAGTACTGTACATGCATGCATTATCTTCCAACACTTGGTTGCCTAGCAACAATTAGCTAACCCATATGACCATACAAGCTCCCTGTATAGTTGTATTATCCTGTACACCTGCATTCTCCAGTCATGTATACATGCATTCTCCACTCATGTATGTATACATGGCATTCTCCAATCCTGTATACATGCATTCTCCAATCCTGTATACATGCATTCTCCAGTCATGTATACATGCATTCTCCACTCATGTATATATATGCATTCTCCAATCATGTATATATGCATTCTCCAGTTATGTATACATGGCATTCTCCAATCCTGTATACATGCATTCTCCAATCATGTATACATGCATTCTCCAATGGTGTATACATGCATTCTCCAATCATGTATACATGCATTCTCCAATCATGTATACATGCATTTTCCAATCATGTATACATGCATTCTCCAATCCTGTATACATGCATTCTCCAATCCTGTATACATGCATTCTCCAATCCAGTATACATGCATTCTCCAATCATGTATCCATGCATTCTCCAATCTTAAAGAGGCTCTTTGAGTTGTTTTGTAAAATTCACTTAATTTTTCCAAACTTAAATTTTCTTCATGTACTAATGAAAAATGGTCAAATTAAGATGATCTCCATACCGTACGTACAAATAAACTTTTCATGAGTGATTTATTAATGATTCAATTAGTCTTGGAGAATCCATAATAATGTAATTCAGGCAGGGAATATTTCATACCTTTCTCACAGCATTATGAGCAAGATTGCTGCCTTACATTAAACCTAGTTGTAACCTTTTTGTATGCTGTACTAGACAGTTATCATGATGTAGAGGTCTGAAGTTCGAGAGGTGGGGAGGGGGACATAGCTCCTTTGGGGAGCAGAACTCTTTAGGTTTCGCCCTTCGGCTCTTTGCCAGAGTTGAAGGGACTTTGGAAAAAGTTCTTGCTTTCACTGTATAGGCCTTAGTGAATATTTATGGATGGCATCCTGTATGTATCTCTATTCAGAGTTTTAACTCCCAGTAGTTCTAAGTTTTGGCCTGCAGTCAGACAGTCAGAAATAACTGCAAGAACTGAGAAAGCAAAGCCTAGTTTTGGACTTGTAGCTCTCACTGTTTTGTCTGTATGAATTCACCCTTTACATTGCCAGCATGGCAGCCTCTGTAGTTACTGTACTTTCCAAGTGCAGTGGGTGTACTTTATTTATGTTTGAACTGTGCAGAGGAAAGTCCTAGTTAAAGGCAGTCATTTCGTTTGCTTGTAGAATTACATACAATGGTTCAAGTAGACCTGCATTTCTTCAAGCGGTAGTACTGTTTAACTCTAGGCCTATACAAGTACTCACAGTGCAATAATCAGTAAAGTCAAGCTGTATTACTTTACCATTACTGGTGTAACCAGTAATCTCTCCATTGAAAAAGATTACAAGGCAGTCTGGGCAGCTCCACTATCTTTGGAGTTGGGTACCCACAGCCGTATTAGTCGCGACTGAATGGAGTCACAGCTGCTACAGTGACTTTCCAACTGATGAAGGGCCATATTCCCAACAGAAACAGCTGTATATTGTAAACCTGACTGTCTGTACATTACTACCCTACAAAGTATAGCTTTAATGGGCGAGTTGCTGAACTGCCATTGATGGAGATTCCTACCGGTGGATTTGTAAAAAAATTGAAAAAAGAAAAACTTTTTAGGATCATAACTTGAAAAGAAAAAGACCAAAAGTCAGTTTCGTTACAATATCTCAAGCAAAGTTGTGATGGTACACAAAGTTAACTCCAAAATGTACTTTTGTGCTATCACAATCTGTGTGAGTTCATGGATAGAGCAATTGTTACTCAACTTTTGACCAGGAGTCACTCCTATGAAGCAAATTTGGGTATTAGCTCACCCAAGCATAAAACAGAGCTCTTGCAATGGACTAGTAATGGACGTAGTTGGGGGTTGTAAGAATTTAGAAAACTAAAGTGCTGGAATGATTTTGATGTCAGCAAATTAAAGAAGCAGAGAGAATACAGACACATGTAGACCAATATAAATAATTGTACTTTGATCTACTGCAATTGGCTTTGACAATGGTGATAGTTACAGGAGTATACTTCACTGTGTTTTTTCAGTCAAATAGTAACTCCCTGGTTTTCTTTTATACATCCGTTTTGCTTGTGGAATAACACAATGTACGCTCATCATTTCTATATATGTGAACAGGATTCTGTTAACTAACAATTAAAGTACTCTGATATAACAGGATTTGATCTGTTTTTAAACCATTGAAGATAGCACTTTCATGTTTAAACCAGTACTTTTACAGTTCTTGTCATGAGTCGTTAGAAGTGAAATAACCTCGTGCAACTTGGCAGGAAGCACAGGTTATTACTTCATCTCAAGCAACTATTAACTGCTGCCAGTACTTTAGATACTAGACAATATTTTCATTGTCATGAGACATCACTATTTTTAGCCCTACCTTGATCTTATTTCAGTAACAGGCCTTCCATGATTGTACTGGTATAGGCCATGTAGGCCATGTGAATCTTGGGTAAAATCCTGCTGTAAACTGAAAACCAGTGTGAATTTGAAATACATCTGTGGTACTGAATATAGTTACTTTATGTGTACTATTTCAACCATGTTGTTTTTATGAAGTCAATTTGCTTGGATTGATATGCATTTGTAAAATTATTTTAGTATATCTTAAAGAGGTGACACACACTGTTTGATGATGCTTATGAATACTATTAATAGAGTATGTAAAATTCTAAGAGTAATTCAGACCCAAATTAGCAACTCTTGTCAATTCAAGTTCAACACATAGGTTGGAAAATGATGAAAAACAAAGCATCGGAGGGAGGATGTGACGTAACATCTGCTTGGGCCAAGCGTGTACTCTTGGTAGCAAATGTGATAACCTTTTCCATGGTAAAAGAAACCTATGCATTCATGATGATGCATGTGTATACATACGTTTATATGTGCATGTGTGTGTTGTGACACTGCTTGTTAACATGGTATCTCAAGAAGAGAAACTGACAGTTCTCAAACTTGGTACATAGATGTCCCATGTTGAGAGGAAGAACACTGTTGTTTTTGGTGGAAGTCAAAGGTCATCTAGGGTCACCACGGGTCAAACACTGAAAACCTTGTTAGTACAATCTCAAGGCAGGAATTAAGCTTTGATAGATTTCATAATTGGTATGTGGATGTGTTGTGGTGAAAAGATGGACCCTATTGTTTTTGGTGGAAGTCAAAGGTCATCTGGGGTCACCAGAGGTCAAAAAACAAAATTCAAGAATTCCCAAGGTTGCCCCATGGGTTCACCAGAGGTCAAATAGCAAAATTTCCCAAGAATTCCCCAGATTGTCATCTGGGGTCATCGGAGGTCAAAGTGCAAAATTTCCCAAGAATTCCCAAGGTCAAATATGAACACAGAACTGAATTTTTCTAACACATTAAGATCGCACTTGACCAGTGACTGAAAGATATTGGACATCGTGGCATTACTTAGAATAGAACATATATTATGAAACCTCAATGCATTTTTGCATTCTGGTTACAACAATTTTGGGTTTGGACTTTTCTTTCAATTCAATAGCTTTTCAGGATTCTTCCACATAAGATCTGTAATTCTGTATTCACTTCACAGACATATACTTACCCCTTGCCAAATCTGATATGCATTAATTCCTGAGCAGAGTGAGGCCTTTGAGGAAATCCTGTATTTGATAAAAGTCTGATGTATTCTGTATTGTTAGCACTTAAAAGTGGAGATCAGATACCCTGATATGAAAAAAGGATCAAGATCTGATCCAGAGCACAAGATCAATGTAGTGGTGCTTTCAGGGATAGAGAGTTATCTTTGAAGTTGAACCGGTGTCTTGTATGGTGTCTCAGAACCAACAGGCATCCACTTGGTAGACATTTATTCTGTTCCAAATGGGCACAGGTAGGCAGCTGTACACTAATGTTGGTTGGCTCTGGTAATATTGGTATTAAGGTACTATTAAAGTGAAGAGCGTGGTATTACAGCCAGAATGCAAACATACAAACGTGCTCTTATCAATGCATTTTTCCGTCCCAGAGAGATGGATCTAGATCTAGTGTGAAAGTGCCCTTAGGCTAGAGCCATTAATATTTTATGCCTCCCAGTCAAGGGAAACCTCCTCTGTAGGAGCTTGGTTGATTTTTTGATAGTATACCAGTGACATCACAAATGGCAATTTTTTGACAGGTGAGATAAATCCATCTCATTAACAGTATCTTCTCCATAAATGATTCATGTGATTTGAGCTGAAATATATCCTCCCACAAAAAAAGTGCTCCTGGTGAACTTGACAGCTCAGTGAGCAGGAATCTCTTGTAATTTGCACTTGAAGATAGTTCGTTGAACTACATGACCAGGGATGCTTGGGAGAATTCTCCCATCATGTCAGTTACTGCTTGCAACTCTTCTTTTACTTTAAGGTTAAGGCTTAATATATTGGAAGTACTGGTAAGAATTTTTAGGCATGATTTAATGAGCTGGTGATCAGTTTGAAGTATCTGGAAACAGCTCAATATTGAAAAGAATTGGCTGCAAGTGACTTGTTGAATTCAGGTAGGGTACATGTTGTGCTCTTTGGCTGTGCCAAGTGGTATAAGAAGGAATGATTTCCCTGGGAGGGGAGGGGAGGGGAAGGGAGGGGAGGAGTAATTGATCAGACATTTTGTATTGTACTGTAGGTTGTTTAAATTCTTGAAAGCATTAGAGGGTTGTGTTGAACAGTCTCCATATTTAGAAATCTGCATCTCCCTCCTTACTGCCTGTTTACATATGTAAACCTCACTTACCTTCAGTATTACCTGGCAAATGACAGAAAGCCTAGTGGAAGAGAGCCCTTTAGCAGGCATGGCTTCCCTGCACATCAGAGTTAAACCGATAAATAGTACTTCCTTGCATAAGTAGAGAAATTTGCTACTCGTAATGTGAATGGAAAAATTGTGACATAAAAATAACCATAAATGATTTGAAATCCAGGTTGATTCAAATTGGAGTGAACACAGTTACCCTGTAGGCCCTACATGCCATTTTATGTGAGGGTAGGTGAAGTGATATGTATGGATTGTTCAGATTTAATGTTGGGACAGTGTGCCATGAAATTGAATAGATAGCCATGTACACATTGTTGACATTGATCCAGTTGCATGAGGTTTTATCCAGGAGCAGTTTTATCTTGGAAGGGACTCAGTATAGCAGGGCTGTGTAAAAGCCATGCCATCTTACATAACTCAAAGTAGTTGTGAAGGTATGTAGTCATGTAAACCAAAACAGCTGTTTAACTCAACAGTGGTACATTAAGATCCCCCCTCCCCCCTCCTCCCCCCCCCCCCTGATGAAAATCTGTTGGAATTATTTGAATATCTGTTACCATTCTCTAGGTACACCTCTTCAAAGTTGACCATTTCTGAGATTTCTCATTAGCTATACAAAAATTGTCATCTGGAATGCTGCACAGGGAGTTACTTTTTGTGTTAATCCTTTATAAAATAGGTATGTAAATTACTACTTAGCACCTGGTTTCTTGTTTGGTGTTTTAAAGGAATAGGCAGTTGTCCCTAACTCTTTTCGATGAACTAAATGTTGCAAATTTTGTTTTATCTCTATTGCAAGTAGCTTTCATAATGTTACAGAACATGAGTGTGGCATTCTCAAGGTAAATAAAGGGGTTATTTTGCATTTAAATTGAAAAATTTCGTTGCAGATTTGTCACATAATGTAAAAGAGCCATTCTTGAATTATTATACCCGGATACACCTAATAAAATTTGGGGTACCTGCATTTTCCCTTTACATGTGGATATTTATATAAAGTTGTCAGTAGTTACTTCCAAAATAAACCGCTCAGGGGATACCGACATTACAACTGTCCTTGGAATGAAGATTAAACAAACAAAGGATAACATAAGATATATCTCATGAGTCCCTCTTTCCATGTCACAAATTTGCATAAGTATGTCATATTTATTAAAAATTAAAGTGCAAAAGCATTCAATATATGATTGACTTTGATGGGAATTGTGATTATTTTTTAACTTCTTTATTGCGTTTCAAATCAAATAGGCACATAGTACATCTCAGGGAATAATTTATCTGGTATCGTGTCACAATTTGCTACACAAGCTGGCCAAATTGCTACACAAATGCAGAATTGTGTAGCAATTTTTTGTGTGCATAACCATAGGGTTTTCAGTGATTTTACACTACAGAAGGAAAAAATTCTCAAAATGCTATGCAAAATTTTAATACTAAATTATTCCCCGCATCTGTATGTCCACAGATCTTTAAAAGTTCAAACATTTACATTCTAGCTTTCCATTCGTGGTTCTAGAGTACTACTGTATAGCAAGTAGGGACCTGCACAGGGAAGTGTAATTGACTGTTCGGTTATAATGACAATGGTATGTGAATGAAATCAGCCTTTTGGCTATTAAAGATCATGTGTAGTATCTGTTTGTTTCCGTCAGTCTAGAACAGGGCCATGCAGGACAAACCCCCATGATGTAAAGGTCAGAAGGTCAAGAGGTTGGTTATGTTAAGTCTTACTGTCCCTTGGGGACATACTGTCCTTGGGGAGCAAAACTCCTTCAGGAATGAGGTTAGGTTTTTGCCCTTTGGCACTGTGACAAAGAGTTGAGGGGATTTTAGAAAAAGTATGTGAATGAACTGTGATAATTCACCAAACTCATTCTCAGAATTAGAATTGTATCAACAATTGCAAAAATTGTATCCAAAAGTACAGTAATTTGTTTAAAATATAGACCATCCTGTTATGACATTTGGTTTTAAATGCACCTTGAAACAAAGTTGTATCATAAACAACTTGCTTCATGGGGATGTGTGTGGTTTCTGGTTAACACCAGCCTATGCATCTATGATCCCAACAGGGGGTTTTTGTTGACCTCAAAGGAAAGGTCACATTAGAGTCAAATCCTGGAACCAGAATATTTGTATAGCTGAAATATGTTTATCTGTACCTTTCACAATGAAGGAAGTTGCCAGTTGAAATAAAGGCTATTGTTGTCAGACATACTGTACCTAGAAACTGTTTTTTATTGCCCTTTGTTTGAACCTTAGCTTTGGGTTGGTTTCCTGGTATAGGCATGGAGGTCCTACCACTACGGTGGTAGTACTTCCATGGTATAGGTAAATATCCCATAGCAGCACCATGAGTGCTAAGGTGTTGAAACATGTGTGCCAGTGCTTATTGTCAGTGTCATAGCATTATTGCATGGGTACTCAGAACTTTTACCCTGAACAGATTAGTTCATGACAAAGTTAAGTAGAGGGCCCCTGCCCCCCCCCCCTTCAAAAATAAAGAAAAAACAATTAACAAAAACACACGTATGAATAAAAATATTTAATTAAAGCGGGAGTGTCCAAGACGTATTAATTTGAGAACTATTTCTTTGGTGGGAAAAATCATTTCATATTGAAAACTATTCTCAGAGATTTTTCAAAGAAAAGCCTTTTAAAGTCATAGTAAAACTGGAATTTGCACCCAGCCTTAATATATTTTCTTTCAAATATCAGTAAATTAACTGTGCAGTTGATGAGAATACCCAATCCTTCTCATGCTTTATTAATACGGTCATGCTGAGCAGTTTCATAGTTGTCCATTGTGGTTTATGTGGAAAACATTCAAGGACTCCTCCCCCCCACCCTACCCCCTTTCCGTGGAATCTGAGAAGAGCCACTAATACTGGGAAATTTTGAAAATTCAAGGAAACTTTGACTTGCCTTCTGAAAAAAATCCAGCCTTGCTTCTGTGAAAAGTGGAAAACAGCATTGTGCACCTTGCAGAATGTCTAACAAGACAGGTCAAAGAGATAAGTAGAAACTTGCTGAAGAAGGGTTTTCAGCTTTATGGAAGAGACAGTTTTGTTGATTTTGAATAATGAATGATAATGAAATAAAGGTCATCACTTTGTGTTTTTATTAAGTTTGAATACCACAGTACACAAAAGTTAATGAAAAAAGTGAAATGTAATATATGCTAATTTTACACAAAATATTCTTATTTATTTGATGTGAATCCATTTATAACAAGAGGTTTTATTTTGAAAAGATACTCTGAAATAACTTTCATAACCTCCAAAGTTAAAGCAATATAAAACAATATAACACCTCCATTTGAATTAGCTTATCTCCCCCCCCCCCCATTCCTTGTGCTAATTAATGTGTGATGTATGGCACATATTTCTAACATGATCATATTTTGTTAGCTGAATTGTCAGATTAGTACAAAGTAATTAGTTTACGTGTGATAGGCAATGCTAATGTTTTGACACTCAATGACACACTATGAAAGAAACCCCCATCTCCCAAGGGCACTGTCATAGGAGCTTTGAAGGATTTTGATAGATCAACATGCGTGGATCGGGGGGGGGGGGCTTTTCTGGCCCCAGCCCCCCTTTTTCGCCACGTCAGCAATAACAAATATGCGAAAATTAGCATAATGTTAATTTAGGAGAATATTCAAGGGGGCTTTCAGCCCCCCTCCCCCTTGAAATGTCTGGATCCCGCACCTGATCAAGAAAGGTTGGGGTGAATGCCCTTCAGTTGTCAATTAGATAGCCTATGTTGTGCAAAGTTATGCCTGCTATCTCATGCAATGGACTTTCATGATTTATCTTAACTAATTCCTTCCCTTTGGTAAAAGATGCCTGACCCATTTTGATTCATGAAGTATGCCTTCACTGAGTACATAGGTCTTTGACCTTGCAAGAATTTACAACTATATATAACAGTACATCACCTCTATACCCACATATGTCAGTGGCCTTGGTGTAAGCCACTTCTTTTATGATGGAAATAAACCTTTCAGGCATAAAGCCTTGATTCTTGGACAATGAATCCATTGGTCAATTTCGTATTTCCAAATACTTGATAAAGGGGTTGCAATTTGTATTGTCCATTCTGCTGAAGGTCTGTTTTACAAGCTATTTACAAACCTTTCACCTACCTGCACTTTTCTGCTTTTGTCAAATTTGCAGGCTCTTTCTATAAAGCAGTTTTATCAGTCTTCCATTGTTCAAGTGCTCCATCTATTTTCACAGCCAGCATATTATGATTTGTTTACATCCTACTAAGTGAACTGTTGAGTGGATCCCTGCCGGTAGTGTGTCATTGGGGTTGAAGAGAAAGCTTGTTTGATAGTGTGTAGTTTCCTGTTCTTTGAATAATAGAACCACTACTGTGAAGCAGATGATATATTGAGTGGATAAATAGCTGACTGATTGGAAAAGGCGGGCTAGTACAAAGCACATGTAGGTAAGGGATAAAAAGATTTGTTATTGTACTTTTTGAGGGTTGTTTTGTTGAGTAGAATAAGCCTTATTTTACTTTGGTTGTGAATGAGTGCTAGGGCATTCAGGAAGGTGTTAGAGGGCTTGGTATTTCGGTGAGAATACATTTAGCTAAAATTAGGGCAACTTGTTTTCAGGATGTTTGTGTGCAGGTATTTCAACCAAATTACAACTGAAGCTAGCTAGTTAGCGAAACACAGTCTATCATTCAAGGAAAGACACTATTTGTAAAGGATATATAAATTATCTTTATTGCGGCTGAGGTAATATGGTTCAAATTTTCCATGCGCTGTTTTCTGCCTTCTTCAAAAATATTTCTCAAGAGTGGGGCAAAAGATTTGATGTTTTCTAAGTAAGCATGGGGTTAATATTTTGTCATTAAAGCTGTAGGCCCCTCTATGTAGCAGGTTTTCATTCTAGATGTTTGCCCATTTAGTAACTGATATATTGCAGTAGCAGACATTTTTGTCACCATGATGTGACCCAAGGGTAGTCATTTACCATAATCTTTACCAAATGTTTTCTAGTACTGTGGTAGTTAAGAATTTTGGAAATTAATGCAGAAACCTTCATACCCATTGATATACACTGCAGTACTGCATTACGTGTGGTTTTAGTGTGTGATACAGATTAATTAGAAGTCTTTTCGCTCTTTGGGATCAACTGTCTTCAGAATGTCGTCTTTTTCACTCAAGTACAAAATATCTGTGTGTGTAGTGTTTTTGTATGAGGGGGAGGGTGGTGGGGAGGGGGCAGGGCTGATGTTTTTGTATGTGGAGGGAGGGTAGTGAGAGGGGGAAGGCTGAGATGTTTGTACCCATACCCATGAATTAAAGATGAATTTTTGCCAGAAAATTATAATTGTTAACATTTTCAAAGTGTACTCAGAGAGGTAGAGGGGGAAGGGGGGGGGGTAAGGAATCTGAAGAAAGAGAAAGCCTACTTTTTTATCTACTTGTGGAAATAATGGGCAAAAAAATGGATGACCCCTTAAAACAACATTCATGTTTCTGAAACAAGATGTGGTACCATAATGTTTCATTCAGATTATAGCTTACTGAATGCAGTGGTTTTGATAGGGATGAGATAAAGAGACATTTTACAGTTGTAACTACTGCACATTTGATGTACTTCCCCCTCCTTTAGTACCTAAGGAAAAGTGACATTCACAAAAGGTGTCATAATATGTAATTATGTAATATAATACCCAAAAATTTCTTTCAAGGAAAGCAAACCCCCTCTTTCTGATTTAAATTAATTTTCTTAACAATGCAAACAAAGAGAAGTTGTATTCATCCATTGAAGCTTGCATGATACACTTTTTCGAAGAAAAGTGGGGAAAATTTGACTTACTCCTTTTTGACATGAGAGGTTCAAAAATAACATTGAGCAATGCTTTGATGGTAGTCAGCATAATATCTAGCCAGAGATTTTTTTCTTGGTGAATCCAGGGCATAGGACAGATGAATAAATTTTCCAAATGTTTGGCATAGTGGCACCTGGTTTAATAAACATTTTTGTCATTGAAGTATGACAAAGACAAGCTCAAAGACTGTTTCAAGAAATGAAAGCTTCTGTTGTGTTCTTGCCTTCATAGTTGGACTAAGAGTCACAGTCGAAAAATTGAGTTAATATCATTTGAGATAAAAATTTGTAAATTGCAACAAGATGATGAATTGGTTTAACTTATTAAGACAGGTTTTCATTTCCCTCAGCTAAGAGATAGTTTCATATTATTTTCTTGTGGTAGTGATGTAGAGTTTAAGTTAAATTAAACACGTAGGCTAATTGCTAGAACATTTAATTATTAATCACATTATTTGCAAATAACTAATTTTACGCTCTTCGGTTACGGAATAACCATTTGGTCATAACATGTCTACAAGACTCAGCTTCTTTCATAGATGATTGCAGCCACTGAACAGCTTTTTAATAGAAATGGGTATAATTTTTCCCTTTAAACTCCTTAAATACACTTGATGGGGACTAGGGAGGACAGGAAGGGATGTTTTAAATGTGAAAGTATCCTATTTTTTGTCATATTAGGTGTAAAAATGAGATGTAATAAAATAAATATTGATAATGATATCCAGGTATGTTACTATGTACACATAAGAATTTGGTGATGTGATGTGAAACTGAAATTCCTGTTAAAGCTGTTTGTGATCCAAAACCATGGAAAATTTGCTTGTGTAATGGAAACTCTGATAAGCTACTGGCATGTATAGACGTTCCTGATTGTACATTGTCTTTCTTTAAAAATTTAACAGGGTGGTGCGACATATGATAGTCTTAACATTTGAAGTGACCTCCTCCCCTGCCATAGTGTCAGGTTGACAAAAGAAAACAGATTGGAATGTGTTTGAATCAATTTTCATTTTGAAGGTTTAAAGGAGGTAGATGAAAGCTTCTAAAGTTAATATTTGCAGCCCTGGTTGTGTTTGAGCAATCTGTGTCTAGTATAGTGCTGTGACCATGTACTGTAGCGATTAATCGCTAAACGATCGCATGTGGAATAAACATTTAGTACAAAGCTACTAGTGATTAATCGCAGACCCATGTTACGTCAGTTTTTCTCCATATGAATACTCGTTTTGAAAAAATTACAAATGGTATGCATAGCACTGTAAGACATCAAAGTTAAGCAAAATAAAGCCTTTACAGAAACTGTGCTTCACGGATATTACGTCCCCCGGCATCACCAATTCATTTTGAATACTTATTGCGTAAATCAGCACACACCAAGTCTTTCTTTCGTGATAAGGTAATTGCGATTTTTGTGATTGAACGTTTAATTATTTTGCTACACATTCACTGCCCCTAGTGTCTAGTGTACAAGAAAAGTTCGGATGGCAGTGTTATATGTAAAATAATGAAAAATATGAATTTAAATGTTTGTTGCTTTCTTTTCATACTGTAAGTGGTGCGGTAAAAATTTGCTTCACAGCTGTATTCACTTAAGTGATAGATAGACAAATTGCCTTGTTAATTAAATTAAAACCTCTTGGTCTCTAGCTTCATAGGCCTGCTGACATTCAAGGGTTCAAGGAATATCATTACCAGCATTTCTGTCAAGGGGGGAAGGGGGATTTGTCCCCCTGCAGAAGGGGGATTTGTCCCCCTTTCCAGAAGGATGGTAAAATCCCCTCCTTTTCATTTCCACAAAAATATAAAAAATTGTCAATATCTTGGTCAGTTTTGCAGCAATGTTTGAACTTACATAAATTAATGACCTTCAAAACCCTTCAAATTGCACCCTATAGGGACCTTGAAGCAAGATTTTGTCCCCCTGAACCCACTTGTAACTTTGGAAAAGGATAGCAGCAATTCGGACTTAGTGTTTAGCAGTAATAAATCTCCCCTCCGCCCCCCCCTCCCGGTTTTTGAGTTTCTGGCGGAATCCCCGATTACCCTTCTTCCAGGGATACTCAGTCATACTGCTGTGGTGACTTTCTTTGTCATAGTTATCTAGACTTCGCACTGTGATGTCCAGATAAAAGCTTTGGTCAGGAGGTGAATGCCCTTACAAGCATTAATCTCATGTATGAAAGTAGTTCCGGTGGTGATTCAAGAAGTGAGATACATTCACAGAAAAGTGGCCTTCTAGAGAACTGAAGTGTAGATAAGGTTTCTTTTCTTGTAATCAGTACCATAGCAAGGCCATTGGCAGCATGTATGATGATCTTAGATTTAGGAAAGTGTTATACCTTGTGAATTGTGATCATGGGGAACATCTGGTAGCTTTTATGTTGTGAACTTTTGGTGGTTAATTGTAGGCCCAAGGGTGGGGGGGTAGACCTATGGGGGAAGGATGGTGGAGAGGTGTGGATGGACATTAATAGTACAAATGGTAGATCTGTGGTGGGGAATTTTGATTGCTTGTGAAGTTGGTAAATAGTTGAATAGAGAAAAGGTAAATAATGCCAGTTTAGCAACAGTTTTGGTCAAGTGTGGTGTCTTAAACTTGACAGTAGCATGACCAGTCATAGTGTAATCTGCATCACCCCTCATTTGTAATCTCCTCTTACCCACAATAATGACCCTGGCAAACTAAGGGTGCATTTACACTAGATCCGGATCTGATCGCCTGAACGGGGTCAGATCCACTGCTCGAGATCAAATTTGTAGTGTAAACGCAGATCAGATCCGGATCTGATCGCCCTATTTTGATCCTGGTAAGAGGGGAGGATCAGACCCCGCGCAGGTGATCAAAACTTGTAGTGTAAACGCTCCCCGGATCAAAGGTGACCCGAGATCAACGGTAATTCAACGTAAATTATTTGGAGGTCACTTCTGCAAAAACCCTCATTATGCAGGGAGGTGGATCAGAGTACGAGACAAGTGTAAATGCACCAGGATCAAGCCATACACGTAATTCGATATGCTGATAACATAGGGCGATCAGATCCGGATCAAGTGTAAATGCACCCCATGAGCACATTGCTGGAGGGGAATTTTGGAGAAACTGTAGGCCAAAGCCTATGTAATTGGTAGTTGTTACTGCCTCGTTATACTTTCACACTGGTTTCATGTATGGATTCAGGAAGTACTGTTCAATGTGTACAAATGTCTCAGAAGTTTAACACCAAAATAATCAAGTTAAAGGCCTAAACTCGTATTTTTTTGGGGGGGGGGGGGGACTTGCAGTGCATATTGCAGTACTAATGCATTGTGCACAGTGCTGTGGAACTGTGCTTGGTTTGAGGATACTGTAAAATTCTGTGAACTTTTTGTGACATTACTACAACATGGAGGCCTGCATGTCTAAAACATTGTGGATACAACTCACATGGAAATGTATACACTTCTCTATAATCACTGCCAAATTCCTTAGAAACTTTTTCATCTCATTACCTTGACAAGTAACTGGAAATCATTCACACTGCTCAGTCAACAAGCTTATTCTTCAAGTGGTTTGAAAATACCTCTAGAGCTTTCAAATTAATGTCTGTAACTGCATTGCAAGCTGGGGACTTTTTCATGGAAGCCCCGATAATGACTCCCTGCTTTTGTGTTGGGTAACAATAGTTTTAGCTATTGACACACCTGAATGAAGGAAACAGTCTCCAGTGTCTTCTTGTCAAACCCTCCCATTGATAGAATCGATCAACCATGGAAGTCAAAGGTCAGTCTTCCATGTTAAAACAACAGTTAACAGAACTCCTGTCACCTCTTTCATGACAGGTTGTTGTGTATGAATTGGATGCATGCCATCAAATCAGTTGCATTGTAAGCCCTTTGGATGACTTGTTTGATAGCTTTTACAAGAGGTCGAGGGTGTACATGAGTGTGTGTTTAGTAGTTGTGCGGAGCATGTGTGCATACTTTAATGTATTCAATCTGTCAGCCTTCTTGGAACACACCTTAATTTCTCCTTATACTTCTACATATTTGGGACATTGTTCCCATTTTTCAGTGTGTGGAAAACTTCACATTTAGAGTGAAAAAAAATTGCCACAAAATGCAGTGATTCCTTTTTGAAAACATATACTTATAGTACTACTTGCTACTGCTACATATAATATGTATGAAGCTGTAGATATGTATAGGCCTGTATAATAAAGACACACTACAGATTGACAGCTAAAATTAAGGAGAAAGGAAAGCTATAAGAGGCTGGAAACTCCAAAAAATTTGGAGGTCCTCCAAAATTCTCACCCAATGTGCTAAGTGTGGAAGGAAATTGAGGATGGCCGAGTCAGGGGGTCAAAGGACTGACTTATGGTCATAGTGGGGGCACAGTGCTGAAACGATCTGTGAATACCTTTGCTATGGAAATAATGCATGATGAAATGTATCGAGGAGTCTCTTGTGAATACCCACACCATTGAGTTGTTTGGATTTTGAGGAATACTTAGCAAATTTTCCAGTCCGGTTATTGCTGCAGTATTTTACCGACAGTGTGTGTTACAGCTCCCTGATCTAACCATCTACAGTACCAATTGTATTGCCTACCACGTATGTTAAATATATATTTCCTCTAAGGTTTAGTGCTTGAAGTGTGCAGGTAAGTTTGCTGTCTCACTTGCCATGCATCGTTTGTCAAGACCTACTTTGTTTACATTTTGTTCAGCCATAGATTCAGTAGTTTGAGCATCGCAGAAAATGCCAGGCGATACGGAGGAAAGTAGGCTTATAGGCTGTATGGGTTTGGCAGTGTATATATTGATACCTGTTGCCTCCCATATGATATACTGCCCTCTACACCCCTGTCTGTCAGTTTCTTTATTTCGTTTCTGTTTGTTTTCACTTTCATGGACAAAAGTCCAGGCTTTTTGTAATCTCCACAGACAAGCATGCAACTAATCAAGCATTGTCTGTCAGGAATGTTTCTGAGTGACTTTGTCTGGTTCCATTATAAATATTTCATTGTCTAGTGTGAAATGTCCTTGAGAATTCATGATACCTTGAAAACATACCTGCTCTTTTCAGGTTTGTTACCAAATTTACAACCGTCAGAAATGGTGCACAAAGTGTCAGACAAGAGATATAGTCGGAAAGTAAATTGATACTTAGCACTAGTTTGCGGCAGTTGGTACCCATCTGTTTATTTTATTGCTCAAATCAAAACTAGATGGATGGGTTTGATATCTCTTTTCCAGGAAGCAATGAACGTATTTTTGTCATAAAGTATGGAAAGAAAGAGTACAGTAAGGCAAAGTGCATAGTGCAATTTAATATAAAGATTTGTGTACTGTGTGTTGGCTGTCTCTTTCATCCAATTTGGTGTTTTCACGCTTGAAGAGGAATTTTATAACAGTTTTTGCCTGTGACAGTTAGTAACGTTGTTTTCTACCTATTCAGGTTAAATAGAGAAAATCCAAGGAATTATTTTGGGCCTATTGGTTTCATATATCTTTCCATATCCTGTGTATTAAAATTTCAGTGTTTTTTCAGTAAATTGGTAACCATCTGTTCAAGAACTTTTAGTTGGCTAAATTTATGTTTAATGGAAGAGTAAGCTTCTTTATACACAGGTAAGTAGTTTTTTCTCAGTGACAGTTTTGAGTTGTTTCATAGAGAACTACAGTATAGTAGGCCTACATTATAGCTTTATAGTGTGATTGAAGGCCAATTTTTAGAGAGTTATATTGCGTTTTGATGCTGGAAAATTTTCACACCTTTTTAAACCGCTATTTATATATATATATATATATATATAGGTAAATATATATAGGTAAATATATATATATATATATATATATATATATATAGGTAAATATATATATATATATATATGTATATATATATATATTATATATCATTTTTTGGCATAAATCTGGCTCTAGTAACAAATATATTTTACTCTATGATTAAGTTTATAGTAACACACATTGGGTTCTTATTTGTACAATGCAGAAGAAGTGTAGTTTGAGTGGGCTAGGTTTGCCATAAGGGGGGGGGGGTGGGAAGAGGGAGATACAGCCACCTCCACCCATCTGGATGGAATTGCTTTCCTCAGCCAAAAAGCATATGTAGTAGAAATTTGACATTTTTGCAGGCAGAAGTTTTCAGACCCCTACAATGAAAGTCATCCTGTACCCTGACGGGGGTGTGCCACTGACTCAGTGTCTATGGACAGGAACTAGTATCAGCAAGATAATGAGAGTAGTATTAGAAATGACAGCAACATTTGTTTGCTGTTTCTGAGTTACTATAAATATTGTGGTTGTTTTAGTAATTATTCCTACATTTTATAGTGTGGTCCCTGTACATATTGCCTCCAAAGTAGTTTGAACAGTTTTTGGTTCCTTGCGATAGCAAAAGGAACCTATGCAGTCAGCTTGGCGTGTGTGTGTGTGTATGTGTGTGTGTGCGTGTGTGTGTGTGTGTGTGTGACACTTGCTTCGGTACGCTGTAACTCAATAAGGGAAGGTTGGATGGAAGTTGGATTTGGTACGTAGGTTTGCCATGGTGAGAAGGCGTGCCCTATTGTTTTTGGTGGAGGTCAAAGGTCATTTGGGGTCGCCAGGGGTCAAACACCGAAAACCTTTTAATCACGATATCTCAATGTAGGAAGCTTGGATAGATTTCCTATGTAGTATGTGGATGCATTATGGCAAGAAGAGAAATGGCGTCATTTTTGGTGGAGGTCAAAGGTCATCTGGGGTGACTGGAGATCTAACACTGGAAACCTCTTAAACAAGATATATCTCAAGGTAGGAAGCTTGGATAGATTTCGTACTAGGTATGTAGATGCTTTGTGGTGCAAAGACAAATCATGGTATGTTTGGTGAAGGTCAAAGGTCATTTGGGATCACCAGGGGTCAAACACCGAAAACCTTTTAAGCACGATATTTCAATGTAGGAAGCTTGGATAGATTTCATACTTGGTATGTAGATGACTTTTGGTGCAAGGATGAAGCCTAGTATGTTTGGTGGAGGTCATAGGTCATTTGAGGTCACCAGATACCTTTTTGACCAATTTTGTGCCACCCCTCTACTGTATTTTAACCAGTCTCACAAAATCAGCTTACCTCATACAGTACACTGCACTCCCTTTAAAACTGTCTGTGTACAAGAGGTCAATCCTGTGAGGTTGTTTAGGTTAGTTTAAAGGGAGCTGTCTAATGGGTTTCCATTGTGTGTACATGCATGCACTGTATGAGTCAACTATTGTGAGAGCAACTGTCAAACTCCCTGTTCAAAGAATGGGTAAGTAAGGACTCATGGTCAAGAGGTCAAATTTCATCACTTCATATACACACACAGTTGTTCTTCTGAGCAGTATTTGAACAATTTTTGTAGGTGGGTATGGCGAAAGACAGAGGAGTAATCATGTTACTAGCCTACGTAGCGCCTCTATGGCTGCCGCCCATTTTGTAGGCTGCCGCCCTCAGTTTGTTTTTTCGCAGTGATGAGCTGAACGAAAAAACTTCGTCCGCTCCGCGGGGTATCATGTTACTGGCTTGTTGTGTTGGGAGGGTTATACTGAAACATTTCCAAACAACAAGTTATTAATTGTAGACGTGTGCTAGTCACAATCATCACACCTAAAAGTACCACACACTACTCAAAATCAAATGTTGAAAGCTACAGCAAGTGCATCAAAGCATCATTTCACATGTTATGGTTTGAGCTTGTGCACAGTCCGTGCTCAAGTTTGGGGTCACCAATCCTCAAACACAGAACTTTTTAAACACCACATCTCAAGTTAGCAAGCTTGTATAGATTCCATATTTAGTGTGTGGATGCATTATGGCAAGAAGAGCAGTAGTGTCATTTTTAGAGGAGGCCGTCTGGGGTGACCAGAGGTCAGACACTGAAAACCTCTCAAACAAGATAGCTGAAGGTAGCAAGCTTGGATGGATTTCATACTTCACATGGTATTGCATTATTCCAGCTGAAAAACCATGAGGTTTGTCGAATGTATGTAGGCGTTACCATAGTAACAGTTAAACTTAAAACCAGCAAAATTTTGTTTGTATTTGTATGGTAATGCCTCAGTTTCATTACATGCAGCAAGGAACCACAGTGCCCATTGGGCTCTTGTTTACATCTGTCATTGCATTTTTTTTTTTTGGGGGGGGGGGGGAGGGAGAAAGAAGAAGGGATCAAGTCTAGGACTATTCTATTCAGAGTGTTCTAAGCACCTTGTTTAAGGTATTGAACCACATAGAAGTGTTAAAGTGCATGGTTCTAATAGCTTTCATCCTGACATTAAGTGTCTGGTTGAATGATTGAGGACTGTAGCATAATGCAATCGATCTTCCTGTTATTGCCCGGAGGTCATTCTCCATCTGTGTGTTTGACCTTTAATGCCCTTAAAGGGAGGGAGGGTTTCCTTACATTTTTCCTATTTGGCCGAAATAACAAACTTTTGAGGCATTTCCTCAGTAGCCTTCACTTAATTTTGCTTAAACACTTGTTTAAGTTAATTATAGTAAGCCTTGGGTGACTGCTACCTGTTGGAGTGTTCTACCTGCAGTCCTATTAGTCATGACTCTAAAAAGGTTTGTGACTCCTGCTATGACATCATAACTGATGCTGGAACATATTTACATATTTCACAACAGCTATAAACTGTGATTACTAGGCTACAAGTAGGTGTGTATTAATGGGTATCTCAATGGCAGAAGTGCTGAACTGGAAATTTCCAATGGTCAACTGAAGAGAGTAAAGAAATAGATGCAAAGCTAGAGTTGTATTACATGGCATCATTAAAACCTGAGACAGAACATAAAACTCGAAACTCCAAAATATGACTTTTGTGCATAGTTCTGACAGCATTGAATATTCAATGGAAACTGCAGTTTCAAGGATAGTGGAGCTGCTTCTTGACTCCTGGCCAGGGGTTATGACTCTGAAGTAGAGTCAGGTAACCCACCCATGACTAATTATAACTTTCCATATAGATGTAGAAAGGGGGGGAGTACCCCAGTCAAAAATGTGTTGAGGTGAAAGTATACTTCTGTCCCCACTCAGTTCAAGGAAGAAAACCCCTTATTTGCTCTGTCTTTAAAAATGTCAAAAATTCAGTAATTTTCCGTAAAATTCACACAATATGTCATACCAAAGTGCATCACCCTCAAATATTCAAAAATTTACCAGAGGGGAAGTGGAAACCCCTTTCTTCCAGACCCCTTCCGGGAAGGTGGTCCAAAGCAATGGCCCCCACTCCTAGCTGAGAGCTTCCTTATCTCTCATGCAAAGAGCCATATAAAATTTACTCATCCATCAAGATATTGACGTAATTCCGTGGTGAGTGTGAAGGCTGCTCTTCATTGGCAGTTTCGTCTTTATGATAGGGAAATAAGCAAGTGTTTTTCCCAAGTTGTTCTTCTTTGATTCATAACAAATATGTAGGCCTTAGTGAGTGAGCATAACTCACTCTTCCTTCATAATTTTTAACCCCTGTGGTTGTGAGTTATCATAAATGTGATTGATATACCTCATTTTAAAATTGGTTTTGTTCTCCTTTGTCTGTTCTTAAAGTAAAAACCTGTCAAGCTAGTAAATTTGTTATTGCCTGCACATTGTAGAAAAGACCACTGTCTCTTCCTATGTCAGTGCTGGTGTGATGTGGCATGAATGTTCAGAATTGTAGTCCTCTTGACACAGTAATATTGATAGCATCTTTTGTGAGACATTACTCTCTACACAGATGATTGAGTGTCGTGAATATTGGTAGTGGCTGTCTTCACAAGTCATATACCACATCGCTGTGTTTTGGAGTATTCCTGACTTGGTATAATTTCACAGATTTTGAGGATGATTGCTATAGATAAATCTTAAGCGATGTGAGAATTGGGCAATGCATATGCAGGTATTTACCCTGATTTGCTCCTAGTAGAACATGATGAAGCATAGATATTTTGGTATATGTTCTGTTTGAATATTGTTGGGTCAAAGGTCACACAGCAATCCGTACAGCCACCAAAAACAAATGTTTGAGTCCAGTGGTGTATGATTAGATGTGTATTCACATAACAGACATATACTTAGCCCTTGCTACATGTTATTCGCATTAGACCATTGCAGTTCCATCTGCTGACCTACTTCTGACAGGCATTCAGGAACCTCTATGTCTGAGTTGTTCATGAATACCCCCACCAATAAGGTGGGGAGAATTTGATGTAATATAATATTTTTCATTCGTTCATTCATTGTTACAAAGGAGTGATCCTTCCCCCACTTACACCCTTCTACATTATTTATTTCATACTGCTTAAAGTATTATTGAAGTATTATCAACAAAATACTTTAGGCAATAAGTCACACTTCTTTCACTCTCCCTGCCCCAATCCCAGTCCCCCAGCCCTCAGCCAGTGATTGAGCCAGATCAGTTCTCCAAATTGAATTCTGAATGGCCTGCAAGAGAGATATAAATGGAGAGGTGATTCCCCACCCCTCCCCTTGCCCTTGGATAAATTGTGCATTTTGAGAGGTGCCTGAATGGTATGCAGTATTTGACCCAAATTTACCTTTGCAAATGAGGTGAGAGTACAAGATGAATAGACTGATTCTTTGCAAAGCTGAATCAAGGTGATTTCTTTGAAGAAACACCTGACATTACTTTGCATTTGTGCTACATTTGTTACACAAATACAGGCCAGCTGAATCACTACCCTCAGCCCTTATCACCCCCTTCCCCTGTCTTTTCCATCGTCTACTAAAAGGCCAAGTATTCTGTGTTTTTTAGTAGGTTTATATGGTTGAAGCCTTTTGCTATAATAAAATGTTTGCCTTCTGTTCAACACAAGTACAACAAAGCTTAAGTTTTAGCTGGCTTCCTAGGAAGGATTTTGACCTATTGTGTTTTCAAGGAAAGCATGTTTGTTATAAGTGCAAGTTTCTGACAATTTTATTGTTTTCTTTCTCTCTGTCACAGGTTTATGTTGAATTTGATGGTCAAGACTGGGATAAACGTGAGTGGTTGAAGATAAACAACAAGTCGCATCAAGCATTTTTGGTGGAAAAATCTGTCATTTGGGCTGAACGTGTAGACCCATATGCTTCAGTGCCTAGCAATATTGTTTGGCCAGCCCTGGTGAGAAATTCTGTTTAAATTTTTTCGACCCAGAATTTTGTAGTATGTCTTTTAGTTAATTTCAGTTATTTCTATCAATGCAGTTCTGACAAGTAGCTGGAAAAGTAATTTAGGCACATGTGATAAAAGCAAGACTTGATTGAGTACATGTGATCAGCATCATCTACAATACTGATTTGTGTGACGTGCTTCTGGGATGGAGGTGAAAGGTTACCTTCTGTTATGAAGGCCTTATTTATTTCTTAAATTCTTTCTTCCACCTTGAATGTAGTCTGGTCAGTAGTCTCTATCATTCTGGTGACACACGAACTGATCCTTTGAGTTGAGTATTAAATAATATATCAACATGAAAAAGAATATGTTAGAATGTTACAGTAGTAATGGTAAATATCCCACCCAAGCCTAAAGAGCCATCCATCTGATTTATGTGCCAAAGCTCACCCTGTTTGCTCTTTGTGTGAATTTTCTTTGTAATTAAATATTGTCATAAAAGTTCCTGCATGGGAACTTCTGCCCTCTTCTTCGCTGGGAAAGTACCATTAAAGTCTTATACAGTGAGTGTACCCAGCGCTAGGAAACCATATCTGAATGTGTAATTCTGTTCCCCCTTCTAAGACAGATTTCCCATGGCATTTGCGGTTTGTTGTGTAGGAATTCTTGATTTATTGCATCAGTTTGCCCTTCTTTCAACCCTGTGCTGATTTATATCCATCAAGTGTGCTCCCACTGCACAAGGTATTGATATTGCAACTTTTTTTCGCTGTTTAGCTAACTGGGCTTTATGACCCAAGACTCAGTCAGGTTTGGTCTGCTGTATTTTATCAGATTTTGACCTTCCACCTTGTCATTTTCACCATTATCAAAACAGATGGTGCAATGCTATTCAGGAAATTGATCAGCGTTTTTGTGTTTGATTTATAAGTCTTTGGGAAGTACAAGGTGAAGTGATTGGGACTTGGTAGTATGTGTAGTGTTTGGCACAAGGACAGAATGGTAAGAGAGATGTTAAAAGATATATCACAGGTTAAAGGTCAAATAGAGTTAGGGTATGATTTTCACTGAGGGTAGGCCACCAGACAGTCAGTGTATGTTTCTCATGTCAGAAGGGGACATACTGAACACTTTATTATTTATACCATTATTTTCAGTTCAAGTGCTTACATGTAACCAGATTAAAGCATGGAGTGGCAACTCCATGATTAAATGAGATTTTTGTGTACTAGTTTGCAGGTAGGTTTGCTGGTGAAAGTCCCTCAAACCAAGTTAATGGCAGCTTAGTAAGATTAGTTATTTGCTATATGTATAGTATAAACATCTTGAAATTCTGTTCTCCAGTACTGAGCTTACAAAAGGCTGTTTTGATGGAACAACTTGTAGAGTATTTTATGTTAAAATATTGATGGCTTTTATTTTTGAGAGCATCATTACATTACCATATTACATATTTCTTACATCTTACCTTGTAGGATAACTTGAGTACATTACAATATTACAACCCACTGGTCAAGCATCAGTGATATTAAATGTGACCTGGCCTGCCTCCATATATACTGACTGACATTTCCCAGCTTGTAGTTTTTTTTACAATGGGGGAGGTGGCATCAAATTTATCATTATGGAAATTGAGTAGGCCTAGATGACATCTATAAGTTTTAGAGCTAAAGATTGAGATGTGGAGATATATTTAAACACTGCTCTCCCAACCGCAGTAGCCTGTCATGTTCATGAGGCAGGCTTTGTTAGCTACATACAGCCTTCTTTGCCTGTAAGGGTTTGTTATTGTGGGTGTGAACTTTCACTAACACAAAAGTGAGAGTCACATAGTATCCCACTGCTAGGTGGTATCTGATTTTGTGTCACATTCCTTATAACTTATTGAAAAACAAAAGTAAAACTTATAAGATTTGAATGTTGCCCTGAGAGAAAGGCTTTTACACTGCAGTGCTTATGATATTGACACCAGTTATTACCAGTTTCTACAACTATTTCATTAGAAAAACCATAAAAATAGAAAAAACCATGAACTTTACAAAAAAATAAGAAACAAAAAAAAAAAATGGTATATATTTAGAAGAAATGAAACTTGGTAAAGATGCACAAATTTACGTACAATGATGTGAATAGAATGACTCATCCACTCATTGCATGTACCTTTTGTGAGTGAATTTAAAGCATAACCATGTTGAAATGGTGTAATGAGGCATATTGAATGTATCAATTAATATGCATGAAACTATCTGGAAAAAATGGACATGTGTAATAGAACAATGATTATCAGGGATTATCAGGTGGGCTTGAAATGTGGAATCATATTCTTAAACATATATTTTTCCCTTACAAATTTTCTAGGGGGTAAGAGATGTGGGGGGAGACTTGTTTGGGGCTCACACCCTAACCCCCCATTAGCTATGCCACTGTGTAACAGCTGCATGAAAATAGGTGTACTGATGATGTAACTATGGTGATTTGAAATGAGCTCCATGAGCTGCCATTTTTAAGGAACTGGCCTTGAAGGACGATGTTTGTATCATTCGGTAGACATCATGAGACCCTCTCTGAAGCATTCGCAAACATGAAAATGATTCATGCAGAAAAAATTTGTTGACCAATGTAGTGGATGTTCTGAGAAGTTAGGTATTAACTGCCCTTGGATTGGCCTTGAGCTGGCCTTGGATGAATATGAGAGTATGAGGTTCAGGCAGAGGCTGAGACTCAGGGTACATTTACACTACATCCGTATCTGATCATCCGACCTTATCAGTAGATTGTATTACATGTGTGGCTTGATCCTGGAGCAGTTACACTTGCCTCCTACTCTGATCCTCAGTGCTGCAGCAGAAGTGGCTCCCAAATGAATTACAAAATAGAAGCACACATGTGTCCACACCAAAATGTAAACAAAGAAATGAGAAAACACATGTGTGACCATAATAATGTGCATAGTGTGACGTCACCGTTGATCTCGGGTCACCATTGATCCTAGAGCATTTTCACTACAAGTTTTGATTGTCTGCATGGGGTGTGATCCTCCCCTCTTACCAGGATCAAAATCAGACTATCAGATGCAGATCTGATCTGTATTTACACTACAAATTTGATTTTGAGCAGTGGATCTGACCCGTGCAGGCGATCAGATCCGGATCTACTGTAAATGCACCCATAATTTAATGAGGCTTAGCCTCCCAAAATCAGCCTCAGGGAAGGATGATGCTGGCCCTGAGACCCCCAGCTCTGGTAGACCACTACCCATCATTTGTATCTCAAGCCTGGAGGGATGTGGATTTGATTAACTTTGATGAAATCTTTCCTTCACTGTGACAATGGATCTTTGAAGTGGTCAAAAAGGGAAGCTCAGTGATCATGCAAGTATTTCTCCTGCATTCAAGATCAAAACAGGGGAAGGAAATTGTTGTGAGTTTTATGATGGCATGAATGGATGGCCAGGAAGGTAGTCATTAAGTTGTCTGAAGGGAAACCGCATTTCTGTACCTGGTAATTGTTCACGCATTGCCTACTGTGAAGGTGTGGATTATCCTATGAAAGGTATTTTGTCTCATAAGGTTTTATACTGGCTTTTGAGAAAAAGTTTTGTGATCATATGGAGTAAAGGTATGGGGGAGAAAGTCATGACTTTGTTGATCCGTGTTCAGGTTTTGTTCTTCCCAGGATTGTTGAAGTACCAGCACTTTATTTTGTGGGTCTGTAACAAGGATCCAAGTGTAAGCCATGGTGCAGGTTGTCCTCGGCAAACCAAATAGATTGGGAGGGGGGAGGGGTGAGTGGGTACGGGTACCTTTACAAAGATGAAAAAAGTACTTCAAATTAGAGGCAAGAAATACAACAGCCCATTTACTGCTGTGAATACTTTTGTGCCCTTCATCAAAACAAAGTGTGTTGTTGGAAGTTTAAAGATGGCAAACATACCAAGGCTGGAAATAGGTACATATCCTTGGAAGTAAGAAACTACAATTTTGTTTACTCATATGAAATCAGGTTGGTCGGAAATGGCACTTTCTTAGCTTAGTGGTGGTTGGCATTTCTGCGCTTGGTGGTTGGCATTTCTGCATCCTGGTCATGCTGTCCCTGACCAACAGGGGCAGACCACTGTCTTTTGCTACTAATAAATTAGGGACTTGTCTTCCATTTGGCATATTTAGGCTACTGCTGAAACTTATTACACTGCACATTTGCATTGCCAGTAAAATTGATGTATAGCATTCGTTGGTATGCCATCCTTCATCTACAGGTGAATCTGAAATATAGCTTCTCTGTATCCTGTTGGTGTCTTCATTTGTTCTTGCTTAGATCCGCTTCACACTGTATGTTATAAAATATTATGGGACGCTCTGATATTCCAAGTCATGTGATCCAACAAGTGACAATTCTGTCTCATGACAAGTCACAGGAAAGTATCGCTGGCAACAAGGGATAAAAGTTGAAATGTTTGTAATTCAATCCTATCGCATAGTATCGTACAGTATCTTTTTGTATCACATTTAATGTTAAAGGGTTTAAGTATAAACATTGCTTCAGCTGTGTTTATAATCATGTTGTATTGTCTCTCTCTTAGTACGAAAGGGCCTTGACAGTGAGGCCGATACCTTTCTGTCTTAGTGGCAGAACGTGATCATCGGCTCCTGTTCAACCATGATAATCCAGGTTAATTAACTTTGATCTTGAATGATATGTCTCTACCCTCTCATCTCCCCTCTCTTGCTCCCCCCATTTTTGCCTTAACCAAAGGGTTTTGTGTAATCTATCAATCCCTTTGCTAACAGTTTTGAGTCCTGTTAACAGTGTATGAAGTGTGTGTTCTGCAAATTGGAGTACCTTTTCTCTTGTATTTTCACATTAGAACTTCAAAGTACTTGTGGATCGCTGTGGTATCAAGGACATTCACCATAAACCAGTGGAATTCTTCTTGGACAATCTCTTGGACTTTTTTAAGAAGGGAGATATTCAACCATACAAGGTAAGTTGCTCGAACTGAATAGCAATAAAAACTACAACCATTCCATTTCTGCTTCTATTGCACTGCTCAAGTTGTAAATCAGTGTTGTCGGGAGGTCTCCAAGATTGGGGGGAGGGGGGGGGGGGCTGGGGCTGATCTACTCACCTTAAGGGTTTGTGCATTTCCTAGGCATGTTTTGGATGTTTTAAGACAAAATCTTCAAACTAGAAGTTACTGGATGGGGTGGGGGAGGGGGGCTGAAGCATTGATCTGCTGCCATTTTTGGTGCTGCAGGTGGGCCAGTGTGTTAGAAGCAGGGGAGACAGGTTAGGTTGACATTAATGAATACCCCCTCCCCTTAGCTCCTATAATTTGACCTGTGTAATGCTTAGTCGCCTGCTGCCATGGTGAAGTTGATAACACAGTGACCCCTCACTCCAGGACACCATTTGAGGTCATGTCTTTTTGCCTGTTCCAGGCACCACATAATCATTACTTTTAGGAGCATTTTCATTTAGTAATGTGCATTAGGAAATACAATATAAATAGGAGGTGAGTATGGGGGCTCGTAGATTCCAAATCCAGGGAGTTTTGGGGAGTTATTGAAAAACAAAAATATTCCTGAAATGTTGCTTATTGAATGTGAGCATGCTTATAAAGTAAGTCATCGAAAGGTGCCACTTAATTTACAACCAGTTCCACTGTGAAAGGTTTTGTCAAAAGGCTACTGCAGCCTCCCCAAGGAGGCCCATACCCCAGTTTCCTATTCATGTAATGCCCTTTGTCATCATCTAATATTTTTGCTTCTGAAATGTTAAATTCATGGAGAAAAATTCTGTGGTTTATCTTCAATATGCTGAGGGAAATTGTGGAGAAATAAGGGATTTCATGATTTAGAGGTTTGATTATTAAAAGCTAATATTTTAAGATAAATGGGTGGCTATATATTCCATATATAGAGACAGCCTAGCTGCTCTTTACTAATGGGGTCTACAATAGCATTTATCCTCTGTGTGTACTAACAATTTAATGAGCATTTATGAATCTTTCCATGTGTTACATAAAACTAAGGAAAAATCTAAACCTCCAGGGCTACAATTCAGAGTAGTAAATTATTATGGGCAATATTGGCTTTGTGTACTTTGTAGTAATGTTTCTGCACAGTGGAGGTTTGGTTACCATTTTCTTGACTTTGTCACAAAGCTGTCATCTTTTGTAAGGCCCAAGTGGCAGCAAATCCATAGTTAAACATTCCAGGAAACCAAAAAGGATGTTCCGGCATTACAAGGACAAAAGCATTTCCTGCGAGATTTGTATTTGCAGGTTTAGTCTCATACAACATTTGGTCAGTGGTGGGTGACCTAAATTTACAATACTTATCTAAAGGTATTGCATCAAGATTAATTGAACATTTCCAAGGGAATATTTCAGACTACTTTCAAGTATATCCCATGGCTTCATAATCCAGGGTAGAAAGAAGTACCAGGTAAGTAACATATCAATAGACCCTTTTCCATAGCAGTTACAAAGGATTATAGGATAGAGCTTTGGTGTTTGCCGTTTTTCGCCACAGTAAATGCCATTGACAAAAATGAAGTGTACCATTTAGTAATCCTTTGTATAAATTCCGATTTGGAAAGGGTCTATGGAGGCCTTACCCCTTTGATTCCTGAGGTATTTGTATGGTTAATGATATCCACCCCACCCCCCCTTAACCCAAGTCTCTTTGTGGACATTCTTCTTTAAAGGGCATAAGCAGTCACCCCAAACTTATTTTCAAACAATGGCTAAATCTTGCAAATATCCTCTTATTCCCCTTTCAGTATCTTTCATGATATTTCAGAGCATAAATATTGCATATTTAAGGTAGACCAAGGAAATACTCCACATGAATTTCCAGTTCAGTGGGAAAAATGTCACACGATTTGCAAGAGCGTATAATGAATTCGGATACCCGGGTACACTAATCCAAATTGGGGTGACTGTATTTTCCCTTTAAACTGCCCCAGAGTCTCTTGGCTATAAGCCTAGGCCTAATGTTAGGCATACATTACTGTCACCAACACTAATACAACCTGTACCATTACCAAGTCCTAAAAACCTTCATTTTTACGTCTTAAATTTTTCTTGCCATTTTCTTGATAATAGTTAAGAAAAAAGAGCTATACACAACCAGAAAAGTACCCTTGCTATGAATGGTGCACCCTGATAGGCCTATGACCTCTGATAGTCTAGTGTTCACAGGTGGTGAGGCTGGACAATTGGGTTATTTTATGTTGACTGTGCAGCTGCAAAGGTGTCCTTTCTGTTTTAGACTTAGCTGAGTCTGTATGACATTTGTAGATTTCATTTATTTGGTATAGCTTGATGGAAAATGTCAACAGTTTGGGAAGCAACTTTTTGTGTGCCATGCAATTTACACCTGTAAGTTCCAACACCTGTGTTCCGAATCCTCTTTGTCCAGACATGTACATGCAGACATGTGACCCTGAGCTACAGATTCACATTTTGTTTTCAATTCACTGAAATAGTGAGATAAATGGTGTGTGCTTTAAACCCTGTCTGTGAGCATTACCCTAAGCTAACCCCTGAGCTGACCTCTAGCCCTTACCTAACCAATCTTTGTTCACCTCCATAGGCATAGTCAGAAATGTGCTTGGGGGAAATATACTCCCGCCCCCATCGATTCAAAAACAAAAACCCTTTATTTGTTTTCTCTGTAGAAAATGTTAAAAATTTGAATTAATTTTCCTTAAAAATTGCCTAATATGTTGCACCAAGTTGCATAAAGGACCCTCAAATATCTATCCCTCCCCATAGGCCTCTTTCCCAGGATACCAGTCTAAAACAACATTCACCCCCCACCCCCACTCAAGAAGAGCTTCCTATGGCTATGCTAACCTCTAACCCTTACCTGCCTGTAACCATACCCTAATGTTAAGGTGTTGTAACATTGAGACTTGAGACTGAGAGATATCGTAACATGAAGCAGTCACCATTATTTTCAACTGTGGAAAAGCTTGCTGATAGTTTATACAAATTCTGTAAAATTGTACAGTATTCAGTTAAATTCCCTTTTGTTATTTTACAGTATTTTATGAATGAATAGTTCACGGCTGTAGGCCTTGATAAACTACCTTTATCAGTACATTTCTATTATTGCTCCCTCGTGTGTTTCTTGCATTTTACGAAGAATACAATGATATTTTGTGATGTCACTTGTGTGCAAACAAGGACTGCATGTGTTATCAGTGAATTTTTTTTATTATTCAATGGCAATCACCATGAACTCTGAGCGCTGTCTTTTACATTATGCTTTCTGTTTCACCATGCAAAACCACTTACAAAATATGCTTTCTATATATAGAGGTAAATGGCCTTTTTCTTCTTTACATTATCAATCATAGTGTAGCCAGCAAGTAGTGCTGTTAAATGGATTTTATGTTTTCGATGTGAAGGTTATTTTGAATGATGACTTTACATTTAACCAATTAAGTTTAAAGGGGCTGCACAAAGCTATTGATCAATGGAAGTAATAGCATACAGTTTGTGGAGGTTGCTTAGAAGAGAATGCTATCTCTCTGCATCTCTTTAACATAAATCTTAAAACAAAGATGTGGGAGGGCTTGTGTTTTATTGAAAGTCTTAAGATAGTGTAAGAAGTGTTGCATATTCCTAATAGCTTTGCAGCTTTTCATTTCTGTCTACTGCCCTCTATTGTAATCAGCCATGTCTAGGCATCATAGAAACAGCTTGAAGGGAAGGGCCAAGGTTTAATTTTCTCATCAAATTAGCTACGCCTTGCTGCAGTTGCAGTTCGTCTGATTACATGAATGCAAGTGTGACATGAGCTGATTATTTTAATTACAATTTTTGGGGATTTCTCCATAGATGGAGTAACTGTGTATGCCTGTGCATTGTCACCTTTGTGAGTATCTCATGCCTAATGCAGTTTCATAGGCAGTGTCAATGCCCCTGTGCATGTATAGCAAGGCAAACTGTGATCAGAAAACTTCCTGTGTAGCCTCAGAATTTAATTAAATTTCTGTGTTTCTATGGCAATGCCTGCCTCTTGCTAGTAAGACAGTAAGGGAAAATATATTTGATGTATACAGGTGGGCAGAAGACTTATTGTTGTAAAAAGGTACATGATTAATACCTGTGGGTGTTTATTTGCAGGCTACTTAGTAATAAAGGTACAGATGAACTCTACCATATCCTGAGAAGGTTCTTTGCTTAGTTGTGGGAAATATGTGAATCATGAAAAGGAATTTGAAAACCTTGCCATTTTGAAAAGAGTTCCTGCAGGCTTAAGTCATCATATGGCAGAGAAAAAAATGTATTTTTTCAGTTCAGTTCAGTTCTTTTCTGAAATGGGAAAATTTGGATGGATAATAAACTCTTCTCCCATTGTTGAAGAAGGTTACATTGTAAATGTAAGTGGTTTTATATTATCAGTAGCCTTATTGGTAGTTTATACGAATGAAGATAGAGAAGAACAAATGGTGATGGGTTTGTTTTATTTCCCATAACTTGTAGTTGGGGAAGCTACCCCCTCCCCAACCCTGTCCATGGAAAACAGTGTGTTATATGTGTCATGTTTGCAATATACATTGTGTATAAGGCACACTTTTACCTCCACATCCTTTGACATGACCCTACACTCTGATATGACTTCAGTCTACTCCTGTTATACTCTACCATACCCCCTAACATGACCCATAGGGTTGGGCAATACTGACTTTTTACTATTGCGATAATAAAACAAAAAATTATCGCGATAATTCGATAATTACGATAATTTTCCTAAGACAATTTCCATGCAAGTTCCACGCTGATACTGGAATATTCTGGGTTAAGAATAATCACCACATCTAATGACGCCGAATTTGTTTCGTTCTGTCCTCGATGGAAAAATGTGGACAGAAATGACGAACTTGCATTGATTTTACATCAGTTCCATGTAATAAAAGAATGCCTTCAATAAAAAAATTGTTTTGGAGACAGCAAAATGATGAAAGAAAAAACAACACAAGGCAAATTATTTCACATTTTTTTCCACAAGAAATAATCCTCATTTTCAAATTCTTATCATTGTATTTTCTCCCAAAACATATTATCGTGATAACGATAATTTGCGATATATCGCCCAACCTTAATGACCTACCCTAACATTCATAGCAGGTGTCTAGTATGTTCTCCTCTTTGACGTACATACTCTAATACCTGCAAAAAATGACAGAGATTATCCAGTTTCGCTATATTCATGAGCCCAATTTGATTTAACCTCTAGACTGTTGATTGGTTTCAACATGTGAATATTCATATTGCACAATGAAACTTCAGCTGTAATGTTCACTTTTACACAGTAAGTCAAAGGTATTTTCATTGTGTGAGCTTTAAGCGGGTGAAACCACACACTAAAACCCCATTGATGTTGGTTGTCTGAAACAGCATGTTAATCAGACTTGCTTTAGTCGATTTTTCATTGAATATTTATAATTTGTGTTTGTTGTGATCGTATACATGAGGCATACACTTTTTGTGCAGTTTCACGAAGAATTCTTGCAAAAGTTGGTGGACATTGGTGGTGAGAGTATGTACAGCCAGTATAGGTGCAGGAGTAACACACGCCTGCCAAGCGGGCAAACCCTACCCCTGACCTAATTTTAACTGATACTGTTTTCCTTTGTAGGTATTTCCTCCTTCTCTGAAAGGGATTCCCCACATTTTTCATATATGCCTACCACATGGTCATAATGCATAGACAATCCAGGGAGTTCACAGTGGATGACCAATTTGGTTCTTTTGTTGGCATAATAAAAAGGCATCAATGACTAATCTTTTGTGGGTTAATCTACAGAAAACCAAGCTTGTGAAAATGGGGAGACACCTTTTCATCTTTGTGCCTTTGTGTAATGGGATCCTGCTTCCTGTCTTGTCAAATAACTGCATTCCTTTGACCAGTGAAGATTAACAGCTTTTAAAATACATGTTAATGCCACATTTTAAATGACAGCATTCTAACTTCAACACCCACAGTCAGCAAGCAATGTACTCAGAGTGCAGACTGACTCCCTCACCAGGGAGCCTTCACATAACCTTAGTTTGAAGAGGGTATTGATGCGATGAAAGTGCTTACCTTCAAGGTAGTACTTCCACGGTGATACAGCAACTAGTCTCTGCTGCCGATTTACCTTCCAGGAATTGCTATCATGGATGATATTATTGTTTGTCAAATTTTGCCACTGTGTCCCCCACAGAGATGGCAAGCTAACCCCATGCTATGTTGTGTGACATTTTAACCCGCACTTATTCACCCCTGAAGCTCTTGTGTGCCGTCTGTCCACAATTTGACACTTTAGAAGCAGATGTTAAAATTACTCTGATCTGATCCAAATAGGATATGTATGAAATTGACAAGCCTTGAGGGTTCAGGGGGGAGGCTGGTATGCAATTATGTATGTAAGCAAAAGTGGTGATGCTATATTGGTGATCTACCATTCCTGACCTATATGACATGAATTTACAAATTAAATGGTAATGGTTAGCCAGTAGTCATTCAGATGTTAACATTTAAGTACCACCAAGCCAGGGTGGTACAGTTTGGACTGGACCATTAAAGTAGTAGGGTGTTATTATTTGGTCTGTGTGTTGAAGTCATAACTACTTTCAAAATTGGTGTGTGTGGAATTTGTCAAAATTTTCCTCTGGCACAAAATTAAGAGCACACAAAATTGTGCAGTAATTGTAATAATAAAGCATTGCATCACCCCTTGCTTGCTTATTAAATCTATTTTGCTCCAATTTATGTCCCCTGTTACTTCTTCTGGACAGCCCATCTACTATGGAATAAACTGGCAATGAAAAAATCCCCCAAATGGCATTTTGTTTGCTCTGGTAATTTTGTGTTTTTTGAATACATTTGCTGGTGCTTTTTTGGAATATCCAGAGTAGAAAAGGGTGAGGTAAGTAGGGCTCATAGATTCCCAAACCAAGTAAGTTTTGGGGATTTCATTCAGATTGCACAAGATATGGAAAGAAATTGCTCACAAAAACAATAAGATACATGATGGTGCAAGCCTGTAGTAAAGGGGAGGATGGGGGCAGACAAAGCTCTCCCTTTAAAATCTGTGACCCCTAGAAATTTTCAAGTTACCTCAAGTTATAATGCATATCCCTCCCCTTTCCCCTGTCCACCATGAAAAAAATATTTTGTCCACCTGGAAACCATCATGTCCCCCCTTCAGTACTTGCCTGGCTATGGGCTTATGGTGGTGCCCTACCCACTCCCCTTAACTCCATGTTACAGTGATCTGTATCCTACTCTCGTTGTTTTACTCTTTTTTTTTTGAAAGAAAAGGATTCACTGCACCCCTTACTTACCCGTCATTCACCTGTTCCGCATTCTGACCTGACCCTAAACTAAAAGGTTACAGAAAAATGTGTTTAAGACAAAGCTGACAAGACTGCCATTTTCATTCCAAAAAAAATGGGGTGAAGACTAAAAAATCTCAGCATTACCTTAACAACACCACACAGAGTCATGTCACTCAGGCCTACCTTGCTATGAACATGCTAAAAATTTGTATCTTGAATGATAGGAACAAAAAAGAAATGGCAGTTTATATCTTACTACAGACCAATAGCATAATGAAAACTGAAAATAAATGTGCATTTATCCTTATTGTAAAAAGAAACAAGGTTCCTCAAATGAGACTTTTAACTGCCAGTGTAAAGACTATCCCTTTAAGCTTTGGCTCCTCACACAGCCCCTCATCCAGCGTGACCTTCCAGACTTGATATCCTGACCCAGTTGAAATCAGTATGATAAACACCACGCTATACAACCTTTCATGGCCGCCAATATTGAGTTTCCTATCAGCCTATTGTATTGTTTGTGCTGGCTGTGAAGGTGTTGAATCATTTAGGTCTCAGTGAAAGTGTAGGAGAGAAACTGTCAGCGAGGGGAAAGCTTTATCAGAAGCTCGGGAAGAGGAAACTCAATTACAGCCGTTACAAGTGGTAGAAAATGGAGAACAGAGTTAAATTAGAATGGACAGGGTGAATGATGCTGGGAAAATCTCCTCCAAAATGGCATTAGCTCAGTCTGTAAGCTAAGTAGTCGTGTCTTGCAGTTCATGTTCAGGTCACCAGCATAACTACGTGCCTGAGTGTCTTCGGAAATTGGATTCGGTCAGCGGCTGTTTGCATTCATGGCTGGCTGCAAGGAGTCTGCATATCAAACTAAAGTGAAGGGAGCATCTCAATCTGACTGCATACAATTGACAGTCTATGTGCAAAAGACCTACCGTTTAATGGCTGATTTCATAGCGGAAGAAGGCAAGTGATATTATCGGTGTTCTAACACTATCATTTATGAGAAACTGTGGGATACAAATTCAATTAAGAATTTATTTTGTGCAGACTATAGCTGAAAAGTGTGAGGACTGTATTGATTATTGCTTTTTCTCATGACTTTCGATTGTGTGGAATTGTGGCCAAGAGAATTAATCGGTGGGTGTTCATTGTATATCTGAATCCCCTGGACTTTCTGTACGACAATTTCTGAACAGAGCAGCTGGATTAAGTGACAACACTTGCTTTTGTTTGAGTGGAAGAAAATAAACAAAAACTAGGACAACACTATTTAGGAGATACTGTTCTAGAAATAGAAGAAAACATCTTGACTTTGTCTTTCGGTGACCTTATAATTGGTTGTTTCATTGCCTGTTGGTCTTTGTGGTAGGTAAATAAATCATTGATGTTTTCATTCTTGTTGAATTACATGCGAGTGTTTCTAAATTATATACATGCATCATCTATTAGTGGGGAGTATTTACATTAGTTAGGTTGGGGGGGGGGGGGTAGGTAGGTTTGAAGGGGTAGGCAGGGCTTCTAGGACAAGGACATTGCACAAATTTGTCTAAAGAAGCAGTAGTGCCATAGCTGAAGAAAGTTAGCTTTATTGAATGCTGCATTTTCTTCATTGGTAGACTATTGAAGAATTAATTTGTCAAGTCTTCTGTTTTCACATTCCAAGTTTTGTATTTGTTGTCTTTATAGAAAAGCAAGCATTCGAAAGAATGTTCAACTAGTGGGAATATTAGTAGCTAGGTATATTCAAGTCTTACACAACACAACATTCTTTGTGGAAGAAAGTGGATGAAACCTTAAAACAAAGCTGGCTAAAGATTAAAGGGAGAATGCAGTCACCCCAATAAAGAATTGTATAGTAGACTATCCAATTTCCTGAATGGATCTTGAGAATCATGTGACAGTATTTTTCTCACTCAATTGTAAAATTCACAAGGAGCAACTGCTTGGTTTACCTTGAATATGCAATATTTATGTCCTAAAATATTATGCAAGATACTTGGAAGAGAAGTAAGAAGAAATTTGTGACATTTAGCTGTTGTTTCAAAATAAGTTTGGGGCAACTGCTTTTGACCTTTAAGGAATTGTGAAGTAGAAGTTTGCTTTGTTTGTTTGAAGCAAATGTTCAGTAAATAAGATTGTATCCTGACATAAAAGGAAGAATAAGTAACAAACTTTTATAATGTATGTAATGTAAAATGTGAGCATTAGAAGAAGCTTAAGTGAAAGATTGTAACCATGAAGAACAAGGTAAATCTCATAAAAATAGTGCTTGGTGCTCAGCATAAACAGTGTAGTAGGGAAAACAAGCCAGTGAGCCACAACTGGAAAAAAGGCCTTGGTCGTCTCCACTTGAACCAATTGGTTGGAAACTGGGATGTTAAACCTCATCTAACCTAACCTAACCTCATAAAAAAAGTTGTCATGGTGTGATCAATGTCATTCTTTCAGAACAAGGGTAGCTTTGTTGGTGATTAAAATTTAATGAAAAATACTTCTAGTTTCATGCAAACTGCATGCTATTTATCCACTATGTACTTTCTCAATTGGTGTAGTTAGTACTGTTGAAGTGGGAAGTCACCATACTCAACTGTGGTGTGGTAACATGCTGCTATGACTGACCACTTGTCAAAGCCTATGGAAATGATATGACTTGCATGCTGAGCTTCAGATCCCTATCAGAAGGAGCACAATTTTGCAAAAATTGCATCAGAGCGAAGCTTTATTTTGTCATGGGCTGCATGGCTACGCAGTCATTGTGAATCCATGGAGTCTCTTTAACCACAACATGAATTCTATCTGGGTATCACCGGTATCCCAGTAGCCTTTAAAAGACGTAAAATCTGCTTTATGCTCGATGAAGGAAGTAGCCAAGCAGTTATTACTTTAAATAATTAAATCCTCACAGCCACTAAGGAAAGTCTCGTTGAGGTGAATTAAATTTTGAAAAAATTTTGTGTATTCCTGCAGCCTGTTGCAAGTTTACAAGGTTTGACTACTGAATGTGTATCCCCATAGCCTCTTAAAGATCAGTTACCAAGATCCCTCTTACAACCAAATTAATACCTGAGACACATAGCTGAGTCATTCCCAAATTATGTTTTCCCAGGCTAGACTTCATGCCCCATGTTTTCCACAACACCTCATAATGTGAGGGGATTCTGCAGTCACTCTTATCATGGAGCTGAAGTTGTCTCAACAGTTTGGCATACCTCCTTCCTGAACCAATGAGATTCATTCCTGAGGCCTGTAACAGTTTTTCTTTTTTTGTCCAGGATTTTTTATGTATTTTTGGTGCCCCTTGTCCATGTGAAGGTGAAGGCAAATACAGTGGTTGTATCAGGGAGCTGCATGGCAGCTCCCTGGTTGTATTAAACGGGCATTGACTTAATTTGATTGAATGTGCTTGTACCTTTTCAGCGGGGGTTAGTAAATTAAGTGAATTTTAAATGAATTTGAAAGTAAATATTCATTTACAACATTCAAGTTGTAAAAACTTTAACACAATATCCAACTTATCCTAGTGAACTCTCATGAAGTGATGGAATTTCACTGGTGAGTAACTTTCATTCATTTTTCGCATTATTGTCCTCGTGTAGGCTTTCCTTATGCTTTAACTTTCCCCCCACCCACCTCTTCTTTTCCAAGCCTTGACATTTTCCTTTGTTATAGGAGAAATGATACAAAATACAAAAATGAAAGAAGAGTAAGACAATCTATTACGCTCCTACTTACCTCCCCAATTACTACTGTGGGATGGGTGGGGGAAACCATTCGCTAGCAAGAGTCAAGTGTTGCCCCAGTCGACCTTTTTCAATGAAATTGAAAGGCATCAAGATAAGGAGGGTGGTTCTTTGTGTGTTTTTGAAAAGTGTAAACTACAAGAATGATTTTTGGGAAGAAGGAGCAGTCAACAGATGTGAGAAAACATTTTGAAGAGTTTTGATAACAGCTGTTCATAATTCAGGTCAAATAAGATCTGTCCCCGGAAGGTTGTACAGCATTATGAATATTCAATGATTAGCCAGCTGTTTATGATTGAGGGAAGTCAGCAGTTCCTACTACTTATAAGCTGAGACTAAAATAATATTACAAATGTGGGATAACAAATGGTAGGGGTGTCCATCATTTTAAGCAAACTGTTTAGGTATGTGTGTGGGGAGGGGGGATGTGGGGAGGGGGAATGGTATTCGTCAAATTGCCATAACTTTGCACGTTTTGAGCCTTAATGGATAGAAGACTATTTGGTATCTATTTTTCAGTCCTCAATGATACTATTCCATCCACTTTATTTTTATACATCATATTAATTATCTTATAAACATCACAGAAAATTTGCTGGTGGGCACAACCCTCCCCTTTCTTGGGAAGTACCTCGCAGAAGGCGTGATTAGGAAATGCTAAACATTATCAGAGACGGAATGACGCATAGATACAAGCATCTCATTTCCTTTGAGGCAGACATTTTGCTAAGCCACTGAAGTATACAGGGAATGGACACTTTGCCTGGGATATCAATCAAACGTGATCTAATGGTACATCAGATCTTGTATTCATTAAATTATGTTCGCTTTAGGGAAGAGGGCTGGATGAGTCATCCCACATTGGCTGTGGCAGAGCCTCTCCACAGCGCCAAGAGTGGTATTGATTTCAATGACATTGGCCCTTCATTGAATGACTAATAAAGGCACTTCTCTACAGCTTTATGGCTGTCTTTGACTCTATTGGGAGAGGGTGAAGCATGACACTAAGGGTGTGCAATCTAACTAAAAGAAATCTAAATATTTATATTATGAGAGGATTGCTATTTCATGGAACTAGATACTATGCAATTTTGTGGTTTTGTTTATAAAGATTAGGCTGTAAAAGAGTGGTGGGACCAAAGTTCTAAAGGTTAGTGCTGGTATGGTGGGTGGTTTCCGTAAAATAGGAATATAAACATTCTTCACAAATTTGATGTTAATTTTTCATGGACTTAGCAGGTTGTGTGGTGTGCTTAAAATGGTTGCAGATCAATTAGGACTGGTTGTGTATCATTGTTAATGTCAAATTAATTGTTCTATGTCAATAATATCAACTTGTTGATAGTTTTATGGTATTAATCAGGACTTCTGAGGCAGTTTTCACATTAGCAAATAAATTTCTTTGCAAACTATTCAGGGTACATTGGAATGCTAACATATTTTTGTATTTTGCTTGTTAATGACCAGGATCTTTGCATCACCATGGCAACACTGCTACAGTGCCCAAGGGAAGGGAGGTCAGAGTTAAGGGTGGTTAGTGGTAAAAGTTGAAATGTAAACTCAGGATGGTGAACACCAAAACAAACTGTGAAATATGACCTGTCTGTCAGCCATGGATGATATATTTTGTGACTTGTGTATGTTTGATAGGTGATGGCAAATACAACAACTCCTTACTTTATGCCCATCTGTAGGCTTGAGTGGGTGACCTGCCTCTATACAGGGCCTACTTCAAAGCTGCAGACTCCAGGCTCATAGTTGAGTAGTGCTTCCACTTTCCCTGGAATCGCAACCCAGGTATATGTAGCACATAGTGTCCATTTTCACATGGCACGGTTTGGAGTTCCCTCAGTCATGGAAGTTTAGTCCAAGAGCCGTCAGTTCTTGGCAGTCCCATGGTTTAGTTTAGGAAACAGAGTGCAACTTGAGTATCCTTGTTACCTTTTTAAAGGTGACACAGCCCCAAGAAAGCCTGAACAATGATTCTATTGTATTTGATAGAACACCCTGGTGGAAGGTGAAAGAGGCCAGGGGAATAATAACAAATCAAGTCAATTTGGTGGAGAATGGTTTGATCAGGGAGTTGCTATTTGACAGGGGTGGCAACTGCCTGGTTTGATGAGTTCCTTTACTGACAGTTTCCATCCCTTGATATGAGCTAGGTAAGGAAAATTTTGTAGGTCTTGTTTGGATTGATCTGGGATCCCTTATCAAGCTTGCTGTAATATGTAAGAGGTATCTGGTATATACACTGTAGTTTGTCAAGGGGTCTAGCAATTTGACAAACTTTACTATGGAAGAACCACATAGGGCGGTACCTAGTATTTCGTTGTGGCTATTTGCCCGACAGTCGGGCAAATTGGAAGTTTAAGTTTTCTTATTTTCCCGACAGCAATCGACCAATCATATCACCCCAACGAGCTTGTGACGTAAGAAATGTTAGTTGGCGCGGTGCGGTGTGCGTGTGTAGGCCTACCACAGAACAATAATATATAATTCTGTGGTGTGTATGTACGTACAGTATGTGTGGTTACTACTTACAGATCAGCACACTCAGTGGACTTCCATAGCTTCGATGACTTATCAGAGTACAGTACAGTACTCAGGAGAAAATTCCAGACAATTCCCATTGAGTCCCATCGAATTATTTTAAAAACTATCAGAAGAAACGTTTTCTGTGTTTTAGCATAGTTGTTTGTAGAACAGTAGAAACAGCAAACAAAGGCAAATAAAGGAAGGAAACAAGAAATGCAATCTGAAGGAGTTTTGCTCTCAATAGTTGTCTGCATGTTGCAAATTTAACAAAATGCTGAAGTCGACTCGGAATATTAGGCTTCAAACTGTTATTTGGTGGCACCATTTTTCTTCTAGCGAACTTCTCATTTTCAAAAAAAAAAACAAAAAAAACTTGCGCACGCCACTGCTCGGTAGGACAAATAAGGACCATTAGTTTCCCGACATACAATTCAAATATTTTCTGAGGCTACAGACTTAGAATAGCCCCGTCACTTTCGTCCACAGTCGGGAAAATAAGGATGTCCAATAATTTTCCCGACTGTCGGGAAAATAAAGTTAACCTTATTTTCCCGACATACTGTTCAAGTATTTTTAGAGGCTACAAATTTAGGATAGCGCCACCACTTTGGCCAGTCGTCGGGAAAATAAGGAAGGAAAGTCGTGTTATTTTCCCGACAGTCGGGTAAATATAGCTTCCACCATTTCCATGACCTCATACACACACACACACCTGTAGTTGACCCGTAAAGTGTAAGACTCGCCTGATACCTTTGCTTGCATGATACATTCAAAGGCCTGGGCATAACCCAGGGTGACATTTTCCTAACACTTATGCCTACACAACACAAGGCACAGAGCTTTTATTATTGAATTTAGTGTACAGTTTGTTTATGTAGTTTGTATATTGTCTACAATAAGTCTGTTGTAGTCTTACTGTGAATTGGTTGGTAGCAGTCCCATTGTTGTATGAGAACATTGATGAATGGAAACTGTAGTAAATTTTAAGCATTGTGAATTTGTGAGAGAACTGTACAGAGGGCCACATGTATATATGTAAATGTTAGCTATCGTGGTCTTTAAATTGGCATTGAAATGGAGTGATACCTCATAAGTTTTCCAATAACAGGGTCTGTTTATGTTCTGTGGTTGTATTCTGCTATGGCCTTTTGCCAAAAAAGTTATTTAGTGGAATCAAATAAGACAACTGACCTTTTCACTCTTAATTTTATTTTGCCCATTAAAACTTGAGATTTCTCAGAAAATGTCTCTGTGAATGAAAGAATAGCCTACACCTGCTATGGCTTGTTTGATATGATGCTATGGAGATGGGTATGTTGTTTAGAAAATTGTACCCCAGTTTCTTAGTTTATCTTGACATAGCAGTACCAGGCCATTCCACATCCCTTCACAAATACCTTCATGTTTCTTGCTCCTTGCTACTTTTCTACAATCAAATGGATAAAATTGACTTAAAGTTGCATTTTACTGAGACCTGACTATAGTCCTGTGTTTGTTGCAACATATTAGTAATTGAACTCACTTCACTGTCAAATTCTCTCTTTTGTGTGAGTGAGCTAGAAAATGACAGATTCAATTGTACATTTCCACAGGCTTTTAATTCCCTTTAACTTCATCGCATACAAAGGTTTCTCGTAATTTAGTCTGCCTGTCATTAATCAAACAAGAAAGCTCTCCCAAATCTCCTGCCTCCCTCGACTAATACTCTGTGTGTAGGAGGTGAGATATACTGAGAAGGCTTCATCTTTCTCTGCCGATTTTTCCTTAATTTTCTGTAATGTGTCTGGCTGCAACTTTTCCTGGTCGTCTTGTCGCCATGACGATGAGGCTTAATTTTCACAAAGAGATGTAGGGTTTCATGTTTCTAGTGGATGATGTGTGATGGTATTGGTTATTCGAGGAGGGATGCAAGCAGAAGAAAGAGTAAGTTCAAACATGCATGTATTTACCATTCTACATCTTTTTGTTGTGGTTTAGAAGAAGAAAATTAAAAGTCACGAACGGTCATAGAGTTGAAGAAACATAGGAAATTAGAAAGTGGATATGGTGTGCAAAATTTCTGCTTAATAATGTTAGTATGGTATCATGTGTTAAGACATTTCCTAGCCTTATCTGAATGAATTCCATGGATTTAGGTAGGTTTGTGCATGATAATGGGTGGGATTGAATTAGATGAGTAGGGTGGGGACTTAAGGGAGGTGTTTCTCTGTGGATGGATGTAGTTTGAAATCATGGGAAATATTCAACCCTACCTCTTTATCAAATATCTTAATCAGACTCTCATTCTGTCATTCAGTATAAACCTTATGAAAGAATTATAGAGACCCCTGCAAATATTTGGGACAAAGAAGTTAAGTTTGCATATGAATTACCATGTCAAATTAATCAAACCTAATGTTTCAAACAATTTACTTTTTACATTATAGCTCTTTCTTTCTTTTCCCTATGTTACATTGTTGTAGGAAATATTTAGAAATATGAATTCCTATCAAACTATGAGAATATAATGCAAATGATCATTAACTGTGTTGCATTTTGTTGCAAAGCATTTAGATATGAATGTGTTTGTGATTGTTTCATTAGGAAATTATCCATTCATTAAACCCATTCATTCTACCTTCCATCCATTACCGGCAGAATTTGTGGCATCAGATTTGGTGGCTTCTGTCTCTTCATTAAGCAATTCTGAAAAATGTGTCCATTATCATAATTTAGAAATTGACGGGATTGTCATGTGATCTTTTCATGACAGCGGTAAAATTGCTGATTGCTTCTTCCCACGTAGCAACTCTTGTCGTTTCATCCCCAGGGGTAATCATACAGGACGCTCCCTGCTTTATACATGGAAGCAAATTCCCAAGCTCTCTCGCGAAATGATGGATTCCGAGAGACGGGGGTTAAATGTAATTTGAAATGGTAACTGCCATGCATATCACTCTCGGCTGACATTTACATAGTCTAGTTTATTAGAGGAGAATAGCAAGTATGCAGACTATTTAAAATAGGTAATCGTAGCTGTTGGTTGTGAATGCCAGCTGGTCTTCCTGTGTTACATCTGAATTATGCTGAAGCTTTCATCGTAGATGATAGATGCATTGGCCTTGACGAGAATTTGTCATTGTTCTTATTTAGGACTGCTATCTGTGTTAAGTAATTCGTGTGAGGCTGTTTAATGTTGTGGGATGTCTAGAGCCTGCCACTGTGTATGTTTTATTGTGAGGCGGCTAGAAAGTATATAAAGGACTATAAATATGATGGCATTAAGTTAACTGTATTGTTATTTGAATCTGTCTGTTGATAAATTTTCATCAGATGGTGTGTTTTATCTCTTGTCCATCTGCATCCTACCAGCACATTCTGTGTTTGCACCTGAGCTAGGCATGATGCAAATAGTGCAGTAAAGGTTACACCAAGTTTTTGGTGTGCACTTGCATTTTGTCACGTTTCAGTCAAACTTCTGATTTTTTTACTGTGGCATATTTGCTTAGGAAGGAGAAAAGAGAAATTTGGAACTGCACTATTTTTACAGTCATAGTTATAATTGTTTATAGTTGAAGATACGCCATAAAGTTCTTTGTTTCGGTGTACCCTTTAAAATGGAGTTTTAAATGTTCTTCTCCTTTAATCATTCAGCGACCCAGTGTTATTCCCCCACCCATTCTTCTTCCCTACCCCTCAAGGAAGTGTGGCAATAAAAAGGTTGTTTTCATTGAAACAGATGTAGACCCAGATTTTAATGTCTATTTTAATATATTGTCATCTTGTAGGGGATGTAAATGTACTGCTGTCTTGATGTAGCCTACACTTCATGTTTTCATGTTATAAATTGGAATAATGGGAGTGGGTTACACCCACAGACTTCTTATAACATGGACAGAGCACCCTTCCCTAACGTCCTATGTTTAGAGTGTCGTCACTGCGCGTACCGATGGTTAGACTTAACAATATGGCGGCGTCTTATGTTTTCTGTGTAAATTTTGGACTTGCTCAAGTGGTTAAGTATCGACGTATTTTAGGCGAGAAACTTGAGAAATATAAAGAAAAAAATGCAAGTTTTGGTCAGATAAACAAGCAGAATGAAGCACTGTGATATTTTCCATTCATATTTGGTCTAAAAAGTTGCAAATTCAGCATCAAATTTTGTCAACAACAGCAGCACAGTAGCCGTCTTGGTAAGCCTAAATTTATTCCGACAGTGGTGACACTCTTGGTCATGTGATCCTCTGCCTATATTTGTAGGATATCTTTAGTCACACCACCGTGTTACGGTGTTTTATGTTCCAACGTCTCTGTTCCAAAACATGTGTATCCCAAATACTCTCATTCTAAACCTTTATCCTAACATTGACTTCAGTGTAGACTTGTTGGAATATAGAGACCCGTCTCTTGGAACAGAGAGCAGTCCCCATGGGAGTGTACCTTGCAGTTGATGTTGATGCATTAATAGCTTGCATAGCCTCATCCTTTGCTGGCTTCAACCCCATGGGACTGCCACTTCTAAGTGTGAGTGTAATAATTGTTAGACCCCTTCATAGGAGCTGTCACCCATTGATTAATACCTGCTTTAGATAATGGTGTGTTGCATTGAGGCATAGGCCGTGTTCCCATTTGAGTGAGTGTGGTGGATCTTTATCTACCGCAGTGGGTCAAACTCCAATGGGAACGCAGATCAACAACACCCACTCAAGATCAAGAACCACCGATTTTGATCGACCTACCGGGGTAGATCAGATCGACCGTGCTGGATCAAAGTTTGTAATGTGAACGTAATCGGTAGATCAAGTGACCCCGGATCTTCGGAATGGCAAGTCGACTTGTAAATATTGGTGACTTTTTCACGCTTGCGCATTGTGTTCATATAGCACGTTGATCTACAGCGCTCACTCAAATGTGGACGCGGCTCTGGATCAAGTTCACTAACACCCGTGGGGCAATAAAACCATGATCCACCGCACTCAATCAAATGGGAACACGGCCATAGACACTCAGCTTCGGCCACTCCATTATTTTTGGAGTCTGGTATCGCAGCCCTACTAGTTGTAACACCTGTGATGACGTCATAACTTAACCTGGGAATATATCTCAACAGCTATAAACTGTCGACTACCATGGTACCAATTAAAATTAGTATACCTGTAGGCTACGCTACAGGCTAACTGACAGTGTGGGAGAATTGTAGTGAGCAACTGATGGGAAGTTAGGGAACACTTGCAAATGAGCATGTTTTACAGTATTTCATTAGAACGTGCGAAACAACAAATATAAAGGAAAAATGTGATTATTGTAGTTAGTTTTGAGTTTTGACAGTACTGAAAAATTGAAAATTACCAGTTGGGAGTCACAATTCCAAGGAAAATGGAGTCACTACTCCACTCATGGCCAGGAAGTGGGATTCTGAAGCAGTTAGGTAACCCGCTCAGGCCTGATAATCACTTTTGAGCTTAATTCTTCTCTGAGTTCTCTCTGTAGCATAATAAATATTTTTGCCTTACTCTAGCCAGTTGCTCTGTCAGATTTCTGATGAATATATATGTTTTTTGGCTTTAAGTCTCACAAAAATTGGTGTAACTCAAACTGTCAGTTCCCAATGAATGAGTAACATTGTCATCAGATCTAGTCTTTGCTTTGTGGCATTCTTTAATACTGGAAAGCTTTCATGTAAGGTCTCAAAAAGAGTGCATAAAATAGAGGCTCGAGTTGGCGCTGTTGCTTACAGTTATTCCCTCCTGCTGTACACCCCTCAATGAGAATGTTAACAGCTCTCCTTGTTCAGGGTGATACCAGAACTACACCCAGGGGCACAACTCACTGTAACTAGATTTATTTTCCTTGCTTGTCATAACAGAGGTCTTGTGACCTTAGTGTGACCTGAGCTTTAAAACCATCTGCTTCTAATATTCATTGTGAGATTATTATTTGAAGGTGAAGCCTTCCCAAATTCCCCTTAGAGCATTAATAACCAGAAGGTTACCACTACAGTACTCTCCAATGCCCTTGTTATATTTTCATCATTATCACCCAGGGGGTAAGGAAAGGGTTGATGTTAGCACCTAAGATTTATCTGTAGCTGTTGCATGGTCTTGCAGTTACAGTCTGAAGTATTTTTATGTGCTTAGGGTGGTAGGCCAATATTTTCAGCACTTGTGAAAGCGAAATACTAGTAGGTTGGAATACATGGATAATGCCAATAAAAAAGCTGACAGGGGATTCATATTTTTAAGTCAACATGTTGACTTCAGCAAGTGTCAGTTGAGAGTACCTGGCATGTTCTTAAAGGGAATGAGCAGTCCCCGTTACCTCCCCAAATTCATTTGAAGATGACACCTACATGTTACAGATTTCCTCCTCTTTCTTTTACAAATATCCCACGATGTGTCCAAGCAGAAATATTTCATATACTGAGGGTAAACTAAGTAGTTGTTTGATTTGGACATTTCAGTTTCAAAAATGTTGTATAGGGTACACTAACTCAAATTGGGTAAATGCATTTTCCCTGTGGTGCTGTGGTCAAGTGGTCACAGGCCAGTAGCATTTAAAGTGATGAAGCTTAGCAACCGGGAGGTTTGGCGCTCAGTTCGTTGCCGGTCAAAGTAATCGTAGGATTTTCATCCAAGAGCAGTCTATGATTTTCCTATTTGAACTGGCCTTTCAAAAGAAACCAAATTTGACCTAAATTGTTGAGTTGGTTAGCCACCTGATATGAAGTTGTAGTTCATAAGCCCCATAGGCTTCTCCCACATCTGTGGTTGCTTAGTGTCATAAAACAACTGCCCTTCAAGGCCTCGGTGATTTAAATAAGAAGGCCATTTTCTCCCACATCTCCTTTTATGACATGTGACAGTGGAATGGTAGTCTGTATACACCCATTGAGTCTGTAAACACTGTGAATGGTATCAAAAGGGTATTGCTGTATAGATTATAGAATGGCAAACATAAGTTGGGTACAAAGGACAATGGAGGCAATCAGTCAGAGTAGGGAGGTGTGCGGAAGGAGATAAAACGTTCTATCGACTCTATGAAGCAATGTTCATTTCTGACAGTACAGTAATCTTTCTTTCCTTTTCAAAATTCTTATCTTAATACCTAGGTCAACTAAGATCAGTGAGGCATTGTCAAAATGACAATCAGAAGACACACCCCTAGGGTTGAACATTATAACTTTTTGTTGCCAGCTGTCATGCAAAAATGTGACATTTTAATCTTTCATTTCGTTTGTTCTTTTCACAACAATAATCATACGTGCCATAATGATTTGGTTAACATCATATTAACAATACATGTCATGAAAAGGGAAGTGTGCTAAATAACTCTGGAGGGCTTGACAGGAACACACTCCCCGGAAATCACAAAACCAAAAGAATTTCATGTAGTATACTACAAAGATTAGAAAAAGTACACTTAGGCCTAACTAGATCACAATCACAATCCCACCCCTCCTCTCCTTCCCCATTCCCTCAACCCCTCGTCCCCTCCTATACCATAAGAAGAAGCTACATAGAGTATATACTTAGTATGGGTTAATAATGTCCTCCCCTAGCCCACTCCCTCTTCCCCTCGTCCCCTCCTATACCATAAGTAGCTACATAGAGGGTATACTTAGTATAGGTTTATCATGTGTAAATGCTGCAAGACATTTTTGACAGACTTTACTGAAGGTTTACCAGTTATATTAACTTGACTTGATAGGTTGTTCCATACTTTCACAGCGAGATATTCCAAGCTGTATCAAGCTTTCGTCATTATTTGTCAAACTAAATATCATTTCATTTAAAGTTGGTGAAGAATTTCTTTACAATTACTTTTTGAGTGTGTTTCTTAATGATGGGAAGATTTGGGAACAACTGAGAGAAACGTATAGGCTTGAACAATGTTTCCAGCAAATGATGTATTAAAATCGTGGGGGCACAATTTGAAGTACATTAAAATGCTTGTAGCCAGTTGTTTTACTGAAAATTCCGATAGAAGTTTGGTGATTGCAAGAAACAGTATTTGCATGTTCTAAGTCATGTGAGAACTATGGTCTGACCCCTTCTGTAAAGAGCAGGGTCCATTTAACTGATGGTCTACAAGGCAAAATGTTCTCTGTAGACATGAGATAAACCTAAAACTAACGCTCAGTATAACTCTAACCCTAATCCTGCCCTTACATTAATCCTTACCTAACCCTTATCCCAGTCCTAATTGTTTTTCAAACCCCATAGCTTAAATCCTAACCTTACATCAATCCCGAAGAAAATTCTTGATCCTGTACACCCCAGTCTAGTGACTTTGATCTAGTGGGATTTCCCCATAATGTAAAATCAGGGGTTTTCCATTTTGGGAACATTAAAGAGACAATGGATGTCCCAAAACGTATGGTAGGTAACCTACATGTAAATGAAAGTGTTAGCATTGGTGATAAATTTTAAAAGGGGATGAATAGCGAGGTTACATCCAAAAGAATGCAGGAATGTGCTTTAAAGAAGAGAGTTATTTGCTAAAAGGGTAAAAATTCAGGTATACCAACCCGAGAAAGGTAAGAAGCAGTGTGGTTTATATCCGATAAAAATTTGTTATGGGACTGATTTTGTTCCATTGAAAATTGCCAGAGGAATATAGGTGCATGGTTATGACAGAAGTCTCATGATGGTGTGAGAGAAAGGCTGTAAAAAACTTTACAAGCAGCCCTAAAGGTCTGAGAAAATCATAGATTTTTAAACATGGAAAGGTGTGTTAATTCACTTTTGTTCAACTTTGTCATTTTCAGCAAAATATTTTTAGCAATTACAACTAGGCCCACTTATTTTCAACCCACTCATTGCAGGCTAGTCAAATTCCTGTTTCTTTGAAAGTGACCTCTGCTCATTTCCTATTAATAGATCCATTATGATCATTGTAAATCATATGTCAGTTGACATTTTCCCCCCTCTGGTGAAATGGATTGGCTCAGCCACAATTACCCATAGTGCGACTACCTCACCTTTCAAACAAAATGTAACAGAGAAACCTATCTGTGTGTTCATCAATATTCTGTGGTGTTCTCGCAGACAATTCCGTATTTCCAGACTCCCGATCTCATTCACATGCCCTGCCCTTTGTATACCTTTGGAAATCAAACTGTGTGATTTTCACTTCGAGGTTGGCCTAGCTTGAAAGCATTGGAAGCTTCCACTTGGTGCTATTAAATTGTGTCAATATCTCTCTCTTATTGTGGACTTTGTACAGTTTCTATTCAAATATTTATCATGCTATGGCAGTTTACCTCACTAGATTACCCAATGGCTTTGTGTTATAGGATTGACCTTTCTCTCTATGGGTTAGCTGTGTGACTAGCCAGGCTTCAAGGCCATTTTCATCGGAATTCACTGTAACAGAAGGAAACTGTCAAGCAGGATAAACAGACAAGCAGCCAGCCAACCAATGAGTAATATGTTGGCACTTTAGGATATCTACATCAATAAGGATTTACTGATCAGTTAATAGTCAGCTAGGGCACTCACTGTTGTTGTGCGTTGAACAAGGGCAGGACTTTCTTTTTGTGTTGGATTTCTACTGTAACACATTTTTGTTGGATTAGCAAGTAAAGTAGTACCTTTTTGTTGCTGTTAGTAGGATTACCTATTTCTCTTGTGGAGAAGCCATTCTTTTATTTGGTGAGTCTAAGGAGTAGTACAACACTTTGAGTATTGAAGTGTTTTTGCTCATGCTACTGTTTTAAAGAATAATTAATGTATGGTATACTATTACTTAACTATTATATGGCTGCATGGCTCTCGTGGAAAGTCAGGGTAAAGTTATTTAATTTTTGGTAGGGATCTTTAGAGTTTTAAGTTATTCTGAGATTAGCTGTCTTGTCATTTTTTCAGTTCATTAATTTTGAAGCTGTTCTTGTGAGTTCTTGCTGAAACTATGTAAAGACCTGTCTCATGGCATCTCCCAGTGTCTCATGTCCAGTGGAAAGGGGGGGGGGGGAGTTGTATCTCTGTTTGGAAGTATGTTCAGGTTTCTGCCTGCAGTGGGAGATACCCCCAAGGACTCTGAAAAAGAAGTTCCTTGTTGAGTACAGTGTCTGTCTCCACATTTACATACACAATGAACATTTCCTTCGGTTGTTATGATTAGAACGAAGTTTGTTGATACATCTTAACATGAGCAAATACAAAATTTACAAGGGGATGTCTGGTCAATGTTTTGCTATTGGTGTGAAAATCAATAGCACAAAGTCATGTAGTGTAGTGTTAAGTTTAGAACTCTTGAATTAGGAAAGTCCTGATCATTAATCAGATCATCAAAATAGCATGGAATACACTGACTTAAGCATGGAATTCCTAGCCACCTTTTGGATATTTGAAAGTTCATGTGATGTTTTGAAAAATGAAGAACCCAACTGAGTATTCAAGGAGTAAACACATGCCTCTACATGTTACTATACTTGAACACACATAATAGAGGGGTGGGGAGGGGTGGGGGGCATGATGAAGTAAAGGGTGATGGAGAGGCATGGATGGGGAGGATATTAACACATTTCTGTTTGTGGATTTCCTTGAATTCTTTGTCATTGTTGACTTCCTGAAGGAAGTGTAACCTTTGGAGACCAGACAAAATTTGCAGAGGGTGCTACAGTACAAAAAATGTGCCACACGGACAAAAATTTGAGCCACTGGGACAGAAATTATCAATTCAAAACATTTAAACAGAGCAAACAGCAATAATTTCAGTGTGAATATTGAGCGATGATAATCAGAAATGTACTTAGTCATCAAAGAAGGCCATAGTTAAATTTATCATCTGTTTTAGCAAACATTTTTCACAGAGAGCACCCCCTCTCTTTAAAGACAACGATCACTATTAACCTTTAACCTTCAGGGCACCCAGACAAAAATTAAATCAGTGGAGACCACTCTTTAATGGCATATTCCTGTGGCCTCATGAAAATAACTTACCAGAATGCTTCTCATAATCAAAGAATATTACTAACACTACTGTCAGAGATGCCAACCCTCCCTGATTCTCAGGGAGGCTCCCTGAAAATTCATGGATTTCTGTCCATTCCGACTAACAAATATGACAACCTCCCTGATTCAAGAAGGACTTTCCCCTATTAAGTTGCATATAATTCTAAAAACCTCCCTGATTTCTGTGTGAAACCTCCCTGATTTCTGGATGTAAATGTTGGCATCTCTGTACTGTACAAGGCACTTAGCTGAGATTTTCTGGGGTCAATATTTTTGTCCAGAAATTGTAGCCATATGCTTTCCAGAACAGAGCCCTTATAGTGTTGGGTACTCCTAGAAAGTCATCAGGGCACACTGTATTAAAACATACTCCTTCATGTTGCCGTCTCCTGAAGTGTTTTATTTTAGACAGCCTTGAACAATTGTTACCCAATCTTTACTCATTAAGTTTGGTTTTCGTATCATTCTTCACTGAAGTAACATTATTTGCAAATTTGCAGCAAACACAATACTTAAAAGCTTTGTTTGCCTTTTAAGAAACAGTTCAAAGCCCCCTCCCCTTCTCCCCCTCCTAACTCCTAGGAAGTGTGTTAATTGCATCCCCTTGGAGCATTAATAACACAGAATAGTGCCATTGGTAGTACCCGCCATTTTTCCTCCTGTAGAATGTAATTTGGAAGGTGGTAGAATCTGCCAGTGTTTCCACTATGGATTCTAATGTGGTTAGTAGTGGTGATGAAAAGGCAATGAACAATGCCCATAACCTGTAACGATATTTTACTTAAATCATGAGCTCTTTTGTGTTAGTGTAATCTGCTTCGCCCCTCATTACCTCCTCTTTACACATGTAAACCCCACTTACTAATGTCCCTGCTAAGTTTTTAATAACACAGTGGTAGAGGGTGGTCTCCAGCAGAGGGCTCCCAGCCTCGTCCATTTCCTGCTTGCCCATCCAACCAGGGAATTTTGGAGATCCTACATCGCCCCTCATTAATACCTCCTTTTTACATGTGTAATCCCACCTTAACCGCATTGAGACCCTGGTAAACTAATAGCATAGTGTTGGAGAGTGCCTTCCATATTCATCGTCCTCTTCTGATTTACCACCCAGATGGTTTACATGCAATTTTGCCCAGGGAGTTTTGGAGATTCCATGTTGGATACATTTGTTTACAAATACTATTTGTTTAATTTTACTCTTTGAAGTGGAATCTGCAGTCAAGGCCCATCACGGATCCTTGCTAGTTCTCTGCAGAAAGGACAAAATGCAGTTGGCCAGGAACATTATGCTGATGCTGATTTGTAGTTCAGGATGTAACATTATTTCAACTTCCCATAGAGTATTTCTTGAAACATCTGAGTTCTTTAGCTGGGAAATATTCAGGACTTTGATGGGTTCAGATAAAATCAGAAAATTAGGCCAGGGCTGAATGTGGTTGACCTCATAAATAACCACAAACAAAAGTCTGTTTAATCTATAACTTTCTTTGACCATGTTTAGCCATGAAGTACTGAGCAGGGAGCTGCCACTGAAAGGTAGTACTTCCATGGTTTAGCAGTATTGTTGCATTATGAGGAACCTTTTACTTATTGGGTATATATACCTGTATAAATGTTCATGGTAATTACTATCAGGATAGTCCCATTGGCTGGCTGTCCGTGTGGGAGAGATATTTTCACAGGTGGTGTTGTTCAACCCAACTGAATATGACAGATAATGTTGTAAACACTTGCGTAGTACGAGTAGGAATGTTATGTTACCCAGTGAAGTTCTGATGAGAACAATCTAGTGAACGGATGGTCAAGAAAGGTTTTGTTACATTTATAAAGCCTCACGGAGGCTTACCATACTTTAAATAATGTCTGGCTATGATCAAAGTTAAATATATCCTGGTAAAGTTATTTTGAGGTCAGTCAGGAACAAATGTCACAAAATGTTTTGGGCTTCTTTATTGGAGACATTGAAATATTTCTGTGTGGTACAGTTTTTATCAAGGTCAGAAACATAAAAAGGTTAAATTTATTTTGTCTTCATAAAATAGTCTCTTCTTAGTTTAGTAGTCTGTGAACTTTGCATCATAAATCAGCAGAAAAGGTCACATAAATAAGCCTCAGATAATACTTTGATCATGATTTAGCAATTTTTTTTTTTTTAGAAAACTCTTTTACCTGCTTTATATAGACTCTGGGGTTAACTGTCATTTGTTGCTTTTAGTTCATGTCACCCCTTATTTGGGGAAATAATATGACTTACATGTAAGTGTGGTAAGAGAAAGGGAACAGTTGTATTAAAGTTGGGTTTGACTGGTACTTGCCAGGTGAAGGGGGGGGGCAATTGTTGGTTTAATGAAGTTTGTTGAAACAAATATCAGTTACATGTTTATCTTAGAACGAAGGGGCCATAAGTTTTGGCTTCCTTGCATAAGTCAGTCAATTTTTAGCTCACACATGTACACAGTACATGTGTGAGGTTATAAAATGGGGCTGATGGCGTCAACTTTTCAACAAAAAGTCTTCTTCTTTTTGATGTGAGGAGATTTTGGGCTAAAATTTTGGGATATGATTGTTTGTCAGCAGAGCATTAACACCTACCTATTTGCATTCCATTATAGGAAAGTTAAGTTGGGTTTTAAAGCCGTTTTTGTAGAGCTGAGTTCACTGTGCCTGCTGAACAGTTAGCTGTTTATCCATTGTACTGATAGCAGTGTGCTTGGTTTTGTATGCAGTTGTTATCTTGCAAATGGATATGCAGGCTGTTTGAAATTCAATCCATCAACACACATGTGTTTGTTCATCAAGTGGCCTCTTCAGTCTGAAGCAACTCTGTGGTCAGTGTGGCTTAACACATGAAAGAAAATAGGCTTTGTTAATTGTGGGGATATCTCCCATTCTGTTCTGTTCAATTGAGTTGGTCAAGTCAAGTAATTGCAATTTAACTGTTTTGAGTTCAAGTGCAGTAGGAGCTTTTTGAGAGTCTGTTTTATTTTGATCAGTGCAAACCCATGCAGTGTTTACTTGTGGAATCGAAGGTGCAATTAAATGTACTTTGCAATACTTGAACAGTTTATAGGTACATATACAAACTTTTTTCAGTCTTGCTGCTAATAAAAGTATATACAGCCTTTGCAGGCTTGCTTGATATGAGAAAATAGTGCAGTGATATTTTTAGCTATCTGTCATAAAACTATATCAGTTGCAGGTTTACATTCCTTAACGCATTTGTGATTTTACAGATGGGTTGTGATTTCTATTAATTGTTACGCTCCTCTCTTTTCTCCCATTTGCCTTTGTAAGGTAAAGAGGTTTTTTGGAAGCAGATGAATAGATGATAAAATTTGGTTTTGTGAGTTTCTATTTTTAACAGACAAGAGAAATTGTGTGAGCTACACAACAGCATTGCTGTTCTAGTCTGTATTAAAATTGGACATACCATAAAGCATACAATACTGGTTACTGCACTATTGTCTTCATAATTCAGGGGGAGTTCATACTTCCAAAATTCACGAACTGTAAAGCTATAACAACCGTATATGGTCATCCCTTGCTCTTCTGGGTTCTCGACTAATCACTGACATAGCTCAGAGTGGAACACAGTTCGCTTTAGAGTGCTATACTGAAGTATGAACTGGCCTTTATGCTGGAGGGATAATCCAGTTGGAAGTCCAAGAGACAATGCTCTCTCTATAGGCTACATGTTGCATGGAGACTTAATTGGGTAAATTGGTTAATACACTCTAAGAGTCACGAAGAAGAAGCCTTCCCGAATTTGTGCAGTGAATTGAGACTTCATTAAGCCATCCATCATAATCTATTTGAAATTGTTTTCTAACTGAAGGAAGGGTGGCACTGGATTAAACACATTCATCCAATAAGCGAATTTAATGAAGTTACCTTACGGTGGAAGTTATGTTGCGCTTACATCGTTAGTTGTCAAATAGGTAAAGTGATTGATATCAGTTGACTTCGTTGTGGAGGAGATACTGTACATCTGTTTTCGTTCTTTAAATTACTGTTTCTGCAGGGTATCATACAGAAATGAGCTGTTGTGTATTCAACCATTGTGGAGTGTGCAAGAATTTAAATAGTAGTTGTTATTGCCACTTCTGAAAAGGAAGTTAGTTAATTGTATTGTTTTGGACTTGATGTAAATTTATGTCTGTTGGGTGGGATTGGGGTGGGGGTTGGGGTGGGGGTTGGGGAGGAGGTGGGGATGGGGTAACTGTCATCTCCTTACTTACTCTCTTACTGTTAAGATGATCCGTTCAAAGTCTGTAAAGATGGCCTCTAGCCAAGTTCTCTGCAGTTGACCTTTCACTTAGGATTTCAAGTTACAGTACAAACACAATCTGAGTGTATTACATCGTTATATCTTTTACCTAGACAATTCTTAATGTCACAGAAGAGTAAGATTTTGTGCACAGGCCTACATGTTTTAAAGTCTTAAATTTACTTCTGTTCCCTTATGTGTAGTGTCTAGGGGTAACCTTGAAATATAATTTGTGCAAGATACAGTCTGCCAGTGTTGACAAAGGAAAACAAAAACGTTCTCACTAGCTCTTCAGACATGGGCTGGAAGTGTTTACAAATTTTCTGTCAATACAATTGTTTATGATTGTTTAGATGTTTGTCCCACCAGAAAAGTGCACATATTTGTAATATTTTGTGGTGTTTGACTACGATATTATTACTTGTGGAGGGCTTCTGGCAAGAAGCTGCATGTTTACTTAAACATGTAACTGAATTAGGCTTATAAAGTATGAACTTTTAAGTTCAATAGTAGACCTTAATAACACTTGTTGAAGCTTGGATCTGTCTGCCTTTACAATCTAGAAATTTAATACCTATTCCTGGTTAAAGTCAAGTACCATGTCTGAATACCCTTCCAACAGAATTTGTATTCAATCCCACCAAACATAGGTTTAGGTGGTGTTGATTTTGAGGTGTCTAGGTCATACCCTCTTATTCAGTTTTGTGTCTATTGACTCTTACTTTCAACGTATGGGTTTATATTATTTTGGTTGGGGTCAGTGTCCCAAGCTATGCTTTGTCACAGGCGGAGCCCACGTTACAACTTTTTTCTCCCATGCTTCCCCTTTTATCCAGCCTTCCCCTGTTTAGTATTGAAAGTTTTCCAGTGTGAATTCAAGACTCTTTTGCTGTCATCATAAAAAGCACACTGTAGATCTAGTTTGTATTTTCTGTTTAATGATCAACCACAGGGTTACATTTTATCACTTAATTAAAAGCATCAAAAGTGGTGTTTGCTATGCAGGCTACAAAACATAGGTGTGTAGCATTTTGTACACTTCCTTTTAGTTGATCTCCACCCTGCTTCCTCCAGTGAAGGTACTGTAGGGTCACCCTCCTGAGCTCGTGAATGTATGAAAGGAAAAAAATGAAAAAATTCATGCTTTGATGAATCAGTTGACTGCATATTGGTAGGCTGGTAGTTGACAGTTTATGGCTGTTGAGGTATCATGTTCCTGAGTCAGTTATTACATCATTGTAGGAGTCACCACTCCCTTCGAGTCGTGACTTATATGGCCACTGGTACCCGGCTCCAAAAATGTTGGTGTTGCCCAAGCCTAATTGGTATCATTTCTGTATTTATGTAAAGGATTTGTAGTCTTTTGAAGTAACTAGGTTCAACTAGGATTTAGTACAAGTAGTACTCTGTTTTTAATGGCATCTCCAATTTAGTTTCAGATGGCTGTCCTGGGAGTAGGGTCAAAGGGAAGGAGGTTTCCCTAAGGTGCAGTTTGGTGCAGTGTAATGTGTAAATTTTAAGAAAAAGTGCTGCATATTTCTCACATTTGTACAGAGGGAACAAATAAATGGTTTTTGTCCTTGAATTATTGGGAAAACAGTCATTGAGCAACCATAATTCTACTATATTTTTGAATGAATGTCAACCAACATTAGCTGTATGTATTTTCTAAATATGTTTGGGCAAGCAGCTGCTAGCAGTGCCCTGGTTTGGAAGGGGGGGGGGGGTAGATGGAAGATGTCATGTTCCCTTTAATATCACCTCCCAATGAGCCTGTTTATCAGGATGTTAGCATTTGTGAGAAAATTGACTTTTTTGATTTTGGGTCAGGTATTACCTTTTTAAAATAATTTGTGAAGTAACAAACAGATACATTCATGTTTATGTCACAGCCATCTTGCACGTCTTTGGTTTCTTCCCATGGTATTTGGTTTCTCTTTGCTATGAATGCTGGTTTGAATTACCAGGATTGTTGTTATAGTGATAGCATGGCCTTAGTATGATAGTGGCAATGTACTTCATGAAATTATCTACATGAAGTTATAAATCAGATTGGGGTGTGGCTGTTTGAAAACATAAGAGCACCTGCAGTCATTTGTTTGATAGTTTCATGTTTATAGGTGATAGGTGATAACCCTGAGGAGGGCTGTGACAGTATCAGCTGAGTTACATTTCAAAACTGTACAGATGTTGAAATGCAAAAGTAGCTAGTCCTTTCAGGTGATAATTGATCTTGTAGTGCATAGCAAGTTTTACATGCTGGTCAAGTTAATTATACAACGTTTTATGCATAACTTGAGGATTTTCACCCTTTGATTTAATTAAAGGGACCTTTCTTGTGTGCAAAAGTCAACTAATGCAACCACGTTCTGTACGACAAACAAACATGTGGGTGGTATGTCATGTACTAAAGCAATGTGGTGCGTGGTGCAGTGTCCTCCAGAACGACTAGCTCATCCACTAAATATGACCTTTTGAGTTCTTGTGTAAAATCGCAGACCTTGGTATTACAAGTGCAACTACTGTAGTATAGGTCTTCTGGGTGGGCAAGCTTACTTTCAGACTTGCAAGTTGATCCAACTTTTTGGGCTAAGGTCTTCCTTGCATTCTGCCTTCTCCTTCCCCCTCACCAGTTGAAAACATGAAGCAGAATGTGCAGTAGATAATTATGTCGTCCTGACTCCCTATACCTGCATGTCCAGTGGAGATCCTGGTTCCCCCGCCCCCACAGCATATGATGGGAATAAGTGTTGTAGTAGAGAAGTAAATTTTATTGTCTCACGGATGTGAGCTGTTTTATCAGGGTGTGGTTATTTACATTGACGAGATATGACGTAGTATAGCTATTGCTATTCTCTGTAAATGAACATGCTTTTCAGCTCAAGCAATATTGCACGTGGTACGTGACACTCTCACTTTGTCATTATTAGCACCAGAAGCTGTAAAGTTTACAGTCATGAAGTGTTCATATTATGAAAGTATTGTCATAAATTTTTTCTTTAGTCATTGAGGTGAAACAAAGTCTTTGAAAGTGAAAGTAGCACTTTGATGTCATTTCATTGAAATGTTGTCTCATCACAAAATTTGCTGACAAAGAAAAAGTTTGGTGAAACGGGGGATATCCTGTCACTGCTTTAATTACTTTGATATTCAGTGAACTTGAGCATCTAAACCATTTCTCACACAGTGTGAAAGGTTTCAAATGAAAAGTTAACTCAAGTACTTGAATGACCAAGGGTCCCCACAGTCAGAAAAATAAATTTGCCCTTATCAAGTTATTTGTTTAGCCTTGGGGGAATGTCCCAAATTTTTGGGTAGGTTTTCTTTTTGCCTACTCTCAATGGTATTATGTTTTTATGTTGCAAGTGATGTAACATAACTTGCATTATTAGAGGGAAGTTTGTTGCAGTGTGTTGTTAAATGCTCTGGTCAAAGAAAAGCTGTTTTCTTTTGGATGTCATTTTTGACACGTAGCTCTCGTTTTTAAGGAAACAGTCAAACAGAGGAGTTATTTCTATTGAAGGGGAAGGAAATCTTGGTGAAAGCAAACATTTACATTATGATGAAATGGTAAATATTTTATTTCCTTGGAGCAAAATAGGTTAAACTTGTTTGTAAATCACACAGGTGGGATTGAACAGTATGGGGATTGTTACCATGAAATTCACTTCATTTTCACGTTTTCTTGGGGGGGGGGGATGAGGGGGGAGGGAATGAAATATCTTGGAGAGTTTTAAAGGGAAGGAGCAAGGCTACTTTGCAAAAACTTCTGCTCATGATAAGTTTGTGGCTTTCATGCAAAACATTGTTATCTTTCGCAAGTTTTGAACTCTTAGTCCAATTTAGACAATCCAAAACCCATTTTTTAGGTGGGGGATTTAGGAGTGTGTAGAACCTGGCACTTTTTACCTTCCCAGCTGGCCTAGGAAAAGTAACACTGATATGTTCCCCTAAGTACAGCAGCCAGAACAAGTTAAAGAACATCTCACAATTTTATCTTTTATGCAGGAAGAGTTGAAGAAAACCCAAAACAAGCCCATCTTTAAACGTTATCCTGAAGTAAAGCTCGAGCTAGACAGATGGCTACATGAGCAGAGGGAGCAGCACATTTTGATGAAAGCACCCTACGGCTTGTCTGGTTACCGAGTTAAAGTTTACCGCATTGGCTCTACCACTCAATGGTTTACTGCTGTCATAACGGGACATGACCTCTTGACAAGGGTAAGGTTGCACATTTTGCCAGCCACTTGTCTGAACAGTTGTGTAGCGTGTTGTATTTGTTTGACTCTAGTGTGATACATGGTTACTTGATACACAAAGTTTCTCCTTCTAGGGAATATGTAGAAGTAAGTTCAACCTACATTGTGATATTTTCTGATTAATTAGCTTCTTTGAGCACCCCACCTGCCCCAGTTCCCTTTACTTGGAAGGGAGAGTGTAACTGTTTGTAGCTTTCACAGTTTAAAAAAAGAAAAGGGAGAGAGAGAAAAAACCCAGCATGGTAAGGGTTCCACCAGATTCACTTTGCAGACATATACTTATAATGCATATTGCAGGCAGAAAGGGTAAGTGTAGTCGCTTGTGAATACCCACACCAGTAAGTTGTGGGGAATGTTCGTGTTACAAGAATACTCAGAGGGGTCACAGCCATAGACCCTTTTCCAAGTAGGATTTTTAAAGGATTGTGGGATAGAGTTCTGGGTATGCGTCATTTTTGTCAATGGCATTTAACTGTGGCAAAAAATGATGCACACCATAACTCTATCCCACAATCCTTTATAATTGCTATTTGGAAAAGGGTCTATTGTAAAGTAGATGTCTTTAGACCATTCTTTTTTGTTTACTGTTCACAAATATATTGGTGTGCTTTAATAGTCTTCTGTACAGTTGATCGAAAACTAGTAGAGGGCACAGTGAACTTCAGATGGTGGGGGGGGGGGGGGTGAACCTTCAAAATGACATTTTTTACAAGCTGTCAAGGATTTGAACTGATGGGTTTGCATCATTGATGGCCAACCAGCTGATGTGCCCTTCAATGCTTTTGTAAAATAGCTCCTCAGCTACTTATATTGTTGGAACCAGGGTTGCCAGATTTTCTGTGAGGCAGCCACCTAAATTTGGCATTTAATGTGGTCAAAACATGCCAACAGCAAATTTGTTGCCATTAACACTCCAGTTGCTCAAAAATTATCAATATGTTATAAAATAGCCCTGCCTTATTATGAAAAACAACCAAGTTAATATGGCCTATTGTGCTTTTAGTGAGAATTTTGGGAAACAAATTATGCATTTTCCCACAGTTTCCCACAAAAATTGTGGAAAAACATGCAAGTATTGAAGCAAGATTGGTAGTTAAATAAATGTAAAAACATTACAAAATGTGAAAATGCTGTTTGGCATGTGTTTTAAAATTCTGCATGCCAACACCATAAAAAAAGTGCAGTTCAGTGCTTTTGGCATTTAAAATGCCAGTATGGCAATCGTGGTTTGAACCAGCCAGCTGATGCAGCCCTCAAGGTATGATTATCAGGTACTTACACTTTTTGAAAAATTTTAAGCTTTGTCTTGAAGGAATAGGTCATATACAACCCCCTCTTATCTGCAGTTTCATAGCCATTTGCTTTTGGTAAAATAATTTAATGGCTCCATTCCAACAGAAGGGACATTGTGGTTACAGTGTTTGTTTACAGAGTTGCCAGTGTGCTTGGAACATGGAGGTACCACTTCTGGTAGCACTTCCATGCTTGGAGGGAGGGCAAATAGCTATAGAGTCACTCTGCCTGTATGATTAATTTACTTATACAGGTGTGATGAGGGAAGTTTACAAATGGTGTTTTTTTTTTTTTAGGGGGGTGGGAGGGTGTTGAGAAGCATTAGAAAAATGATTTGCAATAAGGTCCATAATATGTGTGGACATGACCTCTATAGACGATCTAAAAATACCTAAATGTTTCTTTAGGCAGTGGGAAAAAATGACTGTGTTAGGTAGCGTTTGCACCGGGTCCAAAATTCGGAACCTGATACCAGAAGTCGATGGTCGGTCGGGTACCCAGGTACCCGAAAATATAACTTCCGTTAGGCTATGAGTTTGTTGTAAAGTCATAATAAGAAATTTTGCTTTGCGCGTTGATATAATATAACCCCAACGTATCTTACTGTACGTACGGGCATGACAAGTGTTCTTAGGTGTGTGCATGATAAATTTTGCAAGAAAAATGTAACATGTTAGGTTTTCTGTCACACGTACAATCTATGTTACTGTAGTGAAACTTTGGATCCGGGTAGCAATTTCAGAACCAGGTCTTGACATCGTCGGTCGGGTCCGGTGCAAACACTAGTGTTAGGGAAATGAGCACGGCATGCAGTTACAGTGGTGTAGTCTACAAGCTTTCCATCACGTGGACTTTGCAACATGACTGCAAAATCAAAACATGACGTCACGTGAAGCGAGTCTATTAAATGATGCTTCATCTGCAGTGTATAAGTTTGTGAGGTATTCTGTAGAAGCATTTTTGAGATTCATGTATGGATGTCTTCAAGCAACTTTTCCATATTAGCTCTGACAGTTATTAGCTATAATTGTTCAGTCATGTGCTATTGGGAATGAATTTGTGCACAGGTAATATCTTGGGGAGAGAACAGGTGAGGTCAAAGTGAACATTGTATTTTATCCACCTTGTCAGTGTTTCTTAGTGCCATGACATTACCATAAAGTGACTTAGTTTGCATTCCCTAGCAAATATGTTTCTATGGTCTCCCCCCCTTGCTGTGGGGAGAAGCTCTTAGAGTGTAGCATGCAGTTCTTGCTGTGATTAATTTGTGATGATTGAACCAGGAAGCTGCCAGAACTAGGGAGATGCCACTCCGAGTGGCAGTTCCTTGATTGAACAGTCCAGGATACCAAAAGCCAAGTGCAACCACACTGGTGGAAATGGTGAATCAAAAGTAGGGGTGCTCTCAACTTTAAAGGAAGTGCAATTGCACCAGTAAGTCAAGAAGTTTCTTCATTACTAAGGTGTTAACCCACAAATGTAATCCCTAAAAGTTTTAGGGTGAATTGTACACCAGTAGTATAGCTAAAGTGACAAGCATGAAAGGGCAATAAGAAATCAAAAAAATAGTTGTTAAATGTTACTGAAAAGGTTGGTGAAAGGATGATTGTCAGTGACAGTAAATAGGAGGTAAGTATTGGGGCTTGTTGTAGATTTACAAACCAGGGAGTTTTGGGGATTGCAAGGGACATTTTCCTTCCCCAAACTGACAACATTTGAGTCTTAAGAAAGTTTCTCCCCTTCACCCATTGTACTTCTCTACTTATGAATTTACTGTATCTCTGTTGATAAGCGATGTGTACATGGATTAAAATATCTAAACTGGTATACAAAAAGCAAAACCACAGAGCATAGGGCTAATGCACAGCAAATGATCCGTAACTTGTGTAATGAAAAGTAAGGATACTTTGTTAAAGGTAATCATGGGAGTAGGAATGTCAAGAGACCTGGAAGTCAGAGAGCGGGGTGGGGACAGATACTTCTGATATGTTCAGTGTTTCAATAAATGACTGGACAATATTTGAGTAGAGTGTAGTCTTTCGATCAGGCTTGACTCATTGACAAACTCTAGGCCATTGAGTGAGATCTGTCTCAGTGAATGGAACTGATTATAATGCACCAGAGAAGTGCCTTTCACACTCCTGCTACGTTTATAGCGTAAAGTGAAAGTAACAGGCCTGTATGGTATACTGAAACAGGAAATTTGTACTTAGTCTGTGAAGAACGTGTATGGCCATGTGCTGCAAAATGTGCAGCTTATTACAAAGAAAGTTAAACATTAGACTGATCTATGACCTGTGTGAAACAAAACCGTCAAGGTTGCAAACCGCTTTATCCGTAGTGAACCCATCTAAAATGCACTACAGGAAAAGCAATTTCCTAGAACAGAGTGTTCAGATCTCAGCATGCGAACAGGAAGGGACCAATCTACACAACCTGTTAATGAGTTCATAGTTTTGTCATTTTGCCAAAATGAGTGACTTAACAGTTCCTAAGTTGAAAGTCTTTTGTCTCCTGGTTCAGTTTTAAATGACTTCACCAATCAATTTTAAATAGCCTCTACTGTTCGCCATATTAAAGTTGTCAGTTTCATATTTGACTTCGGGTGACTTGTGATAGTTTGCCTGCTTGGAGGTCGTTTATTACTCTTGCACCTATTTTGGCTGCACTTGTAATACCAATGTGTGCGAACATTCACTTGAATTCTTCCTGCATAAAACCTGTACATTATTAACTATTCATACATACGATCACAACAAACACGAATCATAAATATTCAGCTCAAAATTGGCTAAAGCAAGTCTGATAACCATACTGTTCAGATGACCAAGTCAGTGGGTTTTTAGTGTGTGATTTCTCCTGTTTAAATCTAACACAATCAAGAAGTCCCATTGACTTGCTGTGTAAACAGAACAATGTTACAGTTGAAGCTTCGTTGTGTAGTATGAATATTCATATATCAAAACCAGTCAACAATCGAGAGGTAACATCAACATCAAATTAGGCTTATGAATACAGCAGAATTGGATGTTCTCTGTCATTGTTGGCAGGTGGTAGAGTCTGTATGTCAAAAAAGGAGTACATTTTCGACACCTGCAATGAACGTAATGTGATAGTAGGTACTTAACCACATACCATGCTGTAGTGCCCCTCAAAAATGGATATGAAAATTGTGCCGTTGTACTGTCATCACTGTCTACTTGACAAAGGTACTAGATCGGCCACTCAGAGGCAGGCGCGTAGCCGGGGGGGGGGGGGGGGGGAAGGGGGAAGCCCCCTTGAGCATGTTTTTTGTATTTAATGATTTTTTTTATGATATTTCAAGTAACTCAAATTAAAAAAAAATGTTTAGATGCAACAACAAGGCCTGGGAAGTGCCATTTCCAGCCATCTGGGAGGTATTTTCAGACAAATTTTTTGGCTTTTTGCGCCAACCTATGGTGGCACTAAGCATGGATAGTTTGCCTACAGGCTTCACCCCTTGACAAATTCCTGGCTATGCTCCTGCTCAGAGGACATGTCACAGTACGTGTGCTGTACTGTTTATAGACTATCATTGTGTAAACTAGTTGGTTAATACAGTAATGCCTTTTGTCATTGCTTTGGACTTAACTGACATGCCCTTCTAGTAAACAAGACTAGAAATTTAAGCAAGGGTTGAAGTTGGAACTTTAGATTTTTTATCTGCACAAAGATAATAATATTCTGTTATCAGAAAGTGAGGACTGGAATGTCATGTCACTAGCAAACAGTCCTCGACAGGAATAGGTTGAGATGGCCAAGGCTAGTCAATTCTTGGTTACTAAATAGCCATATTTTGTCATTTTTCTGATGTCAATCAAAAATGAAGAGAAGGGTACATGACAAAGAAAGTGAATCATTGACACAGTAAAATTGCATCATTTTGCGACTGTAACTCGCAAAACAAAGTCTAAAATTTGATTGATCTTATAATTAATGGAAAGGCTGCCATTATACTAGAGGGCTCACTAGCATTTTTATGGCCTTTTAGGAACGTGTGCATTAAGGTCTGTCTGTAGTTCAGCTTGCTGTCAGTGATCATCCCACTGACTCATTTTCACCTTTTGAGGCCTGTATGCCTTTGAGATAATAGGCATAGATTGCTTTTGTGTGCTAATCATCAGATAAGTAGCCATGAAGTGTAAACCTGAACCCCGAACAACCTGGGGTACTTGAAAGCATTCGTGGTTTGATGTTTACTTTTGATACAAGTTGGAAGTTGTATCATTTAAGGTATCAGGAATCAAATTCCAAAATTATGTGACTAGCCTCAAAGTTCATTGCTCAACAGTGTCTGCAGCCAAAATGAAGCGCCGATCTATTTCATGCCTATACGTTATCTATTACACATTTGAACAATGGCTACCAGCTGCAGTATGCAAACTGTGTCATTACCAGTGTTTCTGCTAAGCCGCTGTGACGCGATTTTGGCGCAATGACTTTTCGATTTGACGCACTGTATGATGTTCATGGTAAAGAATAAAAAAAAGAGGGTTTCATTTGTCCCTAAGTTGATGCAGTGTGAATGCATGGCATTGAAATTCCAAGTGAGTCAAATTTTCTCATATTGGGCATATTGACCCAATGGATAATTTCTTAGGGGAATCACTGGTCATTACATTAATTTGGTATTGTCGTTTGAAGAGAATTTCCCACAAATGATGCTACTATTGTGCTTTAAATATTTTCCATTCACAATTAGGAAAATTAGATTGTGCTGTGCAAATGAGAGAGTGTTCAGCTGTAGGTTTTTATGTAAAAAATTGCTTTTCCCAAACACCCTCCTTAGACTTGTTCACGGCCCACACACCTCCACCCTGGCCCACACACCCCACCCTTTCACCCACCCCCATTATAATTGAACCATATTGATGCACCCCATGGTTGAGGGTTAGTCTGGCAAGATACTATGGGAGTGGTATGAGGGGTTCTTTTGGGATAATGAAGGTTTGAAAACACTTTGAAAGTCCCTCCACCCCCCTTTACCCAGACAGGGTTGGGTAATTGGAGCTCAGAGTGCTACAGTAACAAACAACATAATTTACTTTACCACCAAGGGTACCTACCATACTTAAGTAGGCCTATCCCCTGGAATTTGCAGACGTGATTGAGGTGAATAATTTTTGTAAAAGTGAAGAAGTTTCATGCTTTTACTTCAGTCTTACTAGCAGTAAAATCTTTTCCCATTTATTGCACTAAAGAAATGTTGCCATAGCAATCAGAGGTCAATGCTGTTGGCTTCTCAGGTGATTTTCAGCCTTTTATTACTCCTCAGTTCTTGTTTCATCTGTGGAAGCATTTCACACCTCCCTAGACACATCCTTCTTCCTTTTAAAAAGGTCAACTAGATGACCTTTGCAGCAGAGGTCAAACTTTTCATCAACAACAACTGTTGTGAGTTGTCTCTGTGGTTTGTCCTCTCTCCTTTGATAAAGTGGTTTGAACTTGTCTGACCTTTCTCAAATGGAACCAGAGAGCTGATGGTACACCCAAATAGGCTACCTCTTGTGATGAACTGATATCAGTGGCTGTTATATGAAATGATCTTTAGACCCGCTGCTATCTCTGTGGTAACAGAGTGTTGTTATTTTAGATTCACATCTGGGTAGTAAGAGTTAAGTAAAGAATTACAGGATTGGTTAGGTAAATAAAGTTTTCTTCAGAGAATTTGTGATTTTCCCCAAGGGTGAATTTCATACAGAGGGTGGATATGCATGTATTACAATGGATCTACTATACAAATCTAACTTGAATGACCCTTACCTTTAGCACAAGAAGCTGATTATTTCTGTTCTGTTGCAGTTGGCAGTGTTGGTGTGGTGTTGATTTGTTTCAAGTTGAAATTTGTCGTAGTTGTTTTTGTTTTAGACCTCTGAATTGTTGACATTTGGAACAAGCTAGAAATGGAGCTGGACAATAGTATTATTTTGTTGATCTGTGAAGCCTTAGGCATGTATTTACATCTCCCCCCCCCCTCCCCTACCTCTTCTTTGGGTTTTGGGACAGCCAGTCATGTAAAATAGTGTATGAAGGTGGTAGGATATCTGAAGGTTAGGTCTTCTGCCTTCCACTATGCTTTTAATATTGCAGGGTCTTCATTGCAGGCAGGTAAAACCTTGCTCACATAGGTAGATGGTGTTGGGGGAGGGGGGGGGGTGGGGTAGGGGTAGGCGACCAGGTTTGGAGATTCCCATACTGTAGGGAATCTTGGAGAATTGTTTTGTTTTTGTCCATGAAACTGAGATGTTGGATCTGCATTGAAAAAGATGTATTAGATAGAGGAAAAGGAATCTTTTTTACATTCTGTTAGCATTCTTTTGAAATTAGGTGACAAGAATTTGTTGAAGGACGTGTAATGCTATGCTGCTATCACTGTCAGTATGTTTATTGTGGTTTCAAGTCCTTGTATGAAGGAAGTTGTCAATTTAAGTTTCACATTTTGTGTAACACATGTATGCATATCAAGCCAGGTTGTAATAAAGCAAATGTCTTTTCATCATGCAGTCTCATAAATATTCATCTTGCATGAACTTTGACTACACTTGTAATTTCTTTCACCTTTTCCATTGCTTCTGATAGGATCTGGTTGTGATGGATGATACCGTTCTGGAGAGTCATATTGAAAATCCCGCCCATGTCCATATGATGTTCCTAGATGATGGTAAGTTTCAAAATTAGTTTTTTTACACCTCGTATAAACCTCTGTAATGATCTGTGCACTATTCAGTAGGGCTGGAAATAAGGAGGGCAATGGGCAATCTGCCCACTGATGTATCAAAATTACCCTTCGAAGAAAAAAAAAAACATACATGTAATAACACTCAGTCTTGACACAAATGGTCCCTTTATTCAAATGTGCAAGGTTTCATATTTTGGATAGAAATTCAAACATAGTCCTGGTTTATACCATTAGAACTCTTGTGAGCACATTCATGAGGGCTTGTTCAGAGAAAAATTGAGAAAAAAACCCTCATCAAGCAATTCACCAATCAACTCCCATTAATCAAAGCCAGTCAACTTAGTAACACCATAGTCTTTGAGATTGGTTGAAAGACATCAGCAGTGATACTAGTGACAGTTATCTTATTGACTAGCATAATAGATGTTGACATTTTGCAGTTGTAAAAAAAAAAGAGTAATTGGCTTTTGCATAAACAGTGCAAATAAAAAAAAGCTGAATTTGTGAATAAGATGGTGAGAGTGTAACTTGTAGTTAATTCAGTCTGGTTTGTTCATAGGTGGCAAGTCATGTAAGTATCAAGCAAGCATTGAAAATTTTACTGCCAGCGCATTGCCATTGTTGCTGCAACTGTTTGTCTTAGTCACGCACCTACTTCTAACATATGGCAGACTTTGTCCTCCACAGTTTTGTTGGTTTAGTGCGTTTACTTTCCTTCCAACCTTAACAATTTATTGGCACTTGGCAAGATTAGTCTGCCATCGTGACTTTGATGTATGTAAGTAGGCACTAGGCAGAGGTCCAAGGAACGAATATGCTCTTGTTTACAGATGGTAGTGGGAGTTTTATTTGATTGCTAAAAATAATGAGCAGATATGCAGGTATCTAATCAAACAAGAGGTATCTGTCATGCCACCGGGTGAAAGGTCAAAAAGGCGGTTTTAGAAATGCTTTTGCTTAATCGCACAATAGCAATATTAGAGAGGTACTTAACAGTGAGTTTATTGGGTTAAACCTGGATGACGTGCAATACTGGAGTGGTGTATTCAAGAGTACCCTTAAACATTTTCAGACATGATCATCGGACTGTGTGTCTCTCAAAGAGAAACATACTTGGTGTCTTTGTGATGCATGGTTGTGGGATGTCTGGTTTATTGAGTGATACACAGAACTGTAAGAGTGTGTAGGACTACATAATTTGGACATCAATCAATGTCGTCGCAGTCTTGCATTGTCAGAGGAAATGTGTAAGAACCGTTTAACAAGGTACAGATATTTGTGTCTAGTATTGTTGTATACTAGTTTAACACTAATTAGCATCGAGTTTCATTACATTCCTTTAATTAAAACCTGTCTGCTTACTAATATCATAATTCGTCCCAGTGTATGAACATAATAGATTTTTGCACAGGCTGTAACACAGCGACAGAGCAAGGGATACCCCCTATAACTTAGTACCCAGAACATTTCATTTAGGTTTCAGGGAATTTGCTTTTAAAGGTTTAAGGTTAATACCCTAAGTCTAGAATTACAAAAATATTTAGAGGTTGGAAAATGAATCTCATTCATCCAGTTTCCATTTTCATGGCTTAATCTGTTGCTGAGGTATAAAATGTTGAACTTTATTCATTTAATTTAAAACAGTCAATTGCCCAATAACTTGTGATGTCCTTCTTGTACAACTAACATTACCTGGTTTTGTTTCCTTTCGAAAATTAAAATTTTTACATGACCTTGAAAAATGAACTGTTTTTTGGCGCAGTATGTTGCACAGGGAGAGCTTGCACAAGTGTAACACAGTGATCATATTTTGGCACAAGGTGTGGTCACTGGCTATTGGAAAAATAAAGATGGTAATTTGAGTGGTTCAAGTATGACATTACAAACTATTGTGCAATCTGCCATTTTAAAGGGGCATATTGAGGTGATATCGATAACTTAACGAGGGTTTTGAAGGGTACTACCACATGACAATGATTATTATTAGCATAATTTGTCAAGTTTCACATTAATTAGTTACACATAAAGCTAAAATTTTGAATTTTTGGTATCCTGGCTTGTAACGGTTGTGTGCATAATTTGAAAAAGTGTCTGGTCACGAATTTTTAAAAAACGAATTGAATTGTTTATTACTCACTTATGAAACATTTACTTGTATGCAAGATGTGGGGATTGTTTAAGTTTGACCATTTGTCATTAGTATGTGAAGAAAACTAAACAGGTTTGCAAAATATGGTGAATTTTCATGAACCAACTCAATGTGCCACTTTAAGTTGAGTGAACAAGCTCCAGCTTTTCATATCTCATCTCAGGAAAGTCCTGTGAAGATGGTAGTTGGACCAATGTGGATTCATTTTACAAGCTTTGCAACATAAATTTTGAAACTTTTAGACTGTAAGTACACTTTAAATGGCAGATTTCCTCATCCCAGACAGTTCCCATTATCCCAACTATGCAACTTCAAGTCCCTCCCAAAATTGTCTTAAAACTTCCCCTTGTGTCCATATAGCTTATTGCTTAAGGCCATATCCTGGTGAGCATACGAGGGCCCTAATGTGTAATCAGAACACACTCTCTCTGCATTGTGTGAATGTGAGCTCTCAGCATCTTTTGAATTTTCTGATTTTGATGTCAATCAAAAGGCAGTCACCAACTGAGAATTTTGATACCCCCCAATCAAAATGTACTTGGGGTGATGAGCATCTGTCTTTAAAGTGTAAGCTTGTCTACATGTGCTAAATGGGCTTCCACAATTCAGTTTGCATGTAGATATTCATAGGGCCTACATAAATGTTATAATCAGTGTTTAGCACTGTATAATGTTTGTCGTAAGTGGCTTGTAAATGGTCTGTTGGTTCAGAAAAGTTGGTTTGGGATTTTACCGGGAGTATTTCAAAATCCACATTGTGCATAGTTTTGTGGTTTATTTATTTCTATATCATGAAAGAGGGGAAACCCACCCTGCACAAAAAAATTGCAAAGTTGCATTTTTTGCCATTGTGTAGGATTTGTTGATATCATCCTGTAGGCCTACAGCAGAATTCCATACTACATAAAATACTTCCTGTTTAATGCATTTTGGGGTTTAGTGTCTTTGTGTATTGTCTTTGTAAAAGTAATGCCAACTTAAATAAAGTTTCTGTGAAAGTCGATAAGAGTTACTTTAGATTTAAGTTTTTAAAAATGTACTAGAACATCGCTGATTACTTGAACTGGTAATGTCATTGTTACATACATACAGGGATTTAATGAAAACAGCACCTGTCAAGCTTCTGAAAGTGCATTTTACATGATGCATGGAGTAAACCAACAGCCATCCTTAAGCTCCTGGAGTTTTTGCTCACTTTATAATCAAATCTTGGTAGACTGCTGTTTTGCATGTCTTTTAGAAATGCTGTCCTAGATATTTGCCCCTGGGGGCCCATGGGTCTATTTCAAAAGAGACCTCATATCTGAAGGAAAATTTTTTTGTCATCTAATATTTGTTATTTAAAAGGAATGGATAGTTTCATATGATAGTTTGCCCTACATAATTTGAGGGTTAGTAAATCAGGGATACTGTAGAGTTATTGTTATTTAAATAATTATTATGTAAAGGAATTGTGGAAATGTATGGATATGCCTTATTAGTTGTTTTATCCCAGCTGTATTCGCCAATATTAGTCCGTGCCATCTGTAAGGTTTCTACATAGGCCTTATAGGTTACATAAAAAAAAAAAAAATAAAAAACAAAAGACATGAACGTGTACATATTACTGTATTTTAACATGCAGACCACCCTGATTGTGAAAAGTTCACATTAATCATTTTAATCAAAGACTATTTAAGGGAAAAGTGTATATTGGTGGACAGTACGAACATGGGAAAATTCTGACTGGTCCATCTGATGTTCTTTCTGGACTGCTGGTGATGTTTTTAAAGTCATTGAGAGGGCATTAAAATTACTTCCAATACAATTTGCTTGTGTCATCCTATACAGTTGTAACATAAAAAACAGTGTACCTGCTTACTCCATACCATGTGAAGGTTGCTATTGAATAAAAGGAAAAAAAAATATAAAAGTTTTGATGTTGGTTATATTTGAGTAGGGTAATAATTTTGGAAGTGTCTGTTTATGACGTTGGGAACCGACTGACTCTGCAGTAGTTACTGGTAAGGAAGCAGTTTTAGTTTAAGGTTATCTACCATTATTCAGAACCCTGACTCCAGTTGTGATTTTCCATAAAGAATAAATAATCTTTCTTCTATTTCTACTCAAAAGTGCCCCCACCCCCAACTTTCATCTGTCAAGCAGAGAGAGTGAGACCCTCACATTTAGGGCATATCTCTTTCCCTTACCCTTGACAATTTTTTAAATTCCTTTGAAAGCCCCCTTTGCAAGTTTTTTTGTTAATTCACATACTTTAAGTGATCATAATGTAGTCTCTTTCAACTGCTCATAGATTGTACATTTGTGTACAACATGCGTGAATACAAGCCACAAAAGTCATGACAAAGTTTGAGAAAAGCCCATCGGTTACAAAATCTGTTAAACAAAGGAACCAAACCAAACAGTCCAGCTGTCATCAGTGAAATCACAGTAGGATGTTTGTCATACAAACATCCTGTCTTCCAGAAAGGCATATGCAGTCATGGAATAGTATGGATACATGATAAGGTCATTTTTAAGGCATTAAAAGTGCTAAAAGTTTGTTATTCCATACCATGGTTATGGAAAAAGAGCTTGAATTTGTGGCATATTTATCTCCAATTTGTGGTGTTCTTTCCTCTGCCTTCTTTTCTATCATCATTAAAAAAAAGGTAGGATCAATGGTTAAAAGGCAAATTTCCTCATCAGATAGTTCTAATTCTTCCAACCAAGTTACTTTTAGCCCCTCCCAAAACTGTCTTTTAAAGCTCCTCCTTGTACAGACACAAACCTACTTAAATGCTTAATTAACCCCATATTCTGGTGAGCATACAAGACCCTAATGTGTAATCAGAACACTCTCTCTGCATTTTGTGAAATGTGAGTTGCTCTGCATCTTTAAAATTTCCTGATTTTGATGTCAATCAAAGAGCAGTCACCGACTGGGAATTTTGGTTACCCCTAAACTAAAAATGTGCTTGGAGTGATGAGTGTCTGTCTTTAACAAATGCCGTTGAAATTGGTATGTGGCATTGTGCTCGAGAAAAGTTGTAAGTTCTGGGAAAGTAGGTGGTTTCCTTCAGGAAATTATAGGAAGTCTGTGTTATTATTCTTATGGAAACCCAAGGTGATCATTCTTACTTCTCTGACATCATCATCAGAAATACAATAGAAGCTCGTTGGAATCAGTGATTGTTAAGTTGTGAATTGATATAATTTTCCTCTGTTCCTAGCTGTAACCTGCAGGTTCCCTGTTTGAGATTTGTTTGTGTTAACAGCAAGATGTGAAGGAGGTTATGTCCCTTTAATCCTCCAAAGGTTGATTATAGCAGAATAGTTACATCCTGAATCTAAACATCAATTGATTGATATCTGTAACTGCCTCCTTAAAGCTTTCCGAGATTTGTAGCTTAGCAAGAAAGGGGGAATACCTTCATTCATAAAGAAGAGGAAAAAATAGAAGGTTTATTAGACAGTGTGAATTGCCATGGTTTCTAGGAAGTGAGTGAATCATATACTGTACTCAGTGGTGTCAAGACACAACATAACATGGTTGTAATTATTCAGTAAAATAAAAACTTTGATTCTAAAAGCTTTTTTGTCACAGCTAGTCTTTGAGTTCTCTGTTTGTGTATGTTGATCCAATTATTGTATAGCCTAAAAAGTTGAACAATGGAGCTGTGGGTTTAGAAGTATGCTGACCTGTAACCAGGGGGTTACCCTAAGTTACGTTGAATGAAAAAGAAAAGAACTAGAATGCAAGGCATTCACACTCGCAAATCCAAGGGAAAAAAATCGAAGGGGAAAAATTCCAAAAACCTGCGCAGAGAGGGATCCAACCAAAGACACGGGTCCACTATCTAAAAAGGGAGAGGAGTGCCTTATCCAACCAACTAGGCCACAACAGCTTCTTGATATTACTGGAATTGTTTTAATATGTAAACTCCGTAGAGCATCGTGCATACTTATTAAGGTGAATCAGTATAGTAAAGATAACAAATGTAATGGTGTTTTGTATTTGGAGGGTTATTTTTATTCTCTTTAACCATGACAAATGCTCACTCGAAGGTAGTAGGCCTATTTCCACTTGCTTTAACTGGGGATCATTCACCAATTAAGCAATCACCCATTGTTGGCCACGAATGACACAGTGTGGAGGCTTTGGCAGCCTAATGGTTGGCATGGATGTAGGCTAAGGCGGTATTGAGGCTTTACTGCTTCAGAAAATATTCATGTGTGGTAGCACAGAAAGCATGATACACCAACCTGCTCTGTGCCACACCGTATTTAAAGCAGTCAGTTCTCTCAGTTGAGCTCATCTCGCATTGTACGTTGATCGTTCAGACCCTCATTGCACATCATGGATTCATGGGTGCATGCGTGTTTTCAAAATTTCCAAGATCATCTGCCTAACAGTCCCAAGACTAAAGCGTACCCAAACTACGTGCTTTGAAACTAGTTAAAGGTTGTGTGACATGAAAATAACATAGTTGGATATTCGATGTAAAAAGCATTAAAAATCCAGAAAATAGCCGCAGTTTCCATTAAAATACATTAAATATTGACCAGTCTATTTCACTCCTGATTACCTCCTATTTAAAATACATTAAATATTGACCATTCTACAGGGAAATTTCAATTTCACACTTGTATCATGAATAAACATGAGCTAAATATGCAAATATGTGACATCGAAAGAGGGACATACCATATATGGCACATGTTAGCCTTTGTTTTTTCAACCTTAATTTCAAGGACACTAGTAGCATTGCTATTCCCTGAGGGGTTTACTATAAAAGTTAAATTTTTTTCCTTGAAAAATATTGATATCACTCACCAAACTGCAATCTGTATGATCGGTTATTAAGAGATAACTTATATAGGGTTAACAAAAGAAATCATAACACTGTGCAACACTCCACATCATTATTTTTGCATAGGCAATTAGTTTCTTCAGAAACCATCAAACTTTGAAGATGTGTATTTTGAGAACGGTAAAAGATATTGAAATAATTCCAACGGATCTTTGAGTGGAGTACTTAATTCTTTAACTGACAAGTGAAACAGCTCTTTTTAGTGGCATGTCACACAACCTTTAACAGCATTATGTAGCAGTGAAAGAGACTGTATTCAAGCTTGAAGAGGTCCATGTACCTCTGTCTGCATGACAATGACCTGTTAACTTATGATGTAATCAAGGAGGTTCTACAAGGGTGAAATGTTTGAAATTGACTTATATTCCCAAGATTTTCTGTCTAAATTCCAAATTCCAAATTCTAAATTCTCCAAATTCCCAAGTTATCTGTTCTAATTCCCAAGTTTATCAAGTCAATCCCTAGATTTCCAACATCTTGGGAAAAATTCCCAAGCACTGCTATAACTGATATATGTATGAATATGAAATAATTGTTACGGATACATAATCTACTCCTTAGGAAACCTTAGTTTTGTATGAAATACTCTAAACCAAAACAGTACTTTGTGAGTACTGTGATTAGATTTTAATAAATTAACTTGTGTTTGTGTTCACTGGATCCTTTGAAACTGGTCCCTTGATATCATTACTTAGTTCTTAATCTAAAATAGTACTGTTGGGGGAGAGTGAGCAATTTGTTTAGGACGGAAGTCTGGAAAAGGGCAGAGAGGCCTGGAAGCTTCAAATTAGGCTTACGCCAGTCGCTCAGGAGCAAGAAAAGCATAATTTCTTTCTTCATATTATTTTCAGTCTTATTTTGTCACTTAACGTGCATAGACTTTAGTTTAAAAAAATTGCAATATTGTGCAAGAAGTACAGGATAGAACAAGACGAGAAATGTCACCATATGGGTCTTAATGACTGTGGCAAGTCTAAAACACAACTCCCATACTTCGCTATTCGCTTGTAAAAAAGGACTGCTCTCTTAGCTGACAAGTGGGATACAAGCATGGTATGATATTGAAAGTGGTTTGTAAAAAATAACCATTGGCTTACACAGAAGATACCAACTGACCTCTTAAGTTCATGAATGAGTAAGTTTTAAAGGTGTCACTTTCAATTTTTTTTTTCACTTTCTTTTCACCTGTGTTGTTAAGGTTGTTTACAGTTTAGAGTGGCAGCTTTCCAAAGGGACCTCTTCTTTAGTTTCATTTTAAAGGTAATAAGCATAAGTACCATTGGCAATACACCATATTCGTTGTGTTCTGGAAAGCATGTTGTCTTGTGTATATAGTTAAACAAGGTTAAAAAACTTGGTCAATTGTGTAAATCTAAAAGCTTTTACAAAGAAAAAACAACAACAAGAGTGGACGTTTTCATTGTTTTCTTGCATCATTACATAATGCAATTTAGTTTTAGTTTTAGATTACTTTCTTGCTGCTTGTATGAGTGAGTGTGTGATCCATTCAAAGTTGCAATGTAATCAGGATGATGGATCACTGAACCAACGTTTGCTATTATGCCTGTTGGGTTCAAGTATAAAATGTTTGGGATTGTGGTGTGACAGAATTCAATTATTTCATAATTTCAATCATTTTGACCTGTTAATGAATATGCATAATTGAAATACTTTCGTTTCCCTAATGGAAAAGAACCTTACCAAAACACATGATATGAACCGGTAGGAAGGCAATAATTTCCTTGTGCATTTTGGCTTGTTGTGACTGGCAGACTCCGCAGAGCATGTTCAAAGAATTTTGCTTCCTTCAGAATAAGATCACATCTTGCTGCTGTTCCAATAAATTGTTTACTCCTTTTACTGGCAGATGTGAATATCAGGATGGACAAAGATCATGAGATATAGTGTTAATTCTGAGAGTTGTGTACTAAAGATAGAATTGAAATGGGAGGACTTACAAAGAAAAATACCATTACAAAATAATTCAAAATAAACCATAACAATGATAGTAATAACTGCAACAATTATTTGTTCCTTTCACTATTCACATTGAAACTAAAAACCCTTAGATTGACAGTAGCCTAAAGATGCATGCATGTTTAGGCCAATAATCACTTCCTACAGGCAATATTCCTGGCTTTTCCAGAGAAAATTAGCACAGGGGAATATGATCTTGAGTAGGCCCCCTAGTCTAATTTAAGTATGTCAAAACATTGCTTGTTTTGGTACATTGTTGATAATAAGAAATTATACAGCACTTCTTAATCCTAGAAGACCTTTCTCTGAGGCAGGCAATCAATGCAGTTGAAAATGAGTGATTTGTCAAATTTTGATCTCAGTTTTGATCGAAGTGAACTTGATAATGATGCCATCATACATAGAAGAGATTACAGAGAGAAGGCCTAATAATGATACTGATTTCTTGAGGCCAAAACCAGTCATTGGTGAAGGCGCTCTGAATAATTGTTTTCATCAAAGACCCTTGGCATGAACACCCCCAAAACCCTGCTGCACTTAGACTAGGCCTACTGAGAATTTGGTATGGAAGAGAACTAAGGACTCACACTAACCTGAAAAAGCCATCTTTCAATTTCATTTCAACTGTTCCAGTCTAGGGCCTAAGTCACTCCAGTTTGGATCAGAAGACAGTAGGGGTCATTAGGGGTCAAACACTGAAAACCTTGTTAATACGATATTTCAAATTATAGAGAAGCTTTGATAGATTTCATACTTGGTATGTTAATGCATTAATAGTAAGATGAAGCCCATTGTTTTTGGTGGAGGTCAAGGGTAATCTAAGATCTATTGTACTCCTCATTACCTCCTATTTACATATTTACATAAGTATACCATTATTGCCTGCAATAACCGTCTGGCAAAAACCAATGACACCGCAGGATACCCTACCGATAGAGGGCGCCCTATAACCTAACTCTTCCTTCTCCATTTTTGCCTTCACTGTGTTAGCACATCTTAAAAATTTGTGTGGTAAAACCACACAAAAATTTCTTCAATTGTTTTGGAATCCGACCAGTTTTCCTGTTTTCTTCCGTGGGGCATCATCCTTCATCCCCATATTCCAGAATCATGAGTATCCTTCTTCTATTTTGTGATATTTTTGCATGTGTTGTTTTGTCAACTGTTCGGTTGCCAATCTAGGGTCTCCGGGGTCAAACACTGAAAACGTTTAACACAAAATCTCAAGGCAGGAAGCTTTGATAGATTTCATACATGGTATGTGGATACATTACATTGAGATGATAAACCCTGTTGTTTTTGGTGGAGGTCAAAGATCATCTGGGGTCACCAGAGGTTAAAAAGCAAGAATTCCCAAGAATTTCTAAGATCGTCATCTGGGGTCACCAGAGGTCAAAACTGCAAAATTCCCCAAGAATTCCCATAGGAACACAAAACTGTATTTTCCCAACACCTTAAGATAGCATTTGACCAGTGACTGAAAGATGGGAGGTCGTGGCATCATTTGGAATAGAACATATATCATGGAAACCTCAATGCATTTTTGCATTCTGGTTATGAACACTATCCATATTGTCAAGTGTAAACAGCCTATAAGATCTTTTAGCAGATGTTCTGTGGTGATGAAATAAACAGTGCTTCAGAGGCTGGCAAACCATTTGGTGTGTTTTTTGAAGTTATTTTGGGGAGTTGTGCATATGATGGTGATTGATGATGGTACATATTTTTCTTTGGGGGGGGGGGGGGGAGTTATGACAGTCCTTGACCTATATTCTCTGATTCTCCTAAAATACATTTTTCCTTCAAACTTATCTGTAAGCCTAACAAGAATCTTTACTGCATTCTGTCTTCCGTCTGAACTTGAACCTGTAATGTTTGAAAGTGCAGACTGTTTTTGAATTTATTTGTATCTGGCAGTAAGGTTTGCAGTGACTGTAAGGTAAATAAATATATTAGAGTCATTCAGGACTGCATCAGGTGACTTGATGTCAGAAACCAATATTATTCTGGAATATGTTTTTGTAAAGCATGTTGTAAAATCTAGAGGATGTTTTGGATGAAATGATCAGTAACAACACAGAACGGTCCTAAATAATTGCAGCAGACCATAAAAGGTGCTCACCAGCATAGACAGCTTTAAGAGCCTAATAACTTTCATTTTTAAAAACTATGAGTGATAGAAGGAGCATAACATGTTTCTATGACTAAACCTGAAATTTAGAGGCTCATCTTTCTTTTTGAGTCGTTTACATACACTCAATATCAAGATAGCTGAGTGGCTTCAGTGCAAAAAATTGTACCCATGGCTAAAATAAACACCACATCCCGGATCCTGTTGGTAATCAGGGCTTGCTTTAGCTGTTGGCATCAAGTACAAACACCTTTGATGTTTGGTTTGTTGTGGTGCCCTTCACAAAGGTATTAAAAGTAACAGTAAAGGTTGTTATTTGTGCCCTTCCCTGAGACAGGTGATGCTGTGCCCTTGTGGAGGCCTTGATAATGACTTTAAGTCATGGTGACATGCCACAAAAAAGGTTTGATTTTAGTTGGCAGTGAAAAGAGTAAAATCTCGCAAGGAAAGCTCCCTTGGAATTTCAATATCTTTTAGTGTTTTCAAGATACACCTTTTCAAAGCAGGGAGTTGCTATTTGACGTTTGACTTCTGAAGTAACTTAGTGCCTCTGAAAAAATGATACGGAGTGTTGCATAGTGTTAGCATTTCTTTTGTGTAATCCATATTAATTATCTCTTAATTACTCATCAGATGGTGTACAGTTTAGTGAGTGATATTGATATGTTTGAAGGATTTAAGCGTCCAGAAAAAATCCTTCAGGGGATACCAATGTTTAAGCTGTCCTTATGATGAAGGACACTAATTTGCATATTTAGCTCATGTTTGTTCATTATATACAGTAGGCTAAGTGTAAAACAGAAATCACCCTGTAAGATGGTCATGACATCTGGTGGATTTTGATGGGGATTGAAGCTATTTTCTAGGTTTTATATGCTTTTCACATCAAATATCCAAGTGTTAAATTTTTATGTCACCAGACCTTTAAAGGAGAGGTTGTAACAGCTAGAAAGGGCCTCTCTCTGTGAGGATGGTTTGTAACAAGGAGTCAACAAAAGGTAGATGTTGTAGATAGTACATGGCAAAAGCATAACTTGAACCTGTGTTAAGCATCATCACTCAACATACAAAGAGGATGCTACAAACAATCCTGATTCAAAAGGTCCCTTCTCAAAAATAGGTAAACCAAGGCATAACATGCATTACTCCCAAGAGAGAAAACTCTGACCCACAAAAAAAGGACAGATTAGACTGTGCTAGTTTAAAATACCCCTACCCTGTCAATATACCTCTCAATGATAATCTGTTAGAGGTGAACTTGAAAGTTGAAACTCATCTGTCAGTAAGGCTAGGCTGTTGAATGTCATTGTGACAAACAACCCTTGATGATAAATAACAGGCTATCTAATAATTCAGCCCTTGTAACCATGGATTTTTGAAGTAGGAAGATGAAATGTGGTGGGGGGTGACTTTTCTGTGGTCTTGCTGCCACAGGGTGCATTTACACTTGATCCGGATCTGATCGCCCTATGTTATCAGCATATCGAATTACGTGTATGGCTTGATCCTGGTGCATTTACACTTGTCTCGTACTCTGATCCACCTCCCTGCATAATGAGTGTTTTTGCAGAAGTGACCTCCAAATAATTTACGTTGAATTACCGTTGATCTCGGGTCACCGTTGATCCGGGGAGCGTTTACACTACAAGTTTTAATCGCCTGCGCGGGGTCTGATCCTCCCCTCTTACCAGGATCAAAATAGGGCGATCAGATCCGGATCTGATCTGCGTTTACACTACAAATTTGATTTCGAGCAGTGGATCTGACCACGCGCAGGCGATCAGATCCGGATCTAGTGTAAATGCACCCACAGATGCAGAATTTGTGTGGATTACAATAGTCTCCTTTTTGTGCTTCACTGAACTTTGACCCCCTGACATTGTAGAATATCATCAAACAAGTTCTAAATATCCACACTGAGCATCTGAAAGGTTGGAAGAGTATGGAAGTGGGAAATAAAGTTAGTAGGTTACCCAGCATGCACCAGGGCATAGCTAGTAAATAGGCTTGCAGTATTCCCAAGCACACAGACATTTTGAGGCCTTTCTCTATAAATACTGATTGATTGTCTGGAAACGTGCTGGTTGTTGTTCGAATAATTTATGAAGTCATCAGCATTACTGCTGTTTCTCCACTTAGAATGCTCGGTATCACCAGCTACAAATTTTATATCTCCCAGAGGACAATAAAGGGAAAAGGTAATTTTCAAACTTCTGTGGTTTAATATTAAGATTGTTAACAGCACAGACAGTTGTGCGACATGATTCAGGAGCTAACAGGAGCCAATGAAGTAATGGGAAGATAACATGGAATGTAGAATTAAGATAGATTTTATAATTCTGGTCGACTGGAACGTTCATCAGTCCTGTCATGTTGTAACATCATGATGGAAACTAATTAATGCAATAGCTGCACGGCATTTTTGTAATACTGTGTAGGCTTATCATATGACCACAGTTTTGGAGAAGTCAATGCCTACCCTCACTCCTGCCCTGACATAGAATCTCTGCGATAACTTCCAGCCCTTGCATGACGACAAGAATATACTTCTAACTCAAAGCAGAACTTTGTTAATGCATTGATAGCCTGCATAGCTTTCTGTGTGGCCTATCCTTGAATCAGTATGATACCTACTGTAAGTTGGTTTGTGAAATTAGGAATAAGTGAGCAAGCTACTTCTACCAGGGAGTTGCCAGAGTTGCTACTCCTTGCTTCTAATTTGCAGGGTAATGTGTACATTGACCATCTCTCGTGCCTTACTTGGGACCTCATTTGCCACAGATTGCATATAACATTATCTCAAATGATTTTGTTCCCCAAGACAAACCTTCCCTGAAACACTTTTCCTTGATTTATTTTTTGACAAAGTTTTGTAGCCAAGTGAGCCCCCTACTTCGATTGTGTTTCCAATGCGATGCCAGTAGTGATCATTAGCCTTTTTATGTCCCAATATTTTAAGGTATATTTAGACAGCTTTCATCTTGTAAATGTATGCCATCGTACACTATAGACTTTGTGCATTCCCTGCATGGTACTACTCACTGTGATGATGACACAGCTAGTTCAATAACCATTTTTTTGTGTTAATGATTGTTTTTTCTGTTGAGCAATTCTTTGGACTCTATTGTCTATCAAGTTCATTGACAGGTTACCCATAGCATTCAGTCATACCATATGGAAATGTTGGACTTTGAACAGACACCTGGTAGATTCAACAGGTTTAGACAAAGCTCGAAACTTAGTGGATGTCAATACAGGCCTACATGTGATAAATCTAATCATATAGATAATCAAAGCTTGAAACAGTGTCAGGTGTCTTGTGTCACAAATCTATTTCACACCTACTTACTTCCCCTATTACTACAATTGGACAGTCCATGTACCGCGAACAATCACTGGCAATGAATGAATCCCTATAGATGGCGAATGTTTGATTCTACAGTATTTCTCTTGTTCCTGTAAATCATTTGTTAGTCTACCTGCTGTGGAGTGCTGTGAAAGGGAGTATTCAAATTCATCACTAATGGCGGGTGGGGGTTGATGGCTTGGGGTAGATGTAACCTTTTACTTTTGGTAAGGCTTATGCAGCTTCTGGTGTATAAAACTGCCTAATAATTTAATAGTTCATTTCTTCAAAATGTGTTCCTAGAGGTTTGGTGGAGTGAACTCTGAAAACAGGTAGGCCTATATAAGTGAAAGGGGTTATGTAGGAATTTGAGGTTGTCGTTGCTTTTCATGACAATGTGAAGTGAGATGGAGAAGTGGATTATCTTGTGTTCCAACTTCCAACTAACCATTAACAAAGATGTACACATGATTCACAAATTATAACTTTGATTACTCTGTGACCCTGATTTACTGGCATCATACTTTGCTGGGGATGGGAAGGGGTTGGTGGGGGTGGGGGGAGAGGAGAAGGAATGTTATTTTTATCCACTACCCAAAACTTGTGGGGGTAGGGAGTTAAACAAATCAACTGGCAAAGTTGCTTTAATAGCACAGTGGGTGACATCATCCATGGAACTATTAGATCCATAATTCAATGATTCTGACATTTAGATGTACATGGCTCCTCCTTTCCTCCTTATACTATGAAACCTTAATTTTATGTAGGCCATGGCAAGATTGTGGAGGATGCTTTCAGCCAAAGGACACCTTCCTCCACATTGCAATCAAGAATTTACCAAGTCCTTATTATGGGTAAATGAGGGTTTCATATGTTGGAGGTAATTATCAGGGGTTGGGGGGGCGGGAGGTGGTTGTAGATTCCCAAACCAGGGAGTTCTGGACATGTACTTTGTGTTACATATTAAAGTTTGGGCAGTTTCATGTGTTCAAATTGTATCAGAATCATTTCATATCTCCAGAAATATTAGAATAGTATATTGTAGCATGGAATTTTCCTAAACATTATGAAATAACCACCATTGCCCACACATACTGTTTTAGTGCCACTCAGGAATTTTGTCTTTAAAATCTCTTTTACCTTTGTAAATGTTGACATTTACCCTTAGGAAGTTAAAATTTTCAAATAGGAAGTCATTGTGTATTATGCATAGCTGTGTGTGTCTCTACATTTCTCAGAATGTGTAAGCTATCCCTCCAGGTCCATAAAGCATATTCCATTTTTAGTCGTAAATCAATTCCTCATTGCTGACAGCCCTCACAACTGTGGGGGACATGCACGATTGCTTTAATAATGAATGAAAGTGTCCTTTCTGAAATTATGATGAGATAATTCGTTTCTCAGAAGCAGTCGAGCATCTCCAGGTTAAGCTTGCCTTTTATAGAGTTAGTCTGTAAGTGGCAAGGATGTATAGTTGGAGGGTTCGAAGAAAGCTTAGCCCTCAGAGGAAAGAAAACTTAAGGTGGAATGTATGAATTATTGTGAATGAGCAAGATAATAGGATGAATACATAATGTTTTCTAACAAAACATTCCTGTGGCATACTGTAGTGTTTATCAGCACTTTGTATTTTAGAGAAATTCTTTTTTAAAAGATGTGACTGCTGCCCTAGGTTTCAAAATTCAGTGGTTGTAACAACCTTCAGACATGTGGCAATGTAAGCATCAAGTGAAATGCATGTGTGAAGATTGTGAAAATGCACATTAGATTGTGCTGTGGTGACCATGGAAGGAGAGAAGTCAAACATTCATTATTCATAGCTTCTTGGAGACATTTAATAACATGCTCTCAGGGAGAAATAGCTGGGAGCATGAATTTCTGCTTTAAGGGGAAAAATTAGGATTGCCTCACAACCTGTTATTAAAAGCTAGAGCTGTTGGGTTGAGGAAGACAAATACTTCAGTTATGGCCATATGAAGGATAGCTCTGTGATGGTTCATTAGTTATAACCCAGAGGAATTGTTTCAAGGTAACTAGTGATGGAGGCTTCCTGTAATTGCAGCAGGAGAGAGAGAGGAGATAAGAGAACAGAAGAGACAGGATAAAAGATGTAGACTGTTATTAAAGTCATGTGGTTGGGAATTTTGTGTGTTTAGACATCTTGTAGCTATGTGCCAGCCCAATTGGTTTCACAGCATTTCAAGAAGGTTCTGTTCTCCTTCATGTCAAATGAATTGCGATTTTGTGTATTGACCTAGAGGTTGAAGGGCTGTCTGTTTTTGAAGTTTTGGCTTTTCAAAGTTGATTTTAGGGTGTCCTTTGGAGAAGATAGTGGAGTAAACTTACCTTGAAATATTGAGGAAGTTGGATGGATTTTATGTCACTTAAAGCTTTTAGAAGGACAAGGTTTTTCTGTCTCTGTGGATAAGTGCTTCTAGAAATTCAAAGGGAGCAATGCTTTATAGAAGGGTTGTGAAAGATGTACTCTCTGGCCTCATCGTACATTAATTATTTTTCCCCCTCTTTCTTATCTGCAGTGGTAAATTCTCTTCTCAAAGGAGAGAATGTGGGCATCACTTCAAGACGGAGAGCTGCAGCAGTTACTGCCAACAATAACTCTCAAGCATCTTCTGTGGTAAGTTGCTGGAAATATCAAGTATCTTTAGTGTTTTTAAAGGCATTCAATTTCAGTTTTTGTTGTAGGATTTTTTGACTAGGTTCCAGCAATTCTGGTCAACTTCTCAAATATTGTGAAGTCTAACCCCCTACCCACTTTCCTCCATCCCACTGGCCACACTGAATGGCCGTTAATCCCCTTGCTGTATTCAGTGAAACACTGGTGGTGACTTGACAGAATTAAGAAAAAAAAAAAAAAAGACTTGAAGCATTCTGTGGATTGTGACTCTAAATATTATGTAATTTATTTAGACTTAGTACTAAGAATAGAGGGATTTCAGTCACGTGACTTTAACCAACTAGACGCAATTTTGAAGGGCAAGATCGAGCATCTTTTGTGTCACAGTGGTATCTATGGTTATGCCGTGCGCGTGAGCTGTAAATTCGCTTACTGCGTGTTTTGCCCTTCAGTGCATGGGGATCCATTGCGCGTGATGTCACATGAAATCCCTCTATAGGTAAGCCTCTTTTGTCTTGATAAGTGCCAGTATCATAATACCTATGAGTAGACTTTATCTCATGTAAATGAATATTATCTACTTCTAATTTGTGGGTTATCTTGACATCCTTTTCTATTTGAATGTCAACTTTGCTGAGTTTGGTGTGATACTGTTGTTTTGGATTTCTTGGTAAAAGTGTAAGTCATACTGTTGCACAGTTTCCCCCTTTGAACTTTCACTCCTTTAAAACCACTATCGTACTGGCTCATGAATGTGTGTCAGATACAGACTGGGATAATCCTTGATTCTTTGTAAAGTCTCTCTTGGCGAATCTAATTGTGGCATTTTGTTTTTGCCTTTGTAAGTAAAGTCCCTCAAAATTTGCACTTAACCTTGAATCTATGCATGTCCTTAGATTTACAATTTCACAGTAGAACAGAATCTAGAGATGTTGTTACAGAGGTAGTAAAATTCTACGAACAGAATCTGCAAATTCTAGCAAATTTTAAAGTGTGTCTAAAGTCTAAAATTTCACAAATATATGTTACAATATATGTCACTCAATTTAAAATGGTCGATTGCACAATACTTTGTGATGTCATTCTTTTACTACTCAAATTACCGTCTTTGTTTTTTAGCTCACACTTTGTACACAGTACATGTGTGAGGTTATAAAATGGGGCAGATGCCGTCAACTTTTCAACAAAAGTTTTCAGCCTTTTGATGTGTGGAGATTTTGAGCTGAAATTTTGGTACATGATTGTTTGTTGATAGAGCAATAAAACTTGCCTTTTTGCATTTTGATATACAAAAGTTAAATTTGGTTTTTAAGCAATTTTTGTAGGGCTGAGTTCACTGTGTCTGCTGAACAGGTAGCTGTTTATTCATTGCACTTATAGCAGTGAACTTGGTTGTGTGTTCAGTTGCTATCTCGCAACTGCCTGTGCAGGTTTGTTTTGAAATTTGATCCATTCACACTCCTCAGTCTTTGTTCATCAAGTGGCCTGTGCAATCACAATGCTTTGGGATAACTAATTGTATTATCAAGGTTCATTAAGCAACGAGTTCCATGGGAACTCCCTGCATTGAGCAGCTACTTGATTCATGATAACAAAATTTGAAGCATCTCTGTGGTCAGTTTGGCTTACAAAAAAGGAAAATCATTTAACCTGTTGTGTGGGGATATGTCCCATTTTGTTCCTGCATCAATTGAGATGGTCAAGTAATTGCAGTACTGTAACTGTTTTGAGTTCAACCACAGTTTCAGCATTTTGAGTCTGTGGTTTGTTTTTAATAAGTGCAAACCTATGCTGTGTTTGCTTGTGTTGTAGTTGCAACTAAATGTACTTTGCAAACTTGAACAGTTTAATAACATCAGGTTAATTTCAGTCTTTCTAATTAAAGTATGTAACCTTTACAGGACCTTCTTGATTTTAAAAAATATGCAGTGATATTTGTAGGTCTGTCATCAAACGGTGTCAGTTGCAGTGTTTACATGTGACTTTTCAGTTGGGTTTTGAGTTCATTTGTTATTAAATGCTCTTCTCTTAACTTTTGCCTTTGTAAGGTAAGGAGGTTTTGTGGAAGTTGATGAATAAATGATAAAATTTGGTTCTTTGAGTTCCTATTTTTAACAGACAAGACAAATTGTGTGAGCTACACAACAGCATTGCTGTTCTAGTTCTTTTTTTCAAAAGCTGCTACACTTTGTGCTAAAATGTGATCACTTCATTAGTATTATAGGGTGCCTTGCCTATACAAGCTTCTCTATATAACACACTAAGCAAGAAAACAGTAATTTTTTTCAAGGTTGTGTAAATATTTTGATTTCAGAAGGAAACAAAAGCAGGTTATGTGAGGAGCATATAAAGAAGGACATCACAACTATTGAAACTATTTCAAATTAAGTTTGTAACTTCAACATTTTCTATCTCAGCAGTGGAGTATTGCTATGGTCATGGAAGCTGGATGAATGAGATTCATTTTTCGACCTCTAAAATATATATTCCTATGTAATTCTAGACTGTAGGTACACTTTCATCAGTGGTTAGATTTTTCTGTGCTACAGACTTGGTGGTACTACTGCTTGTGTTATATGCACAGTGAAAGATATTCTATAAATGTTTGGGACAGTTTGTAAAATTTGTTCTATATTTACATGTAAGTTCTTATCACCCATCCATTTTATTTCTCATCAGTCTACATTTTCAAGGTCAATGAACTCAGGCCATCCTCCTACTACGTCATCTATGAACTACCAACAGTTACCCCAGGCACCCAAGAAGAAGAGGACCAAAGGTGTTAATGAAAACTCTCAAGATTCAGAGAAGGAAACAGTAAAAGACAAAAGCACAAAGCAAGGTGAGTCATTCATTAAACATTCTTGGAGCAGGTTCCATTCTTTAGGTGGGGATTCAGATGTGTTTAGCAGCAGTGATTTGCAAGTGTGCCGTTTGTTGCAGATAGCTAAACATAATCAGCATCACCCCTCCTCAGCTTCTTACCTCTTATTTATCCACATAACCCTTAACTGCCTGCAATTAAGACTCAGCAAAAGAGTTTAAAACAGTTGTTCAAACTTACATGTCAGGAAGACAAACTATAGTAAACTATAGTTGGAGACTATCAGTACTGATTTTGTTGTACTATGAAAGAGAAGTTACCTTCAATGCCACCCCCCCCCCCTTTCTCCTCCCTGGCCATGCCACTAATTGTATCTGCAGGACTGTTTTCAGGTCAAGTTACCAGAGACTTTTGACAACATAAAGCTGTTGGATGCATCAAGATTATGAATGTGACACTTTCACTTTTTTGTAAAACACTAGGGCAACATTTCTTGGAGGTCTCTATTTCAATACTTACAAAAAAAAAATCATTAGGTCTCATTTTCAAGAAAATGTGCCAAATGATTGATGACTCATGTTATCATTTTTACAGAGCAATCTGGAAGATATGTTTTGTTTTGATCCCACAACAATGTTTTTCTGTGTCAAAGATTTCTCCATTTTCTTGCTATGTTTGGAAGGTGATCAAAGCAACCATCATGTGAAAGTTAATGCTGCAGTTTTATTGTCAAATTTTGGGATATCAAAATTTTTGAGTATCTCATCTTCCCTTGCTATTGCCAATTGTACTACAGAGAAAGAAGTCACTGTAGATGTATGATTTTTTGCTACCTTCCTGTGGAAAATCTGGAAGCGCCTGCCTGTATCTTTGAGGGAGTGAGAAATTTTAATTAATTGCTCAGAGCACAATCAATTAAATCTACATTGCCATTTGTTCATATTCTATCCTCTTCGCCCCAGGGATTAATCTACTATTTTATAGGTATCCTTCAGGCTGGGAGTGAGTCCCTGGAAATTGCTAGCACTCCCCTTCTGGAGCAGCTGACAGTAATTCAGTGACTGCTTTGAAATCATGCTCCTAGCTTTTCTTACCTGGTTTCAAAGATTGGATGAATTCTTATCGACTTAGGTTATATCGAGATTTCACCATCCCAGGAGTAGTAATTGCATGGCTATTTGGAATACATTACAAAGTGAAGGGCATTCATGGTGTTATGGTATCAACTGACAGCGATGCTAGCAAGCCTAGTATGGAAATATTGCAGGTAATATGTCCATGCTGTTGGGATGTTGGATAGTATTTGTCAAATTTGGATGCAGTCATCCAGTTTGGATTTTTATACCAGGGTATGCCTAAATGTGTATGGTTCATTCTTATCATGTTATGAGTCCCGCCCCCCCCCCACACCTTTTTTGGTATTGACTTGTTTAATTTACATCACTTCCCTGTGCCTCATATTTACGTGTGTAGAAGAGATAAATAGAAAATCCAAAATAGTGCCCAGTTATGGAAAAGAGAAAAACTATAGCACAAATTGTGTGTCAGGCTTCTGACTTGGCAAGGGAGAAGAGGACTAGAGAGGGCACCCTTGTCTGCGCTATCACAGTTATCTCAAGATAACTGCCCAGTTGACCTATGGAGTCTGCAGTAGCTCCAAGGTTAACCAACATACAAGAAACTTGCTAGGGAAATTAGATGAACTTTCAGTTTTGATAGGTTTGACTGATAACTGTGAGAATGGGGGATCAAGGGAGTTGTAACTGTGTCCTAGCAAACTACCTTGAAGAGCTTTCTAACGTGGTAAATCTTCAGGTTTTCTGTTTAAAGGTGTTACTGCCAGTTCCCATGATGCCTTGTATCACAAATTGTGTTACATACTTAAGAGTCACCAAGTCTTCCAGCAACGTCGCTTAGGATTGTTTGCATTAAAATTATTGTATGTGCCTCTTTTTGAGGACAGAGAATGATGAATTATATGCTTGGACTAAAAGTGTTTGGGGCCATTTGGATAGGAGGGGGAGGGGGAACACAAGTATTATTGCCCAAATCTCTGAGCCTATTTACATGTGTTCTGCCGGAATTTCTATGGAATTTGCCCGAATTTGGAGGTTGTCCAGATTTTTTTTCCTAAGGTGGGGGGGAGGAGCACTATGCCCCCGTCTCATACGCTTATGGCTTGGACTGTTGAAAAAGTATCTTTGGCATGTAATCATGTTTTTCAATTGATAAATTCATGTTTATGCCTTGCATTAGTCTCATTATAGTACGGTTAGGCTGTCCTCTGTTTTTCTAAGAATGGAAATGAATGTGTAGGAAAACCATTAGAAGCTCATTACAAAATTTGGCATTATTTTTCGATAAATCAAGATTAGTGCCCATTTACTGCGGGGTTGGTTGGCTGTTATTAATGGAATCAGCCATAGCACACATAAAAGTAGGATGACCACTGTCTTTGTAATTGGTCACATTTGTATTGTAAGATTTGTGAGAAGATAAGGTGGACAAAAACAGAATCTCACAAAAGTTGAGATGTATGAAAAACGAAGAAACAAAGAATAGAAATTGTGGTGAAACGCAAGTAGTTTTTACGAGCGAATGCGAAGTATAGCAGTCGCTTTATGGACTTGTCACAGTGTTTTCATTCTGTGTCTTGTTGGTTTTGTTAATCTATAAGTGTTTGTAGATTAATAGATGTTAGTAATAAATAGAGTAAATTTATTTAGGGTGTCTCTAGCTTTACTACACTTTGAGGCATTTTCCGTGACAGGTATTTTAATTGTACGGTTCCTGGAACAACTGTATCACGTTCTTAAACGGCCTTTTCTATGGTTTTTGTCAACAGCTGTTATTTTAGAAATGGACGCACACCCTTATCTGCTCATATTTTGAAACGTTTGAGCGATCTGTTGAAGTAAAAGTTTATGGTGTTATTGTGGGCAACAAATTGTACGAGTGAACTCTCCTTACAATAGATCAAACATACTTGGAAAAAGAACGACAAACTACAGAGTTACGTTTTATTTTCTTTGGAACTGAAGACTTCCAGTAGGTTAAGACACAGTGAACGGATAAGATAACGGAGCCTCGCGGACGAAAAAATTGTGCAATACTAACTGCGTAGTTATCTTCTGGCACAGGAGTTTCTTCTGAAACTTGAATTTCCCTTGCAAATAGGTGCTTGCTTTGCCGGTACCCACGTGACCCGACATTTGATACAGTTGTAGACTTGGAGTAATGATAGTCTATTATTGCGAGCGAATGGCGAAGTATATCTGTCGTGTTTTGGACTTGCAACAGTCATTAGGTCCAATATGGTGACATTTCTCTTGTCTTGTTATGTCCTGCACTTCTTGTACAATATTGTCATTTTTATAAACTTCAATTTATCCACAGTACTTAGGCCTTCTGTGTCGTTCATCACCAGCAAAGGGTGATTGCTGAACTGTTGAACGATCCCCAGTTAAACATACTACCTTAGAGTGAGCACTTCCCATCGTTAAAGACAATAACATAAAAGACAACCCTCCACTAGATGCATAACTCCATCACATTTGTTAGCATTTATTCTCGCAAGGTGCTCTAAAGAGTTTATATATTATTTAAATATCTTCCATTTCAGTTGCTCTTGTTGGCGCATTGGATAGGGCATAAGACTCACACGATGGCGGTATGCGGTTCGCTCCCCATTGCTGCGTGAATCTGTCGAATACTTTTTTCCCTTCAGTTTTACATTCGCGAGTGTGAATGCCTCGCATTCTGGTTTATTTCCACAAGCAATCCTTTTGTGATTTATGGCTTCATGATGACAGCCCTACTTAAATACTGTACGTTGGTGTTTCACTCTCTTTTCTTTTATGCATTGTCCTTTCCATTCACTGTCTCATCTCTGTAGTAGATTCACTAGATATGGTACAGTAGATGGGATTTTCCTTTTAAAGGTTCCTTCCTTGCTTTCAAAATGTCAGAAGCATTATCTTTTAATGTCATTCCATACATAATGGATATCTAAGGAGAATATCTGTCAAATATGGATTTAGAAATCTTCATGAATAAAAGAAGAGGCGATTTTGATGATTACTTGACAAGGTGAATTTCTATTTTTTATTTTTTATTTTATTATTTTTTTTTTGGAGCTGTCAGTTTCTGACCTGGAACTTCTATTAAAGTTTAAAAAATTGTCTTAATCATAAGTCATACATCAAGGAAATGGCTGTCCCAATAGCATTTCAAAGTGTTATCCTTACCTTAAATATGTAAGAATGAAATGAATTTGATGAAATATCTTCCTAAGTAAGCTTTTGACTCTTCTGAGAGAGAAGTGGGAGGGTGGGGGAAGTGAGTATAGTGTGTTTCACAGAGCATGCCTTAAAATACATCTTTATTTCAGTGAGCAAAAAGAGATATTAGGACAGTAGCATAATAAGGACAGGGTCAGCCATACTGTTATCTCTATAACTCTGTGGTATAATGTAACATTGTGACCATGCACTAATATACCCAATAATTTTTTCCCATGCCTGTTGCCTTCTGTTCTTCCAGCTTTGTATTTGGATTATTGGTGATTCGTCAGGCAAGAGGTAGAATATTACAAGCTAAAACTTAAAGGAAACAGGACATTTTAATCACTGGTTCCCTAGTAGCCTCTGCAGCCCTTGTTGCTGATGTCTCCTCTCCTTTTCAATGGATTGCCTCTCCCTTCTTATATTTCTGCTGCTCACTGTTGATTCTCTGGCTTGGTCAGTCTTTTACACTCCTCATATGCCTGATTAGATACTTTAAGTCTGACAAAGCTAATAGCAAAGTGGGTGATATCATCCCCAGAGGACCCACCCCACATCTTTCCTTTTTTTTTTTTTGGCATTGGCCTTTTTTCTTCTGGTAAAACTAATGCTTTTTTTTTTGTTTTTGTTTTTTTTATGGACTTAGGAACTGTACTACATAAGGGTACATCCTTCTTGGTATAGTCCTGGGAGGAAGGTACATCCTTCTTGGTATAGTCCTGCTGCTCCCCTACAACTGTTTGGTGTGGTCAACCTGTCCTCTCGTGTTGTGCAGTGTGATTTACTCTGTGCATCCCCAAGAAACCTTGCAGACTTTGCAAATTGAAGAAATGGTGTCAAGACAAGTCTCAGTAGACAAACTTGAGAATAAAAGTTGCAAGCAGCTCGTTATACACCTGACCTAGTTTTTGTACTGACCAGAAAATGAAGCCTGTAATACAGATTAATCTGCCCACGATCTTTCTGAGCTGTGGGCCCCATATTCTGGCATAGAAAGCCGAGTGTCAAATACTGCAGTACTAATAACTCCCTGAATTACATTCTGGTATGCGCGAAGTGACTCGCCTTGTTTTGACTCTCCCTGAAGACTCCTTGTCTCTTAAATTTTTAATAGGGAAGATAGCCCTTTGAATGATCGCTTGTTGTTGCTGTAGGGCAGACGTTGCGTGACTCAATCTTGAAAAGAGTATTTTGCTGTTGCTCTGGGGAGGGAATGGTAGAAGTTAGTAATCTGCATAGGAAATGAGAAAACCAAGGCTTGTATTTAGAGCAATCTGCATGATTAAACTATCACAGGGATGGACGCCGCATGTCGTTAGGCGCATTGAGACAGTTAAGGTTTTGCTGTAATTGTTGTAGACGTTTTATCTTACAAGTAAATTATATGTCATTGCCTGAGTCTGAAGTGTGACCTTCTAGCATGTGGGGAATAGGAACATTCATATGCAGATTAGCAGATTTTTCATAAGGCAAGGGGGAGGTAGCTGTCATATCCCATTGTTAGCTCAGCGTTTGAGGGCGTATTAATTACAGATTGATAACACACAGGTCATGTATTTAGGGGTACTAACTGGGGAGTAAGGAGAACGTTGGTTACAGGCACAGTAAATAAATAAATTCACATCTTGTAGTAATGCTAAAACATTGCAATGTCATGATTCAGCAGGGTAAAAAATCCCAAATGTCAGAGCTGTTTGCATTTCATGGGCTATTTTGTCTGTGGGTGGATTTTTCAAGGGAATTATAAATTGTGCCTCTGAAAAAGCCCCTGTGTGCAAAACTAAGTTGCTGAGTTAAGGTTATTTTAGGACAAAGTAATTGTAAAGTAATGATTCACATGGTATAAACCATGGCAAAAGGTAGTGTTAGTATGGCCTTTGCACAAGCAAAAGTGAAAGTAAGTTTGCAATGGCAAATGGTCTCATTCTATTTCAAGTTTTTACAGGAAATGTTTCTAGAGATTTAAAGCAAATATCAGGACACTGCATGCAATGCAGGATGTTATTCTGTCCCAAATCAGCCAACAGCACAAAGGAAGTTGGCATGTCTTTCTACTGCTTTAGTCAAGTTCATTGGCCATGTGTGGGTTCAGTGTGAAGTGAGCTCATCAATTCAACCATTCCAAAAGTATCAAGAGCAAGTAATCTTTATTTGTTCGGTTAGTAATTCTGTTTGTTTAAACTCAAATGTTTTGTGTGCCAGAAAATAAGTTTCATACTTAGGAGACCTTTGCTGTTAAAACCCAAAATGTCACATTAACAGGGAACTTACCTAGGTGAAGTACTTGAAGTGTAAGCCGGTCAGCCATCTTTGTTTGCTGGTTCCTTGTATTATCAGTAGCAGTTTAATAGAATTTAGTAAGAGAGTGTTGTAAAAATAATATTACGGTGGTCAAATGTGTAAGTTGTGAGGTTCAGTAGTGGTTCACACCTCCTGGAAGAAGTAAGGGCATAGTATTTTTACTTTTTGGGCCTAAAGCAGTCATGGAATTTTGCAAAAGTGACAGAAGCCATCATGTTTTGTGTCAAAAGATATAACATGCATGCTTTGTTTTCCTGTCTCTCCTGTAGAGTCTGTAAAGGTTAATAGTTTAACAGTTTTCATAATACTTTGATGGACTATGCCCTCAATGTTTCATGGTTAAGGTTATGAAAGGATTGTGGATAGCTGAGGACTTTATTTTCCTTTGAGGTGCTGGAACCCTGTTTATTTAGCTTGGTCAAACAGTTATGGCAAAACCTCAGTGTACACAGAAAAGAACCAAACAGTTTTGTATTCTGGCCCATCATACTGTGTGTAAGGTGACCTAATGCAATAAAAATTCTATCATCAATGTTTTTGCTTTCACACTACAGGCAAATTTTTTTTTTAGAGCTTGGGGATTTTCTAAAAATTTTAGAATGAGTCTTGCTACCTACATGTAGCTAAATGTCAATGAATGGTCATAGAAGAATACTGTTTGTTATAAAGGGATAAAATGTTTGAATTCTTCAACTCAGTATTACTGTGTCTTATTTTGTCAGGTCAGGTCATATGTGCATATCACTTAGTACTTTGTGTCGCTATAGGTCATATCACACCTTACCACAATGTGGCCAGCTTGTGTAGCAAAATGCATTCAGGTTCTACATAAATAATTCCCTGGTTATAGAAGGTTTATTTTGAGATCTATATGTTAGTGAGTTTACCATGCTGTGTCTCTGTCTGATACAAGACGAATTCTATTCAAGACCAGGCAGACTGCTATTGTGATTCTGTGATGTGGATTTTTGTGAGAGGTGATTCCGTAAGATAATGCAGAACTAGCTAACATGCCCTCTCCGTCTCCTAAATATAAATGTGGGGGAAGTGGAAGACCAGTTTAGGGGTAGAAGATGGAAATATTGCATTGAGGCTTCATCCAGGTAGTAAACAGCTTGCATTAATGTGCCTCCCCCGAACCCATTCACACCAATTGGTTACACTGGCTGCAGGCCTGTGAGTATTGAGGTAGCAGAATTTAATGAATTATTGATAAACCCAGACATTCACCAGCACAGTTAGACTATTGTAAAATTAACCATAACCAATAACTACCCATTAGTCAAGAAGAATGACAGATTTCATTAGCTGCAACTGAGTCTGTGTTACAGTACCAGTTGTTAGGAATGGCTATTCAAAATTACGTTCTGTAATGTTATTATCAGTAGGAGTTTTGGGAATAGAACAGTTGTCATCCATGCTGCATAATATATATATATATATGTATCTATATGTGTATATATATATATATATATATATATATATATATATATATGTGAAAGTTTGCAAATTATGGTTTTTGCTGGTATTTTGTCACCTTCAGAAAATTACCATAAAAGATTGGCTTATCTGCCAATCACTATCCAGCTGTTTTAAAGGGGGAATATCTTTTGCTTATAAATAATTTTTGATGTGTATTTGGATCAGTCAGTTAAAGGGGAAATGCAGTCTACGTCGCCCCTCATTACCTATTTACATATGTAATCCCCACTTACCCGCAGTTAGACCAATTTGAATTAGTGTGCCCTGTCATCCCAATTCAGGAATGGCTCCTTTCAATCATGTGACAATATTTTTGTTACTAATTTGCTTAATTCATGCAGAATAACTGCTTGGTTTATCTTCAGTATTCAATGTTTTATAAAGAGACATAATGAAAAATAGTTCTGAGCAAAATAAGCAGAAATGTAGTAAGGTTTAGCAGATTCTCGAAAATAAACTTGGGGTGACTGCTTTTTCCCTTTAACGGCAGGATTCCTTCAGAGATGAGGGACTGTTGTTGGAAGGTTTTGGTTTCCATGGTGCTAGGGCTGCAGTGTCTCTGATGAAGGAGAGTTTCATAAAGAAAAGACTAGTGACATGTTATGATTATCATGAGTAACTCCAATCCCAGTCCCCCCTCCCCCCCCCAAAAAAAAAAAAAAATATTGAGAAGAATCACACCGACATTGCTTTTGAAAGCTGAACAGCACACCTAATTTGTGACCTAACTGACTTTTAACATTGCAGGATTTTATTCCGGGTTTGTTGTGTCGTGAAAGTTTTTCAAGTTTGTGGTGTCATGGAAAGTTGTAGATTTTTCGTCTTTTCATATAAAGTGGAAATAGAAAATTTAATATTCCAGGGAAACATGGAAAAGTCATGGAATCTCTCAGAACCCATACATAATGATGCATGGTAATTAGCGCCCCCTCTGTGAAAATTAGTCCATAATTTTGCTTTCAAGTGTTTCGTGACATCGGAATGAGAGTGGAAAAATTACAAAGTTGTCATGCATAATCTGGAAAAGTCATCAATTTTTCATTATCAGATTTCTTTCTGGGCAGACTCTGTTAATTGATTCATCCAAAGTTGTATCAGTTTGTTTTGAAAGTACTAAGAGAAAGATAAAAATATTTTTGATATTATGAAACGGATCAGATGATGGTGACATGGCTGAGTCATTTTATAACTCTTATTTTGTAAATAGCTTTAAGTTAGTAACAAAATGTGTGATTTATTGCCATAATTCATGCTTGTTGATGAAATCACTTGGAGGCGCCAACTGTCAAACTCCTTTCCCATTTATACAATTGTTTCACTTCATCATATGATACCTCAGACAAGCAGAAAAACCTTAAAGGGAAGTGTAGTCACCCAGAATCGAACTAGCATAGTCTGGTAATCCTAATTCATAAGTATCTCTTTAAGATCATGTGACATCACTTTTGTAATTGAATTGCTACAGGCATGCAGAGTAGCTCCTTGTTTACCTTGACTGGGCCATATTCATTTTCTGCAACATTATGAATGGTACTTGAAAGGGAAGTAAGAGCAGATTAAACGCATTAGTTGATGTGCCAAAATAATATTTGCAGTAACTGCCTATTCCCTTTAAATCTTCAAAAGAAAACATACAAGGAGGTTCTTCAGCTCTGATGTTCTGGCAGGGTAGGGTGAGGTCACCTCACAAAGATTTCATTATTTTCTTGACTTCAGTTCAGTGCAATGTTGCCATCTACTCAAACATCATTTTCTTTGAAGCCATATGGCTGCCACCAGAGATTGAGGGTTTTGCATATGACATCATTTTGTTTATAGTGGTACATCAGGGGTGGACAACCTTTTTGATTGAACAGGCCAGATATGAGGAATGAAAAATTGATTGGGTTGCACTTAACCAACGACGACGTGCTGTTGATTTCAAACCTGTAACTCGGAGGACTTCAAGCAATATAAATCTTTAGCTACAAAATGCAATTTCAGTGTATTGTAATGTTGAAGAGTAATGTTAATGTTGGATCAAGATTTTGCCATTTCAAAATCAAGGAATGTTTACTAAATTGTAGTCTTCAATGCTAGCAGCTGTTATAGCAGGCCTACTTATCAGGTATGCCAGTCATGACATAGGCATACTGGACTCTTTCAATTTAGGGGACAGAAAATTTTTTGCCCGAGTCTCAAAATGTTGTCCAAATTTTGTTGCAGTTCAGGTGCATAAAATAGACCACCAAACCACTAATGCACGCAAAAAGTTTTGCACATTTTTCGGGCATTTGATCAAAAATTCTGGGACTCAGTAGAAAATTTGGGCAACATTTTCACTTTTAGTTCATCTCTGCCGGAATTTCACCTATATTCTGTGCCCCAGTTTTTGTCGTTTTCTGTCCAAATTTTTGACCTCAGAATTTGGGGGGGGGAGGGGAGTCTGCCCCTGACCCTGCCTTGTACGCCTTTGATGCCAGTTCGCGACTAGGCTCCACTGCACAAGTGGGAATTTCACAGCCAAATTTGTGTTGTAGTTTTGTAATAGAGAACCATTTAAAAGCAAAACAGTTGAAAACCCAGTGTCGATTCATTTCACGCCAACCCCGGTACTAATTTCTGTCACCACTTGGCGTTTTGCAAAATAAGGGAAATTCCACCGCTCCATGATAACATTAACAGACGAAAAGCTGGCCAGTGTGCGTATTGCAAAACAAGGAGAATTAGGCTGCTTGTTCCATGGTAACACTGACAGACGTACTGTACTAACTAGAAAGAAACGGTTGAATGTCGAGGTCAAATCAAAATCGAAGTAGTACAGTTACGTTACGTCAAAGAAGGTCACACCAATGTGCAAAATGTTTGTGAATAGCTGATTACAAGTGAATAGTGATGATAGGCATGTTGAGGAACGTCGTTAGTGCCGATAAAAGTAGATCTGCTAGCTCGTTTGTTATGATATAGATTGATTTTTTCGTTTCCTTGAGATATCTTGTGGGCTGCAAAAAAAATCACTGGCGGGCCACAGGCCGTAGGTTGCTCACCCTTTCATACATGATATGGACTGGCACAAACTGGGAAGGCTCATATTTATTTGCTTCCTACAGTATATAAATGTTTTCAACATGTTTATGTATTTGCTCTTATAGTTTTACTTTGGAATATTATGATTGATTTTTGTTTCTTCAATTTTTCCCTTCAACAGAGAAAATTAGTAAAGATAAAGAAAAACCAATGAGCAACAGGAACAAGAAGGATAGAAAGAGGAAACCAGAGGACTTTGTTGCAGACGAAACCAAGAAACTGCCAGAAACGAACAAAAAGACAAAGTCCAGCCCAGTTGACCAAGAGGCTCCCCAAGAACAAGAGAGTGGCCATGTGGATGAAATGGTAGAATCATCAAATATGGAAGATGGAAGACTTGGAGGTGATACTGAGGGTGAACCCCATGAAACAGGGAGTGCACTCCCAGCTGAGACTCAGAGGAATTCTCCAGTAGGGACAAAAAGCCCCCTGTCAGGCTCTTCCCCCTCACCCAAAGTGGAAACATCACAGCTTGTGTGTGCTTCCAAGAAGGAACAGTGTAGTGGTGTTGAATCAAGTGATGGTTCTGAAGAAGCATCAGAGGAGAAGCAGAATCTGCATTGTGAGTCTGACAAGGGTAACAACCCTTCTGGCGCTTTGTCTGTCTCAGTTAGTTCAACAGTCAATTCAACAAATTCATTTCCAGCCAAAGAAAGGACTGCAAAGTCAGTACCTATCACATCATCTCCTTCAGACAGAATCCCTGTGAGTAGTGTCTGCAACCCAGACAGTTATACTAATACCGATGCCAGTTTCCTGTTAAAATTGAGCCAAGCTATCAGTGCAAGTCCTGGGAAACGTGTTATCAAAAGTGATAGAGATACTCCCTTCACACATGCAATTGCAGGAATCATTGCTAGAGAGCTGAGCAAAGACTATGAAAGGTCCGAAAAATCACAAGGTAAAGACAGTGAGGGAGAGGGGACAAATACTCCTCCAGTGAAGGAACAGTCTCAGACTGGGGTGACTGTGGCACCCACCCCTACAACTAGTGCCTCAACGAAAATGTTTGTTCCCATGCAAGGTATGTTACCATCTCAAGTCTCAGCAAAGGAGGCTGTCATACCAGCAGTCCCCAGTGAGGCTAGGGTGAAGAATTGTCTGATGCAAACTATGAATACTATTCCCAAGCCACCTGTTAGTACCTCTAACTCCAAGGAGGCACAACCCCATCAGTCCTCAAAGTGCTTCCATTCTTCTGGATCAAGACCAGAACCAGAGAAGTCTGGTTTCCAAATCAAAGTGGAAAAGCCCACAACCCATGTGTCCAAGGAACAAGACGTACCCAAAGATGTGGAAAAGCCTAAAACTGTAGGGTTTGATAGGAAAGAACGAGAGCTTTCAAACCATGACCGGAAAGACAGGATCCGAAAAGAATTGCATGATGTCAGAAGTAGGAGTGAAGCTAACATTCGTTCTGTTTCAAGGGAAAGTGCAGTTGGCTTTGCTGGAAGTGTGAAAGAGCCAGTAAGGGTCTTTCGTGATCCTAATCTCAGAGACAATAGTGTAATTCACGTTGATTCTATTCAGCACCATTTTCATCATCAGATGAAGAAAGCAGATCACCATAAATCATCACCTGTGCCCTCCCACACACCTCTGTCAACATTAAGGACAGCTGCCACACCTGGTGGCCCCCTGTCAGGCTCACCCAGTGCCTTTGTCCCATCAAATTTACATTCAAATGCCTTGCAACCTCATTCATTACTCCCACCTCATCTGCAGTTGTACACTCATCCCCTCCAAGGGTTGTCATACAGTCCCCTCCACCCCGTGGATCAACATGGTTATCACCCTCAGCATGTGGCTGAGTTAATGGCTCACCAAGATGCTCTGGTCAGGCTACGCCATCAAATTGGAATGACAGGCTTGGTACCAGGTCAGCAAGCTGCTCTCCTTCAAGCAGGTAGTGGACCAGGGCTCACCCAAAGCCAACTGCAAGCCCAACTACAAGCCCTCTGGCAAGCTCAGCACCCTGGTATTCCAATGCCTCCTGGTATCCTGGTACCTCACAGTCAAGAAGAACTGGAATTGGCCCATTTACAAGCACAGGTGAGTTTCTTTGGAATTTGACTATTCGTGACCTTATTTTGTTGGAATAACTCAATCCTCACATGATATCCTGTAGGCTGACTGGAACCAAACGATGTCCCCCAGAGGCCATGGCCTGCATATATTGGACAATGGCCTTGGTGTCCTACAAAATGGCATATGTTTCAGTGCCACGGCCTGCATGTCTTTCCTTGCAAAACACAACCAAACAGTGTTAGTTACAACCAAATCTTTTGTTTGGCCTCGATGCCCTATGAGATGCCTAAAATATACCCTAAAAGATAGTAAGAAGATAGCCTTGCCCTTATAATGTCTTATTTCCAGACCAAGGATAATGGCTTCTCTAGACTTCATCCCTAACCTTATTCTATGTCTACCTCCTCTTCACAAACTTTGTAACATAATATTTTAATGTCTTCTAGAGACAAGAATTTGACATAATATAAAGTAAAATGTGAGAAAGTGGTGGTGGAAGCAATTGGTCACCTCATATGTGATTGGTTCATTATATCACATATTGTTATGGTTATTGCCGAATCAGATAGCTATATTATGTTCAAACCCATCATCTCATATAGTTTGTCTTAATTCAGGGTCTGCATGTCCTTAGGGGGTGGTGAAAAATTAGGTGTGGGAAGTTAGCGAGGCAAGGGGCTTGAAAGGGGTCTGCCAAAGAAATTGGAGGGATCTAAGGGGGTGATAACTATGATAGTTGGTTAAGACTAAGTAAAGACAGTCAGGGTTAGTATTATACGAATGCTGTTTGCAGCTGTCCCTAGCAAAAAAAAATAAATAAATAAATAAATAAATAAATAAATAAATAAATAAAAAAAAAAACAAATCTTTGTGACTGAATAAACCTCAGCAGTGGTTGGACTGGGCTCATTGGTGTTTACTGTATCCATTAACAGTGCTCATGTTGTTACTGGGGAGGAGCTCTGCAGATGCAAAATATTGGGGGCCTGGACCCCCTCTATACCACCCTTGTGTGTACCATATTTCTTCCCTGTCTATTCAAATGATGTGACAATGTTGTATGGATTAATCTCCTCAGTGGGCCTGTAAACATTATGCTAAACGTTGTTAGGAACTTGGCATCGTTGTAAAATTTTTATGCAAATTTGTGCCACCAGTTTTTTTGTATGACCAAATTTCAATATTGTTAGAAGAGGTTAAGAAGTCCACATGTCACAGGGAATGGTTTGTGATGGCTTCTGATAAGCTTGATAATGTGAAGTCATTATGTGATTGTCTTTTTCAGAGAGAACAGCAAAAGCTTCATGCTGAAAAAGTGGCACAGATGGAGAACAAGGCAATCCTTCATGCTGACAAGCACCTGTTTTCTTCTTCCCCTCATCCACCACAGCACTCTCGTCTTACACCTCAGACTACCTCGTCAACTGCATCTCCTCATCATTCCCTGGTTCATGAGAGTGTGGGCTACCGTGGGGAAATGAGGAATCACCACCAGGATTTGCCCATGGTGGATGTCCATGCTGCAATTGAGAGACACTTTCAGGAGTCACTGGGGAAACCCCATGGTGCTGCATTCTCAATATCCCCATACAGCACGGCTTCGGGGAGTATTACTATGGGAACACCACTGCCAAAGACAGATCACCGCAGTGTCCCATCAGAAAAAGAGTTACAGGTGAGGGACATTTACAATTGTAATTGGGGACTGAGGTATTGAAGATATCGTGGAAGGTCAACAGTCATTCACAAGTCATTTTAGATTAAGGAGCAAAACACAGTTACCCTCCTCCTTACCACCTAGTTACATATGTATACCATTATTTGAAGGCAAAAATGGAGAAGGAAGAGTTAGGCTCTAGGGCACCCTCTGTAGTTAGGGGAACCCACAGTGCTATAAGTTTTTGCCAGACAGATATTGCAGGCAATAATCAAATAATGGTATACATATGTACATAGAAGGTAAGTATCGGAGGTCATAGACTCCCAAACCAGGGAGTTTGGGAGGATATTCCAGTAACCTTATTCATAAGTGGTTCTGTGCAATCAGGTAACAACAGTTTTGTCACTGAGTGATTAAATCTACATTGCCCCTCATTACTTCTTATTTACATGTGTAATCTTACTGCAGTAAGTGGGGATTACATATGTAAATAGGAGGTAAGTATTAGGGCTCATAGATTCCCAATTCAGGGAGTTTTGGGAATCTACATTGTCCCTTCTTACCTCCTATTTACATATGTAACCCTCACTTACCCACAGTATCACCTGGCAAATGAAAGATAGCTTGATGATTCCTCCTTGCCTTACCGTAGAGTTGCAAGATGTATCTTTGACATATGAAGGATACTTTACAAGAAAATAAGATGACATTGGTAAGATTAAGTTGATGTTTTAAAAGAAGATTTGTGTTGACTGTCTTTTTCCCTGAAATGTGACTTATTCAAGTATCTTTCTCCTGCCAGTAGGAATGGATTTTCTTGGAATGAAGTCAAAAAGAAGCTGTGAGTGGCAGCTGAGTAATAAAGGGGGTGCACAGGTGTAAAGAAGTACATGCAAAGTCCTTATCCTGTGCTGTAACAAATCTGTTACAATAGGCAATCTAGAGGCTAGACACTTCGTTTGGAAATTGATCTCAAGGTTCATCAGTGGGTTCATACTTTTTCTGGTAGATTGTCTGCAAAATAGCAACAATTGCCCTTTATGCACAGATAGCAAAAAGTTATCTTAAAAAGTTGGACTAACATGTCTGTCAAATACTAAAATACTATGTATCAACTAAGCTGATCAGGCATTGCATTTGAGGTCAAGGTCATGCAGATTTACAAATTTAAAGAAAAAAAAAGCCTTCAAAATGCAAACGTTTCCCACCAAAAGCTGTGGATATTGTTGAATGTAAAATCATTTGAATTGCTCATTCTGTTCTTCGTTAATAGCTTAGCACCATATCCTCATTAAATAGCAGTGTCATACCTCTTCATTATTGTGTTATCTCTTTCGGTGTTATCTTTAGTTTGTGAGACACCAAATTTTGCAGTTTCTGTTTTGCCATAGTAGTGGTTATTTATGTAAGGTGAGCATGGTTTACAACAACTTTTGAAATCAACTGGAAGTATTGACATGTCTTTATATCCTGGTTATCTATATATCACCTTATGACTACTGCCAGATTACAGTTGTGGATGCTAGGCTGACATTGCCAGCGGTATCTGTTTCCTTCCCAATAAAATGTCAACTCTTTGAATGATATCCGTGACCTCCTTTTCAAGATGTGAAGGGTCCCACTAAGTGTTATATAACCTTCTGATCAAATTCAAGCTGAAAGCTTTACCTGGATATAGGTCTTCTCTCTCAGGACTGAGAAGAACTACATACCACCTAAAGGTGGTTCGTTTTTCAATTCCTTGCCGAAGGCCGAAGGAATCTCTGCGATGGTGATGTCATGTGTGTGTGTATGTTTGTGTGTGTGTGTGTGACACTTTTGATTGTAAACAAGATATCTCAACAAGGGTAACTCCGAGGGATCTCATACATAGCTTGTAGATTGCCCATGTGGAGTAAATGATCCCTATTGTTTTTGGTGGAGGTCAAAGGTCATTAGGGGTCACCAGAGGTCAAAAGCTTAAATCCTTGTAAACACGATATCTCAAGTTAGGAAACTGTGAGGGATCTCGTACGTAGAATGTAGATTGCCCATATTGAGTTGATAATCCCCACAATTATTGGTGGAGGTCAAAGGCCATTTGGGGTCACCAGTGGTCAGAAGGCCAAAACCTTGTAAACACGATATCTCAAGAAGGGTAACTGTGAAAGATCTCATACTTAGCATGTCCATTGCCCATATTGAGCAGATCATCCCTGTTATCTTTTGATGGCATTTGGGGTCACCAAAGGTCAAAAGGAGTGATTCATGTTTGTTACAGTATATCCATATGGCAAGGAATCACTAAGCCTTTTGGCTTTTTGGTTGATAGCATCTGGCAAACCAAGCAGTCAGGGTGGTTGCTATTACCAATCATATCTTTCCACCAGTAAACAGAAAGCGCTATGGCATCCCCTTGAATGTTAGTTATTTTTAGCTCACACATTGTACACAGTACAATGTGTGAGGTGATAAAATGGGGCAGATGTAGTCAACTTTTCAACAAAAATTTTCAGCCTTTTGATGTGTGGAGATTTTGAGCTGAAATGTTGGTACATGATTGTTTGTTGATAGAGCAATAAAACTTGCCTTTTTGCATTTTTATATGCAAAAGTTTAACTTGGTTTTTAAGCAATTTTTGTAGGGCTGAGTTCACTGTGCCTGCTGAACAGGTAGCTGTTTTATTCATTGCACTTATAGCAGTGTACTTGGTTGTGTGTTCAGTTGCTGTCTCGCAACTGCCTGTGCCGGTTTGTTTTGAAATTTGATCCGTTCACACACATCAGTCTTTGTTCATCAAGTGGCCTGTGCAATCACAATGCTTTGGGATACCTAATTGCAAATAAATTATCAAGGTTCATTAAGCAAGGAGGTCCATGGGAACTCCCTGCATTGAGCAGCTACTTGATTCACGATAACAAAATTTGAATTCGAAATTTGAAGCAAACTCTGTGGTCAGTTTGGCTTACAAGAAAGGAAAATGGTTTAACCTGTTGTGGGGATATGTCCCATTTTGTTCCTGGCTCAATTGAGATGGTTAAGTCAAGTAATTGCAATGCTGTAACTGTTCTGAGTTCAACTCCAGTAGCAGATTTTTGAGTCTGTGGTTTGTTTTGATTGAGTGCAAACCTATGCAGTGTTTGCTTGTAGAGTTGTAGGTGCAACTAAATTTACTTTGCAAACTTGAACAGTTTAATAAAATCAGTTTAATTTCAGTCTTGCTGCTAATTTAAGTATGTAACCTTTACAGGCCTTCTTGATTTTAGAGAATATGCAGTGATATTTGTAGATCTGTCATCAAACTGTGTCAGTTGCAGTGTGATTTTTCAGTGATTTTTCAGTTGGGTTTTGAGTTCATTTATTATTATGCTCTTCTCTTGCCTTTTGCCTTTGTAAGGTAAGGAGGTTTTGTGGAAGTTGATGAATAAATGGTAAAATTTGGTTCTTTGAGTTCCTATATTTAACAGACAAGAGAAATTGTGTGAGCTACACAACAGCATTGCTGCTCTAGTTCAGTAAAGCTTAAAGTAGTAGTGAAAGTGATGCCCTTTGTTGAAGTGGGATGCTGTGGGATGGTGTGAGGTTGGGCAGGGGAATGTTTGCCAGTGCCTTGTTATTAATGTAAGAATTTGCATCATTTAAGCGAATGTGCAGGGTGCATTGACAAATCAAGAGATCCACTGAGGACATTCACTTTATTTGGTATGTGAAATAATGTGATACTTTGATATTTACGGGAAGTGTAATTGATTTCACTTATTTTTTGAGCTAAACCAGTGCTGTGTTAGAAGTTTTGCAAGGGCAACTGATATTTTTCATCTCAGCAGAAGGAACAGTTAGAACAGGAACGTCTTAGAAGGGAGAGAGAGGAGAAGGAGCTAGAGTGGCAGAGGTTGCAGCGGGAAAAAGAATACAAACAAAATCAAATTCAGAAAGAAATGGAGAGGAAAATCATGGTAAGATTTATGCTGTACTCAGTCTTTGTGGCATGTTTATCAAAGTGCCCCCCTCCCTCCACCCCTTAGTTTCCTCTATAGTACAGCTGGATGTGGGGGGTGGGCGGTAAAGGAAATGTCTTTCCTTACACCCTTTAACACAAGGGTGGTGCCAGCGAGGGGGCCAGGGGGGCCATGGACCCCCGTCGGGGAAATTTTTCGGTTTCGTCGGGGAGTTGTTATGTATACGATAGAACATGTAGTCCCCGACAACGCCCAGTTGCCCCGACGATTTACTTAATTTTGGTCTAAATTAGGGCAAATTCTTCAATAAAAACCCCAAATTTTCCAATTTTCTTCTTCAAAGCCCCATTTTTTCAAATTTTCCATGGAATATGCCGGCAATTTTTTCAAATTAATATTTTTAATATGATGTTACGTAAATCGTTTTTGCATGTATGATTATTGTTGTGAAAAGAAACAATAAATGAAATGAAATGAAAAATGAAATTTTCTCCAAAAAGAGCCCAAAACTTTCGGCGCGCTTCGCGCGCCAAAATTTTCCTTCAAACATCGTTTCGGCACTTTATTTGCTTCGTTGAGATTTTGCAATGCTGGCCCCCCCCCCCCGTCGGGGAGCTTGGCCCCCCTGTCGGGGAAATCCTGGCGCCACTCCTGCTTTAACAGTCACATTGTCCAGAATTTGAGTAGCTCTGTAGGCAAAATAAGTGATTGAAATCGTATGAAGTTCGTGTTCTTTGGTGTACTTGTGAGTGAAATCACAGTAACTTCTTATTTTCTCTTTGTGGACTTAAGTTTTAAAGCACCTGTAAAAATGTGTCCCCTCTCTCTTAACCTGTAGTATAATTTAACTTGTAGTAATGGAAGGCTTTGAAGTTGCTTCTTCTTCCAACGGTTACATTGTCCAGATGGTGACCAGTGCTGTGGACAAGTAGTTGAGTGAAATCTAAGTTGATGTTTCATTTCTCATACACCTCTTTCTCCCCTTCCCCCTCCCTCTCCCCCACCTCTCCCCTCCACTAGTTCCCATCCCCTCAAAACTGTACTTGCTGTAGTAGTTTAAGAATTCTAAAGTGTCTCTTGGCAGAATTTGTAGTACTTGCTTATTCACTGTAAAGGGAAGTGCTCCAGACTGAAACAGTTCTTGAGTGGAAAGTGTTTGAAGTTGTGTTCTATTTGTGAAAAGTTACCTGTGAGTAATATTGAAATTTCCCTTTTTGCCCTCAGTGGATCAATTTCAGGAACATGTCAAAGCCCTCCACACTTTTGTGCACACTCTCTGCAAATTTAAGTTGGAAAAAGTGTTTTACATTCCCTGGCAAGCAAGTCAACTTTCCCACAATTTTGACATGTTTTCATGTGCAAAACTAGCCAAATTTCCCTCCAATTGCCAAAATTTTCCACCACAATTTCCCTACAAGGATCTTCCCAGATTTCTGATTATTTCCGCTCTTGCTTTAAATCAAAACTATAATCCTAGTCATCCTTTCATTCAGACGTCACAATTTGCAACAATGTAAATTTGTAATCACAAGAAGTTTTGCCAAGTACAAAAAATGTCACTGCCTTAAAACATAGTTTCTTCCCCAGAGAAATGACTTTCTTCTCTTTAACATTAATGAAACGTTTCTAAGGATTTCTTGTGTTCCTCCGCTGTGCTTTGTAAAGCTCTGTGTTAAAACAAATGCTTTGAGGGCATTTCTTGGTAAAACTTCCCATGAAGAGTGGTTTCCCTGTTGTGTCCATTTAAGCAGAAGGTGAATGCTCACTGATAAGTCTCTGGAAACAATTGCTCCTCCAGCTATGTTTCAGGTTTTCTATTTACACTGAATCTAGATGATGACATTCTTGCAAAAAGACAATCTCTGAAGATTAGTGTTTGTCACCTCAGCGAGGCCGGAATATTTTTGCCTGTCTCCTCAGTCAGTGTGCACACACTGCACAGTTTAGACATAATTGTAATATTTGAATTTAGTGCTTGTAATTTTCTTTTTAGTATTATATGTGTATGGTTTGGGTTACTCCAGAGGCTTTACTTTTTACCTTTTGTTTACATTTATAATAAGTGTAAGAACTTGAAGCAGTTGAAAAATATGCAAGTATTGTAAAATTATCATTTTAATGAAATAACGTCAGTATAGGAAGAAATTTCAATTTAGAGTGGTTTTGGTCGTAAAAAGGTGAATATTTTCGGCATTATGATAAAGGTATATTATTGTCAAGGAATCATTGATTCATTTGATTGAGGAAAAGGTTGACTAAAATTTAACCAGAAAAACTGTAGTGATGACTTTCACTCTATACAGGTTATAATACCAATACTAGATATTTCTTGTTTTTTGTACTTCTGTCGTCCAAGCTGTTCATTTGCAAACATGAGAAAAGTTGCTTTAAGGTTGTACAATGGTCTGTGGTCATTAATATTCCATAATTCAGGTGGCAGAGAAAGTGACTACTGGCCTGTGAGATAACGTATTATGCAGAAGGTAGAGTGATTCTTCCCTTTGGTTGCTAATGAAATAGTGATTTGAATGTGCCTTAGGGATAGAGTGACCTACATTACAAGCAGCAGGAAAAAGTACAATGGAACTCAAAATGAAAACTGAAAAGGACAAGGTCATGTGACATTAAGCTGAGGAGAAAATTCCAGGGTACCAATACAACAAACTAGGGGGAATCAAGGCCATTTTGTAAACAAGGGCTGTCAAATAGTAAACAATGGCATCAATGCAAAATAATACAGAAAGACGACAAGCCCTTCATCACCTTTTGTGTTGGTAATATTGTTAGGAATGGAAGCCCTAGGCAGTTTGAGAAAATAAAAAAATAAAAAAAGAGAGTTATTATCAGTGCATCACATTAGTATTAGTAATATTCTGCTGGATTCTGGCATGGAGGAAAAATTCCAGGGTACCACTACAACAAACTAGGGGGAATCAAGGCCATTTTGTAACAAGGGCTGTCAAATAGTAAACAATTGCATCAATACAAAATAATACAAGAAAGACAATAAGGCCACGATCACCTTTGGTGTTAGTCATTTTGTGACAGTTTGAAGGGACAGTAGAAAATAAATTTTCAAAATAGAAAAAAAAATATTTCAGTTAATATTAGTGCATTACATTGGAATTATTCATTTCTGCAGGATTGTGGGGTGGAGGAGAGATGCAAGGAGGCACTCTGAGTAGTGATTTCATTGTTGGGAAAGGGTCTGTAGTGTATTTATTTGGAAATAGATTTACCATAGAACCTCATGATGAGAACTTCAATTTGGTAAAATCTGTTAAATCACAGTCATTTTGTAAAGTTGGTGAATCTTCTTATGAATATTTGGCAAATTTTCTAGATTATGTCTAATCTTTGCAACTGTAAATATATGCTTACATCACTCAATAGAGGTCAGAATTTTTGCCAAATGAATGTCTGTCTGTATTGTCTATGTTGACTTAAATTATGCAGTCTTCTTATTAAAAACTGGTGCAGATATGCAGACAAAATAAGAAAGGACCTACCTGGCAGACTTTTCAAGAATGTAACTTTGTCATGATGCTAAACATTAGCTTACAATAATTGTGAAAAGTGTTGAAGGAAAAGGGATAAAAATTGTTGGACAGATAAGAATATGAGCAAGTTTGCTAACTTGCAAATGATAAAGTAATACTGTTTTACAGTTTGGCATGATTTGCTTTCTCATAAAACTTGTCAATCTACATCGCCCCTCTCTTACCTCCTATTTACACTTGTAATTCCCACTTACCCGTAACTAAACCCTGGTCAACTAAAAGCACAGTGGAGAGAGGGCATCTCTCCTTAATACCTCTTACTTTCAATGTAACCCTCCCATACCTGCAGTGAAGGCCCCCCCCCCCCCCCCAAAGTCAATAGTGTGTTCGGAAGGGAAACAAATTTATACAAACGTACCATTTGTGGCATTAAAAACAACTCTTACCCAGTTACCCAGCCTTGCCCAGTGGGAAGTGGGAGGCACGGCCCACTTTGCCTCCTGTGGGTTTCATATGCAGTACATGAGACAAGAAGGAAACCTAGAGTGGCCATATGTCAGCATTTTTGCTAAATTGTCAGGCTTTTACATAGCCTGTCCTCCATCAGGTGTTAGTCAGCTATGTTGATGTGTCCTCCTTTTTGAAGTTCTGCAAGGTCACAATGATAAATGAAATATTATACAAATGAAAAGCAAAATCAGTCAAGAGTAAAATTATCCCTGCAATACCATCATGCATTCAGCAACAGCCTAAACAGTGTATACTTTAGGGTTACCACCCATCCCGATTAATCGGGATTAACCCATTTTTGAAAGGAAAAGTGAGCGTCCTGGCCGGTAAGACAAATCGTCCCGATTTTCTCAAAAACGAAAAGGCTGCAATATTCGGTACCATGTTTTTTGTGTCTGCAGTAAAAGTCCTCATGATTGATTACTGTTTTTAGCCCCAGAGATTAGGCTATAGCCTGAACTTCTGACCTGTACTGTAGCAATGTATCTCTAGTTATGTACGTCCCGACTGAACCGGCTAACTGTGCTGTTTCAATGGTAGGCCTATACTGTACGTATGAGTGTGGCAATTGTGAGTTGTACTGTTCATTTTCAGATATTTTTTTGATTATGCAGTTATGCCACCAAGTCCGCATTAATCGTGTGACCAGTCAGCAGATTGTGGTCTTTGGAGTCAGTGTGGTGCAAACTCAACTTATTATTAATTACATTTCTGAAATTGTCCATTTAATTATCAGGCAAACAAAAGTAGTGAAATCAGCTTTAAATATTGCACCATTTGGCTTCTAGGTAGGTACCTTAACTTAATTTTAGCAAAGGGGAGGGGAACCCCCTCTCCTTAGACCCCTCCCCCCATATCAGTCTCCAAAGGTTATGTCCCACTTTCATCTTGGAGAAATATGGTAACCCTATTTGTACTCATCAGTTACATTGGCAGATGACCATATTTTAAGTCAGCATGTGCAGTTGGTTTGATTCGTTAACCCGTTTGATATGTAGCATCATGGGTATGTAGGCTCTGTTGCAATGATGTGTTGACACAAATTAATGCTGGCGTGTAGGTGTCTCACACTCCCCTGGCCCCTTCAACAGTATGTCAGGTTAGAGGCCTGAACACATGTCAACCCCCTTGCCTCGTTTTACCCTGGAAGAAGAGACAGAAATTTTCTTCCGTGATGCAGGGGATTATTTGTGCAAGCCTCTCATCTAACTTACAGGGAGAAAGCAGCCACCCTAAGTTTATTTTCAAAAATCTTCTACATCTTTCAAACCTCATCTGTACAAATTTAGCAAATATGTAACAAAATATTGTCACATTGTTGATAGGAGCCCTTCCTAAATTAGGATGATGGGAATTCAACTTGAGGGACTGCATTTCCCTTTAAGTCACTTTTCACTGTATGTATGAAGGGAATGTGTGGCCTTCAGTGCACTGCAAACTCATTTGCCACAGACAGCCATCTTGTCCGCTAGTCTAAGTTACAGCCCAAACATTTGTAAATATGTTCAGTAGATTTCGCATTTGTCCTTTGATGACAACAACATGCTGCTACTTTGCATTCTTTCACTTGGCCTTTGGAAAAGATATTGGGAATATGCCAAGGGTATAACAGTGTTCATAAATTTGTCAGAGTTTAATGGCTGATTCTGTAGGGTTGTTGTAAACATTTGCCCTTCAAATGGCTCAGAAAATATGTTCAGAATCAATTGCTTAAGAGTGGAAAGGTAAGTAGTGTTAAATGTTATGAGGGTTCCTGTAGAAAGTGTTCCTTTTTTAACCCTGGTGAACATAAACCTAAAAATATTAAAGTTAAGCACTTGCAATTGTGAAGCTTACCATCCCCAACTGAAATGGAACTTTCCAAGTAGCAGGTAACCTGATCCGTGGCACGTATGTAGAGCTTGTGACCTTTGACCTACAGCTGTCTGGCTGCTTTTTGCCCATGACAAGTTGCACTGGTTTCTGCATACATATGCACACAACTCTGTGCTGTTTATACAGTGCAGCAGATTGGGCAGGTTATTATGCACTAACGTTAGACACTGCATGCAAGGGTGTGCTGTTTAAGTGAAATGTGTTGTTCAGCAAGGAGTTTCATTTGAGAAAGCAGTTTGTTGTTGTGCAATCCCGGCTTTTGCCCCCTGAAAGGCAAAATCAAGTTAAGCGACATCGTCAGTAGGTTAGCTAACCATTAGACTTTTTTCTTTGGTCTCAAGTTATGCCTATACTAGCCGAGGCTAACGTTAGGCCTAGGCCTATCTTTTCTTTTGATGAGCATTGCCATAGCCTAGCCTTAGTCATTTAGTGTTGTGGCCTGTTGAAGTTGTATAGGCTAGGCTCACAACTTGGCTTTAGTTGTGATAGTTTTGGGCTTGTTAGTATTATGAGGATGTGAAGCAATGCATGCATTTTGTTCATGAGTTTTTGTAGTAGGCTATAGTAGCCAAGATATTTTCTGCCAGCTGTGCTGCAGTAATATAATGTATTGGACTGTCATCACAGACAGTTCCTTGCCCTAGGCTAGGCCTATGCCCCATATCTTCTGCATTGGAAGATCAGAAAAAATTTTTGGGCAGTGCTGACTTCGGTCATACGCCTAGTCCTAGGGCCTTAAAGTTGGAAAAAAAATGGTATGTATTTGTTTTGAAATTCTTGCTAGGAGCCATGAGTCGGTATAGGCTCAATATCCCCTCACACTAAAAAGCGTTAGGCTAGCGTAAGTCCTAGTTTCACTAAATCTGAAAAGTTAGTTTCGTAATGAGCTTCATACCTACAAATAATGAGAGTAGACCTTACAAAAACATTGCGAATTGCTGTTTGAGAGTCACCTACACATGTGTCTCTAATATTTTTGGAAATTTATGCCCAATTTATACTCTAGATACCCCTCTAGATCGTTAGAGATTCTCTTCAGCATATATACTCATTTAGTGTGTAGAAAGCACTGGTCATTCAGAAGAGCATAGGCTTGAACTTTGGGAATAAAATCTCTGTGTTTTAGATGTCTAAAAATTTATTTGTCATATCATCGGTCACAAACGTGGTAACCAAATATTTTGAGGGATTTTGTCTACAATTTTGCCAGCTTTTTCAGAATTATTTTGTGAACTTGTGTTCACACTCTTATGGACCCTGTGTAACGTTCTTGAGGCAAAAACTTGATACCCCGAATTTTTCCGTTATCCGTTCTACCCTTGGTCCCGATGTGTTTGAATTAACTGGGTTTTACTATCTCATGACTCGCGGGACCGTATTACCATTGCAGGCCTAATTTCACTGAATGTTTGGGGTGTTTATACGTGCGCCCACTAAATCTCATTGGTTGTAAAGTAGTACGGAACATCGGATGAAATGCACTGTGGAACATAACCTGAACAGTGCAGTGTGTGGTAGACTTCACTTATTCTCTCATACTTACAGGGTCGGGTACTTCCTCAATCTGCTTACAAATAAATATCAAATTCTTTGCAATGAGTAAATAAAAATTTACATCATCTGGAGTTGCAAAAGAAGGATTCTGCATGATGATTAGAGCACCCAACCACTTTTTATGGTGGAAACACGACTTGCCGTGGCCATGTGAGGGAATTTTGAAAATGCTGTGGAGATCCCATAAAATGCCGTGGAGAGCTGCTGTCTCCACAGCATTTTTTTGGTTCCTTGCGATAGCAAAAGGAACCTATGCAGTCAGCTTGGCGTGTGTGTGTGTATGTGTGTGTGTGCGTGTGTGTGTGTGTGTGTGTGACACGCTTCGGTACGCTGTAACTCAATAAGGGAAGGTTGGATGGAAGTTGGATTTGGTACGTAGGTTTGCCATGGTGAGAAGGCGTGCCCTATTGTTTTTGGTGGAGGTCAAAGGTCATTTGGGGTCGCCAGGGGTCAAACACCGAAAACCTTTTAATCACGATATCTCAATGTAGGAAGCTTGGATAGATTTCCTATGTAGTATTTGGATGCATTATGGCAAGAAGAGAAATGGCGTCATTTTTGGTGGAGGTCAAAGGTCATCTGGGGTGACTGGAGATCTAACACTGGAAACCTCTTAAACAAGATATATCTCAAGGTAGGAAGCTTGGATAGATTTCATACTAGGTATGTAGATGCTTTGTGGTGCAAAGACAAATCATGGTATGTTTGGTGAAGGTCAAAGGTCATTTGGGATCACCAGGGGTCAAACACCGAAAACCTTTTAAGCACGATATTTCAATGTAGGAAGCTTGGATAGATTTCATACTTGGTATGTAGATGACTTTTGGTGCAAGGATGAAGCCTAGTATGTTTGGTGGAGGTCATAGGTCATTTGAGGTCACCAGACACCTTTTTGACCAATTTTGTGCCACCCCTCTACTGTATTTTAACCAGTCTCACAAAATCAGCTTACCTCAACAGTACACTGCACTCCCTTTAAAACTGTCTGTGTACAAGAGGTCAATCCTGTGAGGTTGTTTAGGTTAGTTTAAAGGGAGCTGTCTAATGGGTTTCCATTGTGTGTACATGCATGCACTGTATGAGTCAACTATTGTGAGAGCAACTGTCAACTCCCTGTTCAAAGAATGGGTAAGTAAGGGCTCATGGTCAAGAGGTCAAATTTCATCACTTCATATACACACACAGTTGTTCTTCTGAGCAGTATTTGAACAATTTTTGTAGGTGGGTATGGCGAAAGACAGAGGAGTAATCATGTTACTAGCCTACGTAGCGCCTCTGTGGCTGCCGCCCATTTTGTAGGCTGCCGCCCTCAGTTTGTTTTTTCGCAGTGATGAGCTGAACGAAAAAACTTCGTCCGCTCCGCGGGGTATCATGTTACTGGCTTGTTGTGTTGGGAGGGTTATACTGAAACATTTCCAAACAACAAGTTATTAATTGTAGACGTGTGCTAGTCACAATCATCACACCTAAAAGTACCACACACTACTCAAAATCAAATGTTGAAAGCTACAGCAAGTGCATCAAAGCATCATTTCACATGTTATGGTTTGAGCTTGTGCACAGTCCGTGCTCAAGTTTGGGGTCACCAATCCTCAAACACAGAACTTTTTAAACACCACATCTCAAGTTAGCAAGCTTGTATAGATTCCATATTTAGTGTGTGGATGCATTATGGCAAGAAGAGCAGTAGTGTCATTTTTAGAGGAGGCCGTCTGGGGTGACCAGAGGTCAGACACTGAAAACCTCTCAAACAAGATAGCTGAAGGTAGCAAGCTTGGATGGATTTCATACTTCACATGGTATTGCATTATTCCAGCTGAAAAACCATGAGGTTTGTCGAATGTATGTAGGCGTTACCATAGTAACAGTAAACTTAAAACCAGCAAAATTTTGTTTGTATTTGTATGGTAATGCCTCAGTTTCATTACATGCAGCAAGGAACCACAGTGCCCATTGGGCTCTTGTTACAGAAATTGCCGTGGAGACATCCAGGGGAATTTTTTGGCCTGAAGGGGTAGATTAGCCAAGTGTCTATTTAACCCTTTCACAGTCAGATACGTACGGTTTCCAGTCAAGTCGCCCCCTAGCAAAGTCCCCCCTGGCAGTCGCCCCCTTGGCCAACAAAGTCGCCCCCTGACAGTCACCCCCTGAAAAAGTCGCCTCTCAACAAAGTTGCCCCTCGATGGTCCCGGCAAAATTTCTTAAAAACAATAATATTATATAGATACATAGATACAGTAGGCTAATCACTTTTATTAGCTGTTATCGAGTGCCTATACACTTTTGTTGCTGATTTGACGTCAGGCTTTAGCCTTATGCATACCCTGCAGTGTTTTTGGAACCAACATCTAATTGCAATTTTTTTCCTTCTGTGAAGTTTAGAAAAATTAATCCTGTAATTTTAATTACTTAAAACATTAACTTCTTTTATACCGAATGTTACTTAACGTTCAATTAGAGGTGTAAATTTGGCAACAATTCTGTGAAAAGTGTACATTTATCTCTTGAACGCTTTCGATCAGTTTCATACAAAATGCGGGAGTATGTAAGTACAGTTGGTATGGAAACAGTACGCAATTCTATATCCATGTACCTACGTACGTACGTACAGTAGTATTACCGAGGTATATGTAAGTGGGCCTATTGCACATAAATGGTGCGTGAACATAGACTGAGTGATTATCTTTTTGTTTATTATTAATTTACATGAATCAGTTATGATGAAATTTTGCCGGTGTTGACTTGAACAGAGGGGGCGACTTTGTAGAGGAGCAACTTTGTCAGGGGGCGACTTTGTCAGGAGGCGACTTTGCTAAGGGGCGACTTTGTTGGCCAAGGGGGCAATTTTGTAGGGGGCTACTTCGTGAGGGACAACTTTGCTAGGGGGCGACTTGACTGGTCCCATATGTACTACTGTGTATCAGGTTAATGTATCCTTCACAGCCACTTAGTTCTGTTATGTATTCAACCTACCATGCTTGAAATGACCAAACTAGCTATGAACATACCCCCAGAAGTTGGTTCGACTTTCTGAACAGCTTACACATGTAATTTGTGTAGTTGGCGCTGTTGGAATTTTCTTCATACCCTGAACTAATAAAGATATGCTGAGCAAACAAAATGGCAGCCTCCAAGAGCAAGTCAGAGTTAAGCAGTGCATATTTTTGAATCAGCATAGGAAGTTCTGAGGGTGGCCTTGAAAAAAGACTGAAATTGATTCATATGATATGTCCCTGAACATACTGGATGGTAATTGGGCCTCTGTCAATTGCCAGGATGTTTTTGCATAGCCAGATTTGTGATCTCAAAGCAGATGAAGATCATGCATCAGTACAGGGACTGGTTCCGCGAATTTAAGCTACCGGCAGCCATTTTGAATTTGTACAACCAGAATTGCATTTTAAACAACCGTTTCTGGTAGAGAAATGTACATTTTACAATTTTTGTGTTCAGATCAACTTCAAAGTAAGTGTAGGTAAAAAGTAATGTTAGATTGCCAGTAATGTCAAGAACCGTGTTAAGCCAGCTGGCTGAAAAGGGCATAATAGAAAAATTTGGGATGACTGCAAAAGGGTGAAGATACTAAAATGTTTCTGGATGGCAGTAGTAAAGTGGTAGGGGTTTTCAGCAGATGTGATCTTTGTAGGCAATTTGTTCTACTATTCCCTGGTTGTTTTCAGAGTGAACACTGGTCTCAATTGCATCTGGATAAAGTGTTCAGTATATGTGTTAGTTTTAGAATGATGTGTGTGATGAAGGGTCAGTTGGAGGTAGGTTTGCACTGGATTGGCAAGATGCATCCCTGTGGCGTTGTAAAGTAAGGTAGTGGTCTCCCTAGTGGTTGACTAATCATCCTGTTTTAGTTCTTTCATAGGGTCAGAGGCACTGTACCCATTAAATATTCTTGCTGCCAGTTTTTAGATTTGTTATACTTTTGCCATAAGTTCCATAGGAGGATGGGGTGAAGGGAGAGGGCTTAGAATTGTGAGTGAGGCTATGAATTAAATGTAGGTTAGCATTTATGCTGGCTGGCTGTAGTTTTAATTGGATCACAGAAGTATGGTGGTGCAGTTTCTTGGGGGAGGGGGAAGGTAGCTGATTTTCCATTTAGCCTGTACTCAACCTTAGGCAGGAAGATGTTGCAGGGTACGAAATGATTTTGTGGTACAAAAGTACCCCTTAAAATGGGTATTATTGCTTATCACAGATTAGGTCAAATGATGCAAAATTAGAGATCTTTCATTGAAGGAAGCCCATTTTGGGTTCCTTCTCTACCTGGAAAACTGGACAAAGTCAGGAATTTGGCTGGGAAAATCTTTTTTTGGACTGGGAAAATTGTAAAAATGAAAACAGTCGTACTGTATGCAGGCACTACCCCTTCCAGTAACCAAGAAGATACACTGAAGAGGCTAGGTAGGTTACACTATGGCATCTTTTGAATGTTCTGTACGGAGGCCACCATGACAAGGGTGTCCATATCTGCAGCCAGTCTTGCCTCACTCTGGTGTTACGTTACTTGAAGCTAGAGGCTGATTTGTCTTCATTTTTGAAGGCCTAGGAAGTCACAAATTAAAATCGTACTAATAATGAAAGAAAAAAAAACTGATCAAGGATTAAGTTATTGCCATCTTAGGCCAGTATTATGTTGCATGTGGAGAATATATGTAGTTAGGCTATACCTCAAATGGTAGCATACTTACCCTTTTGGAAGGTGTGGGAGGTTACAAATAAAAATTTAAATGAAAGAAAAAACACTGATCACGAATTAACTCATTCCCATTATTGGCCAATATAACGATATTGCATTTGGAAAATATTTATGGTTAGGTCTATACCCCACGCAGCTACTCAACAGTAGCAAACAATTTTAAATCCTGCTGCACCACGGTCACTTTGATAAGCTCATGCATACAATGTTTAGCCTCTTGATCAGGTATAGCAATCTTGTGCACACAAGGCTGGTATACAGTAGCAGTCATATTGCATGGTTACAGGTGGTCATGTCCTCCTTTTTGGTTTCAATGATAAGAGAAACCTATGCATTCATGATGGTGTGTGTATGTATGTGCGTGTGCATGTGTGTATGTCAGGTTTAGCAATCTTGTGTACACAAGGCTGGTGTGTAGCAGTCACATTGCATGGTTACAGGTGGTCATGTCCATCTTTTTGGTTTCGATGATAAGAGAAACCTATGCATTCATGATGGCGTGTGTATGTATATATGTGCGTGTGTGTATGTGTGTTTGTGACACTTTGCTCATTGACACGATATCTCTAGAAGGGAAAGTCTGACAGTTGTCAAACTTGATACATAGATGCCCCATGTTAAGAGGAAGAACCCAATTGTTTTTGGTGAGGGTCATGTCACTGGGGGTCAAAATCTGAAAACCTTGCTAACACAATATGTCGAGGTAGGAAGCATGGATGAATTTCATACTTTGCATGTATGTGTTATGGTAAGAGGAAGAACCCTATTGTTTTTGGTGGAGGTCAAAGGTCATTTGGGGTCACCAGGGGTCAAACCCTGAAAGCCTTGTTAACACTATGTCGAGGTAGGTAGTTTGGATAAATTTCATACTTTGTATGTAGGTGCCTTATAGGAAGAGGAAGAACCCAATCATTTCTGGTGGGGTTCAAAGGTCGCCTGGGGTCACCGGGGATCAATCCCTGTAAACCATGTTAACACCATATCACAAGGTAAGAAGCTTGGATAAATTCCATACTATGTATGTAGATGCCTTATAGTAAGAGGAAGAATCCTATCATTTTTGATGGGGTCAAAGGTCACCGTGGTCACTGGGGTTAAAGTCTGGAAATCATGTTAAAATGATATCGTGATGTAGGAAGCTTTGACAAATTCATACGTTGTATGTAGATGCCTTATAGTAAGAGGAAGAATGCTATCATTTTTGGTGGAGGTCAGAGGTCATCTAGGGTCACCAGGGGTCAAACCCTGAAAACATTGCTAACACGATATCTCAAGGTAGGAAGGTTGGATAAATTTCATACTTTGTAGTTAGTTGCCTTATAGTGAGAGGAAGAACCCTATCATTTTTGGTGGAGTTGAAAGGTCATTTGGGTCACCACGGGTCAAAATCTGAAAACCTTGTTAACACGATATCTTGATGTAGGGAGCTTGAATGAATTTCATACTTGGTATATGTAGATTCGTTGTGGACGAAGAATCCTATTGTTATGATGGAGGTCAAAGGTCACATGGGGTTACTGGGGGTCAAACCTTGAAAACATTGTTTACACGTTATCTTGAGGTAGCAAGCTTGGATAGTTTTTATACCTAGTATGCAGATGCATTATGGTGAGACTAAAAACACTATTATTTTTGGTAGGGTCATAGGTCATCTAGAGTCACCAGGGGTCAAATGCTGAAATACTAAGATTGTCATCTGGGGTTGCCAAAGGTCAAATTCCAAAATTTCCCCAAAATTCTTAAGCTCAATATGAACACAAAAAGTATTTTGCCAATACGTTAAGATACTGTAGCATTTGACCAGTGACTGAAAGAAATTGGACAACATGGTATTATTTGGAATAAAACATATATCATGGAAACCTCAATACATTTTTGCAGTCTGGTTAGGAATGTAACCAGAAAGGGTACTGAAGGGGCGAGGGGGAGAATAGCTTTCAGGGGAAAATATTTCAGGAGGGCTAAATGTACCAATATATATTTCAGGTCATAGTGATTTTTTCCTCAAATTTGCTGGGGAGACAGGGTGGGAAATACTTTGATGAGGATGGGTGGCAGGCATACCCCCCAAGCTGAGAGTGCCAGATATGCATATGCTCTGAAATTTTGTGTAGCAGGAAACCTGAACATACTGAGACCTTGAAAAAAATGGTGAAATACCTCCAAAAAGCCTGGAATTTTATGTTCTTAAAAAGTAGGAACCGTGTCAGTAGGGTGAAATGTATGTATTTTTGTTGTTGCAGAAGACAGAATTGGATGCGGCATAGTTAACACTAAATGTTTCTTGAATTTCACCATGATGAATCGGTGATCACACCACAGCAGTGCTATGGCTAAATGAAATTTGGCCTTGTGCTTGCTGTCATTTGTGTTGTAACTATTCAGCAGTATTAGATGTCTGGAAATGATGACTTGGAAAAGAGGGGACATCTGGCATTTCCTTTCCCCTTGCCCCTCCCCAGCATGGATCTGCCACCCTATGAAGTCTGACAGGGTTATGGTGATCTGAAGTTAATTACTACCCTCTCCATTGCATTGTTATGTGCACTGCAAGTCTGGCCTGCTAAGACTTCACCATGGAATAGACCAGTAGCACAGCCAGAAAAAGAAAAATTTGGGGGGGGGGGGGCGCTACCATCTCATGGGATGGGGGAGGGGGTGTCAAATGTGGAATGATGAATATACATTGTTTTTACTCTTGGATTTTCCAGTGGGGGCATCTGGGGGAAAGATACTTTAGTGGGGATCACACCACCCCGCCCCGCCCCCCCCCCCCCCATTAGCTGTGTCACGGCAATAGACTCCAGAAGCTGGAAAAAAAATCATAAGTTTGTGTGATTTAATAAGCTAGTAGGCCTCAGAGCAGGCAGCTTTTTGTTCAGCTCATCAGTATGTAAAAGCAACTACTATAAACATTATAGCTAAAAACATGACATTTGCATCACAAAACTGACAGAAAAGTTTGATCCTTTGCCACAAGTTGATTGGCTCAAATGTGAGTTAAATATTGCAGGGAGAAGCACTGCAACTATTGCACAGCCAGTGTGATCAGTGTAACAAAAACTCAGATAGTGTTACTTGATTTGTCCCTTGTTTACCATGGTACCTTGCATCTTACTTTCAGTAGCAGTACAGTGTCAGACCTGTGTGGTATTTTTATAACCTGTAACAATGTAATTCATAGCCTGTGGGTAATAAATTTTAGGGCTAGATCTACATGCTCATAACATATGGCTCCAGGGTTGTGTGCTAGACCAATATTAGTGGTAGGCTTCAAGAAGAGAGTCCAACCAGAGAATACCTGGTAAAATATGTAAGAGTGGGTATGTTCCTGATGGTATTGACAGGATATTGGGGTACTATGTCAAAGAAACTTGGAAAATATGACAAAAAGGTTTATTTGCCTTCCAACTTCCTCCAAAACCTTTTGAAACCATTTTTACTAGAGTTGGTAGTGAAGTTAGTGCCAGGCAGTGCTAGGCTTCATGACTGTTAGACCTGGGCACTGAAGAACATTCCTGGGCATCACAGCCCAGCGCCTCCCACTATAGCTGCAACACTGCATAGCTCGCAGTTTCAGAATAAAGTACAGTTTCATATCCAAAAGTAAGTTTAGCTTTAACAGTTTAAGGTTGATGTGCTCTGTGACACTCATGCATGGACTTTAGATAGTACGATATCAGTCATAGTGACATGGCCTTTGCTATTGTTCTAAACCTTGTTACACACCAGTTTGAGGTCCTTCTGGAATACAAAAGTAATACGGAGGCTCGTTTTCACTCTTAGAAGTTTTATTTATTTTTTTTGTAAATATTTTGAAAGTCCAAGCAACTTACTTCCTTTGGTGATCAAATGCATGTTGTGAACAAACTTAGATGAATGGTTCTGTTGGAGAGTAGCAGTTTGTGTGAAAGTTTTACAGGGCTTTATGTTAAATATTTCAGTGTTAATGCTTAAGCATTCAGCAGTGATTTGACTTCTTGTCCCACTGTAGTTCCTTGGTTGTTTCAAATTGATGCTTTTTGACAAATATTTACTTAGCAAATGCTATGTGTGTGTGAATTGGGGACAGAGGGGGAGTGTTTGTGCATGTCTGTGTGATTACCTCACTCCCAGGGGAGACACATGTCTTTTTGTGCATACATGTAGGTGGAATGGAAAGATACCCAACACATACATTTGGTTTGTGGTACGTCTGCTTAGTGTATAGACAGTATGTGTCATATATATTAATTTGACTGCACTTCTTGTCTTGGTTTTATTTGTCAGACTACAATGCTTTTTGTGGTATTTTATGGAATCTTCTTTCTTTTCCTCATAGTATCCTAATCCTGGAATAATCACTGAACGTGAGCGGTTACAGAAACTTGCTACTTCTTTGGAAGGAAAGAACGATGATCATCTCTATAAACACGTGATGAGTCAGTTAAAACCCAAGTATTTGGGACATTCCCAGTCTGAAAAGAAAGGAGACAAAGTTCTTGTCAGTGACATAATAGGAACCAGTCTGAAGACCCAAACGACCAGTTCTCATGGTTTTCAGGTATTTCAACCTTACAAGCCATCGGTTGGGCACCACAAGGTGTCGGGACTGAAATTTGAGGAGGCACGTCCAGGAGTTCCTGTCAGGACAGAGCACAATAGATTGAAGTCATCGTCTTCATACATGTCAGCATTTCAGGTCAAGTCGCAGCACTTAGAAGGATATGCACCTTTTGGTCATACAGTTACATCTCCAAAATCCCATGATGAAAAGGCAGAGAATGCGTTAAGGGCTCATCTAAGCACCCATTCTCCTCATGGTGCTTTGCAGGAAAAGGACAAAAAAGGTATTCCAAATCCTCCCCCTCTGATCAAGAAAGAACCTGGGCTTGGGAGCCATGATTACAGAGAAAGCATGTCTGTTCATGAAATGGGGGCAAAAAGTTTGTGGGAAAAGCAAATTGTTGAGAGTCTTAAGGCTCAACAGGTTCGTTCAGTCAAGTCAGATGGGTCTTATTCTGTGCCAGTGATAGTTCGCAGGAAGGAAACAGGTTCACATCCCATGCAACCAATGGATGCCTCTCCTTTGAAAGTGGCATCTCCACAGCAGCTTTCACGTGCTGCCCTCCAAACTATGGAAGTAAAGTCAGTGAACTCAGCTTCCAGTCGGGCAACTTATTCACAGATTTCATCTGGAACAAACAGTACTACTTTAGTTTCCCAGTCATCCATTTTGATGTCGGCACTAAGACCTGATGAACAGATGCAGGGTGTGTCCCCCGAGGAGAGCAAGGGTACAGAGAGTAACCACCCAGGCAAAAGAAAGTCCCCTAGTCAGCCCCCAGCTATCAAGAAAAAGGCAAAAGAAGCAGCTGTGATGGGTGTGGTCTCAAGTGGCAAAGATTTTCGGAAAGCAGGAGCTGTTACACCTTTCTCTGATCACTGTCAGTCATTTCAAGGTACCAATCAATCTTCCTTAATATCTGGGAGTGCTATGCATGCCAAAGTTAGTGAAAATGTTGAACTTAAAATTGAAAAGGTTGACCAGCTGAAAAGAGTGTCTGCAGATCCAAATCCAGTTCAGAGAGTGGGTTTGCCAAATGCTATTGTCAAAAATGGATCACTGTCAGATAGTGAACGTTCCCGATCAGTATCTCCGAGGAGCATGAGTGACTCTTCAGACAGTCGTAAGACTGCATCACCAAACAGAACTTCTGTTGGTCATGTTAAATGCAAGAAAGCCTGGTTGCAGAGACTTTCAGAAGCAGTAGATTCTCCTTCCTCAAAAGAGGAAAAGAAGGAAGCTAAGGCAGGGGTAACTATGAAATCCTTACCTAATGGACACATACATTCCCCAACCTCTGCTAGTACTGTCAATGAGAAAGCCATGGTTACTTTATCAGATATTCAGAAAAACATTCCAGATCATATATATGACTTTGACAACATGTCAACCTGCTCAGACAGTTCAACAACTTCTGGGAACAGCAAACCTCGACAGAGGAGAAGCAGGGAGAATAAGAAGAGTAGAAAGAGAACAGGGAGTCCTGTTGTCAATCCATCTGTTGATTCTTCAAAGTCTCCAGTAAATGGTGTAACCTCAGGATTTGAAAGCCAAGGCAAGCTAGAGGGTATGGGTGAACTTCATAAGCAAGTGGTACGTATCCCGCTACTGGATTTTGCTTTTTTAGGCTCCTGATGTTCCGTAAATTTTTTTTTTTTTTTGAAAGGGGCGTGTTGGGGGATTGCTGGAGAAGGTTTGTGACTTGGGAAGATAATTTGAGGCAAATTTTTGTACTTGGAGTAGAATTTTGTGGTGTGGAGTGAAGTTATAAGAAATTTGATATAAAATTGGCCCTTTTTGTTGTCCTATGGAAGTGTTGCGAGTGATGTGATTTTCTTCCCACGAAATGAGCAGTTTTTGGAGCTTTGGTTGGGATTTGTAAAGGTGGTTGCAGCTATCTAGAGCAAAAATCTACAAATTTGACATTCTAAAAGTAAACACCTTTCAGCTTAGTTTCCTTCTCATCTTTAAAGTTTTGATGTGATCTTTGCAGCTATCCCTTTTTCAATTTCTGTTTACAGACTGCATCATTGATTGAACTCATGACCAAAGCTCCCAAGAAGCGCATCATAACACGTGCCCACAAAGAGAAGGAGAAAGAAGGTAAGTGTTTTTACTCTTGTAAGATGTTGAATCATTAGTGTTTGGAAAATAAACTTCAGATTAAGGCTCATACAAAATTTGGAAGGGCCTTTTAAAGGAATTTGTTAGAGCTTTTTGCCTCATTAATATACCAGGATGGCTGTTTGTCTCATTATAAAGATATTAGAAGGGAGAAGTGGTAAGCTTATTTTCCTGGTATATTTTTTGAACAGATGGTAACTTCCTCAAGTTGAAAGGGTGGGACCTGTGTTGGTATGTGGCAGGGTTCTAGGCAAGCCGTTTTAAACTGGTTGCTGCCCCAGGCTTGGATTTAACATTTTCACTCTGAACCCAGTGTAAAAGTTAACACCCAGTTTGGATCTCTAGCCCACCATTATATGAGCACCAAAAACAAAAGTTTGAACCTTCTGTAACACTTCCGTATGATGATTAGGGTAATGCTGTAGGCATTCAACTTGTTAACTGTTTGGTTGGAATATATTCCTGGCTTCAACTGCATGTGGTATTTGAAGCAAGCCGTTGATTCACCTGAAAGTGCTTGAAGTATGCAAAACATTTGCTGCTGCTTAAAGTTCTCACCCCTATTGTGCTTGAAACATGTTAACTGTTCACATCTTTTCATGCTTCCCTTGAAAGTATCTTCCATGATTTTTCAGAACATAAGTATCAATTATTGCAAGTACAGTATACACCAAGGATGAATACCTTGTATCAAGTAATGATGGAGTAGCAAAAATAGCCTGAACATTATGTGATGGTGTTAGTCATGAAGAAGCATAAGGAAGGTATCCTAATTGAAATTGGCTTTTCAACATTTGCCCTTTTAAAGTGAGTTTGGTATACTTGCCTTCTGTCAGTGGCTGTGGACAGCTGTTTCGTTTTCATCATTGTGGGAGGTAGTTTTTACAGTTGCCACATTTCATATTTTCAGTATTCTCCCTCAAAGGTACAGTTATAAATCTTTTCTCTTCCTGGGTCCCTCATGGCATGCTTGTACTAGTAGGTTGATGTCATGCTGTAATGGAAGAAAACAATACATCTATAGCAGGAACCTTTATTCCAAGTAAAACTACATAATTCATTCTATGTTTGTGGAAATAATACACCTGGTGTCATACTTGTGAGACCTTTCCTATCCTGCATGGCTGGCCTCCTAATCCTTCCTGAATCATGAAGTCTCTAAGGTGTTTAAAGGTCACACAGAGGCTGTGAAAGAACTAAGTCCCTCTGCCCTGCAGAGCAAAACATTTTAAGGTTCACACCTGTTTATTGTGCTTTCATGCAGTGGTGATCTTGAAGTTTAAGTTAAAATGGAAGCTGTGGTGAGAAAATGTAGATGCTATTTGTACTATTTGTGTATGCACTTAAAACAGGAAGATAACAGTAAAGTCCAGTTCAAGGCAGATTTCCTAGTTAGGTATAGAGCTGTAAGGATATGAAAGCTGTCAACTTTGAGCCATGTCAGTGGTTGTCCCAGAAGAACAAGGGAGCAACCACATGTGGCTGTTATAGCTTTATAGCATGTAAAAATTTGGAGGTATATACTGGTCTTGAAAATGTGGAAGTATAAACTGGCCTTCAGACTTCAGTATAGAGCTACAAGTCTATAGAAATTGAACACTGTTCAACAATGAGCTTTGTCTGTGATTGCCATGAAAATTTGTAAGTACAAACAGGCCTTAAGCAGAGAATGGTATGATAAACTAAAAGCAGTGCCTTTCATATCCATGCATAGGTTGTGTTTGTATTAGGTTGTAAGTGGTTGAACTGAATTTTGATCTTCCCTCAAAAAAAGTGCAACAGTCCAATATACTGCAATGTGAAGAAATCCTGTTCACACTACTTGATCACAGTCAATGGGAAAAATTCCCAAACTCTTCCAATGAAATTTTAAATTGCATTTCCCAGACTTATTGTAATAGGTGCTAATAATTATACTGGATGAGTGTAATCAGTTGTTTGATTGAGTTACTCATTAACACAGCTCAATAGGTTTCAAGTGTCATCTGAACAGTTATGCTAGTTGTTCTGTAATCATATTTCATGGGTAACAAAAATAACCTTTGTGCTCTCATCAATCACATCAGCTTTGTTATTACTTTTCTTGTTGATTCATTGAACACATTCTGAATGGGTCTCTGAGAAGTACATCAGTTGTTGTTACATGAGACGAATTTTTGGACTTAGCACTACACTGTCCTAAGAGGCATTTGACACTTAGGTCGGTTTATATCTTTTACCTGCCAAAGAAAAGGGTGAATTGTACAAAATATTTGTTGATGTTTGTTCATGTAGAGGAATGAATATAAATAGGCTGTAGTTAAGGTTTTTATGATGTGGTTACAGAATTTGATTGAAGGGTACTAGTGTACTTTCAAGGGTTTGTAAAAGGTCAGTTACTGCTTTTCTTGTATTGAAAATGGGTGAAGGAAGACCCCCCAAAAAATTCTCTGCAATATGTTCTGAAAATTGGCTGGTCATCCATTTTTCCTTAAAATAAGCACATAAGAGCTACTTAAAAGTTCAGTAGATATTGCCATGATTTCATCTGCATGCTTAGTATAGTCTGCCTTCTTCAAGATGGCCCACTACCATTGTTTGTTTTCTTCCAGTGATTGAAATTGGCAGTCATAATTTTGCATTTGATTGAAAGGAATTATTTTCTGTTCATTGTTTACAGCCTTCAACCTAGCCAGGTCTCTGTCCAAGCCTGCTGTTTCTAAATTAAAGAAGACAGGTGAAGCATTTCTTCAAGATGGCCCATGTACCAACATCACCCCAAATCTCATGAAGTGCAGGGAGTGTCGCATGAAGGGAAACAAACAGTCCAAGCTCAATATATTCTGTCGATTTTATGCATTTCGAAGACTGCGGTACAGTCAGAAGGGCAATCTCACCATTGCAGGATTTTCAGAGTTGGACCATTATGAAAAGGAAGATCTAGGGCCCTGGCTGCCATGCCGCTCTGATGATGAACCCACAACAGATGTGGAAGTCTCCAAGTACATCATGTTGATGACAGCAGACAAGTTTTGTGAACTGGTGCTTCAAGAGCAGGATGCTAAGAGAATGAATATTGAAGGTTGGTTTATTATTTGGTAATGTTTCAGTTTTCCTCCATCTCATCCTAATAGTCCCGGCTTCTATTCCCAATTGCTGCCCCCAAGGGAAAGTGGCTTTGCATAGAAGTAACATGGTACTTAAGGGGGTGGGGTGGCAGTAGCCATTGATTTGCCCTAGTCCTGTGTTAAATAGCATTCTCCACAGAGTGAATAGTTACTGTGAGAACATTATTAATTTGAGATTATAAAAATAAGCAATCTTATTTCCTTCTTTTCAGGCAAAATGGCTTGGAAACGACCAGTATCAGGTGTGAGGGAGATGTGTGATACATGTGACACAACTCTCTTCAACATTCATTGGACTTGTCCTAAGTGTGGCTTTGTGGTTTGCCCTGACTGCTTTAAGGTTAAGAAGGGTAGCAACTCAACCAGAAGTATGAAAGCCAAGAGTCCAGAGGTTTGGCTGAAATGTATCAAAGACCAACATCACCTACCAGAAAATCTGATGCTGACACAGATTATCCCAGGAACAGGTAACTTACCTTTCAGAAGGAAGATAAGCTTCCTTTCAAGAGCTTTCAAGTAGGCTTGGTGGACTTACCTGACTCTACTTCATAGTCCTGACTCCTGGCCTAGAGTGGAGTAGCGACTTCACTTTCCTTGGAATTGCGACTCTCAATACAATAAAAAATGTGCACCTTATACTTTTGAGTTTCCATTTGTGTTAAGAAGTATTTAAACACAACCAGCTCTTTTGGTTTGTTACTTTGTTCAGTCACAAGTTTTAAGGCCGCTGTGATTCTCCTACACTGGCAGTTTGGCACCTCAGGCATTGAGAAACCAATAGTGTAGGTCCTGCTTGTGTGTTAATACTCATTGAAAGGCTAGTAATTTACTGTCTGTAGCAGCTGAAACATATGTCCCTGTGGCAGTTATGAACTTATGACATAATTGTAGGAGTTGCGACTAACAAGGCTGCGGGTACTCGACTCCAGAACTACTGGAGTTGCCCAAGCCTTCTTCCAAGATAGCATGACTGTAGCTCTCCAACCTTGAGTACCCTTGTTGTTGATTGATTGCCCTAGTCAGTCAGATGAGTTCATTCGGAACTTGAAAAGTTCATTGTCCCTCCCACATTACTCTCTCATTCATCTACCTGATCACAACAGGAAATTGGCGAGATTCGTTATTGCATCCTGTTTCAGGGTTCTTCATTGAGTGTTACAAACTTTCACTTTGTTGCATCAGACTTTTTCATCCTCTTAATGAGTAATTAAGAGGCTTGCTGTTAGAAGTCCTTGACAGGTGAATAAATAGAAAATGCTTATTCAGTGCTATCACTATTTTCAGTAAACTCTAGTTTAAAGGTCAATCATTTTAAAGGTCAAATGTTTTATAGGGAAAAGTAAACACAAGAGATGAGAAGGTGATATGTTTTCATTTTAATTTGATACTGTTGACAATGAGACCAAGATGTAGGTATACCATGTATGTAATAGTGTTGGTATTTCTGTTTCAGCTCTTTGGGACATAGGAACATTGGTCCATGAGATGAGGAGGAGATGGAGCCTGCCATCAAGATGTCCCTGCTCATTACAGATATCCTCTAGAGAGGCAGAAGTTCTCAATGGTGTCACTGTAAGTTACTACCTTCAAAATTAAGAGGCATTTAACCAGTCATGGTGAATTTGTTATTAGTGTCATTAGCAAATGATTCACTTGATGAATTTTGTGTTTTGTGTTCTGTGAAATACTACTGTGGCTTGACTTTGAAGGTGGTGATGCACTTCTTATGATAACTTTATTAATAATTTTATAATGGGGGAGGGATGTGGGAGGGCAGGGGATGGGAGGAAGGGTAGAGGGAAATGCATGTTCAAAGTGTTAGAAGAGAAAAAGGAACTTTGATAACAGGTAATTTCAGATTAAAGTTTACCACTACTGAGAATGGGAAAAAGAACAACCATCTTTTTGAATGCAATGTAATAGCTCAGTTGCCTTCCCGACAGGAGAATATCCGGGAAATGTGTCTTTCATTAACTTGGACAGGAAAACAATGTGATTCATTCCTCCTGATATGTATCTCAGGTAAATTGGTAAAGGCAGGTAGGACCTTGCTGAGAGAGTATGGCAGCACTTCCTTACCTGCATTAAAGGTGTTTTAAAACATCAGAGGGGTATTTCGAAAGGAATGAGAGATGACAGGAAGTGGGTTATAATTAGAAAGGAACAGTCTTTGAATGGAAACGTCTGAACTGCTCTGATTTGAGTTTGCAGTTAGCAGCTGTGGTTTAAAGATGGTACAGTGGGGAAGTTTCTGCATCATATGTTGACAGTATCCGATGCTTGTGATTTTCAACAAACAAACAACCCCTACCCCCTACCCCCCTCCCCCAACACACACACACTCTACCTCCACCCCCACCCCAACACACTCACTCTACCTCCACCCCCAAAAGCACTCAGTTTGACTTGTTTCAAGTCTTTTAAAAGATACATCATTTCTCTAGATGGAATATCAGTAAATGTGTTTTTTTTTCTTTTTTTGTACAGCCAAAAAGTGAAGAGAACAAAGAAGCCAAAGTTGAATCATCAGAAAGTGTGGCCAAGAGCAGTAGTTCTGTCACCATAACAACCACAATGACACCAACCTCAAGTAGCACCTCTGCTCTTGATTTCTTGGCTGATATAGCTACCTCACAGTCCAGTGATGTGAAGCGGGAACTTGACACCGCTCTGGTTAAATCCCAGAATGGGGAAATCAAGGCAGACTCCAGTGCCCAGGCTGCTGTCACGGCAGCAGACACGACATCGGACATGTCAACAGATACAACGACACCAAATAACAAAGGAGACAACTGTTCGACACTGAGAGAACTCTTAACAAAAACAGCCAGCAAACTAGGTGCCCCTGGGGAGCCGGTGGATGGGAGCTCCTTCTTATCGGCTCTATTGCCATCAAATGAAAATAGTAGTAAAAGCAAACACAGAACTATGACTAGCACCTTTGAAGACATCATAGCAACAGTGGTGGAGCAACATATAGCAGAGCCCCGCAACAAGCTGGACCGTTCCAATGTGAAACCTTCACGGACTCATTACAATCTTTTGAAATCTAACTCCAGCATACAAGCTGGGTCCAAGAACACTCTCACTGAGTCTAGCTTTCTGTATCCAGATGTGCCTCACTCATGGCTCTGTGATGGTAAACTCCTTCGACTACATGGACCCTCAGATAAAGGCAACTTTAAGATCTTCCAAGAGCAATGGGGAAAAGGAGCGGTAAGTGAAGGGGCGGGAGAGGAGGCGATGGTGGTCATGATGTACTCAAAAATAATGCCATTAAATAATGTTTGCACTTGAATTTTACCTATCTTCATACATTTGATATTAAATGGAGATTTTTTGTCTACATTGCATCAACGTGGAACAGAGAGGAAGAAGCTTCAATTTCAGAGTAATCCATCTTGCTCAAGTTTTCTCTAGCAATACCTTTTTGTCCCAAAATAATACTCATTATAATAATGTTGTATGATTGCATCCTTTGAAAAATTTGAAAGTTTTTGTGAAGAAATTATCCATGTGCTACAAAGCACGGTGTAACTTCCTGTTGGAACCTCAGTTTGAAAATAAACTTTACTTAGCCACCCTGTTTTGAATAACCTGTCATTCTTTATCTATAAGTTATTGGTTTAAGGTGTTGGTTTAAGAAAAAAGGCAATTTCTGTATCAGGAACACAATATTTGCCATTAACAAGGATGTCTACCCTTTTTTTGAACACAGCCTGTGTTGGTTAGCAACGTACACAAGCAGCTGAAGTCCAACCTTTGGCATCCACAGTATTTCAGTAAGCAGTTTGGAAATATTGAAAATGATCTTGTGGATTGCAGAAAAGGAACAGTTATACAAGGAGCTCCAATGAAGGATTTCTGGGATGGCTTTGAGGATTTATCCAGTAAGTGGCTTCTCTTTGGGATGAAAGTGATTTTCTGTTTGTGGTTCATTGTACATATGCTGTTAGGTTGGGAGACTGTTCTGTCCATGGGAGGTGTTGCAGCTGCCGCGGCTGCCATCAGATTGTTTTAAATGATTTTGTTGAAACTTGGGTCAGAGGCAACTGTAATTTGTTTGACAGAACTCAGCATCAAGTGAGATACCACAGTAAAATATTCAAACAGTTAAACAGAAAACAATGAACAAGGGACTTTGAAACAAATACAACTGCTTAAAAATATCAATGACTGTACACACTAACAAACATAACATGGCAAGACTTATTTTGGTCAGAGAAGTGGGAAAAATTTGGTTAATGTAAAGAAAATCTGTTCTCTCATTTGGAAATGAATGTAGTGAAAGCTTTTGCTCACACAAAATGAGACATCTCCCACACCACCACTCTGTCTAATATCATCTTGCTTTACTTGTACATCTTAAACAATCTTTCACTGTCTTCTCGTGATTTTTTTTGTCAACTTCCTTTTTTTGGTAAGTTAATAAAAAGAGTGCAGCTTGGGAAGATTGTAAGATAAAGCCATAAATTGTAGGTATAGATGTTGTGGTGATTACTCATGGAAGCTCTGAAAGTGCTTTATGCAAAACAGCATCATATTTTGCTACTTTGAAAGAGGATGAATTACACCATTTATATCCTGAAAACCAATCTTTTACATTACTTTATCTGTCTTTCAGATCGCTTAGAAACAAAGCAAGGCCAGTCAATGATACTCAAATTGAAAGATTGGCCTCCAGCTGAAGATTTCAGTGAGATCCTCCCGGAACACTTTGATGATCTAATGAATAATCTACCACTGCCAGAGTACACTAGGAGAGATGGGGTACTCAACCTCTCGTCTAGACTTCCAGACTTCTTTGTCAAGCCTGACCTTGGACCAAAAATGTACAATGCATACGGTGAGTCTGGAGAGAGTGTGTCTCCTTTGCTTTAACTTGCTAACGTAGCTATAAATCGGTTTGAATTGAGTCAGTGTTGTTGCTACTTAATTGGACACAAACAATTATTTTCTGCGTCAGAAGATTCCCGCAAGTGGCTTACTTAATGCAAAGAGTGTCAGTATACAGCATTGAGCAGTTTGCAAAAATGTTATTGTTTTGTTGCATGATTCATATTTGATAGTCAAAATTTATATAATTATTTTATGAACCAGGTATATGCAAATCACCTGATCCTTCAGCTGTATGAGGAAATTCAAACATTGCATGGTTCCTCAAAAAAGATTGTAATGCCATTAGTTATGTTGAAATAGATGTTGAGTAAGGCCTGGACAAAACCTTCCAAACATTTGGTTAGCTGTGTTAAAAATACACTAGCTGATAGTGATAAAGAAGGTTGCAATGAGCAAAATGTAAGTTGCAATAATGAGTTGGTCTGCAGTTTTGGTAAGGCCTGCATTGATTTATATTCCATGTGCTTCTAATTGCTTTTGATTTTGAAAGACTCATGAGAGTAGAAATATTGTCCTGGCCTTAATAAAAATTGAAAAAACTTTCCCATGAACTCAAACGTTTTGAATTCTTGAAGGTCAAATCATTCCAGTCACACGAAGGGATGTGGGCTTATGGAAGAGCTTGAAAAGATAGGCTTCCTTCCTTTCTTCTTCTCACTCAAGATATTTTTCTCATAAAATTTGTTACTCATCATCTTTGACCTTTCATGTCTTTGAATGTCAGGTTTGGCAAGATACCCCTCTGCCGGCACCACCAACCTTCATCTTGATATTTCTGATGCCGTCAATGTCATGGTTCATGTTGGTATACCATATGGAGGCCACAAGGAGGATGAATCCTATGAATGCTTGAAAGAAGGTATATACCACTGACTTGACCTTCTTCACTTTGTTAAAGGAAATAGCAGTCTCTTCAACCTTATTTTGAAACAATTCATTTCAAATTTATTTCGTATATGAACAATGAAACACAGTAAAAAGTTACATAAACAAGTATTAAGGACATGTGAAGGACACTGGAAAAACAGAAAACTGTCAACAAAGCTAGTAACCATTGAGTCATTGAATTGAAACATGAAATAAATCTTTCAGATCTCCTCTTATACTCCTTACAAGTATCTTTCATGATTGTTCAGGACATAAACATCCCATACTAGAGGTAAACTAAGGAGCTTTTCCTTGTGAATTAAGCAACACAAAACATGAAATATTGTCAAAACATAAAATAGGATACTGGGGTATGAACCCTATGCACTCACATGTTGACGACATTTTAGAATTTAGGAGGTAAAACAAAGAAGCTAGCTAGATAAGATACATCGCTTTGGTATCCGACTGGTACAATGATTAGTTGTCTGCATTTGTGTTGGTATAAGATGTAGTGCTATGCATATACCTCAGCTGAGGGGGCAGTTGCCGTTCTGTGACAAAGTGTTCATACGAACTACACTATCAAGTTGATCTGACCACATTTGCGCATGAAGGTGCAGAACCTTTTTCTTTTATGTTGTTTTGAGTTCAACATATGTGATGTAGGTAAACCTTCATACTGTGCCCATTTGTTTAACCAGTCCTTACACTCTCTTTAACCAGAAACTATTAAAGCCATTGAGGACTGTTGCAAAGATGATCAGACTCTGCGAAGAATACGAGAAGAGGATGAGACACCGGGAGCTCTTTGGCACATTTTTAGAGTTGATGATGCACCCAAGATCAGGATATTTCTAAACAAGGTGAGGTGGAATATTAATAAGTACGCACTGTTTGGTATTCCTGCTTTATGGGGAGGGGGGAGGGAAGGGGGGGGGAGGGAACTTACTGACAAGCTTCTCCTGTTTATTTCACTGTATTTGTCTCTAATACAACCTAATAACATTACTGCACTTTAGTATTTATCTTTTTCTTCTTAATAAGCAGTACCACAGCTATGGAGCCATCATCTAGTTGCTTTATTGTAATGATGGTGTTTGACCTCTAGAATTCTCATTTGTCCCCTAGATTCCATTTGCTAGTGGCCCAGTTGGCTCCCACCTTATGGAGGTATATTTTGACCCCCTGCATGTGGTACTGGTAAATGCATGGCCTGAAATTCAGGGCCAACTTTAAAGATGGACACTCATCACCCCAAGTACATTTTTGGTTGGGGGATATCTGAGTTGGTGACATCAAAGTTTGACCTTTAAAGATGCAGAGTAGCTTACATTTCACAAAATGCAGTGTTCTGATTACACATTAGGTTCTTGTATGCTAACCACGACATGGTCTTAAGCAATAAACTAGGTTTGTGTCTACACAAGGAGAAGCTTAAGACAGTTTTGGGAGGGGCTAGAAGAAACTTTGTGGGGACAGTTAAGAACTGGCTGGGATCTGGAGATTTGCCCTTTAAAGCGATAACACTGGACACATAAGATATCAGTTCAATTTGAAATGTATCAGGTGATGTCATACTTCAGTATGGTTTCCCATTTCTTAACAACTGAATTGAACAAGTGGATAGTCCCCACTCATTTGACATAATTGTTGAAAGGGGGGGGGGGGGGAGAAGAAATGAAACTTAGCTTTCCTCAGTGTGCATACAGCATTGTATACAGTTACTGACTGGAAAGGAGGCAAACACTCTATCACCCTCAGATTATTTGTCTATGAAGAGGTAAGGGGGGGGGGGGGGGGGTTATGCAGCATACTTGTACCATTGGCTGCATATGTGAAGCAAAAAGTCTGACAGTGCAGTAAGTATGACCCATTTTTGTCTGTGCAAAAAGACAAATATGCTATACTTTTGATGAAAGATGGTAGGACTTGCAGCATTTAATAGGAGCATCACTTCATTATTGTCTTCCTTCAGTTGAGTGAAGAACGCGGTGAAAAAATACTTCCTGACCACGACCCTATTCATGATCAGAGCTGGTACATGGACAATGAGAAGTTGGCACGACTCAAAGAGGAGTATGGTGTGGAAGGCTGGGCCATCGCCCAGTTCCTTGGTGATGCTATATTCATTCCTGCTGGGGCTCCGCACCAGGTACAGTAATTATGAATTATCAGTTACTAAAATGTTTAAGAAATACTGCTGTGAAATGGTAATGGTTGGTGGGCTGTAGATGCGTAGATGTTATTGGAGTTAGCATAATGCCATCTAGGGTGAGGAAACTGACACAGACTTTTCAAAGACACTGTATGTTAAGAAGAAAGAAGATAGTGAAGATCACTGGTGAGATTGGGCTTGTCTTGTCTACTCGTACTCGGAGGACCATGAAGCTGGCGTTATGGTTGTTAAGTCTCTTCCCCTCGGTTCTGAACTTATGTTTGAAAGTGTTGGAAAAGAGGACTCATTATTTTTCCCCCATTTTTTATTTTAAATAATGAATTATTGTAACAATAGAAGCTTCCTCCTTGCACATGGTGGGAGAAGAAACAGTTGATGACCTTTGGCAGTGATCAGAAACCTCTTCTCCCATGCCCACCCTATTACCTCGTAGCGTAAAGAGAAATTGTTGAGGGTAGCCATTCAGATGAGAATTATGTAGGTATAGGAGCTGTAGTTGTATGAACATATATTGGAATAATTGAAACTGAATTGTGACTACTTTATAGGGATACTTATTTTTATTAGTATTAAACAAAATATAGATATACTAATACCTTCAAGGGAATTCCTTAGCTACGAAATACGTGCATGATTTGTCAATGTCTTTGAAATTCTGTCATGAAGTATTCTGGTTGTATTTAATAGGTGAGGAATCTACATTCATGCATCAAGGTTGCTGAAGACTTTGTCTCTCCTGAACACATCAGGGAGTGTGTATGTCTAACAGAGGAATTCCGTCACCTTAGTAACACCCATAGCAACCACGAGGATAAATTACAGATTAAGAACATCCTCTACCATGCTATCAAAGATGCTGCAGGCGTCTTGATGAGCCATGACCCCCAGTTCCGAGAATCTAAAGAGACAAAGTGACACTTGGAGGGAAGATCTGTATGACTGAGTTGTCTCGAGGGAGAAAAGCTGTAACGCCAGATGGAGGTGATGTTGTACCTTGTGATGATGATAAGATGCATCACGAGAGAGGAAGACAGGAGGATCCCAGGGAGCTATGAAGGGAGAAATATTTGTTGGAGCATGTTGTGATTGGTCGAAAGGTGCAGGCCAGGAAGTGATTATAGTATTGAAAAGGAGAAATTTAAGAGGAGTTGATGTTGTTTTGAAATCACGAAGATTGTATTCTGCGTAGTTACTTAGACTGAGTAGTAGATGGTTGGTCAGCTGCTGTTTAAACTTGTCTATTTCTAGTAAGTAGGCCTTGAAAATTAGTCAAGTGAAGTCAATTGGTGAAACTGTAATAGGTTGAGAGTTAGAAAAATGTTTGAGGTACTTTGATGTTCAGCACTGTAATATTGAAAATGACACAAATACTTGACTATGTTGCAGGAAAGGACTATCAACAGGCTGTGGTTTTTTTCTAGTTGGTTTCGATGAAAAGAGAAACCTATGCGGTCATGATGGCGTGTGTATGTATGTGTGTATGTGCGTGTGTGTGTATGTGTGTATGTGTGTGTGTGTGTATGTGTGTATGTGTGTATGTGTGTATGTGTGTGTGTGTGTGTGTGTGTGTGTGTGTTTGTGACACTTTGCTCGTTAACACGATATCTCAAGAAGGGAAACTCTGACAGTTTTCAAACTTGGTACATAGATGCGCCATATTGAGAGGAAGAACCCTATTGTTTTTGGTGGGGGTCAAAGGTCACCTGGGGTCACCGGGGGTCAAAACCTGAAAACCTTGTTAACACAATATCTCGAGGTAGGAAGCTTGGATGAATTTCATACTTTGTATGTAGATGCGTTACGGTAAGAGGAAGAACCCTATCATTTTTGGTGGAGGTCAAAGGTCATCTGGGGTCACCGGGGGTCAAACCCTAAAAACTTCGTTAACACGATATCTCAAGAAGGGAACCTCTGACAGTTCTCAAACTTAGTACATAGATGCCCCATATTGAGAGGAAGAACCCTATTGTTTTTGGTGGAGGTCAAAGGTCACCTGGGGTCACCAGGGGTCAAAACCTGAAACCTTGTTTACACAATATCTTGAGGCAGGCAGCTTGGATGAATTTCTTACGTCGTATGTAGATGAGTTAGTGTTAGAGGAAGAACCCTATCATTTTTGGTGGAGGTCAAAGGTCATCTGGGGTCACCGGGGGTCAAACCCTTAAAACTTCGTTAACACGATATCTCAAGAAGGGAACCTCTGACAGTTCTCAAACTTAGTACATAGATGCCCCATATTGAGAGGAAGAACCCTATTGTTTTTGGTGGAGGTCAAAGGTCACCTGGGGTCACCAGGGGTCAAAACCTGAAAACATTGTTAACACAATATCTTGAGGTAGGAAGCTTGGATGAATTTCATACTTAGTATGTAGATGCGTTATGGTAAGAGGAAGAACCCTATCATTTTTGTTGGAGGTCAAAGGTCATCTGGGGTCACCGGGGGTCAAACCCTGAAAACTTCGTTAACACGATATCTCAAGAAGGAAAGCTCTTACAGTTCTCAAACTCGGTACATAGATGCCCCATATTAAGAGGAAGAACCCTTTCACTTTTGGTGGAGGTCAAAGGTCACCTGGGGTCACCGGGGGTCAAACTCTGAAAACCATGTTAACGTGATATCTCAAGAAAGAAAGCTCTGACAGTTCTCAAATGTAGTACATGAATGCCCCATATTGAGAGGAAGCAGCCTATTGTTTTTTGGTGGAGGTCAAAGGTCACCTGAGGTCACCTGGGGTCAAACCCTGAAAACATTGTTAACACAATATCTTGAGGTAGGAAGCTTGGATGAGTTTCATACTTTGTATGTAGATGCGTTACGGTAAGAGGAAGAACCCTATCATTTTTGGTGGAGGTCAAAGGTCATCTGGGGTCACCGGGGGTCGAATGCTGAAAACCTTGTTAACACGATATCTCAAGAAAGGAAGCTCTGACAGTTCTCAAACGTGGTACATGATGCTCTCCATACTGAGAGGAAGAACCCTATTGTTTTTGGTGGAGGTCAAAGGTCACCTGGGGTCACCGGGGGTCAAACCCTGAAAACATTGTTAACACAATATCTTGAGGTAGGAAGCTTGGGTGAATTTCATACTTTGTATGTAGATGCGTTATGGTAAGAGGAAGAACCCTTTCACTTTTGGTGGAGGTCAAAGGTCATCTGGGGTCACCGGGGGTCAAACTCTGAAATCTTTGTTAACACGATATCTCAAGAAGGGAAGCTCTGACAGTTCTCAAACGTGGTACATGGATCCCCCATATTGAGAGGAAGAACCCTAATGTTTTGGTGGAGGTCAAAGGTCACCTGGGGTCACCGGGGGTCAAACCCTGAAAACATTGTTAACACAATATCTTGAGGTAGGAAGCTTGGATGAATTTCATACTTATTATGTAGATGCATTATGGTGAGAGGAAGAACCCTATCATTTTTGTTGGAGGTCAAAGGTCATCTGGGTCACCGGGGGTCAAACTCTGAAAACCTTGTTAACACGATATCTCGAGGTAGGAAGCTTGGATAAATTTCATACCTTGTATTTTGATGCCTTATAGTAAGAGGAAGAACTCTATCATTTTTGGTGGGGGTCAAAAGTCATCTGGGGTCACCAGGGGGGTCAAACCCTGAGACAGAGCTCCCAACCAGCACGGACTTTCCATATTCAGTACGGAAAATCATTGTAAATATGGGAATACGGATTTTTCCTTGATAATCCAAATTTTGAATGAGTAAATAGGTCCTTTCACGAACTTTATTATTCTTTAGCCAACATATCAAAAGACTGAGAATAGACTACAGTATTTCACTTTTCTGTACAGTACTGTAGTGTATTTATTTGAGCCCAGTAATCTATGCTGTTATGTTATTGGTTAAATTTTTGTCAACAAGTTGATGTTAAACCAATCAGTAGATAGTTTGCAGCAGATCCATGACATTCCATAAGCTACCATATCATTGGTTGATCAGTTGTAAAAAGATCCACTTTCAACCAATCAAAAGCTGTGTTAAAAGCTAGTTTCTGAGTGCAGTGACAGACTCCTGCCAAGGTCTGTTGAGCTGGCTGAGTAGCCCAACGTTAATGTTAGATTTGACTGTAACTGAATTGGAAAACTAGCACCAAGAAATCGAATAATAAAAATTACAGCAGGAATATCACAGTATGTTGTAATATGGCTCCTCTTCAGAGTAGCAGAGTAGTATGAGTAACTTTAGTGGAAAATTTACCAGGCAGATCAAGTTTTAACGTAGGCCTAGGCCTAACAGTTAGGGCCTAGCCTAGGCCTAAGTGTTTGTTACAAACTAACAACAAACATTAGCCTACACACACAATAACGTTAGACTCAGTACATAAATCTAATGCAGAGTTCCAGGTTTATGGGCTAGGCCTAGACAAAGTCCTAGTCCTGTGACTAAGTCCTAGCCTAACTGCCACAGTACAGGCTAGCCTAATTGTAGTACAGTATGTATGGGCTGATATAACTTATTAGAGGTAGGCCTAGGTTACTGTAATAGCTATGGCCTAGGCTAGGGCTAGTCAAAGCAGTTATTGCCTGTCAAATGTTGGTACCCATCATCTAAGTTTGTAGTATTTACAGAGAGATTTCTGTGACCAGCTGTGCATAGGCCTAGGCTAGGTTTATACTTAGGCCTAGGCTAGACCTAGGCTAATGTTACTTAGGGCCTTGCCAAGTATTTAGCATAGCCTCTAGGCTATACTGTAACGTTAGGCCTTGGGAATACTTAGGATATTTTGCATTTTGTCCTTTGGTGACCCTGATGACTATCTTGGGAATTCTTGGGAAATTTTGCTTTTTGACCTCTCGTAACCCCAGATGATGATCTTGGGAATTCTTGGGAAATTTTGACCAGTGACTGAAAGATATGGGACATCATGGCATTATTTGGAATAGAACATATATCATCGAAACCTCAATGCATTTTTGCATTCTGGTATTAGGTATAGTTGATATATTACTGATTTTGTTGTGGTGCATCTGTCTGAGCCTTCCATTAGTTGGGAACAATCAGCTAAAGAAGTCTAGATACATGATTTTTGGTTTCGATGATAAGAGAAACCTATGCAACTGTGCTGGCGTGTGTATGTATGTATGTATGTGTGTGCGTGTGTGTGTGTGTATGTGTGTATGTGTGTTTGTGACACTTGCTCGTTAACACGATATCTCAAGAAGGGAAACTCTGACACTTCTCAAACTTGGTACATAGGTGCCCCATATTGAGAGGAAGAACCCTATTGTTTTTGGTGGGGGTCGAAGGTCATCTGGGGTCACCAGGGGTCAAAATCTGAAAACTTTGTTAACACAATATCTCAAGTTAGAAAACTTGGACGAATTTCATACATAGTAGGTAGATGCATTATGGAAAGAGGAAGAACCCTATTGATTTTGGTGGAGGTCAAAGGTCATTTGGGGTCACCAGGGGTCAAACTCTGAAAACCTTGTTAACACGATATCTCCATGTAGGAAGCTTGGATAAATTTCATACTTAGTATGTAGATATGTTATAGAAAGAGGAAGAACCCTATTGATTTTGGTGGAGGCCAAAGGTCATTTGGGGTCACTAGGGGTCAAACTCTGAAAACCTTGTTCACACGATATCTCGATGTAGGAAGCTTGGATAAATTTCATACTTAGTATGTAGATGTGTTATAGAAAGAGGAAGAACCCTATTGATTTTGGTGGAGGTCAAAGGTCATTTGGGGTCACCAGGGGTCAAACTCTGAAAACCTTGTTAACACGATAATCTCCATGTAGGAAGCTTGGATGAATTTCATACTTAGTATGTAGATGTGTTATAGAAAGAGGAAGAATCCTATTGATTTTAGTTCAGGTCAAAGGTCATTTGGGGTCATCGGGGGTCAAACACTGAAAACCTTGTTAACACGATATCTCGATGTAGGAAGCTTGGATAAATTTCATACTTAGTATGTAGATGCCTTATGGTAAGGCAGACAATCCTATTTCTTTTGGTGGAGGTCAAAAGTCATCTGGGGTCACCAGGGGTCAAATGCTGAAAACCTTGTTAACACTATATCTCGATGTAGGAAGCTTGGATAAAATTCATACTTAGTATGTAGATGTGTTATATAAATGGGAAGAACTTTATCGATTTTAGTGGAGGTCAAAGGTCATTTGCGGTCATCGGCGGTCAAACTCTGAAAAACTTGTTAACACAATATCTCAAGGTAGAAAGCTTGGATGAAAGTCATACTTAGTATGTAGATGCATTATGGGAAGAGGAAGAACCCTATTGTTTTTGGTGGAGGTCAAAGGTCATCTGGGGTCACTGGGGGTCGAACACTGAAAACCTTGTTAGCACAATATCTCAAGTTAGAAAGCTTGGATGAATTTCATACTTAGTATGTAGATGCATTATGGGAAGAGGAAGAACCCTGTTGTTTTTGGTGGAGGTCAAAGGTCATTTGGGGTCACTGGGGTCAAACTGAAGACCTTGTTAACACGCTATCTTGATGTAGGAAGCATGGATAAATTTTGTGCATAGTATGTAGATGAGTTATGGAAGGCAAAGAATGCTATTGTTTTTGGTGGAGGTCAAAGGTCATCAGGAGTCACCAGGGGTCAAACCCTGAAAACCCTGGTAACATGATATCTTGACATAGGAAGTTGGATGAATTTCATACTTAGTATGTAGATGCCTACTGGTGAGAGGAAGAACCCTATCACTTTTGGTGGAGGTCAAAGGTCATTTGGGGTCATCAGGGGTCTGGCCTTAATAAAGTTTGCAGTCACTTCATAGTACTGTAATTCCATGATACTGTAGGTGTGTATGAATCATCGAAACCACAATGCATTTTTGCATTCTGGTTCCAGAAAAGTGCTCTGCACTAAAAAGAAAATATCTGTGGTTTGGGTAGACTGATTGTGGATACACAGTGATATGCTCAGTGGTTTTGATTGCATGCTGTCGTCTGGTTTTCCAATATCAGCAAAGGAAGTGCATTGACCTCTAGATTCAGAATGCAACAAAATTACAGAATGAGGTCACTTGCTGAAGACAGGATTGACTCTCGGTGGTTAATTGAATTTGAAAAATCACATTGGTAGTTTTTCGTAGCTATTGCCTTCCGCATAACGTAACATGAAAGATATTTAGTGTGTGCTATGCAAACACTGCGATGGTTGTGTTATGTCTTGTCCTAGTACAGAGCTTCGGAGAGACTGTATAACCTTACAAAAACTAAGTTTTTACCTCCTTAAATCATTTAATATGTTTCTGGACATTTTGTATTAGACTGAATTGAACAAAATGTATGCTTTTGTTATCTGTTTCATAGCTTATAAAAAGTTGAACGGTTTTGACCGAAATGAACGCTTCGTTTGGGTGCAGGAAAGTGGACATAAAATGTTTAACTTATGTAGATTTTCTTTTCTTCTCTTCCCCATCTTTAGTTGCTATTAAATAATAATTTTGCTTGTCACATATAAACTTACCTTCAGGGCACCCTACTTTAGTTGCTATTAAATAATAATTTTGCTTGTCACATATAAACATATCTTCAGGGCATCGGGTATATAGAATAAAGTTTATTCCAACTTAGTTTAAATGCAACCAGGAGGAACAGAGTCTAGGGTCTTGACTTGCTAAGACATTCAGGGAATCTTTCCAGAATTTAAACTCCTGCTTTGAATTTTCTTGATTTTTCTTTTCCTTTTTTTTTTCATGATATTAAGAGTTTGTATGAAAGGTGTAAATAAAAAACACATAAACCTAGATGTAAATTACAAATTGTGAGTTACTTGAAATAACAGATTGAAAGAAAAAATCAAAAATATTACAAAAAAAAAACAGCATTTAAGAAAAAAAGGAAATATTTTTCGTTGTACAAAGTCCCCCTTGTACAGGAAGAAGTTGGTATGTTTGCTAGTTGCACAGTAGGATGTGTGGTTAATTTTTGTTACAAGATAAATGTACAAAAATGTGAGTTTCCAGCTAGGCTTCATTTTGCACTGTAAGTGAGCATCAAAAGTGAAAGAAAAACTGGCATTAGTATACTTTGTTTGTGTTTTCCTCTTTTTCATTTTCCTGGTATCTGTGTTTCTTTCGGTGTTTATTTGGCTTTTGTTTTTGAGGGCAGGCACAGACTTCTTATAAACGAGGACAGAGCATCCCACATTAAGGTATTGCCACAACTGTCTTCTGAGTTAAGTTTTGTAACTTACTCAATCCTTTTGGAGTAAGTCAAAAAGTTTGGACTTAATCTAATCAGGCAATACATTTTCAGACACAAAACTGGAAATTTTGGAAAAAAGAATCAAGGCTTGGTAAATTCCATGTTTGATACAAAGAATTTTTGCATTTGCTTTTCTTCGTGTTGCTTTCTGTCAGAAATGTTGCAGATTTGTCATATAAATATGAAGACAGCAGTCTGGAAACGATTGTGGTAAATCCATTCTAAGGATGGAGACACTCCATAGTGGAATCATATGTCCAAATTTATAAAAAAAAAGTCTGTAAGTACAGGCAGGTATAGTCAACATCAGTATAGTCTTTTCCAGGGGACAAAACACAGGATTCATATTGCAGTTTATTATCCAAGAATTTCAAACCATGAAGCTCTATCGTCTGATGTAAATTTGATTAGCTCTAAAAGTTTGCAGCGAAGGATTTCATATTGCCTGCTTTAGCAAAGAAAGTTACTAAATGCTAGTCAAATTAACCAAACTCAATACATCCCTTGTGGTATAACATGGTATTGACTAGGGCAATCTTTTAGCTACCATCTTCCAGCTTTTATTTGCATGTTCAAGATTGCACAGGGGTTAAAACTTGAAATTTTGGAGATTACTATAACCGTGCAGATATTTAACATCAGTAATACAATTAAATTCTCAGCTATATGAGGCAGTATCTCCCCCACCCCCACATTGTGTTCACTCCACTCTAATACCCATATTAGAATTGCATAAGCAAAAACCAGTAGCAACAATGTATGACTCTACACTCAGTACTGAGATTGGAAGACGTGATAGAAAACCAGAAATGAGTGGCTTACAGAATTTTTCATTGAAGTCCTGCATTTTGCACCTCTCTTTTTGTTGGTTACTTTAATAGCCAAGCATTCATTGTATGTCAGTTGTTTCTGGGGTCCTGTTGTGCGGGGGTTTCGATACACACATACTGAGCTGTGACAGCCAGCATGCCAGATTGGAGCGTGCTGACATCATGTGAAATACCTCTCTAGGTTTCCTGGCACATGATTAGCAAGTAGACACTTGAAACGAGCTTTGAAAATGGTAGAAAAGGCCAAGGATTTAAATTGTGTTTCAAAACACGGAAAAGGAAAGATTGGTTGTGTACAAACTTTCTTCTGCTACCTTCTAGATCAGTGTATCCAGTTGTATAATTACATCCAACACAAGTAAGCCACTTCAGTGAAGTAATCCTTGAAAGGAGAGATGATGCAGGAGAGATATGAACCAGAGTACAAACAAGTAGATATAAGTTGCCCAGGTGGGGCAGTGAGCCATACCACCACCCTCCATTGCTGAAGGCAAGCCCCATCATGAAATTTTTCCAGTTTTGTTGTGAAGCTTCAGTGGGGAGGATGAACTGAGATCAATTGTTTGCCTGCAAGATGGTCAAATTCTTCAGTAAGAACCTAAAATTTTTAAGTACTCAGCTATCTTCAAATTTCCTTTAACAAAACCAAAAAATTTCAAATTTTCCTCAAAAATGCCACATTTTCTTCAAACTACTGAAAAGTTTGCATGCACCAACCTTTGAGCAACTTGTCATGTTTGTTGGGGCTTCCATTTGCCAGCCACCTGGAAGTTTGGCTCCATGTCAGGTTAAATCTTGTTTCTGTCTCTGAGTTACCCTTAACATGAAGTGGATTGAACTGAGTTCGTTAATGATGGGTCAATGTAGGATTGAGTAAATGACAAAAATTTATACAGATACAACATGCTTTAACTGCATTGACTTCATTAGTGGACGACATCGTACTGCATCTGTATGAACCAATGTCTATTCGTACGTACTTAACATTTTTAGATGGGCATTATTTTGCCATCCAACAAGCAACTGAAATCATTTGGAAGACCTGCTCTCAGATTACGGTATGAACTGATGGAAATGTACCTTTTGAGAGCCAGACACATCAGAACCCACTAATTTGACATCAGCAAGTTTGACTGAAGGAAATGTACCTTTTGAGAGCCAGACACATCAGAACCCACTAATTTGACATATAGCAAGTTTGACTGGTAGTATTTGTTATCTTTGCTGACAGAACTGTAGCAGGATTGTAGCATTTCTGACAAAGGATTGTACACATTGACATGACAGTCTTGATGTGACCTTCACTTGGAAGGGCTTGAAGTAATAAAGGAACTCTTCAACATCCCCTTGATGATCATATCAGGTAAGTGGTGCATGGTGTTTATCACATTTTGGTTTTGTTACTTTTATGGGGAATGTGTGCCCTATTTCTCTAAGATCATTGGTAATTACCCTCTGCAAGTACCCTCTGAATACCTTGCATGTCCAATCATACCAGAAACAAGAAGGTTATTCAAATAATGGTTATTGAATGTGTGCCAATTGGCAAACTTGAACTGTGAATACCATCAAGATAGGCACATAGCCATGATGGTACCTTGGCCAGGCTCTGCCAAATTTTGTTGAATAAAAATGCTCGACATTCAGTGACTTCTTGAAACAAGGAAATCTTGGCCTGGCTGATAGGAGTATATTCAGAAGTATGTTCAGTCATTAGTGATTTTTGATGCAAAGAGAGACCAATTAAGGTAAAGGGGTTTTATGTTGGACAGACTTTCAACCTGTGGTGCAGGTACCTCTGGGGTTACAAAGGATCTTTTCAAGGGGTTGATGAACATTCATTCAAAATGTTCATCATTTTTAGCTCAAACCAGCTCAAAGAGCTGTTTGAGCTATTGTGATCCGCCACCGTCACTCTGTCTATCTATCTATCTATCTATCTATCTATCATGTCTGTCCACAATTGCCTTTAATGCTCTCAGGCGCACACTCGTGGACGGATTTTAATGAAACTCGGACACATTGGTCGTTGAACTTTAGGCTACCTGTCATGTTAAAGAAGTTGAGGTCAAAGGTCATTTAGGGGTCATTAAAGGCCGTTATGTGAATATCTTCAAAATGTATCTCCTCCCACAAATAGCGCTGTATGTTCTTGAAATTTGGTCATAATATTTCTTACATAGTGGTTCTTTAGGGTTGTACACAGATTTTTGATCCAAGGTCATACGAGGTCATTAGAGGTCAAAAGGTGGAAATATCTTTGATGTGATATTGCTTTGCGCCTGTGAGTCTGATATTTACCAAACATGGTTTTAGTGAATTGACTTTTGAAGAGCTTCCAGCTGGGTGTAAAAATGTAGGTCAAAGGTCATCCAAGGGTCATTTGAGGCCATAGTTGTAAATATTTTGAAATGCTATTTTCTCCTAGATGCATTACAAAATTATCTGCAAAATTGCTCAGAGGGATGACTGGCGTGTGCAGATTAGAAATTACTTCTCCAATTTGGGATGAAAGATAATTTTGATACCTTTCTAACCAATTTTGTGCCACCCCTCTATTTTTACCAGTCTCACAAAATCACTTTACTACCTATTTTTTTTGTATACTACACTCTCTTTAAAACTGTCTGTGTACAAGAGGTCAGTCCTGTGAAGTTGTAAAGGTTAGTTTAAAGGGATCTGCTTAGCTTCTGGGCAGTACATGAACAATTTCTGTATTGTGTGTGGTGATGTAGAAGGTCTGTTGGCACAGCTCCCTGGTTGGTATCATAATTCATCATCGTGCATGAGTTGTAATTGACAATACCTCTTCCTTGCAAAGTTACCTGTTCTCCTGGTAACTGTATATTCTAAGTTCCTTGTGGCAGCAGAGAGCTAATACCAGATTGTTTACTAGTTGTAACTTTATAATAATGTGTGTAAAAACCAGAAGCTACTGGGTTTTTAGCTGGTGCAATATAGCAGTTGAAGGCAAGGATTGCACTGCTAAGGTCAGACAGTAATCAAGACTTAAGAAGTTAATACAAAAGAGGTTGGTCCTCTGCAACTTGTCAAGTAGGACTTGAGGATTTTATAAACTGCCTTAACATTCACACTTCTCAGATTTTAAATATGAATCTTTGGACCTGTGGTAATGCATATATGTTATGTTAATTAGTGTCTTGATTACTAAAGCTCACTGTGATATTGAATAACATCTTTCTTCATAGATAATTGGAATGGTAATGCTTTGAACTTAAAGTGTACCTAAAGTGTAAAATTTTAAAAATATATGTTACAAAGCTTGAAAATGTAACCAAATGGTCCAACTCCCATCTTCACAGGACATTCCTGAGCTGAGATATAAAATGTTGAAACTTATTCACTCAATTTAAAATGGTGGATTGCACAATAATTTGTGATGTCATTCTTGTACTACTCAAATTACGATCTTTGTTGTTCTTTGTTTTCTCGAAAGCCACTGCACCTTGTGCCAAAATGTGATCACTGTGTTACTGTTATAAGGTGACTTTGCTATATGAGTCCTCTCAGTACAACACACCATGCAAGGGAACTGTAATTGTTTCAAGGTCCTATAAACATCTTATTTTCAAAAGGAAACAAAAGCAGTTCATGTGAGTTGTACAAGAAAGAATTCACAAATTATTGTGCAATCAACTATTTCAAATTAAGTGAATAAATTTCAACATTTTTATATCCGAGCAATGGAGTAAGCTATGAAAATGGGAGTTGGATGAATAAAATTCATTTTGCAAACTCAAAAAAATATATATTCTTGTAATTTTAGACTTTAGGTCCACTTTAAAATAGGTTAGTCCTGTTATTGTTACTGGGGACAAAGGGGGAATTTCCTTCCTTGCTTTTGAGAATGGGGGGAGGGGGTAAGGTCTCGATTTTTTATTTGCATTTTAATAATGTTCGGAACGACGTATTTGTTTTGATTGTGTTTCCAGCAGTCACACCATGCAGTGATGTACATAGGGTTTTGCAGGGGGGGGGGGGGGGGCGGAGAAGAGCTAACCTCAAAGTTTTCCCAGGTTTGAGCTACTGCACCATTGGTGCTCATTTTTATTGGAAACAAAGGGGAGAATTACACTTGGTAGCAAGATCAATTGTTCTGTCACTGCTAGATTTCCCAGTACAAGTCTGCAGTCTAACTAAAATGGAAAAGCAAAGTAACTTGCACCTGACAAAGGTGGCATAGAATAATGGTTATTATGTGAGTCATATTTGCAAAACCCTATTTTTCTCTACCAGGGGGGTACACATCACAGATAACATATATTGTAGGGGTGCACTGATTAAAAGGGTAGGGTTCACTAGATCAAAAGTTCAGGCTAGTCCGAAGATAACTCTAATCCTAATTTGAAACCAAACCCTAATCCTACCCTAGGCAAGTCACTGATGACCTAATCCCAAACCTTATTCTGCATTTAACCCAAATCATACCTACCTATGAACCCAAAGTAGATTTGTTTGGTGCAGCATATCTTCAGTCTAGTGGACCTTCCATCTTGTGAACCTTTCTCTAGTGGGCATCTCCGAAGAAAAAAGGTTGAATACCCAAACCTAAAGAATGGGGACAGTTGGAGAACAAAGGGGGTCAGGGTTGGCTGCCCTTGTGAAAGTGTAACTAGGGCACTACCATCATGAAAATCATTCACCATTTATGGTTAGTTTTACGGTATGTAACATAGCTGCCCATTAGGTTGAAATGACCAATACAATTACCCACCTACTACTATAACGACCACAACACTTTACTAGGGTACATGTACCTCTGTATCCATAGAAAACACTTCTTTCGGGGTGGATGTAGAAATGGGCTGAAAGAAACTTCTGTGTGTATCGCCATCAGATACTGCTGACCCTCTGCTCCATAGTATGAAAGTAGCTAAGTGTGAGACATGAGCATTCAATGTCCTGCTTGCCCTAATACCATGAATACAAGTATAATGAAGTTACCAGATTCAATGATGTTGGGATGAACACCTAGACATCACAATAATGATCCTATCTACCATTAAAGCAGCTCTACGTCTCATTAAGTGTTCATATTTTTTGTTCAAAGTTTTTCCTCATATTTCTCACAAAAGGTATTCTTGAGAGCAGTCTTGTAAACTGCCCTCAAAAAAGCCCTTGTCTTTACATATTCAGGGAGATTATTCCCTGGTTAGTCTGTTACTCACCAAGAGAGTAGTTTTGGTTGATGTAGGTAATATTTCAGTAGGGTTCTGTCATTTGTAAAACTTTATTGGGGTGAAGAGAGTGTCTTTAAATGTACAGATGAAAGCCATACCAACAGATATCCAAGGATGGATGTGATAAGTAACTACAAATGTCAGATTGATGAGGCCGCAACATCTTTTTATTCAAATCCTGTTTCACTGAGGTCTGTGACTTTCATCTGAGATGAAACTGTCCCACTTGACTTTCGGTGATGGCTGGCTTTGTCATGGGTTAGCATCTTGTTACACTCCAGAACGACAGTCAAGATAAAAATTCTGAAATTTGGTCCCAGTGTGAAGTATTCTGGTACTTCACTGCTATCTCATTCAGATGCAAGATGGGTCATATAAAACATCTCTTTTCATATTAACAGGTCAGTAATGACTTACATTGATGCAAACTGAATTTTTTAACACATTTTAGTGCTATTGACCTATGGAATTGTTCATAACATTCAACCATCCACATCCAAAAATATTCTGATGGACTGTCTCCCAAAGTGGTTTTAAATCTGGACTCGTCAACATGAAAAATGAAATTGAAGCAGAATGACATGTTACGAGTATATTAGTTGATTTATTGCAAAATATGTACAGACTTCCCAAATACCAAAGTTTACATGTGCGTAGGCTTAGAATTATAATGTGAAAGATAGAATGATTATTGTGAAAGCAGAAATCTGTTGCAAACAGATTTAGGTGAAAGAAAAGAAGGTATAACTGAGTATTGTGCAATGTATTATACGGATTTTAGATTACTAGATAGTAGGGGGACTAAGCCTACTTTTTGACAGTCTCCCTCAGAGGTGCCAGATGCAATAATGAAGGTGACAAATTTGTAATACCCTATAATTTCATTTCTGGGACTACCTACTTTCTCAAAGTGCCAAGCTACTCTCCTCATCTGTCTACTCTCACACTTACCCTTCCCCTCTGCCTCTATCACCCTCCCAAAATAAGAAAACAAAACCCTCCCCCATAACCTACCAAACAATCCCAAAAAACACAGAGGCTGCAATAGTTTTACAACATCACTTCTGGGTGACACTATTAATATATCTTTATGACAGGAAAGATCCAAAGTCTTAACAACTGGTGGCATCTTGAAGGAGAGTGGCAGCCTTTAGAAATACTGCAAGCAGTAAGTGCAAGTGACCAGCTTTACCCATTACTGTAACAGCAACTGATCAATGATTTATGGCTAAAAATAAATTGGCTTTTAACAAATTACCTATTGTACTGTAGTTTATCATCTGCGAGTATTTATTTTCTTTTAGGGCTAGCCCAAATAAATAAGAAACCTACTTCATCAATTTTCCAAAAAGCTTTCAAATTACATCCATTAGATGAACCACTGCCCTTTCATGTGAGTCCTTTTCCAGATACTACAGAATGACAAATTTTACTGGCTGAAAACATTGCCAAGTTTTTCTTGGTGATGTTTGGATTTTCATGCATCGAAAGCAAACCTTTCTTTTACTTTGCAAAGCTATTTTTCTTTATAGAATTACAGTATAATTGTTTGCATACTTAATTAAAAGTGCCCATAAATATCGGAAAAATACAGGAAGTTCTACAGTTGTAGCACATTGTGCCCAACTTTAACAAACTACACAAATGATTTTAAAGCAATGCTGTAATGTTACAATTTTATATCAAGGGTTAACATATATTGTAATAAGGTTGGAACACGTGAAATACTAAATTGTATTAGTGAGTTACCATAGCAACAAAATAAATGAATATATTAATACCAGTTAAAGTGAACAGATTAATCATTTATAACTATTTCATACCTATTAAATTCCTTTTCATTTTTCTCTTCCCTACAAACTTGAGGGAAAATGGAGTCCCCCAATTTGAATTAGTGTACCCATCATCCTAATTTAGGAATGGTGCATATCAATCATGTGACAATGTTTTTGTTACTTACTTGTTAAATTCATTTAGAATAATTCCTTGGTTTGTCTACAATATTCAATGTTTTTCTACCGAAATATAAAAAAAGATACTTCTGAGTAAAATAAGAGAAGATTTGTAAGATTCAGTAGATTTTTGAAAATAAACGTGGGGTGACTGCTTCTTCCCTTTAAGTTCTTATATTAATCTCTAAACATGATGCCAACTTGTGAATACCTTGAGGAAAAAGAGGGGGGGGGGTGATTCTTTAAAGGTCATTACCTGATACAATGCTTCTTACCTACAGCACCCACCCCCTAAGTACATTTTCATGGTTACATAACTGTGAAAGAGGACTATTTTGGCAACTCAGGAAGTTTAAGCCTGTAGTGAGTTACCTCAGCTGGGGTGTAAAGCCAAGAAAAGGTACAAAAACTATCTCTGCCATGCAGGCACCCTCCTTACTCATCATACGTGTCTTAGTGGTTAAAATAATCTTTTGGTGAAAAGAATGGAATCATAGGTCAAAAAGTGCAGGAAATGATTACAACAAAGAAGAAATAAAAAAAAAAAAAGTGAAAAAAATAAAAATAAAATATGGCTTTTAGGTGTCCAAAAGATCCAGATGCAAATGTTGACTACAAACAAACATTACTGTCTGGACTTTCAGGTAGTACTTGCTCATTCATGATATATTTCTTTCCATGATAAATACAATCTCCATTCTGCATGTACGTGGGTGATTTTCAACAATGTATCCATTGAGATTCCTTGTCATGTTTCACTGATTTGTAATAAGTGCTTGCTTGTAATGATATAAATAATTACTTCATTTTGATACTACTTTTTCCCTGTTATGATGAGCTCTGGTAGTTCCCATCAAGCAGATGGGGTCTCTTTGCCCTATTTCTTTCTTAAATCATTATTTTAATTTCAGTTTTTGTCTTTTCTAATTCCTGTTCAAGGGTTGAGCAAGTTCCTCAATCCTAGCAGGACATCTGGCCTTCTTTGCTGCTTCACTGACGATGAAAGCATCTGGATTAAACTGAACGTGATCCATGGTGGCTCTTTCAATGGGTTTCGCTAATTCCTGTGTTCTGGAGGTAGCGTGGGCCCTCAGAGCCGACTTACGGACTTCCCAGAGAGTTGGTCGTGCAGGGAGAAAGCCATCGGCAAGCCCCTTAGGTTTTGAGAGTTCCATCTGACGTGTACTTGCAGTAGCTTGCTTTGCCGTCGGTGATACCTAACGATCAAAAAAGTTGTAAAATGAGATAAGGCTGGGTGCTCTTAAAATGCAACAAAGCTTACTAAACCCTTACATGTATTAGTGTTTTTCCGCATACCAACGAAGTCCCAACCTGCATTCAAACCAGCAATGATCTTTTGGTCCAAACCTTCTGAAGCCAAAAACTATCATATCACATGTGAAACTAACAGAAATCTTTAGAGCAAAAAAATTAAAGGAGACAACTGCAATGGACAGGGACAAAACTTCAGGAATCCCCTTAATTTACAAGTCCCTCTCTCCCTGCTAGCTGTAAATGTCAAAGTTGAAATGTTGTGCCAGCTACTTTCTATCATCAAGAGGTCCCTTCTTAAACTTATTTTGTCATACACCTGAAAATATGAGGTTTCTGCAAAATAGTGCATTTTGTGAAAACTTACTATCCACCACAGACTGAAATATTGACAGGCTTCACGTCAGAGCACTTTTATACTTACTGGCCACTTTGGTTCCCTGAAAGGTCCAGGAGGTCGACTCTTGGGTCTAGCTAGTTGTTCTACCCTTGCTGAAGCTTTACCCCTTTTAGCATTGTCACTGACAATACTTTCCACCTGTAAAGGCATAGAAAGTTTGAAGGAAATAAGCAGTCATCTCAAATTTACTTTGAAACATCAGCTAAAGCACCATAAATTCTAAAGGTAAGTTCATCTCTAAGGACAGGCGTTCCTCAGAAATGACGCCTGTCCTTAGAGATGAACTTGCCTTTAGAATTCACGGTGACTGCCAAAGTAAGTTTGTCCAATAGTAGTAACAGGTGAGGTAAGTCATGCTAATAAATTAACAAAACTGGTAGGTTTTGGGTAAATTTGTTATTTCACTTTTAAGTACCTTTAATGATGTTTCCAAACATGGAATATTTAAGGTAAACTCCGGAGTTATTCTGCATGAATTTAACAATTTGGTAGCAAAGGATTTGTCACATGATTAAAAAGAGCCAATCGTGAAAAAGGATACCCAGATTCACCAAGTCAAATTGGGGTGACTACATTTTCCCTTTAAGGGTTGTAACTATACATCTGCGAAATATTGTTTAAATTCAGGTACGTAGTTCCTTGCAATGTTGAACATGAGGAGAGGATATTAAAGGGGAATTTTCATGATCCCAGACGGTTCCAATTCTCCCAACTATGCATCTTCTAGCTCCTCCCATAACTGTATGAAGCTCTTACTTGTGCAAGAATAAACCTGTTTTATTGCTTAAGGCCATGTCCTGGTGAGCATACAAGGCTATACAATGTAATAAAAGTACTCTCTCTGCCTTGTGTGGAATGTGAGCTACTCTGCATCTTTCAAATTTTCAAACTTTGATGTCAATCAAAGAGCAGTCACCAACTGAGAATTTTGATATACATACACTAAAAATATACTTTGGGGTGATGACTGTCTGTCTTTAAGTATTGGGCTTAAGAGCAAAAGTACTGCACAATGAATGTAGGTGAACGTCTTCTACTTAGCCAGCGTAACTGGTCTCTTGATAACAATTTCGTGTCCAACACATTGGTACTGTACACACAAAACACAGTTGTTTCCATGGTGACACCATCTTTGAGCGAAGTGACCTGAAATGTCCTCTCCACCCCTTCCCTTCATTTTGAAAACTTCTGGTTCAGACTTGGCAAAGATACTGAAACAGTAACATAAGGGCTAGTATCTTGGAATATTTTTTGAACTTTTTGCAAAATGGTCACAAGAAAAATGAAATGCCTGTTATTAAGCAACAAAGAGTTTTCTGAAGGTGACGTTTTAAATATATTTTAAATAAAACAGCAGCACATAGCCAGTTTGAGCTGAAAGGCTGGGGGAGGAAGAAGAGGTTTCAGCACTGACATTAAAGTTAAAAGAAATGCATTATCACCTGGGCTGATTTCTTTTCAAAGCAAATGTGGACTATTTTCCAGACCCATCCTTGCCTGACAATGTTTGATTGACATCAAAGTTTGCAAAGTTTGAAAGATGCAGACAGTTCACATTCTCCTAAGGCAGAGAGAGTACTGTCTTAAGCTCCTCCTTGTGTAGACAAACACCTACTTTATGTCCTGATGAGCATACAAGGCCCTAATGTGTAATCAGAACACTTTTCTGCATTGTGTGAAATGTGAGATAATCTGAATCTTTTGAATTTTCAAACTTTATGTCAATCAAAGAGCAATCACCAACTGAGAATTTTGATATCCCCCATCTGAAAATGTGCATGGGGTGATAAGTGTCTGTCTTCAAAGTTGAGCTTGTAACAATGGTAAAACACTGAGGCCACAAAAAATTGATTATAAAATTGGAACCTAGCTTGCTTTACATTTATGATTAATAAAAGAGCCTGGATCAAGAGTGTTCATTGGTCTAAAGAGCTGAAGAAGAACCTTCTCAGGAAATTTCAACAATTCTGAAATTTTCTGCAGGTCATGGAAGGCAATAGGGTTCCCTTCTCTTGACCAACCAAAGCTCTTCCCTCCCTTAAAGGGGAATTTTCATGATCCCAGACAGTTCCAATTCTCCCAACTATGCATCTTCTAGCTCCCCCCATAACTGAATGAAGCTCTTCCTTGTGCAGGAATAAACCTGTTTTATTGCTTAAGGTCATGTCCTGGTGAGCATACAAGGCTATAAAATGTAATAAAAGTACTCTCTCTGCCTTGTGTGGAATGTGAGCTACTCTGCATCTTTCAAATTTTCAAACTTTGATGTCAATCAAAGAGCAGTGACCAACTGAGAATTTTGATATACCCACACTAAAAATACACTTTGGGGTGATGACTGTCTGTTTTAAGCTCCTCCTTGTGTAGACAAACACCTACTTTATTACTTAAGGCCATGTCCTGATGAGCATACAAGGCCCTAATGTGTAATCAGAACACTTTTCTGCATTGTGTGAAATGTGAGATAATCTGAATCTTTTGAATCTTCAAACTGTATGTCAATCAAAGAGCAATCACCAACTGAGAATTTTGATATCCCCCATCTGAAAATGTGCATGGGGTGATAAGTGTCTGTCTTCAAAGTTGAGCTTGTAACAATGGTAAAACATTGATACATTTATGATTAATAAAAGAGCCTGGATCAAGAGCTGATGATTAAATCTGGACACAAAATATCCAAGAGCTGAAAGAAGAACTGGCTCTCTCAGGAAATTTCAACAATTCTGAAATTTTCTGCAGGTCATGGAAGGCAATAGGGTTCTCTTCTCTTGACCAACCAAAGCTCTTCCCTCCCTTAATACAGCAAAAATGCTGCTGAGGTGGTACATTCAATACCTTAGCATCTAAACAGATCTTTGACCACAATAAGTTACCTTACCTACCAGAAGGTATAGCAACTGGCATTGCCACAAAATTAACTAGATTTGAGTTTATATAACAGGTTTAGAAAGTTTTCAATTTAATTTAGGACTGTGCTTAAAACTGCTACTTTCCATAAAACTCAAGTCAAAGTTGACTTTATTATTTGCAGGTAAATAATGGTCTGAAGCTGTTAACTGTAGGTCTACCTTTAAAATTCCACTCAGGCTAACAGCAAGAAAGTAAGTTCCTATCATTCCCTCAAACCAATGGTGGTACCAGGTGGGGAGCCGTGGGGCCATGGCCCCCCTCGGGGAAGGCTGGTCCCCCATCTGGGAAATTTTCCGGTTTCATCGGGGAGCTGTTATGTATACCATAAAACATGTAGTCCCTGACAACGGCCAGTCCCCTCCCCCCCCCCCCCCAATGTAATTAATTTTGGTCTAAATTAGGGCAAATTCTTCAATAAAAACCCCAAATTTTCTAATTTTCTTCTTTAAAAACCCAATTTTTTCAAATTTTCCCTCATAAAAACCAAACTTTTGTCAAATTTTCTCCAGTAACAGATCCAAAATTTTTGGCGCCCTTCACGCGCCAAAAGTTTCCTTCAAACATCGTTCCGGCACTCCATCATCCATTAGTATTCCATTAGTATTATTATTATTGTGTTGTTATTTTTTTTTCTTCTTTTGCCTTAAGGGAGTGGTTGCCTAGTTAAGCTCTTAAGAGTTTTTGCAATTACTCCCTTTCCCAACTTGATGGTGTGATTACTATACCTGTTCTGCTTTCTTTGAATACCATCAATTTATGTCCAACATTATTTTGCACGGTACGTCGTGTAATTGCCGATTTATAGTTAGTTCTGTTATTGTTTAATCATATTTTAAGGGTAGCAATTAATGTATGTATTCTACCTTAAGTTGTGGAAGAATCAAGAAATGAAATGAAATGAAATGAAATGAAATGAAATGAAATGAAATCATCCTTGTTGAAGGTTCAAGTTGCTCATGCCCCCCCCCCATAGGGAAGCTTGGCCCCCATCAGGCAAATCCTGGCACCCCCCCTGCCTCAATCAGCAAATGCTAGTGAAAGGTCATGGCTTTGAGAACTAAACGGAAATGGAAGCCCTAAGGCCAAAATTACACCCTAATGACAGAAATAATGAATTGAACTAATGATTTACCAGTCATCCGACTGAGTGGATAAGGCTGTGAATTTTAAACAATAAAGGCTTAACAGCATTTAGGAGATTTATGGTTTGATTTGAGTTTGATTCACAGCTGGGCCATTGTAAGGTGTGAGCATCTTATCCATGAGCAATCTAAAGTTTTCAAATCTAATCCAACCTTTTCAATGAAAGTCGGAAAATTTAATCTAAAATGTAGAACAGGAGTCAAACTTACATAAAGTTGTAATTTACAAACCACACCAGCCCTTGCATCCCACATTTGTCATCATTAAGCATCATAAAATAACTGCATGCTTATCAAGGAATGAATACATGAGATTGTCAACTCATGTTGAAATAGACGAAAGCAGTGTTCAGACTGAAAGGCGGGCTTAACGTAATCCTCAATAAGGCCACTGTGACAGGAAAATTGAATTTGAGAGAAAGGCACTCACCGACAGTAAATGAGTACCTGGATGTTGTTTTTGAGGGCCACCATGACAAACAAACTAGGTTTGGGCAACAGTTTTAGAGTCTGGTACCCGTGGCCATATTAGTAGCAACTCTGAAATAGTTGCGACTCTTACAACTGACGGAGGAACATAACACCTCAGCAGCCATAAACTTTCAACTAGTCACCCTACCAGTGTGTATGTGAACATAAGTAAAGCTTATACTAAAGGCACCAGCTTCTCAACAGGACTGAATGGAGAAAAAGTTCAAAAGATAACACGTTATAAAACTTCATTAAAACCTGCACAATAATACAAATGTGTACTCCAAAGTATGCTTTTTGTGCACCTTTTTGACAGACAGTACTGAAAGTTACCCAGGAGTCGTGATTCCAGGGAAAGTGGAGTGGATACTCAACTCCCGAGCAGTAGTTGCGACACTGAAGTATAGTCAGGTAACCCATCCAAGCCTAAAACAAACAGCAAGGTTACCACAGCTTTATGCGATAGATGGTGTCAGCTGACTAATTACCTCAAGCCCCATACACAAGGTGGATCTCACACCCCACAAGTTAGATCAACTTGCTAGCTCTGTAAGACAGCATATTCTGCATAAGATTCAGGAATTTCAGAGTGGATTAGATACCACAAAGTCAATCACAATTTACAGTAGGAATGTTAGGGAACTGAGCTGGTCATGTATCTGACTTATATTCTATCATATCTTGCATGGCCCAGTTGTATTTTTATGTCTCTTTACTTTCACATTTACCTGATACAGCCCTTCAGTGACATACTGTACCTCAGGTAGGGAAGGTAGGGTTTGTATCCTGTACGTAGCTTACAGGGGTGCCACTGGGAAGTTTCAATCAAAGAAACTGGTATTTCTGAAGTGTCATAAAGATAAAGTTATTTAAAACATGAGTGTTGTGCGCTTGAACGGGGGATCAATTTTAGAACACAGCCAAATAGTTGTCAACTCCATGACCAGAAGAATTCAATTCAAATTTATTTCTCATATGAACAATGAAACAAAGTAAAAAGTTACATAAGCAAGTATTAAGGACATATGAAGGACACTAGAAAAACAGAAACCTGTCAACAAAGCTACATTGAATAACACCAGAAGATGACCAATCTTCAGCCTCAGTCCCATTTAATCTGTGAAATTATTTTTTTGAAACAACTCACTTGTCTGGGAGCTTCATAGTCTTTATGAGGTGTCTTTGGTCTGGCTAATTGTTCTAGTCTGTCGTTTTCTTTCGCTTTCTGTGCTGCATCCGAAACTGTCCACACAGGGGATTCGCGACCGCAACTGAAATTATGTTTAGCCCTGAAAATGAAACGGAAATTGAAAAAAAGAGGACCTGTTTTATTTTACCTGTAAACACTGAGACAAACCCCACTTTCTATTTGAGTGATTCTTATATAATATAGTAAAAGCTTTGTAGAGATAGGGTGTGATGTTTTTTCACATTATCTACAAGCTTTAACAAATTTTATGAAAATGGAAAGCTTTCCAGCAACTTATTTTCTCATAAAATTACCTAAAACCTACCTGTTTTGTGAATCTATAAGCCCTATTTACCTCACCTATTACTATACAAACGCCAAGTGAAAAAAATGGCCCGAAAAACATAGAGCTATAAAATGAACGAAGTTAATCATTCCGCTGGCGATGAAACGGGTGAGTTAGGTTAGTCAGCTGATGAGTATAGTACAGAGCCATCCTGTGGGGGAATTTCATCGCCAGTGATCATTCCGCGGTAAATGGACTGTCCAATAGTAGTAATAGGGGAGGTAAGTAGGAGCAAAATAGACTGAATAAACAAAAAAATCAAATGAACAGACAACCTACTTGACTTGAATAAATCTGAGCCATTAAGGGATATTTCTGACCCATGTTCAAGTGCCCAGGTCTGTAACCAGAGAGGGGTCAATTAAGGGGGTCATACAACCCCCTACCATTAGGAAGTGAGTTCAACTCCTAGACAAACATTTACCCCAAAACATTGTGAAGTGCTGTGCACCAGTTAACAGCTGAGCATCCCTGATGATGCAAAAAATTTCACTGTAACCTTTCCGTAAAGCAAGTCCCCTTACCCGGCAAATGCTGTTCACCTGCATAAATTTAGTAAACTTCTACCTCCAGTGCTGCTGGAAAAAAAGCGATCCTCCCCATATGAAAAGCCTGGATACAGGCCTGCTGCCTTACTCTGTCCTTCTCATTGCATCTTTCCAAACAATCACTTTGCAGTTGCGAAGTCCCCCACACATCTTTTATTTTATAAACAATCACATCAACAAGCAGAAAGTTAAATACATTTTAGATAGCAGCATAGCAATTAAACACCTAAGCTTAACACGCACAAGAGCTGTGTTTATCATAATTAGCATTTGAAAGAACTTTTAAAGATGGGAGGGTTTCAGGGGTAAACCAGGCACATAGCCAAGAGAAGGGGAAGGGTTTCCCCCAATAATCAAATTAGTTAACTAGTTAACCCCAGATGATTAAGGCAGCAACATCAAAGATGGTAATAGAGTACTGATTTCCCCCTCCCTAATCCCCCTCCCCCTTCCCCCCAATTATCTGCAGTGGTGGTATATACGTTCTTACCTGTCTTCCAGATACAAGGGTGGTAGAGATTTTTCTCGTGCTAAAGCAATGATCCTGTCTGATGGTTCTGTTTTCATGGCTAGGGGACTAACATCCCAAATGACTGAGTTGCGCCCACAACTGAATACATGTATACGTCTGAAAGAAAAGTCAAGAAGACACCGCATGCCAACTGAAATGTAAAACATCAGTCTTAGAAAGTTCAGTTGAAAGTACAAAACAGAAAAATATACAATTTTGACAGAGATGCCAAGTTGTCAGTATGAAGAAAAGGAATTTAGCACATCAGATCTCATGAAAATATAAATGACACAGACATGACAATATAGATAGACAGACCATCACCATCAAAAAAGGTGCCACCACTATGCAAACATGTTAGGTCTACATCTGCATATTTTATGATGAATCTGCACCACAAAATACAACAAAAAGAGAAAATATCAAATATCTTTACAATAATGGATGGTTTTTATTGAGCCTTGTAGGTTTTGGGGAAATTCCCCAGGTTGTATACTAAAACAACTCTGACAACCTGGACAATTCCTTGGATCCCTCCCCCATCCCTGGAATAGCTCCCACCTCGACAATCCTCAGCTTCAACAATTCCCACCCTGGTTATTTCCCATATGCAGCTGCCACTTTGAACAATTTCAGATTTTCCAGTGGGGTGTGTTGTCTGAACGGTAGCTGTCATGGTTGGGAATTGCCCAGATAGGAATTGCTAGGGTAAAAGTTTTTTTTTTCTGGGGGTGGGGGTGGGGTGGTGGGGTGGAGGATAAGGTAAGAATTGATTTGGGGGGTGGGGGGGGAGACCATTCATGGTAAGCTGTCCAAGAGGAAATTGTCTGGATATGAGTTGTCTTGGAAATGGTTCATGTCTGTGTTAGGTGATCAGATATTGACATATATCATGAAGAGCATGTTACAGCTTCTTTGAAACTGGAACTTGATCACAACCCATAAAAATAACCAGAATGCAAAAATGCATTGAGGTTTCGATGATATATGTTCTATTCCAAATAATGCTATGATGCCCCATATCTTTCAGTCGATGGTCAAATGCTATCTTAACGTGTTGGAAAAATACAGTTTTGTGTTCCTATTTAATCTTGGGAATTCTTGGGAAATTTGCGGTTTGGCCTCTGGTGACCCCTGTTGAAGATCTTGGGAAATCTTGGGAAATTTTGCTCTTTGACCTCTGGTGACCCCACATAAAACTCTTGGAAATTCTTGGATAATTTTGCTTTTTTAACCTCTGGTGAACCCATGTAATATTCTTGGGATTTCTTGGGAAATTTTGCTTTTTTACCTCTGGTGACCCCAGATGACCTTTGACCTCCACCAAAAACAACAGGGTCCATCTTTTTACCATAACACATCCACATAGTAGGTATAAAATCTATCCAAGGTTCATACCCAGAGATACGTGACAACAAACTTTTCAGTGTTTGGCCCACGTTGACCCAAAATGACCTTTGACCTCCACCAAAAATGATCAGATTCTTCCTCTTACTATAACGCATCTACATACAAAGTATGAAACTTATCCAAGCTTCCTACCTTGAGATATCAAGTTAACAACGTTTTAAGGGTTTGACCCCCAGTGACCCCAGATGACCTTTGAACCCCACCAAAAATGATAGGATTCTTCCTCTCACTATAAGGCATCTACATACAAAGTATAAAATTTATCCACACTTCCTACATCGAGATATCATGCTAACAAGGTTTTCGGGGTTTGACCTCCAGTGACCCCAGATGACCTTTGAACCCCACCAAAAATGGCAGGATTCTTCCTCTTACTATAAGGCATCTGTATACAAAGTATGAAATTTATCCAAGCTTCCTACATCGAGATATCATGTTAAAAAGGTTTTCAGGGTTTGACCCCCGGTGACCCCAAATAACCTTTGAACCCCCACAAAAATGATAGGGTTCTTCCTCTTACCATAAAGCATCTTCATACAAAGTATGAAATTCATCCAATCTTCCTATCTCAAGATATTGTGATAACAAGGTTTTCAAGGTTTGACCCCCGGTGACCCCAGGTGACATTTGACCCCTCCAAACACAATTTAGAGTTCTTCCTCTTAATATGGGGCATCTATGTACCAAGCTTGAGAACTGTCAGAGCTTCCCTTCTTGAGATACTGTGTTAACGAAGTTTTCAGGGTTTGACCCCCAGTGACCCCTGGTGACCTCTGAACCCCATCAAAAATGATAGGGTTCTTCCTCTTACCATAACACATCTACATACAAAGTATGAAATTCATCAAAGCTTCCTAGCTTGAGATATTGTGTTAACAAGGTTTTCAGAGTTTGACCCCCGGTGACCCCAGGTGACCTTTGACCCCTACGAAAAACAATAGGGTTCTTCCTCTAAATATGGGGCATCTATATACCAAGTTTGAGAACTGTCAGAGTTTCCCTTCTTGAGATATCGTGTTAACGAGCAAAGTGTCACAAACACACACACACATACACACGCACATACATACACACGCCATCATGAATGCATAGGTTTCTCTTATCATCGAAACCAAAAAATGGAAAATTTGAGCAAATCAGGAACTAGGGATGGAACAATTCTGCATCAATGTCCAAACTTCAAAATCGAAGTTTCATTTATACGGGAGGATGATGAGGGTGGAAAGAGTGAGTATTACAGAGTATTGGGGTTGATTAATTTCCCAATATTTATCCATTCTGGAACACTCTTTCATATACCTGTTATAGGAAAACAAGGATGACACAGTGACTACTTTTCTGAGTATTCATGACAAATGCATTCATCACAAATTTCACCATAAAAGCAAAGTTACACCGCAGTTGTCTTCAAGTCAATCTATGCACACTGACTACTAGTATCATACTCAGATGTAATACAGCTCCTTCCCAAGATTACTGTCTCTCGAGTTTCATCAACAACCACCATCCTTACCAAAAGAGATGCACAAGGGTGGGGTGAGGGCAAGAAAGATAGGGAGAGGCACATTGCGCTCCAAGTTGTTGTTTCCATTAGGAAGTTATATACTCACTGTTTGCCATCAAGGGTATGACGGAAATTCTTTTTTGGAACTGATAATTCTTCCACCCTCCTGGTCGATTCTGCTTTCAGGGCTGCAGGACTGATGGGCCACATGGTCTCTTGGTTTCCCCAGACCAGCTTGGGCCTTTGTTGTAATAATGAAAAAAAGTAGAAAAGTACAATGAACTATAAGCCTTGAACTGACAAAGTTGTTTTTGAACTCAAATTCATTCATTTTTCTCAACTGATTTGGAGTAAAATTAGTGCAATTTACTTATTTAAGAAAATCAAAATTCAAGTAAATTCTCTCCCCCTACAAGCATCCAAATTTGCTGATTTTAAGTAAAATAAAAGTACTAATTTCACTGATATGTGTTAACTGTCTCAACTCAATGTGAAATAAGGGGGGAGAGGAAAGTGTTTCCCTATTTTTTGATGATTTTTAACTTTATCAAGCATTATGTCTTCATTTTATCGAATGATATCACGTTCATATTTATTCAAACAAGTTCATTTTTTCTTGGGTGTGAGGGATGGCTGGGGTGCGGGTTGGAGTTGGAGGTGAAGGCATCACCACTGAATAAACTTTATTTCAAAATGAGAAGGGGCTGGACATGGATGCGAATGCTTCGTTCAAACTTTTGAAATGAAATGTATAAAATCCTGCTTTTTCTTCCTATCAGTACTGACTTATTACAGAAGATTGAAAGGTTACTTACCCAACACTGGTCAGCCATATTGTCTTGGAAGTCTTGGGCTCTGCTAAATAGATACATCTTTCCCTGAAAAACAGATACATACAAGGACATAAATAACTTATATATTTATCCTGAAAAAAACAGACACCAGTAAAAAAGGTCTTACAAACTCACACACAAAATTAATAACAGAGCATCCCACCCAAGCCAAAAAACGGCCCGTACCAGGTACATATTTTTTCATTCACTTTTTATAACCCTGAATATTTGGTAAAATTTAAAGGGAAAATGCAGCCACTCCAATTAAAATTAGTGTACCCTGGTATCCTAATTCATGAATGGCTCTTTTAAATCATTTCACAATATTTTTGTTACTGAATTGTTAAATTCCTGGAGAATAACTCCTTGCTTTACCTTTTGTTTGTAATACAATTTATAGTTAGAAACATCTTCAAAGGTACATAAGGAAATTTAGAGATTTGTGACAGTACGCTGATTTTTCAAAACAAATTCAGGGCAACTGCTAATTCCCTTTAAAGTTAAAAGATTACTATTTTGTCCAAAAATTATAAATGAACTCATTATCATACATTTGGCAGATATGTTAACATTTTAAAGTAAATGTGGAACAAATTTTTGACTACAGAACCCATAGCTCTACAACATTAATACTAGACAATCGAAGATAGGCATGGGGCCCATTTCCACTTCAACTTTTGTGCATGTTAGTTTTTAAAGTGGTACATTGAGTTGATACTGATAATTTTGTGAAGATTTTGAATGGTATTACCACATGCTTTTAATTAGCATAATTAGCCAAGTTTCACATCCAACACTTATGCAAAAACTAAAAATTTTGAGTTTTTGGACCCTTGCTTGTAATGGTCATGTGCAATTATGTTTAATACTAATGTAAGAAAGTGTCTGCTCACAAATTTTTGAAAACCGTATGGCATCGTTAATTAATCACTTGTGAAAAGTTAACTTGCACATAGGGTATGGGGATTGTCTCAGTTTGACCGTTTGTCATAAGTAAGTGAAGAAAACTTAACAGGTTTGGAAAAATTTAGTAAATTTCGTGAACCAACTCAAAGTGCCTCTTTAAAAGAGAAAAAAACAACGCCCTCCCAACCTTAGAAGAACCAGTGACAAACAAGAATATTTTTCTTTTTTTCATGGCTTTTACTGTATTATGCTTCTACTCAAAGCAATAAATTCCAATCCTACACATAAAGGTCTAATTTAAGCAGTGACAAACCTTATTTTGAAACACTGGCAGAATATTTCAATTTCAAATATCTTCTGATTTCCCTTTCAAATTGCCACATTTTTTTTCTTTTTTTTTTGAAGCTATATATATAGCATATAAGATGTAAATCAAAGCATTATTTGGCATCATCTTTACAATTCAATTGCCACAATCTATTACAAAGAGCTGTACCGGTACCCGAAATAACACTGGGAAAATTACCTGTATTATAATTCAAACTGGAGTGTGTTGGCCCTTAAACTTTAAATTCACACATTCAAAGTAATTCAACTGGTAACATACATTTATGGTATCTAAATAAATTGTGGGTGCCCTCTATCTCACATACATTAACTCTGTAAAGGTTACAAAGAGGCCACAAGATCATTTACAGGGGGAAAACAAAATGTTGAACATATTCTTTTCTCAGCTAGTCAGAACAGAAATTAAACACTGATATTAGAAGTACTTGAAGAAGAGCTCCGGCAGAGAACATGTTTTTTCAAATCATGTTCTCTGCAGCAGCTCTTCTTCAAGCCTAAAACATCCCAGGCAGTGGGGGTGGTAGGACCTCTTGGGTCATGGCTAGGTGCCTGGGATTATTGCATTATTATTGGTTCATGGTCAAAAAGGGTTGTGGACCACACAGGCCTACCTATATGAAAAGTGAAATACCATACTGAAGGAAAAATCTTTTACTAAGGGGGAGGAAACTATACGTTGAATTATAAATGCATGAGGGAGTATTGTGGACACAAGGACCGACAGTATCATATCAAAGTACTATAACATTACAGAACAGAAAAAAATAAACAAAATTATGAATGAAAGTGTTGCCTACCTTCCCCTGAGATTATTGTAGTCACCAAACAGGTTCTGTGGAGATACTGTCAAAAAAAAAAAATACATTATCATTCACGATCATATCTTACTTCATTCCTATTTGAAGAAAAGGGCGGTTGCAAGTATCTCCCAAATTCATAATTTTGCATAAGTCTAGGGGTGTTTGAAACAAATTTTTAACTTTGAACTCCTAGTGAAACAAATTAAAATGGCAAAAAGATCTTCTCAATTTTACACTTCCTGCATAACTTGTATTGACAGAGTGGTTTACGGTCAAGCTAAAATATGGTCTAACAGCTGTCAAATACCATTTTTTTATACACTTATATGGAGGAAAGAACTTCACTTTCTTTCTCCAATCCCCAGCTCCCACACTTATATTCCCTGCCCCACCCCCCACAAGCCTGTCTAAAGAGACCACATGTCCACAGTCACTCAATCATATGTTCTTCATACCTTTCTTTGCTGTCTCAATTTTGGGCAATTTTACTTTTCCGCTTTTTGTAAGAGACTTCCGTCTTTTATCATGATTCCTCTTCTTAACTGATGTGGAATAAGAAGTTCCGTAAGCTTTGAGAACCAACTTAGGCAGAGAGACATTTGACTTTGCACTGCCTGCTGGTGATCTACTCACACTCCGAGGGGTGGGGCTGGTAAGACTGGGGAGCTTCTGGTCCCCATATGCTTTATCAACCATAGCAGCCATAGTGAAAGTGTTACACTGGACATTAGGTCAGTGGAGATTGAAAAATTGTAAGAACAACCATGGATACCATAAATGCGATAAATATTTATGAAAAATTCTTGGAAGAGAATATGCTTCACATTGCAGGAAAACAGGTAAAAGTCATTTATTCCAAGGACAACTGTTACACTTCACAAAGTGTAGAGCTGTGAGAACATGTATACTTTAACAGAGATGTAAACTGTCTCTGAGTTTGTATATCCAAAAATAAATTTCATCACATCCTGAGGGTTGAAACCCTCACTCTGTGACATTCAATGACCTACAGTACAACTGCCTTTGCTTCAAAGGACAACATATTCAAGATTACCACTGAAAAACAACCAACAATACATGCAGCTACGTTCTCAATTCTCCAAGAGTTAGGTCAGTTATGAGGTCCTCAATCTACAGTCTTATCCACTTCCACACACTGAAGTTTTTCTTCTGTCACAAGCAAAGCAAACAGAACTATATTGCTTTATTGTTTTCTTTTTTATTTCCATAAATTCAATCACTGAAATACACTTCCATATTTTAAAATCCTTCCTATAAACAAGTATCCAGCTTAATCTCTTCTCTAATCCCTTTAACGACCCTTTTCCTGTCAAGCCTGTGGTCACAGAGTGAGCTGCGTACACCTAGGACCACAATTTCAAGTTATTACAGAAGCCAGCACTGCACAAATCGAAGCCATTATTGATCAAATCATGTCTTCCTTTTGTCTCAAGTATTGATTCTTTTCACTCTCAGATCTAACTTAAGAGAACTTTTATTGATTTTTTTAAAATAAACAATATAACAATGTCCTGGGCTGATGAATCGATAACCAAATAAAAGTACTGCCATTCCTTTCAAGGACTGACACCTTTCTTCTGGTCAGTGGGAGGTAGCATGTGGGCGTCAAACATTGTTTGAAAGGTTTGACAATTGTTAGCTTTACTTTTGGTATTAACAATGTATGAAATGCTCTTTTATCGTCAGCTTCATGTTGCCTTTTTTTTTAATCTCCTGCCCCCAACTTAGAAAAGTTTCTACAGGGGCTGTTATGTCTTCCCAAACATATTTGGATAACCCTGGGTATCATCTGTATACACAATAGCTTCACACTGATTGGTCAACGATGATAGTGTAAATCAGTGAAATGTGATATATTGTAGCCCACTGCATCAAAAAGGCAGATTGCAGTGGCAATAAAATCACACTCAGCCAGTGATATGTAGTGTACTCTGCAGAATGTGGCCTACGGCAAATAAAACTCATTACAGGCTACTGTAACTGTATCTGGGAGGCACAGCAGACATGTTTTTTTTTTTTTTTTTTTGAGGAGGGGCTAGGAGTGAACTTAGTTGGGGTGGTGGTGGTGGTGGTGGTGAGGGGGGAGGATTTTAACTTTCTGAGATGAGCTATTCTTTACTCACCAATACAAACAATTTAATATATTCACCATACTGTGATATATGCATCAGGTAGCTGCTGCAAAGTGTCAGGATAACACTGACTGTGATGTTGAAGTGCTTACTGTAGCCTACACTATGACTGGAGAATTTTGACCTAGTGTAAGAATTGTGGATAATTGTGTCTAGAAAGGGGATGTGATGAGGTGATACAAGATAGAATGAAAACAGATAAAGGGGAAGGGTGAGACTTAATTGCCAATTCACCTTATTCCAGGCATGGATCCAGGGGATGTTCCAGCTCAACCCCCTCCCCCCTTCCACTTTCACGGCATTACTCTCTTTTTGGGGGGAGCTGCACTACAAAGTTATTGCCTGGTGCCTAGAAAAACCTTTAAATAGTGTCTAATTTATATTTTTCCCAGAACCCCACCCTGGCCTCCAATGAGGCTTCACACATTTCATGCTCTTAGCTTCGAACTTTAAACTCACAGAATTTTAGCCATCTCTTATGTGAAATCCTGGATTCATCCTTGTATTCATTGCTGCTACAAAAATACATCTATACTGATGCAGGTGTCTCTGCTTTGTGAAGGACTCTTGTGTAATGTGTAGGGTAAACATCTAATCCTGGGACAAGAATTTACTGTTTATGACATTTCTTATCAAATAAGCTTTAGTATATCCCCAGTTTTATAAATACATGCACAGTGGACATGAAATTAAGTGTTTAAAATGAATGCAAAGGTTGTCCTTATAGTGACTTTAGTAATTGAACTTGGCATGATCCCTATCAGAAGCCTTAAACAATTGACCCCGCTCATCCTTCCTCACACAAAAATTAATAAATGAAATCACATGACAACCTGTCTGCATACAGCAGTAATTCATCCTCACAGCTGCCAGCAAAAACTGCCCCAGAAATTAAGAAAGTTGAGGTGATAAAGCATGCCAAATTCTACAAAAATTGCTTTCTCTCCTTGTAAAGAAATATTAAGATGTTTAAAATCTTCATAAATTCAAAAAAACACATTGTACAATCATCAGCAAAACCTTCATGTGTTGTTGGCAAAGTCTTAACCAAATTTTAGATTAAAGGGGAAATGCAGTCCCTCCAATTTGAATTGGTGTACCCCATCATCCTAATTCAGGAATGGCTCCTATCAATCATGTGACAATAATTTAAACTTATTTGCTAACTTCATGCAGAATAACTCCGTAGTTTACCTTCAATATTCATTGTTTTTGTAAAGAGACGTAATGAAAAATAAGTTGAGATCTAGCTTTATTAAAGATTTAGCAGATTATTGAAAGTAAACTTGGGGTGACTGCTTTCTCCCTTTAAAAAGGCCTATAAAAGCTAGTTTCATGAAATACAGTCATTGGTAGTTTGTCACTTTTCTCCACTAACTTTGCTGGTTTGTGCTGATTACTGTAGAAGCTACATACAGTATGCAAATAAGCAATCATAAAATCAAGATTTGCAAAATTGTCCAATACAAAATTCCAAATTTTCAAATGCTTAGGAATAAAAGTTCAAAATTTTGAAATTTTTCAACAAAAAGCCCAAATTTTCAAATTTTCTTCAATAAAAACAAAACTTTTTGATATGCCAAGCACGCCAAAAGATCTTTCACTCAACACCTTTCTGGCAATTTGTCACCTTTGTCAGGGCTTTGGGTTACTGGCCCCCCATCAGGCAAACCCTGGCACTACCCGTGGCCATTATGAATAAGTTTCTCTTTTCATTGAGATCCCAGACACATACATGAAGTAGGATTCAGGTTACCCTTTATTCAAATCAGAGTGACTGCATTATTTACCCTTAAACTTAGATCATAATCAGGCGCAGATCCAGAGGAGGGAATTTTCTGGCTTCAGCCCCTCTTTGTTCAGCACCACTTTCATTTTTAAGATGGTTCCAAAGCTGCAGCAAGTGTGCTACAAAGTTTACTAATTTTAATTGCTGGATGCTAGGAAATATCATTTGTCTAATTTCAATTTTTCCCCAGAATCCTCCCTCCCCCCCCCCCCCCAACTGAGGCCTTCTACATTTGACGCTTGTAACTTTGAACTTCACCTTCACTGAATTAGCCTCCACCCCCTCCCGCTTGTAAAATTCTGAATCTGCCCCTGACAATTGCATATAATATAATCCCAACCTGATACTACTGTACCTTTATCCCTAAAAATGGAGGGGTACTTTAACATTTGAAATCGGAGGCAGTACTTCCATGAAATTACCAAGCAACATAAATGTCATTGATTCACCTTTGCAATGCATTGTCTTCTCTAACACTATCTGCTACAAGGTGTTTTTGTAAACATGTTCAAAGTACACAAAGCCTGTTCAGTGATCCTGTGTTTGAACTACTTGTTCCTAGAATCAATAAATTCTGCTGGTGCCTTTCACAAAACATTGACATGCCTTAGTGCTACCAGCAAATGTAAACAGATGTAGTCATGTTTGTTCAATACTAACAAAGGTATTACTTGAATAAAATGAGGCTTTATCTTTGTTTGCAGTAACATGACAAAAGTAACCAATCACATTGATTGACAGATAAATAAATTTATTGAACTGATAAACAATTGACCTTGATCTCTGACTTTGTGAATAAAAATTGATCTATGACTCAAGAGTGTAAGGCTGGGTATCATTAGCCTCATCTAACTATGACACGTACAATGTTACATGACGAGTATTCCACCAATCAAAGGCAGACATGCCAAGTCTCACAGCAAGCCTGTAGCCAAAAAGGGGGGGGGGGAGGGGCTGTTCTCCCTAGAAAAATTTTGCCCCACAAAAACAAAAAAATTGTAATGCCTGAATGCATTTTAGAATTTTTGCCCCAATAAAAAGTTTTCCCCCTCCCCGGAGGCTGCCTATCCCCCTTCAGTGCCATGTCTGGCTATAGGCATGTCTCGCAGAACTTCTGTTGAACTTATTGAATCACGGAATCCCCCAAAATTTAATGAAATCAAAGTTAACAGAAACTACAGTCAAAGTGTATTGGAAATTTCCATTAAAGGCCGTTCAATCTCCCCCTACACATTTTTAGGAGCATGATCATATCTCTACATACAATTGGTGACTGCACTTTGATTGGCATTAATTCAAACAGTAGCTTTGCTTTGGTTAGTCAATGATGACTTTTGCAGTCAGTTGCATTCCTTATTGCTCACACACATTAATGTGTTGAGAGACCTTGAGCAATTTACTCTAAGCTAGCTTTTGCCTGGGTGGTGTATAAAACAGATGTTTTCATTTAAATTGGAGGAGGGGCTAGAAGTAAACATAGTAAGGGTGCATTTACACTAGATCCGGATCTGATCGCCTGCGCGGGGTCAGATCCACTGCTCGAGATCAAATTTGTAGTGTAAACGCAGATCAGATCCGGATCTGATCGCCCTATTTTGATCCTGGTAAGAGGGGAGGATCAGACCCCGCGCAGGCGATCAAAACTTGTAGTGTAAACGCTCCCCGGATCAACAGTGACCCGAGATGAACGGTAATTCAACGTAAATTATTTGGAGGTCACTTCTGCAAAAACACTCATTATACTGGGAGGTGGATCAGAGTACGAGACAAGTGTAAATGCACCAGGATCAAGCCATACACGTAATTCGATATGCTGATAACATAGGGCGATCAGATCCGGATCAAGTGTAAATGCACCCTAAGAAAACTCAGTTTTACCATCTGCAGCAAAGTTGTTAGGCCTTTAAAATTCACTTTCAGCCATAAGCAGTCATAATGGGGTTAAAGTAGTATGCCCGGTGTCGATCTGCTCTTGACAAATGGAATCATGAAATTAGATCAGATCAACTTGGCAGTTCTGAAAAGGTCATGTCCAGACCCCAGACTAGGCTATCCTTAACACAATACAAAAGGTTCGCTAAATATGAAGCAAGAAAGGAAAGGTGCAATGATCCACTTACTCAAGTCTTGAAACCCATCACATACACTTTATCTGAAAATTTGTAGAAAGGATAACTTTAAAAAGAGCTAGTTCTTCATACAGAGCCATAATTCTAACCATCCAGTACATTCCATCAAAATAATTGTCTCCTTGAAAGTCACAAAAATGCAGGATGTAAATGAACAGAATAATGCCAATCAACTTTTTAAATTGAATGCAAAATTATCGTTATAGAATTATGACCGCAGTAATTTAAAGACAGATACCCATCACCCCAAGTACATTTTAAGGTGGGGGATATCAAAAATTCTCAATTGGTAATGGCTCTTTGATTGGAATCAAAGTTTAAAAGATGCAGAGTAGCTCACATTTCAGGCAATGCAGAGTGTTAAACACATTAGGGCTTTGTATGCTCATCATGACAATTAGGCCTTAAGCAATAAACTAGGTTTGTGTATACACAAGGAGAAGTGAGTGGGCTTGAAGTAACTTTAATAGTTGGAAGAATTGGAGCTGTCTAGTATGGTATGAGAAGGCCTGCCCTTTAACATAAATCAAAAAATGATGGAAGCGCAGGCACAGATCAATGATTGATTGCAGGAAGAGAACTGAGAATTGTCAGTGACAAACAGCATAGATGCCAGGAGTCCTCCCCCTGGTTCTTAGAAAGACATTCACAATGCTTTGAAATGATTGACATAAAAGTTGTTTGGTTGCCAAGAAAAGTCTTGACACCCACATCTACACATTACAAACTGTGATCCCCACTAAAGGGGTCTGGTTAATATTCTCCCCATTAAAGGGAGACCACAATCTCCTAGTCTGATGTCAAGTGCTGAAGTGACCATGCATATCTGAAATTGATCTAGCTTATGCAGTCACATCCACTTTTGTTAGTGGAGTCATCCTTTCCCATCTTGAGACTTCACATTTAGTTAGTTAGTTAGATAAGATTTTACGACACACCAACATGATTGTGTTATATAGTGTCACCTAGAAAAGAAAAAGATGCAATGTTGGGGTACAATTAACAAAAAAAAAAGTAGGGTCAAATTTCACTTCACATTTAATGGTTGAACAATTTACCATTCAAAGTTCAGTGAGCCTACGACCTAACAATCCAGTATACATTTATTCAAAAATATCTTCACTACCAGTTTGCAGCAACACAAACATCACATTCACTCAAAATATAATCAAACTTAAAGGGGAATTTTCATGATCCCAGACAGTTCCAATTCTCCCAACTATACATCTTCTAGCTCCTCCCATAACTGTATGAGGCTCTTCCTTGTGCAAGAATAAACCTGTTTTATTGCTTAAGGCCATGTCCTGGTGAGCATACAAGGCTATAAAATGTAATAAAAGTACTCTCTCTGCCTTGTGTGGAATGTGAGCTACTCTGCATCTTTCAAATTTTCAAACTTTGGTGTCAATCAAAGAGCAGTCACCAACTGAGAATTTTCATATACATACACTAAAAATCTACTTTGGGGTGATGACTGTATGCCTTTAAAGGTCTGTGGATATGTAACCGAAACAGCTGCTTTACTCAAGTACGGTAGATTATAATACCCTGATGAAAAGTCCATCGGCATTATTTGAATTTGTTTTACCTTCCTCGAGATACATCTTTGACCAATGTCTGTGATTTCTCATTATAGTAATACTGGTATGCAAAAATTATGATAAGGAAAGTTGCACATTATCTGTATTTCTTTTGTTAATACTTTATAAATTATCTGTTAATTTCTTACTAGGGAGTGTCTACTTCAGTTTTTTATCAACAGCTACTTCCAAATAAAACCGTTCAGAACATGCCAACATCACAACTGTCCTTGGAATGGACGCTAAGCAGACAAAAATAATACAAAAATAATACATATATCTCACGAGTCCCTCTCTCCACATAAAAAAAATTGCACATTGTTCATGTTTATTCACGAGGTAAATGTAAAAAACAGTAATTCTCTTGTAAAATGGTCAATAGTGGATTGGTACTTGGTAGGAATCGTGACTATTGTTAATTAATGTTTTTTACCTTTACATAAAATAGGCATGTATGACATTTAAATATCTACAGATCTACCTTTAACTTGTCACCTTATAAAAGCATTTCAATGATCTTTACCAGACTTTTGCCCAATCATAATCACTAAATCACACAATCATTATAGCCACAATCCCAGCCATGCTTATAATTCCTGTTCAGGGCCATGCTAAAGTTACACAAGATATTCATTATCACTTGTCACGACTTTAAAGCTTTGGATGTCTGAAAGTATGCCCAGTTGTAGCCTGCAGAGTGAACAAGCTTTTTACTCTCTACCCATTTCTAAAAAAAATGGAAGTGGTACTGTCTATGTACACAGAGTCATAAGTAGGCTGACCTGGCTGTGTCTACATTTGAAATTTTGTTCATGATGAACTTTCATGGGTGTGGCACCATTTTAACAACTTTTAGGGTGGTCTGTTTAGCCTTCTTTAAGAACGAAGTATGGAAAGGAAAGAACATCTGTTTTGTAGGGGCTATTGGCAGGGATCTCTACAAAAAAAGATGGTTTAAAATTTCTGACATCAAAACCATTCTGTCGCAGGTCAAGGAAGAAGGTATTGTGTTCCTGAAGTCCTAGACTAAACAAAACAAAGTCTGTATTACATATGATATCAACATTTGATACGGCCTGCTTGAATTTCACTCTGATGAAATGCAAAATTTCATCAGAAAGAAAAAACTTAACTTTTCAAACAAATTTTGCTGATCATATTTCAATGTGGAATCAACAGACTGAACAGATTCAACCAAAAAGCACTATAATTAAATTTCAAACACATGAGTAAGTAATCTAAGGTTTGTGTTCAGGGCTATAGTACCTAATTCAAGTACAATTGTTTAAAGGCAGTAGGCAGTCACCCCAAAATTTGCTTTGAAAAATCAGCAAATTTTTGCAAATCTCCTCTTACTACATTACAAGCACCTCTGAAGATGTTTTGATAATAACTATTACAAATTAAAGCAAGGAGAAATTCTCCTCGAATTTCACAATTCACTAACAAAAACATTGTCACATGATCAAAATAGGCCATTCATGAACTGGAGTGATGGGGCATACTAACTCTAATTGGGGTGACTGCCTATTGCGTTTAGGAATTACCTGTCTTGTCAGCCATCTTTCCAGAAGACATTTTCTGGAGCATGTGATGTAATTTTGAGCTTATATTTTGTATGAAATCAAGCTCTCCACACGACTTCCAACACTATATACTGAGTGGCATCAACAACTTTACACTTAACCTACACTGTGTAGGACTGTTACCTCTTGTTGCCATGATACTACACACAGGAATAGAATTTAATTCCTTTGCAAACAAATTTAGTAAGTTGTTGGACTAAGTCTCAGTTAGCTATGAAGGTCCAGTAACTAATGCCCACAAAAGAAGACCACCAACAGCTCCTGAACTTTGAACCCTTCTTCTGATCCATCATTTGTTTTGATAGAAATAAAATTCAACAGGATCATAAAACATTTACTCAATTTACAGTATACAGGGGGTATCATGAGTCGATCACTATGAAACATTTTGACCAAAAATATATAAAAAAAACCGAAGTAAAATGAATGAAACTTTCTAGAAATATTTTCTAATGTGTCTTCCTCACTCTGTTAATATATTTTGGTTTTGTTTGTACTGCGCAATCCCTAGAAAATGAGTTTTGAGCTGAAGATAGCAGTACATAACACAATGTTAATGCAGGAACCTTGAGTCAATCACTTCAGAAAAAGAACAGCTAAAATCACAAAAGTCAAAAGTAATAAAACAAAGAAAATGTCTTTTCTATCAAAATTCTGAATGAAAGTTTCATGCCAGCCATTTTTGTCACCTTTATTTTATTTACCTAACATTTATAGAGTTTTAGTTCAATCTAATGCTGAAAGTGGAAAACTTGGGTAAGAGTAAAACTTTTTCTTTGAAAGAAACTGACATAGGGCCTCCTGGAAGCTCTGGAGTAATTACAAAATGGGGACATTGGTTTAATGCTTTTAACTGACATCCAAATGAGGGAGAGTATACCAAGCACTTCACAAAAATCAAGCTTTGCTTATTTGAATGAGAATCCAAATTAACAGCTTCCAGTGGGAATGGTTGAGAGGGGGAGTACAGATATAACAAAAGGGTTAAGGATTAGTAACAAGCATCTTTCATAATGCTTTTTCCCAGTAAATGCACTTTAAAATGACCTTTGAATAATCTTGTGTAATGAGAAATTAAGCTTTTACATCATGCTACAAATGTTGCCCATGATATAAGATTATGACATAATCATGTTTGATGCAAGCCTGAGGGTGGACTTCTCTATTTTTCAGAAAATAGTTCTCCCCAGAATAAGGATGCATTATCATCCTAATACTGGTCATCCGACATGGACTAAGTATTAACTGTGGCAATTGCAAACAAAGTGCATCGAAAATTTGCAATAAAATTGTTATAAAACCCAGGTCTGTACCACTGAACAAATTATGTTTGACTGGTTAAAAACTGGACTGAAGGATAATGTGCACAAAGTGCACAAAAACTTTGATAGTTTGCGAAGGATTTGAAAAAAAAGTTTGATGGTTTGCAGACAATTTGTGATAGGAGAAGATTAAAGGCTCTCTAATCTCATCCCACACAGTAAAATTCTCCCAGCAAAGTTAACTTTTAGCCACTCCTCCAATTAAAACAAAAGGCAGCCGTCTAGTACACTTCCAAGACAGAGCCACAGTATACAGTCTGCACCAGTACACTGGCCTGCAATGAGTTTAATTTGCTTGAGGCCATACATATATTGACACACATGAGGGTTAGCTTAATTGGAAATGCAACTGACTGCACAATTCATCGTTGACCAACTAGAGTGGGACTAAATTGTTTAAATTAATGCCAGTCAATGTGCAGTCATCATCTGTATTTAGAACTTGAGGGCTACTCCTAAATGGGTAGGGAGTTGCTGGCAACTCCCTGGTTTGGGAAAATACCATCCCCTTTAACCGTGACACAGATCCATCACTCAGTTGAATACACACATCACCCTAACCTAGATGCATCTATAGTTTAAGTGCCTTGTGGGCTAAAAAAAAAATCCCAAATTTTCAAAAATCCATTTTGGGGGGGGGGGGGGGGGCCCACAATTTCCAGGCACCTATTGGCATATGGAAAGGTAAGGGGGCCCTAGTGTCCGCACCCCTGTTTGGTTGTTCAAATTACCATGGTGGTATGCTACATGTACACTTGGAGGAACAATTTTCCATCCCACATGCAGGCTTTCACCTTCCCCATTCACATGTTCCCTGGTTTCTGGAACAATCCTTACAAGGATCTGTATATTTAAAATTTGCATCATAATCTATAGTGATCGGCTCTAAGTTTAAACAGTTAAAAAGCAATGGCCTCCAAAATCATAGCACTGTTCTTTTTCAGGTAAAGACTGAATTAGTTGCTCTAATTTATTCAGGAGATTTAAATTAGAAAACGAGTTACTTTGTATTTTTTGGTCGAACTGGGCATTTGCAGGAGGTTTTCAAACTTAAAACCTGTTTGAACTTAAAACCATCCATAATATAATGACAAGCATGTATGCCTAATGAATGAAAATTATGCCATCAAATTGGTATAGGCCTATAACTGCATGCCACAGATATATTCGGTATAACCTAATTTATGATACAGAACAGGATATTTGATTATGGGAAGTCACACAAATCTTTGCACTGATGGGATGTGAAATGGAATGTATAAGGTATTGTAATTAATGAGTTCAGTAAAATAGAATTAGTGCATGCCAGCCATGTAGGGTTGAAAATGTCTTGTTATGGACTATCAATGACAGAGAATGCCCACAGCATTTCACTTTAGCACACAAAATTTTTAACTAAGATCACAGTTTTCAGAATCCATCGATAGTAAAATGAACTAGTTTTGATAAAAACATTATTTTTGAAGTAAACCTCTTCAGTTGACAAGATTGAATGGGGTAGGGTTTAATTCAGTGGTGTAGCTAAAGGGGGGCGGTCGCCCCACCCCCCTCCGAAAGCCTCTGTCCAAAATTTCTAGTCTCTGTCGAAAATAAAAACAAAACAAGTCATTTGAAACACTTACAACACTTCTAATGTTTTTAAGCAGAATTACACATCAAAATGGTTACTGACAAGGCCTGGAAGTGTCATTTAAGGCAATCTCGGAGATATTTGAATCTATATTTTTTCTGCGCGCTACACGCCAGCTGATGGTGGCGCTACGCTTAGATAGTACATCATTACTTCAAGATAATAATCTGTCGGAAATTTTTTGCGTTCCCCCCTCCCCCCCCCACAAAAAATATCTAGCTATGCCACTGGTTTTATTGCAAGAAAGAATTGAAAACTGTCACTAGCTGGCCCAGGTCTTCAAAGTCTGTTAAATGTGTGCAGGAACATTCACCAAACTGTAGTAAAGCAACAGTCCTATGTTCTAAACTACTGATATCACTCATACCCTGCTGACATGCTGTGTTAAATGACTAGGCCTTAGCACAGTGCTGGTCGAAATTGATTTTCATAGCAAAGCTAGGACCTAAAGGCTTAATTTACTACCAAAACTTCTCCTTTCCACATCTTAACAAACAAGTATTGCTGTTATTTATTATTGATCACTTAAAACTTCTAAAAAGGTCCCAAAATTTGAAATAAAATCATAGCATTCAAATATTTGTTGATATGAGAAAGCTGTGTGTGTAGCATTGTGATGTTATGTAGAACATTTGATTACTGTGGTTCCTACACATTTACATGGCAAGTTGCCTGTGCGACCATTTCATAACATTGACGTAACCATTACAGATTTCGTCGGCTTGAACTCTGGTGATTTACACTTTGACCTTGGTTTCCGAATTCAGCGGTGTAGTGAAGCATTTTTGAGGTTAACGTGAAGACACTGGGCATCTGCCTTCAACAGATTTTTAAGGATTGATTTGTATTTCCAGGTATGATGTGACTAGAATCAGATTCAGTTGCTAAATTAGTTACCAAATGAATTTGAAACCATGAAAATTGGTTCAGATTTAGTGAAGTTATGCAAGGAAATAAAATTCAACAATCTGTCAAATAAAATTCAATAATCTGTCAAATTATTGATATTTGAGACAAAAAACATATCAAATAGGTACTACATGTTCCGAAATTAATGAATAGTGTGCTTATCATTGCAGACGAGCATTGTTTCATGATATTTTCAGCAATGAGGTACACCCCTAGTCTTTGTTGGGGCTGTGAATAGCTGGTAGAAATAACAAGGTCAGTTTGTTGTTTGCAGTTTTCTTTCGTAAAAAAATCGGCCAAGTCATGATGCCCAGTTTCATGCGGCAGATTTTTCTAATGACAATGTTGCTCATTAGCATACTGATGTAAACAAAGTTCCTTAGCCACACAGTAAATTTTACGGCATGAAAAAGTTGCTAATTCCATTTCAAGTTTTGAACCTTTCCAGAAGATCTTAGGATTCAAAAACATCTCCTGAGACCTGAACTCCAGCAAGATTTGGATAAGAAAAGCCATGGAATTAAATTAAGATTTTAGGCCCAAAATTTGCTGTGTGGGGAGTTGTAAGCAGGGCTGAAATTTAGCACTCGTCCGATCGTCCGTGACGGGTAAAACTTGCATCGGACAACCACTTTCTCTCTTTGAACTTGTCCGATGGACGAGTAGATTTTATTTGTAACTGAATAGTTTCCTACATCAGCAGGAAAGTATGTCATAAAAATCCCCTTAAGAAGTGGCATTGAGACAATGGTATTAACTACCATTCATCATTGTACCATGCCAATAAATATGCAAAAATGCAGAATTTAAAGTAAATGTGTTTGTTTTCTATGGCAGAGACAGGAAATAGAATTGTTCATCTCTTGTTTGTCACTTTCATTCGGACAACCAAAAACTATTTCGGGCAATCTAAATTTAGCTTCAGGTTGTCCGATGGGCAACCTGAAAATTTCCTTAAAAATCAGGCCTGGTAAGTAAATTTCGACCAACATACAGCTGGCCAGTCACCCTGCTATTTCCACAGGATGTTGTAAGGACTGTGTATAGTTAGCTGTAAGCAAACAAACATACACTGTCCTTTACTAAGGACTAATTTGATACACATGCTCGTATGGCGGACGTGTATTACTCCTACAAGTTAGGCTGCACTCGTAATACCAATGACAAATGTGTGCTTCCAACAGAGTCAGATTTGAAAATTGCGGCAAAGGTTAGTGGTTCACTTCACAAGATTTCCCAACTCATCTATTGCAGTAGTCTAAGGTACCTAGGCCTAGTTCTCACATACACTTTGTTCCCTGAACTAGGTCTAGGCTATTGCTGTACAAAGTTTTTCCCATATGCTTACTGTGAGAGTAACATCGTCTGCAGGTGTTTCTGCAAAGATTGTTGCAACGTACGTGTATGTGCGTGTATCAACTTAACCATAGCTATGGAGTATGGACTATGTCACAGTTGAACAGCAATGTGTGCTATTTAGCATACAATTGTGTGAAAGTCCGTAGTAACACAATTTAGCAGTTTCATAGAATTTTGGGAAAGATCAAGACCATTCAAAATTTCTGATGGTGTGGTAGCCCAATTTTGCCAATGGGTATATTGCTGACCTTGTATGGGAACATAACATAACAAAACAGGTTAAAGGGTAAAGGAGGGCTAAGGCCCCATAAGATGCCCTGAAGTCCATACAACCTTAACTGAAAACAAACAACCAACCAACACCAAACGAGCCCGGCCCAATTAGATTCGACCACAGTTATGGAAGAACTTGTCAATGTTAAAGCACTGCACAGATGTGGAGTTAACCACCCACTCAGGCAGACTATTCCACTCGTTAACAACTCTATGAGAGAAGCTGAACTTCCTAATGTCAAGCCTTGCAAAACACTTAACTAGCTTCTTACAATGGCCTCGAACCCGAGAATTACTTTGAACCTTTAAATAATTGCAAGATGACAAAGGATTCCTTTCAGAGAGAAATTTGTACACCTGAAGCATGTCCCCCTAATCCTTTTCAACTCCAGGGTGGTAAGCCCAAGATGCTTAAGTCTAACATTATAAGGTAGGTGTTTCACCTCAGGTATAAGGCGAGTGGCTCTCCTCTGAACCTGCTCTAAAAGAAACTTGTCCTTTTCATACAAGGGACTCCAAGCCTGGGCTGCATATTGAGGTGTGGTCTTACAACTGCTTACACAGATTTAGTACACTTTCTTTACTAAAACTATTGAAATTCCTCTTGATCAATCCAAGCACCCTATTAGCCCTAGCCTGCTGTAAGCAGGCTATTGTTGAGTTTTATCAGCTACAAGCACAATTCTTAATATTTGCTTACCCCAGGGCAAGAGCAGTCGCCCCAAACTTATTTTGAAGCAACAGCTAAATCTCACAATTTTCTTCTTATTTCTCTTCAAAGTATCTTTCATAATATTTTAGGACTTCAATATTTCATATTCAAAGTATACCAATCAGTTACTTCTAGTAAATTTCACATTTGAGGAGAAAAAATATTGTCACATGACTCTAAAGAGCCAATCATGAAACAGGACAGTCTACTACACTACTTCTAGTTGGGGTGACTGCATTTCCCCTTTAATACAATACAACAGCCTGCCAACTTTCTAGCCAATCTCATTTCAGAGACAAAAATAACTTCATGATAATTAATGTACACGTCATCAGCATTGGTAAGGGGTGGAGTCAACATGAGCGACCAGTTGCTTCGCTACAGCAGACAACTCTTTTCACTTGTACGCGTTATGCAGTGCAGTACGCTATTACTGTATAGTTACTGGCTTAGCTGTATATGTACATGTCTACATATACAGCTTAGCAAAGAACGTTGTCGTCTTGTCCATGCGAGGGCCTATATACAGGCCACTGTTGATGCCTAACGTTAGGCTTGACTTTCCACTGCGAGGATTAGCTCGATGTTTAGCCCATACATGATAATCACTACCTTTTTGAGATGTCACCGTATCTTCAGAAGTATTCGTATATGTGCATCGTCGCAGGCCGTTGATAAACATGAATAGTCAGCACCGTGAACACCATGTGACCTTCTTATGAATAATAATCTATCCTGCATTTTGGGGATTCGCGTAAATGAAAACTGGACGAAGGTTTGCAGACTCTGTATAGAATATATACAGGGGTGTATTATGATTTCTGAGAGAGTGCCATCTTTTGGGAGGCTGCTACAGAGTCTGCTCCGCAGGCTGTATTAGCCCTATAGCAGCAGCAGCTGCACACTGTCTAGATGGCTTTAAATCACCTGTAATATAACTACACCCAGATCCTTCTCAAAAGTCACATCACTCAGAATACTACCATTCATCTTATAATCATAGCTGAAATTTTTAGGACCAAAGTGAAGGACTTTGCACTAAATCTACATTAAAAGACATTTGCCAAGTCTGAGACCAAGAAGATAACCTATCCAAGTCTTTTTGCAGTAAGGAGGCATCATCCTTATCACTAACCTTCCTATAGAGCTTCGTATCATCAGTGAACTTACTAATACTAGATGTGAGAGAGCTATCAATATCATTGATGAAAATTAAGAAAAAATGCGGAACAAGAACAGAACCCTTTGGAACTCCACTTGTAACTTCTTTCCAAGAAGAGAAATTACCATTAACAACAACTCTCTGAGATCTACCATTGAGCCATGAATTTATCCAGTCAGCACAACTGCCCTTGATGCCTAACCTATGCAGTTTAACCATAAACTGTCTACCTAATGGAACTTTATCAAAAGCTTTTTGAAAATCAAGGTAAATGACTTCAACAATGTGACCAGAATCGTCTGCTAATAGGTCCCTAGGTTTTATTAAAAGAAATCTGTACTCCTGTCCGAAGAGTATTAAAGCCAATGCCTATCTCACCCTTGTTCGGCCACTTCTAGAGTATACTGCCTCCCTAGTTAGTAAAATCGAGCAAATTCAACGTAGGGCATCTAGGTTTGTCTGTAATGACTACTCCTCTCACAGTAGTGTAACTGAAATGTTGAGGGACCTAGGGTGGGATAGTCTAAAAGACAGAAGAACAGTTAATAGGCTTGTTGCTCTTTTCAAAGCTAGATTGGGCCTCCTTGCTTTGCCAATTGCCAATCTCTCACAACTGGTACGGCGGCCTTCTAGGCACCAACACTCGAACAGTTTTTTCTATTAGGCCTATACATACTAATAAGGACTTTTGGCCTCGCACTGTCAGAGACTGGAACCTTCTCCCCCAGAACATTACAGATCTCGAGGACCCCAAGCAATTCAAGATCTCTGCCTTGAGGTTCCTCAGATGGGAGGACTAACTCATCCTGCACACCTCACCCTGCACGTTTGACTCCACCTAGGAGTGTTGTGCAGTACCTTTCCAGACCCAGAATCAAGAGATAAAGAAACATCCTCAAGAAAGCTTAGTAAATTAGTAGCCCCAAAGCGACCCAAATAGCTGGTCAGCAGAATGCTATTACATTAACATCGAAATTTTAGGCCTAGGGTAGCCTATGTCTCAGGGCTCAAGTTCAACTCAATTTACTTACTAAAGGGTAGCTGGGCCAAGGAACAGTCACTAGCCTTGGCCTACAGCAGGCCTAGCCAAGGGCCTAACTTGAACAGTTATTTAAATACTAGCCTTAGGCCCTATGTTAGTTTGTAGTCTAAACACCCTTTTATGATGTGAAAGAATTTCATATTCTTTAAATGTGCTCTTTTAGCACATTTACAGTGCACACAAGGGACTAGTCTAGCAAATGGTAGTAGGCCTAAATAACCTGTATGCTCTTAAGTTACATTAACGTAACTTAGGCGTGCTTACAACATTGTTTTATGCTTAACTTAGGCTATTTAACGTTAGGCGCCCACCCGGAAGTCATCCCTTACTTATAGACTTGGCCACGCTGTTCACTTACAATGCGAATTGCGATGTCAACACTTGGCACTTACCTTCAAAATCAACCATTTTCCGAATTTCCAAGGCCAACTTCGATGCTTTCCGGACAGAATTCAAACGATCTTCCCAAAGTTTTCGTATTTCATATCGCCATATTTCTTCTCATGAAATTTTTCACGGAAAATCGGGCTTCCAGTGCTCACGTAGGCCTAAATGATCCTCAACTGACACACGGTACTGTATGATGCTTCCTTAGTAACCGGCCTAGCAACAGTGAGAAACTTTGTGAATGACGGTAGCATACAAGTATGAACAAAGCAACCAGCTCATTATCGACCAGCTATTGACTAATCCGTAAGAGACTCCGACAAAAGTCGATAACGTACAATATAAAGTACAATATTGTTAATCCTCTCGGCGATGTCCTTTCTTTTCATTTGCTTTATGTAACTGCCAGGTGTCACGGTCATTAGTGAACAGTATCACTTCGTGATTATCAGAAAAAGTACTGATCAGTAAAAGTGTATTACAAAAAGTGACCATATGGGCAGTCCGCGACCAGCACGCGTTGTGAACGCGGTAGATAGCGGGGGAAAGCACTCTTCAATGCAAATTTTCTAACGAGATCCCCGTCTCCAAGGCTTTGTCGCCAGTATAGGGAAAATATTTAGCATTCCAACCGCCCAGAGAAACCCCCAAAGTAGGTGGAAATTTGTGCATATATGTGTACCTGCTTTGTGGTAGTTTGTATCCGGAGTGGACCCTTCCTTTGTCACCCTGTGCAGGTGACGTCCTGCAGGAGGGGTCTAAGCGTCCCCTCCCATTTGAGAAATTATTCTTTATTTAAGTTGGTTTAAGTACAAACTGGTGCTATCTTTGGCAAATTTTCGAACGGACTATACATTGGAAAAGTTTCACAATTAAGTGAAGCATTCTTAATTTTGGTTGAGTGTAAAAGGAAGGGTGTTTTATCTAAATGGAGGAGTGAAAACTCCTCCACTTTAGAAATTTTTGTTTATGTAAGGTGGATCAGATGCAAAATACTACATCTGGCAAATTTTCGAACTGATCTGGTATGATCTCACACTTTAGTGAATTCCTCTTAGTTTTGGTTGAGTGTGGGAAGGGTTTGTTGTCTAAGTGGAGGGTGACACTCCTCCATTTGAGGAATTTTCGTTCATGTTAGATGGCTTAAATGTAAAATGGTGGTATCTTTAGCAAATTTTGCAATTAATTACATGCTTAGAAATTCTCATTTTTTAGTGATATTTTGTCTGTGGCATGACACCCTTTATACATATGATGTATAACGACAAATACACGCTACGAATGTTACCGTAAATGCAGCTCATGATATTAGATTGATCTAAGGTCCTCTATTGAAGCAGGGTCCCAACAGAAGGTGGAGAGGTAGGCTAGGGCTACCTCTTTTTTCGGAAAGTGTTTTCTTTTTGTCAGAATAATGTATAATGTGGCAATAATGGTCATGAGATATGGAGTGCGAACCGTGGCGAATGCGCTCGAAGCTCGCCGAATTTTGCATTGAAATTCATATCCATAACAGAAGTTGCGTGCAGACTCTGCACCACAGACACTTATAATTCCCTAACAAAATGTATCCGCCAATTAGTGTGCGAGTCCAGAGGCCGCGGAGCCAATTTTGAAGTGGAGGGGGGGGGGGGGGTAACCATGAAAGCGGCCCACTATGTTTAAGAAAATAAAAGCCTCAGTTTAAGGCGGCCCAAAATGCCCACGGTAGAAAAAGTGGGGGGCCAAAGCCCAGTAGCGCCCCCGTCTCCACCGTCCCTTGAGTCTTCTGCCTGGTAATTCGTATAAGCTTTCAATTTTCATAAAAATGTATCTTCCTTTGAATTCCCCTGCTATGAATACTTGCATTGCAGTACTCCTCCACAATGGCGCCTGTGCACACAATTACCTAACGTAATTGGAGCAGGGAGGTGACATTGATGGAATATATCGAATATAAAGATGATTAAAATAGATTAACCACTCAATCAGAAACATTCCCTACCTAACCCCTCAGAAATCTATAGCTTGAACGCCTTTGGGGCTCATTTCCAAAATTTCAGGAAAATTTGTGGAAATCGATTGGGGTGCCCCTAATGGCGCCGGCACGGGGATATGGGGGCGTGCTCCCTATCAATTTCAGAAAATTAATTTGAAATTTTAAAATGATAAAAAAGGCGTTTAAGCTCTAGATTTCTGTATTGGGTAGGATGAGGTGTGTTTTTGACCGAGTGATGGATCTGTTGTAACCATTTTCTAACAAAAATGGTTCCTTAACTATCAGAATTATCGCAAATCCTTCGCAAACTATCAAAAATTTTCGCGCGCTCCGCGCGCTGTAATCCTTACCTCAATATTGTCCTTGTTATCAATAATTTCCGGTAGCAATTCCCACAGAAGCACAGCAACAAAAGTTGGAAGCTCTTACGAATTCTCAGATAAAAGACAGGCTTTGTGATTGGCAAATAGGTTTGTTGGGGAATTGAAAGTGTCTCGATACAGAGCATGAATGCAGGTTTTGTCAAGGTTATCATATCAGTGCCCTATTTTCATAGGCGTACGGGAAGACATTCCACGGGGGGGGGGGGGGGGGTTTGCCCTGAAAATTTTGCAAATTGCCCTGATTTTCCCCTTTTACCACGATAGCACTAAGGATGGGTATGGAAGAGTCCCCCCCCCCCCCACACACACACAAACTATAAAGAAAGATATTTCGGGAGTTTTGGTTAATACTTGTACTGGGTTTATACATCATAACATCAGTGAGTGTCGAAAATTGGTTTGCCCCCTACCAGGCTACCAATCCCCTACTAACCCCATCCTTTATTCAGAAGAAATAGGTACGCCTATGTTTGTGTTTTGTAAAGGTGTCTTTAACCTTTTCAATGTCATTTTTAAGTACCTCGTTTGCGTAAGACCATTCAATATTAATTAAAGCTACCCACCGCACTGCACACTGCACTGCCCCCTTGCCCTGAAAATACAAGTGTCAGTGCCCTGAAATAAGCATTTTCCCTGATCTGGGAGGGCTATAGCCCCCCAGACCCCCCGCCCCGTACGCCTATGCCTATTTTATATAATTAATCCAGGATTTCCAGGAGGCACTATACCAGTGTCTGCCAGCCTTATATACCCTTTTAAAATGCACAATGAAGCAAAGGAACATTTTCGTAATCCACGCACGTATTTTTAAGAAAAAACTTTCCTCGAATAGAAGGCATTAAAGAAGCCAAAGAGGGGGGGGGGGTTGTTAACAACATACCCTTCTCCTACACAACATACCGTACTCTCCTCTTTTACCTAACCAAACATTAGAATTCACTAAATTATGGATATTTTCCAGACACATATAATCACTTCCAAAAATATCCCAAAGATAGCACCATTTTGCATAGATGCTACCTTAAATTAACAAAAATTTCTCAAAGGGAAGGGGGAAACCTTAAACCCTCCCCCCAGGACGGCACCTTTATGTAGTGACAAAAAGGATTCCACACTGCTGTATGTAATCGCAGGGACGCACAAAAAGATACAATTTACGCAGCTTTGGAGGGGGAACTGAGGTGGCATTACGACGTCATCTGTTCTGCCCCCAATCACCAAATGCTGTCGGCGCCACTGCGCCCCCCCCCCCCCGTGCCGGTGCAAGTTTCAATTTCAGGTTCCGCTATCGCGTACAAAATCTTTCGGTGATCGTAGTTCTAAATGCTGCACCCCGTTGATGGAACTCCCTCCCTCTTGAACCTTGGTCTTTGGATTTCATAGTTCGAATACAGGTGTAGTCTTAAAACTTTTCTTTTCTCCGGAATCTCTTCCTTTTTGCATTTTACAGCACTCGTAAAAGCGCATGGAACAATTATTGATGGAGTCTGCGCTACACAAGACTAATTGTTATTATTGATTGCTTGCACACGGACAGACTTTGGTCATGTGGCGGGGGAATTACGGCCTCATGGTTTAAAGACGACGAGACACCGAAACAGCGAGCCCTTTCCGACAATCGGGAAGTGGGTATCCAATGCACACATCAATATTTTGACCGCAATTCATCGAATAGGTCATCCTTGACAGTAACGTCACGCATTTTGAGTGCAGTTTAAGCAGCAAAATGGGTCTATCACATTCCTTACAGCGGGGCCGTGGGCGGTCCATCAAGGAATTTTTCATAGATTGTAGCAGGGAGTTGCTATTTGTCAAATAGCAACTCCCTGATTGTAGCCATGGGACCAACACCATGGATGGGACTATGGTCATAAAAATATGGTACTCTAAACATCCTGGATTGCGGTTGATCGGCTTCTGAAAAAATTTCACTCATTCTGCGCATTTACCATGACCGTCAGGTGCGTATTCGGGAGAGGGGGAGGGCCGCCCTCCGGATTTCAAATTAAGAAAAGAAAGTCGCTACATTCTCTCATAGGTGGCTACACTCGGTGTTCCTGAAAAATTGATGTCACGCATCGCGATAAAATGTCACTCCCGGGTTCTCAAAAATCTTGCATATGTGGGTGGATATGGTCGCCCAAAGCCTTTCAATTGTAGGAAATCACACTCACTATGTTAAAGTTCATCACTGCAGCTCTGCATCTGTCAAGAGAGGTGGACAAACTTACACGTGCGGCCGCCAAAATCCGTCGCCTTAGAATGCAGGAAATCACAATTCTAAAACACAAATCACTATAACCGTTCTGCATCTACGGTACAAGATTTGTCAACCCACTAGGCAGATTGGGAGCACTTTTTCTTCCTTAATGCTGTTGATTACAGGAAATAGTTCTTTAGAACACCATGTTTCATTTTCCTTTGTTGCAGTACCGAATCTAATATACCTGCTGATTAGAGCAGTAGTCGAGTCCCCACCTTTCGAGTCCGAGTCCTCACCTGCCGAGTCCGAGTCCGAGATCGAGTCACTGGCATTCGAGTCCGAGACCGAGACCGAGTCACGAGCTCTGAGTTCGAGTCCCGAGTCCCCGCTATGTAAAAGTGTACACTAAGAATAGGAATTCACAAATGATCAAATTTTACAGTCTTTTATGCAATGCTATTTTGGGTTATGATATAGGCCCTGGTGTCTGAATGGCAACACGTGGGCCACATTCGGCCCACAAGGTGTTCCAGTCCAGCCCGTCAAACAAACTGAGACAAAAAGGAGTGTTGAAAATATGTGCCAACAATCGAGAATTATCAGTATTGAAGGCATTTAAGGAAGGGGAAATTTTTGGAATGAAAAGGGAAGAAAACATAAATCTTTTAAACCCCAAGATTGCTTTATTTGGAGGTGACTTTGCTCGGGTCTTGAATTTAATTCTTATCCTAATTAAAAATTATATTTTCTGTTGCAAAGGGCAAAATATTGTCCCTTCAGTGGCCGGTTGTCAAACTTATATGGTGAATTATTTCAGATTGTGGGAGCATATTTTAATTGTAAATATGGATTTTGATGTTTGGGAGAGATATTGGCTTCCTTGGCTAAGGCTTTTTGATTAAGTACTCCATTTGTTTGTAATTTGTCTCTTTATAATCAAATGAGCAAACATGCTAATGTGTTTGATAATCGATATTACTTTGTGTATTGTTATAAGAATTGCAGAGAAAAAATTCAAATAAAAAAAGAAAAGGGAAGAAAAACTTTCCTACATATTGTAACTAGTCATCATACTATTACGTCATTTAGGATAGCTGTTCCGTTAATATTCCAACGCCTCATGCGGCCAAGAATGTCGCCAGAGAGGTTCCACACCCCTCCCAACTTGTTAACTTCTTCAGTAGGCCTTGTTACTAAATAGAAGTCTGATGGCTGAATTTTTGCAGCCGAACTCTCAATTTCCAACATCAAGCCTGTGACATGTAGAAAAATTTCGGTTCACTGGTGGCAGGGAAATTAACATTCTGCCTGACAAGATCATAAAGCATTGCACCCCTTTGCTGGATATGGTCCTCTTTTTATCTGTTTATTGGTCATGTGTTATTACTGCATTTATGCCAAACATGGCACTGCTTTTGTTTAGTATAAGCGGATAGGCAGGAATTGACGTATAGGTTTGTTGGGAAAATCAGTGTAGGCGTGAAAGCTGCTCCCAGAGGTAGGGTGGTTGTCTTTTCAATGATCGGTCATTTACTATATCTATTAAGACTTGTTGAAAGCTGTCAAAATATTCTCGCGTTTATTGCTCATTAAGTTTCGCATCGGAAAGGAAAATCGCATCGGCCTTTTCTGTAAATGTTCCGGAAGCCAACCGGACCCTGCACACGAAGACATACCTTTGGTACTCTTCACATAGACCTTTTTTCCAAATAGCAATTACAAAGCATTGTGGGATAGCCCGAGAGTTATGGTGTTGGTCGTCTTATGCCATAGTAAAATGCCTTTGACAACAAAGATGCGTACCAAAACTCTACCCCGTAATCCTTTGAAATTTCTATGTGGAAATGGTTCTATGAGAGCAGGGAGCTCTCACAGCCCCCTGATGACAGCGTCACTCTTCTTTACGAATAAACCCTTGTTCTGCAAATCGTTTCTGCTCCTGAGGGTGACTAGTACCGTACGCTCATGAAGAAGGTGCATTGAGGATACACATTTGCCAACTAAACAAAACAATTGTGCTGACAACATGACATCACATCAGTTTTGGAACCAAAGTGGGTGCGCTAATAGAGTAGTGACTGGCTACATCTTAGTTACAGTGACGTAAGATTGACGGCAAACCCGTAGCGGAGGCGACGGCGTCGAACCCCTCCCCCGGAAATATTTTTGCCCCAAGAAGATAAAAAATCATCATTGCCTTAATACATTTTTATATAAGTCTCGCTTCCGTTCTGAAAAATGTTTCGCCCCCTTCAGTTGCTTGTCTGGCTGCGGTCCTGATTGACGGGTATAGGCTTCGACAGTTGGAATTCTCTGGATTCACACCTTGGATTTTAGCTCCTACATTCACCAAGCCCTCTGCTACATCCTCCGTGCAAACCATACCATCATCAATAATCACCCACCCACTCTCATGCTCACTTTGTAGCCAAATCGACGGGCCATTATTCTGGCTTAAGTAATCCAGTAGTGGTGAGTGAGAGAGTAGTTAGGCAGGCCAGTTGAAATGAACTTACGAAATTTGAAGAGACGATATGCCCTTTGACAGAAACATACGTAGGCCGAAATTTTTTCTCTTATTTGCGTTTTACTATTTAAACTGTACGATTATTAATGATGATTTTTCAGAGTAAAGAATATGGTACGTATCAAGCTACAACTTATACAGCCTGGTAACCTGTCACCAGGCGCGGATCCAGAAATTTTGAGGGGGGGGGGCAAGATGGAAAAACTTCATGTGCACCGAAGGTGCACCACGAGCGCGAAGCGCGAGTCCCTACGCGTGGGGTCCAGGGGCCCGCGTTAGGGCCCCTGGCGGGGTCCAGGGGCGGAGCCCCGGTGGGGGTCCAGGGGGCGAAGCCCCCGGAAGCTCTCGCAATATTGCATTTTAAGAGCACACAAATCGGCTTCAGTTCTTATGTCAGTGAGATTTTACATGTTGCATGGAATTTGATGTCTATGGCTCAGTATCAGTTACTATATGTACCTGCAGAAGTTACGGAGAATCTAAGTTATCTTAAAACTTACACGCCAACATTATGAGCCGTGTAGGTAACATGAAATGATTTTTGCCATAATGAGTGTTTTAGTTTCGTTATATTCGGGTATAGGACGTCAGTTGAAACAATTGCGCGCCAAGCGCGCCGAAAATTTGAATTTACATTTGAAACCATTGCTATGACTAACGGTGTCAATTCCCTTTATGTGTGTCTATCAATTAGAAGGTGGGTTCGATACTAAGTTTTCAGTTCTCATAAGAAGAGGAGGGTGAAAAAATGAATATCAATTGTTTTACATCCTTACAATGCTGACTCTGAAATCACGTTTATGCACACGAATAATTGGCTTGCGGTAGAACCCCACCGATGAGTAATGCGATTACAATTGGGACCTTATTGATAGTAAAAGGAGCAATTCAAGGCTAACAGTGCGCAGATCAAGCAAAAATCAAGAAATATTGAGAAAACTTTGCAAAAATCGTGAAAGATTTCAAATGACTTTTGGTAAAAAGTGATAAAAATAAATCCATCACTCAATAAAAACGTACCTCTCTCCGTGAGCGTAAACAATTGCGCGCGAAGCGCGCCGAAAATTTTCGGTATAGAGCCTCCCGGGAGCTCTGCATTAATTGTACACTGAAAGGGGGGGGGGGGACCAACAGGACTCTCACAACCTTACATCCATATGGGAGGAGAGATGATATATCACCTTCTTTATGGACTTCTGAAGGGTATACCCTTCAGAAATCTATGACCGATGGTGCCAGTGGGAGTTGGTGACTGGGGGCTAAGGGAACCGCAGATAACTGCTAAACCGTGCCTTTTTAGGCAGTGGGATTTTGTATACGCTATATACAAAGTGGGAGAGCCTTTTCTTATTAGTACATGAGAGTGCAACCCCTGGAAGGGGTTTACCCTCCCCTTTGAGAAATTTTTGTTAATTTTAGGGGGCCTATATGCAAAATGGTGGCATCTTTGGGTCATTCTAAAGTGATTGTATGTTTAGAAAATGTCCACAATTTAGTGAATTCTAACTTTTGTTCGGGTAAAATAGGGGAGTAAGAGACGGTTAACATATTGTCTTCAAACCTCCTTAAGCCCAGGTAAAATCATGGGCGTGGATCCATCTCCAAAAATGTGTGTGTGTGTGTGGGGGGGGGGAACTTTTCACATTTGTGAATCGCCGTCCTGGTGGCGTGGAAGAAGCAGTTGGTGGTAGCCAGAATTTGCGTCACGGGGAGGCAATAAGTTCTGTGATCTTCGGCATGGAGGAGGGGTCTAAGGGAAATTTTTCTAGAACTGAATGCTCTCAGATGCGATTTGTTGCAACAAAAGTGTAGGATTTTTAGGTTATTTTTCTTCTAAAAATTTCGTTTTCCTAGGCATAATTGCAGTCTGTTCCATCATTTTTGAAATAGTGAGGGGGACTCTTTGACGATGTTCCCCTTTCCAAAAAAGTGAGGTGGACGCGTCCCCCATGATCCACGCCCATGGGAAAATTGTACACGCAACTATACCTGCGTGGAGTCCACAGAAACATTCTTGGACTATAATAAAATTTTTCCTTTACATTTTAAAAGGATATCCAAGGTTGACAGAGAAAAGTATAGAGCCTCCCGGGAGCTCTAAATTAGTTACAGTATACAAAAGAGGGGCCAACGGGATTCTCACTACCCGACATCCATATGGGAGGAGATATGATATATCATCTTCTCTTTAGGTATAGCAAAATGGGATGGTGGACAGGCAAAATTCGTTTCTGAAAAGATTTCCGTCATTATTGAACGTCGCGGTAAGATGTTTGGAAAATAAGCAACGGCAATTACGTACTTTCAGTCTTTCAAATCATGTGCTAGACTAGATTAGTCAAAGGTCCCATAATGATGAGAGCCCTACAGAGAAGGAGATGTACTTTTTAGAAAAATGTTGCATTGGAATAATTTCTTGCGTCATAGCTTTGTCAATGGTATATGAAATCGGGTGTAAACCCTGTCGTATGCGCGCGAAGCGCGCCGAAATTTTGGATAAAATATTAGTCCATGACAGACCCTGCATTTCAGAACCTGCATCGGACACTGTCACTTTCCCACCAACCTATGCTATTCAGAAACGAATCTTCTGACTGAGAATTCTTAAAAAGCACTTTTGCTCCTTTGTTCCCCCGTGAGTAGTTACCGAAAGCTATTGATAATAAGGACAACTCTGACACAAGGCTTGACGCTAGCGGAGCGTGCGAAAATTTGGAATTTGTCAAGAATTTCCAAAACTTATGATAGTCTGAGAACAGTTTGTGAATGAAAATGGTTAGAACAAATAAACCAGTCATCAAAAATACATCTCACCCTACACCCTCCACAGAAATCTGTAGCTTAAACGACTTTTGGGACCATTTCAAAAATTTTCAAGAATCGATGGGGGAGGGGGACACACGTCACCCATTGCCCACTGTACCGACGCCACTGTCTGTAGCTTAAAAGCCTTTTGAGTTCATTTAAAAACATTTCAGACAGTTTCAAAATCGAATAGGGTATGCACGCCGCTACTTTACCTGCAACAGCTGGTGCCACTGTGCACAATAGCACTTCACCTGACAGCTTGTCTTCTGTATTCATTCTGCAAGGTCTGTATGGAGAAAACTTTGCCTCTCAATACCTCTAGATTACAAAAAATTTCACTCTTTAACACAAAATTGTTACTAAATTTCAGTGCAGCTAGCCGAGCCCATACTACATATGTCACGATGTTTACTTATTTAGATCTTAAGTCAAGTATCATTACTCAGCTATTCACCTGTTTTCGAACATTGTAGCGCTCCTTTCGTCGCCAACCACGTTGAAAGATATATATAAAGAGATAATCCAGCGATAGCTCCACCCAAACCCTACAGAAATATTTACTCTGAATACGTTCTTAGACACTTTTATTCGTTTTTTGCCCTTAATTTTTCTTTCTCCTTTTCTTTTTTTTTTTCTTTTCTTCTTTTTTTTTCTGCTTTCGTTTTTTTTTTCGTGGCGAGGGGGGGGGGGGCGGGCCCCCCAGGATCCGCGCCTGCCTGTCACTCAAGGCAATACAGGAGGTAGTTTGACCAAAACAATATTCTTGTTACGCTATATGAGCCCACGGATAGTGACGCTCCGCTCAGATAAAGTCACGACAAACCACCTTCTCACCAGCTAAACACTTTTCAACATAGAATTACGCCAATTAATTTGACATGATCTTATTTGATACCCGCTCTGTCAGTCTGGATTGAGGATAATACAAAATAATGGTCAAATTGTGATACGTGTAATCAGGGAGTTGCAACTCCCTGGTATAATCATTTATTGAGTGCGCATTCAGTGTCATTTACAGATAGGTAAGTGTCCAGGTTCAGTGGCGCCGCCAGGATCTAATGATTGGGGGGTGGGGCACATTGCCATATGGTTATGAAATAGGACATATATTGCCTACATTAACGTAGGCGGGGTATTCGTATTTGGGGCTAACTGCAGGACCTGATCGCCGGCCTGGGGGAGGGGTCTAAGGGGAGGGGGCCCCCTCCCCTTTGGGAAAATTTTGAACATTTAAGTACCCTCAGATGCAATTTGGTGCAACATTTAACATCATTTGAAGTCAATTTACTTGTTCCTTTCAGGTATATGTATTGGCAATACGTATAGGTGTATTTTTTCCGTGTTCGCTTTTGGGACGGGCCTATGGCCAGGGTTACCATATTTATTTTCTGGAAGGAGGACACACATGGATCGCTGTCCCGGGAGGACAAAGTTTAAGGTCACTTCTACCAGCCCGACCCACCCGAAAGGAACTTCATTGACAGTGGTGGATCCAGGACTTGGACTAGGGTGTAGGGCTAAGAATTATGGGAAAACTATCTAAGCGGAGCACCACCATCAGTTGGCGCGGAGCATACCGGAAATTTTCGGCCGAAAACACCTCCCAGATCAACGGAAATGGCACTTCCGAGCCCGTTTGAATGAATTTTCTTCTGTTTATTTACACCTCACCCCACCCCCTACATATAAATATCGCTTAAACACGTTTTCAAGCAAATTTATTTTTTCGGTCAAAATATGATTGAGGGGGCACGTGCCCCCCATGCCCCCCGTGGCGGCGCCTATGTCCAGGTTAATGTCCACTATTTTGTAAATACCCCTAGACCTTCCAGGGCTACCCCTTTTTTCCATTCTGCTCTGCTCTACTCTGAACCTGGACTTTACACAATCAGGTGGAAAGCTATTTCAGAATGAAGCCCGGCTCCAAAGGCACATACATGGGTATGCGTCTGGCTGTGACCCATGAGGTCTTCCCGATTATTAATGTGGGCCACTAGCGGAAATAAGTAAGGGCCCCCATGTACGATTTTATAGTAGAATTTTTATATCATCTATACAATACAACACATATTGCAAACACGTAGATGCCTTGTTGAGTTGTACAGAAACTGCAGAGGACAATGTACGTGCTATGTGACGATGGCTTAATTTCATAAAAGTGAATCCCAAATTCTGCAGGTCTCGGGAAATTTAGAGCCGAGTCACGAGTCCGAACTGTACGAGCCTTCTGAGTCCGAGTCCTTAAAATCGTGATTCGAGACCCGTCTCGAGTACTACAGCACTGCTGCTGCTATGTCTTGTAAGTTTCATGTACATGCTTCCTCAAAAATTGGTTCATGACAACTACCACTTCTGCCCCCTCCTCACCCGCGGATCTAGCGGCCTGTCGGATTAAGGCTTGCCAATTAGTGGTGCTGTGGGGTTGTGGTTGGGTAGGATGAATGGTGTTTAGGCTTTTCAAGGGGTTTTAGAACAATATTAACACTCAAGTTGTCCTACTGGATGTAACAATGAGACAAACATCAACGATCGTGTGCCGCAAAAATAGTATTCTGAAGACATTTTAGGTATGTTTTACTCTTTTCATTTTCAAAGTTATTCAACAGCCTATCATTGCTGGTGGTTGCTGGCGAATTTCTTTTCGGGCCCTTAAATTTTTGTTTCATCTCAATTTTCTTCGCGGGCGGGATTGGATTGTCTCCATGATCTGGCTCGCTGGCCGCCAATCGGGATAAACGGTTTTACCGCAGAACATGTACCAATATCACCGATATGCACTAGACATCGCATATTGCAACGACGTAGATACCGTTTGGAGTATACAGGATATGTGGAGAAAGAGTTAACTGCTACGTGACTACGGATTACGTGCATCAAATGATAAAAAATTCTGCTGATCTCAGGAATTTTATAGCAGAGTTACGAGTTCGGACTGAACGAGACCGAGTTCGAGTCCTTGCTTCCCGAGTCCTTTAAATTGTCACTCGAGACCGGTCTCGGACTAGATAGGAGGCCTACAGCACTTCATCAATTGGTGAATAAGCATCATTACTATGCCATTCAGCTCCTCTCTGTACTTTGCAGCCCTGTTAGGTCTTCCTCCCCCACCTCCCCCCAAAAAAACCTCCCCTCTCCCCCTTCTCCCTATCGACTCTGCATTTCAATGCCAACAAATCCCTTTCAAATCTTCATACTAAATTTGCATTTGGTAGCACAATGTAATCGTCACAAAAAAGGGAATGATAAGGAATGTCAGGAATCTTTCTTTCAGATTAATTTATTCACTTTTTTATTCCAGAACTGATTAAGAATAATTTACAAAATGGCAAACATTTAATATTAGAAAACAAGGCATAGGCCTATAAATTTGATTTCTGCTAATTTACATAATATTTCACAGCAACAATTTATGCAATAACTTGTTTATACAATTTCACGACTGCTTTCCTTTCAAAAGGTTTGTAGTTGTCAATTCACATAAAATTACATATTTCTGAATCAGGACAAAACTCTTAACCATTGCAAAGGTTACTAATGTCAATGATCATTCTTTAAAATGTCAATCTAAAGGCATTCCATATTAAAATTTTGGCTGTAATCTTTTAAAATTTTTAATAATTAAGTAAATTCACAAATTTTGTCAAAAGCTACATCGAAAAAGCACTCTTAGAGTTTGTCAGTTCACAAGATAATTTCTCACAATGCAGTATCACAACTCTGAAGTATCAAAAATCTTATATGAGAACGCTGAAAACTACATCCAAGTAAGCATAGAAATAAATGCTACATCTTCACTAAAGAAGAAATGCCACTGGAATCGTGACAAACAGCTAAAGGATCTTAATGTTTAAGGGATCATTCATTCATTTTCATTACTGTTACAAGAGTAAAAGAAGCATTTGTTTATGATGGGGAGGGAGTCAAAAATCCAAGAGCACTTTTCACATTAAACTGACAACTTTTTGCCAAATACCATTCTTTCACATTTTTCAAACCACAGTCTGAGGGGGAGGGACTGGTTTGAAGGAAGTTTATGTTTTGTTCTCTTGGGGAAAATGATGAAAAATGGATGACAGGATGACAAAAAAGGTCAATTTAAATGAGAATTGTAGGAAGAAGTTGTGGATGTACAGTTAAGCTGAGCCATTTTCAAGACTTGAGGAAAATATTGGTTTGCTGAATTTTTAATCAATTGAACCTCCTAATAAAAGTAGTGGGTGGTATTTTATGCATAATGAAGCATCAGTTTCTGAATTCTGATACATCCAAAATTTTAACTGGAAACTTGACTCAATAGAGTTAATCTCGGAAAACACTGAGCACAGAAGGAAACATTAAGTAGTCAAGATTACTGCTAACCTCTGCACTGGCATTCTCAAAAGAGAAATGTGTGTAAGCTACTCACAGAGAAAGAAAAATGTGCAACCCTTGTGCCAAAAAAAACTTGAGGGAAGATTTGCACTGGTGCTAGTGTCAAAACACATGACAATGACAAATATGGGGAAAGGAAAGGGGGAATGGGGGGGGGGGGTTGCTGCAAATATCATCATTTGCACTGTTAAGTTCTGAAAGCATTAACTGCCTTCTAAATCACATCAGATTCAAATAATTTATCAAAGAACAATGTGCATCCTTTGATGATGGGTCACACTAACACAATTTGCATAGAGTGAAGCAATATTATGGTGACAAATTGCTCTTAAAAAGAAGCCCAGCCAGAAAGTACAAATTACAAAGATTTCATTTAAACTGACTTGCTTTGGCTCAAAATGGAAAAAAAAATGATTTCTGAATTTCTGTGAATGAGCTGCTTGATAGATTGGAGATGAAAATGGTGAAAATGAACCTTTCTCCTTCTCTTCCTGAAATTTGTATTTTGGGGGCAAAATTGATATTTCTGAAAGGATAGTGTACCTTGCAATCTAAAGGCTGGAACTGGAAACACACCTAGTCTTTGTGCCATCTACAAAGTAGTGATAATTAAGTGAAGTCTATTTCCAGATTGCCTTTTTCAGTTTTCTTTCCATCAATCAATCAGAATCCAGCAAAATGGAAGCATAACAGGTTCTTTCCACAAACGGTGCATGTATAAAATAATTCAGGCACTGTAAATCAAGATGTTGGCATATGGTCTGGATTGCTTGAAATGAATCAACCTCTCCTTTGCATATTCTGTAAAATTAAAAAGCAAAACTATTTGAAATGGCAAAAATACTTTCAAATTAACTCCAAACAGGAGGAAGTCAGCAAAGAAAGGTGGGGAACAAGACTGAAACAAGGAGGGACAATATTGTAATCCACTATAAAGATCTTTGACAATGGTAGCCTTTATCCCAAACCCTTCAGATATCTCAGTAATAATGATCCATTTTGTGTGTGTGCAGAACTTCCAACCTTACAAAACAAAAAAGGAGAACACAGATGGCCAAAAAAAAAAAAAAAAGAATTTTGTAAATTGAAATATATTTAGACAATGCCTACATTAGACTAGCAGAGCTGCCAAGCTCTAAACTGACATTTTCCTTTCCAAATCAACAGCCAACTTTCTATCAGAAGTCTGTATGTAACACAAAATAGGCTTCACATAGAAGTTTGTAAGCCTACACAAGATGCCCAAGCAACTTAACCACCGAAAGATTGTCTTAGCATAACATAAACTTCAATGAAACGTAGGCTTCGTGGCCTACTGTTATGCACAACTTATCCCACACTATGTTAGGCTGTTCATTCAATGTCACTGACAACCAATTGCTGTCAAATTTGAACTCCCTCTACCCTAAATAATTTATGCAGAAAATATGAACGAGTGTACTGAAAACACGCATCCTGCTGACAATTACTCATCAAGAATGCCTACTCACTCATTATGATCAATCCTGGGCCCTGTGCACATAGACATCAGACTCAAGTGTACTGTACTCCACTACACTGTATTTACCATTTTATAGACTGCACTATATCATGCACAAGATATATGTGTAGACCCCACTCAGAAACTACGCATGTAACGCACGGTACAGTATGCATGCTGTGTATAGCATAGTGTACAAGCAGTGCATATGTAGCTTGCTCAAGTACTGCTTGAACTACCGTGCATGCAACTTTGTCAAACACAGGATTTCATTTAAGCCGTTTGTTAGAACACTACACCAGTTCTGATTTTAATGTGCATTACATACAATGCATGACCACACGATCAGAATTTCAAACCAGAATGCAAAAATGCATTGAGGTTTCGATGATATATGCTCTATTCCAAAAAAAGCCATGATGTCTGAGCATATCTTTCAGTCACTGGTCAAGAGCTATCATAACATGTTGGAAAATAATTTTAGGTTCATATTTAATCTTGGGAATTCCTGGGAAATTTGGCATTTTGACCGCTAATGACTCGAGATGATGATCTTGGGAATTCTTGAGGTAATTTGCTTTTTGACTCCTGGTGAACCCATGAGACGATCTTGAGAATTCTTGGGAAATTTTGCTTTTTGATCCCTGTGACCCCAGATGACCTTTAACCTCCACAAAAAATGAAAGCATTCATCTTTTCACCATAATGCATCCACATAGTGAGTATGAAATCTATCCAAGCTACCTACCTTGAGATATCGTGTAAACAAGGTTTTCAGGGTTTGACCCCTGGTGACCCCAAATGACCTTTGACCTCCACCAAAAACAATAGGGTTCTTCCTCTTACCATGATGCATCCACACACCAAGTATGAAATCTATCCAAGTTTCCTACCTGGAGATACCATGTTAACAAGGTTTTCAGTGTTTGACCCACGGTGACCCCAGGTGACCTTTTACCTCCACCAAAAATGAAAGCATTCACCTTCTCATCATAATGCATCCACAAACCAAGTATAAAATCTATCCAAGCTTCCTAACTGGAGATTTCTTGTCAACAAGGTTTTTCAGTTTTTGACGCCGGTGACCCCAAATGACCTTTGACCTCCACCAAAAATGAAAGCATTCATCTTCTCATCATAATGCATCCGCAAACGAAGTATGAAATCTATCCAAGCTTCCTATCTGGAGATATCGTGTTAACAAGGTTTTCAGTTTTTGACCCCTGGTGACCCCAAATGACCTTTGACCTCCACCAAAAATGAAAGCTCTTACCTTCGCACCACAATACATCCACATACTACGTATGAAATCTATTCAAGCTTCCTATCTGGAGATATTGTGTTAATAAGGTTTTCAGTGTTTGACCCCCAGTGACCGCAGATGACCTTTGACCTCCACCAAAAAATGAAAGCGTTCACCTTCGCACCATAATGCATCCACATACTAAGTATGAAATCTATTCAAGCTTCCTACCTGGAGATATCATGCTACTAAGGTTTTCAGTGTTTGACCCCTGTTGACCCCAGATGACCTTTGACCTCCACCAAAAATGATAGGGTTCATTGTCTTACCATTAAGCATCTACATACTAAGTATGAAATCAATCCAAGCTGTCCAGCTTGAGATATCATGTTAACAAGGTTTTCAAGATTTGACCCCTGGTGACCCCAAATGACCTTTGACCTCCACCAAAAACAATAGGGTTCTTCCTCTCACCATAACACATCTACATACTAAGTATGAAATTTATCCAACCTTCCTATCTTGAGATATCGTGTTAACAAGGTTTTCAGCATTTGACCCCCGGTGACCCCAGATGACCTTTGACCTCCATCAAAAACAATAGGGTTCTTCCTCTTACCATAACGCATCTACATACTAAGTATGAAATTTATCCAAGCTTCCTACCTTGAGATATTGTGTTAACAAGGTTTTCAGAGTTTGACCTCTGGTGACCCCAGATGACCTTTGACCCCCACCAAAAACAATAGGGTTCTTCCTCTTAATATGGGGCATCTATGTATCAAGTTTGAGAACCGTCGGAGTTTCCCTTCTTGAGATATCGTGTTAACGAGCAAAGTGTCACAAACACACATACACACACACATACACACACACATACACACCCACGCACACGCACACATACACACACACTAACATACGCACATACATACACACACACGCCATCACGAATGCATTGGTTTCTCTTATCATCGAAACCAAAAACTGTATTTCACATCAAAAAGGCATACTGCCTGTCTAAAAAACAGTGATATTATGGCAAAAAAGGAATGGTTGGCAGCTCTGTGTATCATTGACCACTTTGTGAAGTCCAGCGTGTGTATTCCACTTCTGAGGTAGGGCTAGGTAGATGAATGTAGGCTGGGAGTATCTTATTAACAAGTAACCTCTTGGTAAATTACACAGTCCACCTCTAATTATCTACCTATGATCTGGTCCATATGTCACAATTTACTACAAAGTAAAATATGAATGGACCGTACAAAGATCTAGTCATGCGTGTATAGTATTTTTATATTTTGCGACATGTTAAATGTCAGGAATGAATCAGCCTTAACGATGTACATTACAAAATCCTCTATCTTAGGTTGTTGCATCTGTTACGATAGTCCTGCAATCAGGAATAACAGGCAATTTTAACGTTAAATGTCAGATGATACAGTCCCTCATTAATGTCTAATTATTCCCAAATCTACAAATACTTACCCAGACAAACAGCAAATATTTTTGCAGCTATCTTTCTATCAGTTGTGAATGGTACCAATTCCTGGAAAGATGTATTGCCTTGCTTTGAGGTCAGTTCCAAAATTTGGCTGCAAAAATAGAATTAAAGGTGACTGAATTCTAACTTTGTTCTCAAAACTGGCATATTTTAACCTATGGCATTTTGGTGTGAGTTTAAAAACTTTGTTAACATCAAACTAACATAACATTAGAGATTTTATGTTACCATTCTCATTCTTGCCAAAAGACCTTCCAACTACCCCTCAACACTACTCTATTCATAGAACTTTTAAGGCCAGTTTAGTGACACATCTACGTTACTCCCTTTCAGATCAGCATCTTTTGTTTAGGGGAGGGGGGTTCTCGAAGCCCCTGACTTAAATTGTCTTGAGATGGTATAAATCTTTCCATTCTTTGATTAATATTAACTTCCAACTCAAAGCAAACTACTAGAAAAAACAAATACTTAGCTGCCAGACTGAGCAAATGTACCACTATGAAACTTTCATGACCACAAAAGCCTTAGTTTGGTGAACTCAAATGATCTATCAAATACTCTCTTGCCAAATGGTGAAGACATACTACAAACCACAACCAGAATTCCAAAATGAATTCTAGTCATGCCTGTGGCACCATACAGTTAGAATCATTCTGTTCTAAAGTAAATATACTTTAAACCTTAATATCAACAAAACCTCACTTGTAAATGTTTTCATGAGGAATTCCCTTCTCTTCATCCTCCGATGTACTCAGCTCTGCCGGTTTTCCATCCCAGTCCCCTGATTGTATCCCTTGCTCATGCACAATAAGCTCTGGTTCCTCTGGAATAAGAAATTCATCTGGATGGGGTACAACTCCATCCATCTGGATGTCCTGGACAGCAGCAAGGCCTTCTTCTTCAATACTTTCCTCAGGTCTTCTCAATCTGTTTAAGCAATATGATAAGCATTTTTTAGTTTGCAAATTCCAGCTTGATTTTTCTGAGCTTATATGCACATTATGCCACTAAAAACCCTCACCAAGATTCTTTTGAGGGATGAAAATAACACATCTCTCACCCACTTTGAGAAATTTTGTTTAAGATGCTTATGCCATTTTTGTGCAATTTTAGATAATTGTACATTTTGGGCAAATTTGTATCTCTATTTTATTGTTTCAGGTTTTTTTTTGTTGATACACATGAAAATGGTGTTTTAGAGTATTCCATAGCTTTTTCAACATATTTACCCACTGTGGGCCCATTTCACTTTTACATACTAATAATTTACGGTTTTTCATGACTTGGACCATTTTAATGGTGTCTGATGATTTTTCAATTTTCTTTGAAATTTTACAAATTTTACACAATATAAAGGGATCCCTGTCATAAGGCATTTTAAAACATGCTTATCAAGAATAAAAATCTGACTAACATTGGAATCTTTGAAAAAGTTCAATGTGAATAACTGCTTCCATACCATAACTTTATCACACGCAGTATTACTTTAAATGGAAAATGCCATCACCTCAAACTGAATTAGTATACCTGAATGGCTTTTTAAATCGTGTGACAACAATTTCGTAACTGATTTTTTTAATCTATGCAAAGCAACCTTTTGTTTACCTTGAGAATGCTACATTTAAGTTCTGAAACATTATGAAGGTTACTTGCAATAGAGGTAACATGAGATTTGCAACATTAAGTTCATCTGTCAAAGTAAGTTTAGGCCAACTGCTTATTCCCTTTAAGGACAGTAGTGTAGCTATGTACCTTTGCAAACTTGGTTCTGCTATGAAGCTACCTTGTCTTGATCCCTCTCTGGACTCTGACAGTTTGCTAATGTCTGTAAAGGCAAAAGAAAGCACTGACAGCACTAATGTTCAAGCACTGAAGGAGATACAACAGTCTGATGGTAATATCCTGGAAATGGAAGTACAATTTAAATCCAGCTGGATACTATTCTGTACATCCCAAAAAATATCTGTTTTCATGTGTTAGAGCGTTACCCTCCTTAATGTAACTTGAAAAGTAGGCAAACACATCCTGTGACATAAATTTTTGATAACCAACTAATGCTAGGCACAGGAGAAACATTTTGCCCTTACCCATGTACTGGTTATGGTAGTCCAAGGGGTAGGTTAGGACGAAGGACGAGGTAGGATATTTAGGAAGGTAGGTTATTACCTGTGAGAATCAATGAAGCTGGTGTATCATCCATCTTAGCTGCTGATGCTCTGCTATCATCTGCCTTTGATGCCTGCTCTCTCAAGTGCTCTGGGCTTTCAAAGTCTCCTCTTCCCAACTCTGGTACCTGACAAAAATCATTCTGAACTATTGATGTGAAATGCCCTTACTCCAAATCCAGATATGGATTGATATCTGGATATATCTGGCTAAATACAGTCTTTATATGGCCATATCAAGCCAGATATACAGCCAGATTTAGATGCCTTGATACATTATATCAAGTTTTATATGGCCATATCAAGCCAGATATAACTTGATTCAATGCAATTCCAGATATGCAAATAAAGTTTTATATGGCCATATCAAGCCAGATATACAGCCAGATTTAGATGCCTTGATACATTATATCAAGTTTTATATGGCCATATCAAGCCAGATATAACTTGATTCAATGCAATTCCAGATACGCAAATAAAGTTTTATATGGCCATATCAAGCCAGATATAACTTGATGAAATGCCAGTCCAGATATGTAAATACAGTTTTATATGGCCATATCAAGCCAGATATAACTTGATTTAATGCAATTCCAGATATGCAAATAAAGTTTTATATGGCCATATCAAGCCAGATATAACTTGATACAATGCAATTCCAGATATGCACATAAACTTTTATATGGCCATATCAAGCCAGATATAACTTGATACGATGCAATTCCAGATATGCAAATAAAGTTTTATATGGCCATATCAAGCCAGATATAACTTGATACAATGCAATTCCAGATATGCACATAAACTTTTATATGGCCATATCAAGCCAGATATAACTTGATGAAATGCCAGTCCAGATATGTAAATACAGTTTTATATGGCCATATCAAGCCAGATATAACTTGATACAATGCAATTCCAGATATGCAAATACAGTTTTATATGGCCATATCAAGCCAGATATAACTTGATGAAATGCCAGTCCAGATATGTAAATACAGTTTTATATGGCCATATCAAGCCAGATATAACTTGATAGAATGCAATTCCAGATATGCAAATAAAGTTTTATATGGCCATATCAAGCCAGATATAACTTGATATGTTAGATATGCAAATGAGCATTTTGTTAGTTTGTTTTATTATTTATTTGATTTGATTCTTGGATTATGCTTGTTACAAACTAAGACATGTTTTATATACAGCATCACCTTCCCAGACATTGCAGTTATTTAGTGGCTACACTTTTTGTTAATCCTGCAGTGTACTAAGTGAACTTAGGCAAATGATTTGCATATTTGGGCGGAACTTGTATCTAAACCTACATTTTTCATGATTTATCGTCAAATACGTAACAAAGTTTAAAATAAGAAGCCCATATCACTGTGATTACATAAAAGAGGAAATTTCAAGGCATTTTTCTGTTCACTGTTATGAAATAAGTTGAATTTATGTACTTAAGTCAATTCAACCTAATAGGTACATTAAATTCTAATTCATGGAGCACTTAAACATTGTTTGCTGGTGTTCAAAGTCTCTATGAGGAGTGTGGACTATAAGTCTTAACTATGATTCATAACTAGAGCAGATATGGTCCGGATACAATTTTATCTGTGCCATATGAAGGCTTGATCCAGATAGAACTTTATCTGGCCATAACTTTATCTGGTCATATATGGTTTAGATCTGTGTTATATCTGCCTAACTTTCATCTGATCTGATATAAATTCCATATCTGGTGCAGATATGGGCCATATATGGAAATAGCCTATATTCTGCTCATATAAGGACCATATCTGGTCCAGATAAAATTTCATCTGTTCCATACAAAGACTTGATCCAGATAAAACTTTATCTGGCCATATGTGGCTAAGATCTGGTTCTGGCGTAGATCTGGGTTATATCTGCCCAATTTTTTATCTGGCCCAGATATAAATTCCATATCTGCAGCAGATATGGGCCAGATATGAAATCCATATCTGGCCTATATATGGAATTTCATATCTGGCCCATATCTGGATTTCGAGTAAGGGTGTGTAAAAACATAAACAGAAACTGACACTACATAATCACTGAAAGAGTTCATTGGCCTAATGATTATTGAAAGTTAACTTACTAGATTTGAGTGAAAACACAATGATGAAGATGTATTTCCACTAGGGCTGTGACCGTTTAGCGATTAATCGCTAAACGATCGCATGTGTAATAAACGTTTAGTACAAAGCTACCAGCGATTAATCGCAAACCCCGTTTTTCCGTAAGAAATAAAAAACAATCTGCAGTCATTACAGAAAATTAGATGTTCACTTTAACTCTTTTTGAAAAAGTGAAATACATAATTATACAAATGGCACACACGTAAACATACGATATCAAAGTTGAGCTTCTATGAGGATCCGTGGTTCATGGAAACTATGTCCACCGGACATCTCCAACGCATTTTACATATCCATCATGTTCAAGGGCACGTTTAAAGTCTCTATGTTGATCATAGGTACTTGCGATTAATCGCTAAACGATCGCAAAATTTTGCGATTAAACGTTTAGTAATTTTGATAAATGTTCACAGCCCTTATTTCCACTCATGAAGATTTAATCCTATTTGAGACAAAAGGATTACTGATTTCAAAAAAAAAAAAAAAAAAGACGGCATCAAATACACAATAGTGGTTATATCCCTTGCATAACCAAAGCTAGTGGGTAGGGAGTAATCAGAAGACATCAGTGAACTGTTTCTATCAGGTCACCTCAATTGGCAAAGTGTTTGATAACAGAACTGTTTCTAGTCTCGCTTGACTTATTTTTACAAATATTCATTTTGTTGCGTGCACTTATTGCAATGACTTCTCACGTGACCTTTTGACTAAATAACCAGAATGCAAAAATGCATTGAGGTTTCGATGATATATATTCTATTCCAAAAAAAGCCATGATGTCCGGGCATATCTTTCAGTCACTGGTCAAGTGCTATCTTAACATGTTGGAAAATAATTTTAGGTTCATATTTGATCTTGGGAATTCCTGGGAAATTTGGCATTTTGACCGCTAATGACTCGAGATGATCTTGGGAATTCTTGGGGTAATTTGCTTTTTGACTCCTGGTGAACCCATGAGACGATCTTGAGAATTCTTGGGAAATTTTGCTTTTTGATCCCTGTGACCCCAGATGACCTTTAACTCTCCACCAAAAATGAAAGCATTCATCTTTTCACCACAATGCATCCACATACTGAGTATGAAATCTATCCAAGCTTCCTACCTGAGGATATCGTATTAACAAGGTTTTCAGTGTTTGACCCCCATTGACCTCAGATGACCTTTGACCTCCACCAGAAATGATAGGGTTCACCTTCTCATAATAATGCATCCACATACCTTGTTTAAAATCTATCCAAGTTTCCTACCTGGAGATATCGTGTTAACAAGGTTTTCAGTGTTTGACCCACAGTGACCCCAGATGACCTTTAACCTCCACCAAAAATGAAAGCATTCATCTTCGCACCATAATACATCCACACACTACATATGAAATCTATTCATACTTCCTACCTGTAGATGTAGTGTTAACAAGGTTTTCAGTGTTTGACCCCCAGTGACCCCAGATGACCTTTGACCTCCACCAAAAATTAAAGCATTCATCTTCTCATTATAATGCATCCACAAACCAAGTATGAAATCTATTCAAGCTTCCTATCTGGAGATATAGTGTTAACAAGGTTTTCAGTTTTTGACCCCTGGTGACCCCAAATGACCTTTGACCTCCACCAAAAATGAAAATTTTCACCTTCGCACCATAATACATCCACATACTACGTATGAAATCTATTCAAGCTTCCTACCTGGAGATATTGTGTTAATAAGGTTTTCAGTGTTTGACCCCCAGTGACCTCTGATGACCTTTGACCTCCACCAAAAAATGAAAGCATTCACCTTCGCACCATAATGCATCCACATACTACGTATGAAATCAATTCAAGCTTCCTACCTGGAGATATCATGCTACTAAAGTTTTCAGTGTTTGACCCCTGATGACCCCAGATGACCTTTGACCTCCACCAAAAATGATAGGGTTCATTGTCTCACCATTAAGCATCTACACCCTATGTATGAAATCAATCCAAGCTTTCCAGCTTGAGATATCATGTTAACAAGGTTTTCAAGATTTGACCCCTGGTGACCCCAAATGACCTTTGACCTCCACCAAAAACAATAGGGTTCTTCCTCTTACCATAACGCATCTACATACTAAGTATGAAATTTATCCAAACTTCCTACCTTGAGATATCGTGTTAACAAGGTTTTCAGAGTTTGACCTCTGGTGACCCCAGATGACCTCTGACCCCCACCAAAAACAATAGGGTTCTTCCTCTTAATATGGGGCATCTATGTACCAAGTTTGAGAACCGTCGGAGTTTCCCTTCTTGAGATATCGTGTTAACGAGCAAAGTGTCACAAACACACATACACACACACATACACACGCACACACTCGCACACAAACATACACACACATGCCATCACGAATGCATTGGTTTCTCTTATCATCGAAACCAAAGATCATACAACAGCACATAACTTTTATTAAACCACCTTACCTCTTGTAACTTGCTTTCTGGTGAAACTTCATCTGATGAAGATGTTTTAGGGACTGATGGTCTCAAGTATTCTGTGCTCCACACTCTGTCATCCTCTTCCTCAGTTTCCCTAGGTGCACTCACAGATGCCCCCTCTTGCCACAGATCCACCAACACTGAAGACATCCTAGCAGCTGATGAGAACAAAAGAAGAAAAAGAAACAGTAAAAATTAAATAGAAGTTCTATACAGAATGCAACAAAGAAGAACAACAATTAAGTTTGTCATGATATTATATTTGCTTACTGTTCAGAATTGTCCTAGAGAACATTTTGTTCTAAGCCTTAAAACATTTATAGGAAGTTAAAAACAAAAGCACAAGCTACAAAATTTTAACAAGCCCTGGATTTTTCTACAATTTTTCGACTCTCAGTTTAAATTTTTAAAATCTGAAGCCTACTTCTTTTTAATTAATCACATTTAAAGTGATTGAATCCCTTACTGATTCAAATAGGCTTGATTCATTCTCATTAAAAAAAGAAAGAAATAAATTTGTTCTACCCAATTAATATTAAGTAATTGTATAAAACCTTCACACAGCAGATGGTATAAAACAGTTAATACCCTTCAGGGATAATACTTTATCAAACCCTTGAAACATTACTCAGGTGCTTAGCTATGGGACGGCCCCAGATGTTTGCCAGGCCCCCCAAATATTGTGTGTGTCCTAATAAAATGTGTAAGAATTAAGGACGGCAATTGATGCTGTGACCCCCCATTTGATACCTAGGCCCTGCCCCCCTAAAAATTTCATCCTAGCTATGCCCCTGACATTACTAGAAGTGGACATCATAAAATGATATTCACTAAGCCAACTCATATTGCAAAGGAGAGTCAAAGTAATGATAACTCATACCCTTCCTTGCTGGTTCTTTAAACAAATCTTTTGCACTTGGAAGTGGATTAGGATTAGCCAAAACCTGTGAGAGGGGAACAAAGAAAACTTAAAATTCATTAAGGGAACACATTTCTGAAAATACTTGATTGAAAAAGCAATAAATTGCAAATATGATGGAAAAGTTAAACAAATCAGAAGTATCTTAAAATTTACGATGAAAATAAAAGCAACTTCTTGTGAGACTTTCAAACACATCATGCTTTAAACAAGTTTTTGGCCAACTTACCATGAAATGGTGACTGTTTAATTAGCATGGAATTGGAAACAGCCTGAACTGCTGAGAAATAAAAGTGAATGTATAAAACAAAACACAACATCAAACTGTTAGATAAACTCTGAACACCATCCAAATGTAAGAAAAATACGAGAAATTCAAAACTTATTAGCCATAAAAGTTTTCATGTACGTGTTAGCTATTCAAAATTCAAATTCATTGAACCCTACCAACAAACCTGTTTCTCTTTTAAATATGGTACATAAACCCTTCACACACTATTTTCATGTCCCCAATGAATTATTTTCAAAATGCAGTGAAGGAAAATAACTTTTGTTTTTGGAATCTGATCAAATGTTCCGATCAAAAGTAATGACTCTTGAAACTAACTAGCCTCCCCCCACCAATTCATCACAACTCGCTCTAATACTCAACTCTTCCTTCCTGCCTCCAGGTTGTAAGTTTCATCCTTCTGTATACCGAAACACTTGATTGAGCAAAAGGGCATCATAAAAGAATAAAAAAAAAACATAAAAAAGGGATTGTAAAATATTAGCTTTTGAACTGTCTTGTTTTAAGTTTGGAAGAAAGAACAAAACAAAGAATAAACAAAAGGAAGAGCAGAAATTGCAATTGAACTTAAACCTCAAAACATGTTATAAATATGCAATGACAGTGTAGCCAAATATTTTGCTAGCCTTCAAAAGAAACAGGATTAGGAGAATAATCTTAAATGAATGCAGTAATGACCACCTTAAATAAGAATTAGTTAAATGCAGAATCAAACGAGTCTTTAATTTAAACAAAACATAAAAATCTAAACATACAATAAAAGGCAGGACACAATAATACTTTTCCCTCTCTAAACAAATATTTTGCACATTATTCAAATATGTTCTTACAATGGAACATGCATTTCAAAGACCATCTTCCACCTCTTACAGACATGGTCACTTGAAATATGTACATTACAAGTTTCAAAATTTCTCCAAGATTTTCTACCAAGTATGACACATTTACACATATCACACCTGTAATTTCATAGGAAAGATACACCACCAAGCACACCTGATCATATTAGGTCATAGAACTGCACGTACTGTGCAATAAATCCACAGAAAAAATGCTCATAGGTGTGCAATTTTCTTTTCCTTTAAAGCTAAAAAGAATTACAGTAACAAACTCACAAATTTGCCCAAAAATTTGAAAATGCTCCCTCCCTACTTTCACTTTTTCATAGTCAGAGAGGAAAGACCCCCTTCTCATTTTATTTACTTTGTGTCATTTACACTTTCCATCCTTCTGAAGGGTTTCAATGATTTGTGCAAATTTTACAAGAAAAATAGAATCTTACATCTGTCTCTATGAGATTTTCAAAGTCTGACATATTGGATCTCATGTCACTTTTGCTTAGTTGTGTCTTGAGATCCACAAAGACTAGCTGTCTTCTGCGTTTCCTCCCCTTGGGAGCTACAACTGGAGTTGAGCCCTCCTCTTCGTGAATAGCTGCCAAACGCAGGATTGGAATATCCACCTATAAATAGAGCACAGACTCTGGTAACTGAAATGGGATTTTGAAATGAATACAGACCATGTTTCACACAGGAAACTTCTGTGCTGCTATTGTGAATAAACAGTCAAAAAAAAGGTTGCACTTGTAGGAAGTTTGCCAGGTTGGTGTTTTCAAGGCAAGCCCCCTGAAATTTTGAAATTGGTTTCACTTGCAGCATCAGGGCTGGAACTGAAATAAACAAAGGCCACAGACACCATGACCTTCGTACTTTTGGCAATGGCGTCAAGGGTGCCCTACAAAATGGCATGCTTTTCAAGGCCATGTTGGCCTTCATGCCCTTTCCAACAAAATGGAACCACAGAATACCAGATGAAAAAATCTTCTGTTTGGCCAAGGTGCCCTTTGAGATGCAAAAATGTGCCCTAAAGGCCAGTATGAAAATGGCCTTGACCTCATGATGTTTTATTTCCAGCCCTGCAACATTTTAAAGTGGACAACAAACAGCTTTCTGCCATTTTAGCACGTCCCTTGACTTTCCATACTAATTAAAACAAACATGAAAACTTTTTAGTTTCTTCAGGACACATGCCATGGTAACTTAACCTAGGATTCATGCTTCAACAATCACACCAGAAGTATAAGAGAGATAATTAACATAGCCAATTATCACAATACATGAAGTTATTTCATAATACAGTCTTGACTTATGAATCACTACTGTCTATGCATAATTTCCATGTCAACAAATAAAAATTTACCTTTTTAATACACAGTGGATGTTGTCTCATAGAAAACTAACAACTCTGATGTGAGGTGTTGTTAGTGGATAAGGTGACAGCGCCATCTAGAAATTGACAATGCCTTTGTCTCAAAGAGACAGTCTGCCTGCTGGGATAGCAGCTGTTGTTTCAAATCAATAATTAGTTGGATTCATTTTGAATGAATTAAAATGACAGAATGACTACCTATAACATTCATATACATGTTTATACAAAAAATGAAAAAACATAGTCAATTTCAGTTTTTGAAAGGGGTGAATATACTAACACAATACTGCATACACTGATGCAGCGCTCTACTCTCTGTAAGTCAAGCCATGTTATCATGGTCAATTAATGGTTCATCAGGGTTCTCCACTGGTCTGTTTTCTGTCCGGGGGCTCTTGTGATCGCCGTCCTGGGGGAGGGGTCTAAGGGGAGGAGGTTTCAACATCATAAACTGTGTCAGCACTTTTTGGATCACCATTGCTGTAAAATTTTGACAATTTAGGAGGGCTTAGATCGCAAAACATGCAATTTACGGCCTTGTTCTTAGCCTTTCCTATGTGTTCAAATCTGGGCATTTTGTGGTCATTTTTTTTTTTTTTTTGCAAACTGCATTTTTAAAGTATCTTTGACTTTACTTGCAGATTTGAACCTCCAGTTTCCCCTTGGACGTATTCAATAATGAAGTAGTTCACTTTAATGGAAATTTCAGGTGAAAATTAGGAAACCTAGGGGACAGTTCAATTGAATGACTTCGTTTAGTGTATGAGTTTGATGGTAACGGATTCCTACTGTGGAAACATATGAAAGAAATGCAGTAAGTGCATATTGAATGATTGAATGATATTAAGAGCTCAGGTGCAAGTGAGCTGGGTTTGCATCTCCGATGTTTTATTATACATTTCTTGTCATGAGTATTTGAAGTCAAATATAAAAGGCAGTCAAATGACTTAGTTTTGGTGTTTGTGATTGAGTGTACAGCCAACTCTTGACCGGGCGGTCAATTTTCTGTGCGGGCAGCAAAGTTTTGTCCGGGTGCTAAAGTAGTGTGGCAGATTTCGTACGGGCCGAGCCCCCGGACAAAACAGCTAGTGGAGAACACTGTTCATGCAGCTAATTTCACCCTGGCTACTCTACAGCAGACTTCTTCCAAATTGTCTACACAGAGCTAGTGATACACAATACAATAAATTTGCCAGTGTATGTTCTATCACAGAGAAGCACACCAGGCTCATAACCAGGTTGTCTCAGGAGAACGGTCACTTCCATTCCGATGGCATTCAGAAAGAATTTGCACATGGATTTATGAATGTAAATACTTTCCAGGGGGTGGGTCTTGTCTAAAGTGAGGTTACAATGGAGAATTTTTAAGTTTTAAGGATGCTACTTGGTACAGCTTTTTGTAAACTTTGAAGTAAATGTATGTCCAAGAGTTGGCCTGAGTGTAACTCTGAATTGCAAGGAGTTGCCTGACTCCCCACCTCTTCCCCCCCCCTCCCTCCCCAGCAAAGCAGAAGCCTTGCGTGGTAGTGCCACAGGCTACATCACACTAAGATTTTGTTATGCCTGGTTGTAGATGTACCACAAGAAATGAAACGTGTATATATCACTTTAAAATGCTGCTGCTCCAGCTACTGTGTTACAATTGGATCAATTTCTGTACTGCATTGTCTTCTCTTCTATTGTACTATATATTGTGTCCCGGCAGGCAGGTGGGTGGTATATGTGGGCTAAGTGCCAACCTGCCAATCCGTGGCATTTAGTTGTGATGACAGGTGGTAGTGAAGTCACACTTTTTCAAGAAATAGTCCAGGTGGATCAAATTGTGTTACCACATAAAATTGCAATTACTTACACCACATCCCTCATCTGCACAGGGAAACCTCGCAGAGGAGAGCATCATCATCCTTACCCCGCCCCCCTTCACCCTCCCAAACTTTCCTTAAGTGTGACATCTAGCCACAACACCCTCTTAACACAAAGTAATTTATACTTACAGCTTTACCAGATGGAGACTGAGGTGTCTTGAATTCAGGTACACCTTCATCACTGCTTTCTTTTTCCAGGGGTTTTGTTGATGCCACAACTGGAGTAGATACCACCTCTGCTGTGACACCTTCAGATGAAGCCAATCTCTTAGACCTCCTCCTTGTTGCGATGGGACTAAGGACTAACTTTCCTGTTTCTTCTTCAACTGTCCATGCTTTACCCTCCCTGCTAGATTAAAGGGAAGCATAATTCAAATGAATGTGCTACTATGGTTTCATTTTGTGCCATATATGGTCACTTGACATGTTTCCATCAGTGTAAAGAGGAAAAAAAAATATTACACATTATCAGCAAGTCTATGGCCTGACATTTTACATAGCAAATGACATACATAAGCTAACAGATCCTGTTAAATCTGCAACATATGAATTAATCATGTAGGTAATGACATGGAAAAAAATTAATATCATCTTATTTTTTAACAAATATTGCACACAGAGCAATCACAAAGTGGGATTTCACTCCGGAACCAGAAACACATCTGCTAAATGTTGTGTGTGGTGGTGAGGCACAAAGCATGATGAGGCACTACAAATGGTTCATAAATATCTTTTAAGCAGTACTCATAAAAAGCATGTAACCCCTGAAAAGCTCACAAAAAATCACAAATTTCCAGGTTTCAAACTAGACAGCTAACCAGAATGCAAAAATGTGATGTGGTTTCGATGGATATAGCACTTAATGTGTAATCCCAAATGACACCAAGATGTTCTGTTTCTTTCAGTCATTGGTTGAATGTGATCTTAAAGTGCTGGAAAATTACAGTTTCATGTTCATATTTGACCTTGGGAATTCTCGGAAATTTTTGCTTAATGGCCTTTGGTGATTTCAGCTGGCCTCTGATTTCTGACAAAACCCACAGGGGTTTCTGATGGATTAAATGCAACACCATGGGAAGTATCCAACCTTCCTAACTTGAGCTATCTTGTAAACAAGGTTTTCAGAGTTTGACCCCAGATGACCACTGACCTCCACCATAAAAAATAGGGTACTTCCTCTCACCATAAGTCATCCACATACTATGTATGAAATCTATCCAAGCTTCCTACCTTGTGATATCATGTTAACAAGCTTTTTTGAAGTTGACCCCCAGTGAACCCATCTGACCTTTAACCTCCACCAAAAACAATATGGTTCCACCTCTGACCACAAGGCATCCACATACTACCTATGAAATCTATCCAAACTTCCTACCTTGAGATATCCTGTCAAGAAGGTTTTCAGACTTTGACCCCAGGTAACCCCACATGACCTTTGACCTCCACCAAAAAAACAATGTGCTTGTACCTCTGAAGATTATGCATCCATGTGCCAAGTATGATATCTATGCAAGCTTCCTACTGTGAGATATCATGTAAACAAGGTTTTCAGAGTTTGACCCCTGGTGACCTCAAATGACCTTTGACCTCCACCAAAAACAATAGGGTTCTTTCTCTCATAATAATGCATCAACACACCAAGTATGAAATCTATCCAAGCTTCCTACCTTCAGATATCATGTGAAGAATTGTTGGTTCCTCACACAATCTTGCAAGGTTAAGCACCATATCTCTCAATATTGAAAATGTTAATATTAAAGCTGTTGACAAAGTTAAAAACCTTGGTATGTATCTTGATTCTACTTTATCTATGGAAAGTTTTGTCAATGAAAAGTTCAAAAGTTGTTCTTTTTATCTTAGAAATATTGCTCGTATTCGTCATTATCTTACTCCTGCAGCTACCAAACTGCTTGTTCATGCTTTTGTAATATCTCGAATTGATTATGGAAATTGTTTACTTGTTACGTCGACTCCAGGTGTTACAAAACAATGCTGCCAGGTTAATTTATAATCAGAGTCGTTCCTGCCATGCTACGCCTCTCCTTCTTGAGTTACACTGGTTACCAGTTAATCAACGCATTATTTTTAAAATTCTTGTTTTTGTTTTTAACTGTTTGAATAATAGAGCCCCCACTTACCTGTCTCAATTGATCTCACCCTACAAACCGAATCGTTCTCTTCGTTCAGCCTCCACAAACTTACTTGTCACTCATAGATCATTAAATAGATATGGCGACAGAAGTTTTTACTTTGCTGCACCTCGCCTCTGGAATAATTTACCTAACCACATACGTACTGCTGCCTCTTTAAGTTCTTTTAAACGTTCCCTTAAGACTTACCTTTTCATAGAGTGTTTTAATCTTAATTAGTCCATAAAGCGCACTTACAAGTGTCTTTATAATATAATAATAATATAAAAGAAAGTTTTCAGAGTTTGACCCCTGGTGACCTCAAATGACCTTTAACCTCCACCAAAAACAATAAGGTTCTTCCTCGCACCATAATGCATCCGCACATCACATATGAAATCTAAGCTTCCTACCTTGAGATATCATCTAAACAAGGTTTTCAGGGTTTGACCCTGGTGATCCCAAATGACCTTTGACCTCCACCAAAAACAATACGGTTCTTCCTCTCACCATAATACATCCACACACCATGAGTATGAAATATATCCAAGCTTCCTACCTTCAGATATTGTGTAAACAAGGTTTTCAGAGTTTGACCTCTGGTGACCCCAAATGACCTTTGACCTCCACCAAAAACAATAGGGTTCTGTCTCTCACCATAATGCATCCACACACCAAGCAGTGTTCTCCACTGGTCTGTTTTCTGTCCGGGGGCTCTTGTGATCGCCATCCTGGGGAGGGGTCTAAGGAGAGGGGGACATCCCGTCCCCTGTGGGAAAATTTTGACAATTTAGGAGGGCTTAGATCGCAAATGGTGCAATCTACGGCCTTGTTCTTAGCCTTCCCTATGAGTTCAAATCTGGGCATTTCGAGGTTGTTTTTTTGCAAATTGCATTTTCTAAATATATTTGACTTGCAGATCTGAAGCTCCAGTTCACTTTAATGGAAATTTCGGGTGAAAATCGGGAAACCTAGGGGACAGTTCAATTGAATGGTTTCGTTTAGTGTATGAGTTTGATGGTAACGGATTCCTACTGTGGAAACATATGAAAGAAACGCAGTAGCCTAAGTGCATATTGAACGATATAAGAGCTCAGGTGCAAGTGAGCTGGGTTTGCATCTCCGATGTTTTATTATACATTGCTTGTCATGAGTATTTGAAATCAAATATAAAAGGCAGTTAAACGACTGAGTTGTGGTGTTTGTGATTGAGAGTTCAGACAACTTCTTGACCGGGCGGGTCAATTTTCTGTGCGGGCGGCAAAGTTTTGTCCGGGCGCTAAAGTAGTGTGGAAGATTTTGTACGGGCGGAGCCCCCGGACAAAACAGCTAGTGGAGAACACTGACCAAGTATAAAATCTATCCAAGCTTCCTACCTTGAGAAATTGTGGAAACAATGTTTTCAGAGCTTGACCTCTGGTGACCCCAAATGACCTTTGACCTCCACCAAAAACAATGGGGTTCTTCCTCTCACCATAATACATCCACACACCAAATATGAAATCTATCCAAGCTTCCTACCTTGAGATATCATCTAAACAAGGTTTTCAGGGTTTGACCCTGGTGACCCCAAATGACCTTTGACCTCCACCAAAAACAATACGGTTCTTCTTCTCACCATAATACATCCACACATCATGAGTATGAAATATATCCAAGCTTCCTACCTTCAGATATTGTGTAAACAAGGTTTTCAGAGTTTGACCCCTGGTGACCCCAAATGACCTTTGACCTCCACCAAAAACAATAGGGTTCTGTCTCTCACCATAATGCATCCACACACCAAGTATGAAATCCATCCAAGCTTCCTAACTTGAGATATCATGTAAACAAGGTTTTCAGAGTTTGACCCCTGGTGACCGCAAATGACCTTTGACCTCCACCAAAAACAATAGGGTTCTGTCTCTTACTATAATGCATCCACACACCAAGTATGAAATCTATCCAAGCTTCCTAACTTGAGATATCGTGTAAACAAGGTTTTCAGAGTTTGACCCCTGGTGACCGCAAATGACCTTTGACCTCCACCAAAAACAATAGGATTCTTCCTCTCAATATGGGGCAACTACCTACCACCTTTGAGAACTGTCAGAGTTTCCCTTCTTGAGATATCGTGTAAACAAGAAGTGTCACAAACACACACACACACACACACACGCCATCATGACTGCATAGGTTTCTCTTTTCATCGAAACCAAAAATCTATTGTCCAATGACACTGGCAGCACTGAGCACTTCTTCCTACTGGCATCCCTGCCAGGCTACACATTTTAATTTTTCAGTGGTACTCATTTCAAATGTTTTGGGGGTAAAAAATGCCCACTGAAATATTCAGGGGACTATTTCGAAGTTCACAGAGGTTATTAATGTTTTGTTTGAATCAATTAGCATTCACTCAGGACAGCTGTCCGGAGGAAGAAAATTTCAAAGTCTTTGGTATTTTCACGCCCCCCCCCATCTTTCTGGAGGTGACTTTGGAAGCTGCAGGGGGGAAAACAGCCCATCACCATGATGTATTTGCATGCTGATCCCTATCACCTCTTCCTTGTGAAAGGTAAATCAACTGCTCAAGCTCTACTGTTAGCATAAAACGAAGTTTTATTCATTCTTCAGAGCCTCAAATGTTGGGGCCCTGAAAGCTTAAGGCACCCTGTCTGATGACTAGGACAACAAAATCAATGTAAATCCACATCAGAATCGATAAGAACTCCCATGTCTTTTTTCACAGGGCAACAAGGCTTCAAAAAAATTTGTCAGACCCTGATAACTACACATTTACCTAAGCAGGTACTGGTTTCATAAAACTGAGCAACTTAATACACATCACAGAGCATCTCTCCAGAACGTTCACCAATTCTACAAAACTGGAGAACAAAAAAGAAATTTTGCCTTTTTTATGTAGGCTGGCTTTTAAGTGGCTCCTACTTATCCTAATTTCTCCTACTTTTTGTACCTTCCTCCACCTTTTACCTTTGAAACCCAACTTTATCATACTTTCTCTGACCAGACTTTCTGATATAAAAGAAATCCACGAAATGACATTTCCAAATTACCGAAAAAAGTGTCTAAAAGAGCCAATATGATGCTGTCACCACTGCTGAGTATCAATAAAATAAAAGCCTGCAAAAGTCCTACTTTTGTCCTAATTTTAGTCAACAGAATCCTATTCTCTCCTGTTTTATTGAGACTTGTGATTCTAATTTTATCCTATTACTTCACCTGGATCCACTTGATAGCCTCCTGAAGAAAAGAACTGTCAATCTTCAGTAGAGTGCATGCAACTGACAACTTTTGAATCATCATGCTGAGATAATTCAAATGTTTCACCTTGTGGTATTCAAATTACTGCAACTACAAGACTGATCTCAACAGTTAATTCCTCAACAAACCTCATGAATTTCCAAGAGCAGGTCTGGAATGACTTTAAATTTAGGATGCCATACAAGTCATCCTACTTATCAAAAGTCCACAAGATAAAATTCTGTATTCATTCTGTTAGAAAATTATTCAAGTTCAGATAATTTTCTTCACCTGAACTTGGTAACAGTCCTGTATTCAATTTTCCTTCACTGAAAAATTTAGTATTAGTTTTGTTTTTTCTTTATTCTTCCTGACCTCTCAACTTACCCTGTTGCTGTGATGTCAATATCAGCATCTCCCTTTCCATCCACCAGAAGTCCTTCTTCATCAGGATATTGGATGCTTGCAAGTGCTTCCTCCATACCATGTGGTACAAGACCTCCCAGGTCATCCAGCTCACCTACCTATAATTATTCATAAACAGGAAATTGTTTGCATACAACTGTAGCAAAAAAGTTACAGTGGAGGAAAATGCAAATTTTCTATCCTTATGCTGTTTATTCTATACATAAAAGAGGAATATGTAACAGTTTAATTTTTACGGAAAAGCTGCAATTTTATCATATTCATAACTTAAAAAAGAAATAAACATTTTTGTCTCTTTCAAAGTATCCATCACAAGCCAAATAATTCCGGCTCTGATAAAAGACCCATACTTGGATAACATCTTTGGTGTCTCTCGATCTGTATTCTCTGATTTATAAAACAATAGAATGTAAAATGTATACAAAGAACAACAATGCATGATAATATTTACGCATTTCACAGAATCTTCTCAAGCCAAAACTAGTCAACAGTTCTTGCTACTACCAATTGCTCATCCATGCATGTGTCAAATAGCCCTCAGAATTGACATTTGATGGAAGTTGATCTCAGTTTAAGCTGCATGGAAGGTGATCTAACCTTTGAATGACCATTAGTAATTGAACACTTTTATGCCAGTACTAATTTCAGGGCCGAATTTGTTGTTCCTTGTAATCTAATTCCCCTTTGTTGTTGAGCTACTGCTATATGAGAATGGCCATCAAAGCTACAAACATAGCTGCTGCTTATTCAAGCAGCTAACTGGAGTAATGAACCAGTGGTTGGGTACTTAAATTAGAAACACAGTTTTCCCATAAAAAACTGTGGTAGCTATGAGCGATTTCAGGAGAGAAAAATAGAGAGTCATCAGTGATTATTCTTCCAGTATAAAATCTTCTGAATGCCTGATTTAGACAGTTTCATCAAAGCAAGCACATATTTGTAAAACAAGAATCTACACAATTAAGTGGTGAGAGGTTTTTTAATTATTACTGAAACAAGTTTCAAGTACAATGTACAACTCATTCATCTTTAGTCCAAGCTCAGTGAAATGGTTTTGTATCAGGAGAAAACTTGCACCCCTCCCCCCTTCCACTAAACAATTGTGAGTGTTTTCTTCAAATTTTGGAAAAATGCTTTTTTTCTTAGCTCTTTTGCTTATATTCTACACATTAGGAGATTTGGAGCCATATCAAAATTCTGTCAGTCAGAAGTTTCATCATGACCTTAATGGGGGATTCTCGTCATCCCAGACAGTTCCAATTCTCCCAACTAAGCACCTTGTGGCTCCTTCCATGACTGTTTGAATCTCCTCCTTGTGCAGACACAAACCTATTTTATTGCTTCAGGCCATGTCCTGGTGAGCATACAAGGTTATAATGTGTAATCCAAACACTCTCTCTGCAGTATGTGGAGTGAGAGTTACTGTGCATCATTTGAATTTTCAAACTTTGATGTCAATCAAAGAGCAGGAACCAACTGAGAATTTTGATACCCCCACATCAAAAAAGGACTTTGGGGTGATGACAGCTTGTCTTTAAACCTGAGTAATTGACACTTAACCAGCTATACAATATCACTAGAGGCAAACAACTCCATCCCCATTGCATTATCTGATCTGGTGGCTTCATTGTAAACATATCCTTGCTTGTACAATGATTTCAACGAGTACGCCGTCGAAGGTCTTGAAATAGTCAGTCCTGAGGAAGTCAGAGCCACTTCTGACAAAAGCTTGACTATTTCAAGACCTTCGACGGGGTACTCATTGAAATCATCGTACTAGTATGGATTCCAGTCGTGAAAGCCTTTCTATATCCTTGCTTCCTCAGCATTCATACAAAAGCCCAGATTTAGCTACCAGCAGAGCCAGCTTTACATTTGCTGCAGACCCTGTTCATAAATTTATCATGAATTCATGATCGTGCAAGGGAGATATTGTGGTGTACAGTCTGCTCTGAATGTAACTTAGCAGGACATCTGCTTCACAGTCTTGCTACGAAGGTAAGGCCATAACTAATAGTCTGCTAAAAAATTTTTAATCTGCAACCCACGAGTAAATCGTTGAAGCAACGATTAATCAGACCTGAACTGTGACAAATTGCAAATTAACACACAATTGACCCAATGGGAAGTGCCATTAACTATCCCGCTGTTTACTGTAACAACGTAAGTTCATGAGATAATTCCATTGAAGTGAATTGAACATGATCGTTTTTCTCACTACTTTCTGTATTAAAGTCATTTCAAGAATAAATGTGTCTCTAATTGTAGTTCGCGAAAGAAAATCACGATCGTAAAATCAAAAAGATTTTGTTTTGTCGTCAAAGAAATACACATGAAAACGGCCATTCCATTTAATGCTCTTTTCGGCCATGCAAAAGAGACGTTAGCCTGTCCGTCTGGTGTGTCAAATTGCCTCCATACTGTCTGCAGTGTGCGCTATGCAAGGTAATTCACAAAATGTGAGATTTTACAGGGCATATTAAAGCAAAATGTGAAAGCTGTATCATATATGGACTTCATTGTGGAAATATGTGTTGAAACATATCGCACAAGTCCGTTAATGAAATGTCACATGCTTCCCCAGGCTTTCATAAGAAAGCCCGGGTGATCCAACTTGCTTCCTTTCAAGCGTGCCAATTGATTTACTTGCTTGGCCGGCCACTTGGCTGCTCAATGCTATTGATAACATGCAATGCCAATTTAACAATGACTGCAGTCAGATCTGGTGTTAGTGGTCGTCGTGTCCTTCTCCACTGAAGAAGTCAAGCAAATAATCGGATAATTAGCCATGCCAAAGATTGTTGATCACAGAGATAATGTTTGGTGATTGACATGGAGAGCTTGGTCTTCAGACTCTAACCCAGATGTTCACCTTATGAATAGAGCTATGCTCATTTTCAGCTCTGTAGACTATTGTCATGTAGTATAGTAAGCATTTCAATGTAGATCGAGAGGGATGCCATTTTAGTTGTTTACTACAAGTAATACTTCGTTCCTGTTTCCTGTCACGTGTTTGGTGTACATGACTACTTCGTCTCATCCCATATTTTGTACGTGCGGCCAGATTCACTTTCTACAGTCTCCTCATTGGTCAGCTAAGATCATCACATTATTAATATTCATTTTTAAGTGCGGAATCAGCTACTGACCAATCGGGGGACTGCATTAGTTCTATGGGGCCACGGGGCTTTGGACGCCCAAGCCGTCCAAGCTCGACACTCGTGCTGCAGACCTTGAAAGGTAAGCTACATGTAGTCACTGATCTTCTCAGCTTGTATATAGACAATTCATCTTTTGACCGGGATTTTTTTCGAACTAGCCGTCAGATTTAACAACAATAATAGTCAACACATTTACAGTAGTATACACCAAGTTTTAAGTGCTTTACAAGGCAAAATTCAACGTAAATTTTTGCAGAAATGCACTAATTTTTCTCGGGACTTTAAAAGTAATGGAAAGATGTCACGATGGCTAAAACAGCCGACATGTGGACATAGAAAAAAATATCGTACGTATTTGCTTTGAAATTCTTGTTAGAAGCCATGTGTCGGTATAGGCTCAATATCCTCTCATACAAAAATACGTTAGGCTAGCGTAAGTCTTAGTTTCACTAAATCTGAAAAGTTAGTAACGTAGTGGGCTTCATACCTAAAAATAATGAAAGTAGACCTTACAAAAACATTGCGAACTGCTGTTTGAGAGTCTCCTACACATGTGTCTCTAACAATTTTGGAAATTTTTGCAGAATTGATACTGTAGATACCTCTCCAGATCGTTACAGCTTTTCTTGAGCACACACATTCATTTAGTGTGTAGAAAGCATTGGTCATTCAGACCAGCGAAGGCTCAAATTTTTGGAATAAAATCTCTCTGTTTTAGACGTCTTAAAATTTATTTGTCATATCATCGGTCACAAAAAATAGTAACTCAATATTTTGGGGGATTTTGTCTGCAATTTTAAGCCTTTTCGGAATTATTTTGGAAATGTGTTGACACACACACACAGGAGCGATTGGCCCACAACACAACGCTATCAATCCCCTGCCATGTTAAGTAAATGTACACATTAAGTTCATATTACTGTGAAGCCTCATTAGTAAAACCACAATATGTGCTGTGCATGTTGCGTAATTAAACCAGACAAGTTTTTTACGTGGGTATCCCTTGTAAAATACTATCCCACACGGAAACTTCTTTTTAAGTCAGACCATTAAATTAACATTCCCAATACTTGTTGAGAGAACAAAACTAAGGGAAAACTGAACATGAAAGTCACCGCACGCTTCGCAGCTTAATTCTACAGACAGTACACTGCACTGTGTGTGCATCACACCATGCTTAATTACTGAGAGCCTGACAATGCCTCACGCCTGAAACCTACACCTGAAGTATGGACATTGGAAGACCGAAAGCAGAAGTCATGTATGAATTTGATGCACCGACTTTTTAGCCAAAAAGTTGGGACTCCGGTGGAACCACTGATAGGGGAAGAAAATCCTTATGATTTGACAGAAACTGGATCAAACAAAGAAAAAGTTACTACTAGAAGAGAATGCTTTCTATCATCCTGCAATTACAAATCCTGATGTGGACACTTGATTTACATATAATATTCTTAGTACCTGAACATCTGGTACGATGGGCTCATCTTCTCTCAGAGTTATTTCTCCAATGTCTGAGACGATATGTTGCTTATCCCAAACTGCAAAAGAACATAATATGTCATTCAAAGTTTTTCCAATATGAACTTATCAGGCTGTACTTTACTTCCAAACTTGTGCCTTCATCCTATCAACAGTCAGGGCAGTCATAGATATCTTTATACATGTGTTAAATTACTTTTCCAATAATACTTCAATGCAGGGCTATAATTGCAGCTGGGAATTCAGATCGCTGAGGGAGATCACACTTGAAAAATTGTCAGTTTTGACTGACCTTCCAGACAGAAAAAGGTACAAAATCTACATCATTTTGAAAAAAGAAAAATTACTCTGAAATAAAGATCATCAAGTTTGACATGCTGTTTTTTTAATTTCTTTTTTGATTTGTACTAAGAGACAAGTTGTAAAGGTTGAGTTGGGATGTTGGGGATGGGGAAGGATTGGAGGGGGTGGTTGTCTAAGTGATGGATGGACAATTTTCTGACAGTATGCAGTCATTTACAATAAACAGCAGTATTACACAATTCTTCCCACTTCCTCTTGTCTTCTTCCTTTTATTTTATATTCTCCTTTCCTTAGTAGAACTGTTTCATTACAATATGTACACATAGACACATAATATGTCTTCAGTTTCTCCACACTTTGTGCACATTTTAATGGTTTCAGGATAACTCCCCTCTTGCAAGTCCCACTTGTTCAATTCCTTCCATACAACCCCACCCCCTTCCCACCACTACCATCTGTCCTCAGGACAATTTCCACCCTTGACAATTTCAAATTTTCTGGTGGGGGCATTTTCCAGGAAGCAATTGTAAGTGGGGGGGGGGGGTTGTTAGAGCAGGAATTATCTCTGGTGGGAACTGTCCAGAAGGTAGTCATCCAGGTGGGAATTGTCATGGGGGTTGCACTGTTGCTCTAAGGTCACATATTTCTGTGACAATTTATTGATAAATATATCATCACATTATATCATATTACTACAGAGGATCAAAAACAAACTAGCATAGGGATATACTTCTCTTCATTGGGGTGACTTCATTTGTCTCGTAAATTTGACCTACTTTTTTTATCTTTAAGTAGACAGGGGACAATTTAATGCTCAAATTTTTAAATTTGCTCCAATAATGCTCCAATTTTTAAATAGATTTCAATTTCATGACAACCTTACCATCACACAAACCAAACTGCTGTACAATTTTGAATTTGTCGTGTAGCGATTTATGAGATACCAGTACAGAACAAATAGTTCTGTATGCACCATGGTTCCTTTTGGAACAATGTGGCAGATGAGTATTTAAGCAAAATTTTACTTGATGAATACCATTAGCTTTAAAGACAGTCATCACCCCAAAGTATATTTTTAGTGTGGGTATATCAAAATTCTCAGTTGGTGACTGCTCTTTGATTGACATCAAAGTTTGAAAATTTGAAAGATGTAGAGTAGCTCACATTCCACACAAGGCAGAAAGAGTGCTTTTATTACATTTTATAGCCTTGTTTGCTCACCAGGACATGGCCTTCAGCAATAGAACAGGTTTATTCCTGAACAAGGAAGAGCTTCATACAGTTATGGGAGGAGCTAGAAGATGCATAGTTGGGAGAACTGGAACTGTCTGGGATCATGAAAATTCCCCTTTAATGAGGACCTCAATTATGACTTTTACTTGGTGGTAAGCCCTGCCCATAATTGTCTTTACTGCTTCTCCTTGTGCAGACACAAACATAGTTCACTGCTCAAGGCCACATCCTGGTGAGCATAAAAGACCCCATGTGTAATCAAAACATTCTCTGTGCATGTTGTGTAATATAAGCTGCTCTTCATCTTTTGAACTTTGTAACTCTGATGTCAATCAAAGAGTAATCACCAACTGAGACTTTTGCTTACCCCTGTGTAAAAGTCATACTTGGGGAGATGCAAATCTGTCTTCAAGTTCCCCATTAAAAGATACTCACCATCTTCAAGTTCCTCAAGAGGAGATATTGGTCGATCAGGAGAGATGAATGACATACCTGGAGATCCCCTCATAATACCAGAGGAGATAAACTCCTGAAACAGACAAGCATAACATGCAGTGCATAATAATATATCATCTTAAATTGTGAAGTTTCTTCAAAACGACTGAGAATTGATATGGAGGGGTGGGGTGAAATGGGGTGAAATGACATTCAGGATTTTTTTGGGAAAGGTGAAATGACATTCAGGGTTTTTTTTTTTTTGATGGAGGGGGGGGGGGAGGAGGGGAAGGAGACCATCTCCCAGATCTGGCTGAGAAAGGCATCCTCAATTAACCTGACATTTGTGCTGCCAAGTTGTTATAATTGAACCAGAAAGCCCAAAGGCTTAGTGATTCCTTGCCGAAAGAGAGGGTGCTTTGTTACACCAGGGTCCATCTCTCAAATTTATACTTCTGTACTACATCATTTTTTATGATGTGTTCACAATTGGACCTCTGCTGACATCACATGACCATTGAAACCCACCAAAACTTGAAAAAAAATGAAGAAAAAAAAAAAAACATGTCTTAGAATGGATTTACATACATACTAAGTATGACATTCGTCCAAGCTTTTTACCTTGAGTTATGGTGTTAACAAAGTTTTCAGAGTTTGACCCCTGTGACCTCTGACCTCCACCAAAAACAATAGGGTTCTTCCTCTCACCATAATGCATCGACATACAAAGTATGAAATTCATCCAAGCTTTCTACCTTGAGATATCGTGTTAACAAGGTTTTCAGAGTTTGACCCCCCGTGACCCCAGATGACCTTTGACATCTGCCAAAAACAATCCAACCTTTCTAACTTGAGTTATTGTGTTAACAAGGTTTCAGAGTTTGACCCCTGGTGACCCAGATGACCTTTGATCCCCACCAAAAACAATAGGGCTCTTCCTCTCAATATGGGGCACCTATGTACCAAGTTTGATGACTGTCTGAGTTTGCCTTCTTGAGATACTGTGTTAACGAGCTAAGTGTCACAAGCACACACACATACATACACACACATACACTTACACACCCCATCATGAATGCATAGATTCCTTTGCCTTCGGCAAGGAATCAAAATGAACAATGGCCACATCCATATTTTAGGGGCCATTATTGCACAATGAGAAAAGTCTGAAAAAGTGATTTTTCTACTCCCTTTCCCTTTACTCTATCTACAAGGAAGCAAGTCACATGTGGGGAACAACACAACCAAGAAAGTTCTTTTAATGTGAGTGGTTAAAAGTAATACCATTTACTCTAGGAACAATGAGCTGAATTCTTACTAAGATTAAAGGACAGAATTTCCTCTCATTTATTGTTTGACAGATAATACATATTCTGTTGTTAAGAAATAGCTGTATCAACTTGCAACTCTGGAACAATAATTGCTGTGTCTATTGCACTGCAATATGTAACAGATATTTTTCTGAATATTCCCATACTTATATAAAAAAAATGATGACAAGCAATTTATCCATTTTTTCATTATTTGTATTTGGTTTCTTGTCATAGGTAAAAATCTTTCCCCTTTTATTGTAAACAACATTTGAATTATGTACATTTCAACACTTATACTGCTGATAAAGAAAGTGTTTGCATATAAAAAATGTTATTTCTTATGACTAATTAATGAGACAGTATTTCCTTGACAATACTTACTTCCTCAAAGATATTAGGAGGAACTCTCAGGGTCATTAGCCAGTCACTCATGAAAATATCTTGGTTCAAGTCCGGTTGAGGTAGGGTACAGTATGCTGCAGACCTGTTCATAAGGAATATTATCTTTACGATATGATGTGATATGACACTTTATAAATGCAGGGTAAAAGTCTTTATCAGCATCATGATAATCTACCAAAACTGCAAGTGTACTGTAGGGAAGTTCGTACTAAACTTTGCATCAAATTTCATGTCTAAACTTTTCCAGATGTTATCACTGGCTTTTTCAATAGATAAAATGCTTTTGACATTTTACAACATCAGGCAAATCATTATATGTATCCACAACTTAACTCACATGTATGAAAGTGGCCCCTTTCCTCATTCTCAGCACTTCCAAAAAGTATCATTCAGAGCATATTATAATTTCAACATACTTTACTTCAGTCTTCTACATTATGTTTACTCTTCAATCCGACCAAACATCGTTCTGAAGCAGATAAGATACTTATACTGTTTGCCAAATTCAGGAAACAAAATTTCCCCCGACAAGCAATGCCAAATTTTTCATGCTGCATGGAACTGGTTGCTATCTCTTTATGTCAGAAAAACTAATTATACAATCTTTTGCCAGCATTCTGTAATCTACAGAATGAGTTTTACTTTAAGTGAAGTTGAGAGAGTGTAATACAGGTCACCAAATTCCTTTTTACATTCATAGGTTATAAGCTTAAATGGGAAAAGCACATTGTTACTTTGTCAAGGAAGCTTTTTAAAAACCTTCCAGTCATATGTAAAGCCAGTAATATTTAAAGTAATAATGCACTTTTTATTTCACACTGTGCAATCTTTTTCCATAATTATTTTAACTACTGTGAAGAAGTATGTGGAAATACCTATAAATAAAGCATTTCTCCATTAATCTTACAAGAAGCTCATTTATATGTATTCTTTATTCATAAATTGAAAACTTTCCATGTATTGATACCACATATTTTGTAAAATTAGGTTTACTTGAATCAATTGATCAAGTGAAAGCTAATACCAGAAATATACATAATTTTATGTAGAAATATGTCAGAATAAGACAGACTGTATCTCATTTTCAGGAGTATAGCTTTCAAATTCACTTTATGGCAGTATGAAAACTGAAAATAGAAGGATAGGTGAAGTTTTTAGCAACATCAATACAGCATGACTCAACAGTTTTTGAGATTGTCAGAAAACTGCATTCAAACAGATGAGGTTGATTGCTGATTCACTCTCACAACAACCAAATTGCCCACAGAAAGCTGTTAAGAAGGGCAAAAAATGCCATGTGTTACAAAAATTGCCCTCCTCCACTCCTAAATCATTCTCAACAAAAAAAAAGGGGAAAAGCAGCACCTGTGGATCTAAAAAGAGTAACAAGAATCCTTTTTTCAGGGAGTGATTGTTTTCCAAAACATTTAAAAATAGCCCTCTGAAACAAAGCTGAAGCCTGGACCACAGAGATGATGTTTTTAAAGTTATAAGTGATAACATTCTTTTGTCTTTATTGAAAGTAAATTTGTACATGACATGAAATTCTGTGCCAGATACATCTGCTGCCCTTCATTATAGCACTGTACAGACAGTGAGGGGAAGAGGTACATCACTGCCCTCTCTGTCCCCTTCTCAACTGATCATCTTGTTTGCTTTGCAAAGTTTGATCTCAAAGAGAAGAAACATCAGGTAATTTTAAACAACAAACATCCCTATTTGCTCAATAACACTAATAACTACTGCAGTCTTCTGATTACCTTGCTGCTTTGGGTAGCTGGAAGTGATCAACCTCATCTGGATCTGCTAGTGTAGCTAACAGAAGACGAGTAGAACTGAACTGTCGGTGAAGCCTTTGAACCTCAGCTGAAAGTAAGTTGTCAGAGTAAACATGATTTGAGCCATACTGAGGATAAACATTTACAACATTTCTGGACCATCCAGTAATTTTCAACTCCATGGGGAAAATATGGACTTTTATTGAAAATTATGAACATCAACCAAAAAAAAAAAAAAATATGGACACAGTAGGGGACAGAAGCTCTGAGTCTGAACATTCAAACAATAAAAACCTTCTCTGAAAAAATTTAGAGTTTGCAACAAATGTGAATCACACTTTGTTCCATCTGCTTGTCCGCCTGTCCGTCCATCAGTCAATTAATCATGCATCAACCAATGGGATTTGAAAGATGTATGTAACAGTTTATGAAATGTTGCAGTTTCATTCCAATATTCAAGAAATGCTGTTTAAAACTTACCATGATAGTAAGGTCTTTCTAACCACAGCACATTCACATCATACTTCTATATATGCGCAACAAATCGTCAAATGTAACAACTTAATTCGCCCAAATTCTTGAGGACTTACCAAGTAAGTAATCTGCCTGTTTTCCATACACTTTCGTAATTCCATACATGAGCTGAGATGAAAGGTATAAGGAGAACCGCTGCTTGACTCCATGCAGAGTTGCTTTGAGGGTGACGTGTTGAAGAACATCATCACTAAGGAACAAAAAACCAAAACATATTACAGCTTGAAATAGAAAAAAAAAAAATCCAGATGACTTCTTAGTTTTACAATAAAGAGCTCTTCCTACATCAAACAATCATATTATGAATATTGCTGCCAATGGACTCTCCTGTCCCATAAAAGGATGTCATTTTGCTTTAGTGAGGTAAAAAGGGACCAAAACTTGCAAACTGAGACCAAAGTTTTGTAAATGTGACAAAATGGTGATATCAATTGCCAACTGCTACTATGACCACTAAGTTCCCAATCTAAAGCCACAATATAATTGTACATTTAACAATGCACTATAATGAGACACTGCCCATGTGGTTCATAAATTATGTTCTCAAGAGAGGTATGTCACAAGTGAAATGGAAATTTTAATCAAACCTGCAGTAAAATGGCGTAGTTATTCAGGGTTACCGTACTGTTAACCCCTAGCGCTTGTAGGCTAAAGTATTCTGCTGTCTTATGAATGCAACTGTATAAAACGGGTCCCACTTACTTAGGTATGTCGCTTGGTATGTCGACGTGGCTAAAGAAGAATAAAGTATGCTAATTTAAGAGAGGCTTAAAGCGTGTGTTACTGTGCGATGCAGTCTTCCTCTTGTACATTAAAATAAGGAAATATTCATTCCATTCGCTGATTCTGTTGCGAAAACTTCAGATAGTTTTGGGACAGGTTACGCAGCGTTCCGGGCAAAAGATTTACAGCGAAAAAGTTACCTCGTTTGCCAAAGTACCTTCTAGGGCTATAACTATCGAGCAAGGGAGTCAAAGTGTAGTGGAGGGTAGTTTTGGGCTTATATTGTGCCGAGGGGCTGTTTCTTGTCTGTCATGAGAAGCCGGACGTGGTCCAAGCCTGTCGCCTGTTAACGAAAGCCATTCTAACAGTTGGATTGTGGTAAGTTCTGTTTATTTTAAAGTACCAATTTCAAAATTGTGTGAGTAGCTTCATTAGAATTTTCCCTGCTTTGAGGCAATTAGGTTAATTTTGCCGAGCACCCGGCATATGGGAATGCAACACGTGTATTGTTACGATGGGTTATGGTTATATGAGCGGAGCTCGTCACTGAAACCCTTTTGTGTTTGATGCATTATATTTATTGCAATTTGAACTTTATTCATTTGACATCAAATTGTGACTGTGGAAAAGCAAAAGAAATTATATGTCATTCTATGTCTAAGACTCAGGAAAATGTAGTACGTGAATGTAATGTAGAGCCGGACTGGAAAAGCTCAGTAGGAGTAAGTAGACGTTACTCGTTGAATGTTATATATGTTGCACTTAAAAACTTTATAGCGGGCAAGGAGTGTGTTGGGCGTGGCAGTCAAATTTGTGTATCTATGTGTATATGTGTGTGTGTTCCCTGAATTAATGTGTTACTCGCATGGGTATGTTGTATGAGGGCGTGTGCGGAGTATTCATCATCCACCCTTAGATAATTACAACATCGTCATTTATATTATAATTACTAATTTTCAGGCTTTCTACCTTGGGCCTGGGTGATGCATAACATATTACGTGTTTAGAGCAGTGGACGTTCCGTGAAGTACAAGGGCGTCGTGGAATGCTCAATTCACCTTTACCTGTTTACTTGAGGTTTGAGACAGGACGAGCCAGGCACCATACTTTTAGTAACGTATATACTTACCGTAATATTTGAGTGACTTGAACAATCTAGAGTTTGTACAAGCCGTTAGCATATCATCACTAAAGTGGATGGACTCAGCTCATAAAGTAATATTGGGATGAGCGCCGTAAGTTAAAATAATGAATTGAAGGAATTAAAGGAATTGACGAACTGAATGGACTATGAACAGATCGAATTGAAACCAAACCGCAGTAACTCGCAGGAAAGAATTGAACGATCGGAAAGCATAGGGAACGCATAATGATGGTCAGGATTTTAAAATGTTGGACTGAGAATATATTTCGCTTTTACCTTTAGTTTTCCTTGAAACAGACCTATCTGGAGAGAATGTATGATGGTGGTCAAGACTTAAAATGATGAACTGAGAGAAAATTCGGTTTTATCTTTAGGTTTTTGTACCAGATTTATCTTTTCTATATTTTTGTATTTCTTTATACACATATTGTTTTGTGGTGCATCACATGGTTAAATTTGTATTTTGAATATATTAGTTTAGTGTGAATGTTAAGAGCTTTTCCTCTTTGAATTTATTTAGTTTTGGTAGTTTGTTTGAAAACCACCCCAGTATACAGGAGAGCAAGTTGAAATCGGGCATGTCACGTGGTTCCCAGTAAATTCTCTAGGATTCCTCTGACAAGGTACAACACAAAGCAACTTTTACCTTTATGTAGCTCCACAAAAGGGATTCCTGTAGGTTCATAATAATACCCTTATCCCTTTCCACAAGTAGTTTGTGTTGTAGGTCTGTAGGACATGGCTTGTCATAAATTTGTTACAACACACTGCTCTATGCTGCCTAAATTTTAAGAGCCAGTGGCTGCTGTATCTTGCCCTGATTTGCTTCTTTGAACATGAGCTGGGTCCACTATATAAGCATATTCATGACTATATAGCTGGGGTTGATGACTTTACCCTAGTTTTGTTATAACAAGTTTGAAAGCACTTTTCTTACAAAGAGCAACTCTTTTGCCCAAATAGGGGAGGGACTGGCCCCCTGTCTAATATGCCTGTGGTCAAATTTTTATTTCCAGAGAAATCATAATGCATGTTCACTTCTTCTTAAGCAAACATCTCTACTCTAAAACATTTCTTGGAATTAAACACTATTCTTACAAGTGAAAATTATACTGTACAAATTTTAAGGTAAGTTTTTGCACATATTTTTTTTTGTTAAACACATAAATAATTCATACATGAACAATCTCAGGTGAAACGGAAATGTATTGTACTCACCAACTTTTAACGACATGTACGGAGTAATAGTCTTTCTTGCTTAGTGCACCTGCTCTTGTTGCTGCTAACCTTAAGATGCAACAAGACAATAGTGTAAGATGTAACAAGAAAATGTTAAGGACAAGGCAATATATAAGGTAAATATATACTGTAAACCATGAATGGAAGTTGACACAATTACAAGAAGTTGTGTTTAATATTTTGTCGAATACAATTACCTCACCTTTAAACAGAATAAGTAGTCACACTAAAGGTGTTTTGACAAATCAAGTAAATGCCCTCATTTCCCTAACAAGTACTTATCTTTCATGGTTTTTCAGAACATACTGTAAATGGCATACCCAAGGTAAACCAAGGGCTTACTGTACATACAATTGACAATTAAGTTACAAAAATGTTGTCACATGAGATAAGAAATATAGCCTATTTTGTTAAAAATGTGTGACACTGCTGATCATTTTACAGCAATGAACAAGAGCACCAATGGTGCAAACTTCCATTTAATAAGGCTGGCCATGCAGGTATCATTTCCAGCGATATATTGTTTGTAACAAATCATGCTTTCGTAAATGATTTTGCTCATATGACATATCAGCCTGGTAACTTAATACACAATCACGAGGAAAGCATGCATAGCTGAAAAACGTGTGAACAATGCATAGTTATACAGTGGCTTCGCAAAGGAGGGGCTGGGGGAAGGGGGCACGTGCCCCCTCCAAAGTTTGTAATTACCCATCCTTGTGTGCCCCCTGGTGAGATTTTGAGTATTAAAAAATTTTACACAAACAAACTTTTTGTACATTGATTTGGACATGAGGACCCAATGTCACTTCATTAGTGATCAATCAGGGGGCTACATATGTTCTCAAAACCATATTTTTTGTGGTGTGCTTCAATTTTTGTGAACTTTGAGAAGCACTGCCTTACTGAGAAATATATTCCATTATTATTGTCTCAACATTCACTCACAAGAGCTGTGGGACGGTACCACTGTCACAAAGAGTCTGCTCCATTCAATATAATTCCCAAATCGACTACCCTTAATTTAGTCCAATTTTATGCTGGAAAATGTTTAAGAATGAAATTTTTCCATGCTCTATTATGTGTGGCTTCCCCTCAGTGGTATATCTGATAGGTAGTTGTCCAACATCAATTTGTACTGGGCAGCATGAGAATTATCGTTCTAAAGCCCACTGCAAACCTTAACATGATTTGCCCACACACAGCCCCCCCCCTTCCAAATCATCACCTCATTAGTCCAAGTCAGGTTACCACAGAATGGTCAGATTGTGATTTCTCTTTGTGGTCTGCTAGTAAACATTCAAAGCCATTTAGAGATCACATGCTTCATTCTTATGTTCATAATTTTAGGCTAATAAAAAAACCCACTGGGAATTGTCCCTGGACATCAGAAGGGACAATTCCCCTGGACCCATACCTACAAGGGTTCGCTTCATGTCACCGCATTGTCTCTGGCCTCTCTCAGTTCTTCAGGTGGGTGTTCCCCTTTGGCAGAATATTGTGCCCCTACTTTAAAATGTCTGATTATGCCACTAAAGTTATATGAGCTTTAATGGTTCCAGAGTGGTTAGTTTGGCTACGGAGCTGTTACTCTGGCCAATTCATAGTAGGAGAGAATTTTGCTAATACATGCCGAGTAAACACCAAAAACAAGCTATTGGCAAGACTGCTGCTGTTTGTCCCTGCTGTGATAATTTACTGATGTGCCTTGTTCAGACATATGTTACAATACAACCAAGGCCAAATGACTTCATTTGGCATTATCCTGAATATGCCTTTGCGTGCACCCTTCAATCAAAATGCCAAAAAAAGTTTGGGCTTAGTAGCCCGGATTGCAGTCGATAAAAAGGAGATTTCATATCTAGTTTTCTCCACAACACTTTAATCAAATGAAACAAAACCTTCAGAATAGATTTCTTACAAGTTTATAAAGCGACTGAGATCAGTTAATTTTCACTTTTTGTGTTAAATATGAGGAACAGTAGTAGCATTAAACCCAGAGCAGTCAAATGCCTCCTAAAATGTTTTTTTACATGATATAAATTATTCCCAAACACCATAAGTGCATGAGCAACGTGTGGATGACTGTGTAAACTTGCGAGGTTTCAAAAACTAATATCAAAATCTCTGGGAGATGGGAATTTTGGCCTTACTTTGGATAAGTTCTAGCAACTCCTAACTAATCATGGATCAGCACGACATTTTACAGGTAAAATTTGTATCACACTTTCCACGTCCCCACCACATTTCAAATCCATATCATTTAAGACAGTTGAGAAAATGTGCTAAAGACAAAATGTGTTGAAATGCTTTGCCCAGCCTGCTGTTGCAATCACATTACTTAAACCTGTCAATCTAATTGAAGTAAAAATGAAGTTATCAGCTTTTGCTGAAGAAACTTGTAATCTTGCCTTATTGTTACGTTGAAAAAATTTGAATTTTACCTTATGAACAGTTACTTTATCACAGAGAAATATGCCATTTGATATGAAATGCACACTGTGGAAGAAAGGGGTGCCTTGCTTTTATTTCATGAAAATCACATGTATACCAATTATCACCACAATTAATGAGATCTGCTGGCATGTGACTCTGAGCTTTTCTCTGTAAGTTACAGTGCCTTATAACATCACCATACTGCTACAATGGCAATCACTGATAAGCTATGATCGCACAACTTTGAGTGGACAGTTTGCAACTGTGCCCCTCAAAGCCAAGCTGGTCCCTGTCCAGAGATGTAGCTACAGTGGGCGGTGCTGTGCGGAGACACCCAGCACTCGATATTCCCGCCCGGCACTCCAGGCAAACACACGTCTCCCCGCCCACCACAAATCTGCCTACCGAGACCTAAAACTAGCCCTAAATTTACTCTCTAAAGTAAAATGCGGGAAAAATGAAAAATTAATGGCTGAAAAATTTGGTAGATGCCATGGGGTGGGGTGAGCTGCTTTCCCCAGATAGGACAATTACCCGGCACTCAAATTTGGCTAGCTACATCCCTGTCCCTGTCCATGACGAAACATTGAAGGCAAAATACCATCTGGATATGTACATCATGGCCATGCTCCATTGATGATGGCTTTGCCCCAAATAAGAGAACTAGTTATAAATGATCTGATGGCACTGCCAATCACACATCTGTACTGACAGTTTAAGTACAACTGGTTAATGAGCGCTGCATTGCTGCTGATGTAAACTATATGAAGGTAGACAGTAAGTGAGATTTTACAATTGCTAGACCTAATTGCTCCAGGAAAAAAATTGTAGGCTTGAAATGACCAAGATGGGTAACAACGTGTAACCTGTGTACAGTTTAATGAATTAGGCTGAAATATTTGTTACAGACTTGTTTGTCTCTCCTTAGTACCTAGCGGGTTACAGTAAACAAGCTATGAACTAGAAACGCCTGGATAATTTATTCTACTACACGCCTTGAAAGATGACGCACGTGTACTAACAACATTACTTCACGTAGGACAGAGAGACTGACGCCATAACATGCTGCAAGACGTCTCACTCTGCGAAAGGTTAAAAGTTTTCACCTTTAAAGCAACCTTATTTCAAGCTTCTTTCACACCAAAACATAGTGGTCACCTCTAGAGTTCACTGCCTATCCAACCCAGTGAAATAATTTAACTCGGAAGCTGTAAATCTGGCTGATCTTTACTGTTCATAAATTGTAAGTACCTTTTTGTCTCGTAGGAAGGCAATTAACATACAACATTGCGAGTAAGAAATTTATTAAACAGGCAAGTATAGATGTCCGTAGGTTTGTACTCTATCATACAGTGCCTTGTGTGAGGCTACATAAAATTTAAAAACAAATTAAGGTAGGATAAAGACAATTCAGGGCTCAGCCAACAAAATTGTGATTTCATGACAATGACATCAGCCTTATTTTAGAGGCTTTACTGAATTGTGAGGACTGAATATTCTAACACAGTCGGGCCCCTTGTGGGCTGGGGGTTGTAGAATATGCTCACAGCGTTTCCCGCCTGTCATAAGAGGCGATTAAAGGGATGTACTTGCACCATTTTTGAGCTGTATTTGAAACCAGACTTGAACTTGAACCATATTTGAAACCATATTTAAACTTAAACTCTTTATCTAGTTGACACTACATAAAACATTTATGTTGGTGTGTCATTAAATTTCATCTAACTTAACACAGTGGGGGTGAACACTTCTCTATTCCATAAACATAACAGAGTTCTGAAAAGTACAAGGCATGTACATATTGCTCCCAAATCATGCTCTCAGGGACTGCTAGTTTGCTACTAACTAAACATCCAAACTGCAAGAATGCATGTTATGCATCTCAGTCTTTGGACACTCTCATAGTAAGAGTGGTAAGCTGCAGCTGTTGATCTGCTCCTATAATTAACATTATTGGCTGTGCTAAACAAAGACCCAATGTGTGCAGAAGACAAAGAAATAGGACAACATATGTACCACAATTTGCAACACCTCATTAAAGCACCAAGACAGTTACACTCATTGACATTACACTCTTCCATCAGAGCCCTTGTGCACTGTGAACAAATTTTTCACATCCACCAGCCATAATGTCCGGAGACCTCTCACACGACAATATTTTCTCACCAAACTTGGTCCATCAACTCTCTTTCACACGATACACCTGCAGATAATACTCTTACCCTGGCAAACTTTTTTCAAAAGGATTGAAAGAGTTTGCCAGGGTAAAAAACCGTCCCGGTAAAAACAGGTTTTTGCCAAAAAATGGAAAAAACGGCAAAAACCTATTCTGCTACATTGAATAAAATGTTGTTAACAAGGACTTTTTATGCTTTTTTTCAAAGTCTATGCTGTTACATCAAGATTAATCATTTTAGGCAACAATATATACCATATTAGAGTTTGAATGTGATTTGTTTAGTGATTTTGGCCACTTTTTGTCCGATTTACACTGTTTTGTGTTAAGTATACATACACTAGGTATATTTAATGCAGAAAAAATGCAGAAAAATGGGAAGGAAAATCATGGAATAATTTAAGGATTTATTTTCAGTTTGATGGGAAGCTTTCCTGAGCATACTGGCAAGTTGGTAACTCCACTCTTGGGTATACCTTTTCAAGGGGATCCTGCATCTGAGTAGGTCCTACAATAACTCAGTGTCTTTCAGTACATTGACCTCCAGTAGTGAATGTCTCATTTATAATTGAACCATCCACCTTCCTTCAACATTTCCACTTTCTTTATAAAATAAAGTGCTGGCTATCCACTTAAGTTTCTTTCATTCTAACATTACTATTTGTGGTTTATCAATTGTTTTCAATGAAGATTACTCAGTCAAAAAATAGACTCTTCGTATTTGTTTGGTCGTCGATAAATTCTTACTTAATTATCTCTCAGTATGGTGGACTTGAAATACCCAGAGAAGCTCCCTTGATGAAACTCATTTACTTCAAGTTGCTGCTTAGTCAGCATGTATGGCACTGTAATTTGCTTCTCTGCTGTGTCAAACTGAAGTTTCTGACATGATAAAGGAAGTTGCTCATCTGCCTCATTCTGCTACTGTACTCAATATGTGTAACAGATATGCCCTGCCAAATTTGTGACTGAACTTATATTGAGAACTTTCATAACTTTACACATAATTTTATTAATCCTCATTTTGAAAAACTTTGCTTGATAAATCTAGTCATTTTGCAAACCAGCTGTAATTTTCAGACTATTCCTGTTGGCATGTAGTTGCTTTGTTTGTGGTTACACTTAACATGTTAGGGCTTACAGTACTATTGTAATAACTGAGAATATTTCACTCTTTATTCTGTGTTTGACAAGTTTTAGTGCTCACTTTTTAGGCAAAAAGAAAGTGTAAATGAATGTAAATAATTTTATCTCAACTGGTTTATCCATCATGTGCAATGGGGTACAACAACTGCACTCTTCTAATTGCCAGAAGAGGTTTTTTCCATTTTCTCCCGGTTTTTACCGGTAATAACCAGTTATTACCAGTTTCTACCACTGTCCCGGTAAAAACAGGTTTTTTTCGGCAAAAACCCAACCCTGCCCTATTGTGTAGTAATAATTATCAGATTTCGGCTACTGCTACGAATAGGATAACAAAGACATTGCATTTTGTTTAGAGAATAGTAGGTGAGAATCACAAAGTTATATGCTAGTATGAATGAAGAGTCACCAACTTATGACAGTTTATTTTCGAAGCCTCATTTGGTAGTTAAATTGCCAAATGGGTTGTTTTACAATCAGGGTACGTCGACCAGAAATTCACTTTATTGCCCCCATACAAAAAATATATACACTTGACATTAAGACCAACCACACTAAGTAAAAGTTCAGTATATATCCTGTCTACAATAGTAAATTAAATGTATTTAAAGCACAATTTGGGGTAAAATAATTCTGCATAGTGTCATTTCTGGCAAATTCCACCGTCTCATTTGAATTTTGCAAACATTTGACCAGATGAATCACTAATACAGAAAAGAGTTTGACAGAAAGTACTGATTTGGAAGTTACAACTACAACAAGGTTGTTCAAAGGCCTACACCTTTCAATGATTGAAACAAATTTAATAAATGAAAAACTGCATGAAAAGGAGGTGGTATTTTCCGTCAAAATATGTCCTCTCCGAAAACATGCAAGTTAAGCTGACAGATACATGGCCCAGTAAAAAATAAATGTTGCCTCACAAATCAGTAATTTGTATCCTACAAACATGTGGTATTGATATTATGTTCACTCCTTCAGTTGAGATATGGAACCAGTTTCAACCCTGAGACTTTCAATTCCGTCAAAAAGTGTCCTCTCCGACAAAAATGGTATTTCTAAGTTCTGTTTAAGAAACAGGAGCACTTGAGCTCCCACTTATGGTACTAAAAGTACTAACATTGTTCCATCATAAATGCATAATTACATCTCCTTCACTCAAGTATACTCAATACATTATGTATGTCAAAAAGTACTTCCTCTCCGAAAATCAGAGATGACATTTTCCAGGGGGTACATATTTGCAGATTTATATCAAATTTAACCTTTGTATGACTGGGGCTCTCCATTCATAAGAATATGGTGTACTAATTTAAACTAGAACATGGTTAATTAAGTAGGCTTTGGGGGATATGTCCAAGAGACAGTCATGTTTCTGGGTACTCTTATGTACATCATCTTCGAACTAACAGAAAAGTGTATGGTATTAAAGACTAAGTTTACCCTGTTTTTGTTTTACTTAGTTTATGTAGCCTAGCTGTGCAGATTTTGGCAACCATTGATATCAGCAGTGATCCTTTTTGCTTTCTTAGTTGATAGATTCAATACCATGAGTACCTTTTTCTTAAATGTTGGAGAGGACAAGCATTTTGACACATTCAGATATTTCCATCAATATGGACCTAGGTCAACATTCTGAACCTAGTAAAATTCTCTAACAAAAATGGACAAACCAACTCAATTGAACTCCTAGGGACTACAGTACCTGAGAGCTGTAAATGTCACACACAACAACTATGAGGCACATACAGATATGAATCCATATTTTTCAGATGTCTGAAAAATGGCACTTTTTATATTCCCGTCTGGCAATTAATCCATCCAGATAATGAAACTTAAAACAATGGAAAGGTCAACTCTAAGCGATCCTGCCGTACTGCTTTGTACAGTATGGCCTAAACAAAGATGAAATTGATTGCTTACCCGAGGATGAGATTTCGACTGTCATTGGTGAACCCCTCAACCCCCCCCCACACACACACACACACACACACACACCCATTACCCAGGGACACTACTGCTTTAGTAACACTGCTTTCCAGGCAGTTCAAGATTTTCATGACCTGCAGTTAAACATTATGACATTTTTCATAGAGGTCAAAAGGGTGGTCCAGCCACAAATTTAGCCTTGATACGTTTTTGGGACTGTTAATTCCTACCATTCTGGTAAAAGGTCTATCCAATGTACTGTATGGTTCTTGAGTTAGAGTTAGAGTTAGATGAGGTTTAACGGCTCAGTTCCTAACCAATTGAGATTTTGACACTGGCAGGCTAACTTAATACAATGAGTTACATCTCGTCACACTGGTGAAAAGGTATTTAGTTTTCTTTGTTTATAATGGAATTTTTTTTTTTTACCTTGAAATCAGTAGAGGTCAGCCCAGCAACAGGGTATGTAAAGGTTTCAACATATTACCCCTCCCCGCATTTAACGATGGCATTAAATTTTGAAGTACTAAACTGGGAGTGTGCATTACAGAAAAGCAAAACTGCTTTATCAATGTGCGGGGATGATGTCAATCCTGCTTGCTTCAAGTTCAGTTGTGAGAGGAAAATGGGGTATCTTTAACTGGAAGTATCTCAAAATTAACAAACGGAAATTTTATTGAAGTTTCACTAGAATGATTGGATTACTCACTCTAAAACATATCACAGGTAAATGTGTGGTTGGACCACCCTTTTAATAACATGGTTTCTCAATGTTTGAACCTCAGCCAAACCAAAGTGTTTTGATTGCTTTTAGATGTATATTGTCCTGTGGCAAGCATACAGTATGCTAAAAATGCATGGCTACAATACTTGTTAGAACATGTTTCCATAGTTGCTTTCCAAGTTGTTATTAAGGTTGAATCAGAAACATTTTTAAAAAATCTAAAATAACAATTGGTCAAATTTTATGTCCCCCCCCCAAAAAAAAGAAGCCTCTCCAAAAATTCACAACAGGGGATCTTGGAGTAACAAACCAAAACTTCAAAACACTTTCTCTTATTTTCTCAATTTGTATTTATATATAATCAGTTGTGTCATTTCCTGCTGCATGTAATGACTTACCTATCACAATTCTGTGTAGTATATGTACTGAGTGAATCAGTCTGCTGTACCGTTGTTGACTTAAAATGAGCTTTTTCAAACTGTTAACTATGTTAATACATTGTAATGTTACAGAAAATATGAGAAACTTTCCCTTGTTATGTATACTGCACTATTGCAGGTACTATGAAACCAGAATGCAAAAATGCATTGAGGTTTCGATGATATATGTTCTATTCCAAATAATGCCATGATGTCCCATATCTTTCAGTCACTGGTCAAAATTTCCCAAGAATTCCCAAGATCATCATCTGGGGTTACGAGAGGTCAAAAAGCAAAATTTCCCAAGAATTCCCAAGATAGTCATCAGGGTCACCAAAGAACAAAATGCAAAATATCCCAAGTATTCCCAAGGCCTAACGTTACAGTATAGCCTAGAGGCTATGCTAAATACTTGGCAACTCCCTAAGTAACATTAGCCTAGGTCTAGCCTAGGCCTAGCTATAAGTATAAACCTAGCCTAGGCCTATGCACAGCTGGTCACAGAAATCTCTCTGTAAATACTACAAACTTTGATGATGGGTACCAACATTTGACAGGCAATAACTGCTTTGACTAGCCCTAGCCTAGGCCATAGCTATTACAGTAACCTAGGCCTACCTCTAATAAGTAATATCAGCCCATACATACTGTACTACAATTAGGCTAGCCTGTACTGTGGCAGTTAGGCTAGGACTTAGTCACAGGACTAGGGACTGTCTAGGCCTAGCCCATAACCTGGAACTCTGCATTAGATTTATATACTGAGTCTAACGTTATTGTGTGTGTAGGCTAATGTTTGTTGTTGGTTCTGTAACAACACTTAGGCCTAGGCTAGGCCCTAACTGTTAGGCCTAGGCCTACGTTAAAACTTGATCTGCCTGGTAAATTTTCCACTAAAGTTACTCATACTACTCTGCTACTCTGAAGAGGAGCCATATTACAACATACTGTGATATTCCTGCTGTAATTTTTATTATTCGATTTCTTGGTGCTATTTTTCCAATTCAGTTACAGTCAAATCTAACATTAACGTTGGGCTACTCAGCCAGCTCAACAGACCTTGACAGGAGTCTGTCACTGCACTCAGAAACTAGCTTTTAACACAGTTTTTGATTGGTTGAAAGTGGATCTGTTTACAACTGATCAACCAATGATATGGTAGCTTATGGAATGTCATGGATCTGCTGCAAACTATCTACTGATTGGTTTAACATCAACTTGTTGACAAGAATTTAACCAATAACATAACAGCATAGATTACTGGGCTCAAATAAATACACTACAGTACTGTACAGAAAAGTGAAATACTGTAGTCTACTCTCAGTCTTTTGATATGTTGGCTAAAGAATAATAAAGTTCGTGAAAGGACCTATTTACTCATTCAAAATTTGGATTATCAAGGAAAAATCCGTATTCCCATATTTACAATGATTTTCCGTACTGAATATGGAACGTCTGTGCTGGTTGGGAGCTTTGTCTCAGAGTTTGACCCCCCTGGTGACCCCAGATGACTTTTCATCCCCACCAAAAATGATAGAGTTCTTCCTCTTACTATAAGGCATCAAAATACAAGGTATGAAATTTATCCAAGCTTCCTACCTCAAGATATCGTGTTAACAAGGTTTTCAGGGTTTGACCCCCGGTGACCCCAGGTGACCTTTGACCTCCACCAAAACATTAGGGTTCTTCCTCTCAATATATGGGGGATCCATGTACCACGTTTGAGAACTGTCAGAGCTTCCCTTCTTGAGATATCGTGTTAACAAAGATTTCAGAGTTTGACCCCCGGTGACCCCAGATGACCTTTGACCTCCACCAAAAGTGAAAGGGTTCTTCCTCTTACCATAACGCATCTACATACAAAGTATGAAATTCACCCAAGCTTCCTACCTCAAGATATTGTGTTAACAATGTTTTCAGGGTTTGACCCCCGGTGACCCCAGGTGACCTTTGACCTCCACCAAAAACAATAGGGTTCTTCCTCTCAGTATGGAGCATCTATGTACTAAGTTTGAGAACTGTCAGAGGTTCCCTTCTTGAGATATCGTGTTAACAAAGTTTTCAGGCTTTGACCCCCGGTGACCCCAGATGACCTTTGACCTCCACCAAAAATGATAGGGTTCTTCCTCTTACCGTGACGCATAGATACAAAGTATGAAACTCATCCAAGCTTCCTACCTCAAGATATTGTGTTAACAATGTTTTCAGGGTTTGACCCCAGGTGACCTTTGACCTCCACCAAAAACAATAGGGTGCTTCCTCTCAATGTGGGGCATCCATGTACTACATTTGAGAACTGTCAGAGCTTTCTTTCTTGAGATATCATGTTAACATGGTTTTCAGAGTTTGACCCCCGGTGACCCCAGGTGACCTTTGACCTCCACCAAAAGTGAAAGGGTTCTTCCTCTTAATATGGGGCATCTATGTACCAAGTTTGAGAACTGTAAGAGCTTCCCTTCTTGAGATATCGTGTTAACAAAGTTTTCAGGGTTTGACTCCCGGTGACCCCAGATGACCTTTGACCTCCACCAAAATGATAGGGTTCTTCCTCTTACCATAACGCATCTACATACTAAGTATGAAATTCATCCAAGCTTCCTACCTCAAGATATTGTGTTAACAATGTTTTCAGGTTTTGACCCCTGGTGACCCCAGGTGACCTTTGACCTCCACCAAAAACAATAGGGTTCTTCCTCTCAATATATGGGGCATCTGTGTACTAAGTTTGAGAACTGTCAGAGGTTCCCTTCTTGAGATATCGTGCTAACGAAGTTTTTAGGGTTTGACCCCCGGTGACCCCAGATGACCTTTGACCTCCACCAAAAATGATAGGGTTCTTCCTCTTACCATAACGCATCTACATACTAAGTATGAAATTCATCCAAGCTTCCTACCTCAAGATATTGTGTTAACAATGTTTTCAGGTTTTGACCCCTGGTGACCCCAGGTGACCTTTGACCTCCACCAAAAACAATAGGGTTCTTCCTCTCAATATGGGGCATCTATGTACTAAGTTTGAGAACTGTCAGAGGTTCCCTTCTTGAGATATCGTGTTAACGAAGTTTTTAGGGTTTGACCCCCGGTGACCCCAGATGACCTTTGACCTGCACCAAAAATGATAGGGTTCTTCCTCTTACCGTAACGCATCTACATACAAAGTATGAAACTCATCCAAGCTTCCTACCTCGAGATATTGTGTTAACAAGGTTTTCAGGTTTTAACCCCCGGTGACCCCAAGTGACCTTTGACCCCCACCAAAAACAATAGGGTTCTTCCTCTCAATATGGGGCATCTATGTACCAAGTTTGAAAACTGTCAGAGTTTCCCTTCTTGAGATATCGTGTTAACGAGCAAAGTGTCACAAACACACACACACACACATACATACATACACACACACACACACACATACACACATACACACACGCACATACATACACACGCCATCATGACCGCATAGGTTTCTCTTTTCATCGAAACCAATAATACAGTAAATCAAAGGCAGTTACTGATTTACTGTGAGCATGTCAAAAAAGTGTCCTCTCCGATAATGAGGAATCTTCTCTGACCGGTTACAGTATATTGACATCATATAGCTGACTTTTAGGTATAGTGTTTTGCAAAGAAGGGCACTCAGAAGCAACCAATTTCAGTGTGTTTATTGAAGTAATTGGAATAAAACTTCTAGAACTTATCCTGATGTTTCAGAACCTTCTAATGGTACCACCTGTTATCAGTCACTTATACATTAAATGAAAACATTTACAGAAAAGGCTATGTACTTTATCCAGAAATGGAATCGCACAAGTTTCATTTGTCATCTTCCACTAAATCAAACATGGCATTAATTCCTATGAAATAATTAAGCTCAAGAACCCTGTTAACACACTCCCTTCTCTGTGTCAAACAAATTGTCCTCTCCGAAAAACCACATGTCCTCTCCGACTGATAATTTTGACATCAAGTATCTAGACTGTTGCTGAACATAGTGTTTTGAAAATTGGTGTGTAGAAGTAGACTGGCTATGGTTATCAGCACATTGAAACAGAACTGCTGTTACCACTACTAATGTTTCAGAATTGAAAACTTCATAAAACCATTTCACCCCTATCATGTACAGACAAACAGAAACTTCTGTGTAGGCAAATAGATATGCCACATACTTCAGGATACTGAGTTGTATTTTCATTACACATCATTTTTACTTAAAACAATGTCATCTAGACTCACTCTAAGCAAGAGCATAATGTGATGTGTGTAGTTAGATAATTTCATGTCCCAGGAGCCAAATTTTAGATCATAGATATTTAAAGTTGTATAAAATAAAATTGTGGATACTTGATGCCTCTATACTTTTAAAATCTTGAATTTGACCTGTCTGCAACACAACAAATTACATACTAAAGAAAAATAAAAAAAAACTTTATTTTTTGCCTTCTGTGAGACACCTGATGTACCCTGATTGTAAAACAACCCAAATAAGCATCGTTTTAATGAAAAGATATTAAAGCAAAGCACGAGACAGACAAAATGCTCAACTTTCGTGGTATTTTTCAAAGGTACTCCATTTAAATGTTTGGTTGAATTCGGCACCATTTAAACTGCCGATCGTTTGTTTAACCATTCCATAAGATGCATCAATACGAAAATATGTGTACTGAAATCATCATCAATATGGATTACTTTTTGTCAACAACAAAACTGCTATGCCAAATTTGTAAATTGCTATACAAAATAAAAAATGCATAGCAGTTTTGCTTTGCAAAAGAATATCCTTAAGGCGGACCCTGTCAAAATTGTTGTTGACATCAGAATGCCGAGTGCGCAACATTGTGATGTCATGTACAACATTTTGATTACTGTAGTTCCCATACATGATACACATGGCAATTGCCTCTGCAAACATTCTATAATGACGTAATGACATAGCTCATAAGCATACTGATGTAGGGCCTAAACAAAGTTCCATATTCGCACAGTAAATTTTATGGCACGAAAAGGTTGCTGATTTCATTTCACATTTTTGGCACTTTACAAAAATTCTCAATGATAAAAAACAGCTGCAATACCCCTGTAGGGCTAAGACTTGTAAAAGAAAAGTCCTGGGAGTAAATTAGGATTTTTCTTTCAGAATTTGCTGTGAGAAGAAAGACAATTTCAACCATTACACAGACCGCCGATCCCCCCCTGCTATTTCCAGGGTTGTTCCCGTTACACTTTAAAAGTAACTCGTTATAGTTACAGTTAATTCCATAAAATTGTAACTCGTTACAGTTACCAGTTACAATGTTGAAAAAGTAACTAGTTACAGTTACTTTTAAATGAAAAGTAACTAGTTACATTTCAAAAGTAACTAGTTACTTTAAGGTGAATATACGGTACCTCGGAACCTGAAATGGAGGGGGGTGGGGCATAATTACATTGTAAGAAGGGGCACATGAGAGGACCGAACCTCATTTGTGCCGGCTATCCTTAGGTGTTCCCCAAAGAAAGTCAATGATGCCAGCTTATCTTCACTGGGGATTCAGGCAGAGGCTCCTAACGCTCATCATGAAGCATCGAATCATGATACTGTGTCGGAGCTTACGCAAACTATTTGTTAGACGAATATGGTTGTAACCAGAACTTTTCCAGTTACGACAGTACTTCTTTGAGGATGAAAATCTTTATACTCCCATCATAATTTAGAACGGTTAGCGGCTATTAAAGGGGGAGAGCTTTGTTTTAGCAGTAATTAAAGTTTTCACCCCTCAAGGGCATAAATACGGTAATACGATGCTCTATATTTATGAACGGTAAAATTTTGAAACCTCACTGCTAAGGTTGGGCTAAGTGATATTTGGGCATAAATTTCAAATTTCACATTCATTCATATAAAACAATGCAGAGAAATGGTGAGACTATTTAGTTTACACATGCAGACCATGTACCCATAATTCACTTTCTTTTTACAATAAACAGGTGAAGCTTTAAGTCGGACACTTCTGTCCACTTTCAATTAGCTTTGTTAGGATACTTTAACGCCATTTGACCATCTCAATATTCTGCTGTTATTTATATTAACCTTACCATTATTCCAGTGTAAGGAGTTATGGGCATTGAAAGAATATGATATAGCCTAAATTCATACGTTTGATTCATCAAATAAGATACCATACATGTTAAATTTGATACATAAATGGATGTACGGTGTTTGCCGACAATTGGCACCGTATAATTTACTAGGCTCCAACGCACGAGTCCGGATTCGACTAGCTTAATGCCGGTATCAAGAGCGTTTTTTCTAGATTAGGAATTTGCCCGGGGTTCCGGAATCGAAATTTTTCCGGAATGTGATGTAACTGGACTTGTACTCGGAGCTCATTCCAGCCGAGTTCTCAAATATGAAAGTTACATTAAAAGTGTTTAAAGTCCCATTGAAATTTGTGTACAATATACAGATGTAAAGTATTGTCACACATGATCAACTACATTACCGAGGAGGCCAGGCTATGGATGTGATTACAAATGATGACGTTATTAATGGTGGACATGTACAATAGAATTAAAAACATATGTAAGTTTGATATGCTATACAGTGGCAAAAAGACTGGTCTTGGAATTGGTGCCATTGGAATCAGAACTGGCCGGAACTTGAAGGGTACGTACCACGCTCGGAAAGATTAGGGAATCTAGAATAGCAGTTGCTGCGACTCGGATAGGGTGTACTCGGGTCCAGCCCTAACGTCTAAAAAGGCAATAGTTAAACTTTCAAAGTAAGCCTAGTTTTTGAATGCCTATGGACCAACCTGTTTCTCACGGTGCACTATTTCTAATGTGTCCTCTAAATGACAATATAAGTAAACTAAGGCCCAGCTGACTTCACTTTGTATATATAATAGGCTATATAAAGTCAGCTGGGCCTTAGTTTGCCAGAGGACCGTTCAGTATTTTTCAACTAATTGGACAAAGATTCGGTCTCATGGATAATAAACATTGGTCTGTCTAATAAGTAAATTGACACACAAATCAAAGTTTAAACTTAGCTTAATCGACAATCAAGTGACCCTGTAAGCGTGCAGCATGTGCATCTAATATCAACTGCTGATTCTAATCGTGAATAAAATTTTATGTCGGTGAGGGCGACGTCGATAATAGAGATGAACGATAAATATATCGAAAATAATTTTACTACCAAAGTGTCATCAATTTGAAAATTTTCTGTTACTACTTCGTGTAAAATGCAATTTGTGGTCATTTTGACTATTTGTAACGGGAAAGTAACGGGACCCAAATGTAACGCCGTTACAGTTACTTTTACACAGAATTGTAACTAGTTACTTACTCCGTTACTGAAATACAAATGTAACTCGTTACAGGGTTCCGTTACACAAAATGTAACTCGTTACAGTAACGGCGTTACTTGTAACTCGTTAATTCCCAACCCTGGCTATTTCCAATGGTCGGTGTAAGGACTTGTATAGTGAGCCGTAGGCGAACACCACAATCCTCTACTGAGTACAACGTACGCTGCTGCCTACACGTGCCTTTACTGAGGACTAGCCTAACGTATAGGCTTAGGCCTACTTGCCTACGTAATGTTAACTAGCTTAGGGCCCTAGGCCTAGTCCTTCCGCTTCTTACGGTGAGACATCCACAGGGACATTAATTCACCACTTGCGGTAAGAATGACATGAGTCTAGTAAGTGAACGTCATCCACAAACCCCAAAATATGGCTAGGCTAAACAGTACTCATTCATATGATATCCTTGCTATTTGTGCTTCAGAGATTGCTTATTAACGAGGCAACCTAGCCTAGCCCCTAATCTGACATAGCCTAGGCTAACCTAGTCCGCAGTCTGCTGACCTAGTATTTGGGAAGCTTTGGGGCTTCCCATACTAGGTCAGCAATATACCCATTGTCAAAATTGGGCTACCGTGACTTCAAAAATTTTGAATGGTCTCGATCTTTCTCAAATTCACGTATACTCCTACATAATTGACCTCTACGGGGCCTTATATGTTTAAGACCCTTCATTCTAAGATTATTTGCACGTAGTGTCCAGAAAAAAACCAAAAATTTTGATTTACACAAACGATCCAGTTTTGTTTTTTTAACATTCTATGAAACTGCTAAATCGTGTAACTAGGACGTTCACACTATTGCATGCTAAATAGCACGCACTGCTGTTCAATTGTGACAATCCATAGCTATAGTTACGTTCATACACGTGCATACGCGTATATAGCAACAATCACTGCAGCAACGCACGCAGACGATATTACTCTCACAGTAATATGCGGTCAAAAGTTTGTGTTGCAATAGCCTAGGCCTAGTTCAGGAAACAAAGTGTACGTGAGAACTAGGCCTAGGTACCCTAGGCTAAGGCTAACCCTAACCTAGGCCCTAAGTTAGGCCTAAACCCTAACTGCACCCCAGGCATAACCAAACCGTAGACCTAGCCTAGGTGGAACCCCTGACTGAACCCTGTTTAAAGTTTAAACAATAGGGTGACGTTCTCTCCCTCTGCCGCATTTGTACCAAGAATGTGACTTGTGAGTTGCCTAGGCTGTACTACTTGCGCTATGATAAGCAATGTCATTATCCTTGCCCTATCTACTGTAGGCTAACTAGCAACGCAAATTACTTAGCCTAGGCCAACCTCCACCTTGTCTGGTAGGTCACACTATATTCACGCTGTTGGCATCCTACCGACCTTGGGAGTAACATTAATTTAGCTAGTAGTACAATCCTAAATTTAACATTGCTATGTCTATGTAACACTGAATACTAATAAGTGTTTACCACACAATGCCGAACTTTCCTCCCCTTTTCTGAAGAATGTCTTGAGAGTAAAACATGATGCAAAAATTAACAGAAGCTTCTCGCTAGTCGGCAACTCAGCTGTCTGCGCTGCATGGTAAGTTCATAATCGATAACCTACAGTGTATACGTATTTACGTACTGCTGCTCCCTCGCAATACAGTGTTTTATAGTATGGCCGTATTACCGTGCGGCTGGCGAGTAGTGCGGCTGGTAGCAAGATCGATCGATATCTATGGACCATGCATGCACACACATTCAAGTGGACGTACACAACTTGACAACGATCATTTAAAAAAAAGGCGGGAAAATTTAAAAGACAAGATAGAATCACATGTAAAACTTTCGTCCAATCGAAGTCAAGGTTTTGTGGCACTGCATCTGCATTCAAGGCAATTCCTACTTCACGATTGAGGAACACTGGTTTCAGAACGTTGAATTTACTCTCGTAATAACTAAAATCTTGCAAAGTCTGCCACTGTAAAATCTGGAGAAAATGCGTTTTATATTATCAACTACTAGCCATCACAATAGGCCTATTTTTCATGTTCATGGGGAAGGACATAGGGCCTCAGCCAGGCCAGTAACGAGGTGGGGCATTTGGGCAGTGGCGCCGGCATAGGGGGGAGTATGGGGGCGCGTGCCCCCAATCAATTTCAAAAATTTTTTTCGACAATTTTAAAATGGTCTCAAAAGGTGTTTAAGCTACAGATTTCTGTAGGGGGTAGGGTGAGGTGTGTGTTCAACAGAGTGATGGATCTATTGTAATCATTTCCTGTCACAAATGGTTTTCAAACTATCAGAATTATCGCAAATACTTTGCAAACTATCAAAATTTTCATGCGCTCCGCGCACTTCAAACCTTACCTCAATATTATCCTTATTATCAATAACTTTCCGGTAGCAACTCCCTCAGAAGCACAGCAATAATAGTTTAAAACTGTTCTCAGGAAAAGGACTGGCTTTGTGATTGACCGTTTGTTGGGGAATTGAAAGAGTCTCAATGCAGAGCATGAATGCTGGTATTGTCATGGTAATCTTATTTAATGAAAAATTCCAGCGCACTTCGCGCGCATTCGTCACGGTTTGCACTCCATCTCATGACCATTATTACCTTAGGTTATAACACATGCAATTATTCTGATCACAACACTTTTCCGAAAAACAGAATTATATCTCCAACCTCTGTAGGGGCCGGTGGGATCTCTCAATCTAATTTGTAGCATGATGTGGAAGGTTGAAAGTACGTATTTGCTGTTAAAAATTTTTCAAAAATTTTACCTAGCGCTTCATGCGCAGCCATACCTTTCAGGAAGGTCTAATACACTTCTTCTGCCATGTGTATTTTGGACCGCCTTAAACTTTTTTTTACTACCTTGAACATATTGGGGCCGATTTGATGATTACCCGAATCCAAAATTGGTGCCGGGGTCCCTGCCTCCCTGCACCTATACTCACCCTGCTGGAAGCTGTTCATCTGGATTTGGGTTCAGACTTAGTAAAAATACGATAGTTGTAAGTGCTCAGCATCATACTCTATAGTATCATTTGGATGTCAGGTAATAAGCATGTCAGTATCCCATTTTATGTAATTAATCCAGAGCTTCCAGGAGGCCCTATATTGGTGTCTGTCAGCCTTAGATACCCTTTTAAAATGCACAATGAAGGAAGGAAAAATTTTTGGTAATAGTCCAAGAATGTTTCTGTGGACACAATGCACATATTTTTGCGTAAAAATTTTCCCCAAATAGGAGACATTAATGTATAGCCAGGGGGCTTCAGGAGGTCTGTTGACAACATACCCTTCTCATAGACAACATACTCTCCTCTTTTACCTAATCAAAAATTAGATCCCAAAATTATAGATATTTTCCAGCCATAAATGATCAGTTCCAAAACTATCCCAAAGATAGCACCATTTTGCATCTAAGCAACCTTAATTTAACAAAAATTTCTCAAAGGGGAGCACCCCTCCCCTTAAACCTCTCCCCAGGATGGCACCTTTATGTAGTGTCAAAGGAAGGATCCCACACTGCTGTATACAATCCCAGGGACGCATACTCTCCTCTTCCACCTAACCAAAAATTAAAATTCACTAAATTATAAATATTTTCCAGCCATATATATCAGTTCCTGAAATATCCCAAAGATAGCACCATTTTGCATCTAAGCAACCTTAAATTTACAAAAATTTCTCAAAGGGGAGGGGAAACCCCTCTCCTTACACACCTCCGACAGGACGGCACTCTTATGAAGTGACAAAGAAAGGATTCCACACTACTGTATATAAACGCAGGGCCATAAAAAAGGTACAATTTACGCAGATTTGGTGGGTTAACTGAGGTGTCATTACGTCATCTGCAGTGCCCCCCAATCACCAACCCCTGGTGGCACCACTGCATTTGGGGGCCAGGCCCCCTGCTCCTTGGCTTGGCTCTCTGCTCCGTGGGCATAGTCAGGCCCCTGTGCAATAACTTACAAACTTACACTTAGTGCGACACAAACTTGGTTTGTCCCCCCTGTTCTCCAAGTCTGGTTATGGTCCTGGCCTCAGCGTAGGCACACAAGCAGACCTGTAACCAGAAGAGCTACTGAATGGAGGCGAGGCAGCTCCCAAACAGGCGAAATACTTTTCTTGAAGGGGAGGGGGAAGATATACTAAAATGCATTATGACAATGGTAATATTTGATTTCTACTGGCCAAAATTTTGCCCGGGGAGGGGTTGCTGCCCCCTAGGCCTCTTGGCTACTGGCTTCCATACAAGTCTGGGGCCTTGGAAGGGCTGAATTCAATAGGGGTACAAACTGGGTCCCTTAAGAGGGTTTGGAAAAACCTATTTCTCAGGCAGATTTTGGGGAAACATTGGGCACTTTTCTCAGGTAGTGAAATTTTTTCTTGAGCAAAAAGGCTTAGTCCCCCCAAAAATATGTCCCATATGCCTGTCTTGAAGCGCCCAGATTTCAGGCAGGACCTATTTTATAGACAGATTTCTGGAAAGCATGTGCCATTTTCTGACTATTAAAGTCTTTTCTTATTCACAAAGTGCTCCCTGAAAGACATGTATAATATGCAAATGGCGAATGGGGAAAGTTGGTATAAGGGAATGTGGGCATTTAAGGGAGGGGGGAAAGCAGCTCCCCAGATTTCAAGCCAGACCTGTTTGGTAGGCAGAATTATTGGAAAAGAATGGGGCAATTTTTTAATGTAATATAAGCTTTTCTTGTGCAACACAGGCTTGGCAAAACCAGCCCTTCCCCTGGAAATCAACTTGTATGCCAATGGGGAACAGGGACAATTCTGCCCATATTTTAATTGCAAACATCCATGACATTTACTGCAGACACAGATGTATGAGCAGGGGTGGAGCCCACATTTGCCCAACAGGGATCCAGCAACATTTAACTCTGAAGGAGGCAAAGGGTTGCGGAAGGATGGTGGAAGAAACATTTTCAGCACGCTTCCTACACCCGAAGTTGTAGGCGTCTATTCGAAAAACAAAAATTTAAAAGGGGGGTTTTATTGAGGAGAGTTTGGGGATTTTATAGAAGAAAATTTGGAGTTTTCATTGAAAGAATTTGAAAATCTGGGAATTCTTTTGAAGACTGCCTTCCTTGAGAACAAAATCAAGCACTGTAAATGGTCGAGGGACTAGGGATTACATTCTTTATCATACCCATTAAGGCTCCTGATGAAATTGGAAAATTTCCCTGATTAGAGGGGAGCCTTCCAAATGGGGGCCATGGCCCCTACCTTCCTCCACTACTCCTATGTATGAGGAGGGGATTTCCCCAGACTTTTGGCAAGACCCATTTTAGAAGGCAGATATTTGGAGAAATGGATGCAAATGGAGCATTTTCTCACGTGTTTAATACAGGTTCTAGTGCGTTAGCGCCCGCCCCCAACCACCCCCGCCTGCGAGAAAATATCACATAAACCTATGTGGAAGGGAACAACTTGGCATATATCTTAATGGCATACATCTAGGACATATATTAAATGCAGACATAGTCGTATGAGACAGGGGTCTAGGGGTATGGCAGCTCCCCAGAGCAAAACCAAAAACTGCCAGTTTCAGGGCCAAAAAACACTTTGTTATATGGCAAAATTAATGTCATTAGTGTTTGCCAAGTAAGGAATATTTCAGGGAAATACCCTCTTTTCCCCATAGTGAAATGTTCACGCATGCATATAACTGCAGATGTTTTACTTTTCTTTGTTTGCTGGAGAATTTGAAGATGGGATTGACCTTCACATCCTGCATGAAACTGGGGCTCTGCAAGCTTCTTCCTCACTGAAAGAGCCAATCTGTATTTCTGACCAGATCTGCTGTAGCTAGAATAAAGACTTGGAGAGGGGGCAATAAAGACTTGGAGAGGGGGCACACCAATGCAGGGGTATACCATCCTGTTGTCAAGATCTGAGAAATTTTTGTTCAGCTCAGGGTCTAAAATGCAATATGGTACAATATTTCCATCATTTTCTTCTATACCTGTAAAAATGTAATGCAGAAATTAAGTAGCAGAAAATTACGAAGAGTAGGAGGAGAGGACTTTGCCATCTTTGCTAATAACAGAAAGGCTGAGGTTGTAACAATTTTCACCAAAATGCATCCTATACAGACAAGTGTAAGGTGTGGTGTCTAATTATACTTTACACATACACATTACAAACTGTCCTATGCCTAAACCCCCATAAATAGGCATGTGGGGCTGGGAGGGAGCTTGGGAGAATCCATCCCGCCATAAGCAAAATAATGAAATCTTGACGACCCCAAAAAGTGTTGATTACAGGGCACTGACACTTTACTTTCAGACCAAAGATCATCTCATGGTTGTTAGCCTACCACAAAAATTTTCAGGGGGAACAGCTCTTCTTTTGAAATGCCAGAAGGTTACAAGAAGTCTTCTATAAGGAAGGCAAAAGGTGTCTGCTCTGAAATTTTCCTGAGCTGGTAAATTATCACTGCCTAATTTTGCCATAAAAACTATTTTTTGGTGCTGAAATTTACCATTTTTGTGCTTAGGGTTCCTTACCTCAGGCTCATACCCCTATGGAAATGCCTTTGCATGTGTATACTCCCCCAATTTCCAATACCTACTGCTGCCCTTTAATATTTCAGTTGCCTTTTATCATTATATTGGAAATACATGGTGGCATCTGTAGGTTACAGGCAAGATATCACTGTACTTGACATAACCATTTCCAATTACACCCAGAAAGGCCAAAGGTAGATCATAACAATCTAGGCATCTCTGAGTATCATACATTTTCTTATAATACACAAATACCAAGGTGAATTTAACAGTATGTAAAGTATACAGATAGAAATAAATCAAAAGTCAGAATGGATTTCCTAATTTTTCTCATAACTATATTTCAACTTTGGAAAAAAAGAAAACACAAGAAAAATGTAAGTAGTTATGTATGATACATGACCCCATAACTGAGCCAACTATGTACACAAACTATACATGAGTACTGTCATGTACAGTGTTAAATCTACACTATACATAATACTATAGTTGAATAAGTATTTTGTCTGGCAACCCTTCAATGTTCAGGTCAACAAACAACAGATGTGAACCCTGACATTACCATTCTTGCAAGGTTGATGTATACGGTAAGTACACCAACAGTTGTTAGAACCATGCAGGGCAAACGTAGTCACCTGATGTTTATTTTCAAATATCAATTTGGTCTGGTAAAACATTTCTGTCCAAGAATCAACACCCATGACTCCAATATTCAAATTATAAATCCAAACTTCTTCTGGGGTGTTAAGAAAATCCCAACTATTTAGTGGAATTTTTCCCACTTATTCTACCTGGAGGTGACTACATTTGCCTTGTGATGCACTCTCCCTCACAGTCAACCATAAGGGGTCGGTCAGTGACACGCCACTTCTGCACAACAACGTGTTGGAGTGAAAACAATTTATTGCGCATATTCGGCACGTAGTTTAGTCCAGGGATTGTTTACACTGCAGCAGTGTAGCGGGTAAAGTGTTCCCACATGGTCATACTGTAGTCAGTTGTCTTCAGTCCAAATTTTGTATGGTAACCAGATGACCGACCGACCCCATAGGTGGCACAAAGACTTCCTCCATGGAAAAAGATCACTTAATCAGGCTGCTAATACAAAAATATTTTCAAATGCCAAAATCAATGATGATCAAAATGAAAAGGATCATACTAACAAACACATTTTTTCTGTCATTAATAATTTTTTCCCAATTGATACTTTGAGAAAAATGATTATCAACAAACAATTTTATTTCATTACATTATTAATGTCAATGTCGGGCAGTTTTTGATAGTTTTTCCCCTTGAATTTCTGTATCCTGATTTCTGTTGTCTTGTTTTTGTACCAGCTCACCTCTACCCTTCCCATTCCCTTAATTCCGAATGACACGGTGTACGAGGTAACATTAAATCCCCCCCCCCCCGCTGCATCTTCCATTTCCCATGCTACTCTAGATAAAGCAAAGTGAGACACAACTCTTGGACCCTTCTATCCTTCACCCCACCACTCGAACAGTTGTTCTATTATCTCAACCAACAAGGACTGTTACAAATACAGCTTTTACCCTCGTACAGTCAGAGACTAGAACCTACTTCCCCAGAACATAACCAACAGCGTATGGGCACCTCTCTCACTGCTAAAGAGAGCAAACTATAAAACAAGATGATGAGTACACTTGCCACCTACCACAACATACCACTAGCCAGGTCTTGTCGAAAACATGTTAATAATGATAGTGCTTGTTTTACTACATAAGGATAGTGACAATGCATACATATCTCCAGGGCTCAAAGTAAAGAAGAAAAGGCAAGGCCACAAAGCCTTCCTTCCACTGGCAGAGGGCAGCATTGTGTCAAGGCACAAAGGACAAGCAGAAAAGAAACCAAGTCCAAATGTTGGACTTCATGGGGACACCATTAAAAGAAGGGCATCAAGGCTATCCTGGCCTTTGGTGTTCTGAAAGTATTTAGGGGCACCAAAGCCATGTTAGGGGTCCAAAGGGGACCTCAAGTGCCTCCACTTGTATCCAGCACTGTGACTGCTCATCACCAGTGTGATCCAAAGGTTCCTCAGACTGGGAGGCTGAACTATTCAACTTCAGATTTTTTGCCACTTTCTAAGGTAATTTAATTGTGGACATCTTCAGGCAAAAAAACCTTCAAGCTGAAAATTTCTTGAGAGGATGCATCCCTCCCCTCCACCTCCCCCAGGCAGCCCCCAGTTCCAACAGCCCTGATTACCCTAAATCACAGCACACCCAGTATATCTACAATTGCCTAGTTTCTAAGATAGTAATTGAAAGCAAACATGAGACATGGGTTTATTGTCTTTGACAGCTACTTTGAGAAACACACCCTCTAGTGTGTTGATGTCCCTTACAAAATAAATATCTACTCTTCTGCTTTCTAATATATCTTTTGTCCCTGTATAATATACCCATTGTTAAAAACTTTCTCACCATTGCTTTTTCACTAGCTATTATACATGTTAAACAATAATAAATTGCTGACATGTTGTTATTGTGAATGGCTCCAAATTAAAAATAGAATTAAAAAAATGTATTGTATAGTAGCAAAAAAGCAAACATAAATAAATAGAAAAATGATAAGTTCAAAACAATATAATATGTAACTGAAGAAGAAATGTAAAAAAGATGGGAAACAATGAAATATAGTAATCACCTATGAGTGACATTTCACAAATGAAAAATTAATTATGGTTTAGAGGCTATCAACTGCACATATGATGGGCATGTCCTCTTTTTTTGCTAACAGTGGTGGTTAAGTCCACTCCTAACACCATCCACTGCTTACTACAGATTTGATGTTAAAGTGGGTATGTATGTACTCAAAGTAATCCCTAGTACCTTTGCCTGTAACTAAGCTTGAAAACGAATTTGTGAGGGTAATTGTTCAGTTTAGGAGTTAAAGGGAAAGAGCAGTCATCCCAAATTTATTTTGAAACATTAGCCTAATCTTACAAAGTTCCTCATATTTCCTTTATAAATATCTTTCATGACTTCCAAACAAAACTATTCCATATGTAAAGTAGACTAAATATTTATTCTGCATGAACTGAAACAAATCAGTCACAAAATATCTTCACATGACTTAAACAGAGCCATTCATAAATTAGAGTGACTGGCTCTCCAGGATACAATGAATCAAATTGGGGTGACTGCATTTTCCCTTGAAGCAAATACCGCATATGACAAATTTTCCACAAACTGTTATGACAACAAGGATGTAATGACACTCAGAAACCCAATCACCAAAGATGATCAATTCATCTACTACCACATCACATTGCACTAACACTAAACCTTTGTTTGCCTGTTTACAGAGTATTTACTAACAACTAACAACTCTTCTTTTAAAACCTGAAAAGCTGTACAGACCATTTAAGTTGATACAGTATCATATAAGCATTTTAAAAAATGTATGACAGGCCTACCATGCCTCTATGTTCCTCATGAACCATGTACTGGCTAACTCATGAGGGTGCCCTTGTCTATTTGGATTTGTGTGATAGGCTGCTGGCCTACACACACTGCTCACAAGCTGCTGGGTGCTAGTCTACACGATGCTCAATTTTTGCAATCTTGTTGCCTAAATGACTAGCCTAAACCATAGGATAGTGCATGAATGTATCCTTACTGCTTGCCTACCTTATTCAAACCTATGAGATATTATGGAAATCCTCTGAAAGACATTACCTGTGCTGAGGTTAGTACGCTTTTCTCCTTTTGGTTATAAATATAATGGAGTTGAAATATAATGTATTTAAAACAAGAAACACTGAAACAAGTGATTCAAGATATAGCAGAGAATGGAAGTCAAACAAAAGGAATTATTGCCGTTATCTCTGAAATACTAGATTAACCTTATTTCATTTGCATGCATCTTCATGACAAGACAAAAGTTACTGTAGGGCCACCCACCCCTAGCATCTCCCTAAAACCCTATGATGAAAGCCTTCACTACTGGCCAAATTTTACTCCAAAATGTCCCTTAACAACCCCTGATCATGTCCAAGTATGGGAGAATGCACTAAACATTTATGAAACAAAACCAAACCTCTGCCAGTACTGAGAAATGAGAAATCATTGAGTCACAAACAACCATCACAACCTGAAAATGTATGAACATTGACCAAGAGGTAGCTGCTTTATTTTCATATTATCTCCAGGCCGAAGACACTATAGTTTTCTCTTGTTCTTGCTCTCCTTTCATTTAACAAATATTCTAGTAACTTCTTATGTGAGTGTGAACATTTAAAGAAGGTCCAGCCGGTCTATAGTGCTACTTTTACATGATTTCATGTTTTGCTTGCACTGTTATTTTTGAGATAGTCCCAGAAAGCTTCTAGCCTACACCTACATACATGCACGCATAGTAGTGGGTATACATGGTTTGCAAAATGAGTCTCACTGCCTTACTTTGATCGGTCAGTCTGTGAACACACCTACAAATGTTCTTTGCACACATCTCCGACATGTCACCTTTTTACACTGATATTAGAATCGTGACAGGGGTGAAAATGGTCAATTCACATTGAGCTTATATAAATGGGTTAATTCACATTAAAATAGCTTTAACTTCTTAATACCACATGCAGAGAATGTAGGTAATGATGTTTCTCAAGTGGCAGTTAAAGAAATAAAATCCATAATAGGAAGAATCTTGTTGGTTATTTTGAACAATACATTAGATAGTTTATTGCCAGTACACTTTGCTATGGCTTTTGTCCATCTCCATTTACAGAACAGTAGAGTGACACCATTACCTCCCAAATCCTTCATAAGATGTGCACTTCATCTTGTTATAAAATGTAATAACCCAAGCCTGCTCTGCACTAAGCAGTAACTGTACAGGCAGCAAAGAACACTCCAAGTTTAATGTAATACAAGGCTGGATTTTATTACCGTCTGCCAATTATTTAAGATGCACATGCTGTAATCTCCCCAGGCACAGATGCAACTTTGTAATTCATTTTGGTTAAATAATTGACCTTTACAAAAGAGTGGCTACAGGCATGTTTTGGACACTTGTTTTTCACATTTTACCAGGTGTGTGTACTATGCACAAAAGCATTCTTGTAACAGTTTTTGTAGCATGGTAAGTCAAGTCAAAACTATTTGGGGAGGACATCACCTGCTTAGCAAAGAAATAATCGACCTAGACTCTCATTTCATGATTCTCTTTACCCCTTAAATGGTAAATGCCACAGCCATCTCAAAATCTCAGTTTGCAGTTTTTCCAAAGCCAACTCTATACGTTAATTAACAAAGCCTAAAATCATGTCAGATAAATACCTTTCCAATACAACTTTAAGTCACAGTGTACAAAGCAAAGTCCACCTGAATGAAGCATAATTACGATATGGTTTACACTACTAATGGAGGAGGGGGAAGGAGAGGGAGAGGGAGGGGGAGGGGGAGGGGGAAGGCAAAATTATGTCTGTGTGTGGGTCTAATTGTTAACTGTATACACTAAAAACACTAGATTAAAGAATCCCAACTGGAACAAGAATTGTTTTCCTACTTAGCTCTTCAAAAGTGTATGAGTGGCTGACAACATCATATTACAGTTAACACATTTTCTCGTAAGGAGAGGGATGGGCAACAGTTACTTCTCACACGAACACAGCTGAAAGCAAAACATTTCCTGTAACACTCCACGAACCTCAAACAAAGATGCATTATGATTGAATTAGCACTTTTTGTGCTATTATTAAATACCAGGGTATCAGTAAAGCTGTCAACTGAGCAGTGGTGTGGCTGGGAGGGGTTGGGGGAAATGAAGGATACCGGCACCTTATACAAGTTTTGATCCCCTTCCCCACCCCAATCCCCCAATTAGAAAACTCTAACTCAGTACTTGAAAACCTCATAAAAATCTAGTTATGCCACTGCAGGTAAAATGAAATATGTGGAAGACACAAACACATTTATAAACCAGAATACTCCGTCAACCTGAATACGACCATGTGTGTAACAATAGTTTTGAAGCTCCCTCCACACGGTTCTGAGCATTTACTAACAGACCATTTTCTTAGTAACAAAATCAGCAGCTGTATGTGGAATTGTGGGAAGGTACTTTGGGACTCAGTACAGTATAGTGCCATTAGCCAAAATCAAAGCAGTATGAAAATTCCTCTCAGCAATGCTTTGAACTTGCTATCTAGCAAAGTGCTTTTTAACTAGCCAAACATATTAAGGTACCATAAATAATAGATAGCACTTGTTCCTTAATAATTTCCCCTTTCTTCACAACTTGACAATACTATCACAATGCTCACCTAATAATTCACTTACAGCTTTAAACTGAGATAATTAATATCCTATCTTCTCGCCCTCACCTCCCTCGTGGACTGGACCACAAGCATAAAGGACCACTTTCATTGTTTTGATGGGGGGGGGGAGCTCTTTTTTCCAAAATGTTTAGTATGGATGCCTGAAAAAAGCATACATTTTGCATGAGAAAAGCTGAATGAGAGGGGGGAAGGGAGGTGGCAAAGGGCTGCAGGCCCTCGCCCCCCCCTCTCCCTGCCTCGCCTTGTATGCCTACCACCTAGACATTCAGTTCTTCTGAAAGTGTCCACTGCTTTCTTAAAAGACTTCTTCTATATGGCTTTAACAGCTTTTTTTCAAAGTAACTTACAGTTTTATTGAAGTAACTGGAATTTCCACAGAAGCGAACACAAATTTTGGGTGAACATTTCCTGTAATCATCATAGTTGTGATTAGAACAATATCAGTTAAGAGAGGAAAGCTACTGACTGGCCCTAATAGAGTAACCCAATTCATTATGAAGTTTGAATCACAGGGTTCAAACTCATAACTGCCTGTTGAGTACACCTTAATGCTTTCAATGCTACTTTCTTTGTGCTACCTATGTCCACTCTGCCAGCTTCTGAATTATGACATCAAATGTAAACAAGTCTGATGAGCGAATCAGTTCTGTGGATCCAACAACCCCTCCCCCTTTCTCCCTTCCCCCCTCCTTTCTCCACTTCATCACCACCAATACCATAGTAGCTCCACGGGCATTTTTTCCTTACTTACTGGCCAATAATAAATAAGGCTGGTGAATGCTATGGGCAAAACCATTTCGAAAAATATTTAAACCAAAGTTCAAGAAAAAGATGTCATCACTGCTCACTAGACCACTTTGAAAAATGGCTTCCTGTGTTTTGAGTCTTTTGACCTCTGTTGGACATATGTTAGTCCAGAAACATTCACCTTTGAAAGCAATTTTCAACCACCTTCAAACAACTGATGAAGAAAAGGGCAAGAAATATGACCTAGTTGGTACATGTTGTCAACAAATAGATCATAAAATCACAGGCATAAGTTTCACCCACTCCTAACATGATGAAAGTAACCACAGTTTTCAGAGAAAATTACTATAATAAAAGCTATTTTCAAATGCCCATTAACAATTTTGACTAATGCATCACAAATATTACCATTAATGAAATTTTAAACGATAGTCTACACCTATAGAGAAGGTTCTTTCATTAGAAATGCTGTCGGTCTTGAAAGTCATAGATAATCTATTCTCATTATCGTATCTGTCATAAAACACAGAACAAATGTAATGCCTTTTTAGTTTCCACTGAAAAAGTGCCAAACAATTTATGTTCTCGTACACTTCTAATATAGTAGAGTCAATGCACTTTAGTGATGACTTCTGGCATTGCTATTATCTATTATGCAAAAAATAAATTATCTGCCATTAGAAGAATGAGTCTTCAAGGAGAAAGAAAACCTAAAGCTCATTTTAGCCATGGCTTAATGGGTTTTCAAATTAGCCAGTAAATTCTGTAATATGATAGTTTGATTATTATATAATCAAAGTATTGAGCAAAATCTCTATAAATAGAGGGGACCTATTCTTGTGAAATTGCAACAATCTATGTATCTTTGTAAGTAGTGAAAAAGAATTAATGTTTAGGCCATAAGGAGTGGGAAGTATCATAAGTAGAGGGGAAGGATGTATTACAGATGGGGTATTGATAAAAGAAAACTCAAGCTCGAAGTTACCTTCACCCCACATGATTTTTCTGGTATGTACTTATAACATACAACCTTTATGACAACATCCTACACTGTCCCAAGGGTGACACTCCCTGATTATAAGATGTAACTGTTTCTCATACTGAAAGCAATGTTTACTTCCCAGGATGTGAGTCAAATGTACCACAATTCCTTTCATATTTTCATGTAGAAAAAAGGTAACTTTACCTCCCAACTGCCATAACTTCCTTCCAAATAAGCAAATTTCTTGGGGAGGAGCCTCCCAGCTTTCCAACTTTTGCCACCCATGTTGAAGGCAAACAAATGTCATGGTATATACTTCACACATCCACTCAATAACATAACCAACTTTTGGTTTGGGGGGGGGGGGGGGGTTCAAGAAATCATGACTGGACTTTGAGGGGAAGGTGAAGAAGTTTTAGTGTCAAAACAAATGCATGTCATGGTTCCCAATGCGAATGAGGTTCTACTTCTGACAAGCTAAGACAGGAATTCCATACTTACACAGGTAAAATTTTCAAGTAGAAATTTTCATATCTCCTCCCCACCCCCACCACCCCCCTAATGTAAATAACATTACAAATGCTTACACTCTGCATGAGCATGTGATGCTTAGTTTCAGAGTCACTCCCCAATATTCCCAAAATGATGATAGCTTCATTAGTGGAGAAGTGATCAATCAGGCACACTCACTACCACAACATCCATTGTGTAGTATCATCACAGCAAGGTACTAAGATGGGGGCAGTAGACCTTAAATACGTGGAGATTTAGTGTTTAAGTCTCTGCTTATTTTATCACTTTTCTGAGAGCCTTTATTAGTTGTGACTTAACATGCACATTTTACACGAAATATTTTGTTTATCCAATCATGCTGGGGGCACATAAGGAAAGCTTGTATGTTGCACACTTCACTTGGGCACGTGTATTGGGATTTCATGTGATGTCACACGACTGGGATGATTGGGATTGCACTGCAGGAAAGGGCAAAACACGTGCAGAAAGAATGTTTACAGCAGACATGCACACCATGACCACAGATACTACTGTGACACAATGGACACTTGCCCTTCAAAACCAAAGAGATGCACGATCTTGCCCTTCAAAACTAAAGAGATGTGCGATCATGTGACGTCAGTGAAACCCCTCTATAGTAGCCCATATACACAGTATGCTGTACCCACACCAATGACATTACTGACTGACTAACACTGATTAAGTCACTTTCTGTGCTTTTTCATGTGTATATATGTTACTTGTATATGTGTTGTACACTAGCCACTTTCTGTGCCTTTGTAAATCTACACCTCCTGTTCCCCACCCCTCCCCCCCCCCCCAACTTGCCAGCCTCTTTTGCAATGACATATTATGTAAAATTGGTAAAGCATTATTAAGGTACATATCACTTGTCAGTGAATGTATGGCACTGCACTCACATCAGCCTGGCGTTAAGTTTGCTTTTGGGGAAACTTCATACTTAAAAAAATAAAAATAAAAAAAAAAATTAAAAATAAAAAATTCTCACAAATCCATTCAGGGAACAATGGTCAGTTGCCATAGCAACAATATACTCAAACCATTTTTCAAACATAACATTTGAGACTATGGTATTAGACTTAATTGAAGAGGTATCAAATGTGAACCAAAGGTAAATCAGCAACATTTTATTTGAATTCCATCAAAAAGTTGTTCTCCATGGGTTGTGCATCCTTAACAGTGAGTTGGTTTCCATCCCTGGTGCAGACGTTAATGAACAGTATGGTAGATGACATACCATGAAAACTTTATATTGCTATGTTATTTTGTGTGTCAGTAGTTGACAGACCTTTCCCTTCTGGCTGCTTCTTTTCTAGGTACCCTTACCTAGCCCCCAGCCCCATCACATTTTGATATTTTTGCTGGCTTCACCATTCATCTGGTTGAAAAGTACCTCCCTGATCCTTCCAAGAGGAGTTATTATGCAATTCAGGCTCAGGTCATGGTTGAACACTTGCATTTGAGAAATGGGGTTTGGTGGCATTGACTGCTTCCTGAGATATCACCTGAAATAACAACAACGAAAATGGTTACTAAAATTTCTGTTCAAAGATTGGCACACAAAAATTTGTATCGCACGGGAATGAAATAGAAACAAAGGTTACTCAAGTATATACAAGGTTTCTTTTTTGCCTGTGTGTAAATCTACATGTGTGAAACTGATAACTAATATTGAATGATATCTTGCTCTTTATATCATGGTATGCAATCAACTTTACCTCAATGAATGCTGCAAGATTTTGTTAAATAAATTGGGACAGTATGTCAATTATTTGATTTCCCTGACTTGCATCTTTGTTTACTGACAACTTAAATTTTGTACTTCCATACCACAAAAGGGATATTCCATCTTCATTGTATCTTCTCTCTGAGTCATTTAATAAACTTTGCAAAGTCCTTCTTCCCAAATTTAGTCCTGCCCTTTTTTCGTATCATCTTCATAAACAACTCAGAATTATCACTTATTAAATCTGTGGCCATCAAGTTCCAAATGAAAGGAGAACACTTAATTGGGGCAGAAAACAATTTCATTACAGAACATCAATTAGAGTTCTTGTGAAGAAGGAGTTCATTCGCAGTTAACTTTTGAAACACGTTGTTCACGAGAGCTTTATATTAAAGCTGAAAACTGACAACCTTAAACTTCCCCCAACAGACTCATGCAGTCTATTCAATTAACAGCATACTGTGTTTTCTTGCACCACATTACCATAAGTGAATTACTAGGCTGCTGTGGCAAATCACATACATGTAAAAACATTCACAGAAGTATTTGCTTCACTGTTACATAAAATAGTGAACGGAAACTGGATAATTTTTTATTAGGAAGTGCTTCATCAAAATATCAACTAAGTCTGATCAATGAAAAACACAGTATGTGAACAGTACATGAAAGGATATTCAAGCTGTAAATTAAGCAAATTCCTCTTTATGTTTTATGTACAACAATAAATTGTAATTAACAATGGTTGACAAAAACAACCACCACTTTACTATACAACAGTTTTGTTCTCTAATCTCTCCCATCCTAAACATGTAGAAAAGCTATGCACTCTTCTTGTCTTTAGCACTACAGAGGCAACCACTAACTGACATACCTCATAAATATGCAGAGCATTTACCACAGACCAATCAGCTCACAGCCTTGTCATTGATCATGCCAAATGTACATGACCACATCAACCTCAGAATCTACAAGGTCAAACTCGTCTACTCACACACACACAAGCACACTGTAGCAAAGGCTTTTAAGTACAGTATTGTTGGCATTGTGTGTCTTGCAGTGATGAGGTATTTGAGTTTCCTGTTAAAATGTGCACTGCAAATGGAATGTATTGAGTAGTATGAGGAGTGCCATCACACCACAGCTGCATGAGCAGAACAGTTAGTGAGCCAGCTGAAATAAGAATTCCATAGGAGGTAATAAAACCTCTACATCAGATTTTCTGTCAAAGACTGTATCCAAGGAAATCGAATAATTTATAAATATCGAACAATTGTATCGCAATGCCCCTTTCTAATACACTACCTTTTGAACCATATTACAAATGATGAAATCATAGACACTTCTTTGCAATAACACTGCACAATTAATTTGCTCTTGAACACTTAAAAATTTCTTCCAGACTGGACATTCAAATACACAGAGCACTGAATATTTCAACATGGGCAATTTTTCAAACAGAGATTCTAGCTTCCAAGACTATATTGGGAGCATCATACTTCCAGCCCCTGAAAAACTTTGATACTATATTCTGCAACAAAAAGATGGATATTTTACGAGTGGTTTTACAAGTTGAGAGTGATTTTCCCGCAACGTTTCTGTGAGAAAATTTCAGTTCTAAACAATTTCAGTAATTCTGAAATCATGTGAATTTGACTATATTCTGAGATGACCAGATTGCATGAAATTCAAGTAGTAATCTTGAGAATAAAAGCCCAGGCTCTGTGGAACAAATTGTCATTTCTCTGAAAATGATAGAAATTCTGCTGAAAGTTCACTGTGTGATTAGAGCAACACTGTAGCAATATAAATACAAGTGATTCCACTATCAATCCTTAACCTCTGTTAACCCTTTTCAAGACAGGTGCTTGCTCTGTAGCAAGACTGTCTGATGGCTTCCTATTTCCCTTTGGGTTCATAACTCCTTTCAGAGTAGTTTCCAGTTTTCAGTTACAGAGGGAAACAGCCCAAAGGACTTTTCTTATTAAGTAACCCTAAACCTGAACATATGCAGTATTTAATTTCCAGGATTGAGGGGCACTTCTCTATTCTCTAACTGATCTTTGCATTGCATGTTTATGAGAAAAATGACAACCGTCTTTCATCATGCATTCTGCACATTCAAAATCAATCGTGACGGTCAGCTAACGCCAATCCTGAAAATTATTTCAAAGCACTAGCTGAGACTTGTGTGAAAAAGTTGGGGATAAAGGCATGTTAAGCAAAATTTACTGCGTGAAAAAGAGAAAGTCGATGGGAACATTTCAAAAAGTGAGACGATATATCATCCTCATCATCCCCAGAATTTCCGTCTACATTTCTCCATTTCAGAGCAGCTACTATTCTACAGAAAGCGTATTTACAGCTCACACGCACGGCATAAGCATAGATACAACTGTTACACAATGGACGCCTGTCCTTCAAAACTACTAGAGTGATCTTGCCCTTCAAAACCAAAGCGATGTGTGATCACGTGACGCAGTGAAACCCCTCTATAGAATCACCCTAAAGTCTTTCTTCAGTCTTGAATTCAATTAGCAAAATTATTCTGCAATGGCTGTCAACCAAAATAACATCTCAGTGTTCGTACCCCTTGGCTGAAGAAGAAAGTCATGCACTTTCATGAATTTTCAAGGATAAATAATCAGTCCCCACAATAATCTGCTTTGCCAGCATGTCCAAATCTTTAGTTTCTAGATAAATAAAAGCTCGTTAGTGATAACAACACAACAGTATTCTGGGTAGGCTTGGACAGTTTACCTTACTCTCACTTAGTGTGCTGACCCCTGGCTGTGAGTCAAGTAGGACTCCACTTCCTTGCAGTTGCAACTCCTGGGGAATGTTCAGTAGTGTCAAAAATGTGCCCAACAATTACATCTTGTGGTTTGCACAGTTTGTGATTAGGTTTCACTGAAACAGTGTAATGTAAGTAGCTATTTACGTCTTTTCTTTGCATTTAATCACTAAATTTTCCCTTTGCTTGACTGCTACAATTCTCTGGGATTAGCAATTTGGCATCTCATCTGTTGAAAAGCCTGTCGTGTAGGTCAACTGGTGTTTAATGCACACTGACAAGATGGTAAACAACACTTTATAGCTGCTATGGTTACTTCAGTTAAAGGGTTTATGCCAACAATTATTTTTTATGTGAACGATGAACTACGGTATCTACTCTAATAAATGCCAGGGTGTGAAATTTGGTGAAGGGGGGCATTTATTAGAGTAAAATTTACCGGCACGGAATCTTAAGTACCTATTAATATCAGCATTACAGAATACGCAGAAGCTATTATAAAGATTATGAGCCAGGGAATGTCAGTTCACAGTGAACCTCTAATCTGCCAGCAGTCTTGCTATGTTGCCATTTGCAACAGCAATTCTCCCCCTGTGCTTCACAAAATACCAGATTTCTCTTGCCAAGTGCCCCACAACAGGATTTCACAAAATTCCCTCCATGCGATATGACAAAAAAAATCAAGAGGGGGCATTTATTGGAGAGGGGGCATTTAATAGAGTTAATATGGTAAACTGAAACATTCTGGTAAAATTTCCACTCAGTTCTGATGTGTAGTTCTCAAGATATAACCAAAAGAAGTTTCTACATCACCTTAAGTGATCTTGAAGCAATCAGGGAGTATATCATCTCCTCACATTGATGAGCAATGCTGTTTTTTTGCAATCTGTTGTTCTGGTCTGAAAATTGGTATGGATCTAAACTTCAGATGGGAAATCTGCAGTTCGTAAAATTCCTATGCCTTTCATACATTTTCATTACAGTAATGGGTTATGAAGGTGGAACTGATTGTAAAATTTATAGAAAAACAAAATATCGCTCATTTATGTGAGCTTATGATGTCACATGTGCATGCTTCTAGTACACTTGGGGTTGAAAATGTGAAAACTTCATCTGCTTGTATTTTGAGAACCACACACAGGATTGCAATTCCAAGTTCGCCAGGATGTTTAGAATAAATACCCTTCTAACATACCAAAACTCAATTCAAACCTAAACCCTTCTTTTAAACCTCACTGCAAGAGTACTGACTCCTAAGGCTATAGGTACCCAACTCCAAAAATACCTAAAGCCTCCCTACCAGGCTTGCCTGAGCCCAGTTCTCGGAAAGGTGCTCCATAGATGAATTTCAATAACATTTCCATGATTACAATATGAAATAACAATATTCAAGCACTTTCAAGGCTTTCACCATGTCCCATGTAAATTCAAGCACATTCTTTGTTTTCAAAACCTTGAACAGGAAACCTGCTTACTGCTTCAACCTGTTCAGTTTCATCTCCGATTTCTAACCCAAATTCAGCACTTAACCCAAATTTAAGCATTTCAAACAATGAAGCCACAAATAAGATTAGGAAATTTGATTTATAGCATTTGAGAACTTCCATTGTTAGGGAAAGCAATTGCATCCAAGAGCAATTTAGGGTTTTCCCATCTGAACTGGCTTTTCAAAGGAAACCACATTTGACCTAATATGTGGAGTTGGTTAGCCACCCAATGTGAAGTCATAAAATTCATAAGCAATAGGCTCCTCTCACAATTGTGGTTGCTTGGTGTTGTGCCCTTTAAGGCCTGAATTACTATGAATTATTATTATACTGTGTACTTTAGTAACTACACGTATTAATTTATGCTTGCAATGACTGTCACTTTGAGTGTGATCTAACTGGACAAAGATAATTTGCACCCCCAAACTATAAACATTACACAATTATCTCCATGAATGGGGTTTGTACAGCTATGAACAAATTTGTACAGCCATCGAACAAACTTGCTTGTTCAGCCTCTGCACACTGTAATTTTTTTCAAGTCGGGAGGGGGCATTCTTCTTTTTCTTTTCTTTCAACAAAATCAATATGCATATAAATGAAAGTGAAGAGGGGATAACGCCTATTCTTATCTGCCTAATAATGTCATAATTTATGCACTTATGCACAATTGTAGTCCGAAAATTTGTTCCAGAGTTTTTTTTTTTTTTTTTGAATGTAGAAAAGTCTACAAATGTATGATAACTCTTACATCCATGGATTTTAATACACAAAATAGTCACCATCCTTGTTACTGACAATTTGACATGATCCAGTATTAGTGCTATTAAAGAGAAAATTTTATGGTCCGAGCTATTTCAGGTTGGGCTGGCATATTGAAGAAAACATTATTTTCCTGGTGTGACCTGGCGTGAAGTGACCACATGTTTGGTCTAGCGGTAGAGCATCCACCTCTCACGCGGGAGGCCCGGGTTCGATTCCCAGGTCGAGTCATACCAAAGACTTTAAAAATGGAACCTACTGCTGTTGTGCGTGATGCTCCGTATAAGCAATGGAGTAAGGGAAAACAAGCCAGTGAGCCACAACTGGAAAAAGGCCGTGGCCGGCTCGACTTGAACCAATTGGTTGGAAACTGGGCTGTTAAACCTCATCTGACTAACTAACTTACAAATCCTGGTGTGAAGCAGAAAACCAGCTTTCTTCATAATAACGATACAGTCAGTTTTACTCTACAGATCTAATCCTTTTGAAACATTGCTTTTTATCTGCACCTCCCTAAAATTTCTGTTACTGTCTGTTGTTTACAAATGTGATGCAGAAAGAACTTACAAGAAACCTACTTTCTACAGATTAATGCCTTTTCAAATGCATTGCCACTCTCTCCAGTATCAGGCTATGCAATACTTGAATGTGGTCGTATTAACACAATCAAAACACAGATGGAAAAAATGTGGTGAGCACAATCTTGGCCAATATCTGGAACAGGATAACCAAATCCCAAGCATGTGACAAGGTTTAACAGTCAAACAGGCTTAACCAATAGGTTTTGAATTACAAACTTGCACAAATTCCAAATGTACACCTAAGGACCACCACATTAAAAATGTCATGCTGAGTAACACAAAGCAGCTTGCTGCAATATGCAGAAAAGGAACTGCTACAGCATTCCCACATTCTTGAACTTCTTTTTCCGAGTTAAATTATCTGAGATAATTAGGAGTCAGGTTTAATGCGAGTCTGGGGTCATACTGATAATAAACTAGAAAATTTCTGGGAGCAAATGCACATTTGACACTATATCTATTCTGCTCATGTGGTGGTAAACTGAAGCTTCACAAAATGTTGATATAAATGTAAAATATTGAGTGTATTTAAGGACATCACTAATTGAATGTTCCCAGCTAACTGGATGCCTAAAATCAGTGGATTTCTTACCGTTAGGACTGAGAGGGTACATGTCTCAAATTACATGCTTGCATCCTATCAGGTTAAGCACTAGCTTTAACTGATTGCTAGTATAAGGGCACCTTCTTTCTTCTTCAGACAGAAAGCACACCACCAATATTCCTTTAAATGTCTAGCTGGTGGGTGAAAATTGATGCCAGCTTACAGATATGTAGAGAATTGCAAATTTTAACAAAAGACTAACCCACACAAAGCTTTAAACCTTTACAGGTCAGTGAGCATGCCTGTTGTAACAAGACTGTATGTATCCACAATGTTTAATGTCTGTTGTCATTTCACAAAACATGCATGCTAGTGTTACATATTTTCATGGCATTTGCTACATCTCTTTGGTGGTTAGAGCATCTGACTTGCAGCCGGAAGGTCTGAGGTTCGACTCCTGGCCGGGTCATACCAAAGACTTTAAAAATGGACCCTACTGCCATTGTGCTTGGCGTTCAACATAAGCAATGGAGTAGGGAAAACAAGCCAGTGAGCCACAACTGGAAAAAAAGGCTGTGGCTGGCCCGACTTAAAACCAATTGGTTAGAAACTGAGCTGTAAAACCTCATCTAAATCTAACACTCTTTGGCTACCTCCAAATCCTACCCTCAGTAGAATACCACCCAATTAAATGCACTGTTAGAACTTAGTAGTACATAATAAGTTGTACATTGTTTCCCACACATCAAAATTTAGATGACCATTACATTTGTACACATTACACAGAACTTTCTGTTTTTGTAATGTGTGCACTTTATGTCAAAAATCCAACCACAAAAATCTTCTTCAACATAATACAGGCGTACAGTTCACGACTTTGGCAACACCAGCACATGTAGTCATATGTACAATGAGCTTCAAGCAAGCCAACCTTGATCCATTGAAATTATGTTGTGACAATAGAAGCAAGTCTTTCAATAACACCTTTTCTTTCATGTTTCATTTAGTCAAAAAGAATGTTTCCATGGAGATCACAATTTACTGAATGTTAACAATGACTCTTGCCGACAGCTGGTCCCAGTCTGTGAATGAATGTAGAACATGATGAAGACAAATGTGTGTCACACTGAACAGATTTATAACCGCTGATTTACTGATTACTCCCCGCAAAGTATTACATATTTCCATCTGAATTCTAATAAATCAGTCCTACCTCCTACTATTGTTTTTGGATAACTCACTGCTGTGTCTTTAAAGAAATTTTGGAAGTGATGTTTTGGTTTTGAAGTTGCCTACATAGCAGGCTGTATAGCATATTCCTTGTTCAGTCATATAAATGGTTTGTGAAGCTTTAAAGGGGTATTGACTTGCCATATTGTACTGTTCTGTTCTTCATAGGTCCCAAGTTCAAAGAGGCAAAATGCAGGTGGGTTCATGGATCACCAGCCTGGGAGAGGGGTATAGAGGAGGGGGGTGCCCCCTGTTCCTTCCAATTTTTTTTTTAATAATGGAAGTGCCTACACCAAAATGGTGGCATTATTTTAGCAAATAAGCTGAACACAACTGCCCTGAGTTTTTGTGTTGTAAGGCATTACACTGCATTGACAGGAGGATATTTTTGATAAATTCCCCATGGCAGAAGCGTGGTAGATGTCCAATTCATACATGGCATAATAAGCCACGAAAACACAGAGTTGAGTCAATACAATTTCCTACAACGTAATCAGATGATTGAAGATGCTGGGATAAGCCCCGCCCTTAACCCCCATAGTTTTCTTTTTAGTTTTGCTAGTTGGGTCATACGGTGTAACGGTAATGTTCCTAACTCGGCTGGACTTCAAGGGTACATATTGGATACCTGCTACAAATGTTAGCCATGTCGTGGCAGCAAACGAGGGATATAAGTATGGCAGTACTTCCATGATATAAGCATGTACTGCAGCGTAGGCAGCTGCCTGTAGAGACTTATACTCGGAAATTTATTAACTCGAGATTGAACTTGGGCATTAACAGATCCAACGGAAGGCATACTTCTTGGGGCATCTATACGGAAATTTGAAATGCGGGTTTTTCGAACGGATGCACGAGTCAGTGGGTGTGAGTGTTCAAATGCAGGTCGTACCCGCAAATTGGGGGTCACTTGGGTGGCGTGGTTCTTACTGAGATGTTTCATGCTTGTACTCAAATTGAGTGTTACTAATCTTTGCAGTACAGATCAGGCTGGGGCATTACGCCATGATGCTCATAGTGCAGCAAAGTGGCATTAGAGTATTGGCTTCATAAAATAACTTTCATCATCACAAAATAAATTTCCTGGAAGTTACATGATGCTTCCAAAGCCTTACCTACTCCCCAGAGAGGATGCGCAATGATCAGAACAGCAACAGTACAAAGTTACATTACAAAGTACCAAATAATGGTACCTCCTTGATAGAACCTAGTGATTCCTTTATGCCCTGTTACTGTCAAGAGTATGTCTTACAACTTTCTTTCAGGGCTTCCTCAGAGCAGAGGATGAAAACTTAGCAATTATGAGAAAGTGCCTTGAAGTTTTTTCTGTATCATCAATATCGATCATAGCATATCGATGCACTGAAGGGATAGAGGCAAGATCTCTGAAAAGATCTGTAGACAAATATTTAACAGGTTTTCTTCCTGGCTCCTCATCTGACTAGCCAACCACCCACTCTCAATTCAACCTCACACCAACAAGACACACACATTGTATTTGCACAACCTAATACTAAAGTGGAAGGTTGCCAGTTATTATATTCTGACTGGATAATTGTGACATATACAGGAAGTGGGAAAAAAGGAAGTTTAATGTGTGTTGTTCAACTTGAATCTCACCTGGATTTTATCTCCTCATTAGCCTTCCACAATGGCTTTATCTGAAATGAAAAAGATATAAAATCTGCAATGTTACTTCAAGAAACTTGAATTACTGGAAATTTCGTAAAAGGGATCAGTTAAGCATATCTATCGATTTCTTTTACAATTGTGATAATAAGTGGGACTAACAACTAGAGAGCATAGATAATACTCATTGCTTAGTTTTACAATCCAGTGACGGAACGAACAGTACTACCTTTCTATGTTCAATGACCTTTGGGAATACTTAAAGAAAGTGCACTACTGTATGTATGCCAAATTAACGAATACATGTATTGAACGCTGTAGAGGAGGCCCCTACCCGAGGCTGAGCTCACACACTTATAAGCTGGGGGCCAACCCTGAGAATGAGGCCACACCCTCTGAGGCCTAGGCCAGGGCCAGCTTACCGTAACAATATGATTTACATTGCAAAAGGCCTAAGCCTAACCACGTCAGCTTGAGCTGAAGTCTTTAAGATTTAGTGATACAATACTGTGCACAGGACTTGGTGAGACCCACTTTTACATATTTGCAAGGAATAAAATAACTGTGCTTTCTGTATGTAATCTTTGGAAAAGTATTATATAACAGTAATGTAGCCAAACTCACATCTGTCCCCACTTAATTTCCAAGGTGAGAGAGGATAGCTGGCAGACGCATAATGACCTTGCCACCTACAGTACAGCACTGTACCATGCATAATGACCTTGTCACCTACAGCACTGTACATAAACAACTTCATTCCTTTCAAGAGTTGGGAATGTTGCATCATTTGAAAATCTGAAAGTGTGTGTGAACAAATTATTCAAGAGTTCAAAGCAGTTAATTTCCTTTGGTCAAAGCCTTATTTCTTGAAAATTTTGGCACCCAGATATGTAAGTTTGAATTGCCCATCCTTCTGCTTCTCTGAACCATTGTTTTAAGGATACAAAAATTTTCTGTACCAGAAACTCAGTATTTTCCTTTACAGATGTATGAAATTGTAACCTTCTTTAAAGGGGCCATGGCAACACCCTACACATATTTAGAAATAGTCCTATAGTTCTACATACAACTGGTGACTGCACTTTGATTGACATTCATCCAAACAGTAGCATCACTGTGGTTGGTCAATGATGACATACAGTCAGCTGTGTTCCCAATTAAGCCCACATGCAGTTGTGTATCAATATGGCCTTGATCAGTTGAAACTCAGTGCAGGCTACTGTGGCTCTGTCTTGGAGGTGAACTAGACAGGTGTTTTTGTTTTAACTGGATGCAAGGCTAGAAGATAATCTTAGAAGGAGGAATGTTTACTGTTTGGGTGAGAGTAAAGAGTTTTTAAACTTGGACTTGCCACCAATTACAATAGGTGTCTCATATAAACCTCCAATATCAAATATTTGGCTAAAGCCAAGATGTTTTTATGAAGCTTCACATTTGTATTCTATCTACTTTGTCAATAGTTCCACAGAATTTCTATTATACCACAAAGAGTCCACTATCAAAATGAAAAGTCATAAAAAAATACCAAAGTCATAAAAAATTACCAAAGTCAATATCTTCTAATCAAACACCATCTTCACAAACTGACATTTAATGACCTTCTATGACAAAGGAATTTGACACTGTCAATCCCCACATACAGCTTTACTGTAGGCTACTGTTATGGCTACCAGAGATGACTGCCATTCAATGACAGTTCTCTGAGCAACAGGAACCCAAACTCATGTAAAAGCTCATATACGTTGAACAAACAGGTTAATGAAATTCCATTAGGGGTCAGCAAATATTAGAGCTTGGTACCCATGACAAATTTCATTGGTGTGCTGGATTAATACTTAAACTACAAGGATATCACCTTTGAAATGAAAGTAAATCTGTACAGCTTGAAGATTCAGATTTTATGTGACTCTTAGTAGTTATATGTCATTTGTCTTGTGATGAAAATTCTAGCATACACAGGAGGGATGCTGTTGAAAATATCACAAATGCACCGATTTGCGCACAGCACAAGTGTACTCGTGGTATTTCAAAATTCTGTAAGCACCACTTGAAATTTTAGCATCAGATGTGTAATTATTGTTCAAGCTTGTTCACATGGCAACGGTATATCCCACCTTATGCAAGATCAGCTGACAAAATGGCTATCAGCATAAATGCATTAGTTGCCACCTACCAGATATGTATTATGCAGTAAATAATGTACAAGCTCAATACTGTACACAGTAAGCCTATTGCCATCTGGCACAGTTATCCTGTGGTACAAAAACATTTTAGCAGGATGACTACTGGGACCTGATATCACCTCCCTGATGGAACTGTGGGTGCATTTACACTAGATCCGGATCTGATCGCCTGATCTTATCAGTAGATCAAATTACATGTGTAGCTTGATCCTGGAGCATTTACACTTGTCTCGTAATCTGATCCTCCTCCGTGATTAAGTAGAAGTGGCCACCAAATAAACTACGAAACAGAAGCACATGCACGTGTGCACCAAAATGTAAACAAAGAAATGAGAAAACACATGTTGATCTCGGGTCACCATTGATTCTAGAGCATTTACACTACAAGTTTTGATCGCCTATGCGGGGTCTGATTTTCCCCTCTTACCAAGATCAAAATCGGGCGATCAGATCCAGATATGATCTGTGTTTACACTTCAAATTTGATCTTGAGCAGTGGATCTGACCCCGTGCAGGTGATCAGATCCTGATCTAGTGTAAATGCACCCTGAGAGACCACCAAATGTTTGTAGACTTAAATAATCAGTTCTGCAAGGCAAGAGCTAGCCCATTGCAATGTTTTTAAGTGTGTGGAATATTAAATTTCACCTATTTTTCAAATGCCAATCATAACATTGCAATGACTGTACGATTTCATACCTGTAACCATCAAAAACCACACTGCTGAACAGACAAGTTGTAAAGTCTCTTATTTTACAACATTTAAATACAAAACATTTCACTGCCTGCAAGCAACTAAGTCTGAACAGGTTAATTTTTGTAATAAAGACTGACTTCACTGAAAACAAAATCTAGTATGTCCTACTAGATCTTTTCTTACCTACTCAAAAAGCAGAACTTGTGGTCGTGAATTGACGAATGAATTCCTAAGCACCATCTTCTATCTACATACTATTCAAGGCTTAATCTGACTGACAATAGTAAAAAATACCAGCAGGAAATGTGATTAATCTTATAGGCATATTACCATGACAACATGAATTACTCGTTTTTCACTATACAGCCGTTTGCTTCTTTACAGTGTATATTGTGGATAACTACTATATCTTTCTAACCCTGATGGTAATCTTTGGGATCATTTGTCAACAATAATTATTTCATATTTTCTTCTACATAGTTTCAAGGCTGAATAAAATCCTGCTACACCTGTTTTGCCATTTTACCAACAAAGAAACACTAAAGAGCTGATTAAATGAGTGACTGAGCATTTATGACAGATTTTAAGACATACCATTGCACGCAGCAAAATGAGCATCTAGTAGCTATTTTTAATGGTGACATCACTAGAATGGGACAATATGCAGTACGGTACTTAGAATTCGTAACTATTTGCCTGAGAATAGAAAGGAGGCTTGGGCAAGTTATCCGACTCTACTCCAGAGTGGTGACTCTAGGCCAAGAGTCAAGGAACGACTCCACTTTTGTTTGAGTCACGAATCCCGTTTAATTTTCAGTGCTGTGAAAGCACCTGCACAAAACCCATAGTTTTGTTCTAAAGGGTTTTCAGTTTTGGTCTTCCACATGTTTAGTTAAACACCGTTACAAAACAGGTTTCTCCAGTCTTTTCCATAATTCTACCACTAGTCTTCCCTTTAGCAGACTGCTATAATCCTCTGACACATTATTCAGCACCTCAGACCTTGAAATGAACCTTGCAGTGTTTGCCTACTGGTGTATTAGCATTCAATGGTAAGCTATAGTTGATACTTTGTATGTAGTTGCTAGTCCTGTGTATCAGCAGAAGCTATGATGTCATTTAAAGGGGTATGGCATCCTCCCAGACAGGGAGTTGCTGGCAACTCACTGCCCAAACACATTTAGGACTAGCACTACAGTTCTAAACACTGTTGATGACTGTACTCTGACATTCATTCAAACAATATAGCTTCACTCTGGTTGGTCAATGATGACTTGTACTGTCAGATGTATTCCAAATTAAGCTCACACACTGTCAATGTGTGTCAATATGTAGCCTCAAGCAAATTAAACTCAGTGCAGGCTAGGTACTGTGCCTCTGTCTTGGAGTGTACTACACAGGTGTTTTTTGTTTAAATTGGAGGAGGGGCTAAAAGTAAACTTAGTAGGGATAATTTTACTGTCTGGGGTGAGATTAGAGAACCTTTAAAGGGTTGTGACTCAAACAGAGTCACTGCTTAATAGTTCCAAAAAATACTGAAGGTGCCCAAGCCTAATGGAAACCTCATCAACAGATGACATCATGGATAGATTTTACTTCCAACCTGGAAGTCAAAACAAATTTAACACAATAACACACATGAATGCAAAGTAATGGAAGATCATGTGACTTCCACATCCTTTAATGATACCAATGTATATGGAGCTTGCATGATCACCTCAGAGGTAAGCTAACTGTTGCTAGGCAACTAAGTGCAGGATGACAAGCAAATCCATGCATGCACTAATACATATCTTAATACCTACGAGCACAAAGTCACAGAAGTGTTCTGGTGGTTGTTTCACAGTAATTGCAGTGTGATGAGTACTGAGTACATACATGCATGAATTACCAGGCATTCATTTATGCTACACAACAACCAGTGTATCACTCTATTTGACCTATTGACCTTAACTGCTGTCTCCCTATGGAATGATACATATCTCTGGACTGTATATACCTTCAGGAAACCAGGAACTTGTAACTTCTCCATACTGCTCACATTTTACATTATTACAGGAGAACACAACTGTTTATGATCAGCAAATATTGAGTTTTTAAGGAAGCTTTTGGAGGGTGTGTTTACTGTCATGCAGTCTGCTTACACTCTTCTTCTTTTGAAAATGCTGGTTTTTTTTTTTTTCTCTCTGTATTTTATACAGTCTTAGAACCTGCTGCTGACAGACATGTATGAATGTCAAGGAATGATGCAAGAAAGACCTAGGGGTTCTTTAAAAACTTTTCAAGTTTATCGTTTCTGTGCAACTTCTTCGCAGCATTGACACTCTATTAATGTAACCAAGATGACATGAGACAGTTTGAAATGTTACAGCAGTGTCTTATGTGAAAGTGCAGTATTCTGTACTGATGTACTGACAATTAACATAATGAAATCTGAATGGGAAAGAATGACTGCCATCTGTTTTGTTTCATGTTTCAAAATAGAAAAAAGAAATTTCAATCTCTATTCAAATCCTTAACATTCACATATAGAAAATATTTCCAGAAGGATGATACTTGTATGCAATACTCTGTGTAATAAATTCTCTGTGAACTGGATTGTAACTCATTGTTATGAACCACACTGTGCAAGCTACTGTGTCAACATGAATCTACAAAATGGATTGTAACTGACATTTTGAACCATACTGTTCAAGCTGCTGATTTGAAACATAAATTCAGCCTAAAATGGTGTGTCACAGACAAAGTGTGATCTTCAATGCCATCACTACTCCTATATACCCTTCCTCCTAGCCTATGAACCTGTCCTCAATTCAAAGCTTACCATGATCAATGAAAGAGCAAAAAACTAGCAACTTGAATTGCTCTGTAGCCAAAAATGGCACATGACTGTGACTTTTCCATCTCCTCTATTTGTCCATTGAGGAGAAAGAATCATCACTCACCTGCTAGCATATCTGGGATGTTTCAAACATCGTATTCAGCTCCCTGACTTCAGAGCTAAGTGATTTGGCCTCTTCCATTGCCTGTGAGACAGCATTCTTGTAAACTCCACGCCGTTTCTTGTTGTACCTTTCTTTGAAGTATGGCAGGAATGGGTACAGCTTTTCAAGAGGCATGTGGGACATGGTTGTAGCACCCAACCAACGAATCTGTGCCTCTTGGTTTAAAATAAGCCCGTTATCTCTTCTACTGACTACGATTTGTGAAATCCTTCCAGGCCACCATGGAAACCCAACAATTTTACCCCAAACAATGTCACCCAGGCACATTGTCCTTCCATCTGCCAATTTATACTTTGTGACATTCTTCTTGTGAATTTTCAAATTGAGAGGCGGTACTTTTCTTGGCTGGATCTTATTTGCATCTTTTAAACATGCATCACTGTTAGGTTGTACTTTGAATTCAATTTCCTTCTCCGAGTCAGACAGGTCTTGCTTTACTGTATCCTCTGTCCTGATCTTGTTATTCTTTTTACATCTCTTTGAGCTGACACTGCTGGCGTAGGAAGATTCACTTGAGGTATCTGACGACTTTTTGGAGTACGGAACAAACAAATCTCTGACTAAATGGACTTTCAAACCATTTGTGATGACATCTTTGGTACTTATCGCTGACAGCGAGGTGTCATTTTCTTTCAAGTCCAGAACTTCCAGAGATGACAAATTCTTATCACTTGCATTATTCTTTGCAGGGTTTGACTGAGATGTACTGTTCTGCTGAAGAGTTTTTGATTTCTTATGATTTGAATGGAGCCCATTGATGGTGGTTTTCTTCTTTTCTACAGTTTGAAGCTTAACATTCTGTTTGGCAGGCTTGGAGCTTTGGGATAAGTTTTCCTTCTTGTTCTGACTAGACGTGTCAGGTTTTTTCCCATTTTGGTAGGATGGCAGTACTTTCTTACCATTTCCAGAAGAACGAGGTGATATTGTGAGCTGGTCTTTTCCCTGAGGTGTAGCATAAGATATTTTTAGAGTTTTCTTTAATGAATCTACCCGAGGTTTCTTCAATGCATGAGAGGATGATTTCTTCAAAGGGTCTAAACGAGGTTTTTTCTTTGGCATACTGCCCCCATTTGTCAATATTTTCCTCTTTGCTGGTTTCTTCTGTGAGACATCTACTTTGCACTTATTACACAAGATCTGTCTCGGCCTCAGTTTGAGAGGTCTAGTCCTTGTTGTGTAGGATGGACCAAGTTTTGACTTTGGTGAAGACTGTGGTTTACCGCATAAGAGAGGTCTTGGAGGAGGTAGAGGCATATTTTGGAAATATGACTGTCTGTAACTGAGGGCTGAGTGGGGGTCCCTCTTCACAATATCTGCTTCAATGGTCGCTGTTTCATTTTGAGGTACACCAAACTTGTCATTCAAGTCCCTTCTAAGAATGTCACTGCTTGGTAGACCTACAGGACATGATCTGTAACAAAAAGAACAAAATTTTATGTTTATTTATAAAAACACACACACAAATATGAAAAATATTACAGATGTTAAATCAACAGTTATAGAAATGGACAGTAAAAGTTTACACCCAATGACCACTAAAAAGGAGGAAGCAAGATGATCGAGTGGCTACTAGCCAGCCTACTACTGCTAAAACTAATGGAAATGGATACTGTGATAAGATTCAACTTGTTGCAAGAAACCCTCTAAATCCAAAGGGGTATGCAAAAATTATGAACCTTTTCATGTAAGTTAAATGATCAAAGTTTTCAAAATACAGTAAACCACAAAACTGGTGTGTAGAAAGAACACTAGTCTGCTGGGATTCTCATGTAACCATTAAATCTATTTGCATGTGGAAGAGCTGGTGATGATGGTAACAGATTAGGAGTGAATTCATGGGAAAAGATCTACCAAACTTTATCCAAATATCTAGATGAATAGACACTCTTGTATGCCATTGTGTACACCTTACTGGCTGTCACAGGCCAAGTGTACCATTTCCTGTTTGACCAATAATAACCTGTAGCTATGCTCAAGCTGTGCTAACTACGCACTGAAGATATGTATTCACATGATGTCTGTACATCAAAATTTGTTAGGTGTTGTCCACAAAGATATGCAGTAGCTTTGTGTATTCTGTTGAGTTCCATCTTATGTGGTAGAATGACTAGATCAGCAGGATCTGGACGACAGCAAAAATGAACTTGAGTACACCACTCCCTTCATACTGATAACAATGTAGCATATGAGCAAAATTAGTACACATGCCCCAAACCATGTGATTTAAAGGGAAAGAATGGTTATGTGAGCTTCTGCTCATTTTTATCACATATGTGCCGTGTGCTGATGTTACATAAGGCCAGTTTGCTAAAACAGCTCACTTTAAAATCAGTGTACAGTGTTCTAATGTTGTGTAAGGCCAGAGGTTAAAAAACTAGAGTCCTCTATTTAAAGTAGACTTTACATGAAGCTTGCATAACATCCAGACATGTAGGAGCAACACAAAAAAAACTGACGTAAATGATTAGCATCAAGAGAATCCAAAGTTTCATTTCCGTACATGACATTAAAGGGAAAATGCTGTCAATCTAATTTGAATTAGTGTACTAGTGCACCCACATATCCTATTTCATAAATGGCTCTATTTAACCATGTGACAAAACTTTTATTACTGAATTGTTATATTCATCCCGAATAATTCCTTATTTTGCCTTAAATACTCAATGTTTATCTTTGGAAACATCATTAAAGATACTTGAAAGTGAAATAAGAGGGGACCGGAAAAATTTAGCGGATTTTCAAAATAAATCTGGGGCAGCTGTTTATTCCCTTTAAACGAAAAGTATACATTACATGACTAAGATTATACTACTTTCTACATTCCAAAATTTCATTTTTTTTTTGTTGACTCCAATTTTACACAGCACAGGTGTTAACATCAGGTCTCTCACCCATCTGGCAATCTCTGTTACCCATTTTGTCGACTGTACATGTAATCTAGCTCTTACACACTATGTAAGAGTATTCATGTAAATAAAATTGCAGGGCATTTTTTGTAGGATGAGAACCAGGCTTTTTTTTATCTTTGAAGCTGTATTGCAATCTGCACATTCATCTGTTCTGAGTTTCAAGATTGTAAAGCTCTTTTTATAACATCTTCATTGCAGTAAAAAGATCTATCCCTTATGTCAACAAGGAAACATGGCCAAAGTTAATACTAAAACCAGCAAAATCACAGTTATCTCCATGACAAACACAATCAGGCAATGCCATGGTGCGGATAGCCTTGCTTGTCCAAGCTTTCCTTCCAAAAACAAAAGGCATTCTTCACTTAGTTTTGGCCTTGCATTTTATCTTCAATTTAAATTTTTACCCATTACTATTTCAATGTCTAAAATAATGCTTTATCCCCAGAACATTTGTTATCATCAGTGCTTCCAAACTCTAAATTCATTTTATGGAATCTAAAATTTGCTGAAATCTGCTTGGTATTTCCTGAAATTTTCAATAACCCTTCTTTTATGCTTCTTTAATGGCTAATCCAGGATTTCACCCTGTCAAGCCATACGTCATACGCCATTTCCAGATTTCCCAACATTTAATATCCCCCTTCCTGATAATTTCCCCAAGAGCACCCAGATTTCCCGAATTTCAGGTTATTTTGGGAAGAGTGGAAACACTGGTTATCATTAAGTTTTACTACATCTAATTGTCTAATTCTGCAAACTCCGAGTCTCTGAGTGGTTAACTATAAATCTTCACTTACATTCTAGCCACCATAGGACATCTGCCAGATGTTTTGAATACTGTCAAAACTTGTAATATGCATGACTGAGACAGCTTGTTATCTGGACAAGCATGTCAGAAAGTGAAATGACATGCTGGTGTATTTTTAACTTGACAAAAACAAGCTCTGAACAAAAAATATCATCAGTATTGTTTATATTAAAGGAAGTAACAACCCATGTTGCTATGATGGTTACTACAGAAAGCACTGGGCCTCCCTAGCTATTTTGGTTAATACTGACTCAACAGATAGTTCATAGTTTGGTGAGTGATGCTGATATTTGTCAAGAAGACAACTTTTGTTTCCAAAATAAATTCCTCCTTCCATGTCACAAATTTGTATGTTTATGATGTAAGTATACATAGCAATTCAACTGTAAAATGGTCAAAATTTGATGCTAGTTGTGAATATTCTGAGTTATTAATGCTATTTACATCAAATATTCAATTACATCATTTTCATGTCACCAGACCCTTGCAAGAGAAGCACAAAGCTTTTGAGTCTTGATGATAACTTGTAAACCACAACTGCCATTGACTCTGGCAATTTCAAAATTGAGTCATAAATTTGATCAAGTTTGTGACTGATAAATCTTCCAATTCAGGCAAAGAACTGTGCCCTGAGTACAAATGCTTCATTTTGCTTCATTTCCATATTCTTTGAGTACAAGTGAAAAGCATGCAGTACAAGCATGAGTTGCTTTTTGTACTTAGTTTGCTGGCAATGCATATCCCTTTGGGTTTGTACCCCTTTGAGAGAAGTTTGAGTAAGTCTGTGGAAGTAGTTTTTTCTATCTGTGCTTAGGATTGTGTGTGGGATACATTTTTCACTTAGGTGGTTGTGTCCAAGTAAAAAGCACTATGGTAGGAGCATGAGTACAAGAAAAAGTACCAACCTGAGAACTATAACATCTGGCAGTGCTATACAAGTACACATCTGTATAAATTTTTGAGAACTGGTACATTAATGTCCTTAAACCTTCTATGGCTTAGTTTATGAGAACCCCACTATGGACTGAAAACCTAGATTTTACACAGCTGGTAACCACATACCAGCCTCACTAATGGAACCTCGGTGCATGCAAAAAGAAAAGCTAGGTATGTGTTACAATCCACATTGTACAGGGTTGACCTTATCACAAAATAACCAAAATGTTTTTATACTGTGACTATGGCAATGTTGTTATGCACATAAAAGCAATGTTATCTCAAGTACATTCATGATGAGTGCATTCATGGAATTTCATGTATGGGTCAAAGTTCAACCCTTGAATGTGTCAATATCTTCTGATACTGGATCAATCAAATTTTTTTGCTGTATAGTAAAATGTCTACCAGTCAAGTGATGTACAAACTTGTACATGAATACCACCACTGGTAGTATCTTTCACCAAAAATATGAGTAAGAAATGGTGTTTGCACAAGGCAGTGGAACTGCAAGATTCTGGTGTATTCCTCAAAAATGCAAGTTTTAAAATCTTGTGTTGGAATATCCTTTACCTGTTGGGCAATAGTTGACTTTTCATGTAGCAACTTGTGAAGATCCCCCCTTAGAACCAAAATCCCCCCCCAAAATGGAAGGGAGGAGAAAGAGCCCCCTACCACAAATTCTGGAACCTGGTGCCATCACTGGTACCATACAATGGTTGTACTTATGTGACGTGGGTACCAGTTCAAACCATACTAAAAAGTACAGATATATTGTCAAACCATGAGTTCTATTATGCTTTCACAATTTGTGTATACTGTGTTAAATCATCATGGCATGACAAAAGATATCCAACCCACATGTCCTTGTGAACTCTTTAGTCACACTTGCAGTGCAAGAATGTGCCAACCTCAATTAAGTAAAAAATTTTGGTCTTCCTTTTTTTTTTTCCTGATTCCCTGATGCACAGATGAACGGTCTTACTACCTTCAAATTTTTCTTACATAATTTAATCAGTATACATCTTTCAAATACCAGGGAGAAAGTCACATCCTCTCTTCTTTGGAGAACTTCAAATATTCAAAGGTTCTTCCACAAAATTTGATGCTACACAGGCTACTTACTGTGTATGTTTTTAATTAAATTTGTTTGCAATAAATGTTTATTTGTTTTATAGGTTCAGCAGCCACAAACTTCCACAACTTGTGGGCCTTTGAAAGTACTGCTACCTAAAACTGCAAATTGTAATGTGCACACTGATACTGGCTTTATACGGTTAGTATAACAGATGTTTCAATGTGAGTTTTCATAGAATATGAAGCCATTTTGTCAAGGGGTGTTGAGTATATCCTCTAAAGTTTGTGCATAGACCTGTTGACAAGTACAGCTATATTGTTGGTATTATATTTACAATTTTGCAAACTTTCTGTACAGTATACACTGCATTAAGTGCATCATATTAACTCCTCTTGGTCCACCTACTGTTCATCTTCATCTTTTGCCTTGTTGTTCTTATACATCCCACAAACAAGAAATTTTTTCCCTCCTTCTCTTTCAGTCCTCTTTTTTCTATTTCTTCAGGAAGCCAAAGTCAGCATGATAAAATATGTACAGTACAGTAGTCCCTGATGGCAACTGGTCAGCCTAACAGTTTACCTGGTTTTGGCTCTCTATAGAGAAGGACCCAAAACTTTTGGTGCAGTGTAAAGTGATTTCAGTTTCTGCCATAGTTCTGTACCATACAGCTAAATAATACACGCCCTTCCACTTTATCAAACAGCATACAAGTAGAGTACTTACAGTTTTATGTAGAAGTCGGGGATTTCATCCCACATTGCATAGCCTAATTTCTCATGTGCGCCACACAGTACAGTCATGTGATGCAAGTTTGACTATTTCATCCCGCAGACAAGTTTGATACAATAGAAAGTATGTCATCCCCAATGGTGCCCAACCACCCCCACAGTGATCTACTTTTAATGAATACAGATAAATTTTGCTGTGTACAGTAGATCTCAAAATTTTTTGAACACTTCATACCCTTTGTAATTCCACAATTTAGATTCCTGGAAAAACACTAAACCAGGATGTAACTTGGCTCTCCATGTATTATACGGTTATTGTGTCAAATATGCCCTGCAATGGAATGGCAATGTATGTTCGATTTTCTTCAAAATCCCCTCCTGAACCTGTTTCCCCCCACCCCCACCATCCTTATCAACACTGTTCTCACAACCTATCAGCCTGTCCGGACTTTAGGTCATTGGCTCCCCTATCAGGCAAGGCCTTGCGCCACCCCTGCTGCTCGCATATTTGCCTAAGTACTGATCCACACACCAGTTGGGGTGTCAAAACCCTCAGTAGTACACCCCAGAGAACTCATCACAACTTACAAGTTTCTGTTTAGTCATCAAACTTGGAGTCAACTTGACAGCTACTGTGGCAAAACAAAAAATCAAAAAAAAAAAAAATAAATAAATAAAAATAAAAAAAAAAGGAATAAAAAAAAGGAAGCTTTCCAAAAAAAAAAGAAGGAAAGTTTCTAACACCTCTGCAGATTTGAAATTCTCAATCAATTATGTAGGAGTAAACATGTGCCCTTCTTCTAAAGGCTGATGACACAGAGAGGCTGCATTGCACAAGACTTCATCAGAATGTAGACATACTGTAAATGTGAGATGGCTGTAAAAGAAATAAACAGGTTGAACCATCTGCCATTGAATGGAATACAGCTTCACTACCTGCAAGTCAACAGAACAGGGTAGGTTAATTATCAAGTGATGGACTTTGACACCATTCATATCCATACAAGAGACAAAACACATTTACCCGAAAATAAGATGATTCCCAAAGTTCAACAGTGAAGAACAACTACCACTCTGCAATTCATGTACCCTGACTTTGCATCCTTACTGAATGTAAATCTGTGTTCAATCTTTAATTCTATTCATTCTATTCATTGATACTTTACTTTTGTAAAGTTTCATCATTCATGAGAAATGGTGTTATCTCGACATTTAATTCAAAGGAAGCCGTCCCCCTAGCTGCTTCAATTTCCCACCAAATTTTTCCCAAAGTTAATAAAACATTTGGCTCGAATGGAGAATCCGTGCCCAGAAGTGACGTACGTGATACGCATAGGTATAGGGTTAGGTATAGGGTAAGGGTTAGATATAGGGTTAGGGTTATATACGTTAGTAGGCATACGGATAGGGTACGCATACGCATAGGGATAGGGTTACATACATAGTAGGCATACGGATAGGGATAGGGTTATACATATGGTACGCATAGAGATAAGGTTAGGGTTATACCCGTAGGGATATACGTATAGAATACGTATACATGTATAATTATAGCCTACGTATACATTTGTAAGTACTTATAATATTTAAAACCGTTTGCCGGCAGCTCGGCTCGCAGCGCTATCAGTTAGGGCATAGGATCGCTATACTGAGATTTATACCGCGTTCGTATTCTTGCAATGTTCCGCGTTCAAATCCCACTGTTGCTTTCTGTTGAACAGCTTGTCTTGTCACGTTACTGTTGGTTCTTTTAGAACTTAACTTGTCACAGATCTTTTGTAAGTTTTAAGTTATAATTTATGCAACTTCCGGTCACGGATTCTCCATTCGCACCAAACATTTTCCACCAAGACACACATCATCCAAAGACCTAAAATAGTCTTATTGACTCAAATTTCAGTTTCAAAAGTGTAATATCAGTATCAGTATGCACATAGCATAATTCACTTTTGTTTGCCCAAGTCCTTTCCTTATATTACTCACTTGGCTAGGCCTAGGCATAGGGGATTACTCTTCTCTCAAAATCTGTTTTGCCTTAATTCAAGATAAGGCATTACATTAGCTATCACACACTACTGTGTTTTTATTAACTGACAAAATGGACACTCAAAAATTGTGAGTCAGAATAAACATGATAGAACATTGGCCTATCACATTCAGAACCATATCACATTCTCATCACTGATCAGTAAAAAACAGTTGCAGTTAGGCTAGCACAGAATAGTAGCTAGGCCTACTAACTTAGCCAATTGATTGCGAGAGAACTTGGTTGCCCTCCTGGCCTCAATTGTGCAAATTTCTTCAAGCCTAACTTTACTGCCACTCAGTACTGGCTGCCAAATTGTCAACGTCTGACTATTGTGATTTCCCCCATGTAATCCATAACCAGTATCAACTATTTCGCACAAGCTTGATTTATAGTAGGCCCACTACTAGTAGCCTGCATACAGCTCAAGTCCATTTAAGCCTTGAGACTCACCCTCTCGTACTCATTACCGTGTGTTACTTTCTTAATCCTGGGTTAGGAGTAATCTGAACTGTCAAAAGTTGGTCGATCGTATACCTGCCCGTCACTACTCACCCGTTGTCAGAATCAAGCAGTATACCCCTGAATGTTCTCCCTTCGTGTCTCAGACACACCATAACCACACCATCGAGAGCGTTTTCTACTTCAACGTTGAGAATCAGGCCAGCTTTTAGGTTGCTCTTGTCCTGTGTAGATGCCATCTTGTTTCATCTACACAAAGCGTTGGTTTTGTACACAGAACGGTATATACTACATACTTCAAAACTGCCAAGTATATGCACATAATACAGTGTACCATTGACAGAGTGTGTTGTTGTCATCAATACATTACGCGCCCTATGCATCGCCCATGACGTCACACATCTGAATGGGAGCAAGTTACAACTGGCGTGGGCAGTCGAGTAGCAACTAAGTGATGTTGACTGAGTTTGTCACTGATGATTAAGACAGAATGAATGGTCTTTTCTTAGAAACATTGGACTGAGAAATTTTCAGTGGTTTCTGAAACAGTGCAAATGTTCTTCAGCATAACATATGTCCTGAGTTTGCCCTCTCTGTGTAAATATTTATCACAATTTTGAACAGTCCTCCTGGTTGTGACATTACTGTGGTCAATTCAATTGAGGGTCACGGTCCGGCTGCCATTTGCAGCCTGGATACAAGCATTGATGCTTTTGTGGCATTGTTGTATGAGAAGAGTGGGGAGGGGGCACAGATATCTGGACAACCCCAAAACTTGGGCAGAATCTCTACAAATCAGGGAAAAATTTTCTAAAAAAGGCTCAGAGATATGGGCAAAAAATCTTGTGTGCCCAACAACTTCAAGTAGTCCCATACCCAGTATGTTTTGCACCTAATGCCTTCCAGGATTGCCATATTGGTGTTCTTGTGTTGTGCAGATGAATTTAAAATGTATGCAAAACATTTTGGCATTTTTTGCATTTGACTATCAATTTTCCTTTAAAATGTATGTTTCTCCACAATTTCCTTAGGAATCTGTGACAAAACATAATTTATGCCCCAAAATTCACACCGTTCTAAGAGCATAATTGGGTGAATTAACTCAGTGCGTGCTCATGAAAAGCAGGTTTGTTTTGAAACAAGTTAAGTGATTTTTAAGCAATATGAGTGTTAACTGGCCAACAAATTTTCATTTTTCTACCATGTTGAACTCCAAATCTAGCCTGCAGTGCCTCAGAAAATCTGGCAATCTTGATTACTGATTTATGTTGTGCTCTTTTCTGGGTGGGGTGTGGAGCTGTTACATTGCCTGAGGAAACTGAAAAATTCACTAGCTGCCTGAAAAAATTGCCTATTTTACAAAATCTGATTGAGAAATTTACATTTTGCCCAAAGTCTCAGAGCTGCAGCCCCCTGGCTCAAAGTTGCTGAAATTTTCTGTCTCAACCTGAGATAAACAGTGACATTTGTGAAAACAAAGCTGGATTTGGGTCTCAACATGCTTATTCAAATTCAAGTTCCCCTGCTGGCCATTATTTTTATTTTATCTGTTGTTTGTAGATTTTTTAATATTTTTTCTAGACCACAAAGTCACTTTAAGTTGAAGGACATAGTGAGCTGTGCTCAGTAATCAAGACTTCACCTCTTGCAGATTGCATGACCTAAAAGCTTGATGTAAGCAAATGTATTGAACAACTCACAGAACCTTTGTGGATCTCACTTGTTGGGGAATAGGTTGCAATCTGCATTTAAACAGATATGTAAATGACAAAACTATTTTCACTCAAATGACTGTCAATAGAATGATTATGAAGTGCCAGTCTGCAAGGCTTCATAATAGCATGTAAACTTATGCAGTGAGACAGGGTGGAAGTTCACTGCACTAATCAATGTATGAAGAGATTAGAGATTTATCTCATCACTCTGCACTCCAGGAAAGAGAGCAAAATGAGAGAAAAAACCAAAACAAAACAAAACAAAATTTGCACACCTATGGGAGGCTACAGTCAATTCTCTATTTATTATTTACAAAAATAGACTTCAATATATATATGCAGAAGCTATTTACATTCATTACATTACATGTAAAATTCCCATTGTTTAAAGTCAGAAGTGAAAAATTGTATCTCAGAATTGCATCTTACCACTTTTGAACTCCTCTGAATGCATTTATGACCTGTCATATTTCATTTTCCAAAATGGGAACACTGCACAAACTATCTCAGATTCAGAATGTTTAGCAAAATTACTAAACGTTTAATCGCAAAATTTTGCGATCGTTTAGCGATTAATCGCAAGCACCTATGATCAACATAGAGACTTTAAACGTGCCCGTGAACATGATGAATATGTAAAATGCGTTAGTGACGTCCGGGGACATAGTTTCCATGAGCCTCAAACACGGATCCTCATAGAACTAGAAGCTCAACTTTGATGTTGTATGTTTACGTGTGAGCCATTTGTATAATTATGTATTTATTTCTTTCAAAAAGAGTTCAAGTGAACATCTACTTTTCTGTAATGACTGCAGATTGTTTTTTATTTCATACTGAAAAACGGGTTTTGCGATTAATCGCTGGTAGCTTTGTACTAAACGTTTATTACACATGCGATCGTTTAGCGATTAATCACTAAACGGTCACAGCCCTAGAATGTGATTTCTTTAGAAATCATAAATCTTACCTCCAATTAAATTCAAAATAAAGTCACTGGCATTTCAAGAAACTGTTTCTTCAAATTACTAGGGTATGAAAGACTTGATAACCTCCAGAGCTGTTTGTAAACAGCAGTAACTTATTCTCAGTTACAGTGTAACACTCAGTTAATACACTGAGTAGAAAATAGTAATAATTAATAATTACTTCCTGCTGCAATCAAATGAGGATTTTGCAGTTAAGACACAATGATTTAGTTCAAGGCTCAAAGTTATCACTTCTTATGTTTTGATTCAAATTTACAAGCAGCACCACTAACAAAATCCTTTAAAGACTCACTCCTGATGAAACTTAAATTCTGGATGCACTAAAAGACATGTCAACACACAGTCTCCTGGATAGTTCCATAGTTCCTAACATTCAACCGGAAGGTCTGGGGTTCCACTCCTGGTCGGGTCATACCAAAGACTTTAAAAATAGGACCTACTGCCACTGTGCTTGGTGCTCAGCATAAGCAGTGGAGTACGGAAAACAAGCCAATAAGCCACAACTGGAAAAAAAAGCTGTGGCCAGCCCGACTTAAACCAATTGGTTAGAAACTGAGCCGTAAAACCTCATCTAACCTAACATTCAACCTTCAAGGTTTAGTCTGAAAATGAAATTCCATGACTTTCCATAATAAAATAATGATTTTTCCATGATATATTCTTACACTGTGTTCTTGAAAATTCATGAGTCTATTTGCAGCACACTGACCAGTCATCACACACTCAGTAAAATGGTAGCAATGAGCATTATCATAAACAAAATGGTCCCCACCTCCTCTTTCAACTATCCAATCCAACCAAATTACTACAACATCACTAAACACTTTACATCAAAAATACAGGTTCATTTGCATAAAACAATAGCCAAATATATATATAGGCATCAACTTTGTGTCAGCTGTGAAAGATTCCATGGATTTTCTTGAAATATCAATTTTCCATGACTTCTTGCTAAAATGACAAAATTTCACTTTCCACGACAGTTTCACATTCCAGGAATACTTCAGCGTATTGCATGACTGCACAAACACTACACAGATGACAAAACTGAGAAGGCACATTTTTGGCAACTTTCCTTGCAAATGCATATAAATGTAGTGGACACTGACTTTACCAAGCAACAGAAAAGTAGAATTCTTGCCACTGTTTTCTAAATTTATCACAAGCAGTTTTACCATAATTTCTTTCCAAAGGAGGGAGAATTAGGAGTACCTTGTCTCAGGAAGATGGAAAATGACTGTACGTATACAAATTACTGTTATTACAGTTTTCGAACAGAGGGTCAGGAAGGAGGGAGGGGGGTGCCTGAAGTCTGTTAATTTCCATGATGAGAGTGTGTAGCATACATTACATCAACATCACTACAATGGCTGTTCCACTTTTTCCAAACAATAACAAACAGGTAAACTCTTCTTGCATCCATCAATAGTACTAGCAAATCAAATCTTCTGCTAAAAAAACAAGTTTGCTTCAGAGTTCACTTTTCAAAACTCTTCATAAAAAAGGCATCTTCATTAAGAAAAGAGAGTTAGGCATAATACTTGGCATCATTCAGCAAATGTCAAGGTTTTCAAATACACACCGGTTGCAGCTACGTCTCATCTCCACAACCTTTTTGGATAAATCCTTAACTTTCATGGGACCTTCATTTTATGTTTGAACATCTCTGCCTCAAGAGCATTTCACAATTCTGGACTAACTTGGAGGAGTATCCTTGCTTATTTCCTGACAAAGTTGTAAAAATTTCTGACAAGTGGAGATGGCATTATATTTTTCTGATTTTTCTGATTTTGTCATTTTGTACTCAAATGGCCTTTGTCCCCAGTTGACATTTATACTGCTCGAGCTGAGGCATGGCATCACAGGTTTGACTGAGGCAGCAGGATTTGCAAAGTCAAAAAATAGTTCTGAGAGGGAAGAAAGAAATTAAACAGAATAAGTAATAAAAATAGGACAAATTCTTTATTATTACAGATTAACCGCAGATTAAAGGAATAAGCAGTTGCCCCAAACTTACCTTGACATACGAACTACGTCTTACAAATCTCCTCTCATCTCTATTACAAGTATTTTTCAAAATGTTTCAGAACATAAATGTGGCATTCTCAAGGTAAACACAGGGGTTACTTTGCAAGTTTGCATCATTTAAAATTCCAGTTACAAATTTTAGTTAGCCTCAAGTTAAAAATTCAGTTACCTGGGTATAATAACTTAGGTGGGGTGACTGCATTTTCCCTTTAAACCATTCTTTCAAGTTTTATGAAACAAATATGCTTTTAAAATCGGCTTCATAACATCATTCCTTCATGCGAGCCTGCATGGCTGCAAGAACTGTTCATCTTGCAATCACAGATCACATGATAAATGCCACTTCATGACAATTAAACCTAACTGTACAGTATTTCAATCTTTTTATGGCCTATGATAAAAGCCATCTATTTTATGTCAACTTTCTTAGCAAGCTGGGGCAGGAATCACTGACATTTGGGTAAGTACTTGCGTAAGTCAAACTACTGAAGCAGTTCAAAAAGATACGCAGCGAATCTGCAATAAACGAGCATGGGCCAATTGTGTGTGCAGTTGCACCTTATTTTTTCACATTTTAAGCCAATCAAATTGACGGTTATTGTTAAAACGATGCACTGGTTACACGCACCAACCTATGTCGTATATAACTATTAGGTAAAGTGTGCTTCTGTACATGTTACTATGGCATTTTGTACTTAACAATAACTCTGAAGCTTACTACTGTAAAAGTTACACAAAATATTTACAGACTTTTCCCTCCACGAATACCCACTAAGCAAGATATGCTTCCTAGGTCTGATTTATGCAAGTTTTTGTGCGTAAGTATTCTTTGTGAATCCGGCCCCACGAAAATACAGTATTTGCACAACAAAAAAAATGCTTTTCTCTGCACCGTGCAAAATTTGATGCCTCAATTTTTTTTTAAAAAAAAAAAAAGATATTCTGAAACACAGCTTACTTGTTTAATGGAATGTTTACTACATCAAATTCTGCTTGCTTGTTCTAAAAACAGTTTTGACATTCAGACAGACACTGACAACATGTTCAGACAAACCCTATTTCCTCTCATGAATCTGTACAGGACAAACATGTCTATAACATTTCATGATATAGTAGGTTGAGATTTTTTTCAAAGTGAATAATTTTCAAGTTTTTTGCTGCAAGTAGAATCCCTGGTAAACAATGCAGCTTTCTCTATACCTGGGAGATCTTATATTTGTCTTCAAATGAAAAAGTAGATACCACTTAATACCGCCATAGGTAGAGATTTACCACCAGTGACCAGCTACTTTTGACTACCCTGTGGTCAAAGAAAACCGAAAGATTATAGTTAAGTTTCTAGACAGTGTGGTGGCCTATTGGTTAAGGTGCTGGACTTGTGATCCAAGGATTGCCAGCTAGACTCCCATGTGGGTCATTAAGTTGTGCCCTTGGGCCAATGCTTTATCTCAAAAGCCTCCCTCCACCCAGGGGTTAAATGGGTACCTGTGAGGTAAACTGTCATCAGGCGAACTGTTACAGCTGCTGCCACACTGAAGGGATTGTCTCCAGGACAATTTATAGTGGAGTAGGGGTAGTATTGTGATGTGCCTTTGATTAGGATTGCCTAGATATTTGGGCATTAAAAGTAAAAATATTATTTCTACGACTAGGTACAATGAATTATCGATTTCTAATCAAACTAAATGATATGTAACCAGAAAGCCAAGAGGCTTAGTGATTCCTTGCCTGAAAGGTATAATTTTAGTACCATGACTCCTAGCTCATGTTTGCCAGGTGTTCACTGCTTGACCTCTCATGACCTCAGGGGACCTTTGACCTCCACCAAAAATAATTGGAATCACCTACTCAATATGATGTATTTAGTAACATCCAGTGTTTTCATTTATCTGAGATCCCCGGTCTCAGACGCACGACAATCGGTCTAGACACTTGGAAGAAAATCCTGTGCGTCCCGTGAACGCTTGATGTTCAGCCTTATATGCACAAAAATTGTAGCTCTAAATGTTGCAAGATTTCTTGGCCAAAATATCCAAAATGTGCTACAATATACTGTACCGTACACTTGGAGTCAAAGTTCCTTTGAAGCTCCAAACCTGCCTATTTTCCAGCGAATTTTTCAATTTATGCCGCCATACTGCTGGAAGCAATATAATGTTGCCAATCATGGGAAATGCTCCGTTTTGACGGAAGCTTGATACATATGCCTGTATGAAGAGTATCCATATCTTGTGCATGCACCTACGTATCTGTACAGGTTACAGTACAAGTACAAGACTCTTGAAAATTTTGAAAACCCTTCAAACTTTGGGGGGACGCTCGAAATAGAAAGCTGAGAGTTTCGGGACTCTTGAGATTGTAAGGCTAATGACAACGCTGACATCCCTCACAGTTATCCTTTTTGAGAGGCTGTTTACAAGCAGAACATCACAAACACACACAGACACATATACAAAACTAGGTCTAGGTACCCTAGGCTAGGCTAGGGCCTACCTAGACCTGCACTTCATTAGGCCTAACTTACGAAGTGATTAGTAGCCTATGTAGACCCTATGTGATGCAACATCTGTGGGTCCTACACTCCTACGAGAACCCACATTGCACAACCAGTGGAAACGAAACAGCCGCTAACACGAACTCACAGACCACAAACCACCATCTGTGGCAATCATACTGTACCTACAAACCTCTGTCAGGGCCTAGGCTTAAATGTACATATCCAACACACTTATAAAAACAACACAAACAGCAGTATAGGCCTACACTAGGCCTAACTTTAGGCCTAGAACCCATTCCAGTCTCTTCGACTCTCCAGTGAAGCGCCAAGGGGCGAAACCAAATGTTACTCTCGAAGTTCCTAACAGTAATGTTCAAAAAATGTCTAAAAATTCTGGTTTATAAAAGTGATCCTGTTTTTTTTAAACATCCTATCAAACTGCTAAATCTTGTTACAAGGATGGTCACACTATTGTATGCTAAAATAAATAGCAAGCACTGCTGTCCAATTGTGACACAGTATACCCATAGGCCTAGCTATGGTTATGTTCATACAAGCACTTAGGGCCCCAAAGTTAGGCCTAGGCCCTAGCAACAATCACTCCAGCAACACATGTAGGCTAGACATGTTATTCTCTGAAACATGCATGCAACCTTTGATCGTGAATAGCCTAGACCTAACGTTAGGCCTAGTTCAGGGGACAGAGTGTATGTGAGACTGAGAACTAGCCAGATTGGAAAGTTTGCCCTGCGCGGGGGATTTATCCCCCGCGCAAAAATATGAATTTCGAAGTTGCCAGCCGTGCAGTTTAACAACTGACAACTGCAACCGCGCAAACTTGTTGGCAGCAACCAAGCAAGTTAGCTGGGAAAGGCAATTTCCTGCAATGTAGGAGGTAGTTTTGGCTTAAATTTTCTTGCCATGTTCCGTGCCAACTCATGGTGGCGCTCCACTTAGATAGTATCAGCCGCGCAATTCTCTTGGCCATTATTAATATCCCCGCGCACCACTGCAAGCTTTCCAATACCTAGGCTTGCACTATATTAGGCCTAACTTATACATGAAAAGTGTATTAGTAGCCTATACATGTAGGCCCTATATGATAGGATGTCTGTGGGTCCTATACTCCTACGAGAACCCATGTTGCAGCAGAACCAGTCGAACCCAAACAGTCGCTAAGTTGGTAACACAAACTCACATCGATCACAAACCTCTGTCAGGGCCTAGGCTTAAATGTAGGCTACATATCCAACACACTTCTTACAACACAACAAACAGCTGCTCAGTGCTGGCCTAGGCTACTGTAGTACATAGGCTAGGCCGAGCTTTAGGCCTTGGGTCTACTCCCTACTTACTTTTTCCCCAAGTCCCTTCCAATCTCTGGCAAAGGGGCGAAACATGACTCTTGAAGTTCATAACAGTAACGATAGTGTTCAAAAAATATCTATTAATTTTGGTTCAGCCTATAGGCCTACAACTTACAAGTGATCTTGGTTTTTTTTTCAAATATTCTATCAAACTGCTAAATCTTTCATTGTGAATGGTCTAGGCCTAGTTCAGGGAACAAAATGTATGTGAGACTGAGAACTATTGGCCTGCACTACATTAGGCCTAATATGAAAAGTATAGGCTAGGCCCTAGGCCTAGTAGCATATGTACGGCTTGTTGATCGTATTTAGGCCTACTACGATTCGGCTGCGCTAATATGAAAAGTATAGGCTAGGCCTAGTACTAGTAGCCTTGGCCTAGCTCTAGGCTCGTGGGCCTAGGGTGCCTTGTTGGTAACACCAGCTCACATCCATCAAAAACCTCTGTGAAAGGGTAGGCCTAGGCCTATACCTAAACTGGATATCCAACACACTTCTTAAAACGCAACAAGCAGCAGAAGGCCTAGGCTAGACTAGTACTGCGTTACCTAGGCTAGGCTAGGCCTAACTTTACGTCTTGGCCTAGCTCTAGGCTCGTGGGCCTAGGGTGCCTTGTTGGTAACACCAGCTCACATCCATCAAAAACCTCTGTGAAAGGGTAGGCCTAGGCCTATACCTAAACTGGATATCCAACACACTTCTTAAAACGCAACAAGCACCAGAAGGCCTGGGCTAGACTAGTACTGCGTTACCTAGGCTAGGCTAGGCCTAACTTTACGTTTAGGCCTAGGCTAGGGCCTACTCCGTACTGTACTGTACGTAGGCCTAACTGTTAGGCCCTAGTCTACTTCAGTCTTTAGGTTGTTCCAAAGTCCCTTTGACTCTCTGGTGAAGAGCCAAGGGGCGAGACCAAACGCTACTCCCGAAGGTCTGCTCCGTAAAGGAGCTACGAATACGAAAACAGACCAACCTCTCGAAGGCCTAGGCCTAAGCCTGTATATTCTTGAAAAAGAACAAATAGGGCCTAGGTATACTGCACATGATCCTATTGTCGAAAGGCTGTAAATGTATGCATCCATTCAGGTCGTAAAGTGGTGAATCACTGCATTTTTTTTTTCTGCAGTACGGAGTAGCAGACAACATGTTGAGCTACCTGTGCTGCAGAAAAAAAGACAGGTGAATTCACCTGTCAAATGGAAGTTGCAACGCAGCATATGTACGGCTTGTTGATCGTATTTACTATACGATTCAGCTGCGCTAGCTACAGATGTAAAGTGACTGTACTGTACTGTACCTTGAGTAGGTCGGTACCTTGAGTCGGTCACTACACACAAAACGTATACCACACAGACTTTACACTACAATTTTTAGGTGATCGACTCAGGGTACCACCATGCAACTGTACGTACCTTGTACGCAATACTTTTACACGTACGTATGTACTGCGCTTACAGATATCGTTATAAAGCAGCATAACGGATACGGATGTCCATGGGTACGATTAAGTTTTAGGGGTTTTAGAGCGTGTGTAGTGAGTCTACATAGATTGTTATGACGTCATTTGATGTGAATGGTCCATCTAGGCTACCGTAGAATGACATTTAGAAAATGCCAATTTTGAGCTCAAATGACTTTTATTATCCATGAAATTTTCAGGGTAAATATGCACAAAATAAAAGCAAGCTACACTGCAAGTTTCAAGTTGAACCAAGTTTTACACTCACAGATATTCTGCTTGAAAGATTTTGAACCTTTTGACCTCTGGTGACCCCAAATGACCTTTGACCTTTACCAAAAACAATAGGGATCATCTTTCTCATATGGGCCATGCACATGCCAAGTATGAAATTCTTGGAAGTTACACAACTTGAGATAGAGTGTTTACAAGCAATTTCCAAGATATTCACCATTTGACCTCTGGTGACCCCAAATGACCTTTGGCTTCCACCAAAAACAATAGGGATCATCTACTCATTATGGGCAACCTACCTGCCAAGTATGAGATCCCTCGGAGTTACCCTTCTTGAGATTATCATGATTACAAGGTTTTGACCTTTTGACCTCTTGTGACCCCAAATGACCTTTGACCTCCACCAAAAACAATAGGGATCATCTACTCCATATAGGGCATCCACCTGCCAAGTACGAGACCCCTTGGAGTTACCCTTCTTGAGATATCGTGTTTACAAGCAAAGCGTCACATACACACACACACATACACACACACATACACACATACACACACACACACACACACGACATCACCATCGCATAGATTCCTTGCCTGCCTTCGGCAAGGAATCAAAAAGCCCAAAGAAGAACTAATATACTAAACATTTATACAAACCTATTGGCTTGCCATCCAGAGTAAAATAAACATGGTGAGTTGTTGCAACATACCCACATCCAACGACAAAAATCTTTCCCTTTGGAACCTATGTATAAAAAACAAAAACAAATGTTTCTTCAGCAAATTATAACTGATCTCAAGACAGGAATGCTGTTTTAAGTAACGAGTAGTGTTCCTGCAATATTAACATGATTTTGACACACTGGCTTGAAAATTTATTACACTGTTGTTCAAGGAAAAATATGGAAGAGTTACGAAGTTTTGCCTCTAATGGTGCCAAACACAGCTGGTGTGGCACCAGAAACCAACTGAAACCCCCAGAGCTTCCAGGTTCCCAAATGGTCTAGACCTAGGCTATAAGGCTTCACAATGTGCCTTTGTATGTCTGTGCTATAGACTCTTTTCCCAATAGGAATTACAAAGGATTGTGGGATAGAATTTTGGTGTGCATCATTTTTTGCCACAGCAAAATGCCATTGACAACAACATTACCTACTTGAACTCTATCCCACAATCCATTGCAATTGCTATTGGAAAAGGGTCTATGAGCATATAAAGACATTTTAAGTACTTAATACCAGATTGAAGCATTCACACTTAATGGATAAGTTCTGAGAGGAAAAACTGGTTACAAGAGGATTAACTTCAGGGTTACAAATCAAAGAGCAACACAGTTTAAAATGGCCACATGAAAAATGGGGCTAGCATACTCATGAAGTCTTAATGGGGTATTGTGTCCACCACATTCTCTATGTCAGTTTCCCAGGTATAATTTGGTCTTTAATCTAACCTTTTGCTGCATTCTCACCTCTTTCTTTCATTTATGATTTCTTCCTTTACTAATCAACTCACAACTTTTACTACAATTTTCTCAAACATCACATTCATTTCTCCATTTCAAGGGTTTCTTTCTTTTTTGTGGTAATACTTAAACTTATTTTGCTCCCCTTCTATGTCTTATGTCTTGTTTCACAGTTTACTTGATTGGTAAAAAATTGACATTTAGATTTAAATTTCCTATATGCACATCTAAGCAAATGAAACAAATCCTTTTGAGAAATTTTTGCTCTTACATTTAGTCTTCAAAAAGACTTTGAAGTTGGTGAAAAAAGAAGCCCAGCTGTTTTATGTGCTGTAAAGCACGCCTGCTGAGGAAGCTTGGCATATTTATTATCAGTACTTGAAAATGGAAGAGACTTGTCTCTGCCTTGCTGAACAGACATAAACTGACATTTCAAGAAGCCTTTTCTGTCCTCCTCTGCAGTAATGCTTGCCTTCTCATCAAACTCTCCATCTAAACCAAGATGTCTCAACAATAGACACTATCCAACTCAGGCTTTCAAATGGACAAAGGACAAAGATTTCTACAAAGGAAGCCAGTTTCCAGGGATGTTCAAGAAAGGTTCTCTGAATGGGGGCATTGTACCTAGTAATAAGCTGCTTACAAGTTAGGTGATCCCTGAGCTCTACAAGTAATTGTAGAGATTAGACAACAGTCTTGGTTGATATGATTTCCAGAAAAAAGGGCAGGCAGAAAGCAAGAAAAAAAAAAAGAAACTGGCCCTGGAAGAGAGAAGATAACAGTCAAGAGGTATGACAGAGTGGCATAGCTATGAGGGAAAGACTGACCCTATTTCACAAAGGATTTGACAAGAGACTGAGATAAGCTTCCTGATCCTTACCATCACAGATTAAATTGCAGCATGAACTCTACACATAGTTTTATTGCAAACAAGTGGCTGGTGTAATTCCTGGCCATATTTTCTATGTTAGTGCCCCACGAAGGCATTGCATTTCAAATATATCTTTGCCCCCAAAGTGTCTAAGTCATAACCCTAAAGAAACCAATAATTGGGTGCTGTGTACATGTTGAATATATAAGTGTGTATCCCCTGAGTCCATGCTTACGAAGTTTCTTACAACCAAAGTATAATACCCAGCACTTCCAGGACCCTGTTTCATACCGTAAAATCTTAAAAGTTTGATTTCAATAAGAATACTCCATGAAACATCAAACTTAACATTGACCACAACTCTTTATGAAACCAGGGCCCTTGTGGGATCATATTCCGACTAGTTGGTGGCACTTGTTGTTGTTGTTGTTGTTGTGCTGCTGCTGCTATTGTTGTTGTTGTTCCATGATCACATGAAACACTCAAAGCTTCATGATAACACATTTTTTCCACAGTGTGTACAGAAGTCACCTATCAAATCCTCTTACATAAATCTTCATCACTGGTATTTTTATGTCCAAGTACCTAAGTATTACCATGGGTGTGGATCATGGGGGGAATGGGGGATGCATCCCCCTCACTTTTTTGGAAGGGGGAAGATCTTAAAATCCCCCCACTTTTTCAATAATATAACATAGATTATGAATTGACACTACATTTTAAAAGCCAAACTACACCCAAATATGGCACCATTTGCCATATAGACACCTTCAAATTTCCTTGGTGTCCCCTTTCCCTTTAGACCCCTCCGCCAGGACGCGATTCACAAATGGTGAAAAGTCCCCCTCCCCCCACCTTTGGAGATGGGCCCATGCCCTTGAGCATTACATAGTGCTAGACTTGGGCGGGGGGGAGGGGGGCCACAAGGCTAGCTTTGTGCCGAAATTCACAAGGCTTTCATTTTGTTTTGGCCATTGCTTCTCTTAACCATTGGACTGATTCCATTTCTGGGTGAAATACTGCAAAACCAGTACTTCATACACAATATGAGTAAATGACAATCACAATTAGACTTACTGGCTTTACTGAAAGGTCAGGAAGGACAAGATGATGTTCCTCAATGATGAGAGCAACTTGGTCTGAGGAATCTAAGGTACTGAATCCAATATATAGGGGTCTGTAATGATAAAGGGAATACAAACCAGTTACTTAAAACTTATTTTACAATTTATTCAGTTTGTAACATGTGCTTATCAATGGCTATGAAATTACGACTAAAGAATTCAAAATGCAAAATATATGCTTAACAGGAAAGTCCATTCTACTTCAATTGGTTTCTTGTTAATGATTTGAAAATAAAAATGGTTATCCACTGACACATGTCTCCAGTATCAATTAAGCCATAGTTAAGACAAGCTACAGTCTAACAAGAATGGAAAAAGATTACCCATCCTTTGGAGATGTAGGAAATATTTCAAAATAAGGTAGTTCCAAACTGACACAAGTTACTGTGTTAACACTATATCTTAAGTAAAAATTTATAAGATCCATTTGCATTGGCCAGGTTTAAATCAAACCAACTATGTTCAGTATACCTTGGTATCTTTGGATTAACTTTCACTTCAAAGTACAAGGATGGAGTACCAACTGCTGGAGCTGCGTTGGTGCCCTCATCACTTGCAGTCGCATCCGTACCTTCTTCAGTGCTAGACAGGCTTACATCGGTATTTGCTGGTCGTGGCTCTCCATGTTTCTCCTCATCAACTTTCTCCTCCTCTGTGCTCCGTTCAGATGATGTAATCACTTCAGTTTCTCCTGCTGATTTGCTTTCTTGGTCATTTTTAGCTGAATCGGGACTTTGCGGTTGGTTTGATTCTGATAATGGCACAAAGCCAGCAGGAATAGATTCTGGAAATCTGAACAAAGAAGCACTAAAATCAATAAAACCAAAGGATAAAACCAGAATGCAAAAATGCATTGAGGTTTCAATGATATATGTTCCATTCCAAATAATGCCATGATGTCCCATATCTTTCAGTCAATGGTCAAATGCTATCTTAACATGTTGGAAAAATACAGTTTTGTGTTCCTATTTAATTCTGGGAATTCTTGAGAAATTTGCAGTTTGACCTCCGGTGACCCCAGATGACAATCTTTGGAAATGTTGGAAAATTTTGCTCTTTGACCTCTGCTGAACCCATATAAAACTCTTGAGAATTCTTGGGAAATTTTGCTTTTTTACCTCTGGTGACCCCAGATGACCTTTGACCTCCACCAAAAACAATAGGGCCCATCTTTTCACCATAACACATCCACATACTGTACTACTGTAAGTATGAAATCTATCCAAGCTTCCTACCTGGAGATATGTGTTAACAAGCTTTTCAGTGTTTGACCCTCAGCCATCCTAGATGACCTTTGAACTCCACCAAAAACAGTGGGGTACATCTTCTCACTATAACACATCAATTTACCACGTATGAAATCTATCCAAGCTTCGTACATGGAGATATCGTGTTAACAAGATTTTCAGAGCTTAACCCCCAGTGACCCCAAATGACCTTTGACCTCCACCAAAAATGATGAGATTCTTCCTCTTATTGTCAGGCATCTACATACAAAGTATCAAATTTATCTAAGCTTCCTATATCAAGATATTGTGTTAACAAGGTTTTGAGGGTTTGACCCCCAGTGACCCCAGATGACCTTTGAACCCCACCAAAAATGATAGGATTCTTCCTCTTACTATAAGGCATCTACATACAAAGTATGAAATTTATCCAAGCTTTCTACATCGAGGCATCGTGTTAACAAGGTTTTCAGGGTTTGACCCCCGGTGACCCCAGATGACCTTTCACCTCCACCAAAAATGATAGGGTTCTTTCTCTTACCACAAGGCATCTACATACAAAGTATGAAATTCATCCAAGCTTCCTACCTCAAGATATTGTGTTAACAAGGTTTTCAGAGTTTGACCCCCGGTGATCCCAGGTGACCTTTGACCCCTACCAAAAACAATAGGGTTCTTCCTCACAATATGGGGCATCTATGTACCAAGTTTGAGAACTGTCAGAGCTTCCCTTCTTGAGATATCGTGTTAACGAAGTTTTCAGGGTCTGACCCCCGGAGACCCCAGATGACCTTTCACCTCCACCAAAAATGATAGGGTTCTTTCTCTTACCACAAGGCATCTACATACAAAGTATGAAATTCATCCAAGCTTCCTACATCGAGATATTGTGTTAACATGGTTTTCAGAGTTTGACCCCCAGTGACCCCAGATGACCTTTGACCCCTACCAAAAACAATAGGGTTCTTCCTCTCAATATGGGGCATCTATGTACCAACTTTGAGAACTGTCACAGCTTCCCTTCTTGAGATATCGTGTTAACGAAGTTTTCAGGGTCTGACCCCCGGAGACCCCAGATGACCTTTCACCTCCACCAAAAACGATAGGGTTCTTTCTCTTACCACAAGGCATCTACATACAAAGTATGAAATTCATCCAAGCTTCCTACATCGAGATATTGTGTTAACAAGGTTTTCAGAGTTTGACCCCCAGTGACCCCAGATAACCTTTGACCCCTACCAAAAACAATAGGGTTCTTCCTCTCAATATGGGGCATCTATGTACCAAGTTTGAGAACTGTCAGAGCTTCCCTTCTTGAGATATCGTGTTAACGAAGTTTTCAGGGTTTGACCCCCGGAGACCCCAGCTGACCTTTCACCTCCACCAAAAATGATAGGGTTCTTTCTCTTACCATAAGGCATCTACATACAAAGTATGAAATTCATCCAAGCTTCCTACATCGAGATATTGTGTTAACAAGCTTTTCAGAGTTTGACCCCCGGTGACCCCAGATGACCTTTGACCCCTACCAAAAACAATAGGGTTCTTCCTCTCAATATGGGGCATCTATGTACCAAGTTTGAGAACTGTCAGAGCTTCCCTTCTTGAGATATCGTGTTAAGGAAGTTTTCAGGGTCTGACCCCAGGAGACCCCAGCTGACCTTTCACCTCCACCAAAAATGATAGGGTTCTTCCTCTTACCATAAGGCATCTACATACAAAGTATGAAATTCATTCAAGCTTCCTACATCGAGATATTGTGTTAACAAGGTTTTCAGAGTTTGACACCCGGTGACCCCAGATGACCTTTGACCCCTACCAAAAACAATAGGGTTCTTCCTCTCAATATGGGGCATCTATGTACCAACTTTGAGAACTGTCACAGCTTCCCTTCTTGAGATATCGTGTTAAGGAAGTTTTCAGGGTCTGACCCCCGGAGACCCCAGCTGACCTTTCACCTCCACCAAAAATGATAGGGTTCTTCCTCTTACCATAAGGCATCTACATACAAAGTATGAAATTCATCCAAGCTTCCTACATCGAGATATTGTGTTAACAAGGTTTTCAGAGTTTGACCCCCGGTGACCCCAGATGACCTTTGACCCCTACCAAAAACAATAGGGTTCTTCCTCTCAATATGGGGCATCTATGTACCAACTTTGAGAACTGTCAGAGCTTCCCTTCTTGAGATATCGTGTTAAGGAAGTTTTCAGGGTCTGACCCCCGGAGACCCCAGCTGACCTTTCACCTCCACCAAAAATGATAGGGTTCTTCCTCTTACCATAAGGCATCTACATACAAAGTATCAAATTCATCCAAGCTTCCTACATCGAGATATTGTGTTAACAAGGTTTTCAGAGTTTGACACCCGGTGACCCCAGATGACCTTTGACCCCTACCAAAAACAATAGGGTTCTTCCTCTCAATACGGGACATCTATGTACCAAGTTTGAGAACTGTCAGAGCTTCCATTCTTGAGATATCGTGTTAACGAAGTTTTCAGGGTCTGACCCCCGGTGACCCCAGATGACCTCTCACCTCCACCAAAAATGATAGGGTTCTTCCTCTTACCATAAGGCATCTACATACAAAGTATGAAATTCATCCAAGCTTCCTACATCGAGATATTGTGTTAACAAGGTTTTCAGAGATTGACCCCTGGTGACCCCAGGCGACCTTTGACCCCTACCAAAAACAATAGGGTTCTTCCTCTCAATATGGGGCATCTATGTACCAAGTTTGAAAACTGTCAGAGTTTCCCTTCTTGAGATATCGTGTTAACGAGCAGTGTCACAAACACACACACACACACGCACACACACACATACATACACACGCCATCATGACTGCATAGGTTTCTCTTATCATCGAAACCAATTATGAATCAAACAAAATACAAGGTAGACATGACAGTATTAAATTTATCCTATCTCTAATTCTTGAACTTAAGTAGATCAAAATGAAAGTACAACATTACAGTCATCTTCTAAAAGAATACATTTTTTTAACAGCTGGAAAAAAAGAGTATCTTACCAAAACAGCATGCATGTTATTTTTCAAAGAGCCATGAAATATTAAAAGCACATACTTATCATTCCAAGTTTAATTACCCCATCCTACTCCCTGATCCTTCTCCCCACCCACCCAACCCCCCCACCTTCTGGCAAAGAAGTGGGGCTTTGGAAAGTTTGGAGAAAATTTTTTCCTATTGTTAGAAACTTGTTTGCTGGCAAATGCAGCTGCAGGATTCCTGTAGCAGTTGCTATAATCCCATGCAGAAGACATTCATACTTGCATTGGGAAAGTGACATACTTACAAACATCAACAACCAAAGTTGAAAAGTCCCCTCTAAATTTTTGTTAGGGGGTATGGAGAGGAGGGGGTAGGGAGAGGACGGGGAGAGGTTGGACGTGAGTGAATAACATAACTGTAATGTAATGCAGCAAAATTGAAACAAAATACAAAAGCAAGACTAATATTACTTTGAAAAAAACTGAAATTTGCTTGTGAGGTCAGGGTTCTCCACTGGTCTGTTTTCTGTCCGGGGGCTCTTGTGATCGCCATCCTGGGGGGTCTAAGGGGAGGGGGACCCCCTTTGGGAAAATTTTGACAATTTAGGAGGGCTTAGATCGCAAATGGTGCAACCTACCTCCTTGTTCTTAGCCTTCCCTATATGTTCAAATCTGGGCATTTTGCGGTCATTTCCTTTTTGCAGATTGCCTTTTCTAAATATCTTTGACTTTACTTGCAGATCTGAAGCTCCAGTTTCCACTTGGACGTATTCAAGAATGAAGTAGTTCACTTAAATTTAACTGAAATTTCGGGTGAAAATCGGGAAACCTAGGGAACAGTTCAATTGAATGGTTTCGTTTAGTGGATGAGTTTGATGGTAACAGATTCCTACTGTGGAAACATATGAAAGAAATGCAGTAAGTGCATACTGAATGATATAAGAGCTCAGGTAAAAGTGAGCTGGGTTTGCATCTCCGATGTTTTATTATACATTGCTTGTCATGAGTATTTGAAATCAAATATAGGCAGTCAAATGACTAAGTTGTGGTGTTTGTTATTGAGTGTACAGCCAACTTCTTGACCGGGCGGGTCAATTTTTTGTGCGGGCGGCAAAGTTTTGTCCGGGCGCTAAAGTAGTGTGGCAGATTTTGTACGGGCGGAGCCCCGGACAAAACAGCTAGTGGAGAACAATGGAGGTGTAATTTCTGTCACTTAATTGGCTGCAAAATGAAAAAATCTGAAAAACTGTTTTACAGACAAAAATGCTGACTGAAAGAAAAAGATTTAAGAATTACCTGAAAGGTTCATCTCCAAAGTTAAACCTCACCCACTGGTATGTGCACACCGAACATGCTGGGTACCATGCTACACTGAGGTCAATGGCTGCAGAGGGGAATTAGAGGGGGAAACTATAAATATTAATATTTCTTAGCAGATCACCATCTCATACTAGAACACCAATGATGCAGTGAGTCATACCACTGGAGGTGCAAAGGGTTTGCACAGTGACTTCCGGTATGTTGAATGTTTAATTATACTTGATCATTGTCTATGGGCAAGGAGTTGCTAGCTTGACTATAGATGTGTGAATCTCAACACAATGACCTCAACTGCCCAAATAAAATTTGTCAATTAAGTCCTGACTCCCAAAACAGAGTGCACAAGATTTAACAATGAAAGGGAAAACTGGCTCTGTAAAATGAAGAATTTTTAACTAGCCACTCAACCCAAACTTCACATTAATTTGGCCAATTCAAAAATATACTTAGATGGAGGATACCACTAGTGAAATGAAATAATGATTCATGATTTACCTGGAAAAGCCACACCTAGATTTTTGTCATTGAGGAGATAGCTGATGTTACCATAGTGATCCAAAAGAGATGTCACAATGTCTCCAGTTTTCCATACTTCTCCATAAGAGTTGTCCTGTGTAATATGAGAAAGTTAGTTAGGTTATATTTCAACTAAAACCGGTTCCTGTTAGATTTGTATGCTGTGAGAATATGACAGGTTATTATAGAAATGCAAACAAATTGCATTACACATTCAAGCCCATTAGGCTTTTGGCAGATTTTCTAGCCAGGCAAATAATTTGTCCACTCTGCCATGTGGGGAATTTTCTCTCTCAAGTGTATACACTTGACCACAACTGACTGGACAACAAGCATTAAAAGGAAACAATTAGACATCAACATAGACTGTTTACTGCACCCTTTTCACACTTGTACATAAAAACTAGTTATATAATCAGTGGTTTCTGCAGTGCAAGCCCCAAGCAAACTTGAGTGTGATCCCAGTGATTACCCATGGCACAACCTGTTCAAGTGAAACATGGGAAGAACTGCACTTATATGGGAGGAAACTGAAAGGTCAGACAATAGGCTTGAATATGTTAAGGTATCTAATCACTCCGGCAATCCTGGGCAGAACCCTGCACACTAATTAACTTATGATCAATGTTAATAATTCAACCCCTCAACAAACCTCTGTCTGTTCGGCTACAGGACCTCGCCACTTCTTACATCTTACACCATCAAAGGAAAATGAATTATAGTCATCTCCGATACCAATTCCTGAAATATTGAAAAAAGGTAATTTACCACGTTTATACAAAGAAAATGTCAGATTGCTACAACCAAGTGGGTAAATATCCAGGTTAGGGAGGGCATGGAGTCTTAAAAGCAGGAGGTTCAGGAGTCAATACTGTGGAAGGGATTGATCCCCCTGTGAAGTAAATTTTTCAACCACGAGCAATTAACAATTTTAGAATTTTTGATTAATTTTCAGAGAGATGATATCCAAATGAAATGCAAATTGTTCAGCTGGTTGACCACCTATGTGAAGTTAAAGGACATATGTAATACAGGCTTATTCCATCTTTGCACTTCTCTAACAACATAAAAATAAATTCCCTTTGAGGCTAGTCCAATTTCACTACTTAATTGGTGCAATAAATGCAAACACATGCTTCACAGAGAATGTCAAAATGCATTATTTATGTTCACATCAATTTTCATGAGCAATCTTGAATAACCCTGTAAGTATAGCAATGGTCAGAAGCAACATTTAGAGAGTACTTCACAACAGTACACACAAACATACATGTGCACAGCATACTCTTCACAAATAAAATGAACGATTAAAATACCGCACCTTTTCGTGGTGCATATTGACATTTGTCATTACACCAGCCGATCTGGGTCAATCCATCTGTCAGTAGTTCCATCTGTAATAAAATACAAAACAATTTTCTTGTTTAATTTGAAAAATAATCAGAAATGATCTTTTTGCAAACAATAAATAAACAATGAATAGCAGACCAACGTCCTTTTGTGGGGCGAAGTTGCATCCCCTCTTTAAAGCGTGCCGACACATCAGAAAGTATCCCATCTTAAAATCTATCTCTATATAAGGAAGAAAGGAAGGCATGACTGAGTTCTCCTGATCCTAAAGTTGACTGATGTAGTTCACAGTTCTGGTTGGAAAGGGTATACCTTTCTAAAAAGGGTACAGTCTTTACAGAGCATACACAGTTGAAGGATGGTTTCCTAGTTCACACAAAGGAAAGGGTCACTAAGTCTTGTTATCATTTTCCCTGAGATTTTGAGGTCCATGATTATTCTATCTATTGTTGACCTAGTGGTGACTTCCAAAGTGTCAAATCACTAAGGAATCAGACGGGAAAGAGGGATTAGGAAAATGGTATTAAGCATGACTTCATTCATACCATATAAAAGAGAACAATTAGGCATAAACAAAGGTCGTAAATTTGATTGAGAAGAAGGGCACTCGACCCCTGCAACTGTCTCACAACAGCTGCAAATGATTTGTAAAGAGATTTAAGGTAGTCATATTACCTGGTAGCACCATCCCCCTTGCTGATTTGGTGAAACAGAGGGGGAAGGCGGTGTGGACACATTTGTTCTGACACTTTCAAAAGTCCAGTTGAAATTCTGGACCTACAAAATAATAGAATGTTATCACGATTAGAAGACCATATAGAGATAATGTGTTGTGTACAGTTGTGCAATATCTGTTAGTGTGATGTAATGCACTGTTATGTATGTATTCATAATGTAATATAACAGTGTACTGTAATGTGGTACACTTATATTTAATCTAAATGAGACTGCCATGAGTGGTTACTTCATAATGTCTGGAAAATTAAAGAGGTGGTGTCACTTTGCTACCTGAATGGTTAGTCACAACTGGATTTCAGGACTGCTGTAAAACAGCCTTATATGCACACAAGACTATTTCTAAATGGATGAGGTTAGGTTAGGTTAGATGAGGTTTAACGTCCCAGTTTCCAACCAATTGGTTCAAGTCGAGACGACCACGGCTTTTTTCCAGTTGTGGCTCACTGGCTTGTTTTCCACTAAATGGATGAGTATGTGTGTGTGTGGAGGGGGGGGGGGGTAGATGAAGCACTTTGCCCAAAATTTGAGTGCATTTTTGCCTTAAAATAGCATGTATTTGGCAATTAAATAACAAATGCTCTGCCCCATGATGGAGGAGATCTTAGAGGAGGGGGAGGGGGACTACAGCACCCCAGCCACCAACCCTTTATGTCTATGTAAACAGTAAAACATTTAAAAGAAAATCCAAAATTCTATTTGTTTGGACTGCCATTGATACCAAGTGAGCAATATTTACTAGTTTGATGCAAACTCTGCAATTTGATGTGCACACTGTTATTTCACATGACAAAAGATAAACAGTAAACAATAGTCCAAAGTGAGAACAAACATTATTTGACTGCCTTAAAGACAATAGGCAGTCTCCCCCCCCCCCCCCCAAAAAAAAATTGTTTTGAAATATCAGCCAACTCTTGCAAATCTCCTCTTATTTGCCTTAGAAGTACCTCTGAAGATGTTTTTGAACATAATATTACCAACAAAAGATAAAGCAAAGAGTTATTCTCTATCAATTTAACAATTTAGTACCAAAAATATTGTCACATGATCAAAAAAGGCCATTCATGAATTACAATGATGGTATACTAATTCTGATTCAGATGACTGCATTATGCCTTTAAACACTTCTGTTTAATACCACATTAAAGGAATGCAAAGAACAAAAAAATGTTCTCTCAATCAAGAGTAAGTTGTATATAAAATGCTGCCAAAAATTCACCTCAAGGTCGTCTGTACTTAAAAGCATGGTTCTTGTCATGTTGTTACGATCAAATCGAACTCTCGTTTCAGTTTCCTTCTCTGTGGCAGAGATGGTCTTGCACAAAATATTCATCGATGTTGCAATACAAAGCTTAAGTAAGAAGAGAAAAGTACATTCAAATTTTTTGGCACAATTTTACAGGGCATAATTTAGGATTCAGAATTTGATGATCACTCTTGGTAGACCAACCCAGAGCATCACGCTCAAAACTGACACTTGCTTGTGAATAGCACTGCTACACAAAAGGAGATTTAATAAGCCTTGCCCTGTTTTATCAACGATGACAGAAAAGAATTTCTGACCTGATATTATTAGTTAACAGCAGAAAGGGGCAAATTTCAGCGGTAATAGTAATACAGACAGGAAGGTGTAACTCTGAAATTAGTATTGATTAAAACATTGCACCATGTTGCACTAATGCTTTCAAATTCCATAAATATGAATATTCAAAAGTATTAGTACTATTTATGCATTGTGCCTGTAGTAACCATATAGCTCAAGTAGTTTTGTTATGCATACGAATACAAAATATAAAAAGAGTAGCTCTTTTCAAATATTTATGGAAAAATCACCCTTCCACCCCCCCCCCCCCAATAATTTTATAGGGGCTAATTTTGGGATCCACAGGGGCTATTTTCATTGTTTTTTCCAAATTCTTAGAAAGGGAATTGGGCAGCTTTTGTAACATATGTTTTTGCCACCCTCATCGATTTTTTTCTAAGGGTTACTTTGGCAGCTGCAGGGGCAAATCACCCCTTGCTGCTATGTATTTTATAAACTGGTTAGTGAGGCTGTGACGGTTAGTCCAAAACCAGAAACAGGTTTCTGCAGCTGCTAAGACCGGTTTTTAAATCAGAACCAGTTTTTCAATAAAGTACAATGGCCTTGCATATGAACCCTGCACGAGGTCTAGCCATGTTCTGGGAACTGTGGGAAGTTTTATGGAAGTTATGGTTGACGATATATTCCCATATACATTTGTTTCAAAAGATAGCAAACTTTGTGGCGAAAAAGTGTAAAATTGTCAAATTTTGAAACGGAAGTCAAACCTCGATCGGTTTAAACTGGTTATTTTTGACCACCTGGTTTTTAAGGTGTGCAAAAATTTCAAAACCGAATCAAACCAAACCAGTTTTAATCGGTTTCAAAATCAAAACTGGTTTTGTGAACAGACTGACTGGTTATTACTCACTAGTATATCTGTCTTTGGTCTGTCCTTGGCTACGAGCAGGTGGGCCCACAAACTCAAGACGGCACCAGACCTGCGAAGATCATCAGCTGGCACAAGAGATTGCTCTGAAAAAGACCCCACACTCATAAATTATTTATGTTATCCAACATGACACTCACAAGTTAGTGTTCTTTATATAGTAATCCAGGTGTACTGTTTGAATTTTGTCCTTTACAAAATGATCTTCACTCGTAAAGTGACTCAACACATCCCACCTAATCGAACAAAACATAGCGTCATCAGAAGCATTTTTGACTCTCATCCATGTGTCAGGGACATCAAAGCTTAAAAGGTAGGTGGGAGCAGGAGGGACAGAAAGATTCATTTACATTGAAATTCCACTGTGGCACCCAAAAGGGGTGGGGAGCCTCTCCAAGAATTGTAAGCAGCAGAATATGAGAGGCTACTAATCTATGTAACCTTAAGGTATTACCACAAAGGCTTTTTTATTTAACATAAAGCCACAGAAAGCTACATTAATCAGTGGTATTTATGACTGCTCAAGTGTCATCATTTTTCTACAAGAGTTCCACACCCACAATGTTGTTACTGTATACCCTAAAGAATTCAAATGAGTCTGTGGATAAGGGAGGGGGTAGGGGAATTTATTTCTAACGAAAATGATGCTTGAGGCATGGAGTCTACAGGCAAACTCCTGATAATGGCTCATAGGGAAATCCCTTCATAGAGCCAATTTTAGAAATGGAATAACCACAAAAATTTGATTTTTTTTTATACTTGCAAACCATTATACTGACAATAGACCTTATGCATTGACACCAGGCAATGTCAGTCTAGAGGAAAACAATGAAGCACACATGCACGAATGGCTTACATTTTGCACACACGTGTAGTAGACTTCTGTGCGTATACGACTGGTTGACAAATCAGCTGTCTGCACTTATTGGTGTAACTTGCAATGATACACGCTTTTCCTCCAAATGAGGGAGCACTTTCTGCTCAGTGACATCACATGCATAAGGTCTATTGCATTTTTCACAAGCAATTGAAATGGTGAATTTCTCTTCCATGCTACAGAAAAGAGTGCATGGGTAATAGAAACCCACTCCCCCATTCCTATGCAGAGACAATGGATATATACAAAAGAAAAGTCTTTCATACTGAATGCTTACCACCATGTTCAGCAGATTCTCTTGTTTCAGTCAATAATTTAGCCAGACAAAGCAAGGCTGATTGCAAAATGGCTGATGTGTTAGGTTGCTGTGTTGGAGTAACAACTATTTGGATAAGGTAGAAATTCAATAAGTTGTTGTTATATACATTGTTCTTTTTTGCAGTACATGAAATTACAGGATGCATCTACGTCTAGTTGTCATAACTGAAAGATGTAAGGATGCTGTATGTACAAAATGCCAGAGTTAAACTAAGGTACACTAGTACTGGCCCTAGTCACTGAAAATCTGTCTTTCAAAAACTTTCTACAACCCAAATTACATTCTCCATGCTATACCCAGATAGTTCAGTTATTGTAAAGACAGCAGAGGGTGTGTCAAATTTGCAAAATATACATGTTAGTGCTTTATTTGAGGTCATTACACTTTTCTGAAATTGTGGTACAACCCACGGATAAGGGGAGGGAGTGGGGCACAAAAGGGGAGCTGCATACAAGAAAACCCTCACCCCAACAGGAATTTTTTTCAGAACAAAAATACCACTGCCTTAATATACCTCTCCCCCCCCCCCCCACAGAAGAAAAAAAAAACAATACTTTGCTCTCCATATTGTGCCTGGTCTAGTTACTAGCCTGCTGTGGTTGTAACTAGGCTATTAACTGATCACAGATCCTAACCCAAACCAGACCCCCAAATATTTGTGAATACATACTGGTGCATCATACCCAAACCTCTTTACCCCTTCCCTTTCAGCCCCTAACCCAAACTTGACCCCCACATATTTGTGAATGAATACCAATGCACAAAATAACCACCCCTTTCATCCTGTGGGGCCATCAGAGCAGTCCTCTTTTTAAACACAAAACCAGTTTACCTTCGGTCTCTTTCTTCCCATCTTTCTTTTTCTTCTCATCTTTGTTCAATTCCAAGACTACTTCTTCCACCAGGCTTGAGACAGAGAGCCTCACATGTTCCACATCTCCTTGCTCTGGGTGGATGGACCCACCCTCTGAAATGACTGGTAGGAGACCACTCACCGAAGATAAAGATGAAATCTGGTTTCTACTGTCTGTTCTTGTATCACCAGAGTCACTTGCTCTGACACGTCTTGCCTCTGCTCGGCTCTCTGGCCGTGGAGGCAGGGAGCTGTTGAAGCAAATGCTGCTACTATTATCAAGCCAATGCTGTGTCATTTCTTTTTTACAAAGTTAACTGAGCTCAAATAGTTTTCCTAAGCAAACTTTTTCACTGGAAAAGTGCACTACATTTGATTTAAAATTAAGTAGTAGAGTTTGGAGAACAAACTAAAAGAAGTTGTTGCATCCCCCAAACATATAAGATAACATAACAGGTTAAGGGACAAAGGAGGGCTAAGGCCCCATAAGATGCCCTGAAGTCCATAACCCCTTAACTGAAAACAACCAACCAACCAACACCAAATGAGCCCAGTACATATGTAGCCCCCTCCCGATATCTCTATTTACAATTCGTGACTCCATTTTGACTGAGATAAATTCATAAACTGGAATCACATAGAATAGTCAATGATGATTGTGCAAATCAGTAAGTTGTGATGTAGGGTTGCACTGCATAGCAGGCAGCTCATACATAGCCAATGTGGGCTACTATAGCTTTGTCTAGGATGTGCATTAGAAAAATTTATTCATTTGTTTCTTTGTTTGTGTATTTCTTCCTTTTATGAGGAAGGACGAGAAGTTAACTTAGTAGGAAGAATTTTAACAGTCTGGGACAAAATAATTGGACCTAAGAAACTAGAGAATCAGAACTGTCACAAAAGCTTTAAAAAATTAACTGAAAGGGTGGCATGGCACGTCATCTTTAGCCATGCTTTTATAATATTTTATAGTTTTCATTTTCTTTTCATGTTACTTTGTTTTTAGGATATTTTGTGCTGGTTTAGTATTTGTTTCAATGTTTCCTAAGTTTTATGTAGAGCTCTTTGAGGCCTCTGCATATTGCGTTATTACTAAAAAAAGAAGCCCATTGTCATCATCGTCATTGTCATCATCATTGTCATCACTTTGCCATGTTGAGAAGGTGCTTAGCACTTAAACCAAAAAAGGGCACCCAAAGCTGGGATAATGGGACAAAATAATGCTAACACATTCTGTAACACTGAACACCAAAGGCAGCAATAAAGAATTTATCAGCAAGTGACAGGGTATTTCAAGGGCACCTGACAAACATTGAGGGCAGCAAACTACATATCCTAAGAACATCTTGTTGGTTTGAGCTCTGCTGTCACCTTTGCTTACACAAACCCCCATTGCCTGATGTACCATTGAGCAACTGATATCAGGAAATCAACAAAGATTTCTAAATACCTTCAAACTGAGAATCTTGTCTTGAATGGTCATTTTTTATTTTATTTTTTCATTTTCTTCTCCCAATTTTTTTCCCCCAAGGTATTCCAGGTCAAAGTCCTGCACAGCTCCTGTGTTAAATACTTTTGAGACTCCAAACTGCAATGACATACCTGATAATAGCAGCAACACTAGGCGGGATGGGTACCAAGTCAGAATCAAATACTTCACTTTTAGGACTGGATGATACCTCTGTAGACTGCAAATAGCCATTAAGCAAACTAGTGATGAATTTTACTAGCAGCTGAGCTGTTCCCAAAGATAAAAGGTGTTTTCTTCCAGACTCTGAAAAATTCATGAGCAGAAAAGGAGTGTCTTTTGGCAAACAAATGTTCCAAACAGAGTTACACAATTAAAAGCATGGTCTGGTGACCAAATTTGATGCTTTCAAAAAAAGCAGAAAAATTTTCTGTGTTAGGCAGTGAAAACCCCATCTCAATAGCATCTTGCATTCGGAAGATACAAATTTTTGAAGAAATACTACATTTTCAGTTTCCCTAGTGCATGATGGAAAATCTGTGATGTCATCTGGGCAAATGGATTTGATGTAGCTTTTGTATTTCTTTATAATGTTGATATCACTATATTGAATATTCCATAACTTTATTTGCTGTACCATAAGTATGGTACAGTTTTTCACTATATCTACGCGGAAAAATATCTAAACATTCCAACGGTATCAAATTTCAAGGACAAACATGGTAGCCAATTATAAAGAATAACAAGAGGAATCTGAGGCAATCTGCCCACTTTGGATCACGTTTTGTGACCTTGAGGAAACCTGGAGGTATTTCTTATTAAAAGTAACCAATCTTTAGGAAGAGATATCTTGAGTTAGGAATGGAGTTTTGATTTGGGGTTTGGATGACATGTAATGAAAAATTTTTATCTTTCATATAAGACCCTTACAAAATGCCACCAGACAATGCCTTTAAAAAGCCTAAAATACCTGAAAAAGTCAGCCTGAAGAAAAAAAAGTCTCATTACAAAAAAATCTGAAAAATCACTCACATGCAGAAGAACTTTCTCTTTATGACAAAAGTTTGTAGTTTTTAATTAAAAAAGTTACAGACCATTTTAAAACAAACAAACAAAAGAAGCAAGTTTGATCATAAATATTTGGAATAAATTTTCAAAATATAGCGAGAAGATGTAAACATATTTCTTCAAATGAGCACTAGTCAGCTGAATCAATCAAAAGGGTAGCTCTAAACTTCCATCCCAATCACGTGAAAAGATCTTGTCACATACACATAATGTCCGTTGACAGCGATTATGACATCTTTCATGAGTTTTCATATGATTGTTCTCAGACAGTAAAATACTTCCAAAAACCAAGCAAAAGCTGATCACAACCATATTAGATGGAAGATTTTAACTTTTCTTTAAAAAAAAAAGAAACTAGAACTCACCATAGGTGGACACTGTCACAAGAATATCAATCACTGCTTGATGGACCTTCATCTCACTCTCCGAATCACCTGTAAAAATTCTGCCAACAGTGGAAGGGAAAGTTTAAATTATTTTAAACAAAGTAAAAAAAATTTCATGAATATTTAGCTCAAGCAAAAGTGGACCCTGCTGTGGAAGTTACTAAATTTCTTGAGCATATGGAAATAGGAAGCAAGATTGAGCAATACTGACACTTGAATATGCAAATCAATCTACTTTTTTTAAGTTCATGGCCTGTATCCCATGTTGATCAGAAAATTTGCTGTAGTGGAGTCAGGAAAATGAACTTTATTCTTACATGAGGGTGGCCACAATATCTGGTGCAAGTATGGTAAGACAAAGAAACTTGAACCTTATCTGAGGGTAGCTAGAAGATATAATGAAATGGTGTTAAATCACAAATTTTACTCTTACCAGCAGGTGGCCATACGATTCAGAGTTACAGTCTTGGAGTAATGAACTTTACTCAGACCCATAAGAGGGCAGAAGATTTGGGATTGCGGTACTAAAATTATGATCTGAAATCTTACCTGAGGGTAGTCAGAAGGTTTGGAGTGGTGGTATTTGAGTATATCAGCAGATTCAAGTAGTCCTCCATACACAGGAAAACATTCAAAACATCTAGATCTTTTTTCTTCAAAGGACAGCCCACCTGCCAATCTTCCAGAGCCAATGGTTCTAAGATGGAGGGAAGAATCAGGCTAATGGTTCTCTGTTGCACCAGAAACTCTGAAAAATAAACCAAAATGGATGAATCAAATAGACTTGGCCAGAATCAGCAATGGAGAGAATTTTAGGCTTACATTGTGCATGTATTTTTTTTTTTTTAACTGTAGGGTGGACTATATGGTCTTACTATATATCAGTGAGACCAACACTGCCAACCACATTCCAAATGAGGCTCAATTTGAAATAAATCAGGTATAAAAATTCATTACAAGATTTTATGATACTACTTTTACCTAAAACTGTGTATTACCTACAACATGTCAGATACCTTGGTATTTGCTTCGGCAAATTTCACAGGCAATATTAAGAGAAATATTTGAAATATCATAACTCATGCACTGACATTTCCGCACATTAACCCTGGCTAGAATTGATGTAAATGAAGTGCCTGCCTTTAACAACTTAGAAACTAGAAGAGAGAAGACAATAAAATCATGTAGGCACCCCAGTCGACAAGGTAGGTACTGATTCACCTACATTCACAATTCTTTGATCACATGCTTAGAGACTTAGCTCAAATCCTCAAATTATATCACACAGTTAGTCCACATCAACTTTGCTGACATCAGTAACTTTGCTTTTGCTTAGATACAACCTTTTAAATCTATGATCTATGCCAGAAATGTTGAATTAAGTCCCTGGTTTTCCAACAAGGAACAAGGTAGCTAGTTCATAAACCAAACTAAGTACAGTTCTACAGATATTTTACCTAAGAGCATGCAAACATACTAAACACAGACATTCCCACAACCTCCAATCCCATTGTTCAGAAAGAAAAGCTGTCTAACCCTCACAGCTGTGATGCTACTGACATACTATGTAAATCGTTGAAAAAGACATTCTTCCAAAGAATTTCCATGGAAATGTTGTAAACCTTTTGGCAATTCTGGTGCATAATCTATTTTGTTTAGAAACCAGTGACTACTTACTCCCTTCCCTTCTGAACAACACTGCCCACCACTGTCCCCCTGCCCCCACCCTGTCCCATGTTTTGGGTGCTACACCCTAATGTGATCAAACTTAGCATACTGACAGAATCACTGTCAGTACTCCTACACAGGCAAAATTTTTCTAATTATTTCCAAATAGCCTTTACTCCTCATAATATAAGAAACAACTGTTTAAGAACCAGACCCTACAGAAGAGGACTCAAATCACCACAGCAGAAGTATTTAATAGTCCGAAAAAAAATAAGTATTACAAGTGTTAGTAAATGAACTCAACTGTAAGGAATGGTGGAAGTTACTGCTGCTCCAGGGGAACCAACTTCCTCCTGGATGGACCGGAGAGTTCCATCTTCATCCACCGTTGCAATTATGACACAAACATCAGTACTGGATATTTGTATGCTGCTGTTTGCTTCATCATCATATTTCATCTTCACATATTTTTGCAAACCTATACAAGAAAAACAAAAACATACAAAGATGCTATGGTTTGGTAAGTAGTTAAATCTCATCACAAACAACAAATATTGGAAAACAATACAAATGTTGCTTTTTTCACAAAAGTCTAGTGATGACTGTACAGTTTAGAGGCCAACCCATAAACATAAAGACTAAGACTAAGACAAAGGAAGCTGTAAGTCTTCACAAATGAGCTGAATTGATCAAGGTGTGAATGACAAATGAGGGTGCATACAACTTTGAGAGATACATAACACTACAATGGGAAACACAAAAAGTCATCATTCCAAAATTTTCGCAGTCTTACAAAGTCAAACCAAATTTTGATAACTTCTTGTTCAACTAACCAAAAGGATTCTTCTCGGAAATCATACCTTGAAAGTATCTTGAGCCTTCTTTTCCCTTCAAACAGATGAAAACAAATTCACCAGCATTCTCCATCTTCAAAAACTCTAGGCCAGGGACCTGGAACTCGACATGTTCATCACCAGCTGCTGTTAGACTGCCCTCTTCCAGAGGTAGAGGTACTAATTCTTGACTGAAGAGGCTATTCCAGCGAAAAAATTTTATCTGAAAGCAAAATTTCACTGAATTTTGACACAGTTATGAAAACAGTGGTACAGTACTGCAAAACTTTATTTTCTAGTAAAGAAACATTTACATATTTAGAAAACTATCAAATCATAATATAACAGTATAGAACAATGAAGGTAAAACAACATCACAAATCATGGTTATTTACAATAAATTACACGGATTATATCTACTTCTTTCATGTAATCAAAGGAAAATGTAAATGAAAAACAAACTGATTATTGCAACTCTTCACATTAACAGGGCAAATCTAGTCACCCCAATTTGAAATTAACACCAGAAAGACCAAAGGCTTAGTGATTCCTTGCCAAATGGGGATGCTTTGTTGCACTGAGGTTTATCCCTCAAATTTACAAGTATTAAAAGTATCCAACACTCCTGTCTTGAAATGTCGTGTTTTTTCAATGCATTTGGCCTTTGACCTCTGATGACCTCTGATGACCTCAAAGACCTCTGACCTCCACTGGATCTTGGATCTTGAAAATTCTTGGGAAATTTTGCTCTTTGACCTCTGGTGACCCCAGATGATGATCTTGGGAATTCTTGGGAAATTTTGCTTTTTGACCTTTAGTGACCCCAGATTATGATCTTGGAAAAATTCATTACCTATTACGTAGACACAGCTTGGTACAACCTGATTTTATAACTTTTTGTTCATATTAAAAACGTCAAATTAGTTACAAATACAACCATCGTTAAAATCTGGAGTACATAAGTCAGACTGTACCACCTTTAATCCTAGCTTGAGTTCTTCGCCACGCGCTGCAGTAATGTAGGCCTGCACAAACTATGAGGTACTGGGCTATGGGCTATCCATTAATTGCAACAATTGTCTACGTAACTCTTTCCAGGTCCTGACATTTTTCCCGCCGATTGTTACCACAGCCTTGCACAAAACTACCACAGTGATGTGTTTCAATCTCCCTTTATTTCTTTCTTTTAACTCTTTTGAAAAATATCCATAATACACACAGAATGTTTCTCTGCGTCTATGCCTTAAAAATTTACAATACCTAAGCCTAGCCATCTTTCTTTCTGCAACAGAGCTCACCCTGTATATGTGTCTGTGTAGGATACTGCATAGTACAGTGCACACTGTATAGTACAGTGCTTGTAGGAACGTGTTGAAGACCGGCAATTTTACGTACGCCAGTCAAAATCACAAAACTGTAGTATAATGGAAACAGACATCACATAGTTGCACTACATATCCTAATGTATGTTGTGTATGAACTCTACGGCCTATGCTGCACATATTATTTTTTGCTTACTTTTATGCATATGAATGACACATGAATGACAAACTGTATGAACATGATCCGAACAAATATATATGTCCGTACGGAAGCTCCTACGATCACATATCGCAAATTAACAAGTGGCCTTCTCTGTCTTTTAAATCTTTCCTTTTAATTTCCAACTGGTTTAACAATTGGAGAAACCTACCCCACTTGAATGTAGGATGATTTTAGTCAAGATAGGGTCAACCTTTTGCGAGTGCTTATTCATTTCTGGGGTATATCTTGCCGTTAAAAGTTCCAGCAGCTGTTTATTCCCCTTTATTTTGCAAATTTACAGTATCTAGCCTAAATGCAGGTGCGCTTATCGTGTACGTAACTATTGATAAATCATATGGCTGTATACAGCAATTAGGATGGTGTTTGTGGCCATACATTTTTGTTTACAGTTTATTTGGCAGCAACATCTTTTGTGTGTCTCTTTGTAGTAGCGAATTATCACGCTGTAAATGATCTAAAATATCGTGTGGTCACACCAGGGATTTTACTGATATTGTCAATTGTGTGTAGTTGTATTGAGGTGCAAATTGACTTATTGAAGCAGTGCTGCAATCGATTGCGTATATCATAGCAGATTTGAAACATGCAACCAATCGAAAGTGGTCTGTGACTAAATGATTAGTTGACTGGTGATTAATCGGTGATTAATTGCTTATCGCTGACAGCACTGTGATGAAGTCAGCGAGTAAAGTATCAATAATGTCTCTGTTACTTAGCAAGTAACAAATATTTGCAGAAAGGAACTTTAATTACATGCTCATACAACAGAAACTGACTTTCCAAGGGAATGAACAAAGGGGAAGGGGAAGAAGGGTAGCACTTACAGGAGCATTCAGTGGCTCTACCAGTCGTACATCTCCAACTGTTATAGTGAAAGACTTGCCATCTGATTCAGCACCTACCTCTACTGATCCATCTGATGGAAAGACAGACAAAATGTAATGGTTTTGAATAGATGATGAAAAGTTAACCATGTGGAATGTTGAGCAGATTACATGCTACTGACATCAATGACACATTCCTTCACTCATGATATGAGCTGCTTGGGTTCCAAAGGAAGAAGCATCACAACAAGTCAACAGATCACATTCCACATGAAGTGTGTTTGGACCATCAAATAAAACATGGTGATTACGGGTTTAGTCTATAAGCCCAGAAAGCAACCCATACATTACAGTACATAAACATACCATTTATTAAAAGACAACACAAATTAGACTGAGCTGTCCTAACCTGGCCTGAAGTTAATTTAATGTAACTAAAATAAGTATTGAGTGTAAATTTATAACATAAATGTGAACTGAGTCTCACTGTTATTCATTTCTACAACTTTCTCTTCCTAGTCAAATTGTTTTACATCCGTTTTACCCATTTGACTCCTTTCACATGGACACACAGTCTTTTTTTTTATGACTCCACCATTTTTGTTTCATCTACCAAGTAATAAACTTCTCCTTACATTCACTAAACTTGCTGCTGATAAGAACTAAATGTTCTCCTGCAAAATCAGTTTCCTACAATGTCCAATGTACATTCTACAAAAGTAAAATGCTATCTAAAGACTAACACTTTAGTGGTTGTAAACGATTATAAATTTGACCATACCTATCAAATGTAACATGACCAGTGTTTTAGCAGCAAAAACAGCCACTTTATCATTCTTGTTGGGTAAAGTGATCCAATTGATGAGGACTGGTAAAATACACATCTTTGCTAGCTCCATTTTAACTTCATCTGGAGAGGACGAACAAATTTAAGTTAAACTTGACATAAATGATCACTGATGCATCACTATCATATATCACAAGCTGATATACTAATGAGATGCATCATTATCATAAATGTATCACTATCGTATGTCATATGCTGATGTACCAATATACTATAATGCCAACTAGTGCCACAGTATGCATCACTATCATATATCACAGGCTGAAGTACCAATATAATGCAGACAGGTGCCACAGTATGATGTATCACAGACTACTGCCACAAAATGATACATCTCAGACTGGTGTCACAACAAGATATCACAGACTAATGCACCCACTGGGAATAGGATTGGTGCAATATATTTCTGACTGGAATACTAATATGATATATCACAGTACAATGCTTCAGTAGGATATATATTGTTAAAGTAAGATATATCACAGATTGGTACCACAATATGATATATCACACATTGATGCACCAACAGGATACATTACAAACTGACACATCAATACTATGTATTGCAGATTGATGCACCAATTTGTAATACTGTAGACTGATGCAACAGTAGGATATATTGTAAACTGATATACTAATATGATATACAGGAGATTGGTGTAACAACATGATATATTACTGACTGGTACCACTACATGTGACTGATGCACCTTTATGATGTAATATTGCAGATAGATGTACCAATATGATGTATTGCACACTGTACCCTTATATGTGACTGATGCACCTTTAAGGTATAATACTGCAGACTGATGCACTAATACGATACATCCCAAACAATCACAGGTGGGAAACAGTGGTTGGTTAAATTGTGCATTAAATAAAGAGAGTCTCTGTGAAGAAATCTTAAAGCTAGCAGCTGGAGGGTAATCAAAACATTAATGGACAAGACTTGGAGAAGTCTTATGTGGTAGGGGGACTTAACTTCTAATAGAATTAACACAGATAGAATTATGCCACTTGCTAACCAAAAGGCTGTGCAACCTACCTGAAATCATTGCCATGTCAATTAACATTGCTGAACTGAAGAAGCCCATGTCTGCATCACCCTTATCTGCAGCTAAAGCTTTCACAATTTCAAGGCCACCATTCTGGACAATTCTTAAAACAAATTTTTCTACAAAAAAAAAGTTAAGATACATTGATTGTTCTACCTTAAATGACACTATTTAACATCAAAGCTTAATCTATATCCACTCCATGTGAAAACTGAGACAAAATTCAAAATAAAAATTCTGTACAAATGCGATTCACAGAAAAAATTAAGTAAGCACCAGTATGTGTTCTGCCAGCACTGAAGAAAAGTAAAAGTTCAAATAAGCAGTGGCTTTAGACTGACTTTTATCTTGAATACTGAACTACAGATGAAAACTATAGTCTTTTGAAATTCTGACTCTTGAAACAGGTTTGGTACAAAAGAAATATTGCTGACTTCAACCTCTTGACAGGCAAACACTTCATGTAACCCTATCAACGAGGGGAAATCTGGACCACTTTGAAACTTTTAAAACTGAACAATGAATTTGACTTATTTAATCACTTTTCACTACAAAATCTCATGAAAAACACACCTTAATTTCTCTATTTTGGAAGGGTTTGACAGAAAGTTCAAATTCATGTGGTTCATTCAGTATTTTTATGCAAATGATTACCTACCTGTTTGAATAAAGTCTGCCAAAAGTTCAGTCATGAGCAATTTATTATCCAGATTCTTTTCTTTAGCAATGTGTTGGAGTCCATTAAGAATTGCATTTTCTGGGATATCTAACACCTTTTCCATGACTGTAGAACCTAACAGGAGCAAAATAAAGGTTAACAAGATCAAAGTGTTTCTTCCTATAACAAAGACAAAACAGTCAAGCAAAAGGGGTATTTGAAATTTTAAGAGTAAAATATTGACAAATAGGTGATTACATACTTCACTCACTGAAGTAATAACCTGTTTATGACCTCTTCTATGCAATGTATGCTTATAGGTTTGATCAACTGAGATGCTTTGCCTAATATTTGGCCTCAAATCATCCTTTATCAAAATCAGCTCTTGGAAGAAGTGCACATAGTTTAAAGAATGAATATATTTTGTAAACTTGTCAAAATAACAGACCACCTGTTAATGTATTAAAGGGAGAATGCAGTCCCCGCAATAAAGAATTGTATAGTAGACTATCCTATTTCCTGAATGGCTCTTGAGAATCATGTGACAGTATTTTTCTCACTCAATTGTAAAATTTACAAGGAGCAACTGCTTGATTTACCTTGAATATGCAATAGTTATGTTCTAAAATGTCATGAAAGATACTTGGAAGCGAAATAAGAAGAAATTTGTGACATTTAGCTATTCTTTCAAAATAAGTGTGGGGCAACAGCTTCTGACCTTTAATTCAAAAATATTGGGTACAATTCTTGCTCATTTTACATCTTTCCTTGACAGTTTTCCCATATTCTTACCTCCTTGCAGAAGAACTTTTAACAAACGAAGGCAGTAGTTTACAACCAAGTCATTCTTATCCTTCAGTGCTGCACCGACAGCTTTCAGCAAGGCTTTGTTCTCCATTATTTCTTTCAGAAAGGTTTCTGTAATGGGAAAAACAAATATAGGTTCTGTCACTAACAAAGGACTTGACCACACCTCAATAAGTGACACTAATCTGTCACTGTTCCTTTAAAGGGCCTATGCGGTTTTGCCAATATTTAAATGCAATATTTATTAGAATCCATGAACCCTTCCCGCTTTCCTCCTTGAGAAGGCATTTCCCATGATGCCTTACTCATTTAATTTAATTTAATAGCATGAAAAGTGTGCATTATGTCATCTGTTTTGGTCACATAAAATTGGTGGACAGCATCAGTGTATCATATGCACAGGGGAGACAGGCAATATACCCTTGAAGCAGTCAAAATACCTCCAACAATGCTGAGGCAGGCTAAAAAATACTGTATGTTATGAAAATTGCCCTCCTAAGTAATTGCTAGCAAAACCAAAAATAGTTGATTTGAACCACAACACAGCCCTATAAAAGCTTTCTAGGGTGGCAATTTTTCCAGAACATTTAAAAGAGCCACTCTGCAAAGAAATTATAAAAATTTGTCCCCAGGACCAGACCACTGCACTGAAAGTCACAACCTCTTTACTTTATATACATATACATATGTTAAAGGCCATATGTAAATACATCTGAGAAATGAATGTACGTCAATGCTAAGCTGTTTACTGTATGCATGAAGTATTAAAAAAGTGTATCATTTGCCATCCAATGTTGAATTCCATCTATTTATGACATCATCGAGTACCCTCTATAACTAACCAACTAATTAGCCAGTAATCCGCTGAAATGCAAATTAATTCATTCAAGGACAAAGTTTCTTCATCCATCGTTGATTTTTAGCCCCTCTTCCTACCTCAACAGTTGCTGTCCTTGTACCTCTCACTCTCAGGAAGTACCTTCATTGTCCAAGGCCAATATTTCACTGATGATCCTGCAGTAGACTGGCAACCCTATCCCACCAATGTACATTACACCCTCATACAATATGAGAATCTGAATGTGATACCTCTCTGTACAGCCACTCTGCTGGAGAATCTCTTCATCTCACTGATGTGCACACTGTCATTGACCAATCAGAGTGAGTTACAAGAATTTAAAGTATACCTTCAATTTGCCCTCCTCTTTCACCAATTAAGGCAAGGTGACTAATCACAATTTTTAACAGGTTACCGTAAACCTATTTTAAGGTGATGAGATGCTCCCTTTAAAAAGCTTAAAGGGGCTGTGGCATCTTTTATCCTGTCTCTTGTGTTCTCTCATCTCCTCCCTCTCCTGCTGCAATTACAGCATATTTTATATTTCATATTCAGGAATACCCCTTTAGTTCTAAATACAATTGGTGACTGCACTTTGATTGACATCAATTCAAACAATAGATCCACTCTGGTTGGTCAATGATGACTTGTACAGTCAGTTATGTTCCCAATTTAGCTAACACACAGTTGTGTGACAATATGGCCTGGAGGGATTGAAACTTTGTGCAGGCTACTGTGGCTCTGTCATGGAGGTGTACTATACAGGTGCTTTTTTGTTTTTTTTTGTTTAAACCAGAGGAGGGGCTAAAAGTAAACTTAGTAGGGAGATTTTTTGCTGTCTGGGGTGAGAATATAGAAACTTTCACACAGTGTGTAGTGATTTTATGGATCAGTCTTATTAATATGCTTTTCGTTCTATGCCACTTCCCCTTCAAAATTCAAAATGAAAAGGCTTTGGCAATGATATTTACCTACTACCTACAACACTCTACACACTTTCTACTGGTTACTTTACATAAAAGAAAGAGTGCCATAATTGCCAACATAACAATGAAATCATATCTAAGCCAGTAAACCTTTGATACATACCTCGTCTTTCACATAAAGTTCCCACAATTTTCATGACAAAGCTTTTGAAAGCTCCCTCCCTTGTTTTCAGAATTGTTACAAAGTTCTTCACAAGGTATGACATGGAAGTTAGCTCATCTGTGCACAGATCTAAACCAAACAATAAAGGCAGTTAAAGGAATAAAATAAATTAATACATACATTACTGTTAAACAAATACACCTGAAAAAAATGCTGCAATAATATATTTAGACTTTTGGACAATATAACTTAGCTTTTTGCCCACTTTCTATTAAAACTTATTACTTAAAAACTAAAAAATTCAAAAATGAAAATAATTTCAGACATTTTAAGTAGGGTGGTAATGCCAACCTCATGCTTGAAAGCTGCTCACTAATCAACAACCCCTCCCCTTTGAAGCTGACGTATAAATCTGGTACCAACTCAAATCCTTATGGTTTAGAGATATTAATATTATATCTTCATGTCTGATCTGCTAGCTCCTTGCCACTAGTAAGCAATACACAAATGGAATAGGTCTGCTCAGTCTCACATCATTTCTACATATAAAATATCTTATAAGACCAGAAAGCCCAAAGGCTTAGTGATTCCTTGCCGAATGGGGATGCTTTGTTGCACTGAGGTTTATCCCTCAAATTTATCTTTCTTGACTACATCATTTTATGTTTTAACAATTTGACCTCTGCTGACCTCACAAAAAAGAAAATCTGAAGTGTCTTGAAAGGGATTCAACTCCAATGGATCTTGGATCTTGAAAATTCTTGGAAAATTTTGCTTTTTTGACCTCTGGTGACCATAGATGACGATCTTAGGAATACCCATATCATGATCTTGGGAATTTGACCCCAGTGACGCCAGATTACAATCTTGGGAATTCTTGGGATATTCAGCTTTTTACCTCCAGTGACCTCAATGAGAAAAGTGTCGGTCATTGCTACCTGGTTGACCTCCACCAAAACAATAGGATTTTGGTTTTTGACCCATGGTGACCTCAGATGACCTTTGACCTCTACCAAAAACAATACGGTTCTTCCTCTCAACACGACAAATCCATACAGGCCACTCCTATCTTGAGATATCATGATTTCAAGGTTTTCGGTCTTTGACCTCTGGTGACCTCAAATGACCTTTGACCTCCACCAAGAACAATAGGATTCTTTCTCTCAAGATGACAAACCAAGTGTCCGTCATTCCTACCTTGAGATATCGCGATTACGAGCTTTTCGGCTTTTTACCTCCAGTGACCTCAAATGACCTTTGACCTTCACCAAAAACAATAGGGTTCTTCCTCTCAACATGACAAATCTATATACCAAATATGAAAAGTGTCGGTCATCGCTACCTTGAGATAGCGTGATTACAAGCCATTTACGAGGTTTTCGCAGTTTAACCTATGGTGACCTCAGATGACCTTTGGCCTCTACCAAAAACAATAGGGTTCTTCCTCTCAACATGACAAATCCATATACCAAATATAAAAAGTGTTGGTCATCCCTATCTCGAGATAACGCGATTACAAGGTTTTCGGTTTTTGACCTCTGGTGACCTCAGATGACCTTCGACCTCCTCCAAAAACAATAGGGTTCTTTCTCTCAACATGACAAATCTATATACCAAATATGAAAAGTGTCGGTCAATCCGATCTTGAGATATCGCGATTACAAGCAGCGTCACAAACACACATACACACACACATCCACACACACACACACACACACATACACACACACACACATACACACACACACACGACATCACCATCGCATAGATTCCTTGCCTGCCTACGGCAAGGAATCAATAAAGCTGAACAATAGCATCATGAGGTTTTTGAGTTCATATCAGGTTTATGATTTGGACGTGTGTATCAATAAATGAACAAACCGACTGTAGAAGTCCAGACCTTTACCCCACCTACTACTGTACATGGTAACTGACTTAGCAATGCATCAGGTTAATGCAACAATTCAAATTATCACAAATGCATACTGTGCTATTGGGGTAGCTTACAATGATGACTCAAAGGGAGCTTTATGTAAACACTACGTGCTCTCACAAAGGCCAGTTCCTTGCACAAGCTTTGTGTAGATACTCAGGGTAGCTTGACATACCAATCATAACAGATGACCTTCGACTAATCTTAATAAAACTTTTGTCTCTCATCCAGTGTTAATTTTGAAGAGAGAGAAGTGGAAGGATTGCAAACTGATGATCTAAAGACTAACTAAAAATGGATGGGCCTTCAAAATCAGCTAAAAAGACACCAATATAACCTTTGATCTGTAATCTGGGTGTAATTGGTAATCCACGCAATCCAATCATGCTTGTAAGCAACTCTGATGATATTTAGGTAATATCTCTAGGGCAAGGAGACCACTTAAGATTGACAAACTACAATAGACCCGTTTCCAAATATCAATCCCAAAGGATTGTGGGATACAGGTTTGGTGAGCGCCGTTCTTGACTACAGTAAAATGCCATTGACCAAAATGATGCATACAAAAGCTTTATCCCACAATCCTTTGTAATTGTTATTTGGAAAAGGGTCTATGCAAAGTGACCACAGGAAGCCCTTTCAACTAAATACTTTCATATAACCCTGAAGGCACCTCACCCAAAGATAACTGTGACCAACTTTCAAACTGATTCTTGGCACACTGTGCAAGACATAAGCCCCTGAACACAACTGTGGCGAGGCAGACAAACAGGATGCACCATCATGATGTAAGCTCACACAGCTTTGCTGGTACAAGATAAAAATTAAAGAACATCATCCTACCATTGTTAACAAATTCCTGAATAAGAGCCAAGGACCAAAAACTGAGTTCCACATCATCAGAAACAGATGAACTGACTGTTGGCATCAGTACAGCTGGTTTGGCTATTTCTTCACAAAGGGACTTTGAATCTTCAAGAAAAGAAATTTATGAAAAGTATGAGAGTTAAATAGGTTTAATAGGATACTAAATTATATTTAACTATGCAGATACTTTTTCAACTCAAATGTTGGCACTTGATTGATTGATGTTTATTCAGTAACTCATAAAACTACAATGGAAATGGGTTTTACACAAATGCAAGTATTGTCTTGCTAAATGACAGCAAGGTCAAATCCCTGGTCAATCTTGGGGAGATTTTACCTTTTTATTCTAAATTTGAATGAGTCCACAACAGCTGTGAGAAGTCAGCTTCTTAAAGCTAGTAAGAATACAAACTCTAGTGTTCGGTACACAGAGATGTGAACCGCAAGTGCTGACAAATTTACAATCAAGTTTTCACCCATCATCAAGTTACACTCTCAATCTGTCTGGAAATTGTCAACCATCTAAATGCTTCGAATTAAACTTGTATAATAACAATCTTCCCTTCCAGGCAAATTTAAGGTATGAGCTGTACTGGCAATGTGGCAATATGACATGCACTGACATCACATAAAAAACCTTGTGATTGATTATTTGTTAAATAAAGAAGTGTCATAAGCTCTAGAGTTTGCTTTTCATTTGTATTTAGAGTATATGTTCATGAAAATGTTGAGTTTGACCAGCGTTTTGAATGGGGCGTTGTTGTCATTTAGCAAGACAATACTTTGCATTCTGTGTAAAACGTAGATGTGTTAACCTTTCATATGCAAAGCAGGACAACAGATACAATTGTGATACAATGAATGCTGGAAAGGTAAAATGTTCAACAGACCTTATGCATTGACAACATCATTTTGGCAGGTAAACAATGAAGCACACTGCACGCACAATGTAGACTTCACATGCGCTCCTAGTAGACTTATATGTGTATCCAACCTGTACACAAAACAGCTGTCTGCATTCATTGGTGTAAGTTGCAATGATACATGCTTGCCTTCACTGGAGGCACAGTTTCTGTTCACTGACATCATATGCATAAGGTCTTTTAACACAGTCACAGTTAATTGACCCAATACACTATATACAACTCTACAAAATAAAGATTGCATAAAATTCCACCTTTTTCCAGAAGAAAGGAAAATACAACTTTACCATCAACTGAACCAATTAAGATGACAATGGTCTGTATGGTTATCCTTTGCATGATATTATCGCCATGAAATGTGATAATTCTGTCCGCAAGAACTTTGATAGCTCCAGCTTGTCGAACTTCCTTCGTCGTACCTGGAAAATAACGAGCAGACACAGTTATGAGAACATACCAACATTTGCTGCCTGTTTAAAACCTGAAAGAACTGAAAGAAAAGCACATTTCAGACACTATTAGCAAAACAGAAATCACTTACCAAGACCTGAAATTTGAAAGAGAAGTAGAATGCTGTATCGCAATACTTCTTTGTTTTTACTCTCTCGTATCAACTGGAGGCACACCTGGATAATTTCTGGACAAGTCTGAACGAGGACATCTTTCTTGGCAACTGGAAGTACACAAAAGTTTACAAAAAAAGTTCAGTGCAACCAAAATTTGTTAAGAAGCATGGAAAAAAAGCCATCAGGCAAAGATTTTGTCCAGTTTACAATGGAACTTGGGAAGCATGAACAAGCACAGGATGAAAATAAGATGCTCTCCAGAGATGGAAGGAGAGAAATGAAAAATAATTTGATAAATCTCTAGGTTGTTCTGAATCAAACATCTTCTACAAATCCCAATGCTTAAAATCCCCAACTGTGAAAGACACACTGCCTGTCCATTTTCAAGCCAAACTTTCACACATATGATTTCACTAGCCTAATTTTTTTCAGTTACAACCTAGTCTAGCTTCAAGTGAAAATGGACAACTTTGGTATTTGTCTTAAGCCCTTAACTCATGAAGATGGATTTGCTGTTATTACTCATCCTGACAGATTTTACAAGTTTGGTTTAACTGCTATGGCAAAATTTTGTACTTGTAATCATGATAATAAATCTTGTGCTCATACTTACAAGTAGAGATACTTTACTTGTACTCTTGATCATGACATAATGCTTTCACTACAAGCACTGCCTTGAAATATACTTAAAATTCATCTGAAGACACACTTCTCATGTTTGATTTACTTTAGTCAACAAAGCAGTAATTAGTTGCAACTTACAGCGGGCGCTAACACCCAATGACCACTGCTCATTGTGACTGGTTACTGTGTATTATATAACACCTTATTAATTTCTCTACATCTGATTGGAAGATTGGTGGTCACATACCATGCGTGATTCGGCACTATCATCAAGATTGTGGTGCTCGACCGTTGGTTAGTATATACTATCCCACAGCAATGAAACAGCGATGCATTGAGCGCGCTACGTACACGCTATGCCGCGTCTCAAAAAATCACTGCAGCATTGGGGATGGTACACTGTTTCACTGACGTCAAGTGACCGGGCGTCTCGTTGGTTTCGAATGGTAAGATCGAGTGTCTCTTTGGTTCGAAGGACAGGCATCCGTTGTGTCACAGAAGTATCTATGGTAATGCCGTGCGCGTGTGCTGTAAATATGCTTATTGCGTATGTGTGTTTTTCCCTTCAGTGCCTGAGAATCCTACGCATTTGACGTCACAAAGAATCCCTCCTTATTAGGTACATAAACGCGCAGTTAGAAAACGACAAACCATGGAGCTACTACACGGACAAACACGAATCTATAGTGACCGCCAAAACACAAATTTAACCACCGACTAGATCAAATTTATAAGGTGTTCTATAAAACAAATAATGAATGTTTTTCATTTGTGAGATAGTATGAATAATTTCAGTCGTTGAAAGATTGAATGTTCTATTCAACTCGGCTTCGCCTCGTTGAATAGAACGTTCAATCTTTCAACTCATGAAATTATTCATACTATCGCACAAATGAAAAACATTCATTATTTGTATACTAGTGAAACTATGTAGCAGTGTCAGTACTATGAAAGACCCCTCCTACACATGGTCACTTTAAAGGCCCTTGTCTAGCTTATAAAATATACCTTACACTACATGACTGCCAATGACAGTCTCATCTGCCAACATCACCCTTGATTCGCTAAACAGGATAGCCTCATCACCACACAGGAATGCAACCCCCAAGATGGGGAAATTCATCTTCAAACTAGGACTGTACAGACACACAAGACCTTGTCATGTTAACAAAGTAACTATCTGAGTATTGCCTGCAAAGCTCGAAAAAAGAATTGACAAAGCAAGGCATAGTGTCTTTCAGCTAGGAGAAATTTCAAAGGGCAAAAACAAACATTCAGGGGTGAATTTGGAAATCAAAGGGTACTGAATAGTGTAGAGGGCACTTGGGCTATTATATCTTTCAGCCCTTTGGGCTGGGGGTTGTAGAATATGCCCACGGTATTTCCCGCCTGTCGTAAGAGGCGACTAAAGGGAAGGACTTGCACTGTATTTAAACTTTGCTTGACACTATATAACGCATTTGTGTTGATGTGTCGTTAAATTTCATCTAACTAACTATATCTTTCAGTTTAGGTAAGTTTGGAAGGACACAAGAGTAAAGAGGAAAGGTAAATGGATGGTCTCTGTTATATTTAGTTATTACACCCTATAACTGTACTAAATTCAGCATACTTGCATTCAATACAGGCTACAAATCTGCCTTCTGAGCTCAAGGAATCTTATTTGAGAGGTCAGGAACCAATGATGGAAAGGGATAAACCCCTTCCATAAAAAAAGGAAATGTGACTCACCAGAATCAGAGAGGAAATCACACACAGTAGCAAGGGTCATTCTTTGAATTTTGATGTCAAAGATGCTGTCACAACTCCTCGATGTGAAATATTTTTCTCGATCCAGAGATTTTTGAAGGCATAAGGTCAACAGCTTGACAATTTCAGCAAATGGCAATGGGACTGTAAAGTTAACTGTGAGAAAACAAAATCGACATCTGTAATTTTAAGAAAGGAAGGTGGTATAATCAATCAGGTTTTGAAGCTCTCTATGCCAAGTAATAAGTTTGCACTTAAAAATATTCCAATACCCTAATTATTCAATATCACTTCAATGGATTTTCACCATGAGGCAGCCACAGAGCACAAAGAGATAGCTACTGCACCTTCTAGGTCAAGAACTGAAAAATTAGGGACCTTTTAAAATTTTCTTGGGGCTGTGTGAGGATGATGGAATGGTAGAAAATGGAAGGGGGTGGGGGGATGGCCCAGGGCTCAATACTATATGCTGGGGGCTATGATGTAAAATGTTTCAAAAGTGTGGTTCTACATCAGAAGTCTAGAGAAACTTGGGCATTTGTATTGAAATGTAGTCTATAATGTCAACATATAGTCACACCCATTCTATTTTGATTTATGAGTTTTCATGACACAAAGGAGTTTTGAATGCATACCTCCGATTTACTTATCACAGGGTAGTAAAACTAACCTTATCTTACAAAAAAGGTACTTCCGATACCATTCCATCACATGGGATCAATTTAAACACATACATATTGTGTATTTTATGATTTCTAAAACAATGAGAACAATATTTCTGTATCATAGAGATTCTTGACACTTACCACTCTTGAGAACCACACAAAACACTGAGCAGGCTCTGAAAAGCTCATTTTCATCTTTGCTCCGACAGCCTTGGATAACTTGTTGAAAAGCTTTCCCTTTGTGTCAAAATGATACAAAGTTATGTAAACATCATTTCCAATGAAAAATTTTTCACACTGGGTTTCTAATTTGAAAACATCAACTTACAAAAACTAGGACTCTGACAGGGTATCAAAGACAAACGAGAGGTATAGACAGGCAAAGAATGATTCATTTACAAGGAAAAGTACAGAACTTAGCTTAGAGTACCCGGGAAAAAGGATCAATTTATTTTCTTTCCATTCTGCCTACCATTTATAATGTAACTCTGATTTAACTTTTATTGTAGAGTATCAGGAACTGAGGGCCTTGAGGGCCTTGCTTTTCATTTTTGGCTTTTCAACATTTTGTACTGAACACAGTGTCACACATATAAAATCTTAAAATATTTACACACTTTCAACAAGTTCAATTCTGCTATGGATCGGTACATGTGCAAAAACTACAATGTGAGGGACAAAAGCCCATATTCCACATATGGTGATGCCTGTACATGAGGTGATGCCTGTACATGTGGTGATGCCTGTAAGGCACAATAACTTACTTTCAAGGATTCTATCCAGTAGCATTTGCTCTGCACTCTGTCTAAGGCTGACATTTGGAGACTTCGCTAATACAGCTAGTTGTTCATTGGTTATTGCTGGGAAAAGAAAGAGAAAAGTAGAAGAAATAGAGTCACAAAATTATTATTATTACTCAACCTTTGAAAGGCTTGCATTGGTCAAGAGATTCCTGCCACCAAATAATGGTATTGGAGCCAGTTTTGACTGGGAAAGTGTAGAAAGCACGCGATATTTTTAAGACACAAAATCAAAATATTTCATTTGCGAAAAAAAAAAACTATTCTGAATGCACACAGGATTACTCCTGATATCTATAAAGAAAATTTCTGGTCATCACCCAAATTGTTATCTGATACTTCCTATCAATATGCAAGTCATTTGAATCTCTATCTCAAACAATGCATTTGACCACTGGACAATCAGCTAACATGACATGAAAGTCCTTTTAGTCCAAATTCTTGTAGAAGTTGACCACAGTTAATCAGGCTCACATCATAACAAGGTAACAGAACTCCAGCTCTATCAGCACAATGTGGGCTCAAGTGAATAAATGAATTGTGGTGCTTAATAAGTAGTTCCAGTGGCTACTAGGGCTTGGCCAGATCATATCCGGATTGAGTACGGTTGTGAAGATACAACTCGCTGGACTAAAACCACAGAATGTGAAAGTTACTGATCATCACTAATAAGACTTTCCCGGGCTATGGGGGACTACTCGGGATTGTAGGCTTATGGGCATTTTCCTGGCATGAAAGTATGTTTGAATTTATCCAAATCAATGATGAACTAGTTGCTGAACAATGGTATCATCATTTTGAGATGAGAGACTCAGTCTGAAACTGCTGAAGCAAACGTGGACACAGATTACAAAGGTGACTCATTTGGCAGATTAAACCATAGTAGCCAGATCATACAGGAACAGGTATGTACAGAGAAGTCTGATCAGAGGTGAATTCAGTGGAGCCTGGTCAGTAAGAACCATCTGTAACACAAATACAGGATCCATCAAATACACAGTCCTGCACAGTAAGGTATGTCCAGCATTGGCTGTTATGGACAGAGAGAGGCAGTTATTCTTGCCCAAGTGATTTGCAGAGTCGGTGTGTCAATCTCCAACTGATGACCACCACTGGTGGAGAGGAAATCCAACCAAGTTGTCCATTCTAGGATCAACCTGCTGAACAGTAATGTTAATGAATGATGCAATGGAAGCATTTTATGGCCTAGTGAATAAAATATCCTTGCATTTGCAGACAGGTCAAGAAATGGAACCTTGGCCAAGATTCAGAAAATGGGAGACTCACTTGTTGTGTAAAATGCCTTCCATCACACTGGGGCCGCAGGCAGGGTAAAGACGTTTCGAAAAGAATGCTGACGTGATTCCTCCAATGCAAAATGTTTATGTAATGTCCATTTTAGGGGGATAAGTTAGGTCAGCTTGAATTCATGCCTAAGCTGAATTATCAGATTAATTGGAAAGCTACAGTTGTACTTGGGGGACAGTGGTATTGGAACTGTAAAACATAATTTCAATAGTCACCCTGTCAAATTGAAAATAAATGGGGTTGGTAGAACCTACCATCCAATTCTTTCCTTTATTCGTTCGCTTCAATTTGACATCGATATGTTAGCAACATCATGCAGGTCTAGTAATTGGCTTACTCTGGACAATGCTTTGATGAGTAGGTATATGCCGCCATTAATTTAGGGGGCCAAAGGGGGGTGCTACAAAACTCAAAACGACTCTTTCATTGAAATAAACCAATGAGGTCTGCTCCTTCCTAAAGAACGACCGTTATGCAAATGAGCTGCAGAGGCAGAAGTCTAAATTTTGTCACATCAATTGGAAAGTTCCTGGAAGTTTCCTGAAATAACCGGGTATACAGATTCAGATTTTTACATAAACCCTTACAGGTATACTCTAACCCGCATCACTGAGCATTTAAAAATGCAATGTGTTAATTTTCCAGCGACTGGCAATGCTATGGCAGTAGCGACAAACCCCCAGTCTTGCTGCAGATGTAGCCCTTTTGTATGAATAATGTAATCCAGTGTAAGTCTTATAGAAATGTCAAGAAGGATAAAAGAAACAGATTACTGTGTGACCTTGGCAGTGTAAACTTCATTTCAAAGAGATGTATCTCCTTCCAAATAACAACTCCCTGGTCAAAGTACCTCTGCCAAGCAATGATGTCTATCTTTCCTGAGGTGACCCTGTCTGTTTCACTGGTGCAAAGCAGTGTGGAGAAAGGTAAAGGAATGTTTAAAGGTAAAATGCAGTCACCCAAATCACAGTGAGTATGCCCTGTCACTCTAGTTCATGAATGGCCTATTTTGATCATGTGACACTATTTTTGTTAGTGAATTGTGAAATTTAAGGCAAATTTCTCCTTGCTGTACCTATTGTTTCTAATAGTTATGTTCAAAATGTCTTCAGAGGTGCTTGTAATCCAATAAGAGGAGATTTGCATGGGTTTGCAGATTTTTCAAAGAAAATTTTTGGGGCAACTGCCTATTGCCTTTAAGGGTAGTTTTATGCTGAATGTTTGAGCAACTGAAAAATGTATGTTCTTCCTTATTCCTCTCTTCACATCTACTACACAAAAATGTACATATTTTACATATATTTCTTTCCTTCTCTTCTCAAATGGCACCTGTAGGTAAACTAGTAAGCAGTCTGCTGACCTAGTATTTGGCTCCCCATACTAGGTCAACAATATACCCCATTGCAAAATTGGGCTACAGCATCTTCAAAACTTTACATTGGTCTCAATCTTTCTCAACTTCAAATATACTCAGGACCAGGTAATTGATCTCTAACGGATTATTAACATGTTTGAGAACCCTTCACTCTAAGAGTACTTGCACTTAGTGTCCACAAAATGTCCAAAAATTCTGATTTATACAAGCACTCCTGTTTTTTTTTTTTAAACATTCCATAAAGCTGCTTAATTTTGTTACTCTGATCTGGAAAAATACTGCACAAAACTCCCAGGTGGAGTCAAGTGTGCAGGGTTTGGTGAACACAAGAAAAGTTAGTCCTCCCATCTCAGGAACCCTCAATGCAGGGTCCTTGAATTGCTTGGGGTCCTCAAGATCTGTTATATTCTGGGGGAGAAGGTTCCAGTCTCTTGAGGTAGGATGAAAGATGCTGTATTTGTAGCAATCCTTGCTGGTTTGGGTAATAGAGAAACTGTTCGAATGTTGATACCTAGAAGGCCACATGACCGGTTGTAGGAGGTTGACAGTTGGCAAGGCAAGGAGGCCCAATCTAGCTTTATGGAGAGTAACAAGCCTATTGTTGTTAACAGACATTCTCTCTTTTAAAATATCCCACCCTAGATCCTTCAACATTTCAGCTACACTACTGTGGGAGCGGTACCATGACTTACCGCCTGGTACCTACCACCCCGAAAAACAGTTCCAACCGCCCCATCATATTGGGGAAACTCTGAACCATTTTTAATGGAAGTTCAATTCGTCTTGCTTTTCTTAGCCTCCCATTCATAAACATTCGAGGTGTTTTACCGTTAAAATAGATCAAAATATAGTGAGGCAAAGTGAGATGGCAGTTTAATCTATTGATGAAACATTTTGATCTTGTGTTGCCATGATGTCATGTAGGAAACAGGCTATGTTTTGTGATTTTACCGGAATTGTAATGAAATTTTATAGTTACTTAAATTGTCCTGTGAAACAAGAGCCCAATGGGCACTGTGGTTCCTTGCTGAATGTAATGAAACTGAGCCAACTACTGAATGAACCAGTATTTCTGTGGATGCACAAAATCTGCTCTGTAGACAATGCACACCTTGTGTTAACACAAATAAGCATAAATAAATTGCTCTGAAGAAATACAGGCACTTCATGGGATATCAACACAGACAGTATACAGTTACAATTTGTTTTATTCAATTAAGCAATCACAATTCATCCACACTCAATCGCAGAGATGCCAACATTTGTCATAAGGAAATAGTAATGTTTTTTTTTAAATGACGTACGCCATTAATGATTGCCGTCCTGGGGGAGGGGTCTAAGGGGAGGGGGTGTACCCTCCCCCTTTGGAAAATTTTGCTTATATGAAGGGGGCTTAGATGCAAAATGATGGAATCTTTTGCACATTTTGCACTTATTTTGTGTTGAATCCATTTTGTTGTATCCATTTTTAAGTTAAGTTTGGCAGTCATTTAGGCCAAATTTGGGCCGATTATTTGGACAGGCTTGCCCTATTTATGGCGCTTCAAAATTCTTAAAGGGAAATCACCTGCAGACCCTACCCTTACGGGTATATGGATGTTTTGCCCAAAGTGATCCTTCACTGTAAAAAAAATTCTGTAGACAGTGCTGTCAAGTTGTTGCAACAAAGTGACAGCACGATTTCTGTTTCCTCTTTGTATTTCTTTATTTTTTGTTCTGTAATCCAACGGATGTCTGTACACTTTTTACCGTGTTTGTAATACAGTTGCTCACACAGATGTGTTAACACTTTTGTTCCCGTACGGGAATTCCCCAGAATTGCGCAATCAGTCAGTGTAACGTTTAGCAGCCTAACGCCGTGACAATACAAGTCCCACAGCTTATATCCCAAAATGCAAATTCAGAAGTCTGTAGTACATATTAAAAATTCATTTACGGTTACATAGTCATATTTTGATACAAACTGATTTCATGACTTATTGTTCACATAAAAATGTCAAACAAAACCATCGTTAAAATCGGGAATAAATAAGTCAGCCTGTACTTCAATCCTAGCTCAAATTCTGAGCCACGCGGTACGGTAATCCAGTCCTTTACAAACTATTGGGTAACAGCCCTTACTTGCAACGATTGTCTAGGCTGTACGTAACTCTTTCTGGGTCTTGACAATTTTCTCGGCCGATGGTTACCACGGCCTAGCGCAAAAGTAACCGCAATGATGTTTTTCAATCTCCTTAATTTCTTTCATATAACTCTTCTGAAAAATATCCATAATACACACAGAATGCTGTCCTGTGTCTATGACATTAAAAAGTTACGATACCTAAGCCCAGGCCACTCATCTTGTCGCAACGGAGCTCACTCCGTACACGTGTCCATGTATGATTTGATACGGCATAACATAGCACACACTGTACGGTATAGGGCATGAAAAATGATTGTACAGTAGAACGACGATTTTACGTACGCCAGCCAAAGACCAAAGACACCAAACTGCAGTACACGGAAACGGACATTGCACAGTTGCACTACATTTGCACAGTTGCACTACATATCCTAACATATGTTGTATATGTATTCTACAGCCTATGCTGCACACGTGTTTCATTTTGTAACTTTTACGCACATGAATGACGCATTGTACGCATGTGATTTGAAAATATGTCCGTACGGCAACTCCTATCATCACATAACGCGAATCAACGAGTGGCTTTCTGTCTTTTTAATCTTTCTTTTTTGATCTCCAACCGGGTTTTTAATTATACATTTTAAACACTCCTTGTTTTACTTGCAAAACGTAAATAAATGAACAAGGATTATTAATGAAGGCCTGTAAGGATAGTAACACACCTTATGTTACGCAAATCGGAAGATTTTGGCACATCATCGTAATGGCGTAATACCAGTGTAAAAATCGTAATCATTACGGCAAAATCGTAATTGTTGGCATCTCTGCAATGGTATCTGATCCAAATGATCAGTAACTTAGTTCTCTTTATAAAACTAGCAACCCATAGCAGCATTTAATTAATCAATTCCAATTTCCAATTTCTGCAAGCTCACATGTCCTAATCTAAGGACAAATGTCCAGTGAACTTTCAAAAGTCCTCTGCTTTGTGGGCAGAGAATCTTCTGAACTATCAAAAAGCGGTATTTGATGCAGGTTTTCATAATGGTAGAATTATGGATTAAAATCGTAATACTATAATTTCAACTAAAATTGAGATGCTTGGCATCTCTGAAAGATGTCTCACATCTTTCAGTCATTGGGTGAATGTGATCTTAATGTGCTGGAATGATACAGTATTGTGCTTATATTTGTCTTTAGGAATTCTTGGGTATTTGCTTTTTGGCATCTGGTGATTTCATCTCTGACATCCAACAAAACTCATATGGGTTTTCTGCTGGATTTAATGCAGCACTTCAAAGCATAAATCTATTCATGCTTCCAACACTGAGATATAGAGTTGAAAAGGTTTGCAGAGTTTGACCTCCAGTGACCCCAGATGACCTTTGGTCTCCACCAAAAAAATATTTTCCCCACCATAAGGCATCCACACACTAAGTATGAAATTAATCCAAGCTTCCTACCTTGAGATCTTGTGCTAACAACAAGGTTATCAGTTTTTGACCCTTGGTGACCCCAGATGACCTTTGACCTCCACCAAAAACTGTATGGCACAGCTTCTCACTATGGTGGATCTATATACCAAGTATGAAATCTATCCAAGATTCTTTCCTTGAGATATTGTGTTAACAAGGTTTTCAGTATTTGACTCTCAGTGACCCCAAATGACCTTTGACCTCCACCAAAAATGACAGGATTTATCTTCTCACCATAAGTCATCCACATACCACGTATGAAATCTATCCAAGCTTCCTACCTTGAGATACTGTGTTAACAACAAGTTTTCAGTGTTTGACCTCCGGTGACCCCAGATGACCTTTGACCTCCACCAAAAGTGAAAGCATTCATCTTCTCACCATAATGCATCCACATACCAAGTATGAAATTTATCCAAGCTTCCTACCTTGAGATATCGTGCAAACAAGGTTTTCGGTCTTTGACCCCTGGTGACCCCACATGACCTTTGACCTCCACCAAAAACAATAGGGCAGACCTTCTCACCATGACAGATCCATATACCAAGTTTCAGTTTAGTCCAACTTTCCCTTGTTGAGATACAGCGTACCGAAGCAAGTGTCATACACACACACACGCACGGTTCACACACACACACCAAGCTGACTACATAGGTTCCTTTTGCTAACGCAAGGAACCAAAAAATCATGTATTAATATGGGAATTACAAAATAAGCTGCGATATTCTTAACTTGAAATTTGGGGTTGAAAAGGTTAGTCATCTGTCTGTATTGTTGTCTAGAACTTAGTGCTGAGTTTTCTTGGGATCCATTAGGGAAAGTCACACAAAGGAGAAAAGTGCGATCCCTCCACCTACAGTACAAGAAGTTGAAGGAAAACAAAAATAAGCCTAAATGAGATGGGCATTATTCATACATCAGAAACCAACTGACCGCTTCTGAAACATGGTGCAAACCCCCCGATACTTGGAGCAGGTTCGAACCGATTTTTGGTGGCGGTTCGTAATGGCGGTAAATACCAGGGGCGGTAACTACCTAGATGCCTGTGGGAGTAGTCATTACAAAGCTAGCAGCTCTACATTCAATTTGCTCAATTTTATTAGTTAAGGAGACAGTGTAAGGATCTTAGACAGATGAAGAATACTCCAACGGACATTCACACTACTGTATGCCAAATAGCATGCAAATTGCTTTTCGATTGTGAAATAGTCCATAGCTATGGTTACATTCATACATGTGCATGTGCGTATGTACCCAGACGCATGTTACTCTCACAGTAACATGTAGGAAAAACTTTGAACATGAAAAGCCTAGGCCTAGTTCAGCTGTTTAGGGAACAAAGTGTATGTGAGAACTAGGCCTTGGTACCCTAGTCTATGTATGTAAACATCCTGGTCATTGACCACTGTACAGTTTCATATTTTGTCCTGAAAATGAGTCTAGGGAGAGTACACCATCCGCAAACCCCCAAAATAAATATGATAACAGTACTCACTCGTATGATATCCTTGCTATTATTAGTGCTTCAAAACTAAACTGACTTAACCCTAACCTTATCCCTACCTGAAACCAAGGCATAATCAAACCTCAGATGGAACCCCTACCCAAACCCCATTTTACCAACAGGGTGACGTCCTCTTCCTAGCTGCATCTTGTCCTGAGAAGTGTCCTAGGCCTAGGCTATCTTGTTTAGGCCTTAAGTTTATAGCGATAGGGGGCCTAGGCCTAGTAATAACAGTATCTGTATAGGCCTAGTGCTGAGGACGTCTGTGCCAGGGTGCATTCCACGTAAAGTCCACGCCGAAGTTACAACGAGGTGTCAGCGTTCGTATGCCAACAAAACCAAAGGTGTCATTTATACATTATACCACACAATATTGCCTGCTGTACGATGAGTATTCATCATAGGCTAGGCCTACCTGAAGCAAAAAGTTACACACATTCTTTCCTATTTAACAGGAAATAATCATATTTTGTGTGGGACTCAAAGTAAATTAAGTGGAAACAAACTATCTAGATATTTTCACGTATGCCGAAATGCCGAGGAGTCATGCGCCAAGGCCGATTTTTTTTACGTACGCCAGCACACCGAGGTAATGCAAGACTGGCGTCTGTGGGGTGAGGCTGGGCTTGTGCATTAAAGAGGAATTTGCATCACCCCAAGTATGACTTTTACTTGGTGGTAAGCCCGCCCATAACTGTCTTTACTGCTTCTCCTTGTGAGGACACAAACATAGTTCAATGCTCAAGGCCACATCCTGGTGTGCATAATAGACCCCATGTGTAACCAAAACATTCTCTGTGCGTGGTGTGTAATATGAGCTGTTCTGCATCTTTTGAATTTTTTAACTCTGATGTCAATCAAAGATTAGTCACCAACTGAGACTTTTGCTTACCCCTATGTAAAAGTTATACTTGGGGTAATGCAAAAAAGGCCTACACACCTTTTCATATCCCACCATAGAGTAGGATATAGGAACTGATACACACATGCTCGCACACAGCATAGCTTCATGCCACCTACTGTGGTAGGATCTAATTGTGCTGGGCTCATTTGGTGTTGGTTGGTTGGTTGTTTGTTTTCAGTTAAAGAGGGATTTGCATCACCCCAAGTATGACTTTTACTTCGTGGTAAGCCCCGCCCATAATTGTCTTTACTGCTTCTCCTTGTGCAGACACAAACATAACATAACAGGTTAAAGGGCAAAGGAGGGCTAAGGCCCCATAAGATGCCCTGAAGTCCAAACAATCTTAACTGAAAACAAAGAACCAACCAACACCAAACGAGCCCAGCACAAATTAGATCCTAGTAGTTATGGAAGAACTTGTCAATGTTAACCTTAAAGCAGTGCACAGATGTAGAGTTAACTACCCACTCAGGCAGACTATTCCACTCGTTAACAACTCTATGAGAGAAGCTGAACTTCCTAATGTCGAGCCTTGCAAAACACTTAACTAGCTTCTTACAATGGCCTCAAACCCGAGAATTACTTTGAACCCTTAAAAAATTGCAAGATGACAAAGGATTCCTTTCAGAGAGAAATTTGTACACCTGAAGCAAGTCCCCACTAATCCTTCTCAACTCCAGGGTGGTAAGCCCAAGATGCTAAAGTCTAACATGATAAGGTAGGTGTTTTGCCTCGGTAATAAGGCGAGTGGCTCTCCTCTGAACATGCTCTAAAAGAAACTTGTCCTTTTCATAGAAGGGACTCCAAGCCTGGGCTGCATAGTCGAGGTGGGGTCTTACCAACTGCTCATACAGATTTAGTACAATTTCTTTACTAAAACTACTGAAATTCCTCTTGATCAATCCAAGCACCCTATTAGCCCTAGCAGCAGCAGCTGCACACTGTCTAGGCGGCTTTAAATCGCCTGTAATAACTACACCCAGATCCTTCTCAAAAGTCACATCACTCAGAATACTACCATTCATGTTACAATCATAGCTAAAATTTTTAGGACCAAAGTGAAGGACTTTGCACTCATCTGCATTAAAAGACATTTGCCAAGTCTGAGACCATGAAAATAACCTATCCAAGTCTTTTTGCACTAATGAGGCATCATCCTTATCACTAACCTTCCTATAGAGCTTTGTATCATCAGCGAACTTACTAATACTAGATGTGAGAGAGCTATCAATATCATTGAAAATCAAGAAAAGAAGCGGGCCAAGAACAGGACCCTGTGGAACTCCACTTGTAACTTCTTTCAGAGAAGAGAAATTACCATCAACAACAACTCTCTGAGATCTACCATTGAGCCATGAATTTATCCAGTCAGCACAACTGCCCTTGATGCCTAACCTATGCAGTTTAACCATAAGTCTACCTAATGGAACTTTATCAAAAGCTTTTTGAAAATCAAAGTAAATGACATCAACACTGTGACCAGAATCAAGAGATAAAGACACATCCTCAAGAAAGCTTAGTAAATTAGTAACACAAGATCTACTAGGTAAGAAACCATGCTGTGACAGATTGAGTAACCCATTATCTAAAAGATATTTACGCAAGCAATCCCTGATTACAGATTCCATAACTTTGCACACAACACTGGTTAAACTGACCGGCCTATAATTGCAAGGCAAGCTCCGATCCCCATAGTTCACTGCTCAAGGCCACATCCTGGTGAGTATAAATGACTCCATGTGTAATCAAAACATCCTCTGTGCGTGCTGTGTAATATAACTTATAAGCTGCTCTGCATCTTTTGAATTTTGTAACTCTGATGTCAATCAAAGAGTAGTCACCAATTGAGACTGTTGCTTACCCCTGTGTAAAAGTCATAGGGTAAACTGGGGTAAAAATGCCCATTTTTGAGGTTTTTGGTAAATATCTCTGTACTCCTTGCAGACTCTAGGAAACAAAAATGTGGCTTTGTGCAATAAATGTCTCCTTTATAATTTGCATATATAACATCATGGTTATGAAATTGATAAGGAGGAATTTTCCTCAGTTTTTGACACCAGTTTTGGCGGGCGTTTTTACCCAGGTCTCAGGGTAAAAACGCCCACCCCTATCTTTCAAAGAAAATGACTATTCCACAGGCCTATAAAAGTAAAGTAAAGTTAAGTCAAGTTATTACTTTTCTTTTATTTTTTGATGTTATTTTGAGGAATGCAACCTCAACTACCACAAACATCTTAAGAGCAGCTGGAGGACTATGAATATGAAGTCATTTAAAGTACCTGACACAAATGTATGTGAAAGTGAAACGTTAACGTACAGCACAATGAGCATGGGCTTGCGCATTGCCTTGTCACTCTGGAGAGTCAACAGAGATACAACTGGTTATAAAGGCTTTGGGTCCTTGCAAACTGTCAGCCATGAATGGATGACTTTGTGAATCTTTTTTTTTTTGGCACTGCATCTTCATCTGCTACAAACAAGTTTTTGCATAGTCTTCCTCTTTGAAACCCCACTGATGTGTTGTTATTAGAATGATAGACTGCAACTTGCAATGCAAAGTGAAAAGATACTCTACTTCCTCTCTGAGTCTACTGAATGTTATGATTTTGTTCTGGCTAACTGAAATGGTACTATGGGGATGCATGTACTAGATGGTTAAATGAGTTAAAACATCATGGGATCGCATCATTTGTTCAATTTATTGTATATATTTATGTATAACTGCCACATAATCTCCCACACACTTATTTGCAGTGATGTTTTTAGATGAAATGATTCTGGAGTCTTTGGTGAAGCCACCTGAAGTGAAACTGAGGATCCTTCAGATATTAGTCTTTGCCTTTTAGATGTGTCTTGGGTTGTATGTTTGTTTGCTTGTTTGTCTGTTTGTGGTGCATCTGTGGTCTCTAACTTGTACATGTATTGTACATGTGACAGCACATGTATTTGCATTGCAATGAAGAGAAATTTTCCCACACATAGTCATCAAAGTGCGATGAATGTTTAGCTGTACACAAAAAGCGCTTATGGGTTATAATCTTATAGAGTTAGAAACACCTGCAAATAGTTTTATGGCACTTATTAGTTTTCATCACACTGATTGCCAAAAATGTAATTCATTTATTGTCAGTATCTTCAGCAAAATAAAGGGGGGGTTAAATGATGATTGAAGAAAGTCAGTTACTTTTAAAAAGAAATTACCAAATTGTAACGAACTTGAATCTAAACAAGAATGCAAAAATGCATTGTGGTTTCGATGAATACAGCACTTAATGTGCAATCCCAAATAATGCCAACATGTCCTGTTTCTTTCAGTCATTCGTTGAATGTTATCTGAAAAAATGACAGTTTTGTATTCATATTTGACCTTGGGAATTGATGGGAATTTTTGTTTTTTGGCCTCTGGTGATTTTAGTTGGTATGTGATTTTTGACAAAACTCCTGGGTTTTCTGATGGATCAAATGCAAAAGACATGGGAAGTATCCAAGCTTTGTAACTTGAGTTATCAAGTATTGAGTAACGCACAAGTGGTCTGAGATGGGACACATTCACCAAATGAGGTATGACAAACCTGTGCACTAAGTCACTGGTAGCATTGACATGCCCCAGTTATATTTGTTACTTTCTCTGGGAATCTCAGCATTGCTACGTTAAGTTTTAGGTAGGGTGTCATGGGTTGGAACTACATACTCCCGGTTGGAGGCTTGCATTGCAACAATTCAACAACCTTGGATGTTATTTGACAGCCATGGAAGGTACATAGTGCTAATGAGCTTAACATGACAAATGATCATATACATACATATTCAAGCAGTTGTGATTGTATAGGTTTTTCCTTCATTGAAATTGAAAAGAAGGTGAAGAATGACTATTATAGTTAGAAAGACATGGGAAATAAAACAAACACAAAGATTTTAGCAGTTTCCTGTATCTACTTTATTAAAAACATGATGTATCAATAGACAAAGATGAATCAACAGGGCAACTTGACCCCCAAAATAAATATAAATGTATATGTAGAGGTATGAACAATGCCTCTATTCTTACTTGTCAGTCTGTTATAAAAGATGCAAAAAGCAAAAAGATGGTATAAAGCTGGTATTACAAGAGATGTGTATAGAAGTACGTTCAAGCAATGAGTCCTGGATCAGCATAATCGAGTTAAGTAAGTGACTAACTGAACACAAACATGGTTGTAAAGAAGTTCGAGTTTACACTGAAAGATGTTTTCACATTGAAGTTTTCTATCTTTGGCTGAAGCTTCACTTAAGCATTAAGTCTTTACACCTGTTAACTAGCTTTCTTTTTTTGCTTGACTCATCATCTTTCTACTAAAGTTTATAAACACTTGTTAAGTCCGCAACTCTAAATATTTTCTTTTTGTTTTCTGGCAACATTGCCCCAAGAATTTTGAGCATAATAAATTCTGCCTTGTACATGAAAATGCTTTGAGAATTACTTTGTTGGATTTAGCCAATGATCACTTGGAAAGTGAAAACTAAAGCAGTTTGTATACCAGTTTGACACATAGTCTGTATATGATTGTACTTCATAAAAAATAAGGGCTACCTGTATAGCAGTAGTGTTTTTTATCAAGGTTTTCTGCAACCTGAGTAGAAATGTATTAAAGTAAGATTTTGTCGAAAACAAATTCTTTATCAGAATTTTGTCTGTTTCTCCAGTAGCACTGAATTTGTCACTTTTCACAAGCACAAAAACCAACTGTACGTGGAAAATAATACACAACATGATGCTATAGTTATGCACAAACAATTTGTAAGGATAGCAAGTAAGTGGCTTTTGATATTCTTGAATCTGTTTTGAAAAATGATACTTTTGGTAAAACAGATCTACCTGTATAAAAATAATAAAGTTGAACAACTATAGATAAAACAAGATCTATCTGTATAGAAATAATAAAGGAATGAGTAAAAACTGTACATTTAAGTAATACTTTATATCAAAGTGTTGCTTTTCAGGTACAAGGTGCTAATTGGAAAACATGGAAGATATTTGCCAAGAGTTTTAAAATTGACTAAAGATATGATGATCTGCTTGGTCAACATTTTTTACATCTGTTGACTAGTTTGTCATGCTTGACCCATCATTTTTTAACTGACTCTAAAAGATGGGAGACTTACTACAATATTTACTGCAGAAGTATGAATTTTTCTTTTCTGCAACTATGATTTAGAATTTGTGAGCATTCAAAGTCAGTTCTTTACATGGAAATGCTTTGTTAATTGTCTTTTTTGTTGTTGTAGCGAATGATCAATATGGAAAGTGAAAAATTAAGCATTTTGTCCACCAAAAGACAATAGGGATCTTCCTCTCAATATGGCGCATTTTAGCACATGGCATACTGTCCAATGCTGCAATACTTGTGTCTAACAAATAACATCTTTTGCTGAAGAGATGAAATTATTTGTAAGGTCACAGAAAATGTAAATCTTTATGTCACACATTTTATAACAGTTTGCTGTTTCTCCTAAAAACATCCTGCTAGACCTTGAAACCTGATACTGTGTACCTGTCTCTATTTACTAGAAAAGTTATGAAATATTCCATACTGTAGTGTCAATTCAAAATAAAACATGTAACAAATTACCGTATCGCACTGACATTACAGGTTCATCTGGCAGGGTTTCTTGGAAGGCATAACATCCTCTGAAAAGTAGTAGCATTCAAATGTAGCATGCAATTAAAATACTGTATTGTCCTTAAGAAAGAGAAGTTTGTCTGCATTATTGAAAGCATTAAATTCCGTCATTTAGAAATGCCTTTCAGCTTGAAGGGTCTACAAGAGGATTTCAAAACAAGTGAGTGTTGCCATAGTTGTGATTATCTAAAATATCTTCAAAGGTAAACTAAGCAGGTGTCAGTCTGCTGAGGATAGACCTTCATCATAAGTAGTTAGTTATGCATGAGATGCATCCCTTTGGAACTGTCTCATCAACTTGCTTTCTGAAAGTAAAAATGAAATTTATGATGTTAGTAACATATGAATATATTTATGTTGAGATTCATTGAACATTGTATCATACCTTATGAAACTATTGCACAATAAAATTGCATGACACTTATGTGACTGAACTGGATGAGCTGTAAAAGATGTAACATTGTTCTTTGAACATCAAGGATGAAAACAGGCATTGAAGAAGCGTTCAAATTTCACAATCAAGTTCTTATCTTCTTTGGAAAATGAAAGTACAATTTGCTGACCTTATGATAAGTTCTTGAAGCCAATAAAACCTTTTTTTACTCTGGGTAGTATCCATTAAGACAACAATTTCAGGGTTAGGGTGAATTACAAGGAGTGACAAGCACAATGTTGTTTATTTTACTGACATGCAAACTGCTTTGTGGTCGGAGTAGAAACTTTCCAGTACTGTTCCTCCTTGACCTTCAGCTGCTGGAATATTTGTATATATGTGGTCAAGGCAAGAATTGTAATCTGTAGTAGCTGAGTGAATAATTTGTCTGTAGTTTAGGGAATCCATGAGGAAAGACTGCAATTTGAATTTATCAGGAGTGTTTTTGAGAATATCAACATTGAAATCACCTGTGATTACAGTTGGTTGGGAAGGATCAATTGAAGTGAACAAGTACTTGATAGCATCCTCAAAATGCTGCAAAGAAATTGTTTTAGATCTATAGATAACAACTACTTGAAGTGTACTGCTCATGGTATCTATAGTAACATAAGAAATTTCAACCTTGTTAAAGTTGCACGATTCCTGTTTCCTAATGATAATGCTATTCCTGGTATATATGGCAGTCCCGTATGGTGAATGCATTGAAGAAGCATGGGAAGGAAAGTTCAAGAATACTTTGTAGCCATTGATGTTGACATCTCTATTAGAAACATTTTCAGACAAGTGACATTCTGTGAACAAAAGAACATCTGCAGATAGCATTGCACTGTCACACTTGATATCTGTGAGGTGTTTTCTTAATGATCTTACATTCTGGTGAATGATAGTTGTACTACCTTCAATGTGTGGTAAGCATGGAGCACATATTTTCATGGATCGCACTGTTCGCAGTTGTCCCATTTCTTCTGCAACACGTACATCTACACTGATTTTTGCAGGATTGAGATCATATATATACAGTCCTGTTATCGATGTAACCCTGCTTAAGGCAACATAGTGGATATGACATTGAACTGCTCTTCCTGACATATCAATTGCCACTTCTTTTAAAGTATCCCCTTGACATCTATGAACTGTTTTGGCAGCAGCTGGTCTAAGAGGAAACTGTTTACGCATAATTTCTGCATTCTTGTATCGACCAATTCTGAATTGCCTTGCAACTCGTGTGATTGGTGTCCACATTGGACATATGTCCGAGTGTAACAGTTCTTTCCGGGAGTCACGGAATATTTTACCTATTTGGTGGTCATCAAACTGTATCCACACTACTTCAATTTTTTGTCCTTGTCCTCTATCTATGTATTTTACAATACCTGATGCACCATTAATGAGTCCATCATCAACTGATACATTTATGCACAAATCAACTCTCTGACCTATTCCAAGAGAAAGTTTGTTCATTAAGCCCATAGTCTTGTTGGAGTCATGGGGAATAAGACTGATCATTTTCTTCTTGATTGTATTTGAAACATCACCAGTAATGATGTCATTAGATGGAACTTCCACTTTTGTGATATCAAGAAGAGAAAACATCTTTTCATTGTGGGCATTGACTTTAGCATTTGTTTGAAAGAGATGGGTAGCATGTGATGGAATGCTTTCAGGTGGTACTTCTCTGGTTTTCAAACACATCAAATCTTCTTCTGTTTGTTTCCCTTCTCTAAGCCTATTAAGCATTTCTGCAAATCTTTGATCATCCTTCTGTCGCATGATTTCAGTCAGCTCAAATGCAGTGAAGAGTTCTTTCCACAGATTTGTTGCTAAGGGGCCATAGTCTGTGTTCAAATCATTAAATATCCATCCATCTTGTACTGGTTTTAGTTGAAACAGATCTCCAACAGCTATGATGCTTACACCTCCAAATACTTTCTTTGATCCCATTATTTGTTGCAGCCTTTGATCAATGAATCTTAACATTTTATTACCAACCATGGAAATTTCATCAATGAAAATGATTTTCAAGTTGTGGTATTTTGCTTGCAAAGTGTTCAGTCTTTCAGCTGTAAGTGCTTTATAATCATACCCTTGGTTAGCTGGTATTTGCAAAGCATTATGAATGGTGTAACCTTGAATACCATAGGCTGCTTTACCTGTTGGTGCCATAAGAAGTATGTGAGTGTCATCTGGGTTATTACCAGGCACAGAAGAGTAATATCTTAAGAGAGCATTGTAAAGGGCTTTTACAACTTGTGACTTTCCTACACCAGCACCACCTGTCAAGAATGTGTAGAATGGCTGGTTTTTAGTTTTACACCAGTGAAGTACATGATAGAAAAACTCTTTCTGTTTGACATTGAGGTTATTCACCAGTTCATGGTACTGTGTTTCTGGTAGTCGTGGTTTCTGCAACTCTTCCACGTTTGCATTGTTTACAGCTATGCCCATGTCTTGTCCTATGTCATACAATTCATGTGATTCACTGCTTTTTTCCTTGTCAGCCATTTCCATTTCTTTTCTGTCCAGCTGCTCTTTATGCTCTGTGTTTGGTGCTATATTTCCATGGATGAAGTCATAATCTTCTGTATCAAGGGACTCTATTGCTTGATCAATAGCTTCACTATTATGATTGTAAAAAGCTTCTTTCTCTTTAAGTGAAGTCTCCAACAGTTTATACTGTTCTTGGAATGTTTCAAACGCCCCTTTTAAATCAAACTCATTTCTCCATGGATGAAATAACATGAGTTGTTCTCTGCAATAGTTTTCTAGGTCATTCTGTTTGTTGAAGCGCACATATCTTACAACTTTGGCTTTGGTTCTTTTCTTGTACTGTAATGCTCCAACTGTGTAACATGTGGTGTTGTCATCTTGTTCTTTAATATCCAGCTCATCTTCATCATCATCTCCTGATTCATTTCTATCTTGCATGGCACTTTCATTCTTCTTTTTATTTGTAGATACATCAAACCATGCAGCAAAGTCAGCCAAGCAATAGCTCTCAAGTACTTTAGGTCTGGCAGCGTACTTCTTGATTAACCCCATACATTCTATGTCTGTAGAACCATCTGGCAATTGCTGGATGTAGTCAAGTGGTTTGAGAAGAATCGTGCGCTCTTCTGGTGGTGAAGTGTTGATGAATACAAACTGTCTAGAAGCCTTCCTTAAAGACATTTGCAGAATCAAATATACAGCTTCTTGTGCACTGATTTCAACATGATTAAGGAACTTGTTTCCAATATGTCTGACACGCTGCTTAATGTCCAAGTTGCCTTCTCTTGCCTCTTTTGTTGCACGTTGCATTAGATTACTCATACCCCTCTGGCCTTTACTGATGTAAGAAACAACATACATAGCACAAGCATAGGGGTCTAGAATGAACTGTATATCCATGTTTGCTTTCCATGTTTCCAACAAAGGACTGCTATATGCATTAATTCTGATTTCACTTGGAGACCTCTTCAAGAAAACTTTGTCTGATGTCAATGTTGACCTGATAGCTTGGATATACTGCTCTTCTGTAGTGTCAAGACTATCCAGCATTTCTTGGAACGATGTAGTCACATCATCTGCAAGCTTCAAATCATTAAGGTATGCCTTTACTTTGTCATACAGGGCTGACAGTTTGTCCTTCTCATCACTTGTCACATTTTCCAGGGGTGTTAGTATCATAGTCTTCGGCATTGGTGGAATTGGAAATCCAAATCGGCAAACACCTTGTCTCTTCTTTCTACACGTTTTGGCATGACTGTGCTTCTGCAAATTGAGTGAAAGGTGTTCAGATGCAGGTGGTTTTTGGCAGGTAACATACTTGTCTATAAATGAAGCTGTCTCACTGTTGGACGCATTTCCATAGACAGGTGCATTGCTGACCCAAGCTAACATGTGAATGTGAGGTGAACCACGCTGCTGAAATTCCACTCTGTAGAAATGATCAACAATCTCTCCGACTGGGTGGTATGAACTAAGCAACACATCATTGATGAACCTACGAATCATGTAGTCAAAGTGTCGTGCACAAGTTACAGGATCACTCTGTATCAATTCAGATTTTTCATGCCATGTCATGTTCAACATCTCAGCATCTGAGTACTCTTTGTTGTGTACTGTTCTGCCAAGAATTCTAAGCAGATGTAACCACCGTGTCTCTGCTCCTGAAAAGGACATGAACCAAGTTGGAATACCAAGCTGTCGAATCATTGCAAAAAGTTCTTTCTTTGTTTTTTCCCAGTATGGTGGAGAACCTCTGACAGTCCTGAAGACTCTGAAACCTTCATCAAGGGAAAGGATTTCTTGAACTCGTTCCATATTCTTGAAAGTCCCTGCAGTAAGTTTTTTGTCGCCAATCTTCTTTTTTCTCAGACTTAGTGTTGCTTTTTGTTGGATCTGATTAATTTGAAGCTTCTTTGCCTTATAAAATATGTTTGCAACTGATCTTGCGAATCTTCTGTCTTTGTGTCGGAGTTCCCACTTACAAATACTACTGTAACGAACTCTGGTCTTGGTTTTATTTCTGGGTTTTCCACAAAAAAGGGTTGGGAAAGCAAGTTCTTCAGCATGCAGGTCTTGGAAAAGGCCAAGGGGGACATTTCCTTCACTTGGTGCAAAACAATAAGCCAAACTACTGTCATCATCAAACTGTGGTGCTAGCATGGTATCTAATGAGCCAGCAGGATTAGAATCTTCATCTTGTACTTCTGTCCACTCATCATCAGAGTCAGGTGTCATTTCAAGCTGATCAACTTCTTGTTGGTGTGTATCTCTTTCACTTGTATTTGAACTTGATGTGTGAGTAATCTCTTTTGCAACAGGGTCTAAGAATTCTTTCCAATCATTTTCCACATTTTTGAGATTTTTGCTCCATGACTTTTCAATTGTTACACCTTCATCTGTGTAAAGTTCACTGTTATTGACAAGCCAGATGGCAGCATCAACGACCTTACTTGGTCTGACATTCTGGCTCTGTACTGAATGTTTAAAAGCAAGTCTTCTTTTAAATTTCACAGGAATAGTTTGAGTGTTATCCATTCTACGTGGCAAAGTCCTTACAGTGGTTGAAACATCTGCAGGTACATTGACAACATTTCCTTTTAAACTCAACTGCCTGCCTCTGGGAAGTTCTCGTATTTGCATAAAGGGGGTACGAAGAGATACTAATCTTTCTTCCAGTGAATGGAGATTCAATTCATCTGGGACATCTAATAGGGCCATGTTATTATCTCTTCCCAATGGAGGTACTTTTCCAGAGGTGACATAAAGATTACATGTTCTACAAATCCACTGATCTTTTTCCTTCAAAAGCCATGAATAACTTTCTGACATTTTCTGTTGGAGGACTTTTGCTGACAAGACACTGTCCCTATACCAGAGCTGCTCACAACTACAGCAAACATACTCAGGCCCAACAGATACAGACTGCCAAAATTTGTGCTGCAAATCTCTGAATGATTTTGTATTGTGTGAAGCTCTGTTTTTACGCTTTTGTGAGGCTTCTTTCTGACCAAACTGCACATTTTTCCTCAGTTTTTGCATTTGTCTCTTATTGCCTTTCTTTTCTTTGGCTTTAAAGAGTATGTTTTTGCGCAGTATCTGCATTCTGATTTTGTTTCTTTGTTGGTATGAAAGGCCATATTTCTTAGTTCTCAACATTCTGATGCGTTTCAGGTTTTGTTGTCTTTCATGAAATGTGAAGCTTTCGTCTTTTCTGAGTCTCTGAATACGTTGTAAGTTACTTCGTGTCTCTTGCTCCGAATAAGATACCTTTGCCCTTAAAGATTGCATACGTTCTTGATTAGATTTCCTCTCTAAGAAAGAGAAGTTTTTGTTTGACCTGAGAGTCTTAATTCTCTTGCGGTTTATTTCAAGCTCTCTGTTTTTGTATTCGTTGTTTGACCTGAGAGATTTCATTCGTCTAAGGTTAGCTTGGGTTTCTTTTTTTTTGTACTCCTCATTAGATCTAATTGTTTTCATACGGCTGAGGTTAGCCTGACTTTCTTTCTTTTTGTACTCATCATTAGATCTAATTGTTTTCATACGGCTGAGGTTGGCCCAACTTTCTTCTTTTTGTACTCCTCAGTAGATCTAATTGTTTTCATACGGTTGAGGTTAGCCTGGCTTTCTTCCTTTTTGTACTCCTCATTTGACCTTTTGGACTGTACTCGCTTGAGGTTAGCCTGACTTTCTTTCGTTTTGTAGTCCTCATTTAACCTTTTGGCTTTTATTCGGGAGAGGTTAGCCTGACTTTCTTTCTTTTTGTACTCCTCATTTGACCTTTTGGTTTTTATTCGGTTGAGATTAGCCTGACCTTCTTTCTTTTTGTACATGTCATTAGATCTAGATGTTTTCATATACTTTAGGTTAGCCTGTCTTTCCTTCATTTTGAACTCGTGATTAGATCTCCTTTTCTGTCTTTGGTGTTGACGTGCCTTCAATTTTTCCATTTCTCTATAGTCACTATTTTGTGCTCTTAATTTTCTCATACGCATTGTACTTGATGATGTGATTGTACGAGATGTGTCACCTGTTTTCTGTTCCAGTTTTTGTTTTTGCCATAAGCTTTGTCGATGGATCTCTTCTTTTACCAACTGCTCTGTTGTTTTGCAAGTAGGTAAAGGGTAACTGTTCTCAACTGTCGATGTGCTTTCACCAATATCCAAAACAACATCATAGTGAACACTGCTTGTATTGACAAGATATATTGCTCTTTTATACATGTCCACAGGTTCATCAAAATTACCGGCAGCAGGGTATCGTAGCCATTTCCAAAGATTCCCATGCAAAGCAAATGTGTATATGTCTGTTTGTAAAATGGAAGCAGCACTCATGATTTCCACCTCTGTAGACCAGATGTCAGGAAAATCCATTTTAGAAACCTGAATGTACTGCTGTACTGTCTGTGAGCGAGATCGAAGGTGTCTTTGCTGAATTGATTGGACAATTAAATGTCTCAAAGCAAGGTGATTTTCTTCTGTATTTGTAATTAAGTAAGACAAGCATCTGAAGAAACAGTTACCATCACCTTTTATGTTCTTAACAACTGATGGTTTGGCACTGGTGTTTCTAATTTGTGGAGTGCTAATGGTACCTGCATGTATGTAAGTTGACGAATGAGGGGGAAATAATGTGCACAAATTTTGAAACATAGTTTCAGACCAAGTATTATTTACAGGGAAAAAGTGAAAAGTATCATTCTCTGTGGTAAAAACAAGAACTATGTCTTGATCTCTAACAGATAGATCGTCATTGTGCTGAACAAGCTCAGATGCAGCCTGAATGTTACTTGTGTCATCACTTTGTTGTCTGAGGTTCTGCATTTTTTCTTTGATGATCTTGCTCCTTTTTTTGTAACTGGCTTTCCTTGTCTTAGGCATAGTCAATACTGTACAATAGGCTACTGATAAATCAAAAACAGAAATACTTGTAGGAAAATGAAAGGGTAAATGAAATTGGTACTTTTGTGACAAATTATTCAAAATCTACTGGTGGTTTTCAAACCTTTTAAGTTTTCAAATTATGATCAGTCCAGTATGCAAAATCATGCAAATCAAAATTTGAAAGGAATTTGTCCAAAGCAAATGTTCCAAGAAACTGTCAAAACAGTTCTTCAAAATGGCTGTTCAAAACTGCTTGAAAAGGTTGGTCAAAACAATTGCTAGAAATGGTTGTTTGAAAGAATATCTCAAAAGTGAATGGTCAAAATAATGGTAAGCTGATTAGTAGGCTAATGGAAAGGCTGACTGATATGCTGACTGAAAAGCTGATTGATACAGTAGGCTGATTGACAGACTAATTGATGTGATATGTTGATTGAAGGCTAATAGATATGCTGATTGAAGGCTGATTGATATGCTGATAGAAGACTGATTGATATGCAGATTGAAGGCTGATTGATATGCTGCTTGAAGGCTGATTGATATGCAGATTGAAGGCTAATTGATATGCTGATTGAGTCTGATTGATATGCAGATAGTAAGGCTGATTGATATGTTGATTGAAGGCTGATTGATATGCTGCTTGAAGGCTGATTGATATGCTGATTGAAGGCTAATTGATATGCTGAGGGAGTCTGATTGATATGCTGATTGAAGGCTGATTGATATGCTGATAGAAGGCTAATAGATATGCTGATTGAAGGCTGATTGATATGCTGATAGAAGGCTGATTGATATGTTGATTGAAGGCTGATTGATATGCTGCTTGAAGGCTGATTGATATGCTGATTGAAGGCTATTTGATATGCTGATTGAGTCTGATTGATATGCTGATTGAAGGCTGACTGATATGCTGATAGAAGGCTAATAGATATGCTGATTGAAGGCTGATTGATATGCTGATAGAAGGCTGATTGATATGTTGATTGAAGGCTGATTGATATGCTGCTTGAAGGCTGATTGATATGCTGATTGAAGGCTAATTGATATGCTGATTGAGTCTGATTGATATGCTGATAGAAGGCTGATTGATATGTTGATTGAAGGCTGATTGATATGCTCATAGAAGGCTGATTGATATGTTGATTGAAGGCTGATTGAAGGCTAATTGATAGGCTGATTGATATGGTGAAATTTTCATATGATCACTTGAATATGCAAATTAAATCTGAAGCTTCTTCAAGTTTTGAAATAATTGGCTCAATATATAGATCCAAATTCACAGTTTTTCTGAGTTTGATAATTTGCTCAATTTGAAGACCAAATTTTAGTCCTTGTAAACCTATGAAAATGTTCTTGCAATGTAAAAGTCAAATCTAAAAATTACTCAAATGTGTTGACTTAATTTCAGAACTTCTCCACGATTCCAATTATTGGTTGAATAATTAAGTCAAATCTAAGATGGTGAAGTCTTGGATGATTCGGTTGACTATGCAAATCTAAACTGCTTTTAAGCTGACCGAATTCTGAAATGACTAAATCAATACACAATTTGAATTTAACAGATTTGACTTTCTAAATGGTTGGATAATGTGACGAACAAATCTAATCAAAGAGTAAAGAGCTAAACGTCAAAACCTCAAAAAAATAATTTGGAATATTTGCTTCAGATGCTGTGTGAATTTTTTTCTCTTCCTCCTCCCTGACTTTCTCTCTCCCTCTCAAAACCTGAAGAAATTACTGAGGCAGCTATAATTGAATGAACTCTTTTTTTTTTACAAAAGTGCAAACAATTTTGTAAAACCTGATAAATGAAAGAACCAGAAAGCCAAAAGGCTTAGTGATTCCTTGCCTTACACAAATATTGTAACAAACACTCACACGGTAATCAAAAAGGGCGCAAAAACAAAGGCCGATAAACCGTTGATTACCTGCAAAAGAGAAAAAAAAAAGGGTGACATTAGTCTATAGAAGATGAAAGTTTGCTTCAGCACTTTACATGATACAAGTCAGATGATAAGATAAATTTATTTGTCCACAATCTTGGAAAATTTCAAAAAGAAACTAGTGTGTGCAGCCTCACCAGAATAAATAGGTTTGCTTTATCACACACTTTCCAATGCCCCCCCCCCCCACTTTAAATGTTCAAGAAATATGACATTTTGGTCTATGTCATTTTGAAATTGCAGTATTTCTTTTTTCAATATAAACTATGTATGCGTAGGGCCCCTGATTTTCAGCTTCACAAAATGGTAAATTCGGTTTTCCACTTTTCATATTCTGTTTTTTTCCATTTTCAGCTTTCCCTTTATATAACACATTTGTGTAAGTTTGTCGTTAAATCTCTAACTAACTGAGTAACTAACTAACTAACTAACTAACTGCACGGTTCTCACAATTACTTATAGCAATTGTAATTGCACAAAAGCTAATTTTTGGGAAGTTTCAAATAAGCACTATTACAACCACAATAGGACTTTTGAAAAGGCATGTGGTTACTCTTTCCTTTCACATTTCCTAAAATAGCTTACAGAATTCCCCACAGAAAATTACATCAAACCTATTGCACAATGCAAGCTATGCAGATACTTCAACATTCTCATTCACACATAACAGAATAGCAATAAGCCTAAAAGTACATGAACAAAATCATGCCCATGAATGAAATCAAGCCATGGATAACCAGATGAAGAGCCCGAGATAATGGAATTATGGGAAGAAAACAGTTATTGTGTGAAACTGTTACCAGTACCTCACTCCTACGATTTTTTGTGCAAATGTAATACATCTTCAGTTCTTCCTTTCTGCCTACAGGCAATGAAATATTTCCCACTGTTTACAAAGTGATTTTGATTGACTTTAAATGATCTTTGACTTCCACAACAACCAACAGGCTACCTGAACCGTGGATAGAGTACTTACATGCTAACTATGGGTAGCTATCATTTCCAAACTCATGTTTTTAGGCTGGTTATGAACATCATGTTAAAAAATTTATATTAGGTGTAAAAATTGTGCTTCCTATAATTCTTGTAGCTGAATTTTGTTTCTTGACCTTGCAGAATGTGGGTTCCTGAGTCTCAGATGCACATGAAATCCATGTGGACACTTATAATGAAATCCTGTGCATCAGACACACACAAGCTCCTGCTATTCAAGCACAATATGTTGCTTTAAAATCTTGTGAATCTCCTGGTATGAAAGTTCACAAATGCACCACTGGCAAAGAGTGAAATTAATATAGGCGTAATACTTCTACGGGACTCTTGCAGAAACTGCGAGACCCTTCAACTTTTCCTCAGACTGTTGAAAAATGGGTCAGGGGTCCCAGGACCCTCAGGTTTTGAGCCCTAACAAAAATACTGACCTTGCAAGAAATTGGAAAATATCCAAGTGGTGTAGTGCACAGTAGAATATTCTCTGTCAGAGCTTGGTTTAAACGTTTCCCTAACCAAATCTGTTACAAGGATGTGTGAACCTTTTTGACTCCAGCAATAGTTATCTGAACACGAAAAAAAGGAAACAAAATGCAGTTATGATGAGTACAGTTGTGTGGCAAGATTCATGACAAAGTAGAATGAACCCATAGCATGACCTTAGTTAAGGTTACACTTTTTTGGTTATGAATGTCATGTTAAAAAATTTATGTTAGGTGTAAAAATTGTCCCTTTTATAATTCTGAAAGCTCAATTTTGTTTCTTGACCTTGCAGGATTTTCGCTAATGTGGATTCCTGAGTCTCAGATCCACATGAAATCCATGTGGACACTTGAAACGAGATCCTGTGCATCAGACACACACGAGCTCCGGATATTCAAACACAATATGTTGCTCTAAAATCTTGTGTATATCTCAGCATGAAAGTTCACAAACGCATTGCTGACCAAGAGTCAAATATAGGCCTGATACTTCTACGGGACTCTTGCAGAAACTGTGAGACCCTTCAACTTTTCCTCAGACTGTTGGAAAAAATGTCACACATCCCAGGAACCTCAGGTTTTGAGCCCTAATGAAAATACTGACCTTGCAAAAAATTTGAAAATATCCAAGTGGTGTAGTGCACAGTAGAATATTCTCTGTCAGAGCTTGGCTTTAATCTTCCCCTAAGCAAATCTTTTTCAAGGATGTGTAAACCTTTTGACTCCAGTAATAGTTATCTGAACATGAACAAAGGAAACAAAATGCAGTTATGATGAGTACAGTTGTGTGGCAGGATTCATGACAAACTAAGAATGAACCCATTGCATGACCTTAGTTAAGGTTACACTTTTGAAACACTTCTCACTATGAGATATTTCTCAATCGTTTACAAAATGATTTGCACGGACTTCAAATAATCTTTGACTTCCACAAAAATTGACAGGCTTCCTGAACTGTGGATAAAGTAATTACATGCTAACTATGATTGCCATTATCTCCAAACTCACATGCTTTCTGAATGGTTATAACTGTCATGTTAATGTTAGGTGTAAACAGTATCCTTCTTAAATTCTTAAAGCTCTATTTTGTTTCTTCACCTTGCAACAAATTTGCAATATCCAGTGTAGTGCACACTAGAATGTTCCTTTTTCAAGGATGTGTGAACCTTTTGACTCCAGTAATAGTTATCTGAACACGAACAAAGGAAACAAAATGCAGTTATGATGAGTACAGTTGTGTGGCAGGATTCATGGCAAACTAAGAATGAACCCATTGCATGACCTTAGTTAAGGTTACACTTTTGAAACACTTCTCACAATGAGATATTTCTCAATCGTTTACAAAATGATTTGCACAGACTTCAAATTATCTTTGACTTCCACAAAAATTGACAGGCTTCCTGAACTGTGGATAAAGTAATTACATGCTAACTGTGATTGCCATCATCTCCAAACTCACATGCTTTCTGAATGGTTATAACTGTCATGTTAATGTTAGGTGTAAACAGTATCCTTCTTAAATTCTTAAAGCTCTATTTTGTTTCTTCACCTTGCAACAAATTTGCAATATCCGAGTAGTGCACACTACAATGTTCTCTGTCAGAGCCTGGCTATAAGTTTCTCTCATCAAATCTGTAACAGGGGTCCGTGGACCTTCTGACTTCAGCAGTAGTTATCTGTTCAAGAACAAAGAAGACAAAATGCAATAATGATGAGTGAAGTGCTTGAAAATGGGCTATTTTTAACTGAGCACGAGGCATTTTCAAGCATGTCATTCAAAACCATGTAAATGTAACCACACAAATGTTGTGATAGAAGTTACATTTAAAAGGTGAATGTTTTCAACAATTCTTAAACAGAAATGGGTAAAATTACAATTAAGACTTCAGACTTAGCCTAGGCCGGGAGCCTAGGCTAGGCTGGTGAGTTCAGTTACGGAACTACCTGTCTTTTAGTTTATAGGCCTACTGAGGACTAGCATTAGGCAGCCTAGGCCTAGATGTACTTTTCCCAAAAACCCTTACTGCAAGGCTGTACCTATGGTGCAGCTATTGAAGGGATTAGTAGACATGCACACAAGGTTCTGCCAACGAATGTAACAATTAGGGCTCAACCGAAGAGGTTTTTTGCTGCCAATCCGATGTCCGATGTTTTTGTCACAACATCAGCTTATGTCCAATCCGATCCAATATTTTCGCTATCAATGTTTTTACATTGTTTCACAGCGCGATCCAACATTCCTTATAGGTCTAGCCTACCTCCTGAGCCATCCATATGTATGAACATCAGCTTTATGGAATTTGGAACATCGGCCACGCCGACGTCCAATCCTAATGACCACAATCATTGAGCTGGGAAAGGAGGAACTTCACCCAAATAAAATATGCAGAGCTTACTTGTGTTTCCCATATGTTTGCTACGGTACGCTATGAGGCCACGTGTTTACAATTACATCATACAAAATGTCATTGCAACTCACGGACAATTCTCTGAAAAAAGATGCAAACTTGCAACGGGCGCTCAATCACTGCGTATAATCATTGCGTCAAAATAAATGTAACTTTTTGATGCGAAAGATAAGCTATTGTTCTCCAAAACCATATCAAATTAATGTCTGCATTTAAGAAAGAGATATACTGACATTTTACCATCTATAATGATGGCAATTCACCCCTTAAATTATCAAAATCCATCAAAAATACAATCCAAAAAGGAGAAGCAACTTATTGAAAATTGTCAAAATTTTCTTGGTATAGGCTGCAATTTGCCTATTCAATAGTGTGTTAGCATAGGTTGCTCATACACAGTAGGCTCCAAACAAAAATTCCTGAATTTGCCTTTGCTTGAAACGGAATGTTACAGAATTTTAAATGTTAAAACCAGTATTTTGTGATTTAGCAAGTGGAAAATCTGTAGCTTTACCTTTAATACATTTGTCTTTGAACTACGTGGCCTTGGCCTACATGCACGCGTGCAGGTAAGCAACTCAAAGTTGCATGCACTGACAAAAGTTATATGCATTGGTGCACGTGTTCATGCGTTATTTCCAACCCTGGACACTAGGCCTAGCTTAAGTGCAATTACTCTTAGATTGAAGGGTCTTAAACATATAAATGACCCATAGAAGTCCATTACTAGAGAGTAGGCCTATATGTGAATTTGACAAAGATTGAAACCATTCAAAATTTTTGAAGGTGTGGTAGCCCAATTTTGACAATGGGCATTGCATATTGCTGACCTAGCCTAGGCCTCATAGTATGGGAAGCCCGAAAGCGACCCCACTACTAGGCTAGGCCTAGGTCAGCAGAATAGTGTGAACATCCTAGTAACAAGATTTAGCAATTTTACAGAATGTTTAAAAAGCAAAACAGGATCATTTGTGTAAATCAAAATTTTTCATCTCTTTTTGGACGCTAAATGCAAATATTCTTAGAATGAAGGGTCTTAAACATATAAATGACCCATAGAAGTCAATTACTAAGGAGTATATGTGAATTTGAGAAAGACTGAAACCATTCAAAAATAAACGTTAGCCAGTAAAAAAACTAACATTAGCCTAGTCCTCTACGCTACCTAGGCCTAGTTCTCATGTACACTTTGTTCCCTGAACTAGGCCTAGGCTATGGCAATACAAACTTTTGACAGCATGTTTCTGTGAGAGTAACAATCGTCTGCGTGCGTTGCTGCAGTGATTGTTGCTATATACGTGTATGCGCATGTATGAACGTAACCATAGCTATGGACACTGTCACAATTGAACAGCATGCGTGCTATTTAGCATACAATAGTGTGAATGTCCTAGTAACAAGATTTAGCAGATTTATAGAATGTTTAAAAAACAAAACAGGATCGTTTGTGTAGGCTAAATCAAAATTTTTGGCCTATCTTTGGATACTAAGTGCAAATATTCTTAGAATAAAGTGTCTTAAACATATAAATGACCCATAGAAATCAATTACTAAGGAGCATATGTGAATTTGAGAAAGATCGCGAACAGTCAAAATTTTTGAGGATGCGATAGCCCAATTTTGACACTGGGTTTATTGCTGACCTAGGCCTAGTATGGGAACCCCAAAGTGACCCTACTAGGTCAGCAGACTGCGGACTAGGCCTAGACTAGCCTAGGGTAGCTACAGGCCTAGTTCTCATGTACACTTTGCTCCCTGAACTAGGCCTAGGCTATTGCAACATAAAGTTTTTCCCGCATTATGACTGTGAGAGTAACATCGTCTGTGTGCATTTCTGCAATGATTGTTGCTACATACGCGTATGTGCGTACATGATCGTAACCATAGCTATGAAGTAGGCCTATGTCAAAATTGAACAGCAGTGCGTGCTATATAGCATACAACAGTGTGAACATCCTAGTAACAAGATTTAGAATCTTTTAAAAACAAAACGGGATCATTTGTAAAAATCAAAATTTTTGGTCTCTTTTTGGAGACTGAGTGCTAGTATCCTTAAAACGATTGATCTGAAACATATAAATGACCCATAGAGGTTAATTACCTAGGAGTATATATGTGAATATGAGAAACACTGAGACCATTCAGAATTGTTGATGGTGCGGTAGCCCAATTTTGACAATGGGTATATATTACTGACCTAGGCCTAACGTTAGGCCTAGTATGGGAATCCCCATACTAAGTTAGGTCAGCAGACTGCGGACTAAGCCTAGACGTACTTTCACGAAAAAATAGGCCTAACAGGCTATGGTATTCTTAACACAAATATCGGTCCCCTTACCATACTTTTACTAACCTAGGCCTAGGCTACGCAAAGAGAACTTGTACTTTGTCTAGGCTAACGTATATAACCATTACGTAGGATAGCCTAAACCCTCACGTTAGCCAGTAAAAAAACTTAACGAGTAACGTTAGCCTAACCAGCCCGCTTATGCTAGCCTTGCCTAGGCCTAGTTGCAAGGCTTACCAGTCAAAACGTCCCCTGACGAAAACGTCCCCGTACCACAACGTCCTCGCTATTGGACAAAACGTCCCCGTGCAAAAACGTCCCCGGATTTGGTAGCCTTTATCTTCCCTTACAGTATGCCTACTCTGAAGTTCAAATAAGTTTTTAAAGTACAGTTATTGGAATGAAATGGAAATTTTCTGGCAAATTTAACCTTTTATGTTAAATTCCAAAGTGTTTGTGGTAATCATTCTACGTTCGTCTGTTGTAAAACTAACAGTTAGGCCTAGGCCTAACGTTAGTCGGATAGCATCTCAGTTCTCAGTTCTAACGTTATCTTAGGCCTAGGCCTGCCTAACTTTATCGTAATCGATCCTCATACACTCAATTTTTTTAACATGTCTCAAGTTTTCTTCAAGTTTCCAACCGATAGTTTTAATTTGGATTCCTAAAATCATGTTCAAAGTCTCTATGGCGAGGACGTTTTGACTTCCCATATATAATAGTACGGGGACGTTTTGGTAAAAAGCGGGGACGTTTTGGTAGCAAAAATGCGGGGACGTTTTGGTCTGGGAACGTTTTGACTGGATACCGTTGCAAGGCTTAACTTAAAGGGGAATTTTCATGATCCCAGACAGTTCTAATTCTCCCAACTATGCATCTTCTAGCTCCTCCCATAACTGTATGAGGCTCTTCCTTGTGCAAGAACAAACCTGTTTTATTGCTTAAGGCCATGTTCTGGTGATCACACAAGGCTATAAAATGTGATAAAAGTACTCTCTCTGCCTTGTGTGGAATGTGAGCTACTCTGCATCTTTCAAATTTTCAAACTTTGATGTCAATCAAACAGCAGTCACCAACTGAGAATTTTGATATACATACACTAAAAATATACTTTGGGGTGATGACAGTCTGTCTTTAAGTAACTTACCTCAATCAAAACTTGATGTTGTGCTTTTGCTTCAAAAAATTCACAAGCCAACCTTCAACGGAACAAGCTGCTGACGGTAGACAGATCGTTGATAAATAAAAATTTATAGGCTGTAAGCTGTGTATATAAAGTACAACCTACAAAATTCGGTTGAGCAGGTTTTGCGATTTCGACACAACTTCGAAAGTTCTGGATGCTTCGCACTTGCGAAACCAACAGCGTAACGATGTGTTAAACCAAAATACGCCCAGACAGCCCGACAGCGAAAAGCATATATTTTTCATACAGGGTTTGGGCCGTACAATACAGTGGAAAAGGTTTACGCACTTGCGAAACCAACAGCGTAACGATGTGTTAAACCAAAATACGCCCAGACAGCCCGACAGCGAAAGGCATATTTTTTTCATACACGATTTGGGCCGTACAATACAAGGGAAAAGGTTTAATTTGACAACGCCCGGATGGCCGACAATACCAAGCGATTTTTTTTTCACATAACCATTGGGTCATATCATACCAACTGGCAAGGTTTTCAGAGTCTGACCCCTAGTGACCCCAGATCGCCTTAAAACTCCACCAAAAATTATAAGGTTCTTCCTTTTACGATATTACACCCACACACTAAGTATGAAAAGTGACAGAATTTCCTACATTCAGATATCCTGTTAACAAAGTTTTCCAACTTTGACCCCTGGTGACCCCAGATGACCTTTGACCTAAACCAAAAACAATAGGGTTCTTCCTCTCAATATAGGGCAACTATGTGCCAAGTTTGAGAACTGTTTCAGTTTTCGTTCTTGAGATATCGTGTTAACGAGCTAAGTGTCACAAACACACATACATACATACACACACACACACACACACATACATACACACACACGCCATCATGAATGCATAGGTTTCTCTTACCATCGAAACCAATAATACTTGGAGAACATTAAGTAAGAATTAAAATATCAAATCTATGTAGTTGGTCTCTAATAGCTAATTCTGATAAGTAATAATAGCTGTAGGAAGGTCTATTAATGTGGTGGTTGAAGATAAATAAGGATTTATTTACAGCTTCATGTGAAGGATGTTGCTGGGCGTTTTTACCCCATGGCAGCTGATTTTGCCTGGGGTAAAAACGCCCACTTAAATCTCGGGTACTAAGCATGTGTTTAAATACTGATTAAGCATACTGCTGTAAGTAACCCTTTTTAACATATATCAACTAAAAAAATGATATGGGGTAAATACGAACTGATGACGGCTAAACCTGTGACGGGAATTTTTCAAAACTTTTTGCGTCATATTTTTTTCAAAAGTTCCTCAATACCCCTGAAATATGTTAACAAAATTTTTTCTTCTGTCATTACTATATATTAGCATTGTTCTTAATATAAATATGTTCCATTCTATCACACATCATGTAATTTTTTACTGGCAGAGGAAAAAAGTTTTCCGGGCGTTTTTACCCCATGGGCGTTTTTACCCCAGTTTACCCTACTTGGGGTGATGCAAATCTGCTGGTTGTATGAACTTCAGGACATCTTAAGGGGCCTAAGCCCTCCTTTGCCCTTTAACCTGTTATGTTATGTTATAATGGTAGACCACTGATCTAAGTTACATCATAGTTAATAGACACATCCCTGGTTAGGAAACTTTACGTACACCCTATACACACCACATACAAGCCGAGTAGCTATGTTGAGATGCGCAGAAAAGTGCATCACGTGACATTGACCATGCACATGATCGATCGAGTAGCGATATGGCTACACTGAGTGTTGTGTTGTTCAGTCATTCATGGAAATAAACTGAAGTTGATTCAAGGGTTGGAAGGGTTTCAGGAAGCTTTCGAATCAGTAAGTATTTGTGAACGTTCAAATAAACGAAGAAAACCATGGCCCACAACCCCCACGTTTCTTGTTTGAGTAGAATTAAACTACCGTACTCTGCAATTTTGCACTGATGTATAGCGTTAGCTAAATACTATCATGTGTGAAAGTAAAAGACGGTTCACTATCTGATGTTACCAAGTCCATTGAGTTGGCTATAAGGCTACATTTAGATGAAAATCTTCCAATCTCCCTAATTTCCTATTAATCTGGCTATTTTTTGCCCTGAAAAATTTAGATTTCCCTATTTTGGTCTGTTGACAATTGCGGAGGTTTTATCGGTAAAGTTGGCAGTGTATGTAGGCTACTAACTATAGCTAGTAACTCCAGCCGCAAATACCGTTCAGTGTTTGGAGGGTTTTAAGACTGAAAAGTAACAAAACCAAACTTTGGAGTAATTATAGAATGCAGGTCCACATGTGACAATGTTCTTAGAGTGGATTCGCGGATTCGCGGATACAATCTCGTTTCCCCACCCAAAGCTATTTGAGAACGACACACAACACACTGGGTTTAGAGACAAAATATTACGAAGTCCGGAAAAGGAATCCCTAAGTGGATTGGCGGATTCTTGGACACGATCTTGTTTCCCCACCCAAAGCTATTTGAGAACGACACACAACACACTGGGTTTAGGGACAAAATATTATGAAGTCCGGGGAAGGAATCCCTAAGTGGATTCGTGGATACGATCTTGTTTCCCCACCCAAAGCTATTTGAGGACGACACACATTACACTGGGTTTAGAGACAAAATATTACAAAGTCCGGGGAAGGAATCCCTAAGTGGATTCGCCGATTCGTGGATACAATCTTGCTTCCCACCCTGAGCTATTTAAGAACGACACACAACACACTGGGTTTAAAGACAAAATATTACAAACTCCAGGGAAGCTTCCCTGAGTGGATTCGCGGATTCGTGGATATGATCTTGCTTCCCCACCCTGAGCTATTTGAGAACGACACACAACACATTGGGTTTAAAGACAAAATATTACCAACTCCAGGGAAGCTTCCCTGAGTGGATTCGCGGATTCGTGGATACCATCTTGCTTCCCCACCCTGTGCTATTTGAGAACGACACACAACACACTGGGTTTAAAGACAAAATATTACCAACTCCAGGGAAGCTTCCCTGAGTGGATTCGCGAATTCGTGGATACGATCTTGCTTCCCCACCCTGAGCTATTTGAAAATGACACACAATACATTGGGTTTAAAGACAAAATATTACCAACTCCAGGGAAGCTTCCCTGAGTGGATTCGTGGATACCATCTTGTTTCCCCACCCTGAGCTATTTGAGAACGACACACAACACACTGGGTTTAAAGACAAAATATTACCAACTCCAGGGAAGCCGCCCCTGAGTGGATTTGTGGATTCGTGGATACTATCTTAGTTCTACACTCAGTCTAAGCTATTTAAGAACGAAAAATTGAGATCAAATCCGCAAATCCGGATTCTAGGAAGAATTTAGCAGTGAACCTGCATTCTATAACTTTACCCAAACTTTTACAAAAAAAAAATTTCATAATTACAGTTTGATAAAGGTTCACAAGTAGGCCTTGTGCTACAGAAGTAATACTTTGGAGGTAGGTAGGTAGTGCTTCCATAGTGGTGTATGTAACGCCTTGTTCTATGAGGACGCATGTGTAGTAGAGCTAATCAACCAGCCTTGTGCACGGTCAGCGTCACGTGACTACTGAAAATCAGGATCTCAACATAGTGCAGTTCGCCGAGTTTCCCAACCAGGGATGTGTCTATTAACTATGCAGTGTTCTCCACTAGCTGTTGTGTCCGGGGGCTCCGCCCGTACAAAATCTTCTACACTACTTTAGCGCCAGACAAAACTTTGCCGCCCGCACAGAAAATTGACCCGCCCAGTCAAGAAGTTGTCTGTACTCTCAATCACAAACACCACAACTTAGTCATTTAACTGCCTTTTATATTTGATTTAAAATACTCATGACAAGCAGTGATGGAAATAAGCGGTATCGCATCGCAATTTGCGATGCAAAGTGCACCTCCGTGCGATGCAGTTTTCAGTATGTGTAGCATTTTTTGCGATGCATTTTCAGATGTGGCTGTGGCTATGAGTCCCTCCTTAATCATCACAAGAATGCTGTTTATAAAAAAACATGATTTGAAAGTCTTCAATCCGTTCACAAGTTTTTCATTTATCGCAAAAAACAGAGAAATTTCCCCTACGTATCTGACGAACATAGCAGCATGTAAGTCGGATGTAAAACAAATCTCAAATGAAGAGCACGGTACATGTATTGTACCATATGTCAGACATTGTCTAGTGCAGCATGTGGTGTGTGTGTCTTTCATGTGCATGTGCAGTAATTCAGTACATGCAGGTACAGTATGCACCAACGTCTGTGTGTCTGAAGTAACAAATTTCTGTAGCGTACTGTACCCCTCAGAACCTTGACCAAAAACATTAACCTATTATTGGTTTCGATGAAAAGAGAAACCTATGCAGTCATGATGGCGTGTGTATGTATGTGTGTATGTGCGTGTGTGTGTGTGTGCGTGTGTGTGTGTGTGTGTTTGTGACACTTTGCTCGTTAACACGATATCTCAAGAAGGGAAACTCTGACAGTTTTCAAACTTGGTACATAGATGTCCCATATTGAGAGGAAGAACCCTATTGTTTTTGGTGGGGGTCAAAGGTCACCTGGGGTCACCGGGGGTCAAAACCTGAAAACCTTGTTAACACAATATCTCGAGATAGGAAGCTTGAATGAATTTCATACTTTGTATGTAGATGCGTAACGGTAAGAGGAAGAACCCTATCATTTTTAGTGGAGGTCAAAGGTCATCTGGGGTCACCAGGGGTCAAACCCTGAAAACTTCGTTAACACGATATCTCAAGAAGGGAAGCTCTGACAGTTCTCAAACTTAGTACATAGATGCCCCATATTGAGAGGAAGAACCCTATTGTTTTTGGTGGAGGTCAAAGGTCACCTGGGGTCACCAGGGGTCAAACCTTGAAAACATTGTTAACACAATATCTTGAGGTAGGAAGCTTGGATGAATTTCATACTTAGTTTGTAGATGCGTTATGGTAAGAGGAAGAACCCTATCATTTTTGGTGGAGGTCAAAGGTCATCTGGGGTCACCGGGGGTCAAACCCTGAAAACTTCGTTAACACGATACCTCAAGAAGGGAAGCTCTGACAGTTCTCAAACTTAGTACATAGATGCCCCATATTGAGAGGAAGAACCCTGTTGTTTTTGGTGGAGGTCAAAGGTCACCTGGGGTCACCAGGGGTCAAACCCTGAAAACATTGTTAACACAATATCTTGAGGTAGGAAGCTTGGATGAATTTCATACGTAGTTTGTAGATGCGTTATGGTAAGAGGAAGAACCCAATCATTTTTGGTGGAGGTCAAAGGTCATCTGGGGTCACCGGGGGTCAAACCCTGAAAACTTTGTTAACATGATATCTCAAGAAGGGAAGCTCTGACAGTCCTCAAACTTGGTACATAGATGCCCCATATTGAGAGGAAGAACCCCATTGTTTTTGGTGGAGGTCAAAGGTCACCTGGGGTCACCGGGGGTCAAACTCTGAAAACCTTGTTAACATGGTATCTCAAGAAAGAAAGCTCTGACAGTTCTCAAATGTAGTACATGGATGCCCCATATTGAGAGGAAGAACCCTATTGTTTTTGGTGGAGGTCAAAGGTCACCTGGGGTCAAACCCTGAAAACATTGTGAACACAATATCTTGAGGTAGGAAGCTTGAATGAGTTTCATACTTAGTGTGCAGATGCGTTATGGTAAGAGGAAGAACCCTATCATTTTTGGTGGAGGTCAAAGGTCATCTGGGGTCACCTGGGGTCAAACCCTGAAAACTTTGTTAACACGATATCTCAAGAAAGGAAGCTCTGACAGTTCTCAAACTTGGTACATGGATGCCCCATACTGTGAGGAAGAACCCTGTTGTTTTTGGTGGAGTTCAAAGGTCACCTGGGGTCACCGGGGGTCAAACCCTGAAAACATTGTTAACACAATATCTTGAGGTAGGAAGCTTGGGTGAATTTCATACTTTGTATGTAGATGCGTTATGGTAAGAAGAAGAACCCTTTCACTTTTGGTGGAGGTCAAAGGTCATCTGGGGTCACCAGGGGTCAAACTCTGAAAACTTTGTCAACACGATATCTCAAGAAGGGAAGCTCTGACAGTTCTCAAACGTGGTACATAGATGCCCCATATTGAGAGGAAGAACCCTGTTGTTTTGGTGGAGGTCAAAGGTCACCCCTGGGGTCACCTAGGTCAAACCCTGAAAACATTGTTAACACCATATCTTGAGGTAGGAAGCTTGGATGAATTTCATACTTTGGATGTAGATGCGTTATGGTAAGAGGAAGAACCCTATCATTTTTGGTGGAGGTCAAAGGTCATCGGGGGTCAAACTCTGAAAACCTTGTTAACACGATATCTCGAGGTAGGAAGCTTGGATAAATTTCATACCTTGTATTTAGATGCCTTATAGTGAGAGGAAGAACTCTATCATTTTTGGTGGGGGTCAAAAGTCATCTGGGGTCACCAGGGGGGTCAAACCCTGAGACAGAGCTCCCAACCAGCACGGATTTTCCATATTCAGTACGGAAAATCATTGTAAATATGGGAATATGGATTTTTCCTTGATAATCCGAATTTTGAATGAGTAAATAGGTCCTTTCACAAACTTTATTATTCTTTAATCAACATATCAAAAGACTGAGAATAGACTACAGTATTTCACTTGTCTGTACAGTACTGTATAGTGTATTTATTTGAGCTCAGTAATCTATGCTGTTATGTTATATTTATTAAATTTTTGTCAACAAGTTGATGTTAAACCAATCAGTAGATAGTTTGCAGCAGATCCATGACATTCAATAAGCTACCATATCATTGGTTGATCAGTTGTAAACAGATCCACTTTCAACCAATCAGAATTTGTGTTAAAAGCTAGTTTCTGAGTGCAGTGACAGACTATCACACATAGCCTGCCTTCATGCCAAGGTCTGTTGAGCTGGCTGAGTAGCCCAACGTTAATGTTAGATTTGACTGTAACTGAATTGGAAAAATAGCACCAAGAAATGGAATAATAAAAATTACAGCAGGAATATCACAGTTTGTTGTAATATGGCTCCTCTTCAGAGTAGCATGAGTAACTTAAGTGGAAAATTTACCAGGCAGATCAAGTTTTAACGTAGGCCTAGGCCTAAGTGTTGTTACAGAACCAACAACAAACATTAGCCTACACACACAATAACGTTAGACTTAGTACATAAATCTAATGCAGAGTTCCAGGTTTATGGGCTAGGCCTAGACAAAGTCCTAGTCCTGTGACTAAGTCCTAGCCTAACTGCCACAGTACAGGCTAGCCTAATTGTAGTACAGTATGTATGGGCTGATATTAGAGGTAGGTTACTGTAAATGTAATAGCTATGGCCTAGGCTAGGGCTAATCAAAGCAGTTATTGCCTGTCAAATATTGGTACCCATCATCTAAGTTTGTAGTATTTACAGAGAGATTTCTGTGACCAGCTGTGCATAGGCCTGGGCTAGGTTTATACCTATACCTAGGCCTAGGCTAGACCTAGGCTAATGTTACTTAGGGCCTTGCAAGTATTTAGCATAGCCTCTAGGCTATACTGTAACGTTAGGCCTTGGGAATACTTGGGATATTTTGCTTTTTGTCCTTTGGTGACCCTGATGACTATCTTGGGAATTCTTGGGAAATTTTGCTTTTTGACCTCTCGTAACCCCAGATGACGATCTTGGGAATTCTTGGGAAATTTTGACCAGTGACTGAAAGATATGGGACATCATGGCATTATTTGGAATAGAACATATATCATCGAAACCTCAATGCATTTTTGCATTCTGGTTATGTAAACCATTAATATTCTAGCAGCGTCAACTTGGAATCAGTAAATATGTGCTCAAAATTGTGACAAATCCCAAACATAAAGAGCTAAGATCTTAGTCCCATAAGTCATATTACGATTGCACAGACCAGCTCCAGCTTTCTTCACTCAGTGTATACTGTAGACAGTATGTCTCAACTGAGCAAACTGATCGTCCAAATTCAAGCATCCAAAATACCCAAACTGGTCAAGAATATCCAAATCATGTCAGTGACATGTGCAACACACTCACAAATGAGAATCTGAAATATTATCGCAAGTTTCAGCTTAAGTATTTTTCTCTACGGGGCAATTTTCTACAGAAAGGCTTATAACGTTTTCCATTGCCTAACGTGTTATACATCGAGCCTAACCTACAGCATGTGCATCTGTGCACAAGTTAATGCAAGCTCCCAGAGCTGGAGGGCCCATTAAAATCGTTCAATAATTGTTGTTGCAAAGTGGTTATTTGTTCTCTAACATTGTGCAATGCATGGAAAGTGTTATTTATGGATAGGATGACATCATTGTTTGCCTACATTTCTTACTTTATTTAAGAGTTTTTGGGTATATTATTGGCCATATATATAACACTGTTACGAGAAAGTGGAAAAATATGACTTCCCCCACAACAAATACTTGGGCAAATCTGAAGGCATAAACTGGACTCAGTGATGAATGGACATTAAAGGGGTTATCAATGATGGTCAGTGACTGGAGTCAAAGGTCATCTAGGGGTCACTTGGGATCTTTTCCTTAAGGAAAAGTACTCTTTGTTCCGAAGGTGTTATATAGTGATGTAGCGTTGGTAGTAATTTGCATCACTGAGGGTGGTCAGAATGTTTTGACAAAAATGAAGCCCTCTAAATTTTCTTGGGTCTTTTGAAAATGAAGTGGGTCCTTGGCCTTTTGGATTTAAAACTCTTATGAATCATTAACTGATATAATACTAATAATTGTCTACGCTTTCACCCTTGAATGCAAAGCACTGGTGATCATGATGCAGGGATCGAATGCCTGTTGCAGTAAAAAAAGTTAACAAAGGGCAGGAAGAGGCGAATGGGGACCCTCCACAAAAGTGCTATACAATCTGAGGTAAATTGCTACACAATTCTGAAAATGCGTAGCAGTATTGCTATGCAAGATGAAATTCTTATTTCCATCACTGACAAGCAATGTATAATAAAACATCGGGGATACAAACCCAGCTCACTTGTACCTGACCTCTTATATCATTCAACATGCACCTGGGACTGCATTTCTTTCATATGTTTCCACGGTAGGAATCCGTTACCATCAAACTCATACACTTAACAAAAACATTCAATTGTCACCTAGGTTTCCCGATTTTCACCCGAAGTTTCCATTAAAGTGAACTACTTCATTCTTGAATACTTCCAAGTGGAAACTGGAGCTTCAGATCTTCAAGGCAAAGATATTTAGAAAATGCAATTTGCAAAAAAAAAAGACCTCAAAATCCCCAGGTTTGAATTCATAGGGAAGGCTAAGAACAAGGCCGTAGATTGCACCATTTGCGATCTAAGTCCTCCTAAATTGTCAAAATTTTCCCAAAGGGGGCGGGATGTCCCCCTCTCCTTCAACCCCTCCCCCAGGACGGCGATCACAAGAGTTCCCCGACAGAAAACAGACCAGTGGAGAACCCTGCTATGGTTACATGTAGATGGGTACCGTTACCTTCCGCCCCTGACTTTCCGCCCCTAAAATTTCTGGGGCGGAAAGTAACATTCGGAATCAAAGATTAACTTACAATTGTATCTACTTCTTTTTTCATTTCTGAGAGTTGCATGTGTATTAGAACTTGTTCACACCACTGTACGTACACATCCATATGCATGCACAGCACTATATACGTTAACGTACGTGTATACTATGTTAGTCCTCAGTAAAGGACTGTGGTCGTTCGCCTACAGCTCTCTATACACAGTCCTTACACCGACCATTGAAAATAGCGGGGGGATCGGCCGTCTGTGTAATGGTTGAAATTTTCTGTCTTCTCACAGCGAATTCTGAAAGAAAAATCCTAATTTACAACCAGGAATTTTCTTCTCCAGATCTTACAAGAGTATTGCAGCTGTTCTGGATCACCGAGAATTTCCGGAAAGTGCCAAAAATATGAAATGAAATCAGCAACTTTTTCGCTCTGTAAAATTTACTGTGTGACTTTGGAACTTTGTTTACAACAGTATGCTAATAAGCTACGTCGTTACGTCAGTACCGAATGCCTGCAGAGGCAGTTGCCATGTGTATGCATAGGAACTACAGTAATCAAAATGTTGTGCGTGACGTCACAATGTTACGCACACGGCATTCAGATGTCAACAAATATTTTGAGCGCTACAGTAAATTGTTAAGAAGCGGCTAAGTTGATGATTTTATTTCAAATTTTCGGAACTTTTCGGAGGTTTAAAGTGATAAAAAACAACTGCAATATAAGTGTAAGACATGGAAAGGAAAAGCTATGGTAGTTTATTAAGACTTTAGGTCCTAACTTTGCAATAAGAAGAAAATCAATTTCGGCCAGCAATGTGCTGGTCGAAGACCCCGGGTTTTCAATGAGTCGGAGTAAGGACCGTGTATAGGGAGCTATCGGCGACCGGCTATACACGGGCCTTTACTGAGGACTAATACTATGTATACGTACTGTATTTGCGTACACACTGCAATGCACTAAGTGCTAGCAATGAAGTGATAAAGTAAGTAATCCCTCAACAAGGACCAGCCGACCGACGAGTTTCTTCAATTTGCTCTAAAGAAGGGCAGACTCTTAATGAAAACCTAAATTTTCAATTTGTTTTCAAAGGGAATGCCCAAAATTTTCGCACTGCCCATAATTTTCGCACTGCCCATCCTTTCGGCAACCCGTCACTTTTTTTTTTCTGGGGTTTCCATTTTACCCTCCCGTTGGGGAGATAAGCCACCCTCTCGGGAAAATCCTTTCACCGCACGAAATTGTTGACACAAATTTGTGGTTCAGAGTGCGAGTTCCAGCCATCTAGGGCGTCTGGAAAGCCATGGTCGGGCTGAGGTCGGGCGGGTCCCGTAGGATGCATCATGCTGTAAGGTTGCAGGTTGCCCTCTTAAAAACCTTTCTTAAGAAAATTTCGTTCCTTTAAAACTCTGCCCCTATTTGCCACAGATACAGTTGAGCGACCTCTTACGTATGAATTTCGCCTTTGCGAGAGTGTCCTCTCTCTAATACTGAGATTATCCCTTGCAGCCCTTGGCCTCCGCCCATTGTAACGCATTTTGGCCCTGACCCTCAGACAGTTTGAGAATCACTTCGCTAATTGTAAGGGTTATTTCCAACATTAACTCCTACTGGGCAGATAAGTGGATTTATGTAGCCCAATGCAAAGCATAACATAATCCGGCAGATACACTGACCCCCAGCCCAAATCAGTTTATTGTCAGTCCAAATTAGGTAAAGTTGTGAATTTGATTTTGTGGTCTGCTTACTTTCCATGTAATGCTATTTGCAGAAAACAAAATAAGATGGGGGACTTGGGGGACTTTCCCCTTGTACCCTCACCGGGGTCTTCCCCTTGGATCACACCAGGACCATACGAAGGGCCCTGGGCCCCAATGCCTTCAGAGGAAGGAACCCCACTTTGACACCCCACTTTGTGTTACCACAACTCCTTCAAGGCGGCTCAGTCCCTCATGTTAGTGTGTCCCGTTGGTGGAACATTATGCCACCCAGTGCCCCCACTTCAAAAAGTTTGGCGACACCTTTGAGCTGAAGGTACCTGACCGCTTCATTTTTTAGGGACTGATGACTCAAAGGGCCCTTTTTGTTAGTCAGTGGCTTAACTTAAATGGACCTTCAAGAGAGTTTCGTGCACAGGCGCTCCGTATTGAGTATAGGCTGGGCAAGGGTGTGTATAGTAACTGCAAGCACTTCGACAGCATATACTAGTACCGCCAATCTACATGGACAGTATTTGACACCCCAGTAATTTCCTGCGGTTCACCATTTGTTGTTGTATACATGCCTGTAGTACACAATTGAAGTGTCCAAGCTAATCCTTTAAAACCCTTCATAATAAATGGGCTGATTACCATAGTGCTGTATCTGCGTTCGTACATAGAAAGTACCACGACCTACGAAAGTGATAATTATTACGTACGCACGTCGTAATAATTATTACGTACGTACGTAATAATTATCACGTACATACGTAATAATATCACGTATGTACGTAATAATACTATGTACGTACTATTGTTACGTATGTACGTAATAATATCACGTACGTACGTAATAATTATTACGTACGTACGTAATAAAAAAAATTTTACCATGTCCTATCTAGAGCTTCGTAGAGAGACGTTCAATGATAAGCCCAGACAGTTCCAATTCTCCCAACTATGCATCTTCTAGCTCCTCCCATAACTGTATAAGGCTCTTCCTTGTGCAAGAATAAACCTGTTTTATTGCTTAAGGCCATGTCCTGGTGAGCACACAAGGCTATAAAATGTAATAAAAGTACTCTCTCTGCCTTGTGTGGAATGTGAGCTACTCTGCATCTTTCAAATTTTCAAACTTTGATGTCAATCAAACAGCAGTCACCAACTGAGAATTTTGATATACACACATTAAAAATATACTTTGGGGTGATGACAGTCTGTCTTTAAGTTTTAGTTTGTCAAGCCTTCAACTCGTGCAGGTATTCCATTCTATGCCGTTACTTTCTGCCCCTCGAACCGGTGTTTTCCGCTCCTAAAAACCAGGGGCGGAAAATAACTTTTTTTAGGGGCGGAAAGTAACAGGGGCGGAAAATAACTGAATTCCATGTAGATCAGTGTGGTCCCTTTGCAATCACAGCGGATTTATGTAGGCCTATCCAGTATTAGGAGTGCGCACTCTAGTTCCTATATCCTACTCTATGTATCCCACCTAACAAGTAAGTACATCATGATTCATTATAAACAGCCTAGCCTAGCCTAAGTAATACTAACACTAACAGTTTTAGTTAAAAAGTTAAAAGAGTTAACTTTGGTCTAACGTTAGGCTAGAATAGCTAACCATAAATTCCCCAGTAGGCTAATATATTACCTCTTGCGATACGGCTTCCGAACAGATTAGACCTCAGCTCTCTTACCCTCTTGTAAACATAATATGCAAAATACAGACCACCTGAAGCTGACAATGCACAGAGAATTACGGCGACGTGATTACGCCCAGGACTGGGGGCCATATCGTCGGATCTTATTCCGCAATTTGCAGTAAAGTTGTACTGTACTGTACAGTACTAACGTTAGTAAGTGTACGTGTGTCAGTATAACTAGACTGCTACGCTAGGCACACCTTTCATACTACCCAGGCAGACATACCTTCTACTAATACAAGAAACAAAAACGTCCACCCAGCAAAGCAGTCAAAATTTGACGCCTGCGTATCTGCCACATGAATATTACCTCACGTAGCGAAGTTTTTCGTTCAGCCCATCGTTGCGAAAAACCATCACTGATCTACATGTAGATCAGTGACAACCATCTGAGGGGCGGCAGCCACAGAGGCGCTACGCAGGCTATATGAATATTATTTCTTTCACCAGTCTGAAGCTAACACATGAAATCAGCACAGGATTCGCCCAGGCAGGATTCACGACCGGATTCGCCTAGCATTCAAACCAGGGAGTAGCAAAAGACTCCTGTTCAAACGACGTAATACAGGTTTCAACCACTGAGATATATAACTGGAGGACGCACGTCAATGCGAAATACGCGACGAAACTGAAGCCGACCTGGAGGGTCACGTGATGTAGGTTAGCTTACTCAAGTCGATTCCATTGCCCTAGAAACGCGCAGCTACAAGTGAAAATAATGTAACGCAGAATCATTGATGTACACGCTAAAGCAATCCTTTGTTACTCATTACATCTCCAGTGCTTTTGTTGTAATTAGTTAGTAGGACATCTGTACACTATGGTTCATGATTGTGTGATCAAAAGATTGTTTTTTTTAACAAACTTTCCTTGTTTTAGGAGTGGTCCTGCCTATTTGAAGGACAGCGCGTGTGACCGCATTTCGTATGGTAAGTCGAGACGCGATGACTGCGTAACATTCGCGACAGCACCGTCACTGAACAGAGTACACAGAGTAGGCGCGCTTGTTATTGACTGTCCATACCTGTGCACAGATAATCTGTACAACGCGTCGAACGCGTCCTCTTGACAAAAAAGGCGCACGAAGGGAAAGTAACACGCGCGCACATGCACGCGTGCATTTTGGCCAATGATGTGCGTCAAAGCTTCCTACACGCTAAGCGTTTGGTGCTCTGTATGTTATACGGCTATTGTGATGTATGCCTTTTCAGGAAGTTGCTAAGGCAACTTTACCTCAGCGCAATGGCGTGCATGCTAACGCGTGGTAGCCGGCAAATAAGCGTCCAAGAGGCTGAAGAGACGCTAAGGCAGACTACGGCGCGTTATCATGTACATCATTGCCACCGCGTTTTCACTTCTAGGTACGCGCTTCTACGGCGGTGGCGACTTGAGTAAGCTAACCTACATCACGTGACCCTCCATGATGGCTTCAAAACATTATTGTGGAATGATCCTTCCTAGCATATAGTTCAGTGGTTTCAACAGTCAACCGCCCAACATTCAAGCATCAGCATAGGATTCACCACTGAAAATCGCCTAACATCAGCAAACTTAAAGTACCTCATGTTATCCATTGACGATGGCCAGGATCAAACTACCTCATTCACAAAACTTTGCCACCAGGGTACAGAGATAGCATGGATAATACAGCAGGGTTGTTAGGTAAGGGGGAAAGCAACAGTATCATATTTTCTTACGAAACTGTTTTAAGGAAGTATTTGGTTGTTATCATCGATCAAGAATATCTTTAAAATAATATTTTGATCATATCAAACTGTTTCGATAGAGTATTGTCTTATTCTTACTCAGTATACGGTATTGTTTCAAAGTTGGTGTCCATAGTAATTTAAACTGTTCCCAAGCAGTACATAGCCTACTTCGTTAACAAATATGTTATTGGTTCTTATATCTCTCTGACATAGAAATTACACTGGAATAAATAGACTTTTCCCTTACCATTCAAATACAATTAAGTCATAAAACTCAGTCTTTTCACGATCCTTTCGAGTCACTACAATATCTCTTCCCACACGAGCATGTTAAGCTTTTAAGAAAAGTTGGAACATTAATGACATTGTGCGCTCCTTTAACCTTGTCCCGTTTGCCAGGCTGACTATATAATTGTCCAACTTCTTGATAAATTTCTTGGGTGGGTTTGGGAGGATTTGTAAAAGATCAGTGGCGGATCCAGGATTTGGCAGAAGGGGGGGGGGCCCAGGTCATAAGTGGTTCGTATAAAAGTCTGATCTGGGGGAGGGATCTAAGGGGGAGGGGTAAAGTATGTGATGAGTGATCGCCGTCCTGGGGGAGGGGTTGAAGGGGAGGGGTGTGTCCCCCTCCCCTTTGAGAAATTTTTGTTAATTTAAGGTTGCTCAGATGCAAAATGGTGATGTCTTTGGTCACTGGTGTATTTGGGGGGGGCCATTGGGCCATGGCCCCCCCCCTCACCGATGCCAAAAAAATAAAAAAATATATAAATATTTTATAGTTCTTGGGCAGTCTCATTTTGGCCCCCCAATATCCAACATTTACAGTGTCGTTTTACCCATTTTTGCTCTCAAGAGGACGATTTCTCTTATAAAAACACAAAATTTTCGGCGCGCTACGCGCGCAGAAGAGCTAATCCAGTTTCTTCTTTGGTTCCACTCTACATTACTAGATAGCGCAAGTCCTTCCCACCTCACAAAGTAACATGTAGGAAAAGTACACAGTTTATGTAGAGGTCGGAAATTTCCTCCCATCGCAAAGGCTAGTAACTGCTCTTTTGTGTGTGTCATGCGGCACGGTCAGTTGGTGAAGGACTCACGGAGCAATGCTTGGCTATTTGATCGGATAGTCAAGGTAGTTTCGATACAATGCATATTTTATCTCTTATACGGTCTAAAACCCCTAAAGATTTTCCTTTTTTTTTTTGTTCTCCATGATTACATGTGTTGCTTTTTTTTTGTGAAACCTACCAAAAAATTTTTGCGCGCTTCGCGCGCTTTGCAAGTTTACATTTTAGATTCCGGGAAAAACATTTAATCAACGCCGAATTATGCTTCTCTAGCATATACAAATTTTATGCAATATGTGGCCCGAATGAAATGGTCTTGTACACAGGGTTTTTTTCAAATCCCACCTCACCTATACCCAACAGCACTGGGGCTCTAGGGGCCTCGGGTCGCAGGCCTCCCGTCGGGCAAATCTTGGCGTTACCTGTACTCAATAATAATAATAGACTCTGGCTGTGGAAAATCTCCGTTCCAATCAATCCACTGAAATCCATAGGGATAACTCCACTCTGGATAATTTTGAATAAAGTCGGATAAATTGTGACAAACTTAATGTGTTTTAAAACAAATTCAAATCAACCTTTAAAAATTTTTCACAACAATTGCACATCTTGATGGCTGCTATCAAGCCTGCAAAGTGCCATTTCCGACGATCTGGGATGCATTCAAAGCTCAAATTTTCTTGGTACGCTACGCGCCAACCTTTGGTGGCGCTCCGCTCAGATATTACCGCTGACTATATATCCGGAAGTCAGAACACTTTACCTATTTCTAGACTTTTTCCAATAGGCCTATTTTTTAGGAAAGACATCAGACAGTTGTCTTAGTATCACGTTGAAAAGCCTGGGAAGGGCAATTTCCAATGATCTGGGGGTATTTCTTGCCAAAATTTTCTACGCTCCGCGCCAACTGATGGTGGCGCTCCGCTTAGATATTGCCGCTGACTATATATCCCACTTTCAAAGACGGATCGCCGCCCATGGTGGTCATAAAGAACATCCATATCTACCGAGGAGTTATGTGATTTTTTTTTTTTTTTTTTTTTTTGTTGTTAAATATGTGTCATTATACAAAATGTCAGTACACGAAATGCCAGTTTAGAGATATTTTCAGCGCAGGTCAAACGGCCCGGAGATGCAATCTCCAGCCATCTGAGAGTCTTGGGGGAGCCAAAAATTTTCTTGTACGCTCCGCGCCAACCTGTGGTGGCGCTCCGCTTAGATAGTAAATCGTGCTCCATGGCCCCCCCCCCCCCCCGTCACCGAATTCCTAGCTACGCCACTGTCTTTGGTATATTTTTTTAACTGATCATACATGGCTGGAAAGTGTTCATAATTCAGTCAATTTTAAGTTTTGGTTGGGTGGAAGATGCTTTTCTGGGGAGGGGTCTAAGGGGAGGGGTGTCCCCTCTCCTTTGAGAAATTTTTTGTTAATTTAAGATTGCTTAGATGCAAAATGGTGATGTCTTTAGAATATTTTTGAAACTGATCATATATGACTGGAAAATGCTCATAATTTAGTGAAATTTAAATTTTGGTTGGATGAAAGAGGAGAGTAGCCTTTGTTGTCCACATATTAGGATGGCAGTTTCCCTCCCAAATTGAAGTCTTCTTTTCCCTTATATTACCCTAAATTTGAAGAACATTTCATTAAAGTAAATTACAAAGCTTAAAGAAGACGCTAATGTTGCAGCAAGTTATAGTTGAAAGCCTAAGGTTGTTAAAATATTCCTCTAAATATTAAAGAATTCTGAAATTCCCTTGAAAGTAGAAGCAGTGTTCCCAATGCTGTGGGCCCGGCCAGTAATAGACTGAAGTTAGCAATCCAATACATCAATCATGGGTAACCCCTTGCAATGCCCGGAAAAAGTTACTGTGACCACTATAAGCCAAAATGTTATCAGCCGGAGGTCAGTTAACAGAATTATTAACATAAGACTTATTTTCAGAGGTAGAAATTTAAATAATGAACAAATTTGAATTTCAGTCGGACACATCACAAAGGCCCATTTAATTGGAATAGGGCCTAGTCATTTGTTTTATGAAGTTGAAAAAACTTCAAAAATTTTTGGAAGGGGGGGGCGGGCCCCCTGGCCTCCCCCCCCCCCCAATCCGCCCCTGAAGATACACCATAACTGCCGGCGATAAAACAAAAGACTTATCAAGAGTTACTTTCCAAATAGAAGTAAGGTCACGCTGTGAATAGTAAATTAATTTGGAGATGTGAAAGCTTCAGAGAGTAATTGATGCGAAAAACATTATCCTTCCTATGATCAAAAGTGATTCCCGGAGTAGTGAGGCCTGCCGTTTACTTGGCATCGTTTAGAAAGCGGGGCTTATGATGAATCAAAGGATCTATAGTGGAAAAATATTGCACTTATCAAAGTTAACTTGAAGGCTGGACGACACCTGCAGACCTGAAGAAAATCAACAACTCCCTTCAGAGAACAGTGAAAACCAGCAAGGAAAATACAGGTGTCGTCGGCATACAGAAAAATTTTGATCTCCTAGTTTAAAATTGATAAACCAGGCTTTTACTATAGGTGAAGAGTTAATGCGTAACACAAGATGTTCAGCGCAATTTATAAAAAGGTAAGGACTAACGGGGCAGAACTGCCTCAGTCCTCTGGAAACTTTAAAAAAGCAAGAAGGGTAACCATTATTACAACACACGATGTTACATTAGCTTACGGAGTGGAAGTCCATTAATGAAAATCCTTGTTAAAATTGATGGAATGTAAACACTTATGAATAAATCCCCATTCTACCATGTAGAAGGCTTTCTCAGAATCAACTAAAAGGCGAAAACCGAGTTTGTCATTTTCTTTACAACAATCGATTGTATCTAAAATATAGGCTACTGGACATTTTTACCAATAAACCTACTCTTAATAAATTCAGTTTGATTGTCCTTAATAATAGTGGAAATGCCGTTCTTGATTCTAGTGGCGAGTACTTTTGAACACATTTTATAATCCACATTTAACAATGAAATATTGTGGGTCTTTACTTCTTTACAAGAGTATGATCTTTATTAGGCTTAGGAATTATGGGGATGACTCCCCCGCTTTGCTACTCTGGCAATTTTACATTTACATGTGCAGCGTCAAGAGAATTGGTTACTATATATCACCTACCACTAGGCGCCAAAAATGCTTATAAAATTCAACTGAGATCCATCACTGCCTTGAATCTTACACGAGCAAGCCTGCACTCCTCCAAAGTAAACTGACCGTCGCAGGCAGCAGGATTTTCATCACTGTGCTTCTTACTATTATTTATGTTGTGACAAAATGGGGAGGGTCAGAGTCGTCCCTAGAGGGGGCGTGGGAAGTGGCCGGGGGTGTGGCGCCCCCCATTGACAGATCCAGTCGGCAAAATCCTGCACCAGTCGGAAAAATGAAGGAAAGGGGAGAGGGAAAAGAGGGAAGGAGAGGGAAAGAGGAAGAAAGGAAAGGAAAGAGAAAAGAAGAGAAAGAGGTGAGAGGACGGAGAGAGGGAAAAAGAGAAAAAAATACAGGAAAACGAAGGAAAAAAGTCGGCCCGGGAGTGTGTGTAAGGGGCTCCGGGAGGAGCAATTGGAATGCATGATGTAGACCGTAGACAACTCATGTCGTAATATTTGAAAAATCCCGTCAAAAACACATGAAACGTAAGCATATTCGTTCTGCGGAACTGCACTACAACTTATAGTCTTCTTAGCTAGCCAAATGTTCATTCCAGTGTGATATCGTGTCAGGCTGAGACGACAAATCTTACATCAGTCGGCAAAATGAAGGAAAGATGGGGAAGGAGGGAGGAAAAGCAAAGAAAACAAGGAAAGCAAAACGAACAGAGTGGTAGCCAAGCATGGTTTGACGATGGAATTTGAAGCAAGAGGTAGCAACTCGAGTCATTACTTGCTATACAAAGTCCGCGGCCTTCCCGTGCTTGCTGGTAGATGTTGAGTCGCAATTTGTGTTTTAGAGTGCAACTTAATGAAATGTACAACGTTTGGAATTAGGGGTGGCGCTTTGTGAGGAACAGGGAGAGTGGTGCCGGCTTGAGAGCATGGGGGAGTATGGCCCAAGCGATTTTCGACTTTGTTAAATATCAATCTAAATAAATAAATAAATAAATAAATTTCTATCGCAAATCCTTTCAAATCTATCAAAGTTTCCTACGCTCCGGGCGATCTAACTTTTTAATGCCATTCCGAACTCATTTGTTCAAAAGTACTTTAACGGGTTTTGTAACAACTCCTATGCAAAATTTTGGCTCTTTTTGCGCGCAATTGCCACAGTTATACACTACATGCCAGAAACCGTTAGTAGGACGATAGTGCACGGAAGGGATGTTTCGGGCGAGAACTATTTTCTGTGAACTTTAAGCCCAACCTCAGGTTATTCAAGACGCGAAGGTAATCTTGTATTATGGCAAAATTTGTAGCGCGTTGTTTATTATTTGAAGTATATTACCCAATGGCGTAGGCATCGGGTGATGGTGGGGGGTTAGGTCGACAGGCACACAGTCAAAATGTAGTGGGCAAAGTATGTTTCCGTCCACCTCAACTCAAGAACGAAATCCATCATATTTTCCTCTTTAAAAATGTCTTAAATTTGCCGCCTATTTTCCTTCAGATTTGCTCAGAAATTGCACCAAATTGCATCCAAGGGCCCTCAAATATTCAAAACTTTTCCAATCCTCTCCTAAAGTGTCATTTGGAGGTCAATTAAAATCATCACACGAACTTCACCAGTTTAATTACCCCAGAGCTTCCAGGAGGCCCTGTGCCGTTCTCACGGTACCGCCATGATCGGAGGTGTGCCATGCCACAGCCAAAATACCACTAGGTAGTGACAATTTCTTAAAACTAAATCAGTTCAAAGCTTTGGAATAAAACAGACCAGTTTTGGGAGGAGTTTTAACCCCTTTACTTAGACACCATACCACTTTCCTTACACCCATCTGCAAAAATAAAAGCAATATATTTTAACATATGAACAGTTCAAAACTTTGCCAAGGGTATCATCATTTTGCATGTAAGCCCCCTTAAACGATCAAAGGTTATCAAAGGGGAGGGCGAAGCCTCTCCCCCTCGAACCCCCTCAGACCCCCAGGACGGCTCCTCGTAGGTTACAGAGAAAGAGTCCAGTCCCGGATGCAAAGCATCGTAGATACGAATATACATACTTAACACCGACTTTCTGAAATCAACTGGAATGGAATTATGACATCATCTCCTGTGGTGCTACCCAATTATGAAATCCTAGTGGCACCGTTGGACAGATGGCTATGTCGAATTCCTGTAAAGAAAGCCTAGTTTCCGATTTTGTAGAGTAAACTTAGGGAATGCGATAAAGTATGTCATACCCAACGGACGTCTTTAACTTTTTTAATCGGATTAAGTGGATTCTTTTATATGACCTTACAAAATTTTGGTGGGCTACGCGCCCTTTTGGGATTCGCAGTTCAATTTCTTTTATAGTACAATTCCATATGACTAAGCAGTGCAGAGCTCCTATACCCTAGATCAGGTGATCTTAATTATTTTCGTTGGCTGGCTACATTTTTCATCATGAAAATTTCGCGGGCCACAAACAGGCAAGTAAGTTTGTCCGAGAGGGGGAAGTCCCATTTTCAAATGACTAAATGACGCAACGGGAAGGCCAAGCCTCCCACCAAACAGAGTGGTGTCTAGAAGCTCCACTTCGAAGGGCCCCTAGTAGGGTCCAGGGCAACGCTCCTGTGGAACCCAGAAGCTCAAATATATGAGCGAAACATTGTATGACTGAAACATATACGTACATTTCTGTCAATTTAATTTGAGACACAATGAACATATGATCAAAAGTATCACAATTTGAACATTATTTACAGCGATATCGAAAATCCTATGTTATGCAGAGCAGATAATAAACCCATGCCAGATTCGGTGGTGAACATTCACATCGAAGTGATTGTTTGGGTGGGGATGAGGGGGTTAATCATGACACTCTGAGCGTCACCATCGGTTGGTACGTAGCGTGCCAAGAATTTAGGTGCTAAAATAGCTTCCAGATCGTTACCCCGCGGAGCGGACGAAGTTTTTTCGTTGAGCTCATCGCTGCGAAAAAACAAGAGGGGCGGCAGCCTAAAAAGGGGCGGCAGCCACAGAGGCGCTACGTAGGCTACCAGATCGTTGGAAATGGCTTTTTCCAAGTCTTGTAAGATGTAAATATTCATTCATTTCGAGATCACATGATTAGAAAAAGAGACACTTCAAGGAAGGCAAATAGGAGGCAACGTTTTAGGCCTATATTTTCTTCTACCAAGAGGTATACTTCCCTCAGATTTCGTAAGCCCGTACAACTTGGTCTAAGTGGTTTTCCCCTTACTTAACCATCACTGATATGGCCATCCCATGTCGGAAAAACCGCCCATCGTTTTGTTTATGCAGTGGGTGTGTGGATAAGTTAGTCGAATTATTTTTACTTCTAGATTGAACTTAAATGGAAAAGCGTGCTGAGCGAGTGAACATTTGGTAGTTTGGGACGATTTTGGGAAAAAAAGGATCAACACATAGAAATACATGCGGGCCACCTTAACACTACAGTTCTCCCCTCTACTTTGGTTTTCCAATTTGACTATTCGTCAACTTCTTTTTATCCGAAAGTACAGAAATTGTTCGAAAGCAGTACAGCTTCACCGATTGAGGCCTCCTTTTTTTCTAATTATTGTGAATTTTACTAAGATGGGTGGGTACCCCTGGCCACGTTACTGGTTTAGAACAATCACTGCACAGAAGCTGTCCTTTATGAAGTAATAGTGAAGTAACTACTAATGACAGGCCTAGGTGCGCGCGAAGCCCGCCGAAAAATAACGTTTTCAACACATTTTAGTTATGCTTTACTTCATTTAAAGTAATATGATTTTCTGTCCGCATCAAAATACCTCGGAAAGAAACCTCATATTTTGTTTTAGACCTTAATTTGTTCGCGGGCCGGATAGGATCGCCTCGCGGTCCGGATGTGGCCCCCTGGCCGCCATTTAATTACCCAGGGTTTACACAGTTTAGAACGGGAACATAATTCCCAACCGTGTTTATACCGGTAGTTGTTCGCAGAGTACGATAAGCTTCAACTGACGGCGGTTTTGACCATCATCAGGCAGAAGGTACCATCGTCAGGCAGGAGGCACAAAGTATGCTATGACCAATTTGGACCACCTGACCGACCGTAATAGCCGATGTATTTTTCTCTGAATGTGAACCGAGAGTGTTTTAGATGTCAAATTTTGCCATGCTCGCCCCGCACCCGAGAGAGATTAATAAATATAGTGACAAGTTTTCTGACGTAAAACCCAAGTCCATATAACGGTGGTGAGGCTGAGGTCGACATTGGTCCCTCATGTACAACATGAGTAGCTTTCCAATGAAAATTCCTGAAACCACTATAGTGTCAATATGATTTCATCCAGTTGCTTTCAAAGTGGTCTGCGAACAGTTGTGGCGTATACGGTGGCATTTCCCCTGTATATTTCCCCCTCTCCTACTGTCCTCAATTAAATTTAGTACTTCATAATATGGGCTAACCGTTTGTGAAAAAAGGCTTGCTATAAAACGTACTAGACTCTGTACCTTGAACTGCCCTTGAAAATGCAATACTTTTTTCGGCGCTCTTCGCGCTCATCCATCACCGCTACTTCCTATTGTTAGGCTCACTTCTTGTAGTACAACGTGAGTGATAACACTGTTTCAAAGCCAGATACCAGATACAACCCCTTCAATTATCAATTCTCCACAATCACTATTCTCTGCATCAACAACTCGACCGCCTTTTAGTCGAGTAACAATATCATAAAAAAAAGTGTCCCAGTCGTAATTGCAGTGGTCTATTCATTGTCCATTAAACGCTTTGAAAATAGTTAAATGCTTCATTTTCATATACATAATTTTGAACATATTTCAAAATTTCCAAGGCTTCGTCCCTTAGCCCCAATCTTGGCTTCGCCTCTGGGCTCATCCTGGGACCTAAGGATGGCCCCTGGACCCCGCACACGCTTGCTTCGCGCTACCCGCGTCATTTTTCTGTTGGTATTTTCTTCCCTTTAGTCGACCAAACTTGTCACCCCCCCCCCCCCCATTTAGAATGCTCTGGCGACGCCTCTGTTTACACTCTGCTACCCAAACCTAAAAGCTCATTTGGGAATAGCTCTAATACTGCATTTTAATTGATATTTATTCATGTATTTATTTTTATTGTATAATTAATATACAATTAATATGTTTTGAATTAACATTTTTCAGGTTTCGCCTGAACAAACTTTATTGCACACCAATAACACCGGCATTCCTGACGTCGAACGAACGTTAATTTCGTACAATACTAGTACAACTTTAATTAATTGGCCATCTTAAGTGGGAAGCATTGTGCGGTCGTTACAAAAACGCTCAGGATGTTGTCTAGCAATTAAGATCATTCTTTCGCTTGTAAGAACGTTCCCCGATCATCCTCTCAAAGATTGTGAATCATCCCCAGGTGAATCTTCATCTTGATGACTTCAGCATTTTAAGTGCACTTGTACAGAACAAGCAAAATGTTAAGGACAATAACAAGTCCGGGACTTGTTAAGTCCCCGAGTTTAATAACATAGCTTTAACGGAAACAGTAATTTTGTTTTGCTAGCTTAATGTAAGATAAGTCTGTAAATAGTTGTAAATAGTTCATGGTTGTGTTTTTGCCGGTCCGGTTTTGGGTCTTTCTGTTTGACAGTGTCCGTTTCTATGCACTTAAAAAGCACCGCTTAAACGGAAATAGATCGAAATATTTTTCTGTCCCATGCCTTTAAAACTTCTTTCGTTATACAAATACAACAGAGTTACAACTGGAAGATTCGAATAGTGACAACAGGTTATCCTACACCTGCAGCTCGCAGCCACGAAAGAATCACGATATTTAAGAAGCCCTACATTTTAGTGTAACATATGTGATCTAAGCGACCAACGCTGTTAGTCCATCCCATTCAAGGGCCCTTTCAGACATAAGTTCGTGTCCCTTCAATCTGACCAGTATGGGCTACTAAGTTCCGACTTGAAAGCGAGAAAAGATTTAACACGGGATCCGCTCTTTATGCCAACTATTTTAGCCTATATGCAAAGAGGTAGAATTCAAATAAGGTCTTCAATTAATAATAACATGTCAGTAAAATGAAATGAAGGACGTGACGATTTAATGGTTTTCCCAAACTTACGTAAAGGCTTTCAGTTAAGTGACGTCTTCACTTGGGCATAAATTATGGGAGGAATGAGTTTTTCCGGATCGCATTTTAAGTCTAGGAGGTAATTTGTTCTTTAGGATAGAGGGGACAATCTACTCAACTGGAGTTATAACAATGTACAACCTCCCTCATGAGAAGGTCATCGGGGTGGTAGTAGGGGGATGGGGATAGCGCACCAGGGGTGGCGCCAGGATTAACCCGACAGGGGGCCAAGCTCCCCGACGGGGCCAGGAACTCCATGACCCTACAAAGGTGATGAGTTGCCAAAAGGACGACAAACGTTAAATTGTCGGTGCGCCAAGCGCGCCGAAAAATTTCGACTTTTTTTGCAAAATTTGAAAATTGAAGAAAATTTGAAAAAATTGAATTGGCCTTTTTTCCAAGGAAAAGTGGAAAATTTGGGGTCTTCATTGAAGAATCTTCACTTCCTATAAGCAAAATCAAGCGGGGCGACTGAAGGTCATTGGGATTACATATTCTATCGTGTACGGATTAAGCTCCCCGATGAAAGTGGAAAATTTCCCCGACGGGGGGCCAGCCTTCCCCGACGGGGGGCATGCTATTTCCCCGCTGGCACCACCCCTGGGGTGCACACGGGGGGAAACTGCACACATCAGGCCTGTAGTCAGACAGGTACAGGTGCAAATCATGATTAAGGGGACGGGCACTATATACAAAATTCATATTTTTTACTTTTCTAGGGGGAAACATTTCCCCTGAATGCCCTTATCTATGGGTTTGGCATACATGTGGGGTGACCTAACCTTTAACACACCAGATTACCAAATTAATAAGGTAAGTATTGTGCCTAGAATTGGAAAGAAAGGGGGCGAAGAAGTTGGTAGTCTTCCAAAATAGTGCTAAACCCAGAGCTCGGGACTTACGAAACACTTAATCAGGTCTCAGGTAGGAACTCTGCAACAGTGGACCACGACACCTCAGACAAAAAATAGCTAAATAGGGGTTGTCTTTCATGCGCAATCATGTGTGGATCTCCTTTCAATGGGAACCTTATAAACCTTCTCTTCCTTTTCTTCATTCCATCAAAGACCTCAGACAACAACTGATGAAGAAACAGTTCGTTGCCTAGCAACCGAGACTGGCGAAGCTTTTTAACTCACTGAATTGCAACAGGGAGCTGTCTACAGATACGACAGCAACGTTCGACTTTGTATATTAAGTACACAGTGCTAGAATGCTAGTACAAGTTGGAAGCCTAGATAGCTTGTACAAGAGTGCCGACAAAATGTTGCCGTGGAGGGTTTTTCATATCACACCACCCCATTAACTCAAGAGACACAGATGGATTGAAAAGCTCTTTGTATTGGCGTATGGTCCAAGGACCTTCCACAGTAACCTTGGTGGGTTATATAGAGGGACAATGGCTAGGTGGGGAACAGAGTAAAACCTCGTAGTAATTTGTAGGCTCTATCCCTTTATCACTATGAGCCACAGGAGGGTGCTTGAATCCCAGCCCCCCCCCCCATCTTGCACTGGCACCTTGGCTACCAGTCTGAGCATGTATCTTTTGTCAACAGAGCAAAAGCCAATGCCTAACGTTATATTGGTGATGACTAGTACAGTACTTCTACAACTTTTAAGAAAAGTCTTCATTGCAGGCTAAGATCTGAAACCACTCCCAAACGCGGACTAACAACCCCGAAGGTACACGACCCTTAATGAAAATCCCCAGAAAGCTTTAACGATGTTCTGAATTTGCATGAACTAGCTGCATTGAAAGGAAATGTGGCTATTGTAACATCAACAATAGGGCCCCAAAGGATTATTACTCGTACTGACACAACTGAATGGAAACTTATACAAAAAGTTGCCCCTGACGTTAGACCTTTATGTTTGTAAACAATGGTACATCAACAAAGTAACAAACAAGCAGAAAAGCACACTGATTGGCTAGCACTTGATGAAAAGGATATGACGTTTTGGTTTTACTCTTCTATCAACTAAATTAAGTGCTGAAAATGTAGAAAATTATATAAAACATCATTTATTTGGTTGCATTTGCGAGAATCGCCACAAAGGTATTATCACAAAGTTGATTTACAAGTAAAGAGGATAGCCACAGACACCCCAGCCCCTTCATGATGCATGGGATTTTGATTAAAATAGTCAGTAATAACATTAATATGGTTCTGTGAGTGACCCTATATAATCAATTCCAATTCTTATCTCTAGTAGTGGGTAGATAGCATATGCCGTCACGAGGCCTCTGTGTGTGGTTTGACACTTCATGGTTTAGGGGCCGTGTCATTTCCTCCCTCCCTGTCTGCTTGCTAAAGACCGGGGTCGTTCACGATGACGACAGGGATCGTTCATCTATTTACAGGGGACGTCCTTTTCAGATGTGGGCAGAAGCGAACTAAATAGCCTGCGCTCATTGGCTTACTCAGGCACTTGACTCAGTGGGGTATGTTTGATGACCAGCGTCTATGAAAGCGTGACCCTTGTCTTTTGGCTACTTTTCGCATTAATTAAGCAGATTGGTGGCGCTCTCTCGTTTTAATGGATATTACTTACGGTGGGTGATGAAAGGTAGTTGAACCCTAAAAAGAAAGTAGCACCCCCTTTAGTATTACCCTTCCCCTGTGCAACAGAGGAATCATACCGCCAAAGCGAGGGCGCCTTTAGTTTATAACTGGTTATAATGAATCCTGGGCGAATCTTGTGCTGAATCCTGTGCTAGCTTCACACTGGTCGTTAACCAAACGGAGTGAACTTGTAACGCTAAGTGCCGAATACTGTAATATTTTTCTGAAGTGCAGTATAACAGTATCCATTACCGGCCACGCAGTCTAGCTTTATTTCTGTGGTTACGTTATGCGTCCTATACGTGCGAAGCTCGCCAAATTATTTCTGCGAAGCTCGCGTTGCAAACGGTTCGCGAAAAAAGGACCACCACAGGATAAAGCGGTAGTCAGGTTTGCGTTCCAGGTCTCCTGTACAGTTTTATTTAAGCTTTAAAAACGTGGGATCATTCCGTACAATGTGTCTCCTATTTCCTGCCAGGTAGAAATGAATAATAACCTACAGGCTAAATGTTTTGCATCAGGCTTTGTACGTGAACCTACATGGTTTAGTTCCACGAATTGCATGTAGGCTAGGTGCACTGTGTCATGCAGATGGTTACGTTATAAAACTGGAAACCTATGTTAGAGTTTCGCTGGGGGTAAAGTTAGGTTAAAGGTTAGGTGCAAGTGCCCTTGAAATTTTGGAGCAGTTGACCTGTTCACTATTTTGGGGACTTTGAAGTAACAAGATTCACAGAAGGTTGATAAGGCTACAGTATGTGTACCAATAGCGTGAAACACATTTTTTGGTTGTATTTTTCACAACTTATCAAATTGTACATCGAGTATCATCCATATTCAGTACAAAGACAAAGTCTTTCATACAGCATTAAAATAATCTCGCAAAGTTTATTAAGATATCGGTAAACACAGTTTTATTGGTTTCACGCTATTGGTACACATACTGTAATCCAGAAACTTTTCAGGATTTTTGTAATCGCTAACGTTGTGACTATTCATACGAAAATTTTCGTATGAACAAGTCTATCAGTAGTCACAATTTATACGAAGAAAACATGAGCCAACTCAGTGGTATATATACATAGCCATATAAATGGCTCTGCGTATGTACAGTCTGCATAGGTACGCACTTGCACGTGAACGGGATAGTATGATTACGGTACGGTACAAATGATCGGTGCATGTGAAACACGCACTCTTACTCAGATTGTTTCCCGACCGTTTTTTGCCTATGAGAGGACATTAAATCTAAAAGATACTTGTGTAATCAAGTTTTACAGCAGAGTCTGACGAAACTGTACGACACTTTACTATATGCGCTTATAGCTGTACATACTAAAAATCGTGTGACGAACCTAGTCTATGTTTAAAAAGCTGCTTATGATGAAGTTCCGCCGTATACAGCGAGAGAACAGAAACCGGTCTAGGCCTACCTGGTTTTCATGGACCACCCAAATGTCAATCTGAGATCATCGACTCATATTCCTGTAAAAGGAGTGGAATTTTAAGCTTTTGCAAGAAAATTTTCGTATGAATAGTACTTCCACTGCCCTCTATTCATACGAAAATTTTGGTATGAGTTGTGCTTCCAATGCCCTTTATTTACACAAAAATTTTCGTATGAATAGGCCTCACCAATTGCTAAAACTAAACCTTTTTAGGCTACTACATTACATCTTAATTAATAGACAGTCTGATGTAGCCTACGGTAAAAAGAAGAATCACCTTTTTTTTCTGAAATACTAGGCCTGAAGATTAAAATGCACTGAACTAAGGTGTCAAGTTAGTAATCATGCAAGCCAATATAGATCTACCAGTTATGTGTGGCAACTGCAACTTACTAAACAATCTGCATGGTTTTGTGCTCTGACGAAAGTTTTATTTTTGTTATGTAATATATACAGGATGTGATGTAGGGGACAATTTTCAAAATGCATTAGAAATGCCTTGCTTGAATTATGATTTTAAATGACAGTGTCGTGTACTGTTGATAACACAGACTGTTGAGTTAGTTGGAGCCACTACTTATCCTGGATCATGGCCACTATCCATCTGGTTAGGCCATTCCATCGTAACTATTAGGGAGTTGCAAAGTTAAATTTCATATTTTTGTGGTGAATGAAGTGTCATTATCAAAATAACTCTTCCGAGACAATTTTTAAAAAACGGGGATAATTCAATACAACCAAGAACATTTTGAGAACTACACTAACCTATTATTTGTTTACAAAAAAGTCTTAAAAATTGGACTGCACTAGTCTGCCGGATGGAAAGTGGCCATGATCCCTTATTCCTACCTGTGGTAATTATCATACACATCCTAAAAGGGGTTTTTTTGCATTCAGTTACTGAAAATTTGGCCAATTATTAAATTCAAAATTTGTCTGAATCCAAAAAATTAAATGGCCTTTTTAAAAAATAAACTTTCATTTTACTGCTTCATTGTGTTTTAATCAGTTTTTTATGCTCTTGAGATGTATAGTTCTGAAGAATATACAGTTCAGTGTTCTTGGAAGTTTACAGTTCTGGTGAATGTTACAGGATGTGGGGGACCAGTGTGCCCAGCAGGAGTGTGGTTAGGGACCAGGGCCATCATTGAGAATACAATGATTTTTGGTATATAAATTTTAACCTTTGTATGTACATGTACAATACTGGAATTTTCAACTTTGATTTTTCCAAAACCCATTTTCCTTTTCATATGAACACTTTTCAGTTTCCATTAGCTAAGAAAAAAGGAACTAATTGTGAATGTAAACACATATGAATTATCTGTAAGTTGCATGGACTTTTTCCCCATTGAAATTCATTGCACATATTTGCACATCTTTCAGGTTTGTAAGAAAAAACTTGGTTTGAGTGTTCTTGTGTGCTATTCTTTCAAGAAGGCCAGCACACACATGCATATCAGCAGGGTTGGGAAGTAACGAGTTACAAGTAACGCCGTTACTGTAACGAGTTACATTTTGTGTAACGGAACCCTGTAACGAGTTACATTTGCATTTCAGTAACGGAGCAAGTAACTAGTTACAATTCTGTGTAAAAGTAACTGTAACGGCGTTACATTTGGGTCCTGTTACTTTCCCGTTACAAATAGTCAAAATGACCACAAATTGCATTTTCTTTGAGCTAATAACAGAATAACAGAAAATTTTCAAATTGATGACACTTTGGTAGTAAAATGTAAAATTATTTTCGATATAGGCTATTTATCATTCATCGCTATTATCGACGTCGCCCTCACCGACATCAAATTTTATTCACGATTAGAATCAGAAGTTGATATTAGATGCACACGCTGCAGGCTTACAGGCCGGGCCACTTGATTGTCTATTGAACCAGGGAGTTGTCAAATAGCAACTCCCTGATTGAAATAAGTTTAAAATTGATCTGTATGTCAAAATACTTATTAGACAGATCAATGCTTATTATCCATGAGACCGATTTGTGCGATTACAGTAAAACCTCGTTTATCCGAACACATCGGGACCGAAGGTTGTTCGGATAACGAAAAAATTCGGATAAACGGGGTTCCAAGTTTTTGCCTCAAGTACGGTACACTGGGTCCATAAGACAGTGTGTCAACACATTTCCAAAATAATTCCGAAAAGGCTAAAAATTGCACAAAAAATCCCCCCAAATATTTCGTTACTATTTTTTGTGACCGATGATATGACAAATAAATTTTAAGACTTCTAAAACAGAGAGATTTTATTCCTAATATTCGAGCCTTCGTTCGTCTGAATAACCAATGCTTTCTACACACTAAATGAGTGTGTGGGCTAAAGAAAAGCTGTAACGATCTGGAGAGGTATCTAGAGTATAAATTCTGCATAAATTTCCAAAACTGTTAGAGAGACATGTGTAGGAGACTCTCAAACAGCAGTTCGCAATGTTTTTGTAAGGTCTACTTTCGTTATTTTTAGGTATGAAGCTCACTACGTTAATAACTTTTCAGATTTAGTGAAACTAGGACTTACGCTAGCCTACCGTATTTTTGTATCGGAGAATATTGAGCCTATACCGACTCATGGCTCCTAATAAGAATTTCAAAGAAATACGCACGATATTTCTTCCAAATTTGACAAAGAGATAATAGATTGTTTTCTATGTCCACATGTCGGCTGTTTTGGCCATCATGACATCTTCCCATGACTTTAAAAGTCCCAAGAAAATTTAGTGCATTTCTGCAAAAATTTACGTTGAATTTGCCTTACAAAGCACTGAAAACTTGGTGGATACTACCGTAATTGTGTTGACTATTATTGTTGTTAAATCTGACGGCTAGTTCGGATAAACGGGGTTTCGGATAAACGGGGTTCGGATAAACGGGGTTTTACTGTATTTGAAAAATACTGAACGGTCCTCTAAGGCTCAGCTGACTTTATGTATTCTAAGTAAAGTCAGCTGGGCCTTGGTTTACTCATATTGTCCTTTAGAGGACACAGTGGAGACAGTGTACCGTGAGAAACGGGTTGGCCCATGGGCATTCAAATACCAGCTTACTTTGAAAGTTTAATCATTGCCTCTTGAGACGTTAGGGCTGGACCCGTGTTCACCCTATCCGAGTCGGAGCTAACTGCGATTCTAGATTCCCGAATCTTTCCGAGCATGGTACTACTCAGGATCCTCAAATTTCTGCCAGTTTTGATTCCAATGGCACCAATCCCGAGACCAGTCTTTTTGCCAATGTATATCATATCACACATACAGATGTTTTAATTCTATCGTACATGTCCACCATTAATTAACAAAGTCATCGTTTGTACTCACTTCCATAGCCTGGCCTCCTGAGTAATTTAGTTGATTGTATGTGACAATACCTTAGATCTGTACATTGTGCACAAATGGAACTTAAAACACTTTTAATGTAACTTTCATATTTGAGAACTCGGCTGGAATGAACTCCGAGTCCGAGTCCAGTTACATCACATTCCGTAAAAATTTCGATTCCGGAACCTTCTATCCCGGGCAAATTCCTAATCTAGAAAAACGCTCTTGAGACCGGCATTAAGCTAACCGAATCCGGACTCTTGCGTTGGAGCCCAGTAAATCTATACGGTGCCAAGCGTTGGTAAACACCGTGCATCCATTTATGCATCTAATTTAACATGTATGGTATCTTTATTTGATGAATCAAACGTATGAATTTAGGCTATATCATATTCTTTTCAATGTCCGTAACTCCTTACACTGGAATAATAGTACGGTTAATATAAAAAACAGCAGAATATTGAAATGTTCAATGGCGTTAAAAGTATCCTAACAAAGCTAATTGGAAAGAGAAGTGTCCGACTTAAAGCTTTACCTATTGTAAAGGGAAAGTGAATTATGTGCACATGATCTGCATGTATAAACTGCATAGTATCACCATTTCTATGCACTGTTTTATATCGACACAATGTGAAACTTGAAATTTATGGGGAAATATCACTTAGCCCAACCTTAGCGGTGAGGTTTTAAAATTTTACTGCTAACAAATGTATTCATCCTCTTATTATACCATATTTATGCTCTTGAGGGGTGAAGACTTTACTGCTGAAACAACGCTCTTCCCCTTTCCGGCATAGCCGCTAACCTCTCTAAATTAGCCGACTGTGTGATGGGAGTATAAAGATTTCAACCCTCAAAGAAGTACTTTGGTAACTGGAAAAGTTTTGGTTATAACCATATTCCTCTAACAAATAGTTTGCGTAAGCTCCGACACAGTATCATGATTCGCTGCTTCATGTTGAGCATTAGGAGCCTCTGCGACAATGCCCATTGAAGATCAGCTAGCTTCATTGACTTTCTTTGGGGAACACCTAAGGATAACCGGCACAAATGAGGTGTCGGTCGTCTCATGTGCCCCCGTCTTACTATCTAATTATGCCCCCCCCTCCATTTCAGGTACCGAGGTACCGTATATTCACCTTGAAGTAACGAGTTACTTTTGAAATGTAGCTAGTTACTTTTTAGTCAAAAGTAACTGTAACTAGTTACTTTTTCAACATTGTAACTAGTAACTGTAACGAGTTACAATTTTACGGAATTAACTGTAACTATAACGAGTTACTTTCAAAGCGTAACGGGAACAACCCTGCATATCAGCCTTGTCAGGGCAGACATGATACACTTTAACTTTCCAAAATGTTAATATCCAATTCACTTTATTACAGGTTACAGATCAGATTTTACAAAAAAAAAAAAGAATTCTGTAGGGTAATGTAGATAAGCATTACTTTCTGACTCATTCACATGCTGTCACCAACAATAATTTTATGCTACTGGTAAATGGAATTGAACAAGAAAGGTTAGGATTTTGTTGACAATTTTCAGTTCAACCTTTAGTAGACTAGAGGGAGAGAGGTAGCTAATTCAGAATTACATAAAAATAGCAACATTGTATATAATGCAAAATGTTTTCAGTTCTGCCAAATAAAGTATAAACTGAGCAGGTTTTTAGAATAATTAATTCTTAGATACTTTGTTTCGCTGCACAGTTGCAGACATAGCATTTACAGTGAATAATGAATAGCAGAGTTAAATGATTTAATAAGTCATGCAAACAAAAGGAGCATGGGAACTGGTGGTAAAGTAACACATCAGTAGCACTGGCGCTATGTTCGAAGGCACTCCATTTATCATGACGCCAGTTGTTTATACTCCCAGTTCCTGTCATGCATTGCAATCATTAAAGCCTGCTATAGTTGTAGAAGAACTGGAATAAGTGAAGATGGAGTCAGGTTTAATAGGATGAAACTTCAGATCATTAAAACCTGATCTTTCTTACATTTTCAGACTTTCCTAACCAGACAATCAATGTCTACAGCAGGAGTCCCAAGGGGAAAATCAAGGGGCAAAGACCCCAAGGAGGAGAATCGACCCACAGGATCAATGACTGGGGATGCTAAGAATATGAAAAAGTCGAAACCGTCGGATCGACTGAATCCTAAAACAGTGGATCCAGTGAGTGTAGCAAATGGAGCAATTCTAAATGCTTACTCTGGAGAGTCTGTTTGAATGGGAAAGGCACACTGTCTTTTTCTTTGTGTGTGTATGTGTGTTTACTATGAATGAAAACTAAGTTACAACGTTGAGTTACATAAAATAGTCTCATTTCACTTTTCTGCAGATATACTTTCACATTACAGTGCCTGCACCATTTACATTTGGTTACTTGTGGTCTGATCATACAGTGTGAGATATGAATTGGTGCTATAGGCCTATGAAGAAAGTTACTGTTCATACCTTTTGGGAAAATGTAGTATTGTGGGTCACCTTTTGAAAGAACTGTTGCCATTACAGTATTCTCTGCCCCTCAGTTAAGTCTTAAATAAGTTTTATGTTAAGTCTTAAAAAGTTGCAGTGTTTAGCATATTTTGGGCAAGTGAATATTACCAAAATTTTTTTTTCAAGTGTAAGCTTACAGTATACCAATGAAACTGAAAATTTAAAAATCCACAGTATTGTAATTTTCTAATGAATGCCTAACTGGCAATTTTGTAAATTTTTTATGCATTGTCATGGTTTAAGTCCATAAACACTTTCATTATCCCCTTATTGTAACTTTTCCTTACCTTAGTTTGGCCAGCTATTGCCAGTTTTGCTCACAAGATAATTTCTCTTAAGAAAAATGATAAGAATCTTAAATTTTGGTTGCATTAATTGTGAATGTCAGTACAGGATTAGTTAAAGTACATTCCTGGCTTTTAAAATAAGTGTGAAACATACAGATCATGTAGCAGCTCCTAATATTTAAAAGAAGCATTTCTCCTTAACATTTTTCTGCAGTTTAAGGATTACAAAAAGCCCAAGTCTGCCTTTGAGTCAGTCTATGTCAGTGGTGGCCTCCCATGCAGGTAAAATGTTATTTTTGACTGTCTTTGAAATTTTATGTTTTCCACAGTCAAATCATTCATCATCATGCAGGTCTGTGGAGAGTCATGACCTGTGCGCACATGTCCCCACATTTGCCTGTAGTCATACTGTAAACAGTTGGTGCTCGAAGTGTCTTTGACTCATTCAGAGATTTTTGAAGACAGGAGGCACCACACAAAATCTACCAATGAGCTGACATGAAGTGGATTTTAGTACTCACAAAATCATAAGACATGATACGTTCATCCACATAACATTTTTTTGGTTTGTCTACCCTGGTATTAAAAGTACATTTACCTCAGTTTCTAGTGACTTGAGTGAAGTAGTATCTGTTTACTGGATTGCAAAAAGGAACTCATAGGACAATTTATGTGTATACCATGGGCTCTGAGAGGCATTGTTCTCTAGTATTTAGTTTGTTTATATTTGATAATAAATGCCAGTTTATAGCCAATATTTATGTCCATCCATAGCTTCAATGGAAAGAAATCCATACTGTTGAATATCAGTACAGGTGGGAAAATTGTAGAATGCTCTTGGATGAAAATCCTACATTAGATTTCCATGTCAGGTGGTTCTCTGCCTCTCCACTTCAACAAATACCTCTATCTGTATCCACTTTGCATAGTCAAAACCCAAGTTTATTTTTGATATATGTATTAAATTTGAAATTTTCTAGACATTCTAAAAGTTGTTAATTCATACATGCACTTGAAAAGATATACTGTAAGCTGCTTGATGTTAGCATATTTCAACCAAAAATTGAAACTGAAGTCAGCAAGTGTGATGGCATACAGTTGCCTCACTTTTAGGACCATCTGATGTGATGTATTTCCGTGATGTCCAAGTTACAACTTACATCCACTTCTATACTCATGCCTTATGCATTAATGCATATCAAGCATTGAAATTTTGTAAACTTCACATACCATTTACTGTAGGTGTCTCCCAACCTTGTTCAAACCCAATCTTTTTAGGACACTTTAAGTTCCTTTCCAAACTATTAGAACTTAATGTGGGTTTGAAATATCATCACAAATTAATTTGTGATAATGACAACACCCTTCCCTCCACTGACACTACCTTTCATAGCAGAGCAGAGGTTGGTTGTCAGAGCTAAGCTCTCAGTTTTCATCAGGTTTCCTTTTCAAACTACCAGAACTTTATTTGAGTTTTGAATTATGATCACAAGTTGACTTGATTTTGCACCATGAATTCTCCTGCACAGAATCTTTGGTCACATTTGGGGGTTTACTGTTACAATTTATTTTCAAATTGTTTTTGATCAGTTTGGTCATTTGATTCTCATTTCATCCAGGTTGGTCCATGGTTCAGTTAAACATAAACTCCAGTGGGATACCAATCCTGAGGAACTGTCGTTTGATCCACTCTTGGTTACATTAGCTGAGGTATGGATACCACTCTTAATAATTCAGAGACAGTAGGGCTTGATTGAAACAATCATGTGGTTGGCCATAATTGCCAAACTTTGTGACGGTCAGCTTAAAATTACAAGTTAAGGGTCTGAAGGACAACCAAATTTCGTGTTAAGAGAGAAAACAGATGATACCCAGGGCAACTTTAAAGTTTCCTTCCTGACAACTTATGTACTTTTCGACAACTGCAAGAAGCAGACAGATGTCAAATGGACAAGCATAAAATTTTCTTAAATTCAAGGCCTGGGCAGTATTCATTTTCCATATATTTGCTTTATTTGCATCAGTGTTGAAAGTTTTGACATTCTTCAAATCTCAGAATGTCTAATCTTTCACGTAGACAAAAGAAGCAGAGTAGGTAGTTTTACTGTTACTGAAGATAATCACATTTATGACCAAAAGTTACTCTGGTGTATTGGATTTACTTATCTGTGTTTTTCTTTCCTTGTCTTGGAATGAATTAGTTAGTTTCCAGAGTCATTCACTCATTGGCTTTACTAAGGGGGAGGGGCATGCCACTGTTGCTCCTCCTACTTTTCCCCATGTTAGCAAATTGGCATTAAGGTATTTTGGACCATTTTCCAGCAAAACATTGCTCAATTCATAATTACTTTTTCAGTGAAAATGGTTTCTTTCCCCTGAAATCCAATCCCCTTAATAGAAAAAAGGTGTTGGTGAAACTTGATTAATCCTGAGTTAAATCTTAATGAGAAAATCTAAAGGTGAGTTGCCATACTTATTTTTCCTATTTTCCAAAATGAAAGAAAAAAGCTCACATTTAAGTATAATGGGGAAGACAAATGTGATGACACAAATCAAAGGACAATTTTTATGTGAAATGCTAGGGACTTTCTTTTTCCCACAGTTTGACTTGTGGCACATCAATTTTGACATTTGACCCTGACTTTGTTTGTGTGAGATTTCTTGTTTAGTCTTTGTATTGTAATTTTTTTTTTCAATATAAGGTTAGTATGTATTTGTTGGTATAGGATTTGAAAAATGCATCTCTTAGCCAGTAGAACTTTTGAATGGTTGTTTGACCTCCAAAACAAATGTAACATGATTATGAAGAAGTCATAACATCTGTTTAAGAGGGCAAGTCTGTAGACTTGCTGCAAATGGAAAATGGCAGTATCTTTGTGAATGATGGGAAAGGGTGTATCTTGACAACCAAACAAGATATGAATGTGCAATATCAGTGTTCATTTGAAGCTTTAAAGTGTAACTAAAGTCTAAAATTTTTAAAAATATGTATTTTAAAGCTTGAAAAATGCATCCAAATAGTCCAATTCCCAACTTCACAGAACATTCCTGAGCTGAGATATAAAATGTTGAAGATTGTTCACTCATTTAAATTGGAGATTGTGCAATAGTTTATGATGTCATTCTTGTTGTACTCAAATTTTTGTCTTTTCTTTTCTTTGTTTTTTCACAAAGCCACTGCACCTTGTGTGCCAAAGTGTGTTCACTGTTTTACTGATATAGGGTGACTTGACTATACAAGTCCTATCCATACGACATGCTATAGGGAACCGTAAATGTTTCAAGGTCATGTAAACAACTTAATTTCAAAAGAAACAAAAGCAGGTAATGTGGGTTTTACATTAAGAACACTACAAATTATTGTTCAATGGACTATTTCAAAATAAGACAAATTTCAACATTTTTTGTCTCAGCAATGGAGTAAGTTATGAAAATGGGAGTTGGATGAATGAAGTTCATTTTTCAACCGCAAAAATATATATTCTTGTAATTCTAGACTTTAGGTACACTTTAATCATTTCTCCTTCTGTTCGTTGGCAGGGTTTGAAAGAGTACAAACATCCTTATCAGTTTGTCGCTCAGCAAGGGTTCAAAGAGTTGCTGGAAGTAGAAGATGCTGATGTCAAAACGTTACCAGTACTTGGCCGGATAGTCACTCCTTTACGAACAGCCTTGGTAGGCAAATCTTTTCCACACTCGTTTTGTGGTTGTACAGTAGTTTAAATGTTGACTACAACATGAATGAAACAGGGTTGCCAGACTTTCTGTGAGGCAACTGGCCAAATTTGGCATTCAGCCTGGTAAAAACATGCCCAAATGCAAATTAATTGGCATGAATTAACACTCAAATTGCTTAAAAGTCACCAATAAGTTGTAAAATAACCATGCTTTGCAGGTTACATCAAAGTGTTAGGTGCAAAGGCTCAATGATACAGCATGCAAGTTTGTATGGATGTTAAGCTTTGTGGCAAAGATGTGTCTGTATGGGTCAGTTATTGTCATGGATAATTCTAATGGTTGCTTGGTAACCCCCTACCCCCAAGCCTCATTTCCTTTCTGAAATCCACCTTCTAGTAATTTTCCCTTGCTTTTAGGAAAAATGTATCATAATGTCCTAGTTAGTTTCCTGTGAGTAATTATATACTTTTGGAAGAGAGCATATTAGTAAAAATTTTTCAAATGTATTCTATTTTGAAAGCTCTTTTGGTAACTTCAACACAAAGAAATTATGAATATCAATTCAGATTCTTGTGATCTTCCTTTGTTATTTTATTTCAGGGCTCTAAAACACAGTCAGTGTATGAAGGGGCTCTAACAGCCCTCACTCAGCTGAGCTCTGCAGTTGGTCCACATCTTTGCCCACATCTCAAATCATTTCTCAGCTACGTAAGTGGTGAAAATATCTGGTCTTATTCTGCACCTTGCTGGCTTCTATGTATACTAGGCTAATGTTTTACAAAACGTTCTATTCAAGTTATCAGTTACACTAAGTGCAGGGGTCTTCTCAAACTGCTTTTGGCTTAGATAGTTTTCTCCATAGACCTGTTTCCAAATAGCAATTTAAAATGATTATGGGACAGAGTTTTGGTATGTACAGGGCTAGAAAAAAATGCATATTTCCTGGCAAGCAAGTTTAATTTCCCATAATTTTTACATTTTTTCCTGTACAAAACTAACCAAATTTCCCTTCAGTTGCCCAAAGTTCCCTCTAAATACCATAATTTCCCTGCAAGAAGCTTTCCAGATTCCTGATTATTTCCAACCACAAGTATGTGTGTTTTTGTCAATGGCACTTTACTGTGGACAAAAATGACACAATAAAACTGTCCCATAATCCTTTGTAATTGCTATTTGGAAAAGGGCCTTTTAGCCAAATTGCTTAGGCACTAGAAGTTGTTGCTAAAGAGACATTTGAAAATGGCACTATATGAGCCCTAAATAAAAACTGAAAATATATATCACCCCTGTGAAAGTAATAAAGTAGCCTAAGATGTAAAAATCAGCAAGATGTGAGATGAGATATGTTATATCATTGGTCTAAACTTTATTGATGTCCCTCAAAGTGAATCTGTATTGCCAATGTTGTGAAATATCTGTTTTCAGTTACCCAGTTCTGTGTGGGTTATTGGGATTTCTTTTATAGTTGTTCATAAACAAAGATCAGTGAGGCATACAGTTTACGGCACCAGGGACCCTACAGTGTTCAAATCGCTACCACTGATATTTCTGTTCTGAAGAGTGAGTGACAGGAGTGTTAAGTTTTTTTTTTTTTTGCTTTGACAGACTGCTTCTTGGCCTTTTGGCTAACATAATGTTTAGTATCTGTTCCTTTCAGCCAGTCAAAAATGGGGCCATGTGTGACTGACCCTTTGTGTGGAGGTCTGAAACATGGGCATCAACTGGTGGGGGAGGGGCATGCTTCCCACTTTTGAAAGTGGAGGAGATTGTCCCTCCCCTCCCCCACTTTTCTCCAGAAAACTAACAAAAATATGTTCATTTAATTCCATAGCTTGCAGTTTATCAAACTGAAAAATTGTGGAAAAAGCCACTTTATGGACTAAAATCATGGGTCAGATTACAAAACAGATCATCTGGCCTCCATATTTTCCCCAGAGTCCCATAAATGAGCCCTGGATCCCTCGCTTCAAAGGCTTTGAGATTCACGCTTGAAGTCTTGATCAAAGTTATGTCTCCCACACTTTCAGAAGTTGTTGATGCTCTTGGTATGAAGGCTGATATCTTAGTTAAGTTTGTTGTCCCTTCAGGTGGGGGGGGATTCCTTTGGGGAGTAGGGTAGTGTGACTTCACTCCTCATCTTCAGTGTTGAGACTTTAAAACATTTACTTATACCAACTGATTTTTAACAGTTTTTCAAATGCATTATTAGAATAGGGTTATAAGTGTTCACTGCTTTTGGCTCATTTCTAAAAGTAGCTTTAAAATCAGTTATCATCTCTTTTGCGTGTTTGTTATGAAGACTGCATTACGTTGCTAAGGCGACCTCTTTAAACATACCTGTCCGATGTTGTCTTAATTGTTTGTTTTGCTTTACTTTGTCATGCTTTCAAGGACAGATTTGTAAATGATGAAATGTTTTAACTTGGGTGAGAATTATAGAATACAAAAATTTATAGAAATTTTACCTTCAGTGTTTATATTTGAAAATACTGCCCTCTATTACTCATGAAATATTTTACAAACTAAGTGGTTGGTCAACAGTTTCATCAAAAGTCTTTATTAATACTATATTTACTTTCAAAAAAGTTGGTAATTGTGAAGGGAGTGCCTCATTGAAGGATTTTAAAAGGCTTTGTTCTCATGTATATTTTAATGTAATCCATCATTTATTTATGTGATATTAGCAATTTTAGTGATTGTCATAATTCAGCATACATGTGCACCTGTTTTCTTTGAAATAAATTTTCTGTGGCAGAGAAAAGGTAGTTTTATTATCTTTCAGGATTAATGAGATAAAGTACATTCAATAAAATAGTATTGATGGAAACAGCTGTCTTGTACAGCAATAAAAGAGTAATGGTGACACCCTGAATTGTTGTAATCTATTCATGTTACAGGTTATTTGTCAGTGGAAAAGTCTTTGAAAGTCAGAAACCTTTAGACCAGGGTATTATGAGATGCCCCACAAAGGGATTCATTTGTAAGAAATCTTATCAACAAGTTTGAAAAACTTGGAGGAAATTTTCCATTTGGGGGGTGCATCTTAGTTGTACTGAAATTTGATGTCAGCAAGTGCATGAACTAAGTTAAAGTTTGGCATGAAGATGACTTTAAGGGAAGCTGCATCATGAAACATTTGTCTTCCATTTTCATTCCCTAAGATATTCACTTATATTATTGGTAGAAGGGAAGGGTTGTGTAAAAGGTTACAGGGGGTTTAAATGGGGGAGGGGCCTGGATCTCATTGGTAGCAGTATGTTTGTGAGAAGAAAAAAAAGGTATAAATATCATTTACTGGGCATATGTCTATAAATTGGGAGGATAATAAGGGTAAGTAATTGGGGGGGGGGGAGTGGGGGGTGGGGGCAGCTGGATCTTATTACATGCTGCACATGTAGCAGTAACTGCCACTGCACCAGTTGAAGGGGCACAGTACAGGGGTTTCAAAATTGTTTCACTAAGTGGTATGTAGCTACTGAGGTACATTTTTGCCTTACTTTTGTATCAAGTGAGATGCTCAGGTTCATACTCATTTATATATTTAAATATTCATGTCTTGGAATTTTTGTTTCATTTTAATTCTAGCTGTCAAGAGGACTTATGGACAAGAGATACAAGGAACAAATACATGCAACTTTACAGCATTTGGAACTCACTTGTGGCAAGGTTTGTATTAAAGATTGTGTTTTGAGATGCTGTATGTCCAGGTGAATACCAGTTTCACCACTGCTAGGGATGGATGAAACTAGACTCCCCACCTCACCCCATTTATGAATATCCCTCCACCCTTCAATTGTACAGGAACTCCTTCTCAAAAGTTCCATTAATTAACTCAAGAGTCTGAAATTAACACAAAATCTACATACGAATGATCCAAAGAACAAAACAAAAGGTTGCCTTGGAAGGAATTTCCCCTTCCTTAATACTCCGTCAGATTTTTTTCTCCACCCCATCTCTTGCCACAGAAAATTGTGTGATAATGCTGTTCTTTGTGTTGCACTACAATGACAGATGAAGGATACTAGTGGGCATTCTATACACAAAACTATTGATAATCATGCTCTATCGTAATGCACTGTTTCATTGACATGAGGTAAAAAAAATGCTGGGAATATTGGCTGTCAATACTGACACCACTCCAACACTTCTATTTATGACATGGTTAGTTGATTAGTTGTGGTTAGTTGATGCAGGGTTAAACTAATCTGAACAGTACTCATGGACAGTGAGGTAAGCAAGATTTTAGTCAGAGGGGGCAAGATGTTAGATTTAGTATAAACAGAAATGATGGTACGATTTCACATAAGTTTTTGGAAAGAGTCAGAACTTTATGTATGAAACTGCCTTTTTGCTGGTTCAGTAGGGGTTTTCCTCTGGCACCCCTCATCCTGCCCCCTCCCTTTTCTTTCTGTCAGTGCCACCACTCCCTTTCAACTTCCCCTCCCTCACCTCAAGTTACACCAGTGGGCAGGTGTGTGTCACTATGTCCTCAGCCAGTATATTGGAAATCAGTTTTGTTTTGATTGATAGGACTGTGAGATTGGGAATCAGGACATTCAGTTTGACCAGCCATGCTGATATCCATGCAAAAGTCGTAAACCGGTTCACAACAAAACCAATAAAAAAAATTGTGAATCTCTAGAACTGAGAATTTCTCTTCAATGCAAAGAAAACTTGGTCAAAACCCTTCAAGTTGAAGCATATATGGAGTGAAAAATACAGTTTGACAGTCACATTTATTTGTGGCATTATGACAATTCAGTAGTTTCATGATAGCAGTGAAAACTTAAGAAGAAATTTTTCCCTCAGAATTAAAGAGAGTTCTTGTGTGATAGTGATCAAAATGGTGTCAACAATGAGCTGCATAAGATGTCCGCTTTAGATCTAAAAACTCAGAGCATACAGTTGCATAGACTTTGAAAGGTGAAGAGATTTATAAACCATATTGAGTGTCTCTACATACTTGAAATATTCATTTCATGCTGTAATCTCCTTCAATTTTTGTCACAATGGTTGTACTTCTGGCATAAATTTGTCATATCTCTCAGTAAGTTTGGTCTATATTTGAAATGATCAAATATAGGTCATAAATCTTTGCCTAGCATAACTCCCTTCATTTGACTGTGGATTTGCATCTGTACCGAGTCACTGAGATTCCACTCTGAAGGAATTTTCTCTTTTTTTGTAAAAAGCAAATTTGTGGAAAAACATATTTGGCCTTTCTTTTATGAAGCAATACTGGAAGATCTCAATCAAATTTTTGAAAACTTTGAAATGAAATAAAGACAGGCATAGGCACCAAGAACAGCATATGTTCACATCCCCCCCCCCCCTTTTCTTCCCCCTTGACACCCATAATCCAATTTGCTCCTAACCCCGTAATCTCTTTCTGTGAGAGAATTTTTTTTATTTCAATTTTCCAAATTTTAGTCTCAGTGCAGTGATGTACACAGGATTCTCCAAGGGCAGAGCACATTGATCACAATCATGTGGGAGTGGTCTAAAGAGAGGGTATGCCAGATGGATATATAATGCCAGGATTTACAATTTTTGAATGAGTGCCAGATGGAAATTTTCAGTATTGGCACTGCAGCCCAGTGCCACCTGGCAATGCTTTCATGTTTGTGTTTTCTTGTGAACAAGTTTTTACTAAATGTATGAAATCTGGAGAAGGGGCAGGACTCCTTCCCACCCCTTGCCTAGCATGCAGAATGTGAAAAATCTTTGTCCATGCTCACTCAGTTTTAACTTTTCGAGAATAACCATGTTTTCCATAAATTGTTACATGTTTCATTACAGAGATGATTATTTTATAAATTTGGTCTTCATTGGCAGTGTATGAATTGACATATCACATCTGACACAAAATTTATATAGCAAGTCCCTGTAAAGTGCTTCAGGGTCGTAAAGCAACACAATAAATCAAGTTTATTGGCATGTCATCTTGCTATCATAGGCAAAAATTGAATTGAGCCAAAGTAACACCTTGCATTAGTGCTCTGTTGTACGATTAACGATCTTTGTAAACATATTAAAAGATTTGACTTCATTTGTGAAGACTTTTCTTTTGTAAATCTGAAAAACTAATATTGAAACAGGTGCGGCATTAGAGTCTTGCCTCTCAACAAAACCATCAGAGGGTTTAGAGTATTAAATTTGGTTGTCGAGTTGTTCCATTATATTATTCAATGACTAGCTCTTTTTAAGCTTTTGATGAGAAATTATGTGACTGAGATTTTGGAGATCATTTTTTGGTGAAGAAGGCAAAGAATATTTAAAAATTTTTTTTTTTTTATTATTTCATTTGAGAATACCCAGTACATACACCTCTTAAATTTATTACAAATTTGTCAATCTTTCTGTTTGGGATGTTTGTGGTGGGGATTTAGTTCAGAATATTTAAGTCTCTGATGATCATAGGCATTTCAAAGCAATAGACGAGTTGGAAAATTAGATTTTGCTGTTCCATTGTAGAACCACAGATCAAGTCCACAGACAATTCTGCGTGGATACGAAGGCTTCTAGCAACCTTTTTTGTTTTTCACAATTTACCATCATACTGTCCAACTTTTTGGTCCAAATAAAGGAAATTAACTTCAAAAAGAACTTTCCTGTAAAGAAAATTCTCTTTGACCAGTGATTGATGTCTTGAGAACCATAGTTTTAAACTGGAAAATTGTGCATGATTGCACAGAATATCTGTCTTGTACATGCAGTCTCTGTTGTGGTACACTTTCCTTCTCGGCATGCATTGTATATCGCAGTTTTGTAACTCATCTATTAAATGCCATGTTTTGTTTGGTTAAAAAAGAATGGTTTACTTGATGGTATGTCTTAATGAAATGAGAGAAGTCGGGGGAGGGGGGGGGGGGGGGGGGGGGGCGGGGCGGGGGGGCCGGGGGGAGGGGCATATTTATGAATGTTACACCTGGCTTTCAAACTTTGCAACTTGAGATCTGTAAAACATATTTGTAGGTACACATCATATGGAATAGGAGAATGGCATGTTGTGCTGAAAGTTGAAATTTAAACTTTGAAAGTAAAGGTAAAGTGCAATTGATCCAATGTTTGGTATTGCTCTGAATGATGAACGGTAAACATTCCTCCATTTAGTGAATATTCATGAGAGACAGGGGTAGGCATTAGTCTCCAACCCATAATGTGAATCGAAAAATGAATTTCTATTTTGTTAGCATGGCAAAACTAAAGAAATTGGAAGAACCATTCAAACATCCAGAAAGTTGGAACACAGAGGGAAATGGTTGTCACTTTGGCATTTGTCATATCATATCAATTTACTGACCAGAAATGGAGGTTTTTATGTTTTTCATTAAAGTATGATAGTTAGTCACCAAATTTTTGGAAGCTCTCCTTAGGTTGGGGCTGAAAGTTTTAGTCTGCCATCCTCCAGTGGGGTGTCCTTTTGACATTTTCTTAATATTGTAGCAACCTTAAATGTATTTTGAAGATTCAGTTTGTGCTGTTGTTTAGTTACATTTGAACATAAAGTTTGCTTCCCTCCCCCACTTCCTTCAGATATGGTTTGTAATATAAATGACAGGGAAAGCTCAAGGAAGTTTGCTTCTCTGAAATCATGACATACTTTCTGATGTAAACAATGTTCTGATATTTAAAACTGGTGAGCTCTTTTCACTTCAAAACACCAAAAATAATGCAGTGACAACATGAACGCAATTTTTCAAGTTAGTTTTATTTTTATTTACATCAGATGAATATATGCATATCCCACACCTAATTGGTTATACATCAAGTTTCATTTTAATTGCTATTTACATTTTTGTATCGATACAATCTTAGATAAAGATTCTGTCATTCTCACAACTATCAGGGTAGTGCGAAATCAAGCTAGATAGCAAGCAGGCAAAAAAAGTAAAAAGGAAGTAGTTGCTTGTCCTATCCCCATCCTTTCTTCTTTTTTTTTCTTTTTATTTTTAAGTAACACATACCTGGCTGTTACTACTTTTTCACTAACAAAAGTACTAAGAAGTGTAGTTAAGTGATGCTAAGCACCAAGCTGTGGCAATTGGCCTTCCTTGAAATTGAAGAAGCTAATTTGTAACTAACAAATTCTGTCTGAAGTGCATCATCTTATGCAGCCATACTTCACTCTAAATAAAGCAAGCTTAGACCTCACCTGTCTAAAAATGTATCTATTAAATATTTCATACATTTAAGATTGTTTCATATTGTTGTAAAAGCTCAGCTTGGCAATATTTTGAAGGGACTTCTTTTTTATTAAAAAGCAAACACTTTCCCCATAATGGATCTCCCTGGGGGAAAAAGTTGGGAAGCTGGGAGGCTCCTTCCTGGGAAATTTGGGAATTTGAAGGGAAATTTTGGTCATTGGAGGGAAATTTACACATTTTGTGTACATGAAAATATGGGAGGAATTGTGGAGAATTTTACTCCCTTCCCGGGAAATAAACATTTTTTTCAGCCCTGATGGATCTCATCCATCAGAAAAAAAAAAAAAATTATGAAAAACTTTTCCTAACTTGCCATAACATCATCACTCAATATTCTTAAATTTCAATAATTACATATTTACAATAAGACAATGTATTCAGTTTGAACATAACATTTGCAATGACTGAAATATTTCTGAGTATTCAACATTCATTTAAATACATGGATAACTACAATTTTGTACAAGTACGTAATAATATGGTTTATTACTTCTTAACACTCAAATTGTAAGAGCATATCACTTAGTGAATATGTCTGGCAGAAATTTCACCAAAGAATGCCTTTAAATTATGCATATTTTCCTGGTTCAATACCAGCAGATTGGGCTGATTTCTTGTAGAATTAGTCCTTGGCCACCTTTTGCTGTCCATAAATACTATACTCATAGTCTGGGATCTGTAAACAGGTTTCCAAAATGCAATTGGTGTTCAACTTTAGCCAGCAGACTTTGTTAAACTAGTATGACTTAGAGAGAAGCCAAAATTAAGTCTGCAAACAGCTGTTGTAACCATGGAGATGGTATTAATTAGTATCTCCAATGGTTACAAACAAGAAATCATTTAAAATTCTTAGTATAGAAATGCAGCATTTCCCAAGGATTTAAAATATACCTGTACTCTTTTCTCAAAATGGTACACAGTCATGATTGTTACTGCACTACAAAACTCAAACCCTCCCCCTCCCCCACCCCCACCCTTCACAAGTGACACTTCTCTGTACAGTTGCCCAGGGCTTGAAATTTAACAATGCCAAATGGCTTTTGGTTGGCACATATTTGCCAGGTACCGAAGCAAAGCTTTGCAGAAGCAAGGGCAAAATTGAACTACAGAACAAAAGGTAGAAAGGGCCCTAAGGCCATCATAACCTTTAGCATGAGAATTTTTTGATTGGCCTCAAGGCAAAGTGAAGGGGCCTGAAGGCTATCGCTTCGCCCCTTTGGTTAATTTAAGCCCTGATTGTATTAGTTTAGTAAGCTGTTGTCTTTAATTATTTGAAAAATGCCTCCTCTCTGTGTCAATCATTCTGTGATGGTTTTCTTCAAGTATTTGTAATTTTCTCATTACTCCAATTTATCCACGTCATTTGCCAGGACTTTATTCAGGGGTGGAGTTGAAGGATGAAGGCAAAAACTTTTTGATCTCTGAGATAGGAGTGCACAGTGAAGACATGGAACCTGTATGTTTTGCATCTACATGTGACCTTTTCTAGGGCAAACTAGGGCAGTGTCTTTGTAAAGGGTGGGGGGGGGGGGGAGAGAACTTGCATGACATAGTTCTGTTTCCCCACAATGTGGTCACTGCAAGTAAATGTGTATCTATGCTATAAAACAATATATTCATAAAGTCTATTCTCTTCTTTCAGGAAAGCCTTCCAATCATAAAGGGAAAGATACCAACCTACTCATCAGTCATCACCTGAAATAGCAAACAGATGCCCTGGCAATAAACCATTTGCTCTCACCATTAAGGGACAAGCCTTATCCAGTCTGAGATATTTATGGTCTTGTAACATGGTTAATATTATCCATGGTAAGGCTATTAAAAAATATTCTTTTTCATAGTTGAGATCACCTGCCACCTGCTTTTCAACATTTTGTATAATGTCATTGCATCATTTATTTGTTAGTTTTTCTTTGTGCTGAAAAACTAGTATTAAAGTGAATTGTGAATTGTGATGAATTGCCTATAACTTAGTCATTATGCAAATTTTATCAAGTAGTAGAAGTCAACAAGCTATATGCTGATTTAAATGTGCAATATTGCTTATCACCAACGCAGACAAGCTTTATACACACATGTTATACCTTTTCAAACTTCCGTTATGTGTACCTTTTTTCCTTTCCTCCCTTATCCCCACCCCTACCCCTTTTATCTTATGCACTAAATTTTTTTCTATTTCATTCATATGCCTGCTGCATTTCACCTTTTTTGAAGAACTTGTAAAACGTTCTAAGTCCTTTATTTTAATGTAGAAGTGTTGCCTCATGGAGATACTAAATGCATATATCAATGGGGCAGGTACTGCTCTTGAGAGAAGAATAATATCATCTGTACCATTTATATTTGGTATCGCCTCCCCTAGAAGGCTCCCCCCCCCCACCACCAAATCTTGCTGTGGCAATCCCAAGGAAACATGGCTGTATACAGAGCAGAATTTTTTTGGCAAGGTGGTAACAGGCTTAGCAGAATGCCACCATTAGTTGACATGTATTGTACTTAGAGGAAAATGCCAAAATGATTCCCATATTGCCAGAAATGGCACTTTCAGTGCCTGTAAACTATCCTTTGGCATTTTAGTAACCAAAGATTTTTAAACTTGATCTGATGAAAATTTTCTTTATATTTCTGGAGGGACAACTTCCCCTGCTGTCCCCCCAGCCTACCCCTGAAGTGTACAGCAGGCAATGAAATGCATTGCTTTCTCAAATGTTCAGTGAAGACATCATTTTTAGAATCTGATTACATTAGGGTAAAAAGTTTTTTGGATACTTAATATCTTTAACAGTTTTTTGAGTTATAGCATTGTCATAGTCTACAGTCTGCTGACCTAGTAAAGGAGTTGCTCTGTGGCTTCACATGTTAAGTCAACAATATCTGCCACTATAAAATTGGGCTACCTCATCATCAAAAAGTTAAACTAAGAACTTGTGAAATGCATAATTCATATATACTCCTCAGTCATTGATCCATACGAATCCTTTAATGTTCATTTATTTTAAGAACACTCACATTTAAGTGTCCTTAACATGAACAAAAGTAATGATTTTTACAAGTAATCCTGTTTTGTTTTTCATCATTCTACCAAGCTGCTAAATGGCTTCAAAGTACACACCATGGTATGCTAAACAGAACAGTGTTGCTCAATTTTGACATAGTCAGATGTTATGGTTAGGTTCATATATGTGCATACACGTATATTGCAACAATCCCTGCAGCAGGAAATTCACATCCTGTGCTAAGTGTGGTTACCACCAAGGTAATATGACCAGGCAAAAATTGTGTATTAGATAGCATAGATACAAGACCTAGTTCAGGGAACAAAGTGCATGTAAGAACTAGGCCTGGTTACCCTAGGCTAGCATTGTCTTTACTTAGTATACATATGACTCTAAAACCATTCCAATAGCTAGTAAGATTCTGTGTTACACCTGAGTTAAATCAGAACCCTATAACAATACAGGCTCTAGCACAATGTTGAACAGTGTCAAAGAAAACTGAATTGTTAAGAACTTTGGAAAAAGAAACATTTCTATAATGTGACAAACTTTCTTAAACTTACAGTTATAAACATTGTACAATCATTTGTGCCTTATTTTGTTTGTTTCTTCAAAGGGGCTTTATATTTTAATGTTTGGTATGACTTCTTAATATGTGTTACACTTTATAAAACAGCACCTTGAGATTATCCATTGTATTCATAAGAATTACTTTGTGGCACCTAAAGTGGTATGCATTAAATGTGTGAATGAAATACTGAATGTGTAGCATTATTTTATCTATCTTTGCTTGTTTTGAATATGCAATCTGATAGTTAACATTATTTGCTTTCCAAAGTTTTGATTGAATTTCATTGCAATTACTTCAGCACTTCTTTCCAAAAAGTAATCCCTAAGTTCCTCTAGCATTTATCTACTTAAGCCTCTTTAAATGATCAGGAGGGTCCCCTCCATGATCAAAAGGGTCCCTCCATGATTAAGAGGGTCCCTGAATGATCAGAATGGTCCCTAAACTTTTCAACATTTTTCAGACTCCCACCCGACCTTGATGTCATACAATGCCTGAGTTGGTTTTTAGGAGTCTGAGGTTAACACTAGCTCTGTTAAAGGAGGAACATTGTCAATTTAATCTTGAAAGGTAACCAAGAAATTTGTCTACATCTTCATATGCTTAAGACAAGTGGCAAAGAAATGCCAGATGAAAATTCAAAAGTGTTGTTGGCCTTTGAAAAAATATTCTGTCACATTTGAATGATTATTAAAAGAGTTGTAGTGAGGGGAATGCAGTTGATGAAGATTTCTTCTTTGCTATCACCTTCCCACTAAAATTCAAAGTGGTAAATTTTTACCTGTATCATTCTACAAATGTGGTAAGCTTTTCAGAATCCTCCATGCTGACAAATTTATGGTGGATTGGTTACCATCTCCCTCCAAACCTCAGACACCCTTCTCCAGCTATGATTCCTCCCTCCTGCCCTCCCCATCACCCTCCCTCTCAAGTGACCCCTTCCTACTCCGCACCAGTGGCATAGCTAGGCTTTTGAATTGAGGGAAGTGAGCCCATACAAAAGGAACCATGTTCTAAAGAAAAAAGGAGTAAGCACGTGAAAGCGACGCTAGATTACATTCGTTCAAGATGATACAATTCAGCTCAAAATTTGAAAAGGCGCCACCTTGAAAAAGCGTGCCATGCAATGGTAACTTCCTCTACTCCCCCACTAAAGCTACGTCGTTGCTTTTCACTCGGATGAGGCATTCATTTGATTCCCTGTTACAATTAATATCCTCACCACACTTTACCGTAAGGGTTGGCCCCAAACATTAACTGTTATATTTGGCAAGCACTGAGTAAGGTTCATACTGAAATTGTGTCAGGTTTTCTTAGGTTTTATCAATGCTTCTAATTTTTTTTACATGTTAGCATTAATGTCATGTTCCGTCAAAGATTCCGGCCACCATGCTGATATTTCCAATTCATAGTTTCTTTTTTGCCGACAAGAGTTAATCAAACGCAGTGATGATAGAGTGTTATTATGTTTTCAAATTAATGAGGCATGGTTCATTTCATGGGTTCATAAGAGTGTTTTCGTTTTACAGTAATCTAATCGTGAAGTGACTGATCGTTTATCAGCCTTTCCGTGAACTCAGATAGAAACATGTAATTTGTTTTACATTCTGTATATGTATTACCAGACTTGCCACGAGATGGATAGAACATGACACAAACGTTATTACACCAGGACGGGGTAGGCCCGTAGCCATGGGGGAAGGGTGTCTCTCTAGAGAAATTTCGCCCTAGAAATTCTTGAGAACAAAATTAACTTTGCCTTATTACATCTAAGCGTATATCATCCCTAAAAATATTTCGGCCCCTGGAAACTATATCCCCTTCTCCTACCTCCCGCCCCCTTCCCCGCCAGTACCAGGCTGAGGCCCTTATACGAGGGTTCGTTAAGGGTATGGAGAACGATAAAAAGGCAAGGAGAGATGTAAAACTCCTTATCCCTCTGATCTAGAAATCTATGTTGTGTTATTTTTGTAATTAAGTGTTACTAGCCTAGCTGCCTCAAGGATGTTCTTATGTACCATATCATTCACCTACTGTTCTATACTGTTTATGGCATCCTTGGGATAGATTTGTTTCGGTCCGTTCCATTTGTACATTCCCGCTATCAAACCTTTCGCACGTTCGTGCTTCGAACCCAGACAATGAGATACGTATCGCACGCCCTCTATCGTGCGGTCTCTATTTCTGTGCTGATGGCCGTAGACGTGCATGACGGATCCAATCTGTCTGATCTGTTTTTCGATTGTCTGTGATCCCGCAAAACGAGTGAAGTTAAAGTGTTCTGTTGCTCCTTGACGATTCGGAATAACGGGAGGTAATCCTCGCCGTTGGCGCTCTTTAATCAATTCTCTGTGATCGTCAGCATCGGCTGCGAATGGAATGAGGAAACATTTATTCACATAGGCAAGAAATAGCTCCAACTTGCTACAAAATTTGTTATCAGGAAATTCTCGTATAAGGAAACACTCCAAGGTTAATCGATGTGGCTGTAAAATAACATTTTGACCTGTCGGCTTGTCTACGTTGCAGGTCACGTGGTCTTTTCTTCTCTACATCATACATTGTTTCGGAATATTGACTCAGGAGACTTAAATTACACTAGCTTCTCTGAGAATTCTTATCCGTGTGGGTTCATTTACTACAATATATTTTGTCTGATGGATCCTTTACCTAGCGGAATCAATGCGGCTTTAAATGTACAGTCCCAACAGAGTATTGTTGTATTATACTCAGTTATGTTATCACAACGCAAGTAATTTCATTATTACTCCACATTTGCCAACTGCTTTCTCCTACAATCTATGCTTTGCAGTTCCCTTCCTTCTACTGATCAGAAAGAAGAGACCAACAGAGAGTATGCTCAAATTATAATAGGGCTTACAGTAGATTGTCTGGAAAGAATAAAGTTAGCCTAACTACTCTATAGTCTGCAGCAGTAGAGAAAAATCTAAGTTAAGGCAATGAAAATACATTGTGCGAGGTGCTAAAGACAGTTAATTGGCTTGGAGGAAGGGTCTAAATAAAAGTTTGGAGGAAAATTTAAACCTTGTAGACCGATGAGGATCCTCTCTAACAATCTACAAATATCTGTTAAAAATCTATAAATTTCTGTTATCTTTACTATTTCTTACTTCATTCTTGACAAACTGTTATCAGAAAACCCTTTAGAGACCACAAGTAAGAAGCCTGACGACAATTTTAATGACTGAACACCGAAGGACGAACTATATATTTCAAACGATAAATTTTGATCCCAACTTTTTTTTCAGAGGTGAATTCAACTTCATTATTAAATGGAGCGAATCGAGAATTCCTCTCAAATAGCCACTTTTAGTATTTTGACTCAGCGGGGCTCTTCGGACCCCCTGTGTCGAGGCCATAAGCCCACTCAAATTGCTTCATATAACAGAAACTTCACATGTCGGTCACATCATCCGTCAACATCATATTTACTCTACATAAAAGTTTTAAGATTAAGGGCATTTAGGTTTCTTTTCGTTCTCTCAAAAATGGCGCTAAAAATCAAAAAGCCAGAATGAATTCAGTCCTAGCATAATCAAACATTGTACCAATGAACGGTAGCGGATGAAAGGCTGTTTTCAACTTTATAAATGTTTAGACGCTGAGGATGTGACGTGGTGTTAACTCATTGATTGATGGGGATTCAGAGAGACACATTGAAGAGAAATCAATCATCCTCCACAATAGGTGGCATACATAGGCCTGTCATAAGCTTAATATATATTCCAAAAAGAGTGCGTTGCATAGACAAAGCATTTTTTTAAATTCAGTTTTTCAAAGGGAAACATCCCAAGACTCAATTATTCATCTATACAAGGGGAATTGGCTTACGTTAAACAAGAATAGGTCTATATGTCAAAGCAATTGAATCTCTTCCATTTTCATCAAAGAAATTAATTGCCATTCATCACAAGAAGATATGGATAGGTTATGATATCTTGCTGAACAATTTTTATCTTAGAATATATACTTAAGAGGAACAATCGCGAGTTTGCAACAAAAAGAATGACATTATGTCATATTTAACAGCTGTCCAAGTGTTTTCCGTTCATATCAGTGTAGGTTTCCCCACTCATAGGGGGAGGATTGTCACTAGATTGAAGGTTCACTAGACCGTCGAAGATCCGCTAGACCGCTATAGTTTATTTGTTAGAGATCGTTTGCATTTCCCTCTGTCGGTTGCCTTGAGACCTTGGCATGAGCGCAGGAAGCTCTTTGGAAGTTGGGGGGGGGGGCGGAAGTGAATGTTAGTGATCATGTCCTGGGGGAGGGGTCCAAGGGTGTCCCCTCCCCCTTTGGAAGTTTTCTGACTATTTAAAGTGCCCCAGATGCAAAATGGTACAATGTTTGAAAAACTTTGAAGTAATTTTACCCTATTCAATGCCATATTTTGGCAGCATATCATCCAAAGTGGGCCGGGGGACGAAACAAGGTTTCCGCCCCACCAATCAGAGTGCGGGGGAGATCGCCCCCACTGTCCCCTTTTCCTACCCCTATGCTTGGACATAGGGTATTTCAAGTTTGGTGGACCCCATCACCTGCTCGGTTGAAAGGACGTCATTTGTGGGACAAGGAGCTAATTTGCGACTCTATCAAGGCATAGTGTCACCATCAGTTGACGCGTAGACTTCTCAGAAAATTTTGCCTAAAATAATCTCCTAGATTGCCGTAAAATGGAACCTCTGAAGCTTTGTAAGTTACACCTACACATAATTGTACAAGTAAGGAGGCTTGGGCTGCGGCCCCGAAGTTCCGTCGAAATCAATTTCCCGGGCGGATTTTTGGGGAAAATCGTGCAACTTGCTTGGGTGATAAAGACTTGCATCGGGCAAAAATGGTTTAGCCCCGTAGGAAAAATGTCCTGTCCGCCAATGTTACTTAAGATATTCTTAGTTAAACACAAAGTACGTACATTTTCTGTCGACTCTTAGATAAGGGCTTAAATTTTTTTTTGTTTTTTTTTGTTTTTGTTTTACAAATATTATTTGAAACTAATGGTTTATTAGTTATATTTTTATAGACATCGCTCTCATGCCCCTTTGAATACAGCCCTTAGTTGAACCCCAGGTTTATAACCATAGGACCTATAAAGTCCTACGCTTTTATACCTATTGCAGTTAGTATCATACTTATCCCGTCCGCTATACTGCCATAACGCTGTAAGTATATAGCATCCACTGGTGCAAGCCTGAAACCAAGTGGAGGGGAAGAGGTTGGCGTCCCGCAGAAAATCCCTCCCCCCTCAAGAAAGTACAAAATTACCATTGCCTTTATGCATCCTAGTACAACTGCCCCCTCTTAAAATCTTTCGCCCAGTTGAAGCTATCCACCCCCCCCCCCCTTCAATATCTTGTCTGGTTACGGGCCTACATGGGTGACTGTTAGTTATCGCGTGTTTGGGCCTATACGATTGAGAAGATTAAGTCGATGCAAGTTTTACTGTTCTGTCCTTATTTACATATCTTTACACTTTATGACAATGTATCGAAAAGTAGATAGGAAGAACTTATATAATCAGGAGCTTATGACTAGTTTGGATACAACACGGGGAAAAAACCTTTCATCAGAACGATGAGAAGTACAGAATACAGATTTAGAATGGTTGAATACTTTTTATCACTGCAGACTGAAAGAAAAACAAGTAGACTGGGCAACAAGCTTTTGCAGTCAAGCCTTGTATTCCGTAGTCTATATCTAGCCTATTGCTCTTGACGTCCAATAACATGGTGTACAATGCAGGTTATACGCTAGTTTTTGTTCCAGTCCGTTTTTACTGGACCAACGATGGGCGTGGAATGGGACATCCCGGAGTCTCAACAGTCCTGAAAAGGACTAAAAGTGGACTTGGACGTAGAGCCGATTCTGGTCAAGTTAACAAAAGCAAAACTTACATGAAGATTACATTACTACGTGTTACCATTGTTATGTATGAATGGTCATACCAGGGGCGTAGATACATGAATTCGAAGAACTATTTGTGAACTATTTTGGGACCCGCTACAACTTTCCCTATTTTTCCACGGGAACAGACGAAAATTAGGACAGGTAAAAGATCAATTAACTTTTTAACTAACTGGATTTGAGACCGACTTTTTGGCGCTCAGAGACCGAATTTTGATTTTCACGGGGGGGGGGGGGTTCACACCCCATACCCCCGTATTTACGCCCCTGGGTCATGCAGTCAATTATTTCTGGGTGGTATAAGCTTGAAAATTACTCTTAACATGAACGTATTACATTGAACAGTTAAAACAAGCAAAACCATCTGTATGACATGGTTCAGAGATAAATAGACCAAAATCACCAGACTCAGGCCGGATTCGGAATTTGGGTCACTGACACTGGACTTGGAAATGGCCAGAGATTGGGGCCATTGGAATTGAAGCTGGCTCTAACTTGGGTTAGACGGATTTGCATACCTCGCTGGTAACGTTAACCTTTTTAGATAACATAATGATGGCCTGCATCAACTATTTTTCATTAATTAAGTACCTTACTGCCTAAAGTGAACCTGAAAATAAAATATTGTCACCCCTTTTGAATGTTTGCAATAGTGGGGATGGGAGGTTGTGCAAATATCTGGTAACCTTACCAAGAATTAGTTCTCGTCTAGGGAGCATGTGACTTAGAGAGATAACCGGTGCATCATAATTCCATTTGCATCTTTCGGTGTTAAGGTCACTAAAATATTTGGCAGGGGTTTCATCCATATCGTCTGGCCAGACACAATGATGGAAGTCCATCCACATTTGTTTGGACCAATCGTCTTTAGGGGATGTGATAGATGGGTCTTGGATGTAGAGGCTGTCTTTTGCGTCTTCCTCGGGGGTGGAGTACCTGGAAAAGTAAAGCAAATTGAAGGGCCACTTAACAACAGTACAAAAAGTGGGGGTGTACAAAAAAGAATACAAAATAATAATAACTCATTTTCAACGTATTGATAGCGTGTAATGAATCTCCCTACCTCCCCCCTCCAGCAAATCGGTTCGGGAGAGAGATGCATCCCTACTTAGTAGTTCAACTAGACTCGAAGTAACGATGTAGAAAATAAAATAAATGACTAAGTGAGTTTAAGTTTAAAATAAACCAGAAATTTAACATCACATTAAGCTATTTATGGATACAAAGAAGCCAGCATAGCCTTAGGCAGTGGGGGAGGCAACAGGGAAAGTTGCTTACCCCCAAAAATATGCAAATGTTTATCACATCGATCTGTGAAAATTTCCGAGATTTTAAAATAAAGATTGTTTAGATGCAATACGGAAAGTGCCACTTCCTGCAACTTGGCACATACACTTAGCAAATGGACGGACGAAGGGGCCAACCACCTCCCTTGAGTAGACTTTTCCTAATTTTTTCTAGTACTCATATCTCTAAAAACGTCTTACAAAATGTGTTTTTTAGCTCGCTTTGCGTGCACTCATCTTGAGAGCTAGTTCCCCATTATTACTTCCTAAAGGACAATTTTGGTAAAAGTATTGTTCCAAAGCCCCAGGAAGCACTCATCATCTCATCATCATCCATCCTTCCCCATCCCCATCCTCAAACCCTCTGCATCATCAGTCCAAGCCAGCTGCTAGCTAGACGAGTTAAGAATATAATGAAAAATCAGACTATGTGAAATTTGTATTTTTCATAGTCTGTTTTGTGTCCATCAAATGTCCTTTGAAGAAGCTTAAATGCATCATTCCAATATACACCATTTCGTAAACACCCCACAGCATCGGAGACTGCTCCCCCTTTGATCCCTACCAGGGGCCCTAAGGCGGGGTCCCTAGACTCTACGCCATCGGGGAGAGTGTCGCACTCCCGCGGTGCCTTTGGCGCAGTTTCGGTATTTCAGCTTGGATTTGTCCCCAAACTACTGTTCAAAAATACGGAACACTTAGATGTTTGGGGTCACCTTGGCATGCGCTTACACTGAGCGACAATTAAATGGATAGGTTCTTTTAATATCTATAACTTTTTACCCCCACACGTAGTATATCCGCACAGAGCCCTCTCGTTCACCTACCCGGAATTTCTTGCCTCTAAGAATCAGTATGCGTAGAAGCATCTTGAACCTAGAAATTTTATCCTGAAATCCTTAAAAAAATCCTTAAACCAGGAACCTACATTTTATTCAAGGGCATGTCAATTAGGTCAACTTAATGCCTGGATAAATTTTAGGTGAAAATTAAACATTTCTAGATTGTCTTCGCATTAATGCTAATCGATCATGCATGTTGGCAATGTGCATAACTATTACCATTCTTCATATAGGCTACGACTTATAAAAAATATTAGTATGATAGAGAAACTAGTAGGGAGGAATTTACGGCCCACGCAGCAAGCCGTATGGTATGTTTCTCGATAAGTATTGATCAACAGGCATGAGCAAACACAGCTCGTTCTGGTGAATACATACGTTAACGAAAACATTGTATAGCAACAGTGTTAAAGGAGAAAGGAAATGCTAGATCTCGAAAGAGATACCAAATGGCAGTATAGGCTTGAAATTTGGTAAATAAAACAGCCATGAAAGCTTTGCAATATTGATACTGATATGTGCACGGAGCTACATTATACGTTGGTCCACAACTCATACGGCAGACAATGAATGTTGAATGTATATATATATATAGTTATGGTCGTGTTATACCTTCAATTGTTCGTACTTATGTCCTTAACCTGCCCTATTTGTGAGCATAAAACAATGTGATCGGTAGTCATTCATAAGTTTTTATGACACGGCTTCTAAACATGCGGGTGTAGGCTGCTAGAACTGTGATTCTTTCTCGTTACCATAACTACAAGATTGCTTAGTATAAGTTATAGGTGTATGGATGTGACGAATATGTTAGAATCAGCTTCTAACATTGAATGCAACTACTCAAAAATGTTATTATGATAGAAAAAACCCATAATTTTAAACATAGAACTTTAGTAAAATTTTACCTCACATATGACAGAAAAATAGGAGTCAATTGTAAAGCCACCAACGAATAACTGGCTTAACAATATTCCTCTTCAAAATGTGATACCGATGTCAGAACCAGCTAAGGATGGGAATAATCGCTGTCTTACCCAGTATCCCAAAAGTAAAATGAAGGGAAGAGCTCGGGTAATATATGAGGGCGATATGGGGGCGCTGTCTTGTAAAGTCTGACCCTATAAAATATGACATCTTAAACGTATCTCGGTGTCTTTGCAGATGCCACAATAATAATCGGGTTTTAATAGGTTTGACATTGCAGTGGCGGATGCAGAAATTTGTGAAGGCGGTGACTATTGAGCTGTATCCTAGGGGAGGCCCAGGGTGTAAGTGGAGGGGGTGTCCACGCCACTTTGTATTAATTATGTGTGCTCAGATGCGAAATGGTACAATAATTGACAATGTTTTGTCATATTTCAGGGCATGAAATAGTTCCACAAATTGGACAGCTGTATAGATTTTTTACCAGAAATCAGACAAAACGTCTTTTTTTCTCATCTCATCTTTTATAAATGGGTGCCATAGTTGTTGGGGGCCCTGTATCCGTTCATGCATTGTGAACTGTAAACTGACGGTTCACGTACAAGAAATGTTTTTGTTTCTTACCACGAAAACAATGGAACGATCCAAACATCGGTGTTGTCTCTGAGTCTAACCTTTAAGGGATCTGTTTTCACGTCGAGAGCTTTGCATAATCTTAGGAGTCGATGGAATTTACCATCAGATGTCTCCCAGCTGTCTCTTTCTCTGATCCATATGTCATGGTTACCTAGAAAACAAAAATGTTTTAAACACTGATGAAGGTTTTACACCATACCAATATCATTCGCATCGTCAAAATCTTCGTCTACCAATCTGCCAATATCGGTTATTTCAAATCTTCGAATCAGTATACATCGATCCGGTACCGACATGTTGAAAAGAAGGAATTGCCCACAAAACTAAAAGCTTAAGTTTGCTACAAACGTGATCAAGCCATTATATGTCGGTCCATCCAACACCATGTGCACGTGACCGGACGATCCCCCCCCCCCCCGGACAATTTCTACCCGTACAGTTCCCGCCTGAAAAACTCTCAGGGACAATTCAACCCTGGGCATGGACAATTCCCACCCGAACAGCTCCCAACCCGGATATTTTACCCCCGGACAATTCTCACCCATGACAATTACCTCCCTCCCCGACAACTTCCCCACCAGAAAAATTTGGAATTGTCCCGGGAAATTGTCCGAGGTGGAAATTATCCGGGTGGGAATCGTCCGGGAGGATTGTTCGAGAACTCCGTGTGACTGCTTTACCAAGGTATCATTTCGATGTTTATAGGTAAGTTAAAAAGTTTAAGACTGGAGGGATGAATAATTCAATTCCAGTTTTTTTTTTTTTTTTTGCATTTTCTTAGACAATGTTGTACGTGATGAAAACCCTTCAATCTGAAAATTACTGAAGGACTGTAGCCCCCACCCCGGCCCTTACCCCCGGTTACGACTGCCATGGATTTACATGAAAGAAAGAAGAATATTATAGGCTAAACTCTGAGCCATCAATTTAAGATTCCCCTCTCCTGAAGCATTCCACATCTCGTAAACCATTTTTGGTAACAAGATTCTGTAGAGTTACATTATAATACACAAAACACATGGTAATCTAGCAATAATTAAGTTTCAATAGTCAAACATATATTGCAGTTTGTGATAACAACAAAAGAAAAATCACACAATAAAAATTGCAGTGTATGCCCTTAGTAACGAGATAAATAAAATAATTTAAATTTATTAATATTTAGGATACCTGGAACGAACACAACTTCCTTGAACTTCTTTTTCAGAATCAAGAATGTCGATTTGAGAAGAGTGACGTTATCCGTGACGTCTCCAGCGACAATTAGTACGTCATCTTTGTATTTTTCAAAGGACAACCTCTCCACGAAGTACATGTTATCGAGGTTGTCTACATGGAGATCGGAGAGTGCAAAAATACGAGCCATGGTATCTGTAGGTAAACCAAAAAGTGAAATAATTTAATTTACCCTCAACATCAAAGAGCAATGAACATCCGCCACTTTTATTGCATCAATTAAAACATACACTTACGGGGCAACTTCCGATTAGGGGTGTTGCAGCATTTTTCGACCAAAAATTTAATGCGTATTTAACCGAAAATAGCATGTATTTTGACCGAAAACTGAAACATTTCTTCCCGAGTAAGGGGGAGCTGCATTCCTCATCCCCTCCTCCACTTCGTATACACCCATGAATTGAAACCATCTACGAGCTCCGTTTTCCCAATTTGGACGACAACCCAAGATGATCTAGGCGTTAAAGGTATCAGATATGGACACAGGAAACTAAAAAGAGCTGTTTTTACTCAACTCATGTTAAATACTCTTTTGTAACTCATTTCCTCTTCTGTTATTATATTTTACAATTCTGAAGATATTAAACTTCAAAGTTTGAACACTTGTGAGATAACTTATAACCTATGCAAAGTTAATGATGAGGAGTCTTACACGGTGTTAGCATTTTTTTCGGTAATTTTGTATAAATTATCTCTTAAATTACTGCAGCTGTAGTTAACTGTGTGATAATGACATTTTTCAAGAAGGTAACACTTACATACAAAATTAACCCGTCAGGTCATATCAAACATCACGACTGTCCGTGCAATGAACGTTGAACAGGTCCTATATTACGAATGACATAGACGTAGGAAGCTCTTCTTGGGGGGTGGGGGAGGGTGAATGTGTTAGATCGTTGTCCTGAAGTAGGGATCTGAGGGTAAAGGGGTGCCCGTCCTATTTCGAAAATCTTCGAATATTTGAGGGTCACTTACAAACATTTTGATAGCACATTTTGTGTAGTTTTAGTACCTTTATTGAAAAAAGATGATATTTTGTTGAAAAAGTTGATACATTTCTCGGGCAGTCGGGCAGGTTTTATGAAGAACTCGGGCAATTTTTACAGGCAATAAAAGTTTTTTTCGGGGGAAAACGGCTCAGCTCCCTAGAAAAAATGTAGGCCTACTAGAAGCTGCCATTCTAAAATGCAGTTCATGCCCAAGATTAATGCATTTTTCTCTTACAAGTATTTGCACATATTTTTGGACCACACTTCCTCCCACGTTTGCTGGTATACCGTATCCTTAATTTTATTTATCAAGTCAATTGGATTCTGACGTGCATACAGTATTCGTGACTGCGGAATCCAAATAGTGAAACATATGGCCAACTATCTGCTTGCACTTTTATGTTTGATCTTTAGACAGAACAATTTAAAAAAATTTCCCCTGAAAGCCGCTTACGGTGCAGTCTTCTATGAATTTGGAGATAACGGAAATGTACACTCTTCAACAACGTCCGGATCAATAGGGCACCAATCCAAAATTTGATCAGGTTTGGATAAAAAATGATCCAGTTTTTTGATCGAGATCTGGACAATAAGTGATCAAATAAGGAAAAGGTTCCCGTCTGATCCCGATTGGGTTAATATTTTATTCGGAGTTTTTTAGAGTGAATGTATGATTAAGATATAACGACACTTTACTCAAGAAAATTGGGATTAACTATAAGGTATAATTCTGCCCCAGAGATACATTGTGCAATTTCATTCCTGTAAGATGTAGTGTTATACGTCGCACATTAATCACAATATGTATATATATATATATATATATATATATATATATATATATATATATATATATATATATATATATATATAGGTAGAGAGACGTAACGACTTTATGAGTCAAATCAACGCTATATTAAAGGGAAAATGCAGTCACCCCAATCAGAGTTACCATGTCCCGTCACTCTAGTTCATAAATGGCCTATTTTGATCATGTGACAATATTTTTGTTAGTGAATTGTGAAATTCAAGGAGAATTTCTCCTTGCTTTACCTATCGTTTGCAATAGTTATGTTCAAAACGTCTTCAGAGGTGCTTGTAATGCAATGAGAGGAGATTTGATTTGCAAGAGTTTGTTGATATTTTAAAGCAAATTTTGGGGCGACTACCTACTGCCTTTAAATAGTTGTATATATCATTTGGGATGGGATAGCCGAAAAAAGTAAAATTGATACAAATTTTCCATTTGAACAGGGAAAAACAGATTTGGCAGGCTACAAACATTTACAACACCACTTAACAATACTACTGCAACAATACTAATAGCAAATTCAGAGTGACTCAAGTGAAGAGGTTGGATCAGGGAGAAAGTTTCCCATGTTGAGGGTATTTTTACCCTCATCTGTTACATCTTTTGTTATGTTTTTGGAAAAGGTAACTGTTAAGCTGATGTATGCAGGATTTTGCGAAAGGGGGTAGCACACAAAGTCGGCCGAAGGCCGACGAGCGAGTGCCGAAGGCGCGAAGCCACGGCGGGGGGTTTGGGGGTCCTCCCCCAAGAATATTTGAGTTCTAGATGCGCTTAGATGCGATTTCCCAGCATCTGGGAAGCATATTTTCCATACCTATTTGCTCATTTTTCGGAGTATTTAAATCGTTGTTCAAAAAATCGTTGGCCATCTAAAAAGGGGGGCGTGCGCCGGTGTCCCCTACCTGGATCCGCGCCTGGTGTCCATAGTCTTTGCGTTTGTTATGACAAATTTTCCGCAATACCTGAAACCCACGCACGACAGAACCAACACTAGTTTTCAAAATGAATCTTATTGTGCCATTTTCTGCAATCTGAAGGATGTTTGAAATGCCAAATTTTATTATCACAGCCCTTAACATAGCGGAGTTGAGGACAGTTTCGGTTCCGGAGGTCACCCCTCGTATGAGCCCTTCCCGTATGAAAAGTATTCGACCCTGGACATCATTTTCTCTAGTCCCAACAACCGAAGTCGAAGGGCGAAAACCAAACAACCATCCAAAGGAGTGCTGCTTCCCCCCAAAGTCTCTCTAAAGGGACACTAGATTTGATGCAGAAACCTTCTCAACTTCATCATGGGTCATTCATATGTGGCCCTATCCTACACTGATTAAAAAAAACCGGACACATAACATTAACCAAACTGTTGTTTCTGGTCTCTTCCACGACAAGTTGAAAAAGAAGATCATGTTTAACGCTCATAACATTGTTTTTTGGAAATTCTTTTGGCGCTCAACGTAGCAACTGTTTGGATAAAGAGCTACATGAGTTTCTGTAAATTTTATTGAAACCGTCATATTAATTTAATGATCACATTGTGAATAAGATGAAAAAGGGTTAACTCGATCGTTAACTGTTGGATATTATAGTGACAATCATGTATACCATACGTAGGACTACTGGGGTGAAAATGTTAAGCAGACTCCCCTGTTGGAAAAGCTAACCCGGTCGGATAGTCTTGTGCGCCACCTATACGCAAATTATTCTTTGGATGTCTCTTGAACAGATTGAAAGATGAAATGTTGGCGTGGTCCAATAATTCTATTAATTGCTGTTATATTATTATATCCAGTAGGCCTGTTTGGACAAAATGCTGCAGGTTTGCATTGTTTACTTTACAGTGTGCTGAAGGTCCAATGAAATCGTTCTTAGACCTGAAGGACAAATGCAGTCAAAGCACTTTGAATTAGCATACCCCTATACGCTAATTCATGCATGGTTCTCATTGGTCAAGTGACCGTATTTACTAGTCATGCAAGATTCTCTTTAAGTACAGTGCGTGAGTGAGCATCTTTGTTACTACAAATCGTTAAACTCATACAAGAGAACTCATTGTATACTTGTAACATTCATGTAGTGTGGGGAAAAGTGAATTTGATGCAGATAAAAAAGATCCTAAAGGTTTACCCAGTGTTTCAAAGGTAAGGTTGGGAAAACTACGTTAGCCCTATACACATGGAAAGAATTCCTAAGATCTCTCAGCATACCCAATTGCTGTAGGAAGAAGAAAACTTCCCTGGGAGGGAGAAATTTAAAAACATTACGAGTATACCATTTACAATTACATACAACACGTTTGTAAATAGATGTGAGAGAGAAGTAGAATCTCTTTATAAGCCAATTTACTTTTTTAGTTGAACTTTCTCTATTCTGTGCAATGAAATATATTCTCCAATGCAGTTACACAATTATTTGTTTGGCATCAATTCTGTATCATCGAAAAACACTACATTGAAATGGACTTTAATGAAGGGATGAGGAGTTTCATTAAATTCACTAAAAAGTAGTGACGGCTTACAACAGACCCATTTTTTCCACAAATTCCGAAGTTAACAATGAAAAATTGAAGGATAGGGGGCAACTGGGCTACCTCCTCCTTCCTTCTCAAGCTCAAGGTGGCAGACATTGAATGAAGTTCATGTAATATTTATTCTTACGGAAATTTACTTGACATGAATCTTGTGTTTAAGGCATATAAAGAAAAAACTGTATTGCCATTGATTTCAATGAATATGAGGGGTGTACTTTAAATTTACTAAGAAATAGTTACGGGTCACTAAAGAACAACTTCACTGAAAAATTCCGTAATAAAGTGATGTTATGAAGATGGGGGAGGCTACCCTCCTTTCTCCTCCAGTTCGGCCTATCTCTAAAACCAGTACAGGGAATACCTCCTAATATACAGAAAACTTCACATCTCATAAATTATATCTCCATATTCTTTGGCACTCTTTTTGCATGAAGCTAATCAACGTATTTGAACAATAACTCTGCATCTTTGAAAAGGAAAAATCAATCTTTGGAAAGTTGAAATCAAAACCCCTAAAACAGAGCAAGGGCTAGTTTTCAACAGAGTTGTTCAATACCATGATCCCTTAAACAAAAATTTTTATTGCTTAACCACAGTTGTAAAGAGATTATAGAATGCCATGTTACTATGAATAGAAAGCAAATGTTAAACTTTGAGCCCTTCTCCGCTGTTGCATTGTGTATCACTCGAGTACCGTTTATAATTTAAATGCTGATATTACTCTAAATATAGACTTCATGTAGTCAGATATAGTAAAGTAAGGAAACAGTTGATGTCTATGGCAAAGATTTGTCTCGCCTGCAGAGCGGACGAACTTTTTTTAGTTTATGATCGCTACAAACCAACGTCAGCAGGACTTCCAGCCATAGCCATTTTTTGGCTTCAGAATTCTGGCTGATGGAAACTTTATTTACATAGTCACAAAGCGGTTGGCTGGATTAAGACAATTGAATATTTATAGCAGAGAGAAGCACTACTATGTGCTTGCGCACAGCTCTTGACACAGCCAGGAAGGTCAGTGTAAATTAGCACCTTCTTGATATACCCAGGTAAAGCACCACCGACTACACACCTACACAGTACACACACTACCAACTCTGAAACAGGGATAGACCAACGGGTGATTGGTGAATTAAATATTAAGATAAACAACTGCAAAAAATAAAAAAAAAATCTTGGACAACCAAAGGCATGGCAGCCTCCAGGGGCAAATGCCAAAGAGCCGCTACGCAGGCTAAAATTTGACTTGCTTTGGAACTTACCCTTGTATTAATACACTTATTTTAACAGTTTACAACTCTCTCCTGTGTTACGTTGATAGAATATAATGAAACTTTACGTTAAATCTAACTCAGTTACAGAAATATATCAAATTTAAAAGCATTCGTCTTACCCAGAAATTGTCCACAAATCGAAAAAGACACAAGCCCCCGAGAATGATGTTAACTACACAGGCAGACAGCGCGGTGTGTTCATTTGATATGCGGCTTCGGGGTAAAGGTGTAGGAAGGATTATAAATAGCAACCAACTTTTCTACACGCGTTTTGCGCATGGCAGATCCCTGCTACAAGGTATTAATAGGACATATTCATGGAAGCTTAGGTTAATCTCTTACTAGAAATTTCCATACGTCGATTGTTCTCATAATTTAAAGGGTATAAAGGTTCGACATAGAAGACCAACGTCGAAACTGTCTATTCTTAACGTATAAACAAACCGTTTTATGTAGAATTTATTCTTTTTACATGAAAACTTCTCAGAGTTTTGTGTTTATCATATTACACATGAAAGTTAATGACATTAAAATATTTCTAACTTACTGAGAAGTTTTAATAAGGTGTTTTTAAAAGAGCTGCTAGAGCCAATTGAGAAGACTGTATTTTATGTATTCTTAAGCAAATATCGAGCAATGGGGACACATGCTGTATTTACGAATCAATCGGTTCCTTTAGGATATTTGACTATCTAAACGACAGGTAGCTTGGCATGCAATCATCAGTGGACGATCACTTGCCTGCACCTTAACAAACAGATTGATGGAGGTCCGTCTTGGTGTTCGTTATATGTATAAGTTTGTGTGGTTTCTGCAAAACTGCTATAAATTCTGCAAATAAAAACGTTATTTAGTATTTCTAAAAGGCTTCCTTGTGGTAAAATAGAAGGGTGCACATTCCACAGAGCTATACATCGGGGTGGGGGGGGGGGCAGCCAGCGTTTTCTTGGTTGCGTGGGAGTGGGTGTAACATAATGAATGTATTTCGGGCGAGGATCCAAGGGGGCACCGACAGGCTTTGCGAGCACATTTTCACTGCATTCGTGGTAGCCATTCATTATTGCTATAAAAAAAAAAAAAAAAAAAAAAAAACGCACACACACACATGGGGCGCGATCCGCACACTCTAGTTTCATGGCGTTTTTTTCATACCTTGGTTTCATATGCATAAGTAGTAACCCCTGACCAATTGGCGTACCTACACATGTATAGGTAACACATTTTTCTGGAAAGTGTGGGAATTCCATCCTCAGTTGCATAGCTCGTCCCCTTCTTGGCGTACTGACGAGTAGGCAATACCTTGAAATTTGCATAGTGACAAATGTGATTGTTTGGTCATTTTGGCGTGGTGAAGAGTGCAAGTTTAGTCCGAGCCTGTTTATCTCAACATTAAAAATTGGAATGACAAAGTGATGTATTTTATTTTCTGCAATTGAAAACTAAGAAACTATTAGCCTGGCAAAGGATCTTCAATTGAGAGAACATTCGTCTCTATGTAAACCTGGAAACAGAAACAGATTCGTCACAACACCAAAATCGGGTTTTGCCAATCCGTCAGCAAGCCAAAAAAGGGACGATCTGTTCTCTTGTATTTGTCGAGCGGTAGCCTACAGTAGTCTACCAGGGAAACCAACTCTCAAGGCATACGTGTGGACATGATGCAAGGCATGTTATTCGTGGGGTGAGGCAAGGTTGGAACAGGGTATCATGGCCTCCGAGTCGCGAAATTTTCCAGCTTCTTCGGGGATCCTTAACGAAGTATGTAATCCCTGACATGCTTTCAGTCACCAGGCGCGGACCCAGGTGAGGGGCACCCGGCGCACGCCCCCCTTTTTTCGATGACCAATGATTTTTTGACCAACGATTTTTTTTTTTTTTGCCTCATATAATATGGAAAATATGCTTACCAAATGCTGGGAAATCGCATTTAAGCGCATCTAGAATTCAAATTTTCTTGGGGGAGGACCCCCAAACTCCCCACCGTGGCTTCGCTTGCTCGTCGGCCTTCGGCCGACGGTGTGTGCGCCCCCCTTCTCATAATCCTGGATCCGCGTCTGGTCACCCCGACGTCATACCTATTTTTCCTCTCAGAATGGAACGAAAAATTTTCGACGCTTCCCGCCCTGTAGAGTTTCCTGTTGCTTCAGTTTCTTCCATAGTTCCGTTCCATATAGCCTAAATAGTGAAAGTTCCCCCCTCCCAAGTTACCAAGAACACTCTAGGTATAGCCTACACAGTTTTATATAAAAGATTGAGATCTTCATCGCTATTTGCATAGTTGTTCCTTGAATTTGTTGTATGGTATACGTGAGAAGCGGAAGGGAACTGAGGGCTTTAGCCCCCAGTGAAAAGTGTGGTGGGTAGGAGTTTGCTTCCGCCCCCTCTATCCGAGGACAAAAACCCCTTATTTGTTCCCTCTGTTCAAAATGTCAAAAATTTCTAGTAACTCCCTTCAAAATTTGCACAATATTTCGCACCAAATTGCATCTACGGCCCCAAAATATACAAAAAAAATTCCAAAGGGGCGGGGGACACCCCCAAGGCCCCTCCCCAGGACGGCGGTCTGAATCAACTTTCAGATCCCCGGGCCCCCAGTTGAGAAGAGCTTCCTACGACTGTGATATACGGTAAGAGAATCGCGGTGGGACGTTTGGCTAAATAGCCAGGTTGGATACAATACATGTTATCCCCGATAATGGGTGTATATTAGATTCTTCCATCTGTGCCTACAAATGTACAAAACGAACCCAAAAGTACAAGCATAAAAAATTTTCGCGAGCGTTTCTCCAGCTGTAGAGATTACTTGCTTTTATTAATCTTTTGATTTGTTCATGATATGTGACATGTGGCACATTTGTTTTGGCTTTCAGTGAGGACAAATTCCTTTATGTATCCCTTAAAATTTTGAGGGCGCTTCGCGCGCTATGCAACTTTTCAAGAAGGGTTTTCCAACAGGACACTACATCAGCACTAACTCGATACATCAAGTTTATATGTTGTGCATAATATGCTATGGCAGCCATGCTATGACGTCATACAGATATAGGGTCTTAATTGGTGAAATGTTGTGCATATGGTGACTAAGCACGTGTCATAATAAGGGGCTATTGTTTATGAAAACTTTTATCTCCCTGTCGAGGAAGACAACCTGTGTAGGCAGGTAGGGCAGCTCTTCGAGCTACCCCAGTCCCATCCTGGACGACTACCCCGTCAACGCTTGGGGCCTTCGACGCTCGGGGGTTCCTTACAGTCCATTACAAAATGTGTCTCCTCTTTTGTAAAACCTTCGATCCGCGTCTGGTTTGATTCTTCAATTTGCACACTTGATGTCAAATGCACTAAGACATGGAATGGAATGTGTAAAAAAATTATTCCACCTCCAATGAACTCTCCAATTAACCCCCTGCTCTCTTCCTTGCTCTTAATATTTTTCTTTTTACGTTTCCTTCCCTATCTTGGTTCTCCTTGCATGTAGAGGGCGTCAAGTTGCCACCCATCGTTGGCCAAATCCTGGCGCCACTCTACCCCCTCCGTTTCTTTGTTAACATATTTGTAGATCTTTAAATGTAATTTCTCTTCCATCTCCCTGACCCAGGCCAGCGAACCATCCTATGGAAAATCCTGGTTGCGAAGGGAAATTCTGCTTCTCTGTGTAATCAACAGGGTACGCGCCTACAATATTCGGGATTTTTGTTGTAAATATGTTTTAGCCCCCCCCCCCCCTCCTCCCCCGTTGAGCTATTACTGGCGCAAATGTATGCTTAGCAAACCATGAAAGCACCATGCTGCCATGACAACAGTTTATAATTTCGTCTTGTTTTCGAATAATCCAACAACTTAAAACATGGTAAAGGGGCAAAGTTCGGTGAGTTCTCTAATATCTCTTGTTTAAAGACAGAGAACGAGATGTTTCCTCAGAACCACCGTAGAAAATTGATGAAATAATTACATTTGCTAAGTCACCATTTGATCATTTTGCCAAAAAATTGTCGAAATCACGCGATCTGATAAGTCGTCATTTCAATTTTTCTGCAGATAATGTCGCATTGCCCGATTGGGAGAGCAGACAGTAATTAAGCATTTTGAAAATTAATGTTAAAATCACTAGATTTTAGAAACCGTCAGTTGATCACTTTTCAGAAAAATGTTAAATTGCTCACATGGAATGCAGACGGTAATTGAAAAGTTTGCAGAAATTTGTTGCAATCACGAAATCTAAGAGACTGTCAGGTCATCATTTGTAGGTGAATTGTTAAATTACTTACTTAGAAAGCAGTTAGTAATTAAACATTTTGCAGAAAATTGTTGATATCACGACATTTGATAAGATGTTATTCTATCATTTCGCAGAATTTTGATGAAATGTTCAGTAGGAAAAAGTTAGCAATTAAACATTTTGCAGAAAATTGTTGAATTCATGAGATCGTGGAAGCTGTCAAATCATCATTTTGATGAAAATTGTTGAAATCAAATGATCTTTCGAAATAGGCAATTCATCATTTTTCTGTTTTTTGTTAAGATATTATTTTGTGATCTGAACATTTTTCTGAAAAATGTCAAGTTATAGGGGAAAAGATCGTGTGTTTATAATAGCATTTTTAAGCTTCCGCTCCGCACAGTTTTGTCACTTTGACCTACACAACTGTGTAGGTCGTCAATTTGCAGAGAATTGTTGCATTAACGAGATACAGCATCTCGTCAAAACGTTTATTTTCTGAATTTTGTCATTTTGCTGAGATACTAACAGTTGCGCAACTCGTCAATTTGAAGAGAATTGTTGCATTAACGAGATCCAGCATCTCGTCAAAAAGTCAATTTTCTGAATTTTGTCATTTTTCCGAGATTCCAACAACTGTGCAAGTCGTCAATTTGCATCTAATTGGCACATTGACGAGATCCAGCATCTCGTCAAAACGTCGTTTTGCTGAATTTTTCATTTTGACTGGATACTAACAACTGTACAAGTCGTCAATTTGCAGAGAATTGTTGCATTGACGAGATCCAGCATCTCGTCAAAACGTCATTTTTCTGAATTTTGTCATTTTGCTGAGATACTAACAACTGTTCAAATCGTCAATTTGCATCAAATTGACACATTGACGAGATCCAGCATCTCAGTAAGCTATTCCGCAAATTTCTCCTTGGTTACATACATAGACAAGTATACAGTGCTTGTTTATGGTTTTCTCTGTTTATGCAAATTTTTCTATCAAGGGTCCAGCTTTTGAAATCAATTTATTTTTTACATTATAAGTCTTTCTAGTAGATTTGAACTGAAACGGAAATTCTTTTCTTGATTATAACTATTTCTGAATACTTTACAAATAAGGAAAAGGTATTGCCACAGACAAACGATAACTTGTGCAACAGAATATCATTAACAATCTTACCTGTTGTTAGTTAACCCCGTTGTCCAGTCCCTCGAAATCTGTCCTCCCGGTACCTTGTCGCTCTGTCCGCCTGCACCCAGCCTAGCCTGCTAACATCTGATTGCCTGGGAATGGAATGACACTCTCTCTGACATGACCATCTTCAGAGGGAGTGGAGACTTCCGACATTTCTGCCATCTGTTCAAGGTATTCATAGGAGATGCTGGTATGAATAAAGTGTTATTTAGAGATGGGATATAAGCTCTTCCATTGAAGCTATGTTGGTACCAGAAAGCTTGTCAAGGCCAAAGAGTAATCTGTCGTTTGTCACTTTCTTTAAGTTTCTACGTTTAGAAACTTTCTACAAAAGGGGTGTGTCGTATGCAAATTGTTATCGACTTATCCCAGTAGTGGCAATTACTCATTGAAAGTTCGATTAATCGCGCTAAAAACCTAAGTTGCGATTAATCGACTACAAACACTGCACATAATGAGCTTTTTAAATGTAGCCTAAACTATCAAAAATATCACTTACAGCAAGCAGTTTTCCAGCAAACATTGCTGAAACATAGTGATGGTTTTCTCACAATGCTGCACTTCTCTACAGATGTTATTTATCAATGATCTGGTGTAAAAACTTAAAAAAACTCATTTTGACTGTATTTTGGCAATGGAAAGAACGACAAGGATGAAGTCGTTACTGTAAGCAATTAGAACAGCTGCTCGATTAAGCGACTACCAAAGAAAGGTTTTACTATCAGCACCATCGTGTGCTACAGCCTATATGTTGAATTATGGGGAAATTGTCTATCGCCGCTACATTGTCAGTTGTTATAGAACTAAGAGTTTGTTGTGTAGGTTCAGATGACCTCTAACGAGTATGCTGTATTGACTGCGCTAACAACACTGTTTCAAGAACCCCACCATGCTGTTGTCTAAGTGGGGTGTACGAATGTTATCAACGCCCTACGCCTGATGCAAACGCAAGGAGCTCTCCAACGCATATCTGTCAACAGAATTTAGACTATTCTGTCTATTTGTCTTATTTGCATATGGCATCTCATGAAGGCAAGGGCCAACTCGAACTACATGGAATAAAAGTTTTGGTTTATCCTAGCCTGTCCTGATATAGTGTTGGTGACGTCACCCAGCATACCATACAAAACATTGCTCTTACTCTGAATAAGTGGGTGACTTATGTCGCCAAGTTATCAGAGTTAAATTTAAATCATCGCATGAAGGACCGAAGCCCTTCTGGGTCAAATCATCGATAGGGCCTATGGATCTTTCAACGTTGAAGTGTGTAGGCCTATGGTGGGGGGGGGGGGGATGATTTCGCAGTTGACCGATTCAAAGAAGTGCCTGCTCCTTGGAGGAACTAGCAAAGTGGGAGAGAGTTTGTTCGCAACTGTTTAATGTTCGGTGCAAGCCATTGCTTCAGTCCCAAGCGATCCTGAAATTTAAAAACATATTGAAACGTGACCGCCTTAAGCGGTTGTTAGTCTCGAGGTGATCTCAGTCAAATTATGTGTGAGGGGTGACAGCCTAGTAGTTCCAGTTCGCATGCTGGTCTGTGCTTCCTCAATTGAGACTGGTACTAGAGATCGGTCCTCCCATAATATACATTTCAGGCTTTGAAGGAAATTTGTTTTACGACGCTAAGAGACCGCGAAAGTAGGGAAGCCTATATGGTTATGAATTACAACTTCACTTCGAGTGGCTAACCATTTCAACAATGTACACCAAATATGGCTTCTTTTATAAAGCCAGTTCAGATGTGAAGACCTCGGATGAAAAAGACCTTACTTTGATCTCCCGGATGCTAAGTTTCATTGCTTTAAATTCCACCGCCTTTATCCACTTGGCCACAACACCGGCTTATGTACTTGTACTGTTACTGTTCAAGACAAACGTGATTTTCTTTAGACCAACAGCGAGCAAAAGATCATTCTTTTCTCTTACAGAAAAGCAAAAGTACATCATTACTATCCCTACGGTCGCAAGATATGCGACTGATTTGAAATCAGCTATCCGCAATCGCAGACTATCCCAAAAATTTACAAGGAAAGAAGCTCTCAAACTCGTAAAGAGGGCAGCACAATTTGCTGGTCATGATATTGATATTCTGTATTTAGTTTTGTTTGACTACTCTGTAATTCTAATATTTACTCTCTTGCCTGATGGAACTGTTTGATTTGGTTTTAGTCCAACCAGGGAATTGTAAAGGCAGCTAAAACCGTTCATTTGCTTAGCCAGGGGTTGCCAAAGTGGCCAGGGTAGTGAAAGGCACCCCAATCACTGAGTAAACGATGGGTTCGCGGACTTGCATTGCACTCCGTGGTGATTAACAAAATACATAGGCTACTAACAATTGTTCTCACGTTTGGCCACTCCCAATCAAAATTTCAAAGGTAGACGGCGGAGTCGCACACTATCCCACTTTGCAGGACTTCTTTCCTCTCATTGTTAGAGTAGTGACGCTGTATTCACTCCATGGAAATCCAAAAACCGAAAAGTAAAAAAAAAAGAAAATAAAATAAAAGCACTTTTCGGGAACCATTGTTTTCGGCTCTAAAAAGGCAACGGGAGTTTTGTTACAAAGCAGTATTGGTTTAACACATTTCAAATTACCTATCAGCAAACTTTCAGCTGACTTAATGCGAAACTATATAGAAATAGGTAACCTTTTTACGGTATAAGAAATAACCTTTCCCGATTCAAATAACTATAAAACAGCCGCGTAGCCAGAAATTTGCCAAGGGGGAGGGGCGAAGCCTGTAGGCAAACTATCTAAGCGTAGCACCACCACAGGTTGGCGCGAAGAGTACAAGAAAATTTGGCCGAAAATACCTCCCAGATCGCTGGAAATGGCACTTCCCAGGCCTTGTAAGTTGCATCTGAACATATTTATTTTGAGTTACTAGCAATATCATAAAAATCATTAAAAGTACCAAAAATATGCTCAAGGGGGGCGGCTACCCCCTTCGCCCCCGGCTACGCGCCTGCTATAAAATGTACCAAAATGCATTCACCATTTATTCGTTACTACGACAAGGTATTGGCCAAATTTAGCAAAACTGGAACAGCACTGGCCAAATTCCAGTCTTCTAAGCATAGTGCTAAAATGAAGTGAATTGCAACTGAGACAGCAACACTTCAGCCCAGTAAAGTAGCCGAATTAAAAAGCATACGCTCCCTGGTGGGCTTGAACCACCAATCGTTGGGATAATAGCCGAACGCGCTAACCGATTTCGCCACGGTAGCTATTAATAGATGGACACTTATAGGTAAAATGAGTAGGGTTTTTTTCTTATGTGGAACTATAACCAAAACGTTTGTTTGACTCAGCAGTAATAGATTAATATCCCCTGATGGAAACTCAGGTGGGATTATTTGAATGTTGTTTACCACTTCAAAGATGTACCTTTTCAAATTTTGCGATTTCTGAGATTTCTCATTAGCTATGCAAAAACTATGATGTGGAATGTTGCAGAGGATCTGTATTTCTTTTCACTAACCTTTTATAAATTATCTATTAATTACCAGCTAGTTTTTAGTTTGGTGTTTTCTGTGGATATTTTCAAAGTAGTCAATAGTTACTTCCAAAATAAACTCCCTCAGGGCTTACCAGCATTCCAGCCGTCCTCCTAAGGAATGCTAAAAAACAACAGATAATATAAGACATCGGCGTGAGGAGTGGGGGGCTAAAGTACCCAGTCAAAATCTTAGTGGGGTGGAAGTATGCTTTCGCCCTGTCAATTCAAGGACGACAACCCCTTTTTGTTCCCTCTTTAAAAATCTCAAAAATTTGCATAAAAACCTCATTAAAATTTGCCCAAAATAATGCACCCAATTGCATCTAAGGACCTTCAAATATTCACAAATTTTCAAAAGGGGAGGGTGACATCCCTCTCCAGGACGGTGGTCCGAAACAACGTTCAGCTCCCCCCTCCCATCTCGAACAGCTTCCTGCGTCTATGTAAAAAGATAAGATCAGGCAGTAGATCCACACACAGGCCTATACGGGTATGATGAGGTTGCAAATTTAAGGGAGAAAGAGTAGTTTGGCTAGATAATGCGTAACATCTGCTCTTTTTTGTCAGTCTAGAGCAAGGCCACGCATAACGACGGACGCATGATGCAGAGGTCTGAAGGTCAAGAGGTTGGTCATGTTAAGTCTAGTGTCCCTTGGGCAAGGTTTCCCCTGGCATTCTTTTTGTGAGGCGGCCACCTTACAGTTTTTGGCCACCACCTCACAGAAATTTTCTATAATTACTACCTCTACTGTACTAGCTATAGAAGTATTGATAGTTCTCCCTCCAAAGCTGGCACCATATCACCTCCATGGACAAATACCACCTCACACTCTCTAAAACACAGGGGAAACCCTGCCTTGGGGATGTAGCTCCTTTGAGGAGCAAATTTCCTTCGGGAGTAATGTTAGTTTTCCCCTAGCTTCGGCCCTTCCCCAAAGAGTTGAGGGACTTTGAAAAAAGTAGTTTGGTTGGAGATAAATCAGTTTCATTTATCAGTATAATTGCATATGCAAAACGGAAGACTAAATGATTGCACACACTGACCACTCACATTTAAGAGTAAGTTGCGGAGGCTGAGTCTCTACCGAAAAGTAGGCTATGTGCCATTACCGTGGCCGGGGCATCAGGAAAGCCCTCTCTTTTCTTCTCTGTCTCAGGGATGGTCTTCTCGGTCCTGGCTTTAGTCTCAAATGAAGATTGTAGGACCGAAAAAGAATACAGAGGGATTCTAAAATCGCACCTTAGTTTCATGTGCTGAAGTAGCCGAGATAATGTCATCATCATCATCGTCGTCGTCGTCGTCATCATCATCATCATCATCGTCATCATCATCATCATCATCATCGTCGCCGTCGTCGTCGTCGTCGTCGTCGTCGTCGTCGTCGTCGTCATCATCATCATCATCATCATCCCACAAGGACGCAGATGTTTTCCATTTTAAACAAGCCTATTATGATAAAACTGTCAGCTTTCGGTTTTCTTTACACTTTATTTCTATTTATTTTGAATGTCTAAGTAACACGCAGAAAATAATTTCAGGAATAAATGGAATAAATAGTGTAATTTTGTCAACAGATAACAACAAACAGATTCTACTCTTGAATTTAGTGAAAAATTGAAACAAGAGCACAGAAAAACAAAACTGTAGCCTATCAAAAGCAAAGTGATTCTCAAAAGTGAAAACAGACTTGCTATGAGTTTGGAAAATGGAAGCTTCTGTCAAAATGATGAGAATGACTTAATTATAATCAAGATGCGTAATTTTTTCTTCTCCTTTTAAAATTGGGCTCAAAATGTGCCGTCCTTTCGTTTGTGTTTTCATCTCCTTTAAGAGTATATGCGTACTGGAAGACACTTCATTTGGGGCGAGATCGGTCTTTTCCTTAATTAGGAAACAATCATGACATGAATTTTGCCCTGAAAATCGACGTTTTGTTGCTTTGAAATAGCCACCTCTTTGTTCAAGGGGGCTGCCGCCTCCAGTCCAGACCAGACCATCACACAAACACGGATCAAGGGTCGAACAAAGGAGGGGCACGCTTTGTGATAGCAAGATCGAATCAGGGAGTACCGTAAGGTAAAGTGTAGGTGAGGTAGGGTGTGGGACGGGCAGGCCCGTAGCCAGAAAAGGTTCTGAAGGGAGCGAGATGGCTTCCAGGGGGAGAAATATCTTTTCAAGGCCGAGATGTGTAAACTGTGTTGAAGGCAATAACAACTTGAAATTTTCAAGGGGACAATAATTTTTTGGGAGTGCCCCCTTTGTCAAGAGCTTGTGGTAGATGATGGTGCTAGTAGTTTCCCTACAGGAGGTAGCAGAAAGACACCCTTTAACAACCTACATTGCAGTGTAATGTCCCCATGCAATGTGGAATGTCCGCTTGCCTGTCATAGGAAAAAATGTCTCCCGGAGGCATTCTTGATATTACACAAACCCACCTTAAGTCGTCATCAGTCATCATACATTGCGAGACTCTCTAGGCTCCCACATTTTAAAATCCAATTTCCTGAAATGAATTTCAAAATGTCCTTTGATTTTGCCACATTTCCTTTAATATATAGATTTCACACTCAATTACGGTTGCACTGGTTGTTGCAGTGAGCTAAAGATGCCACTCTGCTAGTGAAAAAATTGAAAAGTTTGCATCCATATTACATACAATATCGCTTTTGCATTCTTCTAAGTTTCAAGTGCTATTACCAAGGTAATATTTCAGTATACAATGCACGCTCATGTTCAAAATACCGGATAAATTACACACTCTTTGATCTTTCATCAATTACTAGTTCCCTTGGATTCTGGTCGATTTCCTCACATTGTCCTCGCATTTTCATGTAATTCCCTTTCATTTACTCCAACTATGATGTTTCCTAAAAAATTTCTTAAAGCCTCTAGAGTTCCGTAAATTTTTCCAAAATTCCTTCCTTCAAAGTAAAAGCCCTGTTGTGAGCGCAATATGTGACGGATAGACGGTACGTAGCCTGCACTAAACTGTGGATAGGGGACTGGAGCCTACGCACAAGGGGGACAATATATCTCAGACGTGTTCCGTGAAAGATTTTTTCCCCTGAAGACAACGGTAGTGAGAAGTGTCTCACCGGACACTGTTACCTATAATAGTGTACTACCGGAGGAGGAAACGGAATATTATGTCCCGGGAGAAAAACAGGTGGGAAAAATGTCCGTGTGGACATCGTGTACTCGTTAAAAGTCCCTAGGGACATTCTGCACGAAGTTTCTGTCCAGGGAAAGCAGGGTCAATCTGCATTTTTACAGCTTCACCCCTGGGATAGCAACCATTGTATCGTGATTTAATTCTTTATCATGGATTAATGTGGTAACAGGGACGGGATGAGGGCGTCGGAAAATAGCTTTCTCGTAACCATCAAGTTAGCCAAAAGTCATCTTGTGCTCAAATCTTCTGCAAAATATTAGGCCTTTATTGTCCGTTGACCGAATATTACGTCGACGTGTATATGAAATACGTTCTCTGTTAGGCTACGTTTCTTCAGTGTATAACACTTAGTCGAATAGACAGTGTGTGGGCATGGAGCTTGGTCCAGGTAGTAGCCCCATGGAGTGGGGGACGTTTTCGTTGCCACAAGGTCGGCAAAAGGTGCTTGCCGGTGGCGTACCGGACAATGCTACCTTTCCGTGATCACAAACTTGAAGAAACATCTCTTTTTTACTCACAAGTATCAGCAAACCACTACGCTTGTGTAGGCACAAGCGTCTCATATGCATGAATATCAGAAAAATGTTTCGACATCAGTGCCAGACATACCAGTAATAGGAAATTTACACAAAATGTAAAATGTTCTTTCAATTTTCATATAGAACAACGTCATTCGTTTACATCTCACTCTTTTTCGGTCGGCGAAAAATAGGGGGCGTGCCACTTTGTGAACCCGTTGAATTTGCCACTGCCTCATCTATGTGGATAAGCAGATTTCATCGCGTTGTCGTTTGCAGATTGGGGTTTTGCAAATTGTCTATTTGAACGTTGTTTCAGGTTCCCACCTGCAGTAGAATATATCTGGACTTTTCTCTAAAGGAATGAGCGCTGCAATGGTGTTACCTCACTATCCTGTGACGTCAGTGTCACTCCTCAGGGATGGCTCATAATTATGCCTAGCATCGTGTTTCTTAGCACATAATACAAAATGCGATTGATTTTTGTCCATTATGTTTCCATATTTTGGAAAGTTGTTGGAAAATAATGTGGGAAGATTTGTAGGGGTATATCATAATTTAGGTGACAGGTAAAATTGACTGTGGTAAATGCTTCAGGTTTGCAAGAAAAATTACTCGGGTTTAAAGACGTTTGGTCCAATGAGGACGCAGGCATTGGTTTAAATATTACAGCCAGTTCTGACTGCTGTTTTCTGGTAGGGTTTCGTTGTTGATGGCTGAATGTAAGCCGGGCAGGAATTAACGTGACTTAGTGTTGTGTTAGCATCAGTCCGCCGTTGTGGCAACCAGTTGGTTGCTTCTGTGAGTGACGTTGCCACCACCCTGCATTGTTGATGTCACAAAGAGATAAAGGGACACAATTTCCAAAGTCTCACTTCGACCTACGTATCTTGTAGTCCCCAAATCATGAAATTCCCATCAAATATGAAAAAATTAAATTAAAAGAGTAATGACCTTTGTCCTGTTCAACTTTGTTTGAACACACCTTTCAACTTTGTTGGTTGAATACAATGGATTGTTATCCGGGATCCACCTTACCGCCAAAAATATCAAAACCAACACTGCATCATGCCATTCGTAAACATGAATTTTGACGTTCGCTACTATTTACCGTCTGAATGCCTACCAGCTACATATAGTCGACATGCTCACCAGGTTTGACTTTCAAACTGTTAATATTTGCTTTTGCATTCAAGTATATTAAACATACATATTGCTGGTAATTAAGCACTTCCTTTATGTACGAATGAACGACAACTATATATACTAGATGCCGGTACAGCAACCCAACGTGTAAGTGAATCACGTGTACACAGTCTAATGCTGTAGATCATGTACAGAGTAGCTACAGAGAGAACCTTTGAAGAACCATCTTTGAAATGTCACTGTGTAAGAATGAATAATAAGGTTTACGAAGAACCAGGTGGTTGAGGTACTGAAAGGGGGGGGGGCGAGCAAGTTGATATAGGCCAGACCCGTAGCCAGACCAAGCAATAAATGGGGCGAAATAGCCTGCAGCCTGGGGAGGGGGTTTTAGGGGGTGGTATATACTAAAATGAATTAAGGCAATGGTAAGTTTCTTAATTCTAAGGCGGGCGAAAAATTTCTGGTAGGCTGCCCCCCCCCCCGGTATGGGCTTGACACAGACCCACGTATGAACAAACTGACGACATTAAATGTATCGGCACAATCATCTTACCTGAGTCGGATAAGGTTTGTCATCTACACAATAGTCTAATGCTAGTAGGTGAAAGAAAACAATGACCTAGAAAGTTTTCAACCTTGTACACCACCCAAGGATAAGGTTACTCTTCTCGATCCCGATCTGTTAAGTCTCTTTAAGGCCATAAGGTAATTCTGAAGGGTCGGATGATGAGAACAGGGAGTTGCTATTTGTCAAATAGCAACTCACTGATGAGAATAATGACCGGTTGGGATTGGGAGATGGGGTAAAATGGTGCACATGAAAACACCGTGTTGTAGGTGTTGAATGACATAAGTAACAATAATAGCAATACTATTTCATTGGGAGCACTCAGGCGCGGATCCAGACATTTCGAAAAGGGGGGGGGGGACTGAAAGCCCCCTTGAATATTCTCCTAGATTAACATTATGCTAATTTTCGCGTATTTGTTAATGTTGATGTGGCGAAAAGGGGGAGTGAGGCCGAGAAAGCCCCCCCCCCCCTCGGACCCGCGCCTGGCACTTGTAACAGGTATATTGCCCACAGGTGCCTACCAATGTTTTGCCGCAAACGTTCATCTAAATGTCTGGCCCCGGAGGCTATGTGCAAGAGTTGTCAAATAGCAACTTCCTGGTGTAAGCTGACAACCATTGAGACGGTCCCGGTTAAAATACATACACAGATGCATGTAATACTAATCCTGGTCCTTACACTAAGCACGAAGAGAGAAAGCTACAGGTTCCATTTTTACAATCTTTGCTATGACCCGACTGGGGTTTCTCGAGGACCTCAGGACTGGAAGGTAGATAGATGGACATAAAAAGAAGACTGTGTAAGAAACCATTAATTATTCCCTAATTCTTTTAATTTATTTATGATTTTGTAGCATAAAAGCCGTGCTCAAAATCTTGCTGGGAGGAATTTAAGCTCAACGTTATTTCTAGTACGTTTAAGAGAAACTTAATCAAACTAGTAATTTGTTAAAATTTTCTTTCAATCCCTATGTGTGGAAATTACAACTTTGTCATAGTGCTAGCCTTACTCTCTTTATTTTCTTTATTTGGCTATATGATCACAGAAGGAAGTAGGTTTGAGCATTCTGACGATTTTTCTTTTTCTGGGAGGGGGGTGAGGTAGTGTTGATTTTTGAAGCTCTGAATTGTCACCCAGTATAAAAATCTCTCGGTAAACAGGTAAATTTCAAATCCAGCCTCCTCCCGACCCTATTTCACATTCCGTCACAACCCTTTTAAACCTTATAATCTGCAGTTTTCCCGCCTTACCCTAAGATATCAGCATAAGATATAAAGTAAGCTTCCTTTGCAAATAGTTTCAAATACCCGCAAATGTGTAAGCCGTTAGACTTTCTTCAAGCCTTCTTACTGTGATCTGCAGATCCCACTGTTGATTTTGCCATGCAGTAGATGAATGGCTATCTTTCATTCTGTCACATAGTGTTCATCGATGCTTTTTTTTACTTGAGCCTATATTGCTGGAATCTATGTTTCCCTACCTATTCTGTCTGTCGAGGGGGGGGGGGGGTGATGGTGGTGAGGCAGGTGATGTTGTATGAATCGCTATTTATCATAAGAATTATCTACTTGCTACTGTAGGGGATTTCTTATGAGAAAACTTTATTCAGGTGCTCTGACTTTACCAGGTGCATGGTGTTTAAGACTGTGGTTCTAGTTGGACACAGAACTGGGAACCACTGTAAGTACGCCCTCTCTCTGTACGATGTTCCCTAATCTGTACTATTACGAACAGAGCATGCGATCTTATACGGTTATGTTGACAAGCGCCTCCGTTTGCCATAAGCAACTAACTTTTCAACCAAGACTAAAATGGAGGCGGAGTTTGTTTGCAAATTAATCCGAGTGCTTAAGAACAAAACTGAGTGCAACTTACTTTCCCTATCTGTCATAAAGAAAGAAGTGTCCACGGCATGCGGGGTGATCGGCACAGAAATTTCCAGAGGAAACGACCAGGCAAACTGGACAATAGAAAGAAAAGAATTAGAACCTGGTTGTTTTTGATGCAACGATGTGATTAGTCCGATTGCAGGACGAATGTTTAAGTTCAGCTCATTGCAAAAAAAAACAAACAAAACAAAACAAAATAAAAGTCAAACAAAAAAGAACAACAACGGAGGGCACAGCTCAAGGGGTATCAGCCACAGAGAGCCCCATCCAGGCTGCAGAGCAACCTATACTTATAAAGAGACCTCGATTGGGGGGGGGGGAGTGGGACCCCGCCCCATGCATATGGTTGAAGTAGTCTGCATACGGTAAATTCGTTCACCCAATCTTTGGTCGACGAACCGTAATGACTTGTTGCTTAGGCTTCAGGAAGGATCTTTTATGATTTGTGCTCATCTGCATGCTTACCAGATGAGTGCTAACCCGACCCCCCCCCTCCAAAAAAAAAGAGACAAAAAAGACAAAAATGCACTTCGTGCAATTGTTTGTGGCCATGACTGGACTTACTTTTCCAAAGCGGTGATTATGGAGGTTAGGGGACATAGTCCCCAATAATGTGGTTAAACTGAAGGAAGGCACGTTTTTCATACCTGAATATTTAATCAGAGGTCATAATACTTTTGCTGATATTTTTGAGTAAGAGACATCTTTTCATCACCACACTTAACGATCAGAAAAACATTCTTTATTCTTCTTCGGCGCGCTTCGCGCGCACCTATTTACAAAGGCAGGGCAACGCATAAACAGACGATGTATGTACAGTGCGTGGTTCAAAGTTCAAACAGGTTCCAAGTTCGTTAATTCATCATTAAAAGTAAACCAAGAGACAATGGAACCAAAAAATTAGAAGTGATACATTTTCCTTATTAATTTTCTCGTAATTGAACAAATACAACAATATTTATTTGTAAAAGAGCGTTTTGATATTGGGCATTTAAATTCTTAAGTATTCGAACTTAGACCCTACTAGCATATATAAGTATATGCATACGTTTTTTTGTACGTGTATCAGTACTCAACGAATACGTATAAGCAGGGAGTTGCTACAATTCCCTGGTGTATATTTTCTTAGAACCGGAAAAAATTAACCATACTCCTCGTTTTTCACACAAGCACATAAGAAAATCTAATTTTGCTTTTAGTTTAAGTTTCAGTTTATTTTTTCATCATTTTACATACCTGAGATATCAGAGTGTCTTCAAAAACATATGACAGAGTATTCAGGGCCGTAGACTGCGGGAGGGGGGCGGCAGTTGGGGTAGTTTCCCACCAAGATTTTCAAACCGTAGGCCTATATGAAAATTGGCCAACTTGAGAAAAAATATATTGAAATGCTACAAATTTCACTGTCCTAATTATGATTTTAAGGCCAAAAGAACCTGGGAAATCTGGGAACCCCAAAACTTCCCCTGGGAGGTCCCTGGACCCCGCCCTGGACGCGCACTTATGTGGGTTTCTCTTTCGGATGAAGGATCCCTCTTCTTACTACAAGATACACAGCTTGCATATACTTGCATATACACAGTTTATAGATAAAATACCATATTATTACCTTTTAATTTTAAACTAAACTCAATGAGCTTGAAAAGTAAATTTAAATTTAAATCAAAGCTAAATATGTTTCTAAAGCATGAAATCTGAAATAAAGAATGTTTAAATGCAACCCACAACTTCTAAATATTTGTCATTTCTCCCCTTCTGGGAGGCATTTTGACCAAACATTTTCTTGCAAGCCAGGTGTTGTCTCCTTCTCTTAGATAGCACTTCTTGACTTACGCCCAACCAAAAAATAGGAAAATATCACTAAATAATAACAATTTGTAAAGATATAATCCGTCCAATGCCTTGTCAACAATAGCACCATTTTGCACCTAAGCCAGCCTAGCAAGGCCGTACATGTACCCCCCCCCCCCTTAGCACCATCCCCCAGGATGTTACCCAGTCACAGGTGAAAAAGGAAGGGTCGACCAAGGTGTAAACTGTCCATAGACACGCCACTGGTGCTCCGCTAGACAGTGTCATGAAACCCTCCCCCCCCCCTCCCCCCCCCCATGGGGATTTCGACCAGGTTACGGCCCTGGTATTACAACAGAAAATACTCATAAAATAGCATGGAAATACAGCAACAAAGTTCACTTTAAAATGACTTTAAGATGGAACCGCACCTTCAGTGAAATAATAGTCTAACCATTATGATTATCATAAAATTATTGAACATTTTCCATTATCTCCCTTCAGAATGTGCTAAAAGTTTCGAAATATCATTTTACCGTTAGCCTGAAAAATTCCAATTTAATAGGGCTTGGCCTTCTCCTTAAGATACATAATTTTCAAGTTGGCACTACACCACGTCTGATATTGTAGATAGGTTATTGTACAAGATTTTTGCCCTCAGGCTTATAAAGTTAGTATTGTTCAAGACCATAGGCGTACGGGGGTTAATATTTCTGGGGGTCAGGGATAATTTCTGCCAGAATTTAGGGTTCAAATCCTGGCCGGGTAATACCAAAGACTTTAAAAATGGAACCTACTGCCTTTGTGCTTGGTGCTCAGCATAAGCAATGAAGTAGGAAAAACAAGCCAGTGAGCCACAACTGGAAAAAGGCCGTGGTCGTTTTGACTTGAACCAATTGGTTGCAAACTGGGACGTTAAACCTCATCTAACTAACTAACTAACTAACTAACCCAACTCTTTCAGAACGTGTGAGAAGTACAAATTACATTCCGTTTTGACCAAGACTTATTAACTCGACAATTTCACATGTATAGGTTCTACGGCGTATCTCAATACCGCACTATTGGTTTGGCCAATGTGTAACTGTAATGTACTGTTGGGTACAGGGCGCCCCACCAACGAAGATACCATTTTACAGCTCCTTGTAAATATATTGGACTCCGACAGTCCATTCCTTGTGTAAAGTTTAATTATTTTGTAGGCTGATATGAGCCGATTGTTTTCTCTTACTTTTGAGGATCGCGCTTGTTAACGATTGATGCAGCTTTAAAAGGAGATGGTTCTGATTCTTCAGGTAGACTATGAATAAAAAATTGTAATAATGAAAAAAAAAAAACATTAAAGCAGTTTTTCTGGTCTATTACCAGACTTGAAGTACTCAAGTACTCACGCGCACTCGAGTACATTTTTCTGTACTCGTACTTGTACTAGCACTCGCACTCATGACTTTCTCCTCGTTCTCAGAGATTTGAAAATCAAGTACGGTACTCGTACTCGTACGTAGGTCCTTGTACTGGTACTCAGGATTTTGTACTCGTACTCGTACTTTGAGATGTGTACTCATGAGTACAGACATCTCAGTCCAGGATGTCAATATTTGTAATTGACCCTTTTCTAAATTAATAACTAGTAAGAATTTAACACTTCCTGTACCGATCAACACAGACTCTATCTCAAAACATAAAAAGTAAATGTGCTGCTAAGGAGCAGCAACAAATGAGTAAAAGGAACCTGTCCTTGTACAAGCCGAAGAAATTACTACAGTATCAATCCCTTACAGGTACTTAATTATCTTAAGAGTACCGTCTCCTTATGCATATAAGTACTTCTTCAACAAAGAATACCTCTTGCACTGGTGTAGTCTAGGCTTACAGTGTTTGAAATTACTTTGGATCAGGGAGCTTGCTCCCTGCTTGGATCAACGATACAGTCAGGGTCTACCTCTCAAAACTTAATGACCCAGCTGACATTACTTTTAGTTGTTGGCAAATGTGCACTTCCAGCGTTTGCGTCTTACCCGAAAATGGAAATTATTCCCTTACCGGCAGAAGTTTACGCCCCACTTACTGCTTCAGTCACAAAAGAAATCAACAAGTCCTAGAATTTACGACCACTGATTTTGAGTCAAGTACCATATAGCAGTTTACACTTTGAATTTCTTAACTTACGACCAAAAATCGTGGACTGTCGTAACAATATAAAAATCTAACACCAAATTTCCGTCCCATTTTTGATGTGTACTTCCAATAGTGAAGTTTTGAGACTGACTGACATTTTTGTGGAGAGCATGTCTTAGAACGATTGTCGTTCGTTGTTCCAAAGGGTAATATTGTTTTTCCGAAGGGCCGTTATTCCGAATGTAACATTAGGACCGTTATTTCGAAGGGTTGTTACTCCGAAGGATTGTTATTCCGAAGGAGTGTTAGTGAATAACGATCCAAATGTTATATTCGCAATAACGACCCTTTGGAGTAACGACCCTTCGGAATAATGATCAGACCCCCTTAGAACTTAGTCTGTTAGTAGCTAAAACTTAACTGACCAGTGTTGAAAAAGCCTTCTTAGATCAATGCTAAACTCTTTAAAAACTGACAAGCCAAAGGAAGAAACAAACGAAAATCCCAAACGAAAACCTGTATTTTGTGTATATTTTTTTTTTGCAAGCTGGACTAAATCTTAGTTAATCTCTTTTTATTGGTAAATGCAAACCTTTGTCCCTTCACTGAATTTGAAAACCTGCTTTGCGGTTGACTGCAGTTTACCAGAAATAATACACATACATAATATACAAACATAATATATACTTATAAAGCGCTGCTTCTTCGAGATCGTAGCGCTAAAATTTTGCGCTAAATTTGACAAGGTTGTCAAAATTTCCTCTAATGGAAGTTACTTTGAAATAAAACAATTTAAATAGTAGGGTTTCGTTTAGAACATAATAGCATTGATACAACAATTGCACGTTTATTTCTCAAGTACCGCCAGTATACTATGGCTTCCAAGTGAAATCTCAAGTTTTCACAATAAAGCTTCTGCAAATAGACGAGTTGGGAAAATGTTTCCACGCAATGCAATATGGGAATGGGTCAAAGGTGAAGTGTACTACGCTTACAGTGTCCTAGCGCAGGTGTTGTATGCTGAGCACGCAGAGCTAAACATGTTGCCGTTGTCATGGTACACTTGACCTTGTGACCCGACCGGAAGCACCGAATTTCCCAACTGGTCTATTGTGATCTATGCGGTAGAAAATGGCCTTCCTTGCTAGTTGGTCATTTGGCTTCAAACCCCAGTTAATATTTATGCTTAAGTTCCGACAAAGTAAAGTAGGCAAAGCGTTTTTATAGTATTGAAAAAATAATAATTATACAACAGGTATAATTTCATTTACCTCTAGAGTCAGTCAACAGCATCTCATATTTTACAAAATGTAATATTGATAGTCATATATAGAAATCAAATGCAGCATTTATTTGTAATAGGTTTTTCAAACAGACAAACAGTTAGTTACCATAAAGACAGTTGTATGTTACTGTTGTTATATTGCTCCAGCCGTAAATTCTATGCATGTACTCAGAAACATACTCAGAAATGATACTCATACTCAAACTCATTCTCGAGTAAATTTTTTGTACTCGTGTACTCGAGGATTTGTACTCGCACTCCGAGGCCTTGTACTCGTACTCGGGAGTTTGTACTCGCACTACAAGTCTGTCTATTACCAAATTTGCATGCCAGCACTGGTTGTTATACCGCTAAAATCGAGAGATATAAAATAAAAGCAACAGTTTTGTTTCATTTCCTGACAGGTTTTGATATTTTAAGTGTTACGTCATCATGTAAATAAATCTCACCCATCGGAGTGAAAACAACCAATGATTGTCTGTTGCGAGTAGCACTGACATGGGTTTGTTTTCACTTCAAATTCGATTTGTTTACATGAATGACGTCGCAGTTAACATTATCAATGGGTTTTGTGTACCTCTTTCAGGTAGATATGTAGTCTGCATTATCGTCGGACCAACAAGCACATTTTCAAAGTATAGGTTGAGATAATGACGAGTTAGGCTTGTAAGAACAGCCCCCAGTCTTGCCCGGGATCACCAACACGTCATACGATGGCGCTTTTCCAGTCTTTACCCACTTCATTAAAGGAGAGAGGTGAATGAACTTTGTTCTGCAGCACTTCCTATCAAAGAACCGTAGCGGACGACACTTAAAAACAAAAGCAAGTTTTGGAAACTGTTTCAGCTTAAAGGGATATGGCATCCCTCCAAACCAAGGGAGTTGCTAGCAGCTCCCTGCCTAAGCATATTTAAGAATAGCTCCATAGAGTTCTAAATACCTAAATACAGTTGATGACTGCACTTTGATTGTCATTCATTCAAACAATACAGTTTCACTCTGTTTGGTCAACAATGACTTGTGTTACAACTGATAATGTAGTAAAAATTGACAGATAATGTATCAATAACCGATAATGTAGTAAATATTAACCGGTAATGTAGTAAATTTTACTACATTATAGGCCAAATGGTAATACGTTATCGGTTAAAATTTTTTTACTACATTATCGGTTTTGAGGTGATACTATTCGGTTAAGAAGTTGCTATATTATTAGTCAAGTTTTACTACATTATCGGTATTAGTGATATATTATCGGTCGATTACTACATTATCAGTTGTAACAACTTGTGCAGTCTACTGTGTTCCGATTTCAGCTCGCACACACTTGTTTGACGCCTCGAGCAATTTAAAACTCAGTGCAGGCTACTGTGGCTCTGTCTTGGAGGTGTACTAGACAGGTACTTTGGTTTAATTTGAGGCGGGGCTAGAAGTAAACTTAGTAGGGAGGATTGTCTGGGGTGAGATTAGAGAGCCTTTAAAGTTGATTTTAAAGTGTGATGTATATTTTCTACATTCCATTGTAATGCTAACATAGCACAGGCTGTATATGAATAACACTAATAATAGATGAGCCGAAAATTGAAGATGGGAAGGTATGGCGGAGGGGGAGAGGGGAGATTCTTGCTCTACACAGAACCGAGCAAGCTGACCACTTTCTGAAGCAGACAATTAGCAAACGTTGGCTACTGTGACGTCATTGTGACAAATTTTCCCACGCTCCTGACGTAACTTCACAAAGTTGTATGTCTGCGCTGGTAGACAGCAGTTAAGATAAAGAAAAACCTGATTTTATCTCCTCTCATATAGATAATAATCAAATTTGAGGCGTTGCAGGGAAATGCATCCCTAATTGGGATACGCCACCATACAGCAGTACAGTATTTACAGGTATTGATGAGAAGTATAACACGAAACTACATTATACCAAGAGCAATACGAATCCATATCAAAAATCTAGGGCTATCCCAACAAATGAATGTAGCCTTCCTCAAGCTGCCCCATCTTAGTAAGGCTTGACTGGTCTGGTTGCTACAACTCTTTCTGCGAGATCTGGTCACAGATTTGAGAGAAAATTTACTCTTTTCGGGAAAATACGCTAATTTGGGGGCAACTTGTGACAACGAAATTAACCGAAATTTTGGACAAAAGTCGGTATACTTATGCAGCGACCATTAAGTAGCAACCAGCTGTCTTTTAGCTTCGGTTTGGAAAATCTTGTTCCATGCTTTATAGAGTACCTAGTCTTGGCTAAAACAGCAAAAATTTTTACTTCTACAAAGTTCTAATAAAATGAGGGCGCTTGTCAACTGAACTGTCCGCGCTCGAGTGCTTCGTACCTCGTGTCTGACTGAACTCCGAAAAACTATATAGAGGGCGTATTTACAGCATTTCCTAATAAACGCTGTACTGTAGTAAGCACAACTCATAGAAATTAAAGGGAGAATGAGGTCTGCCGATCTGGACTGAAGCCATTGATTTGGCCAGGCTGTACGGCAACAGAGCACCGGCGCGTAATACAAATATCACGTCATTGCTTTTGCCCCAAGTATTGACAAAGAAACTAAAGTTTTCAAGTTAGGAGTATAAAACAAAATACTTAAGGCACCATGACTTTTTTCTGTTGTGAAAATTACTCCTAATCTTTCGAAAAACGGATAAAGTAAGCTATAACTTCTGCAGAAGAATGCACACTGTACGTACGGAGACACACCAATCAACCGGTCTTTTGCCGTACAACGGAAGCGCCCTCACAATTTTCGTGGCTTCACCGGTTAAACATGCAGGGATGCATTGTGTCAGCGTTCTCCCTTACCTTTATTTCTATGGCACAACTATAGTATACTAGGGTTTTGAACAAGGCTATAGCGTACCAGATAAAGCGTCCTCTGCATGAGTATAAATCATTGAGCCGTATCCGTACAACGCAAACCTACTACATATGACTGAATATTAGTTACGTTACAATAATACCATTAAATGCTATAAAATGTCGCCTACCTGATAAAGCCTTCCCTGTTTGGATATAAACCTACCGCATTACAACATAGCCATATGCTACCGATAAATGTCATACGTAAATCGTGTAGAAACTCGAATCCTACCTTGATCATCACAGTACACACACAGCTATGATCTTTGAGAGAGAGCCAAGTGAGTGCGCCCTTTTCTTTTATCAAGACTTTGTAGAATGAATACAAAGTATAGGCAAACGGCATCTTGGGAAAGGTGCGTCCCACTTAGTGTCAACAGCCATAAAGCAATCAGCGGAAATAGTACAATAGATTTTACGAACAGATGTTGCAACATTAAGAGTAGCACATGCACACATATTTTGACATATTGTGACAAATATAACGTTTTTTAACTGATTTTGTTAATAAATAAATGTAGGCTACTTAATGGTATACAATGTATACTCGTGAATGTACTTCCTTTGTTATGTAACCTGTCAATGTTTTATTCCCCTTTTCTTCCCTTTTTACGAGTTTTTAAAATTGTTTGAAATGTTCCATCTGTTCTTTTCCGATGCCAGGCAAAATAACACCAGGAGATCCGAATCTCGCAGGCGATCAATGAGCCTGGCGGACAAAGATTGGAAAATGTGACTTAAAATGTTCTGACAATTTCCCTCTGTCAACGGATTGCCTGACAAAAGGCGGAGTTGGCATCACATGTTTTGACATAATCATATTCTGTCTACCGGCTTTAAATCCATTTGTTCCGAATCGATGAGATTAAATAGCCCATACATCTTTACAAAGAGAGACAATTAACCTTTGAAATGCTTACTACTTGAACAAGATGGAAACTAGAGTTTGAGCGGAGAGCGCCCTTGCACTGCAGAAGTTAATGACGGGAATGTAAAACTATTTCACGCTTCGTCTCCCAGTAACTTGTGTGACTTCTCCCCGATTGACAAGTGACTAGCCTCAGGGCCTATTAAACGTGCGCTGTAACCCGCCATGCTTGTTTAACTGGTCTTCTGCTAGTACAAATGTCCGCTTATCCATCATACTTGACGTAGCCCGTTATTTGAGTCTTACAAATATGAATTAATCTCGCTCAAAATTCCAATTGTGCGTGAATTCTGGGTGTTTCTAGCGAATCAGCATGTAAATGATCTGTAACCGAGTAAACAGTTTTTATTTTTTGTTATGTGCTTCAATTGGCTGGTGACACCGGGAACTGAAGAAGCCTTTTCCGTATGTGTAGGCAATTAGTCTGTGGCAAGCTAACTGCAGCGCACCATATTAAAGGAAATTGTACTATTTGTAAAGAACACTTCCATAATATTAACATACCACGGTGAGTTTTATAAAGTTCAATGAACCTACCTCGTACTGTGAAAGCCTCCTCTGTCGCTCTTAGTTTGAATTTTAACGACAATGGTCTCAATCTATGTTTAACTTTGCGTAAAATTGAAAGAGTCATTTAAGTATGATGTTAGAGCGTTTTACTCTACCTTTAACTTTTCTTAAAGTGTTCTTCCGAACGTAATTCTCCAATTCCTATGCTAATGCAATTTTATTAATATGTGGGCCTTAAAAGAATGAGGTGAAACGAAACGTCATAAAATACAGTAGTTTACATAATCACCTTCTGCAGATCCATTGATGGCATTTACTAGCGAAACTTGTGTTGCAGAGTACAATCGATGTGTCAACGAACCCTACTTTTAATCCATCACTCGCCTTTTGTCTAAAAATGATTTATTCGGTTGTCAGACGGTAAAAGATGTTTACAAGTTCTTAAAGTTTGGGCTTAAACCCTACCCAGATAGTTTGCCTTTATGGCTCCCCCTCCCCGAAACGTTGTATGAACGCCATTGCACAGAAGTAGTTTCCGACTTTGTATAGACTATTAGAAGGCCACAATTTGCTTGTCCGTTTTAGTTGAATTCTCTCACATGAGTAAACTTTACTAGCCCCCCCCCCCCGTTTAAAAATATAATTGTCTTAACACCTCCCGGGACGAAGGCCTGTGGTTTAATAGCCTAAGGCCTACCATATTCTGCTGAATAAACTATACTGGTATTTGATTCATAACTACATCTTGTTGTTATCTGAACACTGTTTCTGTTCTTTCTGATTTGCAATGCTGTAGACTGCATATAAATGTCACATTTCATTGATCTGAACGAATCATTGATTAGGCTAATCAAAGTGTCTTATGTTTGAAGAAATAATTTTGAATCTGCCCACACTTTGCGTCTCTCGAAGTGCAGTTTTTAGTTGGGTTCTAGTATTGCTAACCCTTACCTTGGTAGGAGGTGTCGAGTATGTACTCCTCTCTTGACGGACATACTCTAACGAGTGCAGCCAATATAGATGCAGGAGTCCGCCGAGCGGGTAATGCTAACCCAGACCTTAAATCTGAAAATGTGTAATGGAGATGAGTATCTGCATTTCAGTAAGAGGTTTGGCTGCAGGGGTATGAGATGTGCGCACGTTAGGATAACAGGTGGTAAAACATATTTTAAATGCAAGAGATGGGCACAGAGCCCTATCCAGTCCCTCAAAATATGACATGAAATTCAGCCAAATTACAAAGTACAAAAAAATGGTCACATATTTCAGAAAAAGTGTTATTTTATGTGGAATATGAAATAGCCTATTCTGCGAAACGTGATTCAAATTTGAGTTGCTAAAATCTGTGCTCGGATTGATCATGGAGTTAAGGGTGGGTCACATTACAGCTTACGGTGATTTTCAATCCGAAATCCGATCCGAATTTTTCTAAATTGGACCAATAGTTTTTTATTCAGACTTTGTTCTAAGGATGGTCAAGCTATATGATCCAGGCTAGTTTGTCTCACAATAAGCTGTTCTGTTACCATTCAATAACTTATACCGCTCAACAGAGCGGTATTTGCTCGAAAATCAATCCTATTTTTGCACGTGTCCGATAAACGTTGTCTGCCAATGTGACGTCACGAAAAAGATTAGTTTACATTTCATTTTCGTAGTCCACTAATGCAAATCATATATTTACACAGGTTGGCAAATTTTTGGCTCTTTCCGGCCAGGGATGGAGAAGATTTTCACTAAAACTCACAAAAATCGGACCGTAATCCTATCCGAAATCGCTCTTGTGTGACCTGCGCTTAATTCCATTTATTGCTTCACAAGGCATAAGAATTCTGCCGTCAACATAGGCTGCTTGAATCTGTTAAAGGGGGCATATTTAGTTGACATCGATAACTTAACGAGGGTGTTGCAGGGTACAAACACATGACAATGATTATTATTAGCATAATTAATCAAGTTTCACATCCAATAGTTATGCATAAAGTCAAAATTTTGAATTTTTCGGTATCCTGGCTTGTAACGGTTTTGTGCATAATTTGAAAAAGTGTCTGGTCACGAATTTTTGAAAACCGAATTGAATTGTTTATTACTCACTTATGAAACATTTTTTGTATGCAAGATGTAGGGGTTGTTTAAGTTCGACCATTTGTCATCAGCATGTGAAGAAACTTAAAAGATTTGGCAAAATCTGGTGAATTTCATGAACCAACTCAATGTGCCACTTTAAGAAAACGACTTAGCACATAAGTTAAGAGTTTGATTGAAGTATCATTTTAACTTCACGTAGTGTAAACTGCAGAATAGCTATTTCCAGTGCAACAGCAAAAGTTAAATACTAATCCCCAAACCTAATAAGGACCACACCGTAGTTAAGAACTATTGCCGCGTCTCTTTATTCAACGTCGATTATAAAATAGCTGTTAACGCGCTTGCCACTAGGATAAAGAATATTTTGTCTTCTGTATATATATATATATATATATATATATATATATATATATATATATATATATATATATATATATATAATATATATATATATATATATATATATATATATATATATATATATATATATATATATATATATATATATATATATATATATATATATATATATATATATATAATTAACCCAAATCAAACTGGTTTCATTAAGAACAGATTTATAGGCGAGAATATCCTCTTTTATTTAGATTGTATTGATTATTGTTAAGTTTATGAAGTACCTGGCCTTCTCCTCCTGGTGGACTTCAAGAAAGCGTTTGATCGTCTCGAATGGGAATTAATATTCAGGTGTCCGAATTTTTTTAATTTTAATGAGGCTTTTATAAGGTGGGTTGGTACCCTTTATTCAAATGCTTTGGTTTGTGTTTGTAACAACGGGTTCTCCTCAGCTTTTTTCAGATATCTAGAGGGGTTAGGCTGCCCTCTTAGTCCGTATATTTGATTTGTGCAGAGATTTTAGCCCTTGGCATCAATAACACTTCTGTTATTAGGGGGACTATATACAATTTTGGATCGGGAAATTAAAATTTTACAGAATGCGGATGTCACCACTGTATTTGTTGACGATGCTTTTCAAAGCTTAAGTGAAATTGTTAATGTTTTCCATGCCCTTGAAATGTCTGCTGGTTTGAAAGTAAATTACGATAAAACAAATATTTTTCCATTGGGACGGTTAGTTGGAAGGAAACCACGGTTTAAATGTCACCGATTTTAATTTTGCTTGGACGCGGGGACCCGTTACTGTTTTGGGGTATCACTTTTGATGACAAGAGAGATAATCTTTTAAATTTGAGTGACCTCCCCAAATTGTCTCGGCTAATAAACCTATTAAACTTATGGTAAAACAGAGACTTGATCACAATAGGACGAATAACAATTGTAAAAATATTGGCTCTTTTACAAATGGTTTTTCTTTCACAACTTTTGCCCGGCCCACCAAAGGTTTTTGTTAAATAACTTAAGACTTTTATCTACCGATTTATCTGAACGGGTAAACCGGACAAGATTAAGCGTAACGCTTTAATCGGAACTATAGAACGGGGAGGTTTAAAGGCTCCAGACATTGAATCTTTTATTAAAAGCCTTAAATGTACATTGGTTAAAAGATATATTCAGGGTACCCCAGCAGACTAGAAGTTGTTTTTTGATTTTTATCCTCCAAATTATGGAAAGTGTTTATTATTATATAAATGTAATTTTTAGATAGATTATATATCTGTATTATGTATTATGTATCTGTAATTCTTTTCATGATATTGAGCTTTGCTGGGACACTATTTTCAGAGTTGCTTTCTGCTCCGTAAATGAAAGCAAAATCCAATACTTTCAATTTAAATTTTTGCACAGAATTCTCGGCATTAATTACTTACAATATAGGCTTAAGTTAAGAGAGAGTCCACTATGTTCTTTCTGTAATGAAACACGAGGAAACCATTGATCATCTTTTTTGGGAATGTGATGTTACTTCTAACTTTATTTTAGATATGGAACAGAAATTTTTGGGGAATCAATTCACTTTTTCTAAGCAAGATATTTTCTTTGGTTATAAATTTTTATTAAGACACCCGTATAATTTCTTAATTCTCCACGCTTAGTTTTATATTTTTCAGAAAAAAACTGACTCTTGCTGCACCAAAGATAAGTGAATTTTATCACAAGTTTAAGTTTACTTTACAAGCGAAAAGTACTTACAAGAGTCTAAGAAACGCCCTTCGTTCCCAGTTCAAGAGTATCAAGACGCCTTCTGTAATTGTCATGATTTGTTTAATTAGTATTTCTTTACATGTTTTAAATTTTGCCCTGTATCATTTACTTACAGATTGATGATTATAATGAACCTTGAAAAGGTATTCTGTTATGACACGATTGACTTGTATATACCGTTGAAGATAAAAAAAAAATGAGATGAATAATAAATGGAGGGGAAAAAAAGGGTACCCCAGCAGACTAGAAGTTGTTTTTTGATTTTTATCCTCCAAATTATGGAAAGTGTTTATTATTATATAAACGTAATTTTTAGATAGATTATATATCTGTAGGCAGCTCCTTTTTGGAGGATATTTGTAGAGCCCGGTCTAGTTATTCTTACAAAAACTCCACCGATAACTTCAAAAATTAAATTATTTGGAATACCTCGTCAATTAAAGTTAATTGTAGACTTCTCTTTTACAATTTTATGTATGAAAAATGTGTTATACGGATTGGCGATCTGTTGGATCATAATGATTGTCCATTATTTGTTTCTGATTTCCGAAAGAAATTTTCACTTGAAGATTTTCCGTTTCCCTTTTATCAAGGTATCATTTCAGCTATTCCTTTGTCTTAGGAAGAGAATTTTTACAGAGGAAACAACGATCAGTTTGTTGATGATAGTGTGAATGTTCTTGGCCAAGTGCACAATCTTTCTCGTCATATTTATATGTCACTGACAAACAGCATCATTGAGCCTCCAGCTGCTATCAAAAATGGAACACTTCTAATCAGTTCCATGAGTTGCAGTGGGAGACGGTATTTCGTATTCCGTTTGAATCACGCACTGAGAGCAAAATTCGTTTTTTCAATTTTGTCAATTCCGTTTCCTCCATCAAATATTGGGAACAAATTACTTACTTTCTCGTATGAATATTGTTTGAAAACGCAAGATGTACTTTCTGTGGATCTCACGATGAGACTTTGGAACACCTTTGTTGGGAATGTCGTATTACGTTTAATATCATTTTAGATGCAGAACAATGCATTTTAGGCAGACAAACCGTATTGACTAAACGAGATATCTTTTTGGGGGTACAACTTTCTTTTAAGACACCCTTATAACTTCTTCATTTTTCATTTGAAATATTATTTACTCAGTGCGAAATAAAATCAAGAAATACCGAAAGAAAATAAATTTGTAAACAATTTTAAATTTATTTCAGAGGTTGAAAAACATCTAGATATGTCGAAGTCAAATACCTATTCCATTTGATGATTTATGTTTTGTTTTTAGTTTCTGACATCTATTATTTCGATGATACTAGTATACCCTGATGATGTAAATTGTATGTAAGTATTACTCGATGTGTAATTATGATCGAAAAAGTTGAATAAGTGAGGTGAAGAGGACAACATAAGTTAAAAACATGTAGTCCTCGAAATGTTGAGAATTTAGCCTATTGTTCTAGAGTATGCCACTGCCATTTTCATTATCCTGTATAAAGATGGCTTTAAATTAACTACGGTGCACCGCTCATGTCTGTTGGGCAAAAAATAGGCATGAAGGCACCTGGAACTTTCGTCGAAATGGAGGACCATTTTGTGAGGATCAGTGTTTCCAACTCCCCACAACGATTTTACAAGTATGTTCTCAGGGGCGTAGCGAAGATGTTTTCTTTGGGGGGTGTAGAGACTATGTTTTGCCGACAGATCTGGTAATGCGTAGCGCGGAAAACAAGCTTTAGCGGGTGGGATCCAGGGGCCCGCTTTAGGACCCATGGTGGGATCTAGGGGAAAGCCCCGCGGGACGGGGGCAGGGGACGAAGCCCTCGGAAACTTTGAGGATTAAGCATATCTCTGGATGAAAAATTAAGTCTCATGATGGATATATTTTTGTTCATAATTAATGCATCATCAAATGCAAAGATTCCCCATAATTTTAATATATTAGGCTCTTCCTCTCGTCAGGCCGCTATAGTTTTAAGCGGTTGTGATCCAGAGACTCGCCAGTGCTTTAGCTAGGACGTTTTCTCAATGCCACATTTACTGATCTGTGGCCTGGGGGAGGGGGTTTAAGGGAATTTTGAAGGAAAATTTTTGGAATTTGAAAGGTGCCTAGGTTGCAAATGGTGTAATATTTGAGTGAATTTCTACCCTAATGAGGAACCTCAAAATTTACACCCGGGTAGAATTTGCGTGTCAGACTTTTTTTGTGCGACATTTTTCGCCATTTATGCGACATTATCGCACAAATAGGGGCTGGCTAAAACACTGGGCCCGCCTTAAGGCAACTGGTGGGGTCCAGAGGACGATGCCCCCGGAAGCTCTGAGGTTTTAGCATAATCTCTGGGTAAAAAATTAGGTCTCATGCAAGATAGGTATGTTTTGGTTCATAATACATTATCCAATGCAAAGATTCCGGATAATTTTAATGTGTTAGGTAATTCGTCCCGTCATGCCACTATACTTGAGGAGCTGGACCTGTCGTTCAGAATTCTAACACTATGCGTTCAACATTTGAACACTAGACGCGTCAGGCGTTCAAATACGGTAAGTGTTCAAATAGGCGTCCGGCGTTCAAAAAAGGAGAAAAGTGTTCAGAATCTAAACACAAGCGTTCAAAATATGCTTTGAACGCCAGGACGGGTTCTGTATCTGTTTCATTTTGGTGTTCAAAAGTTAAAAGCCTGAGACTGCCGTGAAGGGAAGACATGCGCGGCACGCATATTATTCCCAGGGTGAATTTGAATTTTTTCCCCCAGGTTGTTTGTGGGTAAACCGGATCCTCGAGAGTTTGCAAAATGTGTTTGAAGTCAAGGTTAGGGTTTAAAAAACGGGCTAAGGATGCCTACTCCATGGGTAATAGGGTGCTGCTCCCCATGGTGATGATAAAAGTGACGAATATTGTGCACAAGGTGGTTTTTCAAGAATGTCATATGACCCGAAATAGTGCGCCTATATGGAAGCCTTTAATTCCCTTCAGGGGCGGCGCCAGGATTTGCCCGACAGGGGAGCCAAGCTCCCCGGCGGGGGGCCAACAACCCAAAGCCTCAACGAGGCCGATAGAGTGCCGAAACGATGTTTGAAGGGCCCCAAAATTTTGGGCTCTATTTCTAGAAAATTTGAAAAAAATGGGCTTTTACCATGGAAAATTTGAAAAAAAAATGGTTTTTAGCAGGGTCGTCAATCCGTATTCAAATGTGGGGGGACGGGAGACATACATGACCACAAACCAGTCCCTTTGGGTTTGAAGACGGGGCGTCTTCCTAAGGCCCCCCTCCCTTATGATGACTGACGTTGTCCTATTCTAATAAGAATTATCATTTCAAAGTTAACATGACCATCACAGATGATCTGCCAGGTGAAATACACCGAGTCCACGGAATTACTTCAAGATGTTTTTTTTTTCATCATGTCCCAAAATAGCTGAAACAACGCTTCGCAGAGTGGATCATTGTCGGAGATCATGGACCCTACCAGGCCCATTGCTAGGGTCCGCCCGGCGGACGTGTATTACTCCTGAACCTATACTGGCTGCACTCGTAATACCAAAGTTGAGTATGTACGTAGAGTATGTACGCCAAAGGGGGAGTACATATCCGACACCTGCTATGAAGGTAAGGGTGATATATCTGGGGGTGTGAAGGTCCCAAATTTCGACCGGCTGGATGTTTTTTCCAACTGAGTGGAAGCGTTTAAATTGCACCTTTTTTATTCACCCTGCTTTTGTATAGAGTAGTGGGTATCCTTCCTTTGTCACTATATAAAGGTGTCATCCTGGGGGAGGGGTCTAAGGGGAGGGGCGTAGCCCTCCTCTTTGAGAAATTTTTGTTAATTTAAGGTTGCTTAGATGCAAAATGGTGCTAACTTTGGGATATTTTTGGAGCTGATCGTACTATAGCAAAGGTGTGAAGGATTAGCAAGGGCGTTTTCAGAATGCTTTGTAGTCGTAAGTGTATTAACAATCGCCATCTATACCGCTAATGTCTTCGGCGAAGCGTTCGGTAAAAATTTTTGAAAAGTGTTTAACGCAACAACGTACTTTCAACCTTCCACATCATACTACAAATTAGACTGAATGCAGTGGCGTACCCAGGATTTCTCTCAAGGGGTGGGGGGGGGGCATGCATTATGTTGTGTGACCGCTGGCCTGGGGGAGAAGTCTAAGGGGAGGGGTCTCCCTCCCCTTTCAAATTTTTTGAAAAATTAGGTGTCCTTACATGCAATCTGGTGCCACAAAAGTTACCTTTTGAAGTAACATTTGTTTAAGAAAAATTTACGTATTTTTAGGAACTAAAAAAATAGGCATCAGTGGGGGGGGGGGACATGGCCCAATGGGGTGTCCCCATCCCCTTTGAAAAATTTTGAAAAAAATTCGGTGTCCTTACATGCATCTTGGTGCCAAATATGCTACCTTTTGAAGTAATTTGTGTTAAAAAATTTACGTATTTTTAGGAACATAAAAAAATCGGAATCAGTGAGGGGGGCATGGCCCAATGGGGTTTCCCCATCCCCTTTGAAAAATTTTGAAAAATTGGGTGTCCTTACATGCATCCTAGTGCCAAATGTGTTACCTTTTGGAGTAAATTTGTGTTAAAAAACTTACGTATTTTTAGGAACATAAAAAATCGGAATCAGTGAAGGGGGACATGGCCCAATGGGGTTTCCCCTCCCCTTTGAAAAATTTTGAAAAATGCGGTGTCCTAACATGCAATCTGGTGCCAAATATGTTACCTTTTGGAGTAAATTTGTGTAAAAAAAACGGAATCAGTGAGGGTGGGCATTGCCGCATGGCCCTCCCCTCTGCGTACGTCCCGATTGAATGATCCCATGTTGAGTTGATGCGAGGCCCCTACTGATGTTTGGAGATGTATGTCTGTTTTCGGAAAGTGTTGTGATCAGAATAGTTCCATGTATAATTACCTTTTTAATGGTCATGAGAAGGAATGCAAACCGTGACGCATGCGCGCGAAGAGCGCCGAAATTTCGTCATTAAATAAGATTTCCCTGACGAAATCTACATTCAGAATCTGCATCGAGACACTTAACAATTGCCCAACAAACCTACATGCCACTCAGAAAGCCATTCAAATAGAGCCACGACACTACTCTTTTACGCACATGTGGGGGGACATTTGACACTGTGTCCCCCACCCATCGAAATGTGGGGGACTTGTCCCCCCGTCCCCCAGGATCGACGCCCATGGTTTTTAGAGAAGAAAATTGGAAAATTTGGGGGTTTTATTGAAGAATTTGCCCTAATTTAGACCAAAATTAAGTAAATCGTCGGGGCTACTGGCCGTTGACGGGGACTACATATTTTATCGTATACATAACAGCTCCCCAACGAAATCGGAAAATTTCCCCCCACGGGGGACAGCCTTCCCCGATGAGGGGCATGGCCCCTGCCCCACCTGACGCCAGCACTGATTCCCTTTCTTTCTCCGAGTTGCCCGGCCGACGGACTCAGTCACTCTTCCAATTACACCGACGGCCGTTGATACGGCCGTATACGGCCGTCACATGCATAATCAATTTGCCGACGGGCCTTCAACTTAAATGGGCCAATTAGATGAAGAGCTGTAAATCGAAAAAGCCGATAACAGACTGGCCACGCGCTCCCGTTCGCTCTTTCTCTTTTTTCCTTTCATTCTCCGTCTTCCTTTTACTCCCTTCCTTTCCTTTCTCTCTTTTTTCCTCCTTTCCTCTTTTCCTCTTCTTTTCCTTTCCCTCTCCCCTTTTTGCCGACAAACCGAAAATTTGCCGACGGCGACCAAATATTGGGGGGATGTGACTCCCCCCCACCCCCGCTCGCTACGGCCCTGTATGTTCTCCAACTTGGTCTGCATATCATTTGAATTGGCCAATTAGCAGCTCCCTAGGCGTAGCAGCCCCCTAGTCAGAAACTAGTAGGTCTATCAAAATTCGGGCAAGATTCGCGAAACTGGCTCATATTCGGTCAGAAAATCTACGTTATTCTATCGTTCCACACGTAATTTTCGCGTATAAAGGTTTTAACTACCATGAACAATTTCATGTCTTATATCTTGCCTTGATTCTATTCCTTATGCTAAACTTATTTTCATTTTTTCTGTTCCTAACTTTAAGACAAGATTGAAAATATCGTGTGGAAGTGAGTCACTGCTGTATTTTTGATGGCAAAGATCTGGGCCCTGCTTCATAAAGAGTTATGATCAATCTTAAGTTTGATCTGCCATACAATTCTCCTAATTTAATCAAACATAGGCTTCCGGGAAGACATTTCACGGGGGAGGGGGCGGAGGGTGTTTGCCCTGAAAATTTTGCAAATTGCCCGGATTTTCTCCTTTTACCAAGATAGCACTCAGGACGGGTATGGATGAGTCACCCCTGCCCCAACAAACTATAAAAAAGATATTATTTCGGGAGATATTATTTCGTTGTGCAACTGATAAGCATTTTGCCATTTTGGCAATCGCCGCTGCCCGTTGCACTGTCCACTGCACTGCCCACTGCACTGCCCCCTTGCCCTGAAAATACAAGTGTCAGTGCCCTGAAATAAGCATTTTTCCTGCTCTGGGAGGGCTGCAGCCCCAGACCCCCCGCCTCGGACGCCTATGAAATCAAGCTTAAGACTGATGTTAACCCTTTAGAAAACAGGGCCAGATACTAATTGCACGGCTGCATGGAACAATTTCTGTGTTGCAGTGACGCCATTTCTCAGGACCACGCCATGCTCGTGAATTTTCTTGTGAACAAGTAACAGTTGGGAACCTACATTTACGGGAGAAAAGATAAAAATTAATACCTTGAAAGAATACGAAAAACTCCAGGCTGAGAAGAAATCGTTAACAGTATTTGAAAACTTAATATGCACAGTGTATATTAGTTTTGACTAGAATTGCTGTACTGGCGTTGCTGCAATGCATTTTTCCCCAGTGACGTAGTTGTTTAGTTCCGCTCTACGGTCCATAAATGAAAGAAAAAATATGTTATTTGCATTTGTGAAGATGACTGTTTTTAAGTCTGTTTACTTGAAGTGGCATCATTGGTGGTGCCAGGTGGGGGCAGGGGCTATTCTCCCTGGAAATATTCCAACTTTCAGATTTGTATAAAAATAACCCCGTTTTTATAAACAGTAGCCCAATATTTCAAACATTTTAGTTCAAAAGTCACAATTTTTCAATTTCTTCAATTAAAATCCAAAATTTTGGGGTTCCCTATCCTTAAAGGGAGAAAGCAGTACCCCTAAGTTTATTTGAAAAATCTGCTAAATCTTACATATCTCCTCCTATTTCACTGACAAGTATCTTTCATTGTGTTTCTGTATGAAAACATTGACTAGACTATTATTCTGCATGAATTTAAGAAATAAGTAACAAAAATATTGTCATATGATTGATAGGAGCCATTCCTGAGTTAGGATGACGAGTACACCAATTTAAATTAGGGGGGAATGCATTTTTCCTTTCAGGAAACTCGTCAATTCGTCGAGGCTTCAGGTTGCTGACCCCCACAATGGGAGCTTGGCCCATCTGTCGGGCAAATTCTGGCCCCACCCCTGAGTGGCATCTCAAATGTCGTCCATCCAATCGTAGAACAATAATGAAAACTCCCGCATCATTTGAAAAAGCTGTTGAAAGCGATGTACAGAAACGTCAGGAAAGGTTTTCTCTTCTTTTATGGTCTTGTGTGATGGAAAAATTGAGACGAAGATAATTTTCACCAGCACATTTTATAAACATCATAACAGAACATAAAGACTTCAAAAACCGTTTCCTGAGATGTTTGAGGTTAGACATAAAACTTTTTAGGACAATTCAAGCTTGAACTTCGGATACTTTTTAAGTAAATCAGCTAGAATTAATAATTTGTATGCTAAGTTTTATATAAGTTTAGAAGAAACAAAATTTTGTCTCGGGCTTAAATTTAAGCAAAGGAAAAGGTCTGAATCTTTAATGAACGGTAGTGTGTATTCGTATGATCTCATTCACTTTAAACCTTTTTCTGCAAACTGGGTGTCGTTACACAAATGGATACTGAGTCACACTTAAAAAAACAAAAACAAAAAAAAAAAGCAAAAAAAAAAAAAAAATCCGAATGTAGCCTGTTGCGTGAAAAAAGTCTCTGTAAACTCGAGAAAGAACATATCGCACAATCAGTTTTCTCACGGGCATAAAATATAAAATGACAGTGCTCGTAGGTATTCAAATTTATCTTTAAATGTGCAATCTTTGTCGAGTATTCGTTGAAATGAGTGTAGCGGATGTTAATAACAACCGTGTTAAAGCTATTTTGTCACCATGGTTTTTATCTGGCCATTCGTTTTAGGCCTCGCTTCACATGCAACAGTTATTTCCTGGATCACCGTTGAAGGATATTGCAAGCCTCAGATGTAAGAGCAGGGAGTTGCTATTTAGAAGGAGATACATCGGAAACTTTAATTTATGGTAATCTGATTAGATCCACCTCATCGTTTGCATAGTTTCAATTCATGAGTGATTATTAGAGCTTAGTGTACCCACTTCTTTTGTCTGATCCTTTTCAATTGGTAAATGATACCCAAGTAAACCTTTTATACACCCACTAATACCGTATGAATAAGATTAGGAGGAACAATGCTTTGATCCGAAGGTTTTTACCGACAGTCAAGTAAGAAACACTGTCTAATAAATCAAAACGACTGTAATTCCTAAGGAGTCTACAAAGAGACTAACTAATAACAAGAAGGTCTCACACTGGAACAATGCGTAAAAGACTAAAGAGAGGTGCAAGACTATAATTTGTTTTAAGATTTTATTAATTTCCGCAAACTTTCGCAATTTCCGAATGGTACGTGCATGATCAACATGTTACATAAAATGCAATAAGCCTATTGTGATAAGCGTTGCATCGAGTTGGAAGCTGCAAATTAATTTTTAAGGAAAGCGACTGGCAATGCTATAGCATATAGACAAAATTTGTTGACATGTCTTTTCAACGTAGCAGACGACATGAACCTTTTGTTAAATGCTAAGAATGGCTCTAAAACCCATTGTGTCTTCAAGTGCTATACAAAGCAAGTGACCTTGGCGGCGACTGGGCGCGGACGAAGGGGAGAGCTGCCGTTGTATCTCCTTCTACATGACAACTCCCTGGTAAGAGCAGCCTTTTAAGCCTACCAGAGCTTTTCAGGACTGTTGAAAGGCTTCTTGGGGGGAGGGGATGAGACCCTGTAGTTACCATAGGCTTCTTGGGGGGAGGGGATGAGACCCTGTAGTTACCATATTCTGGCATTTCTAATGTAATCTTGGCCGTTTTCTCAGGCACAGCTAATGATTTTTTTTTGAAGGAAACCTTGAAACTGAAAATTTATTCTGAGGTGCAGCATCCAGTCCTTCCGGTTCCGACGGCCCTGACTTTTAAAATAAGAACTGTTTCTTTTAGGATGAAAAAAATAATTTATTTAAAAGTTTGTGGCTTGCGTCATACTCGGTTATTGTTTCAATATCATCAGTAGTTGTAAGTGGTTTGTTACTGTGAGATGCGTGCTAGCATTCCGGCAACTTTGGATACAACAATGTTCTCTGTTAATGTTCGAAGTTTTCATCTTCTGTCCTTATCGTTCTGCATGTAGATGTGTGATTTTTTGCCTATATCATCTTGCCAGTACTTGGACTCCTTTTAGAGGTGTCACCACTTTATGATCCCTGGTGTGGTGCTTGGCCCACGACGAGGATTCAGGAAAGCAAAGTTCCCCTTGCAACTTTTAAAGCACCGGTATTTAAAATTAACGTACATTAGCCTACGAAAAGTGAAGCTGTTTAATTATCCTCATATTTTTCGCAAACGAGTTGATGATGGCAACGAAAATCATAATGTTTACAGTTTTCGATCATAAAATCTGACTAAAAGATAATCGATGTGGGAATTGTATTGAAGGGAGAGTATTTACGGTCGCAGTGGTCTCGGATCCCATATCTGTTGAAAATGTATGTTGAAAAGATAGCTGTAGATCGTTATCTTCCAATTAGGTACCGGTAGTCCTGCACATACTTCAACATGTAGATGCGCGCGAAGCGCGAGGCAAAATTGTAGTTTTGAGAATATTTTGTGCAATTATAGCGGCATTGTTGACTGATAAAGTGACAGTGGGTCCTCGTGTTGATAGTGGTATATGAAAGGCGTGTTTGCGCATAACTTTTTGTACCCCAAATCTCATGGGGGCACACGGGGGACCGCCAGCGTTTGGGGAAGGTACCCCTTTCTTGGCCCTCCTTGACGCCACTGCTAACGAAAGCTAGGATCTGAAAAAGAAAACATTAAAATTTTTGTCTTCAGGCAAACAAGCACACACATGAGTCTTTGTTGATAAATATCAGATTTATTGGATACCTTTTGGATTTCAAAACTCCACCCTGTTCTTCTAAACTTTTCATTTCGCGGAATAGGTTTACATGAAATGAACTGGCATGCACATCATTTAATTCGATCATTTAGAATTTTATAGCCGGAAGAAAATTATTGTTATCACAAGCAAACGAAACAAATGTAACTAAATGGTTGTTTATTCTTGTTCTTTCTTTATTTCACAAACTTTAATATTACTAGCAAATAACGATGACCTTGGCGAACTGAGTGAACCCGGCCGTGAAATTCCGTCCTGTATGTACAAGTGTCTATCTGTCTATTGCGTAAGAGAATACTGAAGGTGACTGTCTTTGCAATTGGAATTTCAATGCATTTAGGGTTGTTAGCAATATGAACAATATAATTACAATACCAAATTGTTATAAAACCTTTGAAGCGATTAAATTTGTAGATTACAAGCTCGTAAAACCTACGAAAGATTGATTAGATCCGTAATAATAATGACAGTTATTAGAGATGCAATAAAGCTTATCAACATATACCGCCTCGTTCTACTAGCCATGTACGTTTCTGCTTGTACTATAAAGAAAGTATCATCAAACGCTATATAATACATCAAGGACTTTGAAACAATGCTATCATCTACGAATGAACTTTTTATTTTTTTCAACGCCGAGAAGATTAACTTTAGTGAAAGCTTTTGAGAGTTGAACCAGTTCATTATTAGATTTTCTCGGAAAGACTGAAAGATTGACGAGCAAACTATGAGGCATGGGACCAAGAAAGTCGTAAAGAATCACAATGCGATGAAAATTTAAAGGTAATTTATTAAATGGACAGGCTTGAGGATGTTGGTCCGCCTAAGTTTGCAGCTTTTGTTTTTTTTTTAAATAGCATGTTTTTAAAGAGAATGCTATGGGTCAAAGGTTGGCCTGATGTTCTTGTTAACTGGAAGTGTTACTTGGACTGTTTGTTGGAACACCTTTCTTGTTCAATACAGCTGTCCTCGGCGGATAGTCCCGTGGAACACGGTTTCCCTGCACTACAATCAGCTTTTGGAAAAGTGGCTAAAACCAGTTGTTATACTGAAGCCCATCAGATGAGGACGTTTTCTGCCGGTCCTGGGAAGAGAATGAATTCGAGAGAAATTACGACACGGTGTTGTTAACACCCAAACACTGTAGCCCAGAAGAGAAGGCGGATATCTTCGGCTTGTCACTTTACTTTATGAGCAAGCACAGGCATACGGTACCCTTTCAGTTAGTGTATACATATGTGAGGGGGAATGTTCAGGGAGATTTTTTTCCGAATTTGTAAACCTCGCCCGAAAGTTTCACTCTCACTTCAAGGGAGAAAGCAGTGGCCCAAAGTTTATTTTAAAAAATCTACTTAACCTTACAGATCTCCGCGTATTTCGCTCAAAAGTGCCAAAGTTTTCATTACGTTCCTGTATAAAAACATTGAATATTGAAGGTAACACAAGGAGTTATTCTGCATGAATTCAACAAATAAGTAACAAAAGTACTGTCACATGGTCAGTAGGAGTCATTCCTGAATTAGGATGACGGGGCACACTAATTCAAATGGGGGGGGGGACTACATTTTTCCTTGAAAGCGGTATAAACCGAAGTGTGGTGAGCAAGAAGCGCACAAAAACTTCCCTTGTTTTTCATTCTGGGAAAAAGTCCGGGCAAAAAATTCAGGTTTGTCGGATATGAGGCATCTCCCTCTTGAGTTTAGGGATTTCATCTCCGAATTTAACGGATTCTTAGTCCGTAAAAAATTGAAAGGGTGTGATTTGCCCCGCTCCCCGGGCAGCACGTATATATGAACATGGGGTGGGCTTCCTGATTCGAATTTTACAATAAAGTAACTTAAATATGTTCGGTACATCAAAAGAAATGGAAGTGTTTGACGGAAAGTCTTGGGGCAAGCAGAGAAGTCTCTCAGTAGAGACGGACGGATGTCCATCTTGTTCTGCTGTTACATCTGCCCCTGTTTATGATAAACAGTTACGCTCTATATTGAGTTTTATTTAATAGAACTATTGAATGATAAATCAAACCACTGGCGGATCCAGGGCTTTTGTTTAGGAGGGACCAGACTGGTTGTACAGTGATATGGGGGAGGAATCTAACTAGAGGTGGGTGTCCCCTCCCCTTTGGAAACTTTTATATAACTGAATGCCCTCAGATGCGATTTGGTCAACTATTTATCGCAATTTATTCCTTAATTATCCAGCGAATTTCTGGAAACAATATTTTTGGCCCACCTTTGGGTGGGGCTATGGACCCCGTTGTCCCCCTTGGATCCGTCAGTGGATCAAACTTTAGATCAATATTAACTCTGTTTGAAACAGGACCCTGGTAAGCTAGTAGACATCCCTTAGTCTGATCTCAAAAGTTTACTGACTTTTCGTGACGGTAAAATGACTTCAATAATCTTCCCTCCAATGTGGAATCTCCGAGGACGGTGTGAGGGGGGGGGGGAGGGAATTCAGTTGTCGTAGGTGAACATTAAACTCCATAAGCTTGACAGGGTTCTCGGCAGGCCTGGGATGGACTTCCTGAGCTATAGCAAGTTAATAACCATGTATGTTTTCTCAACGAAACCAAATAAGCAAAGGGACTGTACTAGTTTAAACTTAAATTCCGCCCTCTATTTCATTTTTGGCGTTTTAGTGTCACTGAGGAATAAACTGTGGGTAATTTGAATATTGTTTTCCAATAATGGTCTCCAAAGTATTTCATCAAAACTACCGATGTATAACTAGCTGTACCTGCCTGAGCTTTAATCTCATTAAAGGACCAATTAGCTCGTTTCAAACAGTTTAAATTCTCAGCCCAGCTAAGTTTATTTCGAGCCTCTCCCCAATTAAAAAATATCTCTCTCTACTGCAGCTCACAGAAAAGCTACCGTCCTGTACTGAGCCTAAATTGCTCAAGGCTACATTCTGCTGAGTACACTCCTGAGTGTGATTTTAATGCTACTGTTGTTTGACCTGCCAATGCAGTGGTTACACTACATAATGTTTCATTGATCTGCACACATCATGATGGACCAATCTGAGAGGCTTAAATATTTAAAGTTATTGTTTGAATTTTATGTCAATCAAAGGGTAGTCACCAACAGTGAATATAGATATCCGGGGATTCCCCATATATGTGTAGGGTAATGCAACCGCTGCTTTAATTTGAGTAATGCATATGAACCTTGTTTCGATAGCAGCTATATGTCTGAAAGTGGATATTCTAAATACAGGAGCAAAATAACTTGCTCCCAACAAAAATTACTTACATTTTGCCTGACTTATGTGCCTTTCGATCACTTCCATACAGAGAACAATCACTTTTTAATTTTGAACCATTTTGCAGTATTTGAGAATTTTAATAATTTCAACAGGTTTGACATCAAAATCTAATGGGGCTGGTGGTTTCGTGTCCTTCGATGGACAGACAAATTTCTAATTCAAACTCTGTTTTTTTTAAATGTAATCTTAGATATTATCATAGGCAATGACGAATTTTAGTTTATTGATACTTCTAATCCAAAGTATTTTAATTCTCCTGGAGCCTTTATTACATCTGTGTTGGCCTTAAAAAATAACAAAGTCACTTATAAGACATATGTCTATGTGTAATGCATAGCAATTGAATTTGACCACACAGATACCTTTGATTTATATGAAGGAAACCGGGGTCTATTTACTCCCTGAATGGTTGTACAAGGACTGGAGGGTGTATCGACAAGCGAGTACATTCTGCTAGGCAACGTGTGTTTGGTTTTTGGATGACCACGCTGTGTCAGCCTGTCTCTGTATGCATTTGTTACATTTACTTAACTGTTTTAAGTTTTATCTTAATTTCTCCTTTTATTGTATTGATTTTATTTCCTTAAGATTTCGTATAGATTTTTAACTTAAGGTGTATTCCCTGCGTTATCACTCTTTAATTTGTCTTTGATTGTAAAGCGTTCTGAGCAGCTATGCTGATATTTGCTATATAAAAATTCATATTATATTTATCATTTATGCTGGTCATAACATGTGGGACGAAAACGCTTGATTTTCTTCCTATTATCTATAAAACGTGAATTCTAGCCATTATTTCTTTAAATTTAGAAAATTCATGCCAACACGCTCTAAAAACTTCATTTTAAGGATAATACAACAAAGTAATTACATAACAACAAATTCTATCTTTTGTAACAAAATCGAAAGGTATACTCATTAATCACGATTTTGAAATGTGCAATTTCACAGACAAAAATCTTGCAAAAGAGAATTATTTTATTTATTCTAGTTTTAACAAGGTTAAGATTTCTTGTGAACGTGACAAATGGACTGTCCTGGAAATAATAAAAACCATTGGTTCACTACCTGGAAAATTGCTCTGACTAGCCCTAATTTGACGTTGGCTGTTGTGTGCCTTTTAATAGCCTATTTCATTTGGGAAAAGCTCTTTAAAATGACTTTATTACTTTACTAGTCATTTTCATTAAATAGTCGTTGACAACAATTTATAGCTCTCCAAGTAAGAGATTGTACAATAAAATATTAGTAATCTGGCATTACCGTATTTATGGTTAAAGACAGACACTCGTCACCCCAAGAACATATTTGGTTCGAGCCAACCAAAATTTTTTCAATTGGAGACCGCTCTTTGATTAACATCAAAGTTTGAAAATTTAAAAGATGCAGAGTAGCTTATGCTTTCACCCAATGCAGAGTGCTGATTACATGCATTAGGGCCTTGTATGCTCACCAGGACATAGCCTTAAGGAATAAACTAGGCTTGTGTCTACACAAGAAGGAGCTTAAGACAGCTTTGGAAGGGGCAGAAGTAAATTAGTTGGGAAAATTGGAACTATCTTGGATAAAGAAATTTGCTCTTTAAACTAGAGTTTCTTTACTACTTTACGAGCTCTCGAAAAAAAAAAAAACAGAACCTATCAGAATTTGTGTTAGACTTATTGTAACGTAACATGGGAAAAAATATATAAAAACAGTCAATCAGCTTTAACGTTGTAATCTTGGCAACTGAAAAATCTCAAAGCGATCAAAACTAATAATTAACAAATAATCAAAGTAAAGAAGAGCTTCAATTAATTGAATTATTTCTCATTTAACGAAAAATATGATACATGCAGTTACCATAATTATGAGGCATAATTTTTAGGCCCGACATATTAAAGGGAGATTAAAAACTATGAGAACTACCTCTTTGTGAAAAACCAAGGTAAAGTGGGGCACAAACATTTTGCATACTTTCCATTATCTTAAAAGAAGGGATGAGCCGTAAATCCATTTTAAGTCTATAAAAGATTATTTACCGTAAATCGTACCATTCTTGTGAAAATTGCATGCAATTCCTATATGTAGTTTTTGATTTATAAACAATTAAAGTTGCCAAATTTGCAACCTAAAGTGAACTTGACGTAAGCCTTTGTGATGTCATTTCTTCACAGTGATAAACTTTGTTATGTTTCTCTTTAAAATTTATATCCAATGAAGCTGACACCCTTTCGAATTCAAGACAGAATCAATAGATTGAAAACAGGGCAGACAAAACACTACTCATCACTGTAAGGAGATGACGTCACTCCTACTTGCTTCAAGTTCACTTCTAGTACAAAAAGTTGTAACTTCAATTGCTAATACCGCGAGAGCAGCAGATAGGACCTGAGTGCATATTTTACTTGAGTGTTTAGATTAAGTTTCTCAATAATTTACCCAAATTTTAAATTAAAACGTTTTCTCAGTGTTCAGTGATTTAACGTATTCTCCAATACAAGGACTCAAAGTGTAGGGTATTTATTTCTATAGCAGTGACGTAACCAGGAATTTTCAATAGGGGGAAAACTGAATGGTCAGTTAGGACAGTGGTGGCGGAACATCTTTACCAGTGGGGCCAAAAAGTGCACGCCTAGCGTGCACATTGAGCGCGGAATGCAAAGCACAAAACCCATAACGTGTTGGGTCCAGGGTCTCCTCATACGGTCCCTGGTGGAGTCCAGGGGCGCAAAGCACCGGTGGGGGTGCTCCAGGAAGATTTTTTCAAAGGATATCTTTAACGATGTAATATTCTTAGCTTTTGGAATATTGGACAATTTGCATTTTCAGAAAAGCTATAGCATATACACACATATAAATAGCTATAGTAAGATAACTTCAGGAAATCGTTAAGTATGTACATGTACGCCAAGCTTGCCATAATTCGGCGCTTGCCTAGTAGTGGCAAATTTCTCTTTCTCTTGCCATTAAGAGGGGTAAAACGTCCTTCACAAGTGAGCTTAAAACTGGCTGTAAATAATACCTTTCAGCTTGGCAAGCGCAGTTGAACTTGAGCCGATGAGTGTTCTGCGAACAGCAAAGGGTTCATGTGCCGCCACAGAGCTCTGGCGTGGTCCAGGCAGAGGCGTCGTGCCCATTGGAGCCCGCCCCCACACTTTACCTGAAACTGCGTTTGAAAACCCTTCACATGTCAATTTACAAGTCATTTGGTATCACAAATTAAGTAACAAGCTTCTTTGCACAAGTAAAAGGGAAGTCACAAATTTGTCTTCCTGATATAAAAAAATCAAGCGTCAACTTAGGTCTGCCACAAATTTGCATTTCGAACTTGATGGAAGAAGTATAGAAATCACAAATTCCACTCAAATTTCTTTTCTTATACTTTCTTTATTTTGTGTGGGATTTTTCACCATTTTGGGTTGTAATTTATTCCAAATATATTTTACAAAGTCAAAAGATGAGATGTGCAACTGGTAAAATAAACTTCTGACTGTTAAAATGCTATTTTAATCTCAGAAAATACTGAAAATTTGAAGAAATGAATTAATAATTAGGTTTTCTGATGGTACTAAAGTTTGAGGAAATTGTGACTAATGGTCTAAGCAGTCACAACATGTAACGCTTGCAGTTTGCTTTTACCTTGCCCAAATCTGTTGCATTATATTGGAGGTGGTACTTCAATGATCCAATATCCAGTGTTGTAACGAGTCATGACTCGAGTCTCTAATTTTCAAAAGGGAAATGACTCGAGCAATTGTATCAAAATTTTCCTCATAGAAATAATACAATGACTCGAGTCACTGACTCGACTCCAGTCACATTGAAAGTAGTAAATGAGTCGACTCGACTGCAAAATTGAGTGACTCGTTACAACACTGCCATTATCCTCCCAGCGAAAACGTTGTCATACTAGGAGCGAAAAGAAATACATGGACTGAAGATGTTTTATTTCAGCAGTATAATAATTGTGATTAAGAAGAGTGACATGTGGCACATGCCGCTTTGTATGCATGGGTGCCCATGGCCATGCGCAGGAAAGTTTCGTCGGGAGGGGGTGGAGTCGAAGGAAATGGTCACCATCAGCTGAGGCGTATGGTACCAAGTAAACTGCCAAAAATGCTTCCCATATCAGGTAGATAGCCGGGATTTTGTCAAGGATGGGAGGGTGGGGGAGGGGCAAATTCAGGTTGAAATACCGAACCCCCGATGGCGTGGGGTGCAAAGGCCTACCATGAGGCACTTGGCGGGGTTTGGAAGACTACACCCTAGTGGGGGTCCAGGGCCTGAATCCCCCGAAAGCCTAGGGGTACTTAAAAGCTGTGGGCATTAAAATGATGCATTTAAGCTTCTTCAAATGACATTAACTGAATGAGCACTAAGCAGACCACAAAAATCACAGTTTGACATTTTTATTAGAACGTTCTCCGTCTTACAAACAGCCGACGGGAATTGATGATGCAAAGGGCTTGAGTGGGAAGGGGAAGATGGATGATAGTGAGGTCTTCTTGGGACATTAGAAAAACAACCTCACCAAAACAGTCCAATAATAAAAAACAAGCATAGGTGCGCGCGAAACGCGCTTAGAAAATCGAATCTTTAAGATATTTTCAGGTATATGAGAAACAGCAAAATATAAGCAATATGAAACTCAAGATGAGTAGTTCTTCCTTTCACCCCTTCCACTTATGCTACGCACATGTCCCATATTGCCAAAAATGACACTTTTCGTGCCAATCAAGTTGCTTCTAGCAACCTTTATTTGAATATCTCGGAAATTTACACAGCTGTTTCTCAGGCCAATACCCGTTGAACCCCAATGTACCCCCAAAACGAACATTACCCGGTACTTTTCCCAAAGTCCCTCCGACCTCTGGCGAAGATCCGCAGGACGATAATCAAACGTTACTCACGAAGCCACGTCCCCAAGGGACACTCTTGACCTATAAACCAGTGTTGGCACCAGGTCTTAGATTTTATTCTTGAGGGATCCCCTCTTCCAAAATATTTTGGGTGAATTTTGTTTCTAGGAGGGGGTTTTCGATAAGTTGCAACATAAAATGTTTCCAACAGGTGCGGGGAATCCCGGCACAAGATTTTCAAAACGTGCCGGATTGTTGAGAAAAGTGAGGGGATTGCACAATCCCACTGCCTAATGAGAACACTGAGGTCCGGACCTCTACATCATGATCGGGTCTGTCATGCGTGGTTCCGTTCTAGATTGGCTGGAAAGAAGACATACTTCACATGATATAAGCCAAAGGCCGAAAAGGGAGCTTTCGGGTCAGAATTAACACCATGGGTCGAATTGTGCCAGTGACATGCCAGGCTTAACAATACGTTGCATTAGCAGAAGATTACTTGAAGGTAAAATGTTACAGGACTTTACAATTGCCAAAAGTCATTTACAATGGACACGCTTTTAGTATAACTATTGCAAGAATTTGATGAAAAAGAAAAGAAAGATGTAGGATAGCTATCATGAAATCTGTAGGCAACGTGACTGAGGCTTTCAGAATAAAGCCCCTCGGGCGCTTCGTTTACATTAATTGTGACAAGTTATGCCAGTTAGGACTTCTCATGCTTGCGACCTACGAATTTCCACGATTTTCAATTGCACACTACACGACCTTTGACCGCGATTTCTCACGACATCTCACGACGTCTCACGATATCGATCCGGAATCCGCAAAAATTTTGAACATGTTTAAAAGTGGGCGACATCGATGCAACTTCCTGCGAATTACCTCGACTTCCAAGAATTCTCACGATTTCTCACGACCTACCCTTGCACACTGTGCGACTTTTTCATGCTATGAAGGAGTCTTCAGACATCGTGAGAAATCGTAGCCATGTCGTAGGGTCAAAACGCGTGCAGTGGGCATCTGGCTTAAAGCCAGGGGTTCACGGACAAATCCTCCCGGACAATTTCCACCCCAACAATTTCCCCTGGACATCTCCCCCGGGACAATTCCTACCCAGGACAATTCTAAATTTTCTCTTGGGGAAGTTGCCTGAGAGGTAATTGTCCTGGGTGGGAAGAGACGTGTTGGGAAATTCGGTACTTCCGGTCGGGTCACAAGGTCAAGTGTACCATGGCAACGGGCAATGTGTTTAGCCATACATGTTTTCAGCATGCAACACCCGCGCTGGGACACTGTAAGCGTGGTACACTTCACCTTTGACCCTTTTCCCATAATGCGTTGCGTGGAAACATATCCCAATTGTCCGAGGGCACGTGTTCGGGGGGTGAGGGGTGGGGACTGTCCGAGTGGGAATTTTCGGGGTGGAGGGTTGTTCGGTCACGACACTACGAGGTTCGTGGGCAGTGAGATATTTTACGTCCCCATTCTCCTATCATGCGCCCGGTTCCCACGTTAATTTTTTTAAGTCATTATGATTGCTATTCAGGTGCGTATGCGAGATACTGTTTTACTCGTGGCTTGACTTTAAGAGTTCGGAGTGGAATTCTGACACTAAGCGGAGCGCCACTAAGTTTGGTGGGTAGGGTATCAAAAACCTTTTGCCAAAATACCTCCGACATTGCCGAAACTAGCTCTTCGAAGGCGTTTAAAGGTTGCCTAATTTTGTACTTTGAGAAAAGCCTGTTTAGGGCAACTCGCTTCTTGACCGCCTCTTGACGTTTTGGCTATGATCATGTTTAGCATCTGTTCTTTTCAGTTAGTCTAGAACGAGGCCACGCATGACAGACCCATGGCCTACACTCTAATGCAAATGAGTGAAATTCACTCGAACAAAGACTGTAGTTTGGGACCACTCCTTGTAACAGTAAATTTTACACAGGGTGGAGTGAAAATTCACTCCAAGTAGAGCGATATTTCATTCCATGAGAGTGAAGTATCGCTCTATTTGGAGTGAGTTTTCACTCTACCCCGGGTGAAATTCACTCTTACTAGGAGTGGTCCTAAACTACAGTCATTGTTGGAGTGAATTCACTGTTTTGCATTAAGAGTGTAGAGGTCTTAAGGCTGAAAGGTTGATCATGTTATTTCTTTGTGTCCCTTCAGGGGACGTGACTCCTCTGGGGAGCAGAACTTCGGGAGTGGCGTTTAGTTTTTCGCCCTTCGGCTCTTCGGCAAAGAGTCTAGGGGACTTTTTAGAAAAAGAAATCTAATATTCTGAGACCTCATGTTGCAAAAATTTACACTTAAGGGGTAAATTAATTGCTTTGTCTTGCGTTTTAAGTGCTTTGTTTTACATGCAAAAAAATGAATTTGAAAATAAATCGGACTGGGGTGACGGTATGGGGGACTAGGGCGGCTTTCTTCTTAAAAGTTTAAAAAGGTCCTGACGTACCAAGAATGGAAGTGTATTGATGGGTTTACGGGTTCGCTAGCGCCATTGAAGAGTTTCTCGAAAGGCATGGGGACCAGTCTAGGGGCCGGTAATTGAGCTCTTAATGCGGTCCAGGGATAACACCCCGGTGGTGGTTCAGGAGACGAGGCTTCGGAGATTTGTGAGCAATTACAATAGGAACATTCTCAAGGAACTTTTAGCTGACCTCTATAACAATGGGGGAAAGCACGTCACAAATCATAAGTTTTACTAATTTTGAGCGAGAATTCAGACAATAGGGGATATGAGCGAGAGATTAGTAAGTAAAACCAAAAGGCAGAGGATTAAAACTACTTTTTAGGGTGCTTATTCTTTGTTAGTGTGTTAAACAGTCACTGGGTATTACAGGCGCGGATCCGGGGGGGGGGCCTGGAGGGCCCGTGCCCCCCCCCCCCCTCGCCACGAAAAAAAAACGAAAGGAGAAAAAAAGAAACAGAAAAAAAAGAAAAAGAGAAAGAAAAATTAAGAGCAAAAAATGAATAAAAGTGTCTAAGAACGTATTCAAAGTATATATTTCTGTAGGGGTTGGGTGGAGCTATCGCTGGATTATCTCTTTATATATCTTTCAAAGTGGTTGGCGACGAAAGGAGCGCTACAATGTTCAAAACAGGTGAATAGCTGAGTAATGATCCTTGACTTAAGATCTAAATAAGTAAACATCGTGACATATATAGTATGGGCTCGGCTAGCTGCACTGAAATTTAGTAACAATCTTGTGTTAAAGAGTGAAATTTTTTGTAATCTAGAGGGATTGAGAGGCAAAGTTTTCGCCATACAGACCTTGCAGAATGAATACAAGAGACAAGCTGTCAGGTGACGTGCTATTGTGCCCAGTGGCACCAGCTGTTGCAGGCAAAGTAGCGGCGTGCATACCCTATTCGATTTCGAAACTGTCTCAAAAGTTTTAAAATGAACTCAAAAGGCTTTTAAGCTACAGACAGTGGCGTCGGCACAGTGGGCAATGGGTGACGTGTGTCCCCCTCCCCCATCTACTCTTGAAAATTTTTAAAATGGTCCCAAAAGTCGTTTAAGCTACAGATTTCTGTGGAGGGTGTAGGGTGAGATGTCTTTTTGATGACTGGTTTATTTGTTCTAACCATTTTCTTTCACAAACTATTCTCAAACTATCACAAGTTTTGGAAATTCTTGACAAATTCCAAATTTTCGCACGCTCCGCTAGTGTCAAGCCTTGTCAGAGTTGTCCTTATTATCAATAGCTTTCGGTAACTACTCACGGGGGAACAAAGGAGCAAAAGTGCTTTTTAAGAATTCTCAGTCAGAATATTCGTTTCTGAATAGCATAGGTTGGTGGGAAAGTGACAGCGTCCGATGCAGGTTCTGAAATGCAGGTTTTGTCATGGACTTATATTTTATTCAAAGTTTCGGCGCGCTTCGCGCGCATACGACAGGGTTTACACCCGATTTTATATACCATTGACAAAGCTATGCCGCAAGAAATTATTCCAATGCAACATTTTTCTAAAAAGTACATCTCCTCTGTAGGGCTCTCATCATTATGGGATCTTTGACTAATCTAGTCTAGCACATGATTTGAAAGATTGAAAGTACGTAATTGCCGTTGCTTATTTTCCAAACATCTTACCGCGACGTTCAATAATGACGAAAATCTTTTCTGAAACGAATTTTGCCTGTCCACCGTCCCTCTTGCTATACCTAAAAAGAAGGTGATATATCATAACTCCTCCCATATGGATGTCGGGTAGTGAGAATCCCGTTGGTCCCTCTTTTGTATACTGTAACTAATTTAGAGCTCCCGGGAGGCTCTATACTGTTCTCTGTCAACCTTGGATATCCTTTTAAAATGTAAAGGAAAAATTTTATTATAGTCCAAGAATGTTTCTGTGGACTCCACGCAGGTATAATTGCGTGTACAATTTTCCCATGGGCGTGGATCATGGGGGCGGGGGACGCGTCCCCCTCACTTTTTTGGAAGGGGGACATCATCAAAAAGTTCCCCTCACTTTTTCAAAAGTGATGGAACAGACTGCAATTATGCCTAGGAAAACGAAATTTTTAGAAGAAAAATAACCCAAAAATCGTACACTTTTGTTGCACCAAATCGCATCTGAGGGCATTCAGTTCAAGAAAAATTTCCCTTAGAGCAGTAGACCCCTCCCCTATGCCGAAGATTACAAAACTTATTGCCTCCCCGTGACGCAAATTCTGGCTACCACCAACTGCTTCTTCCACGCCTCCAGGACGGCGATTCACAAATGTGAAAAAGTCCCCCCGCCCCACACACACACACACTATTGGAGATGGATCCACGCCCATGATTTTTCCTGGGACGGAGGTTTGAAGACAATATGTTAACCGTCTCTTCCTCCCCTTTTTCACCCGAAGAAAAGTTAGAATTCACTAAATTGTGGACATTTTCTAAACATACAATCACTTTAGAATGACCCAAAGATACCACCATTTTGCATATAGGCCCCCTAAAATTAACAAAAATTTCTCAAAGGGGAGGGTAAACCCCTTCCTGGGATTGCACTCTCATGTACTAATAAGATAAGGCTCTCCCACTCTTGTATATAGCGTATACAAAATCCCAGTGCCTAAAAAGTCTCGGTTTAGCAGTTATCTGCGGTTCCCCCAATCACCAACTCCAGCCGGCACCATCGGGCATAGATTTCTGAAGGGTATGCCCTTCAGAAGTCCATAAAGAAGGCGATATATCATCTCTCCTCCCATATGGATGTAAGGTTGTGAGAGTCCTGTTGGTCCCCCTTTTCAGTGTACAATTAATGCAGAGCTCCCGGGAGGCTCTATACCGAAAATTTTCGGCGCGCTTCGCGCGCAATTGTTTACGCTCACGGAGAGAGGTACGTTTTTATTGAGTGATGGATTTATTTTTATCACTTTTTACCAAAAATCATTTGAAATCTTTCACGATTTTTGCAAAGTCTTCTCAATATTTCTTGATTTTTGCTTGATCTGCGCACTGTTAGCCTTGAATTGCTCCTTTTCATCGGTGGGGTTCTACCATAAGCCAATTATTCGTGTGCATAAACATAATTTCAGAGTCAGCATTGTAAGGATGTAAAACAACTGACATTCATTTTTTTACCCTCCTCTTCTTATGAGAACTGAAAACTTAGTATCGAACCCACCTTCTAATTGATAGAAACACATAAAGGAAACTGACACCGTTAGTCATAGCAATGGTTTTAAATGTAAATTCAAAATTTTCGGCGCGTTTCGCGCCTATTTGTTTCATCTGACGTCCTATACCGGAATACCGTATAACGAAAATAAAACACTCATTGTGGCAAAAATCATTTCAAGTTACCTACACGGGCTCATAATGTTGGCGTGTAAGTTTTAAGATAACTTAGATTCTCCGTAACTTCTGCAGGTACATATAGTAACTTTTACTGAGCCATACACATCAAATTCCATGCAACATGAAAGGGTATAAAATCTCACTGACATAAGAACTGGAGCTGATTTCTGTGCTCTTAAAATGCAATATTGCGAGAGCTTCCGGGGGCTTCGCCTCCTGGACCCCCACCGGGACTCCGCCCCTGGACCCCGCCAGGGGCCCTAACGCGGGCCCCTGGACCCCACGCGTAGGGACTCGCGCTTCGCGCTCGTGGTGCACCTTCGGTGCACATGAGGTTTTCCATTTTGGCCCCCCCCCTCAAAATTTCTGGATCCGCGCCTGCTGGGTATCGATGGTTGCTGTGCTCGGAGCGCGCCGACAAAAGTGGTGCTTGAGAAAGTTTGTGTAGCAAGTTCAAATAATATGTAAAACGCTACGAATGATATGAGATAGCTTCATCATAAACGCTTGATGCCCGGTCTCTGAGGAGGTAGGAGTTACGGTATAGGCTTCCTCTATTTTCGGTAAAGTGTTTGCAGCAGAATCATTTCTTCTGTCATTTTCTTTGTATGGTCACCAGGCACAGAGTTTTTCGAACTTGATTCCACGAGAGACCCCCAGATTTTTCATTGGAAATCCTTTTCCATTAAAAAAATTGCGTGCGTACTCTGCGCTGGTGCACTTGAAATGACCCAGCAAGTACCCAACAAAGTATGTCTGCTAAGGGGGCAACTCTAAGAATCCAGTTTTCATGTTTTGCCAGAAGGTCTTTCCGCTAATAGAGGAAGGCCTGTAATAGTTCCCCATATCTTCTTAATTAATACTTATCCCCCTTAATTACAACTATGAACAAGAACGATAAAACTAGTTGTAAGACCGTAATTGTTAAATGATTTGAATACACTTAAAACGGTATTGAACGAAAAGAATAGTTGATAGAAATTTATCCGGGGAAAATTTTTTGGTACTTTCAGGCAGAATTGCAGTCCACCACTCATTCAAAAATACACCTTACCCTATGGTCATGTAAATGCCTACGATGTAAACATTTTAAACATTTTTCCGTTTTTTCTTCTTCCTTTTCCATTTACCTTTTACGCCCTTCCTTCTTTTCTTTTTCTTTTCTTTTTTTTAACTGGGCACCCCAACCCCCTTTGGATGGTCTACGTACCTACTATGCGACCTTTCCCCGGAGCAAATGGACATATGTCCCCTAACTGAACAGCCTAAAAAAAGTAAAAATCATCAGACAGAAGGTTTTCATCAAAGAAAAGAAAATATAACACTACAAAACGTAATTTTGTTTTCACTTTATCAACATTCACTGTGTATGTTGCTCCCACATAGCTACATCTGTTCGATATCGCAGTCTACGGCAAAACCGCGCCGTTGTACAACCCACACAACACCACACACTACTCGGTACATAGATATAATTGTGCAAAACTAGGTTCTCATTTCCGTCACCATCAAGTTATGTAGAGAAGATGAATCACTCGAAAGATTTCCTTCCAGCTTGAAAAAATAATCTTTCCTTGTATTATAGCAGCTAGTTCTTGCTCATAACCCATTGGAAGAGCAGTGACCTATAACCAGGGGCGTCATGCCAGGACAAAATGATGGAGGGGGGGGGGATTGGACCACTTGGGGTGGTGGGAGCATAAGGCGAAGCCCTTTGCATGAGAGCTCTGACGGGAGTCACATAGCTAGATGCCCTGCTGAGATAACTGGGGAACAGGACCTCCATGGTAACGACGCCTCTGCCTGCAACCCCCTTCCACTTGTGTTTAGCCAGGGGGCAGAAGTACAAAAATCTGAAAACATTTTGTTTTTATAATATGAATAGGAACCTGCTGTGTCATATTGGCGTATCAAAGGGAAACTATTTGCACTGCATCAACATGGCACAGAAAAAAATTGCTGTAAAAAAAAAAATAGCTGTAACCATTCAGTATTACCACAACATCTGGCAATACTCATAGGCGTAGGAAGCTGTTCCCGACTTGGAGGGGGCTGTGCCCCTCCCGTTTGTAAAACTTTTGAATATTGGAGGGTCCAATGTGGTGCAACATGTTGGGCAAATTTTAAGGAAAATTACTGCAAATTTTTGACATTTTTAAAAGAGAGAACAAATAAGGGGTTTTCGTCCTTGAATTGAGGGGGGAGCATACTTCCGCTCAGCATATTTTTGACTGGGGTCTTTAGCCCCCTCGCTTCCTACGCCAATAGTTTTACTTCCCAAAATATTATATATTAAAGAGTTATGATATTGCATCATTTGAAAATTTGAAAGTTTTGATGAACAAATCGTTCATTGGCTACTACAAAACAGGGAATTCCTTTTTGTGAGAACCTTATGTAATGAACATAAAGTTACCCAGTTGTCTTATTTTGAGTTGCCTATCATTGTGCTTGTTTCTATCATGTTTTGAAAAGTATGAATTTTGTTACCTCAAAAAGCCAATATATCCCTTTACAGCCATTGGATTAGATTATGATAAGATAAATTTCCTTGACATGTGAACAAATTATAACGGTGAACTCTTTAACTTTACGGAAAAGAAAAGATTCAGAACCTCAGTCAGATAAAAGTTAACGAAAGGAAAATTCTTACACCGCATACCACAATCTCATCTTAACAACTTTGCTGGTTGTCAATGTACTGTCTCTCCAATGATTTTCGTTGAAGCTTCTACTTCTTTTTCCAAAAAGATGACTTGTAGCAAGTCTGCTACGTCATTCATGCAGCTCACTTTACTTTACCAGTCCAAACCGTTTTAAGCGTTTTCCAAACCCTTGAATAAAGGATGTATTTCTGAAGAGATAAATTTAGTATTTTCGTTCAGGAAGACCTCTTTTATAGAAGAAACAATTTTCTGTTTAAGTAGGACAGTTTTGCTACTTAACAACTTTTTACTCAGTTCCTTCGGATTTAGGGTGGCTAAGCTATAATGAATGGAGCCTCTTGGTTATGTGGGGAGCCTATTTAAGCCGTAACTCAGTTCTGACTCTGGCTAATATATTATTACACCAATGACAATCAAAGGCCTACGAGGAGGAGGTTAGGGGCTGCAACTCCCATACGGGCAGAAAAGTTTGCTATTTTCAGGAAAAATGTATGATATTTTCTTGCCAACATGCACTAAAATGTCGGATTAAAGTGCTGCAGCACCCCTTTCCCCATTGAAAGTAGTCCTGTAGACTTACGTACATTGAGGGTATACGTTACACAACATTTGACGTTTCGATCACACCTTTCTAGTCAGATTGCACACCCATTCCCCAGGAGTGTTTTCCGGACTTCTTGAGCACGGCTTAAATTCATCTTTTTTTCCAAGCATGCCATCTACATTATAAACTGGCAGATATGTCATTCGCTGCATGCAATTTTTACATGTTTTTCCAGTTACAACTTACAAGTGCAAGGATTAACACAATGACCCCACTGCTTCGTTTCTACTTTCGGCTGTCAGAATTCACAATAGGGCCTACATATTCACAATTTCCACACTGTTGAGGAACTTGAGCATGCATTTGAAAAACCCATAAATATAGCCCCTCGTGGCCGTCTGTCTTTTGGATACCTCTTACCTGTTGCAAACTACATAGAGGAGACTGACTGTTCGAGCAGCAGACTAATTTGACCTATGCTCTATTTGAATTGTGTCACCTCGTTACATAGTTGGTCACAACCACCTGCCGGACTAAATCGCCACGGGTCTAGTCTTTACATTGTAAAGTAATGGCTTTATTATAGCACGCCATGAAATCAAACCAAATGTCATATCCTTGTTAATAAATTGTCATTTTAATGATAAATGACGTGCACTCTTTACACCACAAGCGGGAGAGTTTCACTTTAGGACAAAGGAAGTGCATAGCTTCTCTGGGTCCACCGTCACAGAACGATAGATTATAAGAAATCTCAACGTCCCCTCTTTGTACAACGTAAGTTTCGTTTGACGTCAAATATACCATGCGGTTGTGGGATTCGATGACCAAGCCTTGATGGCCCGTTTGTGTATACCGTCCAACGTCGAATGGGATAATAGTGGACGGGGAGTTTGCCCCGTTTATACAAGTGATAAAAGCGATCTTTTTCGAAGGAGAAAACTGTATTTCTTTTTCAGATTTTGCTACACTATTTTATGTTAATTGACAGATGAGGAAATAAAGCTAACTTTTTCCTGACACCTCAAGATTCGTATCATGGATAGTTTAGTGATTCATTTATATTCTGAATGAAATAAATTTCAAATCCAGTCTCTTTAGCCCCTGTATCCCCACTTACTCTACTAAGGCTGATTTTGTGCTCTAGGACTTTTGTTGTCTGAGGATGATTAGAAAGCAACGCTTACATTTCCTGAAAGTCGTCAGTGATGGTCTGTAAATGAGATGCATTTTCAACCAGGGTGGCACCAGGATTTGCCCGACGGGGGGGGGGCAACAACCCAAAGCCTCAACAAGGGCGACAGAGTGCCAAAACGATGTTTGACGGAAAATTTTGGCCGCGCGCCGAAAATTTTGGGCTCTTTTTGGAGAAAATTTGAAAAAAATTGGGCTTTTACCATGGAAAATTTGAAAAAAATTGGGGTTTTTAAAGAAAAAATTGAAAAATTTGGGGGTTTTATTGAAGAATTTGCCCTAATTAGACCAAAATTAAGTAAATCGTCGGGGCGACTGGCTGTTGTCGGGGACTACATATTTTATCGTATACATAACAGCTCCCGACGAAACCGGAAAATTTCCCCCTACGGGGTCACGCCTTTCCGACGAGGGGCCATGGCCCCTGCCCCCACCTGGCGCCACCACTGTTTTCAACTATAAATATCTTGATAGGCGATCATTATCTACGATGCTGTTATTACTTAAACAATGTGAATGTATCTGGGTAGACAGCACATTCCTTCTCACACAAAAGGTTACGTAACTTTACATGAACCATAACGTCAGTGTCAACCGTAACTGTGCGGATTTTCGTAATATCAAAATGTGGTTGGATGCTCTAAATAGCTTATAAAAGTGAAGGTACAATTTTTTGACGAAAAGAGGTCAACAGTGTTACGGTAAGAAACCATCATCGATGTCACTGCAAGCAGGAATATTTGAAAATCGCAGCTGACAGCGAGTCAAAGTTACACATTGTTAGTGGAGACATACACTCAGCAATCTGAGGTGGCGCCCTAATCCTTCACAATCTAGAATCTAGGTTTTCTATCACAACCAACGTAACGACACATGGCAGGGACATTTGCTGGGTTTAATGTTAAATGTGCTACCGTAGTTCAGTGGTGTGGTCATCGTCATTAACGAATAATGTCGGCATGAACCTTGGTAGACCTCATCCTCGTTCGAAACCCGTAAAGCACGCTAGGGCGCCACTAGTGACGTAATCGACTATGAATATTCATTACGTCTTTCTATAAACGCCAAGCTGTACAGTAACAAAGAAAAGAGAGTACGAGCTCTATCAGTCGGCCGCTATGGTAGCGGATTCTTCGTCCGTTTTTCTTCTCTTTACCGTTTCTGAACTTTCCTGCACATCGCTCAATGGACGTTTGTGCGAATGTTCCGTTTCTTTCGTAAGAGTCACATGATTGGGCGTGTGCAATATGTGGTGGTGTGCTGGGGTAAAATGTTGATCGACTTGAGTTTCCTGACGTCTCTTAGCGGCTACCATCTCAGCTGCGTGCTTCTTCCGCCATTTTGTTCTTCTGTTTTGGAACCAGACCTGTTTCAACAACAGAGAACAAGATGTGTGTTATGATCTACTTTAAAAAATATGTGTTGATTATTGAACAGAAAGTATAGCATTCAATCAACGCGATCTCCTTGCAACCGACCAGCACTAAACAAGAAACAAAATAAACACAGGACAAAAATGTTGAATTTAAAAATATACTTCTAAAGCCATTAATACGTCGCGCTGATGCTTAATCATCTCGAAGCAGTTATGTTTCCACTTTCAGAACAGCCTACGAAACATGAAGTTCTCGATTATTTTCTGTTATTATCGAAGTTGTAATTAATTTTACCCATTCATGTTTCTGGCAGTTCCGGCACGAAAAGCGGACTTTTGAAATGTTAATTTGCTGGTTATTAGCGATAAATCAATTCTTATAACCTCATTGTTTGTCATGGTTAATGCCACTTTATCAATTAATTACGTCTATTTTCTTAAGGGCAACAGCTAAAGAGGAGGTTACCTATGCTACCGCCCGGTTGCGGTGAAGTGGTTCGGTAAGCCTCGGCTTGTAATCTTTATTAGTTTGTTTATGCACCAAGTGCAGCTTGCCTGTACTCTCATGTCCCCTGGTAATTACACACTTTTTCATTGAGATACAAGAGGATTATTAATCACCTGTGCCTTATCGCAGTTTGATTCCCAAACTGTCCTTTTAATTCGGTCTTCGTCAACCCGTTGATGTTAACTGTCATTAGTACCATATAATCCGCAATTTTGGGTAATTTGGAACTTGAAAATTACCTAGTGATAACGTCGCACAATAGTCCGTATACTAATGTTATTTTACACTCACGGAGGAGATTGCCACCGTTATGTGAAGCAATATGTGTGGTTTGACGTTTATGTGGGATCAAGTCAAGTATTTGAACAGTGTACAGAACAGTCTGGTAAAATTGGAAGTTTAGAGAGAATACGCAAACGTATATGTATGCATGCATCACACTTGGCAACACCACAAAAAAGCATACAGTACGCATATGTATTGATAGGAATATGTGGCCAATGATATCAGTTTTCTTTAATTAAAGTTTACAATGTTTTGAAATGAATCTTTGTGTTATAATGTTAAAAAATCATGTAATAAATCACACCACAACAGCGGCAGACATTGCTGGAAGGGTAGGTCAGGTGTGTGTGTAGGGGGGGGGGGGGTGCAAATCGACGAATTAGCCCTTTGAAGTGTTATAACGCCATTGGTTGTTAGCTATTGTTTCATTAGAAGTTCAGGGTTGCTTTTTTTTGGCTCCATCTTTGTTTCGTGTTGTATGCATGGAATGTGTATAGTTTGTACGAAAAACTCATTCTACGATAAAAACTGAGGATATCTAATTATGTACCTTAACTTGACTCTCTGTCATTCCTAGGGCGTAGGCCAAACGTGCCCTCTCCGGTCCAGCTAAGTATTTTGTTTGCTCGAAAGTCTTCTCAAGGGCGAAGATTTGTTGCCCCGAAAATGTCGGCCTCGTATGTTTCTTTTTTCCATCTTTGTCGGTTGAAGTCGAAGCTGAACTTTCGGATGACGTTTGGGTTGGAGAAGTTGAACATACTGAAAAGTAGAAACACAAAACAATGCATAAGTATTTAGGACTGAAAGTAAAATGCCTAAATGACCTTCTCAGATGAATTAACTGAAGGGAATGATGTTTTAAAAGTTTTCTCTCCTTTAGAATAATAGCGTCTGAATGATAGATCTGTATGTGGATTAAATGATCTAGTTGAATGGGTATTCTGACGTGCTGCCCTCCTTTTGGCAAAGTTACAATTGGCTTGCAAACAGGCAAACAGCCATTGCAATGTGACGGTTTCGAACTATGCATTGAAGACTTCTGTGTTTGTATAGACAAACGAGTCGATATGACTCTTACGTCAAAACAATTCTAATGGGGGAAGGGTACTGGGGTGAGGGTTTAATCTACATTATGAAAAGGTGAGTGGTGGGCAAAAAAAAACCCCCAAAAAAACCTAGTTCTGGGAAACTTGAAAGAAAAAAAAACGTGAAAGAAGAGTGTCAAAATAGAGTTTTCATCCTACAGTATATACTATTTACATAAATATCACGATTTTGTTTTATTTTAGTAGTCTCATCAAGTTTAGTCCTGGGAACGCGTACACAATATATGAAGCTACTGTTTGAAGCCCCTTTGATATTCTTTGATCACGTCTTGTGAGGATAAACGTAACGTTAAGTTTTGTCTTAGACAGTAACCTTGTGACAAAACTTTCAGGAAAATAACCCATGTGCAAGTACACCTTACCCAGGATTTGGTTAGGGTAAGGGTTAGGGGAGGATGTCTTGGGGATTGTCCAAACCAGGCAAAGGGTAATCCTCCCCATCATACCTCAACACTCCCACGAAACACCCTCATTAATGCAAAATTTTTTGGTCTCACCTTCAATGAAATTTGCTCAAGCTCATCGGCAATTTAAAGTTATCAAAGTTCCCCTAAAGTATTATTTTATATGATGAAAAATCGTATAGCAGTAGAATTTTCTCAATCCACAAACCCAGATGGGACGGTGCTTCTACTATCTAACCGGAATCCTATCGTCTATAGACCCAAATTTCTTCAGGAGAAATTGGCTGAACGGGTGCGATATCTTTACTTATATGACGCCAACGGAATGAAACATTCATTGAGCGACCTAAACCCAGCGATGACGTTGCCTCGGCGTACACTGATTTACAACCTGCGCGAGGCATTTCATAGCTTTATTACCACTTGGCGTAATTTATACGGAGTATGTTAACACATGATAATAAAAACAGGCTACGATGCGTTTAATTCATTTGTTTATAATTTAATTAGTGAAACAACTTTTCAAGAAAACGAAGCCAACATCAATTTCGAAGTATGGGTTGATATTTCAAAACCACTTTATTTCCGACGTAAAAGGAAAAAAGCAAATGAATCACAGAATGATGCCCAGCAGAAAGATTGCCTCTCTCTCAGATGAATCGTCAATATCATGACATCCCGGGGTCGTAAATTTGCTTCTTCTGTTTAAACAAACCGGCTCAATAAATGGGAGAAATTCATTCCCTTGATTTGATTAGCCTTTTCATATTCCCGGGAAATAACTCTTATTAAGAAATGATCCGGTTGCTACCGCTGTGCAGTTATATCAGAGATCCGCGTCTTTCGCCGGGGACTGAGAGTTGAGATGTGTCACTGTGGGACTGACTAGTGTTGATAGGGGGTTGTAGTATGGCACAGGCTAGGTTACAACCTTTCTAGACAGCTACGCGGTGATAAGGTATTGCTAAGATGTCAACCAAGGCTGAAAATGGTGCTAGTGTCAGCGTGTGATTCTCTTTCATTTAATATAGATCTATGTCAGAACCAGAGATTGTATTCATAAAGGCCGCCACATTCCGTATGATTTCCACTTTTGGAAAACATACATACGTAGAAGGTGGTGGTTTTCCCGTTGAAGTATTACCTTGTGGTGCCTCTGTAGCAAACGAGGCAGCGGTTGTATCGTAGACATTTCGGTCTACCAACCAGTTGCTATAAGTAGACGATACCTTACGGCAGCCTGCTCTGTTACTACGCCGTATAATTCGCACCCCATACTTAACACCATAAAATATTTTTAAGGCGCAGTTTAGACTATATTGCTGAAGTGATGTGCTCAATTTGTGAGGTGTATGTGGTAGCCAATGAATTGAAGTACTGATTGTGCAAAAATAAAGAGAACTGAAGTTATTTTCGACACTTTTTGGCATTTTATTCTTCCGCTCTGCAAAACGACTTTTTGAATGAAGTGAAAAGTAAGGGACCATCACTTTATTATATAAGCTCTCCTAGGTCAAAATCTCAATAGTCATGGTACACAAATTTGAAATCAGAGTGAAAGGCCTGCTCGTTAACTTTCATAAAAGGGGAAGCTTGTACCTCTTGAGAACTTCTACAACGGTCCTGCAGAAGACCACGGAACGGACCAAATTTAGTGTGTTAGTCAATGAGAGAAACAATTAGTTGAGTTCGCTCTCGCACAGTCAAAACATCCTACTTCTTACCTCTTATAGAAAAAGATTATATATGCGTGGAAAAACATTGCATGCTGATAATTGTTCAGACTAAAAATATTGCATGCTGATAGTTGTTCATACTATAGGCAAAGAGGAAACCAAAAAGATGCATGCTGTTAAAGTTTGGTGTTCTGCACGTTCCGTTCAATCGATTTGAACAACAAAATTATAAGTTCCAGTATGTAGACGGTGCTGCATAAGGACAGGAAGAGAAATATTTGCAAAGTAATGTTATCCTAGTATCCCCTTACCGACGAATGATGATGTCGTCTAGGGACGTGACCGGCAACCCCCACGGGACAATCCCCACCCAGACAATTATAACCTTTCAGACAGCTTCCCCCACCAAAAGCTTGGAATTGCCGTGGATGAGGATTGTGGGGGGAGGAATTGCAAGGGATGGGAATTGTCCGGGTGGGAATTTGTCCGAGGGCGAATTGTCCCGGGGGTAGTTGTCCAGGGGAGAACTGTTGGGTGGGAATTGTCATGGAGGAGTTGTCCGGGAAACTCCTCGGGACACCAACAAGATATTGTAGTATTCTACTGGTCTAGTATTGACTTCAATGATGGGCTGATACATTGCAGTCTAGAAAGCAGGTCCGTAGCCAGAAAATCTAACACCAGCTAGGGGATGGGGTGGGGGACGGGTCACCGGTACTGCAAAGGGGTCATCGGCAAGGATCACTCTACCGAGGTAGCAAATTCTTTGAAAATCGATTTTCAAAATGGGGGTTGGCAAGGTGGTCGACTTGCACGGGAAGGGTTCCTTGAAAAACTACAGCCTATAGGAAGTGATGTATACAGCCCACAAGAGACAGCGATAAAGATTCAAACTGATGAGAAAGCTCAAGACAGACAAAATTAAACAGATTTCCTAAAGTCGCCGGGTCTATTCACCTATGAGTAATAAGGTATAGGTTTACATTTGGTTGAGGCAAGATTTGAAGAGGATGGGACCCAGGCCCCCACAATGGAACACAAAGTAACTGAAGACTGGCAAACTTATATAGTCCCTTCTTCTTCCCCTCAATCCTTTACATCAAACATTTTCTTTCCCCAATGTATTGCATTGTCCAGAAAAGGTAACACCCAAGGTAAATTTGTTGAGCTTTCTTTATTTCTGAAATATCATATAGGGCGGATGCCATTCCAAGAGGAGAAACCAATCTTCTTTAAAGAGCTACGGACAGGTATGTATTCAACGGAGCAGGGGGTGCCCCCCCCCCCCGTAGAAAAACTTTTCACTCCTACCAAATTGTTGAAAAAAATACTATTGTCTTAAGAAAAAATACTATTGTTGCCCTTATTCCTCACCCCCTAGGGGTTATCTCGTACAGGCCAGTTGTCATGGGGGTATGTTTACCTCCCCTTGAAAATTTTTGACAACAAAAATTACCATTGCCACCTCTCACCCTCAAAAATATCTCGCCACCTGGAAGCTATCTCGCACTCCTCCTGTACTTTGCTGGTTACAGGCCAGTTTCGCCCCTTTCATAACTTTTCTGGCCATGGGCCTGATCATGGAACTGACACAACTTTCTGAGAAGGGTAGAGATTTTCATCCCTAATCGTATCTCTTGTATTTGTAGTGAAAGACATCGATGCAATGCATGTTATCCATGTTAGGGGTCAGCCGTCCCCACAGTTACTCAGTTTTTGTTCTAAAAGAATACATACTTCGCCTTCGCCTTCGCCTTCGCGTGCTATTCAATTCCCCAAGTCAAACGTTTCGGAACATAATAAAACAGCACCTATGTAAATCAGATATATACGTGTATTGGGCAAAAATATGATCTATCACGGAATAATACTTTAGTTGTACAAAAGTTTTCTTTCAATTTCGTCCTCCCTTCCTCTCCACCCACCCTGCCCGCAAATCGTCACCCTCGTCGGGGATCTTGGCCCTCTTTGAGCAAATCGTGGTGCCTCCCATGTGATACACTATGTATGAAGGCTTAGCCAAAATGACGAGAGGCAATTTCAAAGAAAAGAGTATAATTCATGAAACTTTTTAGATAGTCTTCCACCCTCCCTAGTACCCCGCGGAGCGTACTCTGTTAACTCAGCTGTTAGGAATACGACCGAACAAGGAATATGCCGTACAGCCTGCTACGTAGGTAACCTCCCTGGTCTACCATGAAAACGAATTAGGTAAACAACGGTCAAAGAGTAAATAAAACTTAGATCTGGATACTCTTCAAATCTGCTGTGAGTTACTAAGCTTTAAACTTGATGTGTGGGCTCTACGCACTGTATAGGCCTATCGTTGTTAAATTTGAAATGTTGTTTCGTTGACTTAAACAATTTTCCTATTAATCGAAAACATTTTAATTAAAGGATAAATGCATGGACTGGAGTGCAAGAAATTATCAAGTGTACGAGTCGTTATTTTTAATGCTCACTAACGTTTTTTACAATTAGGCTATTCACAATATGATCCGGTCATAACAGAGTTTGGACAATACCACTCACAGGTGTGAAACTAAGTAGAGGGTAGTAGAGAAAAGGTCGTTCATACACAAAATTCAACGCCCTTGTAAAATATACGTAAAAATACGAAATATATGGTCAAACAATCATTACTATTCATTGCAACATATGGTTCGTTTATATTTTATGTCCGCGGTATCTGGAGTATAACCTGAATCGGTCTTATGTGTTGATTGTATGTAGCGAAAACTCATTTAAGTGAAATGAAAGCTATGCAGTTATATTTGAACTTATTGGAATCATGCATTGAACTGCGCATGTTCAGAAGTTACCGACCCGAGGTGAAGTGGCAGGTCGATATTCACCCTTTTTATATTGCAAGATGATTTATATCTTCATATCTTGGCTTTAACCTGTTTTTATTCTTGTTTTTGTTATTCATTCACGGAGGTATATAGAAGAAATTTACATTCGCTGTCTGCAGGCCAAACCTGAGGCCTGTTTAGAATACGCAAAACAAGCTTATTAAGTTAAATTTCAATGAAAGGTCTACTTATCCAAGCCTTTACAAACGATGCAGTTTAAAGATAATTTACTTGACAGAGTGGGATCTAAACATGAAAGAAATTAACGCACATCAACTTTGATCGAGAAAGATTGCATCGTATTTATGTAAATGTTGGAAATGCCTTCAGAAAGTAGATAACCTTCTTAGCAGGTGTCGAATATGTTCTCCTCTTTTGACGTACATACTCTAACATAGGTGCAGGAGTAATACACGTCCGCCAAGCGGGCAAGAACGTATACGAAAAGAGGAATTCTTAGAGACAGAAGGCAAAACAAATTATCCATAACGGGCTGATTTAGGCTTCTGAAAGAAGAATTTAACGCATGGAACAATTGCTTTTGAGTTAAACACCTCGATGATATGCATACCGCGGGTTTCGTATTATCATTCTAAAGGGAGAAAAAGTTACGGACTGGGACTTTGCAATGTCATGTAAGCCTATGGTATGCCCTACATCCCACCGATCGTCAAGATGAGGGGAGTCACTAAGCGTATTTACAGAAGTTTCGTGTAATACAGAAATATTTTCATACTTAATCTGGATTTATGAAGAATGTATTACCTTAATGTATCAGATCAAGTCAGCTAAGAGTTAAGTAGAGTTTGAAGACAAGGCCCAAAAGGATCTTAATGGGTACTGGTCGAGTTCGGGATAAACAGCTCTGTTTAATGATCTCACACGGGCGCCTGCGGGCGTGGCAGAGTCATCTCATCCCGAATAATTTGACAGGAAAACCATGTCTTGTAAATTAGAACCTTTCAACAACATGGTAATAATTCAAACATGTGTGATTTTTCCGTCAGTCAGTGAGGCTAGATCTGTTGGAATCGTTTTAAACGCCTGTCTAAACACCCGACAAACAGTTCGTCCGGTCATCTCGTTACTAGATGAATACTGACATGCTCTCTCCGTCTTTTATATTCCTACTTCAGTACACCAACAAACGAACGTTTCCCTCGAAACAACCCCTCCGGCTTAGCTCTTCTCACCCCATAACGACATTGCTCTCTGTGAGTAAACATTGTAACTTCGAGGGTCTTTAAAGCTCATATCATTAAGTATTAACCAAATATTTCCTAAGCCTCCGGCTAAGTCTGACTTGCTCTTTGACAGCGTACAGAAGGTATGGTAACGGGAGGACGCAACGACGGACGCCCCGCAGGCATGAAGGTATACACAGGGAAACTAGTTACGGTTATAACGAACAAACAGCTTGTGCTTATTGATATTTTGGCAAAAAATGAATCTTACATGATTTTTCGATGCGGTAGGTAAGGGTGTTAGGATTACGACAGAAGTAAGAGAGGGGTCGAAAGATACGACGAGTAAATCGTATTATTTTAACGGCACAACTTTCTCCGAAACGCTGAGTATAAATTTTTAAACTTTGTATATGGCGAAAACGGTTGATTTCAAAGATACAGTTTCACTGCTGTTGACTTTTTTATGTTAGGCTTAACGCAGCTTTTTGTTTTATACTCTTTTTCTTTTTTTATACATACATGAAAGCGTTTAACTTGCCATAGTACCCTTGTTCAATAATTTCTTACCATAATTGCAAAAAGTTGTAACAAAATTTTCTTTTCATTTTAGGAAGACAACTGTAAACATTCAAAAGGCGATGGCAATATATTCCGGGCATTTCATTTTAAAATTTCATCGAAGTTTTAAGTTCCTTAAGGCATAATAGAAGTAAACGATATTTGTACACCAACTACTGTTTGTGGTATTAAATTTTTCTGGTGTTTTTCTTTGTTCAGTTGTAACTGAATTCAAATGTGTGCGACTGTTTAAACATTACGACATTAACATTTAATCTTTGAGGAAAGCTAGACCCTAAAAGCATGAGATCAAACACATGGCCTTCAATGGTTCCTTTTTTAAGAAAATAATCTTCAAGGACAGGTTAAAAAATCTTAAAGCCGCGGTCACACTACAACGAATTCGGATCGGATTCCGATCCGATTTTTGTGAGTTTTTATTAAAATCTTCTATATTTCGGGTCAGAAAGAGGCCAAAATTTGCCAACCAGTGTAAATATATGATTTGCATCAGAGGTCTATGAAAATGAAATGTTAACTGATTCTTTCGTGACGTCACACCGACGGACAACTTTTATCGGACACGCGTAGTCCGATAAAATCTGTCTGTCGATGTGACGTCACGAAATAATTCGTCTCAATTTAATTTTCGTAGTCCTGCGATAAAAATCATATAATTACACAGGTTGGCAAATTTTGGGTTCTTTCCGACCCGAAATGGAGAAGATTTTAACAAAAACTCACAAAAATCGGATCGGAATCCGATCCGAATTCGTTGTAATGTGATCGCGGCTTAACATTCGTAAAACAAGTACATAATTTGTCCATTGTTATTAATCTATTTAAAACGATCCTATCGGGGGTCCAGAAAATCGGTTGTGTTCAACTTTTTCTAAAAAGTCATGTATAACAATAATAATTATTATACTAATCATGTCACAAGACCAGTGTACTGTTAAAGGACCCTACTTGTCAGCTACTAGAATAGGTGTGCGGGACTTTTTATGGGAGGTGGGGGAGGGGACTTGTCCTTTTTCACAAGGGAAAACTATAAATATACTACCTTTGAAAATTGCCCGATTTTTTTTATCTGCCCATGAGATTGGTTTTGCTTAAACTCCGGATAGGGGAAGGTGGAGCTGCGGCCCCATCCTTTCGGCGTGTATGCCTGTGGTTACTAAGGCTGGGACTTCCATCATGAGCGATACGAGACAAATCCTTCTACACTTTGGATATAAGCAGGGAGGTGCCACTAGCTACTGCCACCTAACTGGTATAGGACACAAAGCTGATAAGAAAAGGGACGCACAAACACACAGCACGCGAAGTGAACAGAACTACTCGAAAAAGACGAGGTCTTGTCCCCAACATGAAAAGAATAATTCGGGATAGGCCATTGTTTCATGCAACCGATACAAAAGAAATATTTTTCTTGAAGTAAAAACTTAAGCCTGATATTTCAAAAATAGTTTTAAAAATAAGTGTTTATTTCTGTGATTTTCAACTTCATTGCTTGTTTCCCTGCTGATAATAATTTAATAAAACTTTAATAAAATTTATTGATATGTTTCTTGTAAAACAGCAAAATCACTCGAAAGCGTAAGGAAACACTTTCAATTGGGAGAGGGAAAGAAGGGGGCTGACATCTTTTGCACGAAATTTTAGTGCAAATTTCTACAGAATAGCATATATTTTGCCCGAAAAAGCAATAATTCTGCTTAAGCGGGTAGGGGCTGCAGCCTCAGGCTATAAAAATGCCTTATATGTGTTCCTTTGTACTTACTACAGCCGATACAGTTTGTCTCAGAATGGGATGAATTACTCATTGTGATAGAGGGAACCATTCCACTTTTTTTGAAGTCAACTGTGTGTTACAATTTAGAACAAAAAAAAGCATGTAATTTGGTTATGGCAAGCCTACTTGTATAACATTACATATGCCACCCACACAATCCTGGTTAATTTAACCAGAAATTCTCATTCGACTTAACGAAAAAAACTGGTTAAAAACTAGAATAACAACCAGATATTTGATTAAATTCACCTGTGTATTGCTTCACATGACCATTACTTCCTGGTGAAATAAATAACCAGGATTGTGTATAGGTGGCATATCAACACGGACTGGTGAAATTTTACCAGAGGCTTTTTAGAGTGTACATATTATTAAACAGTCCTAATTTTTAGACTAAAAGTTGCGGAACCATTCTTGTGTGAGTAAGCCATAAAGCATACTATGGCTACGTCGAACTAAATGATTTAATATTGCAATAACACTGTAGTTGTTTTATTCTTGTATTTTTTGTCTGTAAATTTAGACTATGACTCACTTTAAGTCAGTGGCCCATTTTATAATGTTCAAATAATACGATTTGGATGCATTATTTCTGAGAACATTATCACTGTAGTCCATTTCAGTAGTTTCCTCAAATTTTATATTAATTGACATACTTGATTACAAACGTAGCAGTATAAATAAATTATATTAAACCACTGCACGTAATAAATTACGAGCGAATTGGTAATACATCCAAAAATAATTCTTTTTTATAAATCTTAGCCAATTACACTATAAAGTGTTCATTTGAGGCCTTGGAGAAGCTAGCTACGTAACTTCAAAATCGACTTAAAACAAAGTGCTTTCAAATAATTTTTTATTGGATGTATTGTGACTGATATAATGAGGCGATTGATAAAAATCTTTCATATAAGCAATTACAAGACAATAGACCATTAAAGAGATTGTCACGTTATCTCAACGAAGGCGACTTGCTTTTAATTTTCTGTAAGTGGACTTGAAGTGCAAATTACATCTGTTCTCAAAGACGACATAACCTGTGTGATGACTTCTTTAATTTACTCTGTTCCCAATAAAGATAAGAAACAACTAACAGATTGTATCTTACGTGACCTTTTTGAAAGAGTCAGGTGGACAAAGTTCGTTTTCATAATTACAAAACAAACGTCTTTTAGATCACTTTAATCCGAATTACCAATTGATAAAATCAGAATGAATCTTAATGACTGGATGTCAAAGGTTTCCAATGATTTTCATTTTTACGACTGATTGCCTAGCGAGGTAATTTAGAGTTTAGATTGATGTCCCCTCGTTACAAAATGTGTATTAATTTGCATGGGACAGTTTCAAGTGTTGATAGTTTACACACCATTGTGTTTAATCTTATGTATTCAGTCAAAGTGAAAGGGATGGGTTGGATGTAAAGTAGCTTTTTTGATGAAAATATCTGATCTGAAAGTATTCTGTAAATTAATGTTAACTTCCCTTCTTTCATTTTAAGGGCAAATACGTCTAACTGTTGTATTATCGAGGCCCCACCCCTTCAGAGTACAGTATAGTAAGGTGGGGGGTGAGTATCGTGATCCAGCAGTGGGAACATCTGAAATGGACAAATTTAGGTAGACAACTAACAATGTTGTCACCCTTATAAAAAAGTATGAACTTGCTTTTCAAAGAGTTTTATTAAGATTGAAGGGGGGGGGGGTAAGGAATGCGAAGGGTGTGGTAGGGGTGGGGTGAAGTTTGGTGAAAGAAAAGGTAGGCTAGCATTTTCTCTAACGATTAACAATATTTGAGTGCATGATAATCACAATAATTCAGAAACTGACAAAGAACACATGTCGCACAGCCTAGCTTCCGGTATATAATTTTTGATTTGGTAATCAAGTTAATTTTCTGTTTCTTGTCTGTGTTACTCTTGCAAGTATATCATCCGAGGGCTTACACATAATATTATGAGAGATCATTCTCTGCAGCATGTTTGCTCTAAGCAATGGGATGGGACCGCCCTCCGTCGGTGATTCCGAGGATAATTTGCCAGCCTGCCAGGATGGGGGGGGGGTAGGGTTAAGATATAAACCGTGACCTGACACTCGTCCTATACTAAGACGATCATAGGCAAGGCATATATAGGATGGGATGGGAATGGTAGTTCTGAAATATTTTTGCCCAAAAGTTGAAAACCGCTCAAAGCTAAAAGTGTTCAAAGATAATTCCAGCTTGAACGGGATCAACTCGAATTTTTACGACAGAGTTTCCAGGTTTCTCGGCTTCTTTTCCATAACGTATAATGCCTAATCGTTTCCATTCGTACCGTATAGAATAAAAGTTATCGAAAGAATTTTTTTTAAATCACAGGCGCAATAAGTTTACAAAGTCTAACGCTACAAAAATTCGTAGTATTCTTACACGAGGAGCAGTTTTGAGAACAGTTAACAAATGTAACTGTCCTTTAAGCACCCCTCTCCTATTTAACCACACACATGTACAAACCCCGTGACACACGAATCGTAATGTTTACACTCAAAGCTGGCTGACTGAATGATAAACATTGTCTAAGAGACACTTTAAAACGGCAGAGATCGGTTGACACTTTTGACGGCTGCGATTTATCGGCTGCTGAGTTTACTCACTTTTTTGCTTTTCTACCAAAATCATGAGTTTAAAATAAACTATGAATTAATAAGAGAAGCTTGGATTAAAACCGACATGCGTTGCAAATCAACCGAATCTTCATTTCAACTTAGGTAATGTGATTGTTTTCAATTTACACAATGGACAGATTTACGCCGATTTCAAAGCAGCCGTTTTCTGGTGTTACGAAGAAATCAATACTTAAAATGTAGAATCTTTATCAACCACTTATCATCTCTTTGGATTTTTATTTGATAACCCTTAGTATCTGGCGGCCTTATCTGTCCATCAAGCCAACGCAACAGTGGTCTTTTATCTGAAATACTTATTTACTTATGAAAAAAGTGAACATCCGGTTTATTTTATTTGCCGGTTTCAAAAAGTAAGAAATGCAAGTAATCTGCCTTATTAAATTATTTAAACAATCAAAATCCGTTAAGTATATCAATGCAAAAGTAATTTTGGCCATTGTAGAAATGTTGCAAATTAAAGAGAGTTCACAAAACAAGTAATAATCATTATTCCCGTCTTACAGTTGCGGCCTCTAAGTGTTTTTTTTTCTTTAATTTTACCATATGCGTGCAATTTTTAGTCATTGGAAATATCCATGATTCCATCGAACAACATAGGGTGTATGAAAAAGCGACTGACTTATTACCTACTTTCTTTCGTGAAATAACCCTGTTTGTTTCGGCAGAATGAGAAGAAAATTAAAAAACCTTCATCAGGTCATTTGCTCGTACGGTGGAGGTAATGGATATTCCACGAATTAGTTCCCAAGCCAACAACCACTTGATGAGACTTTCGGAAGAAGTATAGAACATGGGTCCTCTCCTTTCAAGTTATGCTAAGTTTTTCTGACCAAGTTTGATAAAGACATTTAATAGTTTGTGTGTTAAGAAACACTGCAAACAAGAAAAGTTATTGTCCACCAACTTTATACTTAGTAAGAGTGATTAATAAGAGTCATAAAGATGCCTGCTATTTGTAAATGAGGTTGGATTGCTGAAGATAATCATAAAAACCTGTCTTGGACAGATGTTCATGATATATTACGACTATTGTGTGGGTTAATAGTGATCAGGCTAAATTTATATTTATGACAGACAAGGTTATACCAGCTATTCGTAGACACCCATAAACGTCTGATTAAATATTCTAATTGTCTTCATTATTCCTTCATTTCAACTTCAAACATATACAGGGACTTCAAAAATTAAATAAACGCATTTGACTGCATCAGTACTGCCTAAACCATCTGCCTTTTATGGCAGAAATAATTTGATGTGACAACAATAGCGTTTCATATAATATTCATATAATGTATAATATGTATTGTAAATTGTTAACAATTAGTTACCATACGTATCAACTATGTAAGGTTTGGCCGTCAAGCAATTGGTACGTTTCCAGGAACTTCAGTATGCATGCGGCTTTTTAACATTTTTAATGATGGCGTTTGGAATGATTTACGCTATTTTACTTACTGCAGACACTAAAAAGCAGTTATGTGCACTGCATTATTTATAAAAAAGGGGAACGGAAACATTTGAAAAAAGTGACATTGCTTCTCAAATAATAAAAAAAAACCCAATGTCTTTTGTTCTGCATAAAATTATTGTTTTTTTTTTAAAGGTGACGCTGAACATTCGTAGCTGACAGAGTGGATAAATTTCCTTAAAGTCATGTTCAAGGTACAAAACGAATTGACGGTTAGTGTTTTTGTGTGTGTCTAAAATGTACGGGCGGTAGTACTTACGGGGAATGTAAATCATTACAGTTCAGGTAAATAAAAGTGAAGTTGGTAGGTGCGTAGTATTGCTTTAATGAGTTGTCTTAAATAGTTTTGTTCGTTAAACTGAAAACTTTAAAACCTTTTCAAAGGTGCAATGGTTCAGCTTCAACTTCACTTCTGGTGTAAAATTTTGTGCTTAAAATGACGGTATACAGAAGAAAAGTTTAAGCTTACCATAATATAATAATTGCAAAGTAAATATTTGTTTAAGTTGACTAAGAAAGAGAGAGGAAACTTTACTAGCTACATTTTCAAAACTTTCAATTGCTTTAAAGTTCTTTAAATAAGGAGCGTGGGAGGGGAAAGTGGAAGAAACAGAAGGGGAACAATTTTCGTTACTGCATGCAAGGGCGGTGAGTTGTTCTCAATATGGGAGGGGGGCATGACCCTATTTTCAAATAATTTACTGTGTGAAAAATCAAAGTCAATGGACGATTTCTCAAATATTTTTTTGGGGGGGGGGATTCCCAGGGATCGCCCCCATGACTGCATGCTAACATCTGCACGAGGGTAAATCGTCCGTGGTATGTTTGTCAAGTACCGTAGGTGACAAAAAAGTCATTGGATAATTCTTCAACAACCTCACACAAGCAAGTGTATGAAAGAAAACTTTATATACTGGCGTTAACAGAAATGAAAGAAAAATATTAAAGCTCAAAATGAAGAAGTATAAATAGTTTTAATTACAAAAAATTGTTTTGTTTTTCATTGTGAGAAAAAACGTAAAATTAGCATTTCAAAATCAAACCATTTACATGAAAATTTTTATGTTTCATACCTCTACATTTTTATTCGAAAGGGACACATATGAAATTTTACTTGAAATTACCGGAAAAGTTTGTACAAGACGTAATTTTATTTTAATATGAGCGTATTGTTTCATGTTTTTAACGACGAAAAGTATGGTACAATTGAATCACTGCTTATTTCTGCATTCAGATATTCCTTTTGTGATATGTCAAGTATTTTAAAAGTTCGTACAAGTCTTGGAAATTCTGTTATATTTTAGCTTTCTTAAATTCCTACATGAAAAAGTCTGTAATTAATATTTTATCTATTTACTTTTCAAGTATTATCATTCAAGAAATACAGAACAACTTTTTCACAGCTTTAACTCATTGTTTTAACCGAATCGTTTGCACTCGGTAAACTTAGACTATCGAAAAAGTTTTTTTTTTGTTTGCAAAATACTCACATGAAGTTGGGACGGACGAGTCACGCCACATCGGGGCTGGTAAAAGTCCAGCTGGCCAATAAAAGGGCGTCGTGGACCCAAGCAAGCCCGCTACATCTGTAAGGGGTTTCCCCAGCCGATGAAGGTAAAGTCCTGCATTGTATGCTGCAAACCTAGAGACATGATTCAAGATGTGGTGATGAGCTACCGCGTCCGGTCGATTCAATATATCGTTTATGCTGAAAGGTGTCGCCGCTGTGTTTGAAGAAAAGTTTAGAGGTTTCAAGTGAGAGCCGACGGGGTGAAATGCTGCCGTCGGGGTCGGGTACGAGAGAGATGTAGGAGTCTTCTCCGTCATTGTGTGTAGAGCTGCGAGCGGCGGTGTTCCCAGAACAAAGGGGGCTAGACGGGCGGCTGTTTCCATCAATCGAGGCAGAGGAAGAGAAGATTCAGCCATGAGTAAGTTAAAACGTTTTCTCCCAGAAAATGCAGGAGAGCGTACAGGGGATTGATAACAATGGGTCCACAAAATACTCAAAGTAAATCACGAATAACGATTCCGCAATCTGATCAAATACTTTCACAGAATTAGACGACCTGTCTCTGTTGTTGTAAATTCTTGTTTTAATCCTCTGTGCTTCTTACCGTTTCTTGTCACACAGAAAAGTATCAAAATTATTTTTAAATAATAATGATGAACAGCAAAATAAACTACTTCAGAAGACCAGCCATCGTTCGAAACTGACTTTTGTCCTCAATTTCAAAGTGTTGAGTACTGGTAACGACACCAGGCCACACGTCCAGTGTCGAAGAGATTAAGTGTACTTTGCTTCGTTTACAGTCAAATGCTTCCGGAACATGTTTGTATATTGGTTAGCCCGAGGAAAATAGCAAGTTTATCTGTCAACGGTTTACCAGAAGTCATTAATAACCATATCTATGACACTTCACGGAGGTATAAAACCTTTTGATACAGACAACGTGATTGGCTGATAAGCCATGCAGCCGTAAGCAACGCCTACTGTAGATAAGACACGGCTGCCAATTGGTTTATTAACTTAATGGGGCCTGTCCATTATAATAATACACGGTAATTGCATGGAATCGATAGTAAACTGTGTGCGGATTTGATTACAACCTAGTTCATAAGTTGCGTTTTAATGCAAATTTGAAGATCATATAGCGACTAAGAACTTAATTGCAAGTGAGAAGGTGCTAATGGGTTGTATGTAAAGTGATGATTCTATAGAAAAGGTAAGCTGTTTTTTTTTTGAGACCTAGAACATAACAAGGGCACGATGGCACGGTGAATGCCAGAGAAGATGCTTTTATTTTTTGGGGAAATTGACACTTGTTTGACTTTATCAAATCTGAGTAAACTAATATGTGACAACAAAAGAATAGACTAAATGAGTGTAAAAGGTTGTTTTGTGCATTTTGAGGGAAGGTAGATATGGAAACAAAGAAAAATAAGGATTAATAAACCTTCCTTTACAGCCTTAGAGGAAATTTCTTTTTATATTTATGGATCAAGAAATGTAGTCTACATTTACTAATAAAAGTGTAGCAAAATGGCATTTTGGAGAGACACGAAGTTGTATTCTTTTTGACATTTGTTGTGGCAAAAAGTAAATATGACGTAATTGGACAAATGTCCAATGAAGGTCCTGAACACCCTCGATATGCGAAACGTGTAATACGTTCACAGCGGTATGGTGCACAGGTGCCCACGATATTACAATGAAATAATAAGTCACGTGACCTTTAGCGAGTTTTCCGTCGTCTAGGCCTTCACTTCTATTGTTCTGCCGATTGCTTCCTGTATTAGCCTACAGAGCTGCTGAAATTTTGTCTGCATGACTCGATCTAATGTAAACTTCGGGAATTATTTTACACCAAAAGAAAAGGGGCATAATGATGTGTAGGCAATCGTCACGAGTGACCAACAAAATATAAATAAATAAGTGAAAAAATAAAAATAAAAATAAAAATGACAATAGAAAAAGTAAAAATTGAAACAACGTTTGAAAAAGAGACAAAAGCACATTTCATTAACCCAATGGTTTCAACACCATAAAAATGAATATTCTGTGCTAAATTATGAATATCCCTAAAGTGGTGAGGAAAGTTTCCCTCTCTGAGGCAATGTGGCGGGAAGTATTTAAAAGAGTACTTCATAAAATCAACATCAATCTATAATTCTGACCGCTGAGAGGATGATCATGTTACGTCATAGTGTCCCATCAGGGGATTGAGCTCCTGTGGGGAGCATAACCCCTTCGGGGCCAAAGTTTGATTTTCGCCCTCCAGCATTCAGCTTAAAGGTCGTGTGACAAGAAAATAACATAGTTGGATATTTCATGTAAAAAGTATTAAAAATCCAGAAAATAGCCGCAATTTCCATTAAAATCCATCAAATATTGACCATTTTACAGGGAAATTTCTACTTCACACTTGTATCATGAATAAACATGAGCTAAATATGCAAATATGTGACATCGAAAGAGGGAAAGAGGCATTATTTTTGCATAGGCAATTAGTTCCTTCAAACTTTGAAGAAGTATATTTTGAGAACGGTAAAAGACATTGAAATAATTCCATCGGATCGTTGGTTGGAGGACTTAATTCTTTAAGTGACAAATGAAACAGCTTTTTTTAGTGGCATGTCACACGACCTTTAAGCGACTTTTAGAACACAAGACATATTTGTTCTGTTACGTCAATCTTTCGCACCTGTTGGTTCCAACACCATATTTGGAAAAACCATATAGACCTATTTTAGTTGTCCACATTACCCTGAAAACTTCCACAATAATTTCTTTCAAAAAAATATATAAATAAGAAAATAAAAAACGTCATATCTACACTTAAACACTAAAAGTTTCCAATTACAATTATTACATTTCAGAAAAAAAAGTTTACCATTTCCAACGTTTTGATCCCCTAAACGCTAAACTAAAAGTACACGTCACCGCTTTCCGCTCTTTTTGAAGGCATCTCGGCAATTTTTGTCCGTAGAATATGGAGATACAATTCCGTTTTGATTGCCAGCTGTTTGCGTAAGTGAGTCTGAGCAAATAAATATTATGGTGTATAACTAAACGCGCTTTTGCTTCGAAGGACGCAGAAAGTATTAGTTCTTTACTGCCTTAATCTCTTCTAAAGATCTATCACAATTCATTTGCTTATCGAGTCTAGCATTGTGTGTACTTTAGGAAAGTTTAATAAATCCATCTAAGATAAAGTAGGTCGCACAAGATTTGATTCCAGCGAAAAGTCCTTATAATTTGAAATATGACTTCATTTGTGGCATTTTCCTTTACTTTTTGTCGCCCAAATATCAAATGCCAATTCACAGCGGTTGCTTGATATGATTTGATCTGAATAATTGTCCAAAAGTGCAATATTTTGCCTCAAACCATGTCAGAGCTATGAAAAGGAATGACGTGAGATGCAAGATTAATGCGACGACTAACGATGGACCATCAGTTGACGGGTATAGTTTAACTAGTCGTAATTAGATGAAGACTGTTAGGTTACGGACTGTAATTTAACAAAACCCAACTCGGGCTGCTTTCAGCGTGACGGTCGAATCACTCAGGCTAATTGAGTTGGGAGTTCTGTCATTCTTCCACCAGGTTTCATAGACTTCTCTTAAAGAGATCATAGCTATAAAGTTTGTGAGGAATGCGAGATACGGACAAGGACAATCCTGGATTTTTACTTTTATTTGGCTTCTGTAAATCAAAGTCCTCCGTTTATTTTTTGCCATTCTAAATGAATTGGCACGGACGAAAAAGATCCAAGAGCGTCAAATTTATGGACTTCTCGATAAAAGGGACACCCGTGATAAAACTTAAGGGTGCAGGTAAGGGCAGCCGCCTGAAACGGAAACCGTGGTAACGGAAGACTGTAATGTCTGACAGAGACGGAAAGCATTAACTTATTTGGTAGACATCGTATTGAACAAAGTTTATATATTAGTAATGAAATTTCAATGTTTTCAAAACTTTTTGCTGACAAAAATCCGCCGAAAGTATAAATGCATTAGTTTTCATTTTATTAACAAATACTTAAGGGAACGGTAAAATGTTTCACAAAAGAAACTGACTCTCAAGCAGACCATAAGTCATGATGTCATCGGTGATGTTTCATATCGGTTACAAAAATATTGGAGTAAACACTGAAAAATACCAGGAAATCAGCACCAAGCAAGTACGAAATAGAGGATTTTATTTTCTGTTTGGTTGTGAACTCTGCCAATTTTTAGAACCGTCACAATTATCTAATCATATACCTTACTCTTCTCGTTAATTACAGATGGCAAGCTTAATCGTAGTTGTTGCCACTCATATCCACCGGGGAATGGGAAGGGGGTCGGGTAGTGGACGACCCCCTTTCTGTCATTGAAATATCGCATGTTTAGTATGCCTGTATTACATTTTTAATTTTTCTATGCTTTTTATCGTTGTGGAAACGACGCCTATTTGAATGTAAATACATAGGTTTCGTTTTGCCAATAACGAAAGAACTTGAACCTGAATATTAAAATACTTAATACACTTTGATGGGTCTTAAAAGTACATTGATGGGTGACGTCCAGTGTTCAATAAAGTTACAAAATCAAGCAAAAAAGGAACAAAATATTACATATTACAACGAAATTGAATCGATATTATTGGAAGGATTTGTTGGCTATCCCCTGTTCAGGGCGCATATTTATCATTCTGTTTAATCTCTAAAAAATAGGTTTTGAATACTACAGTCAATTTTCATTTTTTTTTCTTTTTAGATGTTTTCCAAATAGCAAAAAAGAATGCACTTTTTCAAAGGAAATATTGGAAATAGGTTTAAGTATTTTATGAGAAGAAATATAAAAAATTGTAACACATAGAAAGAGACAGATGGAAAACGCACTTCCCCCTTCCAAAAGTTGTCCCTAAATCCTTCAACCTAAAAAGAAAAAATCCCAAAATGTAGGCAACCAAAGATGTATCCCATTTCTCCCTATTTCTCTCCCACACAGTGTAGAAAGGCTACATTCCCAACTCATACTCCACACTAGGGGTGTGCTTAAAAAGTTGGGAGGTGTATCCACAAAGTTGGGAGGCGGAGAATAAATTCACCTCCCACGGTTTTCTCCTGTAATTGAACTTCATTATTTAGTGTCACTCGAGTCGCTGGGTGACGGGGTATGGGGAAATTGGGGCATGTCCCTCGCAACGCTTTAATTAAGTTGGGGCATTTACCTCTTGACACGTCATTCCTGTGTTCCTCCCTTAATGGAATCTTATGTATAAAAGTGTACTAACAACTAAGTGTCGCCCCTGATACTGTCAAGTTCCTGACTTTGAAAAGCCTGACTTAGTACCGCTGTATTTACCCCCCCCCCCTCCACAAAAAAAAACATCTGTCTGACAATACATGGTGTGTTGATCTAATAAAGAACGCGCTACCAAGATTTTATATTAATCCCCTTCCCTCTTCTTTTCTCTTCAGTCCTCCCCCTCCCCTTTCCTTTATCCCGCTCTCTCGCCTCCCACCCTTTGTTCAGTCCTCCCCCTCTCCTTCCTTTCTCCCACTCTCTCTCGCCTTTCACCCTTTGGCCTTTTTTATAATCCACCCGCAGTTCATCAATCAGCTGTTCCTAGCAACCACCACTACACCGGCATTTCATTTTTATTAATTTAATTCACTTTATCTCATCGAATCCTCCAATCCCCAATTTATCGTCAAGGATCAATCTCTCGACAACAGCCTCCCGACCGAGTCGATCCCCCTTCTCACCTTGCATCATAAATCACCCGACAATCTCTCTGTTCGAACTCAGCTAATCCAATTAATAAAACTTATTTGTTACAATTTCGTGCCAGCACATCAAACAGTCATTGTGCTCTTCGATTTGTAAACGTTTTTTTCTCCCCTCACGGAGGGCCCTCTACTTTGCACGGAGTCCTTTATTTTTTCGACGTTGGCAATCTGACTAAATTGCCAGATTCCCTCCGTGGAATAATACCTTTTGACAGGTAATATACACAAATATCATAGCTCTCAATTATAGCAAGTGACACTCGATTTTAACACTGACGGAATAAAGACATAACAAGGGACTCTATTCCCGAAGCTCATCAACTAAATTGTGCGAGTCACCAGAGACGCAGAGCGAGATACGGCAGCGTTTGGTGAAATCGCTAAATTCATGTCGACAGACCTCTTCTGCGATATCCAAATTGCCTGACTGATAAAAGAAATTTGACTTTATTTGTTACGAATTTTTCAAAAAATGACTCACTGTGTTAGCAGATCGTATGGTTATGAGAGCGCGTGGAATGGGATAACAGAAACTTTGTTACATTAAGTTGGTTGGTGCGTTTGAGGAGTTTCAGTGAACATATTTGTATATGCACCTCGAGACATTTATGGAGACTTGTGTTTGAAATGTAAAATGGTTAATTGGCACCTGTGATAGAGGAATGGGGTCAGACATTGCCCACGGCCTTATGATGAGCCCTACTTACAACACATTGCAATTTCTTTACATAATGCCTTTCGATCTGAAAAGATCATGGTCCAGAATCTTTATTTTCTTGTATTCTGAGTGAAAGAATTTGATCATAACCTAATTGATGAAAAAACTTTTATGTTACCATGACAGCCATGATAGCAGGTATAATCTGCTAAAACTATAGTTATTTTGTGGCAACTACTTTCTTATCACCCTGAGTTGCCAAACGCGAGCATAACTACAAAGGAAATAAAGCTAAAAACCTCCTATTAATTGTTAAAGGCAAAAAGGAATTGATGTAACGGTACACCGCATATTATCCAGCCCACCTGTTTATATGAATGCTCGTATAATTTATAGTCGGTTTTAAAAGTTATGACCTCCCAGATCTAAAGCAGTATTGAGTCATACGTTAAGTTAATTAAATTACCAACTCAAAACAATGCTTGATAAGATATTAACTGCCTGCAAGGCGCGAACTAGATCTCAGATGATGGTTCGATAAACCCAGTAAAAGTGGCACAAACAGATATCTTGTGGCCACTCGACAAGTCAGCTAATAAAGAAATTACTGTTTTGTTTTCAGAACATTTTCTTACTTGTTACTGTTAATTCTTTGATTTTTTAACTGCTAAATTAAAAAGTTTAAATGCCTGGTCAACAGAAAATTGCTCTTTGGAAACCCTGTTCATGAGAAAAAACACTATGGCAATTGTGATTTGCTGTTTGTAAGGTCAAAATCACATTTTAGGGGAAGGGATGAGGGTTAAGTAATGTTAATCTCTTGTGGCTATAATTGGGTATGTCAAATATTCTTATTTATTACTCAGAAGTCAAAGTTGTATACTTGTAAACAGGAGAAAGTTTAATTGGATTATATTGAGTTAACAGGATAGAGATTAAAAATGAATTTGTATTATACTGACATACCGGAGCCAGTGTCTCTTCATTTTATGCAAAGGCGTAGGAAGCTGTTCTCGACGGGGGTGAACGTTGTTTCGGACCACTATCCTGGGGGAGGGGTTTAAGGGAAGAGTTTGATTATATTTTGAATGTTTGACGGTTCTTGGATGCATTTGGTGCAATATTTGAGCAAACGTTTAGAAAAATTACTGCAAATTTTGACATTTTTATAGAGGAAACAAATAAGGGATTATCGTCCTTGTATGGGGGGGGGGGGAGGCGGAATCATACTTCCACCCACCACATTTTTGACTGAGGGGCTTTATCCCCCAGCCCCCCGTTTCCTACGCCCTTGATTTTATGTAGTGTGATTGACATTTAATGATAATTAGCTCCATCGAACTGTAAAGAAGTTTAAAGACTTTCAATATTCTTAATGTGATGCAAGAAAAAGATACATGATACATGATGAAGGCTTAATACAACCCGTTATAAGTTGCAGACCAAGTTTTTATGTTTGTTTTGGTTCGTTAATCATTCAAGTTTTAAAAAATTGCTAAACTGAAATGACATGAAACGTGATTGTAAAAATAAGGTCACATTTAAACAGTCCAGTAGATACCAGTCCATAAAGGTTCCTGTAGATAACACAATAGTTAAGAAATATTTCGGATTATATTTTGCCGTGAAAACATACTTGCTTGCGTCAAATCGTTTAGCTTGGCTAAACTTAGACAGTGTACTGTCGTCACTATAAACCAATAAGTACAGGACAATGAGCTCAACGGAGCGAACAACAACATTCCAAAGATGAAAATATATCCTTATAAAATTTCGTACGAACTATCCCTTTAATACTCGGTTTGACTGTTCCTTAAGTAACATCTTTTATGTAACTCGAACCATTGCTTAACATTCAGGTAATGTCTCTCATGCAATACCATAATTAGCAAACGGAAAATGAAACATCAAAATCATGTTCATATGAGAGCGCCTCCTGCAATAAATGAGATCAATTTTATGTAAGTAGAATTTTACCTAGAAATACATATCTGTTACGTATATTCAAATGCACTATCTATTGTATTTATGAGTGACATAATCACGTTTTACTTAATTCTCAATGTTCTTCTTTAGTCTCCTTTGACTTTTTTCTCGCTTCAGTCCTTTTTTTTGACTTGTAAGTCTTTATCAGGAATCATCGCGGGTGTCGAAAAATATAGCTCGAGGCGTCATCCCTTAATTCCATTGATTAATTGCAATTTGTACAAGTGCGTCTGTGGGTAATTTGAGAGTTGCCGTGGGCATCGAACTGCCTCAGTTGGCAAACAGGGAAATCAAATGTAGTTTGTAAATAGAGTCACAATGGAACTGTGATAAGAGGCCCCAAACGGCGAATTGCAGTTTTAATGTTTTGATAAAGGTCATCATAAAAGGGTGATATTAAACAGAAGTTTAGAATATCAAGTTATTCTTTACCCCTCTTTTTGTCTCTCAAACTCTATCTCGCCAAGGTTTCTTAATTTTTTCATTTGCTAATTGTCTGTTCGTTCGCGTTTTGTGGCATATGATGAGACTGAAATATAGTACGGTGTTCAAGGGAGAAACAGGCCCAACGTTTTGATAGGTAGATCTCGTTAACTTTCTCATGAGTAGTAACTACAACGAAGCTCACAGCTGTAGAATCACTCAAGGTATCGGACAAGTCTTCTGGCTAATCACAACGTCATATCAAGAGGGATCCTGACGTCCTCGGCATGTGAGAAATAAATTAATGTACCAGGTGACAGAGATTCGATTCCTGCGGTCAATCCATTTAATGAATAATATCCAATTAATTTGATGTGAAACATAAAGGAATGTTCACCATGATGGTCCGATTATGATCACTATGGCCGGAGTTCAAGGCACGAAAAACGAACGTGTGGCTATAATACGCCTTTTCCAATATCCGTCTATGATGTAGCCAAACATTAATTAAAGTTTGATCCTTTTTCAGATTTTTTATCTAACATTTGTGGCCCATGTCACACGGTCTGATATTACAACGTGACCATATATATTTATGAGTTGAATAGCCTTTGTATTTGCTCTATTACGGTTGTCCGCTCATTCGGTACATCTCACGTGAAGGGAGGTAAGGGTATTGTTTAAACAGGGATTCATTTAAGGGCTGTTAGAAACTTCCTTAGTTCACTGTCAGGGAGTCGTAGCAACTCCGTAGATTAACGAATACTAATAGAAATTTCGGCTTTCCAAAATAAAACTTTTCTTTGTGTAAAGGACCCAAAGTATAAAGTAATTTTTCTCATTTTAGAAAGATTTTGGAGGAAAATGTTTAAACAAAGTGTAATCTCGATGTGGCGTAAAACAGTTTTTGTCAACTGAATTTTGTTTCAACTTTTTTACATATGTTTAAAAAGTATCTTCGAGGGACTAACATTTATTAAATTTGACTCTCTGTATATTATTTCTTGTAAATACTGCTAATTAAATGGTTACGAAAACTCTTAATTTACAAAACATACACTGTACAGCTCATTTGTCCTTTTTAATAGCTATATCCCTTCTTTTAATATAATTTTTCAGATATAAAATACTGAGATTTAAGCATTCAATTAAAAAAGTAGAATGTACATTTTTGTGATGTCATATTCATTCTTGTTTACTCACATTAAATTTTTTGTTTTAAAGCTAAAATTTCCTGGACTCTGTTTCATAAAGATTTGCTCTTGAACAAATTACGCTGGATAAGCTTGATTCTAATTGGACAATTGCATTACAAGTTAACTTAAATTCGAGCGTAACTCTTTATGAAACAGGGACTAGAAGACATTGGAAAATGATCAATTTCTTCCCAAGCATGTTGTAAGAAGTGGGCTGGAGCATTCAACACGTTTTCTTACAATAAGCCAGTGACTGCATTCTTTCAAAAGTCACGGTGAAAAAACAGAAGAAAAAGTACAAGAATGACGTCACAAGTCATTGTGTTATCTTCTCCTTGGAATAGGATCCATGCATTGTAACAGTGTATGCCTCAGTACAAGAATGTACCTCGAAGATGGGAGTTGGACCAGAGTTCATTTTAGAAAAGTTCATTTTTTCTAAACAATTATTGAATGAATATCTACGTTTTTGTTATACTTTTAGACGTAGTTATAATAACAGTTATTAGTAAGGGTAACAGAAACAAATAGGCTAACTTTTCTACTATGGCTTTTGACATTTCTCGATGAACGTCGCCGATGCCGCTTAAAGTGTACCTAAAGTCTGAAAATTCAAAAATATATATTACAGAGCATGAAATCTGAATTCCAGTGGTCCAAATCCCATCTTCACAGGACATTCCTAAGCTGAGATATAAAATGTTGAAGTTTATTCACTCAATTTGAAAAGGTAGATTGCGCAATAATTTGTGATGTCATTGTTGTACTACTCAAATTACAACCTTTGTATTTCTTTGTTTTTCTGAAAGTTACTACAACTCGTGCCAAAATATAACCGAGTCCTTACGACTTTCAGGTGACTTGACTATACAAGCCCTCTCTGTACAGCATGTCATGCAACAAAACAGGAAGTGTTCAAGGTCATATAAACACTTATAATTTTTAAAGGAAAAAAAAAGCATTTAATGTGAGTTGTACCACAAGAAGGACACAAATTATTGCGCAACAGACTATTTGGATTTAAGTGAATAAATGTTAACGTTTAATATCTCAGCAACTGAGCAAGCTTTGACAATGGGAGTTAGATCAATAAGATTCATTTTGCAACCTCTAAAATATATATTTTCAAACTTCTAGACTTTAGGTACACTTTAATCTTAAAATTGAAATAAAAAGTTTATCCTCTTCCTGAAAATCAAGGACCAGCCGTAAACTTTTGTGGATTAGGAAAATATCCATGAATAAAATTTACATAACAAAAGGGAAGAAGTTCTAAACTATTTCTTATTTTAGGTCGTGGTTCAAAGGAAAATATTTGGCTACAGAGAAAAACTTTTACCTCTTTCCATTTTTACAATTGGGTTAAGCATATACAGATATTTTAATCGTATCGCTTGGAGTTTGGGACATTCTCGAATTGTCATTGCCACGTCCCAACTTTAGTTGTAAAGAGTTGAATTTGGGGACAAAATGAATCATTGTAAACTTACTTCATGCCGTTTACTACCAGGGAGCTCATTGAACAGCTCCAGGAGTAACATGTCGATACCATGGTGTTATAAGCAAAGTTTGTTAATTTTGAAAATGGGCAGAGAAATTCTGAATGTCATACCGTCACCATGACAATTGAAATCATGCAGGAATATCTTAAGGCTATTTTTGTATTGCAACTCATTTTTCAAATGTTGCCCTCTCATAGCGTAGTTTTTCCCTGAAATTTCTGGCAGTTTGAGCCTTCCAGTGTCAAGTAGAGGTGGACAAACGCTCGCCCCACCCATCATTGCAGAATTATTGCTGACATGAGAAAAAAAAAACATTTTTATAAAGGACCAACAAAGCCATGTTATTCATTGTACAGCACCATGGCACTTTTTCTGAAGCAAAAAAAGAAGAAAAAAAAAAAAAACTGGTACAAGGTGTGACGTAAGAAGCTGATCTCTAGTGGGGGATTAGTCAGAGTAACTCTGCCCAAAGGGCCGTGCTTTGTTTGGACTTGTCACTTACTGCTCGACGGTGTCAGTTACCGGTGGTAAGTGAAGGCGGAACACGAATAATTCTTGGATTGACTTTCATGCATAGGTGGCTTCGTCACACCGTCCCGAAGCTCGTAAAGGTTAAAAGTCATAGTATTCTACCCACCAAATGAAAGCTAAGAGGTTGGTTCATCTTGGCATTTACAAATTATTACAATATGGATCTTTAGATTTTGAACGGGAAGAGGACAAATTGGGCTGATAGGATAACGCACATCTACTCTTTCATTTATGACACTACAATCATTTATACCACCCCAATCGCCCCAAATTTCTCAACAGCCACATTTTCATCTATGCTTTTTCACATCCACTAAACATTATTACCCATTATGACAAATCGTACTTTAAAATTCATTCAAAATGTTTTAAGGAGCTATATTTGACCTTCACTTTTGGTACGAATATTTATGTAATAAAGGGGCCCACGAAAAATCCCACATTAAGAATATTCCTTGCGTCAGGGTTACCCGATCTTATTGAAGATCAACGGCAGCAAAAGGACATTTTTAAGGGAAAATTTGCGGGGGTGGGGTGGTGGAGGGGAAGGAGCGGTACAGGGATCAAGGGAAGACATCTGGTTTCTTAAGGATCATGCCTGACTAAAGATAATGTGGGCACAAAATGTCTTTACTGCAATATGCACACAGACAGTTGAAGCTGGCCTTGTCAAAGGCAATATTAGCCCTATGCGCCAGTAATGCATGTAATGCTGTTAAGACAAACTGCATTACTTATAGATCAGATATGCCCCCCCCCCTCCCCCACCAGCCTTGTCAATAACTGGATCTGGCCATCACAAATTTCCACTCCCTTAGTTCGTAGACTCTACTTTCTGTTGCATGTGAGGGATTTTTGTACAGAATTTCAAAGCAAGTATGATCTGTTTGAGTGCTTTTTAAGAGAAAGTATTTACGGACGGTGGAAAGAATAGCTCTTTACAACAAGGACAATAGACCCGTGTAGCTGGTCATACAAGTTTTCCTTTCACGGGGATTTGCAACTGTATGGTAGAGAAGCATAGTCAGAAAAGTATGCGCAAATTAATGCAGGCTAGGGCAATTTTTTCTTTTAACTACGTCAATGATTGAGGTATGTAACCCAAAAGTTGTGTGTTGCTTTTACACAAACAAATGAAATCTGTTTCATCACCCACATGAAGTATTTCTATGTCAAACGTCGGTCAAATTTTACCTGTTTGCCATGTCTGCCCTACATCAGTATATATAAACTAATGCGACACAACCGTGTTATAATTTCGTCTCGACGTTCTTCGGATTCCGCGCCAAATTAAATAATTATTTTTCATTTGACAACACCGATGATTTTAGTGGCACATCAAACTTAGATGTGTAACAACCATTGATATATGTGGGCAAGGAACCGATCATGGATGCATCTTTGGTCTCATAGTTTTTCAAAGCCTCCACGTCAGAGTATGAAATCTATAAATATGTTGCTTTACATGATGGAATCGCGTGGGCGAGCAGAAAGATCGGGAAACATTTAAAAAATGGCGCCGAAGAGCTCGACGTGCCATAAATGCACAATTAATGCTCCAATTCCTCCAAAAGTTACCCGTGACGAGGTATTTTAAAGAAAAGAAATATCCTCTTTATGATACCAAAAGTGTGTTCTTTTAGTTAAAATGTAATCTTTGACTTGCTTCTTTATAGTTTTTGGACCGTCAAAGTTAAGCATCTTTTTTTCGCAGTTTCTTTTTCGATGAAAAATGGAGCTCTTTGGATGAGCAAGTGTCATGTTATAAGTTATTCATACATTTAGACCTGACAGCACATGCCCACTTTGTTTTTCAATAAAGTATTTTTGCAATATAAAAATGTGGAAATAAATAATTCTCCACTGTATTTTAAGGTAATTGCGTAATATCTTAAGTGAGGAATGTGAAGAGGCCCCGCACCTTTTTTTTTAAGTAAAACTGCGTCCGCGGTGTTTCCTCAAGCAAATTTAAATGACATCCAGCAACAACAGTGTACAAGAGATTAGATTTGGCTACGTGGGGTGAAATTCTGTTTTCGGTTTGTTCAAATTCGGTCAATTCGATTAGACAAAATACGAGAGGCTTTTACACTTACGAAGTTTTCACGGAACTTTCATAAGAAATAACAATGTTTCTCACGCCGTGAAAGTATGCAGTTCTCGTGTTACTCTGTTATATGCAAAAAATATAGACCTAAAAAAGAAGCGTATTGCACTAAATGAAAACAAGGACTTTTGACTCGTAAGTTGTAAACAATAATAGGAATTTGAATTTTCCCAATGAATGTGGAATGTTTAGGTATTCATAATGACCATTAAGATTATTCAAGATTTGTCATTAAAACGTGACCTATTATACGGACATACTTCTTAATGATTTACTTTTTTAGTCGATATTTAAAGTTTGCTATAAAAAGAGAAAAAAGTGCTGAAATTGACTTATTATTGCGTTTGTCGTCTATAAATCATATAAACATTTTATCCTGCAGGTTAAATCAGAGCGGTGCCATGTAAGCAGGCTAACTCAACATCCAGCTGAAAGCTGAAGAAATCACATTTTTGTCATCAATCATGTAAACCGTAAACGTCACTCATTTGAAATTAACCATTTTTTCTTTATTGCTGTGACTGCTCCCAATTTACATTAACAACTCACAAACTCAGATATTTCTTGAAGCTATTGATAATTTGACTAATTTATTTATAGTTATGATAATTTGATGCGTCTTTCTTAAGTACACCTAAATAGGAAAACGGCAAAAACTTAGTGCCAAAAAAATACTTTTTTCTTTTTAATACATATGAATATACGCCTACATTTGATGTGGATGGTAGACGAGACGCGTCCAAATCGCTTTATTGGTTTCATTGTTACCCTCATTTTTTCACAATAAAGTTGGAAAAGTCTAATAACCGCTGACTTTTCTTTTTCTAAGTTAACCCCTTTTGGGGGCTTGTTGCTGCCTGTTGTCGAAGATTCGACGCAAGGTTACTCCTTTGTCGACAATTGCGACCTTGTTTCTCGATTACTTTGATAATCGTATCTACTAGACTAGATAGATTAAATATATTTCTATGTCAGCACTATTTTTCCAAATGAGCCTACACAATGATTGTCAAATAAACTATGGGGTGACGATTTGATTAAATGTGTCAGTTTTATAAGGGCTTTTAATCAACTTCGAGTTACAAGACTCATTTTGGCGAAGCGTCTTCCTTTCACACCGTCGCTACATCTGCGAGCCATGTAAAGGCGCGCTATCTTCATCTTTTTGTTTTTCTGGTTCGTCCTCCGCTTTGAAGCAGAGCAATGCTCTGCAAATGAAATTGATCATACACTTTGATTCTTTTTACAGGAAATCACAACACATTTATCTCTTTGTATAAATACATTGAACCTCGGCTCTGTCAAACATGAGTGATTTTTACGGTGACAAAGCGTGAAATTGCCTAATTTATAGTGTAAACAGATGTAAGTCCCTGATTCTGTATAATTCTTAAAGTTTTATTTGATATTCTCACTCAAATGAATATCACAGATTACTCGAACAAAGGCCGAAAGGAGCTTCACCAAAGGGTCATCGTTCTGGCCATTTCGTGACGAAGCGCAAGACGCGACCATCCCACAAAACCAGATGACTTCTTAAAAGTGTATACCATCGATAATAATCAGAAACTCTTATTCATGTTTTATTCATGAATTACGTGTTACAAGAAAAGTGTAACTTATTTTATTGGCTATCAAAATCAATCCAAACCACGCCCACTCCCCTTGTTCTTTTGTTGCGACGCAGAGAAAATTGCGATAAATGACGCAGAACACCAAGGACGACTTGAACCTTCATTAGTCTTCCGTTTATTTTTGTCAGTGACTTAATCATTTGAGACAGTAATAATAAACTAGATCCTTGGCACTTGAATGAAATAAATGTAGATAAGTTCCGGTTATCATTAAAACTTTAAACTATTATCACAAATTAAACGCCATCTGTAAGATTTCGGCTTTCAAACAGAGTCGTAAGTTTTCACTTTGACTTAATATTGCAGTTGTGTAACATAGTTCATCAATGCTATAAATGTTAAAATTGACATAGTGTACTAAAGGGTACACTTATTGTCCTGAAATAAACTTTTCTCCCTTCTTCTTGTAGTCTTAACTTAAAAAAATCAACAAAAAGATTCATGCCATTTTGCAGAAATCACTAAAAAGAAACTCAACGTAATTTCGTCACTGAGACTGCGTCATTGAGTTGACAAATCGTCGCTGCGTCATCTGCGTACGGTGCGACTAAAACGCTATGTTGCTTTATTAGAGTTCCTTGGGACAATGTTGAGTCGCCCAATTGGGAAACCTTAAATGAGGTGGCTAATATATCTGATATCATGTCTTTTACAGTTTCACTGTAATTCTTTGTTATGCTTTGTTGTATACAATAACATATAAAGTGAAATAACATCTCTGTACAGAGATATTTCAAATTAGACAAAGTAAAAGATCTTTTAATCAGACAAATTATTTCATAGTGAGGGATTCAACGGAAGAGTATTCAGGCTGAAGACTAGAACTTTTCAAGTGTAGTGCCCCCAAACATAAAAAACACCAATGTATAGCTATCTTTTATTTCAAATCATGATGTGTAATTACATATTAGTCAATTAACTAAACAGGTTAATATATAAGTTTAGTGTTTTGGGGGAAATGTGTTTCGTGTCTCGTCCAGTTTTCCGCAATTAACTCTAACATTCTTAACATTTTTAAACTATATATTAGACAGTTATTTCATCAAATCGCTATTTTTTATGGGATCTTCTTCCTTGCCCTCGAGGCTCTGTGTATTTTGTATATATTGGATATTTAGTAATAAGTCTATGAAGAATGTAACACTCAACTCATTTCGATATGCATAGGCCATTACTACCACATAAAGAATGGAAAAAGTATAAAAATTTTAGGTAAACATCTATGAATGTATCCATTTCTACTTTTGACACACATGTAATGTATGTTCATTCCATTGTGAAGCGTTAATTTCAATTTCTCCTCATCATAACAATACGGCAGCTCATGAATTCATATTTACTGCTTTCAAAATTTGAGATAAATGTATTGTGTTATCTCTGCACAATGAAACTGTTGTCATCTACGATAGATGGAAAATTGGCTCTGAAAAGTTTCTTTGGAATCATGGTCACCCTCTTTAAACCCATGAACCATTTTTGTTGGTGGGGGTGGGGGTTGGATGTTGGTTGCGGCCAACGGAGGGACGTTTATGTCAGACGTATTCTACCGGGAAAACTCGAGACGATGTCACGATTCTCATTTGCTTTACAGTCGAGGTCAGACAATGCGGGGTTGGGAAGGTGTTGATTTGGTGTATCTTTTCTACAAATTTGTTAGTGATTTGTCTTTGTGAAGTAAAGTGGAGTAATCTCAATAGTTTTTGTATTTTTTTTTTTTGGGGGGGGGGGGGGCTGTTACGCTCGTAATACCCGAGTCGTCTTAAACTATGTGTTAACATAATTTGACCATGAAGTGGTTGAAGTAGACAATAAAACCGAGTCAATTAGTTGATGACTTGGCACATTTCATTCTTCGTAACTATGACTTCACTAGAATTGCTGTCAGAAATAACTCGGACTTTGAATATCTCCAATCGGACTTACCACTGTTATTGTGAGCCCCCAGTCATTTGCTTTATTAATGGTTAATTTAGGGGCATTTGGGTTTCCGAATATAACTGCATGAATATTGCTAATTGGGCTTTGGCTTATCCAGCTTTGGAATAGGTAGTAAGCACATAGGCCTATACAGAGCTAAACTTAATCCTAGTTTTTTCATTCCCTTTACCCAACCCCCGGGTCAAAATGCAGACACTTAGATGCCATGAGGAAAAGCGAGTTACGATACAATTCATGGTCCAATCTGTCGCAAGTGGTTGCTTACTATGAGTTTAAGAAAAAAATGCAAACGTATGACATCTATATCAACCGCCAATAGCATTTAAAGTTAAATGAAATATCACCATGTTTTCACATGACCGCAAAGAATGGTGGTAGGCCTTTCTCTGTTTGTTCGTGGTACGAGCACGAAACTGCAGCTCCTGGTAATAGGCCCCGTGGTAACTGTTGTACCAGCGAATATGATGAAGCTTCTTATTTCATTAATCAAGTTCATTTGTAGTTTCCCTGCAATGCAATAAAACCGACACCCTTTGAAAATTCGTGCTTCCGAGGCGACACTACTTAGTTGAGTATAGTTTACACAGTTTAACTCCTCTGGTTAATAAGCTCATCTCAGAGCTCTTCCCTGCAGGACCCTGTTGTCAAGTATATTCACTGATGCATATCGGTGAGCCTGGCCTCCTCATATTTCGAATAAGTTCAGGCGATAATGAGGGAGAGGTTTGCTCTAACACGGAGTTGTAGTGGCAACTCACTAGAACTAATCGCTCCATATATATATATATATATATATATATATATATATATATATATATATATATATATATATATATATATATATATATATATATATATATATATATATATATATCCTACTCCAAGGACCGCCATTAAACGCCTCCATCGAATGGAGGAGAGTGTGTTCCCAGCTACATCCCCAGAAGCTAGAAGGGGGAAAGAACCCATACTCCGAACCTCCTCCCGACAAGCCGAAGAACAGAATCGAACACCCAAAAAGTGTGTGATTGAAGATCAAGAAAATCGAAAATCAATAAGCATGAAACTACCAAACATCATAACTGTAATAACGTAGCTTCTAATTATGGTAGCACACCACTAATTTTTCCTCCATTGACTTACACACTAATTTTGTGGCCTCTGGACCCTTGTAAAAGTTTTAAACGGGCACAAGCTATCCCTCATATGAAGCTCACTAGTAGCCCTTTTTCAATGATTTCAAATTTGTGTACCTGGACCGTTGAGATTTTGAGTAAGGAGAGCTTGTATAATAGTGGTGGTTGCTGCTTTTTTACTTCATTCAAACTGCCATTTTACATAAAAGAAGAATATACTGCCAAAACGTGCCTGAAATACCTTCAATTCTCTTTATTTTTTGCATTATGAGTACTTCAATTCATTTCCTGCCACATACACATCACAAATGAAACACTGATCACTTCAGCAACATGGTCTGTACTATCCCCTAAATTTTTTTCCAATGTGTTAAATTCGTAGGGCAATATCCCTGCGGGGATTCCCCTTGAATTAGTGGTGTGCTACCTGAATGGTACTAATCACACTGTAGTTTACACTCGGGAAATTTGTTAACCTAAGTTGAGCACCTGATCTGGTTACAGAAAAGGGTTCCAGACACAACATAATAGAACAGAACCGCAGTATTTTTTAACCCAATATGGAGTAAAACTTTATAAAATTTAGCTGCTGGGCTTCGGATAGTTTGAGAAAAGAAGGCGAAATGTATGCAGCACAAATCGAGTAACATGGTTCTACTACAATGGAATGTTTACAAATCCACAAGGTAATGAATAGCCTAATTAAGACATGAGTTGCATTCATAGTTAGAACTCCTTGAAACGTTCACCCCGTGATTCAGGACTCAGTGGTAATAGGAACGAGCTGGCGGCGGCGGGATAGGGAGGGGGGAGGACAGGGCCCTCCCACTTTTGAAAAATGCTGAAAATTGCCCACCCACCCTTCCGAAAATTTAATATTTTGGGGCAGTTAAGCGACTGATCGCTGTTCTATTATAGCGATCCTAGTATCAGATAGGCTGTTCATACTGCCCGTACGATCTCACCCTAAACCAGTTAGATACCTAACTGGTTTTACAAAACCACTGAGGACGAGCGAGTAAATCATCGCTCAGGCCTTACTCTTTGTCTTATACCAAGGAGAGAGAAGTTGGATCATACTTTTTATGGCTGCATGTCACAATAATGAGGAATTGCATGCCTATTGACCAGTCAAAATGCATAATTATTTTAGGGCAAAACAGCTATTTTAGTGAACTTGTGATAAAATGCCCAGATGCATTTTTCTAGTCTACTTTTACTAACTCACGATCAAATAGCAATTTGGTACAATGAGAGAATACAGTTTCTTTTCTTTTTGCACGACTTCTTGTCATGAAACTGAAGTCTTATACGGTGAGATACACTACATAGCAATTAGTCAAGCCTTTCTGGCAGTTTTACTGCTGCCCACATACGTTTTACAACACACACCATACGACCGCGACGCTACCAGCAGAATAATTTGAGAACTTATAATTGCTCAGCAAATATTGACTTGAATGGTATCAACAGTGTGATTAACGTGTTTCATTATTTGCTGTTTTCATTAAGCCGCAGCGACGTCTTTTGAAAAGACCTCAGCTTATCTTCAGGGTATTCTGTTTTCCTAACAATTATCAGCCTACTCCGTTAAATTATTTCTGCCCACTGTGAACTTTGCCATCCCGGTTCCCTGACGATTGTTTGCAGGCTGGTCTGCAAAAGGGGTGAGGATAGTTTAATCGGAACAGAGATTAATTAGCAGCTTTGATTAATTATGGCATGAAATGTAATTAAAGTTTTCTTGTACGTTGAAAGGGCAAACAAGTGGTTTGAGGAAACCAGGTATAGTACTGAGTTGTATCCCGTAATGTACTAGAGTTGTGCAGATATCAGCCTAATATCGATTGGTAATGGTTGATTACCGTGACGTAATTGGTCGGCGCCCGGGAACAAATTGACTTGTGGCGACCTTACCTGCACTACAGCAATGAAACACGATGAAAGCAGTACAAACAATACATCTTTTGGCACCTTTGTGCCTTTGCCCCAGGGGAAAACTGCCCCACCCGCTTCCCCCTCCACTTAGTAACTAGGTCGATTCCGAAAGTCGCGTAATAGACCTTATGCACTGTCACGCGACGTCAGTTTGGAAGCAAACAATGCAGCACATTGCACACGAGACGTCGGATTTCGCCTGCGCGTGTAGTAGACTCACGTGCGTATCAGACCGGTACACAAATCAGCTGTCTACATTTGTTGGTATTAGTTACAAGGATACGCTCTTGCCTCCATTAGAGGGCGCACTTTCTGTTCTGTGACGTCATATGCATAAAGAATATAAATAACTGATGGTAAGACAAGATAAGGGGAAAAGAAAGGGAAGGAAAAGGCAAAGGGGAGGAAACTTAAAGAGGAGGAAACTAGTGAAATGAAATATCGGTATACCTGGGGACAGAGTTTCTCCATCTTACATATTTTTGATGGGAAAAGGTCTTACAATGGTCGATTTGTGTTTTGTACATCTTCTGATCAGTGGGCAACAAGTTGAAGCAAATCTCGCTGGAACCACCAGAAAATTTTTGGTGACTGGAAAACTGCTTGTTAGGCAGGGCTGTTTGCAGTTATGCCGAGGGATTTTAAAACTGGATTTGTGGATGTCAGATCGATTCAGGAAGTCGCCCTCTTAATTTCTTTGCCCTGTTCAACTGTTGAGTGGAGGAGCAGAGCTAAGATCCCTACCCCTCCAGCCTTTGGGAAGTGACCAGTGACTGGGGATATACTTACTTCCGCCAAATAGGCAGTAGAATTTGGAGCAATTATTAAGCCCCTGTTTCGCCACCCTCGAAGTCTGTCCACTGGTAAAAAATTTAGAGAATCTCGCTGGTGGTTAGCCACGATAAATTTGGACAGTATCCTCAATATAAAGCCCAAGTGTCTTTCTGGCCATGAATGAACTACACTGAATTTACAAAACATGCTACGTATACCCCAGTCATTTCGACCATTACAGGTCAAGCTATATCTTCTATGGTCTCTTTATTACATAATTCAAACGTTACGTCTCGTCCTCTGAACTGCGTCGCACCAGGGAGCTGTCACCCCTCGGAGAGGACTCTGTTTGCTCAGCCCCTCTTAAAGGTTTCCCAAACAATAGGATAAGACAAGACTGAACAAAGAATATGCCGTATAGCCTGCTACGTAGGCAAGCTGTCACTCGGACAAGAAGCAGCTCTTTCTGTTGCCCTCCCCATCATGGTGCTCAAATCGTAAGTTTCCCGAGTTCGATATGTTACTCAGTATGTATGCACTCTTGCAGATGGCTAAGAAAATGTATGAACTACTGTCATTCAGAAAGGCCCGTAGCATGACAAGGTGAAGGAGAGGAGGGGAAGGGGAGCGAAAAAGTTTCCAGGGGGTGAAATATTTTTCAGGGGCGAGATATAAAATTGCATTTAGACGATGGTAAGCTTGAATTTTCTAGGGGCGAAAATTTTCTACGGGACTCTTCCCTCTTTCCCTTCCCCTTGGGCACGAGCTTGCGCTCAGAAACAGCTGAATTACCACACCAGTCTGGCACCATACTGTAGCTGACGAACTAAAAGATTTCTCACGAAAGTTTAGCGGCTGCAAAGGTATCAATTCACAACCGATGACGCCATATTTCGCGCATCCCAAATAATTTCGGTGGTATACCGGTATATAGACTAATATTGTATAGCATGATGGTTTAATGCAACGTAAACCTCTTAACGACATTGTAGTACTATATGCTAGCCTAAACTTGGGGCTGCTCTCGAAGTTCACCGTCCGGCAATACCGCAATAGTCAATTGGTTTTTACATTTATGTGTGTAAAACGTGTACAATGTAAAATACTTCAAACATTCCTACTAGTACGCACCGGGCAGGACGGGTTGAGGTGGAGGTGAAGGCTAAGTATAGCTTAATTAAAATGCTTCATAAAGCCACTCATCCCCACAGTTGGGCCGGCACAGCGGCATGGGGGAAGTGCTTTCCAGTCGATTTTCAGGGATTTTCGATTGTTTTGCAAATGAACCATAAGACATTGACGGAGGCTATAGATTTCTGCAGAGGGTAGGATGGGGTGTGCTTTCAACTGAGTGATGGATCTTTTTTAATCAGTTTGTATTACAAAGCGTTTGCAAAGTATCAAAATTTTCTTGCATTCTTCTCGCACTCTGCGAGCTTTCCCTTTCACTTCTTTTTTTCTCTAGTATCATTCCATATTTATTCAAATGTATAGGTTTTACAACAATTCTAACGCAAAATTTCTGCGCGCGCAATTGCCACTGTGTACGTTCCATGCGTGATGACCATTATTAGGAAAATAATGCAAGGAATTGTTCTGGCGAGAACTATATTCCGAAAATTTAAAGTACGACCCCAGACATGTATCAAGAGGAGGTTACGTGGCAATCTTATATTATGGGTAATATTTACAGCGGGATTTACATGATTTGAAGTAAAATAACTCTTTACACAATTGGCTTATTGAAAGGCCATTAAGTGCATTTATAGAGAATAAGCATTATAAAACATGCTTGTTAATCCTCTACCCCTTTTGTTATACCTTTACTCCCCTCTCGGTCATTTCACATTGGAAGCTGATCATATGGGCTCTCTTTTGTGAAGTACTTGATGTGCTCTCCTGTGTCATTTGGATGTCAGTCGGTTAAAAGCATCATACTAACGTCCCCATTTTGTAATACCCTATAGCTTTCAGGAGTTCCTTTGCCGGCAGGCGCGTAGCCAGGAATTTACCAAGGAGGGGCGAAGCCTGTTGGCAAACTATCTAAGCGTAGCGCCACCACAGGTTGGCGCGAAGAGTACTGGGAAATTTTGGCCGAGAGTGCCTCCCAGATCGCGGGAAATGGCACTTCCCAGGCCTTGTAAGTTGCATCTCAACATATTTTGAGTTACTAGCAATATCATGAAAGAATCATTAAAAAATACAACAATATGCTCAAGGAGGGGGAGACTGCCCCCTTCGACCCCTTGGCTACGCGCCTGTTTGCCGGTCTCATGGTACCAGCATTGGAGGGGTGCCATGTCACAGTCAAAATATCACTATTTAATGGTGATTTCTTAACATGTAATCTGTTCAAATGTTTTTCAAAGGCAGCACCATATTGCATCTAAACCACCTTATACAAACAAAAATTTCTCAAGGGGAGGAGTTTCAACCCTTCCACTTAAAAACCACACCTTTCCCTTACACCCAGTAGAAATAAGAACAATTGTCTAAAGTATGAGCATTTTTCAACATATAATCAGTTCGAAACTTTGCCAAAGGTATCACCATTTTTCATCTAAGCCACCTTTAAAAAAGTTTCTCAAAGTGGAGGGGGACAGGGAAACCCTTTCCTTAGACCCTCCCCCAGAACGAGAACGTCACCTCCGCACTGAGTGACAAAGGTAGGGTCCATCCCGGGTGCAAAGTATCGTACATATACGCATATGCACATTTTACCCGATTTTCTGGATTTATCTGGGGTGGGAAGTTACAAGATCATCTTCCATTGAAAATCCAATTCCCCATGTTACTGACATGATCATCGAAGGGATGAACAATTCCTAGTGGTACATTTGCGTGCATTGACGAGAACATTCACTTCTATTTTCTTTTTCAAAGCTACCACTTTTGTCGCAAGTATCCATACATATTGCACGAGAAATAATATATCTTTATGTGTAAAGTTTACCCAATCCTCAAAGATTAACCTTCATAAGATCTTCACTTCATTTATAAGCGGCCAGGGCTGAAAAAGTTTTGGTTTATATCTTTACGTAGACCTATATGGTTCTTTACAAACACATCCTTTGTTCTTGGCTAATTTGGAGGGTGCTATCATTTCATAACATGGTCCAAGAATGACAATAAAATAATCAAATGACACCAGCTGCAGCATCTCGCAGCAAGACCGTAGCCGAGGAGGGGGGGGGGGCTAGAAAAACTTTAGTCCCCTTAAAATGTCAAGTTATCATTGTCTTAACACATGTTTACACATCTCGCCCCTCCTGAAAAAATATTTCGCCCCCTATAATCCATTTCGACCCCCCTTCGGGCTTGTGGCTTGCCTCACTGCCTTATCCTAAGGTTCAAATTTTAAGGGGGCTTATTGAGATGGTTCACAAAAGTTATGATATTTTTCACACCTGTTGAGATTCACTAACATCTTGATGATAAATGGTCAATCTAAGAGATTCTGAACATCTTATACACAATTGAAATGTCAATGACAGGTTAATTAATGATTAAAATCATTTATTACAAATTCGTGACCAGACACTTTTTACCATTAGGTATTAATCATATGGAACCCCTGTCCACAAAAACTTCAATTTCTCACATTCTTCGTAATTATAGGAAGTGCAACATGAGTGATGAGGCTAATTAGAAACATTGCCATGCAATGATTCCCTTCAAATTTGTCACAAAATAATCGCTATCAACTCAATGAGCCCCTTTAATAATGGCTTTCGGGATGATTAAATATAACATTTTGCGAAAATTTGGATACGAAAACAGAAAGTTCCATTATATCAGGGAATAATGTATCCGGTATCGCATCGCAATTTGCTACACAAGCTGGCCAAATTGCTACACAACTGCAAACATGTGTAGCAATTTTTTTGTGTGAATTACCATAGGGTTTTTAGTGATTTTACACTACACAAGGAAAAGATTCTCAAAAGTGCTACACAAAGTTTGAATACTAAATTATATGGGATATATGATATGATATGATATGATTATCAAGAGCTAAAATATTGGCCTAGTCATGTTGCTCAGAAGGATGAGATCATGTATTTCCCATTGAGCAATGCGCTTTTGATAAATGAATGTTTGTGGCTATTCCCCCTTTTTTGTTTTTACTTTTATCAGGGGTTCCACATTTGGTATTCACCAGTTTACAAAGAAAAGTTCATGATTTCGTTCAAATTCCTCTTTCGTTACCAGAATGTTCCCTTATATATGTTCCAGTTACGTTGCCAGAGATATTATTCACAGTTACCAGATTGTGTATGTTCATAGTTAAAGCGACCAAATACCACCTGTTCCTGAGTCTAAACTCTGCACAGTTCGTTTACCTCTTCCTAACGAATAGTTGCACCATAAAGTCTGTATTAATAATTTCATGTGTAGTACATAGACCTGGCTGTAGGCAGGGTCTGTATCAAGTATATTGGCTCTCAAGTTCGCAGGCATTGCCCGCAGAATCAATGAATACGTCACGACCTCCATGTACTATGATAAGAAGTCAATTAAAGGTCAAAGGTTACTTATTTAACATGTGTACCAAGCAATTAACTTATCTTGAAGTATATGAGCTGTTATTAGGCAGGTTATCAAAACACCGAAGACAGCCACGATACACGATTTGCTTTTGTCAAGGTGAAGTAGAAGAAAGGACAAAAAGGGACAAATAAAATTATTAATCATAATTTTGACCACGGATTGTGGCCAGAGTCAAACCCAGCAACGAGAAATTGCAGAATTCATTTTAAAGTCAGAAGTCGTGGATTTATTCTCTATTTGCATTGTATTTTGCCATCATTAAACGAACAACTGAATCTTACGATGCGAAGATGATGTATGGAGATAAATGACTGCTGGCGGACTTAACGGGAAGGTTGTATAGAGGAGTGCACCCTTCTTGGTTGTCAAGGAAGTGTAATTACCCTGTATCTGAAAAGTCACAAATTAATCAACTGCTATGGCTTATTCGATTCTGGTCACCTCAAAGTAAAGTGTCCCGTTAAATCCCAACATGATACAGATAATTAAAATAACACGTTTAATTAAGAAACACTCTTGGCTTCCTTTAAAAATATTGGTAGGGGGAGCTCTTGATTGCCTAGCAACCGATTCTAAAGGGGTATCCACATTAATTTAGATAACATTATCAATTTGTCCGTATTTATAGAAAGACAAGGGTGGCTAAGAAGTAGGCTTTCTTATCAAAAGTGGAAACTGTCAGAAGACCCGAATTACAACACTCAGAATGATGAAGCGCCAACTGGACAAACTAAGAAGCTACAAAATAGGTGGCGCTGTACTTGTTATAGTATGAAGTAAGCCATAGCCATTTATTTTATCACTACCACAAGAAGCTGCAGCGTTGCTCAATTCTCTACTATTTCCAACTGCTTAACGCAAAAAGGAATAGGGTTAAAACAGTTTAAAGGAATTTATAGCAAACACAGTTCATCTGGCGAAACTGGACGTGATTCCATAGTTTATAAACAAGTCAAAGCGGCGGGGAAACTGGGGGTATGGGAACTTAACCTTCCGCAAGGGTCCGGGCGGAAGACTGTTTGCCTTGAAGTTTTTCTTAATAAGAAAACAATCATGACATGCATTTTGCTCCGAAAAAACATTTTGCCATAAAATCAACAACATTTATGCTCGCTGAAGAGGTAGGGATGGGGTTGCGCATTCAGACCCAGGCTTGTACGTCTATGGTTAGGTCCATGATGAATCAATTGTATTGACAATGTTAGCATTTATGTATTCATGTTAATTATATGCTAAGGAAGAACAGAACGTTACAACATCACGGATAAAGAAGCGTACTTCTGTAATTGAAAAAAAAAATGCAAACTTGAATAATTAAGCATTAATAAGCATTTAGGGCAAGCAGGCCGTGACCGCACTAAAGCAGTCTAAGGGGGATAAACTGATTCCAATCGCCAGCGAGGAACAGCGCCAATTTCCACTATTAGTAATTTACTGACGATTTTTTTATTCTTCTTTAAGCAGAGAACAAGAGGGAGGACTAATTACACGTACAGTACAAGGAATGGAATAGTGACCACAATGTTCAGTACAGAGAGATTGCGTCCCATTCCAGAACAGAAACTTACATTCATGTTCCCCCCACACGAGTAATTCAATTTTGGTAAAGTGGTAGTCCGAATGAGGGGCCAGATAGGGACCATCGTCCACTACTAGATCTAGATACATGTGTGTGTATACCTTCAAGGTCATCGAAGGCTGGTGTTTCAGCTGCATTGAAATGTCCAGCTTAGACAACATACTGTTTCGATAAAGTTGCATATTAAGTGACAGCTCCCTATTTCGACCATCTCATTGAGGTTTGACGATCTACAGCAACCCCAGCACAATTGCATAGCCTCAGCGACACCCTGTGTTAAATGGCTAAAGATTAATTTCACGTCAACTGATGAGTATCAACCAACATAAAGTTTAAAATAAGACAAAAATAGGCCTACAAGAGGGGGAGTAATGATGGGGAAGGACATATTCATCTTTTCATGTCAAAAAGCCGAATAAGGTCTTCCAGTCTCTGAAATTGAAGTATCCCCGCACATTTCTATTACCTTGTTTAAACATCTTTCAGAAATTGTAACTTAAACAATCTTCGATTACCCGTTATTCTGCCTCTGAATTCGGCAAGCTTCCTTGAGGTGCTTTGTGGCAGCCTCTGGCGTTACGAGATATCATCACCAATTGATTGAATTTCAGATTTCTGATTTCCCCGATGAGATATAAATCCCAACAAACCGGGGAAATCACGAATGCCAACCGACTCGATCGGAGGTATTTTGAAGTCAGACAGAGGGAGCGAGCGGGACGTATAACTACATCTAACTTCGAGTCGGTTAAAGAATAAACACCCGAAAGAAGACGATCAACCGAACAGTATTGCGATAAAAGTATTACCTCAACAAACACGGAGAATGTCAACAAATATTGACTGGAAAAGATAAACTACATATGAAAATCGATTTGTGGTAAAAGAGAAATGAAAGCCGAGGTCATGGAAAAGAAGTTGGTTAAGTTTTATGTGGTTGTTTTTCTCATTTGTTGATAGCCTGCACAGTTTTGGAAGAGAAGTTATGAAGAAAAAAATAAAAGGTTTCGATTTCAACTATCATCTTCAGGAAACGAAGCAGTGTGTTTGATGAAGGAAACTAAGACAGGTCTGTTTTGACATCGTCGATTTAGCAGCCGTACCGCCAGTCTGAGTTGACACCGGCTATTTAAACCTTAAAGGGAAAATGTAGTCACCCCAATTTTGAATTAGTTATACCGTCGTCATAATTAATGAATGGCCATTTTAAATCATATTGCACTATATTCGTACTTGAATTGTTAAAATCATGCAGAGTAACTCCTTGGTTCACATTTCATATTCAATATTTATGTTAGGGAACATCACAAGAGATAATTTTGACCCCTTTTTTGCACTTTGGGTTATACGTAATCCAGAAAGCAGTCATGAACTTAAACAGCAATTCGAGGGGGTTTGCAAGATTTTGCAGATATTTTAACAAAAATAAGAACACAGGCTGTCAGCTTAATGATGCATCTACGCTGCAGTTTCGAAATTACAGTTGAACCCTCGTTCCGTCTTGGATACTTCCGATGCCAAATAGGCTTCAAAATCAACTGTGGGGTATTTCTTTGTCGTTTTGGATTGTGTATGTTTATAGAAACATTACAGCTATTTAGTTCACGGTGCGTTCAGGCTTGCTTATGACATTAGTTATTGCGCCCACTGACAGCGACACAATTTGGCGCACGCCCTGCGGGCACTAAAACTATGGTCACCCAATGACTATTTCCTTGCACGATGCCTATGAGTACGTTCTCTCCCCTGCAGGTCCTTATAAGTGAGCTGTGTGCATATCTCTTTTGTAAGCAATCAACAAGTTACTTTAAGGAGTAGGTCTATCAGTCGTACGCCTAGTCACGGGGTGGGGGGGATTCAACCTCTTTGACCCAAGTGAATAAGAAGAATGCCCCAAATCACCTGTTTCGTCAGCGTTCCGGTGTGCGCCTTGACCTCAAGTCCTCGTTACGAAGAAACACACTGAGGCTGGCCCCAGGGCCTCACGCCCATAGGGAGGAATCTGTGGTCCGACGGTGCCTCTAGAGTCATTGAGTTAATGTGGTCTGACCCCCTTCCCCCACCCTCAAGACCAAAACATAGCTACATGCATGGTATCAGAACTGATTTGGTTCACTTTTTCTGCTCTTATTATTAGAACGTGAATGATTCTAACAGTCTAAACGATTGAAAGCGATAAAATCATGTTGAAGAGCAACTTTTCTCGACCAAAATGATTCATTACCCCAGAAAGTAGTCACAAACTTAAACCCCTTCTCCAATCTCAGCAGCTGTCCAGGCAAGGCCGTCACCTTAGACAGCTGCAGTAATTAGGGTAGGATGCAGAATTTTAAAAGGGAGGGGTATTCACCGAGTGCCGAAGGAACGACTGGGCCAAGAAACGGCGATGGGGAAGGGTTAGGGAGATACCCCCTCCCGACATGGAGACTTCTTGAAAATTTCATATGAAACTGTGCAATTTGCACAGAAAATATAACAAGGAAGCGAAGTACATCAAACGGAAGCAACAAACAAACGGTTAAGAAAGGGCTTCCAACTACACATGCTAGTAAAATGACTTGCGATGCCGTACCAATTAAAACATACATTAAACAAAAGCAAGAAACAACTTAGAAGTAATGATAATGATTTAGTAGATGATCCTGAAACCTTCTTTTAAAAGAGAGTATTTTTTGCCGTCTTAATATCATTGTCTAAACTATTCCAAATTTTACATCACTATTAAGAAAGAATCTGTAGGAAATATAATTGCAAGAGAGATTAGAACGAAAATCTTGAGATGACTTAGTGTAATAGGAGTAGAATTCATTATTGTAATTTAGATGGTTAACAATAACAACTGGTAAGGAGACCCTTTACACACTTGTACATGAAAACTGTAACATCAATTTTGTACACATCGAAAACATTTAAAATTTCTATATATGAAAAAGAGTGGTTTGGATGGAGCAAGATCAGGTCCGTAGTCAAGGGGGGCCATGGGGGCGAAGCCCCCCTGAAATTTGTTTGCCCCCCCCGAGAGTTTGAATCTTACCATTGACTTAATACATTTGTACACATTTGGCCCCCCTGAAAAAATTTCGCACCCCCTGGAAAAATTCTGGCCCCCTCCAGTACCTTGTCTGGCTACGGGCCTGAGCAAGATAATCACAATGTGATTAAATACGAACGGCCTTTTTTGCAAAATATGTAAAGATTTACGTAGGATGAGTAAATGTTTCCCCAAAATAATGTTACAGTTGGATAGTTGAGAATGAATTAATGAATCATATATTGAGTTAATGATATAAGGTGGAACAAAGCAGCTAACTTTGTACGGGATTCCCATAACTTTTGAAATCTTGGAACATAATATGTCAATGTGATGCTTCCAGGTGAGATTAGAGTCTATGTAAGATGGGGTGAAACTCCTCCTCTTGAGAAATTTTTGTTTATGTCAGGTGGCTTAGATGCTAAATTTTGAACTGATTACATGTTAAGGAATTACCGCACTTAAGTGATGTTTTGGCAGTGGCATGACACCCCCTCCAATGCTGGTACCATGAGACCGGCATGCTTGTTTTTTTTTCGTAGGATGGCGATGGAAAAATCGGTTTTTCAAAAATTTTTAAATTTGTTTCAAAATCATGGTTAGGGTTAGAATTAAGGTTAGGGTTACGTGGACAAGGGATATTTGACCTGGTCTTTCATAATCCGGCGTCAGAATTACAAAAGGGTTAGCTGAAAAGCTGTTATTTTGGAATTAGGGGTGTGGCACTTTCCAAGAAGCTGATTCGTCCATGGGCATGTTTCTTCCATTTCCATCCTACGAAAAAAAAAAAACCTCTCGACCGGCATAGGGGCCTCCTGGAATCTATGGGGTAATTACGAAATGGAGACGTCAGTAAAATGCTTCTAACTGACATCCAAATAACACTATAGAAGAGCTAACCAAGCACTTCACATAACCAAAAAAAAAAAAAAAACAACAACAACAACAACAAAAAACAAAAAACAAGAAAAAACAAAAAAAAAAAAAACACACACACACACAAAAAAAAAACCCCCAAAAACAACAAAAAAATGTTTTACTAATTTTGAACGAGAATAAATATGAACAGATTCCAATGAGATTATTCTGTTCATAAGAATGTTTCATAATTTATATTCTCTTTTAATGCACTTGTGCCTTTGAGTAAGCTTGTATAAGGAGTACTATACTTCAAATCATGTATGCCTACATCACGCTATCAATGTTGCTCATACTATAACCGTATAAGGTGTCACATGATCGCCTCTTGACGGATGCAAGTCAGACTGAGGTTGGATTTGTACCTCTTGTTTTCGGAAAATAGTTTTCTCTAGAATAATTCCATGCCACGTATCAAAAGCATCCATGCTTCCTTTCTTGAGACATTGGGTTTTCATGTTTTTGGTTTTGGACCTCTGGTGACCTCACATGACCTCTGACCTTTACCAAAAACAGTAGATTTCTTCCTCTCAATATGACATATATCACAAATGTGAAAAGTGTCCATCATTCCTGCCTTGAGATATTGTGTTTACAAGCAATCTTTAAGGATTCCGTATTTTCAACTCTCGTGACCTCAGATAACCTTTGACCTCTACCACAAACAATAGGGTTCATCTTCTGACTATAACGCATCCACATGCCAAGGGTGAAAAGTATCCATGCTTCATAACTAGAGATATCGTGTTTTTATATTTTTTTTGGTTTTAGACATCTGGTGATCTCACATGACCTTTGACCTCCACCAAAACAATAGGGATCTTCCTCTCAATATGGTAAATCCACATGCCAATAGGGCCATTTAGAGCGGGAGTGTACGGGGTGTGACACCCCCATTCACGGATCCAGTCGGCACACTTCTGCACCAGTCCGCAAAATGAAGGGAAGGGGAAGAGAAAAAAGAGGGAAGGATAGAGGAAAAGAGGTAAGAGAAAGAAGGGAAAGAAAAGAGATTGAGAGAAGAAGGGAAAGAAAGAAGAGGAGCGAGGAAAAAGAGAAAAAGAAAGAAAAACGAAGGAAAACAGCGCTCCCGCACTCGCGTGTGTGGTGTGGTGTGGTGTGTGTGTGTTGGGGGGGGAGGCCTCAGGGAGGAGAAATTGGAATTTATAGGTTGTAGTGTAGACGACTCATGTCGTCACAATACATGAAACGTAAGCTATATTCCTTCGGCGGAACTGTACTGCAGCTTATAAGCTCCTCATACATGCCAAAATTTGTTCGTGTCTGTGTGATATCGTGTCAAGGTGAGACGATAAATTTTTACATCAGTCGGAAAAATGAAGAAAGATGGGGAAGGAGGGAGGAAAAGCAGAAAGCAAGGAAGGCAAAACGAGTCGAGTGGCAGCCGAGCATGATTTGAGAAGGAATTTTAGGCAGACCTTTCTACCAACTAGAATTGTTCGGACACCCCATTTGAGCTCGTGTCAAGTCATTGAATCCCCCTTTGGAAAGGTCCACCTGAGTCAACTGAATCGTAATGCAATTTGATGCAATGTACAACGTTTGGGATTAGGGATGGCGCCATGTGAGGGACAGGAGCAGTAGCGCGGCACGAGGGCATGGGGGATGCATGGCCCAAGCGATTTCCGAAAATATTCGATGTTTTTTTTAAATGAACCCAAAAGCCTTTAAGCTATCCCTTTTTGTAGGAGTAAGATGAGGTGTGTTTTCGACTGAGTGATGGATCTATTTTAAGTATTTTCTATTGCAAATCCTTCCAAAAGTATCTAAATTTCAGACGCTCCGCGCGCTCTGACCTTAAAATTCTATTTTTTAAATACCATTTTAAAGGAACGTTTACGGGTTTTATTACAATTCCTTTGCAAAATGTCGGCGCGCTTCGCTCGCAATTGCAACAGTTTACATTGCATACCTCATGATCATTATTAGCACAATAATGAATTGTGCTGGCGCGAGCTATTTTCCGATAAATTAAATTTAAAACCAACCTCAGGCTAGCATGAAGACGATATTTTGGTAATCTTGTGGCCTATTATGGACAACATTTGTAGCGCGACGTTTACGATTTGAGGTACATTACTCATTATACAAGCTTATTCAAAGGTCGCTAAGTGCATTTTCAGAGAATAAGCATAATGAAAAATACCAGTTACTAATCCTCTACACCACTTTGTTACTCCCCTTTTGGTCATTTCCAGTTGGAAGCTGCAGATTCTCGTTCAAAATGAGTGAAACTACTATTCTTCGTGTTATCTCGTAAATTGTTTTTTGCATCATACTAACGTCCCCATTTCCTAATTACCCCATAGCTTCCAGGAGGCCCTATGTCCTTCTCATGGCACCACCACTGGAGGCGTGCCATGCCACAATCAAAATACCACTAATTTAGTGGCCATTTCTTAACATGAAATCACTTCAAAGTTTGCCAAAGATAGCACCGTTTTGCAACTAAGCCACCTCACCTAAACAAAAATTTCTGAAGGAGAGGGGTTTCATCCCCTCCACTTAGACTTCATACCCTTCCCTTATACCCAACAAATATAAGAACAAGTTTTTCAACATATAATCAGTTCAAAACTTTGCGAAAGATAGCATCATTTTGCATCCAAGCCACCTTAAACGAACACAATTTTCTCAAGGGGGGGGGGGGAAGAAAGCCCCTCCCCTTAGACCCTTCCCCTAGGACGACACCCTCTCAGAAGTGGCACAGAAAGCTTCAATCCCGTGTGCAAAGTATCGTAGATACGAATATGAATACTTAACACCGACTTTCAGAGTTTATCTGGCATGAAATTATGACATCATCTCCTGGGTTGCCACCAACCATCAAATCCTGGCGGTTCCACTGGAAAGGAGGTTATATCGAATCCCTGAAAAGAAAGAAGTTTTCAATTTTGTGGATAAGCCTTACTGAATGTGAGAGAGTATGTTATACCCGACGGACGGTTTACCTGTTTTTGCTCCCAAGGAGGGCGAATTCTTCTATTAAAACCTGAAACTGTTTGGTGCGTTTCGCGCGCTTTTGGAATTTCTCTGTTCCATTTCTTTATAGTTCCGTTCCATAAGGCTAAGCAGTGCATAACGCCTTCTAAAAAGAAAATTATATATAGTTTACACAGTTTTCTGTAAAGAACGGGAGTTTAATCCACAACCGTGTAGTTGCTCTCACAGTACGGTAAACGACGACGGCGGGTTTGACCATCATCAGGCAGGAGGGTTCCGGTACAAAAAATGTTATCACCGATTTGGACCTGCCACCCTGACAGCCGATGTATTATACTCTGAATGTGAACCGAAAGCGTTTTGGATGTCAAATTTTTGCCATGCTCGCGCCGCACGTGGGGAGATTCATACCTATAGTGACAAACTTGTGTTTTCTTGATGTACCAAGTCCTTAACCGTACGTAGTGAGGCCGAGGTCGATATTGGTCCTACATGTACAGCATGGATAGCTTTCCAATGAAAATTCCCGGATCCGCCAATGCTGATATGATTGACCCAGCTGCTTTCAAAGTGGTCTGCAAACAGTGTGGCGTGCAGGGACATTTTCCCTCCATATTGTCCCCTCCCCCAGCTTTTTCCAACTAATTCTCATACTTGAAAATATAGGCTAATCGTTTGTACAGGAATAAGCCTCCTAGGCAATGTATTAGACTTTGTACTTTTAAACTGTCTTGAAAAAGCAATATTTTTTCGGCGTGCTTCGCGCACATCCCTTCACTTGTACTTGGCATAATCGGGTCCACTTCCTGTATGACAGCTTGAGTGATAGTACTGTTCCATAGCCTCATACAATCATCCGTTCTCCCAAATCACAATTTCCTGCATCAACAACTCTACCGGATGTTAGTACGAGTCAAGAAATCATAAAGAAGTGTCCAAATTGTGATTTCAGTGGTCTATTCGTTTCCAATTAAATGTCTTGAAAGTATTTATATGCTTCATTTTTATCCCCATTATTTTGAAAATGGTCCAAAATTTCCGTGGGCATCGACCCCTGGCCCCCATTTGGGCTCTACCTCTGGGCCCGACCTGGGGCCAAAAGGCCGGTCCTGGACCCTGCATACACTTGCTCTGCTTACACTTGCTCTGCGGGAGTCATTTCCTACCTTTAGTCGGCAAAGCTTGGCAATCACCCCCCCGCCCATTCAAAATGCCCTGGCGATGCCCCTGCATGCCAAGTACGACAAGTTTCCATCATTGCTATCTTGAGATATCGTGTTTACAAGACAAGTGTCACAAACACACATAGGCCTACATACATATAAAGAAGCTCACACACATACATGCACTCGCTAGCGTGATTACATAGATTCCTTTCACCTTCAGCAAGGAATAAAAAAATGACTTAAAATGCAGTTATTTCCCTCGCGCTTCGTGCGCATTCCATCGTGCATCCTTGTCTTATTATCACATGTAAGCTTGAGCGAGGTTATTTTTCCAGCGCTCCATTCAACTCCTACCGCCACATATCCTTTAGAACCACGACGGTAGCGTATCTGGCTGGGGAAGCCCCTGACGGTTTTTGACAGGAAAGGATAGCTCAGATTACCCACTGTGGAAAGAGCAAAGTGGATGGAAGAAGAAACGGGAAGAAGGAAGGGCATTTTAAACTAACTTGGATAACTTCTGTAATGCAGGATGAAACAAATCATTTAGCACTGTTCTAAAAATGCTATTTTTCAGCGCGCTTAGCACACACCCATCGTAGATAGTTGCGGCAGAGCCAATTCCTTTTAGACATCTTGAGTAGTACTATACTAACACCCACCTCTCCCATCCAACCACACCATCAAATTTACCGACCATTGGTGTAAATACAATTACAAAAAATAATAATCAAGATCCAATTTCGAGGTCTATTTAGAGCGAATTCAATGCACTTTCATATAGTGAATAGAATCAAACCCCCGGGAGAGCTCACTCCGTTCCCGCGGTGCCTTCTGACCCGTTGGGTCATTTCAACTTGTATTCTCCCCTATGATAACATTCTGTAGCGATATGCCTTATATTATATAAATTCCATGTGCCTTTTCTGAGATTCGCGCAGGGCAGTAATCTGAGCGAAATCCCAAGGCTACAGTTCATTTCGGAATTCAGTGGCGTACCTAGGATAGTTGGCACCCGGGCGGATCATTTTTCGTCACCCAGTGTCCCCCTGAGGGAGGAGTCTAGGAGGAGGGGTCTAAGGGAAGGACGTGACATTGATGTAAGGTCGCTTAGGTGTAAACTGGTGCTGCCTTTGGCAAAGCTTCGAAATTATTATGCTTAAAAATTCTGATTATTCTGTCTTTTTCTATGGGGGGGGGGGGGGGGGCATGCTTCCTCTTTTGTGCACCGTACGTTCGATGGCCGAGATGCAAATGGTGGTATCTCTGGGAAAGCTATGGACTAGTTACATGTTTAGAAATTGTCGCTTTGAGCGACTTTTATTATTTTCTTTTTGCTTGGGTGTAAGGGAGGGGTACTGTCTAAGACCCGTCCCCTTTGAGAAAAATTTGCCTTTGTGAGGTTGCTTGGATACAACATTTTGCTATCTTTGATAAAACTCTGAATTGTTTATTTGTTTATATGTTTCAAAAATTCTCATTGAGTAATGTTTTTTTTCGGCTGTGGCATCGCACGCTGGCCGAAGACTGGTACCCGGTGCGTACCAATTTCCCGTCTTAGTGCGCTACCAGGAGGGCCACCATCGGTTGGTACGTAGCGTAGGCCTATCTTTTGTCAAAAAAAAAACCTCCCAGAAACTGAGATTGGCGGAAATGGCACTTTCTCTACCTCCAAAGTCGCATTAAACATCTTTTTGAGACATCATGCTTTAGAAACTTAAGGTTTCAAGAAGACAAGTTAAACTTGAAGAACTTATTCAGTGAAATCACTTTCTAGGAGAAAACAGTACTAAAATATACTTTACAAGTTCACATATTTAAGCATGCAATTAAAGAGAATCATAGGCTATTTTATATATGCATGCTGAGTCATCAGTATAGTGTTCATCGGAAAACAAAACCGATTGATTGCCATAGAGTAGGATATAGGAACTAGAGTGCTCACCCCGAAACAGCTGTGATCGCATGGGTACTCGTCCGCCATACAGTTTGTACACACATGCTCGCACACAGCATAGCTTCTTGCCCCCACCTATAATGGCGGGCTGGTCCCCATCACTGATCTACATGTAGATCAGTGGTCCCCAGTAATCACAGCGGATTTACGTACGCGGTATTCAGTGGCGGATCCAGGATTTGGCAGAAGGGGGGGGGGGCCCAGGTCATAGTGGTTTGTATAAAAGTCCGATCTGGGGGAGGGATCTAAGGGGGAGGCGGTGCACCAGGGGTGGTGGCAGGGTATTTTGATAGGGGGTAAAGTATGTGATGAGTGATCGCCGTCCTGGGGGAGGGGTCTAAGGGGAGGGGACACCCCTCCCCTTTAAGAAAATTTTTGTTAATTTAAGATTGCTCAGATGCAAAATGGCGATATTTTTGGTATAACTTTTGAACTGCTCATACATGGCTGGAAAGTGTTCATAATTCAGTCAATTTTAATTTTTGGTTGGGTGGAAGATGCTTTTCTGGGGAGAGGTCTAAGGGGAGGGGTGTCCCCTCCCCTTTAAGAAAATTTTTTTTAATTTAAGATTGCTCAGATGCAAAATGGTGACGTCTTTAGTATATTTTTAAAACTGATCATATGTGGCTGGAAAATGCTCATAATTTAGTGAAATTTAAATTTTGGTTGGATGAAAGAGGAGAGTAGCCTTTTTGTCCACATATTAGGATGGCAGCTTCCCGAATTGAAGTCTTGTTTTTCCTTATATTACCCTAAATTCGAAGTACATTTCATTAAAGTAAATTACAAAGGTTAAAGAAGACGCTAATGTTGCAGCTAGTTATAGTTAAAAGCCTGAGGTTGTTGAAAATATTCCTCTAAATATTAAAGAATTCTGAAATTCCCTTGCAGGGGTGGTGCCAGGATTTCCCCGACAGGGGGGCCAAGCTCCCCGACGGGGGGGCCAGCAACCCAAAGTCTCAACGAAGGAAATAAAGCGCCTAAACGATGTTTGAAGGAAAATTTTGGCGCGCAAAGCGCGCCGCAAATTTTGGGCTCTTTTTGCAGAAAATTTGAAAAAAATGCGGGCATTTTCCATGGAAAATTTGAAAAAATGGGGCTTTGAAGAAGAAAATTGGAAAATTTTGGGTTTTTATTGAAGAATTTGCCCTAATTTAGACCAAATTTAAGTAAATCGTCGGGGCGACTGGGCGTTGTCGGGGACTACATATTTTATCGTATACATAACAGCTCCCCGACGAAACCGAAAAATTTCCCCGATGGGGGGGGGGGGCCAGCCTTCCCCGACGGGGGGGGGGGGCTATGGCCCCCCTGACCCCCACGCTTGCGCCACCCTTGTTCCCTTGAAAGTAGAAGCAGTGTTCTCAATGCTGTGGGCCCAGCCGGTAATAGACTGAAGTTAGCAATCCAATACAGCGCTCATGGGTAATCCCTTGCAATGCCCGGAAATAGTTACTGTGACCAATATAAGCCAAAATGTTATCAGCCGGAGGTCAGTAACAGAATTATCAACATAAGACTTATTTTCTGAGGTAGGAATTTAAATAATGAACAAATCTGAATTTCACTCTGATACATCACAAAGGCCTATTTAATTGGAGTAGGGTATAGTCATTTGTTTTATGAAGTTGAAAAAAAACTTCAAAAATTTTTGGAAGGGGGGGCCCGGGCCCCCTGGCCCCCCCCTAAATCCGCCCCTGGTATTAGGAGTGTGCACTCGAGTTCCTATATCCTAGTCTATGTTGATTGGCTACTGACAAGTAACGTAGCCAGGCTATGTACCAGTACCACTACCCACAAGCCCTTTGAATTATCACATCCACTTAGGCCAGCAAGAGGTATGGTAAAATAATAATTTAGTGGTCTATTTCTAAAACACATCCAATTTCTTTGCAAAATAGTTAAGCTGTTCATTCTAGTGCTCCGAATTTGTGAATATCCCACGGCTTCCAGAAGTTTTGCCCCTAGGCTATATCTAGGAAGTTGCCTCTGGAACCCATTTATTATGTTAAGAAAATGGTCAAATTATCCCGTGGTCTGTTCAGGCGCTTCGAATGTCCTTCAGAGGTAGTTAAATGCGTCACTCATATGCTCAAAAATTTTGTATACAGCAAAGCTTCCGGGGCAAAGCCCCAAAGGGCCGTTACCCCCGATACCACTAGGGGCCCTAAGACGGGCCCGTGGCCACCCCTCCAGAGGAGGCTTCGCGCTACCGTGGCGCCTATGGCGCCGTTGTCTTGTTCAATCCCTCCAAGTTTCAGAATAAATCTCCGCCAACGCTTCTCAGGTATCTGCTCAAAAAGATAATAGTGGCGAAAACGGGATGGGATCGGGAGAGTTCGTTCCGCATTACTAATGAGATAGCAGACATTATTTGTGTTACAAAAGTGTCGGTACTTAGCTGATGGTATGGGTGGTATTAGCGAAAAAGCCTTTTCGTGAAAACTGGCCTTTATTTGAAGGCGAGACAGGGGCGTAGCTAGGATGAAATTTTTAGGGGGCCTAGGTAACCAATGGGGGGCCGGTACCGCCGAGGGTCAGGTTTGTCAAGACTATCCAAGCGGAGCGCCACCGTCGGTTGGCGCGGAGCGTGCAAAAAAGTTTTTGGCTTTACAAACCCTCCAGATGGCCGGAAACGGCACTTTCCACGTGTTTTAAGCTGCGTGTGTACCCAGCCTTGAAATTCGAATCTCATGTCTGCCATTTCTCAAGTAATGGGAAAAAATCAATCCATGAAAAATGGTAATACACAAGGCCGCACATACACTTTTCTGCTAGAGACAAAAAGTGGGCATTACTGATCTGTGGCCTGGGGGAGGGGACTAAAAGGAACGGGTGTCTCCCCCCGCCCCCCTTGGCAAAAATTTGTAATTTCAGGATGGCGTATAGATAGCAAATGGTGCAACATCTGAGGTATTTCAGCTTTAAAAGGAAAACGAAAAGTAGTTGTGACTTAGTGCGACAAAAGTCATATCTGAGAGCGTGGTGGATATGATTTGAAGCGTGACCTCAGCCATTGAACTCCGTTATGGGGGGGGGGGTAAGGGAGGGGGAAGTGTTATTGCTTATAAAACATTTTTATGACTAAACTGGCACGGTTTAAAAACGTTTTTAAGCCATTGATGATTGAAGCTACCTATAGCAACAACAGCAACATTGTAGCCATGAATAATCGCGCGCAGCGCGAGAATTTTAGAAAAGTAGGCTAGAAATACATCCTAATAGAGCTGTAATTGATTGGTGATGTGTACAGATATAGGCATGAAAATATTGATCTGCCTATTTGAAATTGTTTAAGTTCTATCACTACGATCATAGCTATTTCTTATATTTTTACTGCGTTTTCTCTGTATATTCTCAAAGTTGGAAACGGTGCACTTTGAAAATTTCTGGGGGTAATTCCCCCCCCCCCCCCCGCTGTGTATGGCCGTGGATATAATATGAGCTGAGATAATACAAGAATCATACTGAATTATGCATCACTTTTCATTTATTCTGCCTGCAATTCTAACACATTCACCTTCTAGTATATCTCTGTTACATTTGTCCATCACCCTATCCATAGGCTACACATCCACTACTCAATTACATATCCCCTAGATCATACCATTTAGCTCCAATCTAGGGTTACCATATTTATTTTCTAGCAAGGAGGACATAGATCACTGTCCTGATGTAGGGGTCTAAAGGTGTCCCCTTCCCTCTGGAAAGTTTTCCGGTTTTCAATGGTGTCTAGATGCAAAATGGTGCTGTATTTGTTCACGGACTCAAGTCATCGGAATATTACTTGGTCAGACCTATAATACCACCAGGAAATCTTTCAAACTATTTAACCCGCAAAGCAGAAGTAGGGATCATGTGGGAAACACATGAAATCCGGACCTTGTTGGCAATTTTACGAATCCGCCCGGACGCCAGTGCGAACTAGTAAAAAGAGGACATGTCGAAAACAATCGTCCTACAGTGCACTTGTCATGGGCAAGGAGAGAGACACGATATACTTAAAGGCAGTAGGCAGTCACCCCAAACAGAGTGAGTGTATCCTGTCACTCTAGTTCATGATTGGCCTATTTTGATCATGTGACAATATTTTTGTTAGTGAATTGTGGAATTCAAGGAAAATCTTGCCTTGCTTTACCTATTTTTTGTAATAGTTATGTTCAAAACGTCTTCAGAAGTGCTTTTAATGCAATAAGAGGAGATTTGCAAGAGTTTGCTGATTTTTCAAAGAAAATTTTGGGGCGACTGCCTATTGCCTTTAAGGATAGAATTATTCGAACGCAGTACCTTACGGTACGGCATACAGGCGCGGATCCAGACATTTTGAAAAGGGGGGGGGGGCTGAAAGCCCCCTTGAATATTCTCCTAGATTAACATTATGCTAATTTTCGCGTATTTGTTATTGTTAATGTGGCGAAAAGGGGGGGAGGGGGGACTGAGGCCGGGAAAGCCCCCCCCCCTGGATCCGCGCCTGGCATATTTTGCGTATGATCAGGGAGGTGTAATTAGCCTCCCTGGTATGATACCGTATAGGAATGGTCGTGTAAGAATGGTCTTCAGTGTATGGTTGCCATGTTTTCAGTAAATCAACCAGCTATCCGAAAGGCAGACAGGGTCTAAACCTGACAATGTCACATCCGAACTTTTCGTCGGGACGTTCGCTTCATCGTCCAAGTGAATTATATGCGAATTAAACGACAGTGCAGATAATATACCTAATTTAGTGAAAGTAGGCATTTTAAAGTTATAAGTTGATTTCATACGTGCGCAAAATGTGTTGTTCACACATTTTCTTTTTCTTAATTCTTACACATTTTACTTATTTATTTTTTGAAGGAAATACTTCAAAGTTTATTTCCGTTCAAACATTTATTTTTTTCTTAATTCTTACACATTTTATTAGGATACAAAAAATCTGGGGGGACGTACCTGACGAATATCTGGGGGGCCTAGGCCCCCGACCCCCCGTAGCTAGGCCACTGACCCGAGAGAAAGTTCTTCCCGACCCCAATGTTGGAAGTCCATGCTCTTAAGGCACACTAGCTTACAAGCCGTTTCCATAAAATCAGCTCCCTCACAAATTTGAGAAGCTGAATGTTTCAGTACAGACATTCTCTCTGTTACAAACACATTTCTCGGTAAAGACATCTTTGTGCATTAATGGACGTGCAACATGAAAAAAAAAACATCGTAGATGTATACAATGACCAACTTAAAGGGAAAATACAGTCACCCCAGTCAGAATTAGTATACCCCGTCATCCTGATTCAAGAATGGTTTTTTGATCACGTGACAATATTTCTGTTACTGAACTGTTTAAAGGTGATCGGTCGTCTTGAAATATTGTTTGTGACGTCAGCCTTTTCTTGACATGTTTCTGAGGCGTCACTGTTCAACAGATACACCGTACAAGCGTGGTATAGCTAATCGGTAAGCAAGACGAGACGGCATGTAGCTGCATACCTACTAGGTATACCGATGTCATCATAGCTACTTGTATGGTGTATCCGTTCAACAGTTACGACTACAGAACATGTCAAGAAAAGGCTGACGTCACAAACAATATTTCAAGACGACCGATCACCTTTAATTCAAGAACAATAACTCCTTGCTTTACTTCTTGAATGTAATAGTTATGTTCAAAAACATCCTCAGAGACCTACTTGTAAGGCAAATAACAGAAGATTTGTAAGAGTTTGCTCATTTTTCAAAGCAATTTTGGGGCGATTGCCTATTTGCCTTTAGACTATTGATCCATGAAATTCTAGAAATGTTTAAAGAGACCTCTGACCTGGATTGCCAAGTGCTTTGTTTACATTAAACAATAGCCTGAATAGTCGGCCGTACGTTCGGTCTCTCAACTCGTTTGGTTTATAAAGCCAAGAAGGGAAAAACGAAGCAAATTTCGCTCCTCATGGTTCTTACGGTTCATGCTTACATGCTTACAGTTTAGCCACTAATTCCGTTATAAGAGGGCATCGATACTGATTTGAAAGTGGAAGTCAATTGGATTGACACTTAAAGGTAGGTCGGAGAAAATGACTAAGAGGAGCCCCTCACCTTTTGGAATTTTAGGTAGTATGTGGCAGTGCCTAAATCCAAAATAATGATATAGGCTACATGTTTCAAAACTTTAAGGAACTGTGAACCTTTCAAGATAAGTTTAAGCTGCTGTCTCCCACTCCGTACGGCGATGCATGATCGTCCGCAGGGCATACACACATACACACCCACACACACACAATGGCAAACTAGAGCAGCAATACTGCAGTCTCTCAACCCTAGGGTTAGGGAGTATACCGGTTTTCACATAAATACCAGTTCTAGCAGTACCGGTAATGAAAGTACCAAAGATATTCATGTGGATATTATTACCGTTTCCCGACAAAACTACCAGTACTTCCTTTTGTTCCAAACGAAAATAACTGTACCACTTCTTGTAGTTCATGACATGCGACACTTTCACTATTAAAATATTTCACACAAATATCTCTCTCCCCAAAACGTAATCAACTTTCAAACTTCGGTATCAACTACCATGGTATACACTGTTCACCTAGCACTTGGACCGTGTCAGGGATGAATCTTTATAGCTTCATGTAGTTCATCCCCTTCTGTAAGGAGACTGCCATAATGCATAAATGCAACCAGTTTGTGTAGGGCAGCTGCATAACCAGTGGAGAGGAAGCTATCAAATGTCTTCCCTTCCCACCCCTCCCTGTCCCCTCCCCTGTGAAATTGGTACGCAAAAAACGAAGTACTGGATAAAAATTACACCATCCATTTGAAGTTTAAATGTTGCTTAGTAGTGCTGAATTGTGTACTGTACTTTAAGAATTGAAATTGCAAATTCTAACATTGATTCCCTCATCACTATGACAGGCTGTCAACTCTGTTTAACGTTAATTACAATAAAGTGCTAAGCATTTTGTCATATTTCATAAGTTGGACCCTTGGGTCCATATTTAGCCATGGACCCAAAAATCATGAAGACCCTGAAGGTTCCACTAACAGAGTAGGGCCCACATGGAACCTTGGATGAAAACTTCCAGAATACCATAAACAGATCACTAACCAAGCATCATTATAACAGGCCGTCAACTCTGTTTAACAATAACTGGAGGAAAAGTTAATCACTTTGCAATATTTCACAAAATGGACCCTCTTGGGCCTTGGACCCCAAATTCCTGAACCCCTGAAGGTACCACTAACCAAGTAACATTATGACAAACCATTAAAATTGTTCAAGTGAATCTGTAGGAGTATGCAATTTGAAGAATTTCATAAGAATGTGACATAGGGCCCACAAGGGACCTTGTCCAAAACTTTTAGAAAACCATGAACAGATCACTAACCAAGCATCATTATGACAGGCCGTCAACTCTGTCTAACATTAACTGGAGGAGGGGTTAAACATTTTGCAAATTTCACAAAATGGGCCCTACTGCCCATCTTGGGTCATGGACCCCAAATTCCTGAACACCCTGAAGGCACCACTAACAGAGTATCATTAAGACATTAAGGCAAACCATCATCACTGCATAAGAGAATCTGTAGGAGAAGAAACATTTTGAAAAATGTCATAAAATGGGCCATAGGGTGCACATGGGACCTTGGACCAAAACTTTCAGAAAACCATACACAGATCACTAGCCAAGCATAATAATGACAGGCTGTCAACTCTGTTTAACATTAACTGGAGGAGGGGTTAAACATTTTGCAAATTTCACAAAATGGACCCTACAGCCCATCTTGGATCATGGATTCAAAATTCCTCCACACCCTGAAGGCACCACTAACAGAGTATCATTATGACAAACCAGCTCAATGTACAAGAGAATATGTAGGAGAAGAAACATTTTGAAGAATTTCATAAAATGGGCCATAGGTCCCACATGGGACCTTGGACCAAAAATTCCTACACACCTCAAATTGTCCACCACCCAAGGAATATTGTGTCCAAGTTTCAAGCAAATCCATGAAAGCATGTGGAAGTAGAAGCCTTTTGAAAAGTGAGACAGACATTTTCAATGAGACAGACATTTTCTCCCCCTACAGTTTAACATAAGCTCTACCCACACTTTGTGGGTTGAGCTAATAAGACTATAATTTATGGCTCTTTAAATATTAACTCAGATTATGGTCTGATGAGGGGTGACAGTTGGTGAGGAAAGTGGATGGCAAAGGGGAAGAGTTTAAGGGTTATCCAAATAACAATTCCACGGAAGCTACTCACTGGTTGTCGCACAGAAGAGAGTAATAATGAGTAACTTCTTACACTGAAACAGTCTGAGTATTAGAATTCTGGTATACTGTCATTAGGTTTCTCTATTGTGTATGGAGTACTGGTGTGTACTCTGATACTTTCATGTGTTTTTGTAGGGACCTTTTTTATGTTTTCAAGTCAAAAAACATGGGGAGGGTTAATACGCATTTTGATCTCCCATTCAAAAAGTGGGGAAATGTCTACTGCCTCCAATGGATGCCTTGAGGCAAATGTTATTAAAAGCTTAGCTGGCAAAATTTTTGATGGGTACTCTGGAGGCTATGTGTGAGTGTGTGCATATGGGAGGGGGCTATGCCAGACTGGTTTCATGTTATATGGACATGGTGCATACATGGGGCAAGATGATGTAGATGTATACCTCCCTAATATGCATCTACTGCAAAACAACCTCCTGCACATTGAAAATATGGGTATAAAACTTTCACACTCCAGTAAACTGGCTAAGATGACCAAAAGTAAATTTAAGTTATCTTTGATATTTTTCGAAAGTGGTAAAAAAAGTTTCTTCTTTTAGCCTATTGTTTTGATCTTGGCTCGTTAAACTTTGATAGTTTGCCCTGTATGGTTAATAAAATTTACAAAATTTCAATACCCTGGGTACTAAAAAAGCATCTGAATTTTTCAGTGAAAAGAGGATATCTGAAGCAAACATGAAACAATGGTCATGAATGTGAAACCATGGCTTCACACCTGTTAGGGACATATTCAAATTTGATTGAAAATGTGATTACTACAACTCATAATATATCGGGAATGGAACACAAAAATGCTAATATTAATATCAATATCAAATTCTGCTTGAGTACCAAAATCCAATTGGGTCTGGATGATTTTTTTAACTTTTTCCCCCATTGTTATGAATAGACAGAAAAATGAGCGGGTCACATGATGATGATTTCCACAATATAATTTTCAATACAGTAATTCTGAAAACAATGATATTAGATAAAAGATAAAAGCGACCAAAATTATACATCTCTATAGTTAAAACTAAAGACGGTATTCACATAGTCAGCAAACGTGGGATTATGCATAATTCTATGGGCATACAATGAAACACATCCAAAACTTATGAAAAGAACTCAACTGAACTTTTCCAAAAATGTTAAGGAAATCTAAAGACAAAAATGTAAAATTCTAAAATAACAGTAGTTAAAAATGCCCTCTTGAGGTCAAGAGCATTTCAGACATGAAAGAATTATAATTCAGTAATGACAGTGATAATAATAAAGGTCACCTTTTTGCTCAAAAGGTACATATTGAATCCTTTAATCAAATAGGGAGTAACATATGAACTCGCTCAGACAGGAGTGCTACCACCATGACAGTCTTAAGGCAACCATCATGAGTGTGGGAACCTGTAATGATAGTGGGCAACCACAGTGACAGTGGGCAATGGAAATGATGGTGGACTACCATGAAGATAATGAAGCAAACCCCATGGGAGTGGACAATGATATGACAGTGGGAACCACCTTGGTAGGAGGCACCCACCATGTCGGTGGGCAAATATCATGAAAAGCTGAGGCTGAAGAGATAACAACCATGTGTGTCACCAAGTCAAGCAACATCACCATGGATCAAACAATTTATCACTTTGACAATATTTCTGTGACAGTGGCCTTTAATTGGCAACAAGCTGTCTTTTGGTGGTAGTCCATTACCATTGGTTCTCCCCAGACTTGTAGTGGGTACTCATACTCACGGTTTTGCACAACTGCTTTTACTTATACTCATGGGAATGGTATTGTACTTGTACTTGCAGTCACAGATTTTGGATGATATATGCACTGTGGCTCATGCAAAATTTTGTACTCGTACTCATAAAAAGACTTGTACTCACAATCACATACTCCACTTGTACTCATACTCACAGCAATGTACTCACACTACAAGTCTGGTTCTCCCAGCCCATGTCTTTAAAACTCTGTTTACCTGACTAGCTGAATGAGAAGGAGATGTGTATAGATTTCCTCCTTGCTCTATTTTTATGAGATGAGTGACAAACATTTCAAGAACTGTTGCCATCACCTCCTTGGAGACTAAGAATGTGGGATGTAATTACAAGTGACTTAGTGGTCCCACTCTAGGAAATACACAAAGAAATGAATTTCACATGTTTCAACATCCACATATTTATAAATAATTCTCATAAGGGTTATATTATGCCACATAAGACATAGTTTATAACTTCACTACCTACAACAAAATAAATTTGTCCAAACTAATATGAATAATACATAATTTTTTAAATGACATTGACTTAACCTCTCCAAAACAGCTTATGATGATGCAGCCATCTGAGGTCAATGTTTTCTCTCTTTTTGTAACTTCTATTGAGATATGATGTATGATTAATATTATTGTAAGAAACCTCACCCCCTGCCCTCCACAAAAAGCCTTGATCAACTGGCTCCTGGTAAAGAACACTAGACTGAAATACTGATGTAGTATAAAGAAAGGGAAAAGTTACAGTATATATAAAGAAGAATTTAACTGACTGACTAACTGAAAAAAGTTTAAAACATTTAAAAGAAAAATCACAGATCACTAAAAGACAGTGTATTAGAGCCACCATGCACTATGCAAACACTGGACTGCACCTTTTTATGAGTTGTAAGTTTTTATGAAAACAAAACAAAAAGATCTGTAATAATTGATTTCATTGTTACACTTCTCACTGAATTTGTATTCCTTGACTAGGTTTTGACTGGAGTAACACATGACAGACTGAATTTTATTCCTTAATTTCATTTAGGTTTTGACTGCAGTGCTACTCTGCCAACAGAATTTGATGTCCTTCATTAGTTTTTATAGCAATATTACCTTGCAGACTGAATGTGATTCCCTCAACACATTTTTGATTCCAGAAACCTACTAAATTTTGCTTCCTAACCTACGTTTGGCTTTCCTTAGTTTTTTATTGCAACGTTTCATTGCAGATTGAATGTAGTTTCCTCAACAAGGTTTTGATTTTAGAAACCTAATAAATTTGGCTTACTATTAAACTTTAATAAATTTTGCTTCCTAACCTAGGTTTGGCTTTTCTTAGTTTTTATTGCAATGTTACTTTGCAGACTGAATGTGGTTTCCTCAACAGAGTTTTGATACCAGAAACCCACTAAATTTGACTTCTTTACCTAGGTTTGGCTTTCCTTAGTTTTTATTGCAGAGTTACATTGCAGACTGAATGTAGTTTCCTCAACAAAGTTTTGATTTGAGAAACCTAATAAATTTGGCTTGCTAACCCAGGTTTGGCTTTTCTTCATTAGTTTTTACTGAAATGTTGCTTTACAGAGGGAATGTGATTTCCTCAACAAGGTTTTGATGCCAAAAGCCTACCAGATTTGGCAAGTTGCTAACCTAGGTTTTGATTGCTGTACTGCACAGCAGACTAAATTTTTTTCCATTTCTACAGGTAGGCCTTGGTAAAAGTGTTATACTACAGACTGAATTTGGTTTCCCCACAGAGGTTTGATTGCAAAAGGTTACACAATTTGGCTTCCTTACCTAGATTTTGATTGAAGCATTACACTGCAAAGTTTGACATCCTATGTATGTTTTGTTGCAGTACTGCAATGCATACTGAATTTGGCTTCCTTACCTAGGTTTTGATTAGTGTTTGACTGATTATCAGTATTCTCCATCAGTATCAGCTGATATTCCCCATTTTTGTCCACTATCGGTATTGGTAAATTTACCTTAAATGCCGAAATCATCTGAAAGATATTTATTGTCCTATATATCATGAAAATGGAACACTATTTAGAGTATTTTTGAATCAAAATGAGACAACATTTAGTTGTGCTCCCTGGTAGCTAATGCTCAGTATGCAGAATGCTTACTTCCTAAATATCAGTATCGGATCAGGTATCAGAGGATATTGAGAACTAAAGTATTGGTATTGGTAATACTGGCTACTTGCAGTATCGGTACAACACTAGTTTTAATTGCAGTTGAATAGTAAAACTGAACTTGGGTGCCTTGCCTAGGTTTTGATTGCAGTAATGAATATGGCTTCCTGACCTCGGATTTGATTGCCATGTTACACTTCAGACCTGATATGGCCTCTGATGGACTGCAGTACCGAATGTGGCTTGTAACCTAGGATTTCATCAGGGTGTTACACGGAAGTGTTCCAGTGCTGACTGCATTTGGCTTCCCTTACTTAGGTTTTGATTGCAGTTTAAGGAGAAAATTAATCCGAAGGAAGATAATAAACACAGGAAAACATTCTGGAGTTGTTAGGAGAGTAGCTACATATTTTTCCTCTCAAGTTAAAAGGAACTCATGAAAATTTTGGAAACCTCTTCCATGCAACATGTATGTTTTCCATGTTGACATAAAAGTCTTTGATACTGCATAGTGCATGTTGGCTGAAATAAAATATTTCATAACTTCTTAAAATGATTGATTTTGATTTTGATAACATTCATAAAATGAAGTTGATTCGATGTTATTTTGTTACAATGGTACGATATACTGAAAAAAAAACATGTATAATCATCTTCATTGAATTGACCTACACTATACACATACATATATATAGATATATATTACTATTAAGATTCAGTTCAACAACTGTGGAGAGTATTTCACATTGGGTTTTCATCTAGAAATATTTACTAGCACAATTTACGGACTTTTCCTGTACAAAAAACAAAAGCACCATGCAATCAAAATATAGCTCACATGCATAGTCCCTATAAAAATCCATAAATATACAAAAATATTGATATGAATACATGCAGCTTTCTGTATTAATTTCAATTGACACAGGCTGAAGATTGGCTCCCAACCAAGGTTCTTATATAACCCTTTTACAACACCTGGTCCAATAAAACACATAATAATGGCAGCCACTAAAACAAGTACAGAACTGTTGCTGGTTTATTCACCTCGGGCAGAGAAGAGTGACAACCTCTCTGCATTCTTCTGGTGGGGTGCAAATTTGGTGGATAATATTTTATACAGTGGGGTTTTTTTAAAATTCTAGCTTTCCATTCAAACAATCTACAGGAATTTTGTAAGATGAATGATTAATTTTTTTCTTACCAAGGTGTATAGATTGGTACATGATAAGTTCTTTCTACTATACCCCTCACAATATCATATAAGTTTTTCAAAGTACAAGAAAATTTCTACATAATTTGCCTTATGTCGACAAATTTTCCTGCTGAAACATTTTAGAGTGAGACTATAGGCACACGGTAACTGAAAGTTGAAGAAAGGGCTACAGGTATATTGCTGACCAGATACATGACTCACCTTTAAATTCTTTCATCATTCCTATCAAGAAAAAGTACATTTACTTCTTAAAATTTTGCCTGTAAACAGTACTTCCAAATTTGGAGAGTTGAAGAATAATGTTACTGAAAAACATCCTTAAAGAATGGTAGGTGGACAAAAGTTCACAAGGAACTGTTTTTTAAAAGTTTATTTTTCACAATTTACAGTAGCCCATGAAACTCTCTTACCACTGTATACCTTTGAGTCAGACTCTCTAAAATATGAGCTAAGGTAAGAAAAAAAAAAATGATAAAAAAGATATGTTGTGCTTCTGGATGTAATTAATGATTTTTTGAGTTTTGCAAAAGAAGGTACATATAAATACTTCAGATAATTTATATATTATTTATATATACTAGTCATAAAAGATGCATAGGAAATTAATATTATTTCACTTTTTGGCCAAATGTACAATTTTGTGAAGGATTATATGCAAGTGTACTTTTAAATTTGAACCTACCCACATGAGTGTAAGGTACATGTAAAATATACAAAATGTATCATGATGGCTGGGAATAATTTTTTTTTTTTCACCTCATGTACATAAATGAACAGGTTAGTGCCTTAAACCATTTCTGCTTGGTTAAATCTCTCAATGCTGATAAAAAATATAACTGACAAGAACCAAGTAATTGAGTTGTATAAATAATTTACCACATAAATAATGTTACAGTTTTGTCAACATATCTTCTAGTCACTCTTTGTTCAGTTTCCACGGTAACACACAAATGAGGGCTGGGAACCTAAATGTCCATACACCCACATTTAATACCAACCCAAGTGTATTTCTCCAGGACTTGTGGGTCTTAATGGCAACTCTGTCAGAGAAAATGTGAAAATACTAGGATTTTCTTTGCAGAAACCAGCCTTGACTTCGAAAGTGTTCTTTATAAACTGCCATCAACATTACCAATAGTGACAAATTTACAATCAGATTCCTCCAAATTATTTAAAATTGCTTGATTGCAACACAATGGCCTTCTATTGTACTCCATTCTTTTTTGCCAATAAACTGTTTACATTGGCCATTAAAAGTACATCTCACAATCTTCTGTCTTCTAACTGTAAACTGTTTTGCATAAACAAATTTGTGCATTTCCAGCAAAGTTTAGCCAAGGCTTTCCAAAGCTTCAGTACTTTTTGCATCCTGTAAAATCTTTGATCCCTTTTTGAGACCTTACAGCACAACTTGTTGTTTTCAGAAAACTAAATTTAGAAGTTTGGGAAAAGTTCTACTTCTCTCAGTTTAAAATTCTAATTTTTCAGTCTTCATCTAGATACTAAGTGTTAACCCTTCACAAGACTGCACCTGAGTACAAACTTTCTCAAAATGGGATAATATGACTCATTTCACCACCCTAAGAACATTCCTACCTTTTGAACTTAATACTCTACACAAACTTCACATGATCAAGATGTCATATTTACATTACAATCTCAGTGGAATAAATCAGAGTTTTCATTGGACAGTTTATGTAAATATTTCCACAAAATACAAGCTTTCTACAATGAAAATATTGACATCCAGTCCTGAACCATCATCACAGATGACAGGATACAGATACAATTTTGGTGGTTTTATACAACTACAGACGTTATCCTATGAAACAATCTAAACATATTGTTGCTTGAAGAGATACCACAGCACGATTTAAGTGGCAGCCATCTTGTGGGGCATCTGTGGTACAAAAGAGTGTGAACTTGTACACATGATGCCACACCAAAGTGAGTACATTCCATTGTTTAATTATTTTTCCTATGAGGTAGTACTAAAAATTCTGTGCTAGGTCACCAAATCTGTTAATTATTAAGGGGACAAATGCATTACAAGCATCACATAGGTCAAGCATGAAAAGCAAAACTCCTAACATCCCCCCACCCCCCCCCCAGCCCCCAATCCACAATTGTTGCACAGTTTGTACAAAGTGGAAACAATTTCTTCAACTCACTGAAAGGTATTAAAGTATGGGAGGAATTACATGGTTTGGCAGATAAAACAAACTTGTCTGTTTACAGGAAGCAATGACTTATTTAAGGAGCTGATGAGGGGGACCAGGACATTTCACCCCCAGTCAGAGCCTCCTTTACATAGGGAAGGGAGAGGAGGAAATGGGGGGGGGGGGAGAAGTACAAGAGACGAAGGTTTCCATAAGGAAGAACAATGAGTACCTAAAAACTAAATATTACGATTTCATTAATACCATCACAATAGTCCAATGAAGGAGACACAATGCTAAAACACTAGTAAACAACCTATTATTTAGTCACTGTTTCTGATTAACTTTCTCAAAAGCCTTTCAGAATTTTACACACAAAATCACTCTCACTTTGTCCCTTTTCAAGATTTGCTTGAAGAAATCACTTTGACAGACTTCATTAAAAATAATATCTCTGTTACCTCCCACATTTCTGCTTGATGCCATGACATATAGCAAATCAAAACTGTGAAGCTGACATTTTAGAACCAACAAAGCTCTGATAGAAGCACTGTGATAGTAATGTTGGCTGACTTTTGTTAAACACCCTGAGCAGGTGCACTAGTAATAAAAAGTTACAATTAAAAAAAAAAACTGATAAATTACCCAGTACTAAAATAGAAAACTTCTGTATCAAATCTTTATTAGGGTATGATACAGAAGCTCTCTGCCAGTTTTAAGTATTGTAAGATAAGTATCTTTATTTTATTGCTGTTTGACGTTCATGTCTGGGAGAATCACGTTTATTTATATTCAGTGTTCTGATTCATATTGTTGAATCCATAGTGCTATCACATAAAATGGTTTCCCAGAACTGAAGAGTGATGGTTAAAAAACAAAAGACATTCCCAGGAAGACACAATAGTTGGTATAATCTTTGTGACTAACAGATGGGTACCAAAGGCTTCTGGATACCACACAAGTGACTGTATGAGGTGAGGAGAGATATCATGGAAGAAATTAAATGGGGACAGTTATTGTCAATGTAGAACAAAAATGTACATGACAGAATAGCTGCAGGGAGTGGTGGAGAAACAGTATGAGGGCACAGAGATTAGATGCCAGAACCCCTTTTTTTTGTCTCGATAATCTCATGGGGAAATGGTAATTACTTTGTGTTACTTTAGGATTATATACAGTACATGTTAGTTATTAAATATTCCAGTGTATTTCTGAAGCTTTCTCTGATTTGGAGACTTTATTATACAACCTATTTGCTCAGAGTAACTGCTTTCCAATATGATGGTAGCAACTGATAGTTGCTAAATGAAAAGCAACAACTATCTGGTGAACATGAGAGGGATTACCAAATGATGACAGCTGCAAGAACAGATACTCCATCATGCTTATGACTCCTTGAACAATACTTAAAGACAGATATTCATCATCCCAGACAGTTCGAATTCTCCCGACTAGGTTACATTTAGCCCCACCCAAAACTATCTTAGCTTCTTCCTCTGCAGACAAAAACCTATTTTATTGCTTAAGGTGATATCCTGGTGAGCACACAAGGCCCTAATGTGTAATCACGACACTCTTTGTGCATGCTATGTAATATGAGCTACTCTGCATCTTTTGAATTTTTGTATAAACTCTGATGTCAATCAGAGAGCAGTCACCAATTGAAACGTTTGCTTACCCCCAAGTAAAGTCATACTTGGGGTGATGAGTATCTGTATTTAACCAACAGCACAACCCAGCATCTGAGATAAAATCAACATTACAAGAGCATCAACAGCTTCTCAAAATTGGAGCAGGGGATATGACCTTGACCATAACTACCAAGCTCAAGCACAAATCTCAAAGCCCTATGTGAAAGATCCAGGACTCACTCAATGGTCCTCGAAAAATATGGAGGCCATGTGACCTGTGGTGCAATCTGAGGCATTTTCCCACGATTTTAATTCATTAAATGGCTTTTTCAACTTCTGAGCTTAATTTCATTGAATCACCTATTGCACACTACGGAATCAAACATTTGCATACTATTTTCATTAGGGTTCAGGAAAAAAGTGTGTATGTTTGTGTGTGTGTGGGTGGGGGAGGGGAACAGTTCCCTCCACTTTCAAAAGTGTGGGGAAGGGGACATGTCCCCCTACCTGTTGATGGCCATGCAACATTGTATTAATATTCCCAGTGAAGAGCTAGAATTTGTGATCAAGAACTAGGCTTCTTTTTGTAAATATGGTTCCAGCAGCGATTAACTGACAAAAAAAAAAATCCTCTAAAACCAGGGCAACCTACAGTCACAGTACCAGGACCCAGCTAGGAAACCATCATTCTGGGCTCCCTGCACATCTAGAAGAGCCCATGGCTACACCGGGTCTAGCCAATTCTAACCAACTAACTACCTGTCCATGGCCCTTAAATTTGCATGTATACTATGTTTAATTTTTTTTCTTATGCCATCATAATTTATTGGACAGCATAATTATAGTTGATTCCCTCAAGCAGTTTGTATGTTTAATACATGACTACCCTACTCATATTAAAGTTTTTTCTGTTAAAGTTCAAACCATTATGGAAGAACTGACCAGAAACAAGAGATATGATCTAGAGGAGTTATAGATCACTAACCCGTCAAAGACAGCTAAAACTCACGAATACATCAGTAAAGAACTCTCAAACCACTATGGCATTATGGGTAGTAAATAAAACACCTGAGTAGTCTACATATCTATATGATGAATATGTGGGTCTTCTTTATACAACCAGGTCTGGTGCACAGCCTCATCGCATCTGAGCTTGACTTAGGCAGTTCTGTCAGACAGAGGTCTCCCGAAAGATGATTATTTTCTTGTTACTGTTTGCATTGCTGGTTACAACATTCCTCGTAGACACTGTGGAAGAGAAGGCAATTATCTCACACATTAGTGAACAATAGCTAGTTACTTATTGATAAAACAATCCAGTGTCCTACTGAACCATACTGGATAATTTTTGTCCACTCCTTACCACCCCACAACACCCCAATAAACACCTCACACCTCAAAATTAAAGAAAACATAACATGTCCAGCTCAATAAAAACAGACTTAAATTAGGTATGACTGGAAATGATGAAAAAATTATCAGTAGAAATGTAAACACATCTTTTTTTTCCCCCAAGGATTTAATTAATGGAAAGACTGAACAAGCCTGTCAAAGCTACAAACGACTGATCTTGACTTCAGTTACACCAATATTCATTGTAGTGGAAGAATGGAAAAAGAGGATCAAGCAAACTTGGAATCTGAATAGAACCTTTTCTGAATAGAAATTACAAAGCATTGTGGGAAAGACTTTTAGCGTGAGTAGTTTTTGGCCACAATAAAATGCCATTGACAAAACAGATGCATACCAAAACTCTATCCCACAATCCTTTGTAATTGCTACTTGGAAAAGGGTCTATTAAAGGGTTATGGTCAGGGATGTAACTCTATGAAATGACAGGATCCCTGCCACTATCTTTTGCTTCCAAGTGCCTCTGTGCCATCAAAAGTGTGGGCATAAAACAAACACACATCTGTCATGAGTGACATAAACTTTCTTTGGCTTTGACTTCAAAACCAGATACTTCCTAGCATTTTCAACATCTAAGATGTCACATACATATTTACCGAACATGTTTTTTCCTACTGACTACAGTGCATGAACATAAAAAGTATTCATTCCAAAAGCATGAAATTGTATCACTGCCTGGTTCACATGTTTGGAAAACCCCCTAGAAACTGCCACAATTCACAAGTCCACAAGATCAAGTACGACCCACTTGAGTACTGCGTGCAACCAAATTCTCTGGTAATCAATTTTAATGTGACAGAGTATATTTGTGACAGAGTGTATTTGAATATAACACATCAGATTTATAACTGGTAAATACCAAATGAAAAGTAAATTTACAAAACTGTTTAGCTTGCCAGAACCTCTCTCATCCACTTTTGTACTTGAAAATCTAAAAGCATGAAAATTATCAGACTGTGATTGCTCAAACAATGAACTCGACACAGCAACTACAGCTGTCAATGTGTGCAGAGTACCTCCTAATACATCCAAAGACAAGGAAGGGGTAAACCTCACGACCTTTGAATCTAGCAAGTAAAATCACAGCTGTTTGGCAGCAGAGTATGTTAACACCCTACAACATATTTCTACAGTTGTAGTGTATGTAACATTTATGGCTATTTTTGGGACTTCAGTTTATTGCCAACATCTCTGGTTTGTGTTTTTTTTTTAAACTTTTCTTCTTGTGGCCTTTTCTCAAGACATAGCAAAACTACTGAGTTTTCACACAGTGTTAAAATACCCGAAAGAGGAAAAAAATTTGGATCTGAACTTCCTTTCATCTGTGCAGTCCAGTTGATTTTTGTCAGACAGGTATAATACACCTTATGCACTGACATCACACTGACGTCATTTTGGGTAAAAACAATGAAGCACACGTGCACGAACGGCGTGGATTTCGCTGCATGTGTAGTAGACTTACGCACGTAAACGATTGGTTGACAAATCAGCTGTCTGCATTTACTGGTGTAACTTGCAAAGATACACACTTTTCCGCCATTTTCCTCCAAAAGAGGGAGCACTTTCTCCTTTGTGACATCATATGCATAAGGTCTATAGATACCTTACAAATCTTGAGTACGTTTAATAGTGAGAAAATTGGAAGTTTAAAAAGTGATTTCTACAAAAAGCATTGTGAGTACCTCACTCTAGTCCCCTTCCTCAAATGGTGAAATACCTCCTTCCATTACTTATAAAATTTTCGTCAAATGTAATGACTCTTCAGCCCCCCCCCCCCCCCCTTCCCACCATCTAAACTTAAGGAACTGATATATCACTCCTTTGTACTTTTTTATCTAAATGCTTCAATGGTCTGCAGCAGATGAGAAATACGTAAATTCTCAGAAGGACGAAGTTCACAGTTCCCTTTTTTTCACACACCTCATGTTTTATGACACAATTTATTAAATTTTTGTTTACATTTATTACCTGTCATACTGACTCTTACTTTGAACTAGTTCTATATTATGACCCTTTGTGGTTTGAAATTTAAATATTCGAACTCAGGTGTCAGCGTGTACCTTGACTACACCTTAACAGGTTTTCATGACTTCATTACTTAGCTATTATCATTAACTTCAATACACCAATATCTTTTAGTTTTGGGTGAGTGTCACTAATGAATCATTTGAGACCTCTTGAAACCTGTTAAGCCCTTAATCACCTACTATTTTACACAAACACTTAAGGAAGACTCAGTCGACCGAGTGGGTTAGTCAACAAGCCTGACCACTTGAGGTAATAAATTGGAGATTGTTATAGTTCTACTAATGGGATGATCTTAGCAATAGTACACTACACCATTTGGCGTACTCTATTAAATATTTTTGCGGAATGTGTTTGTGTGGAAGACAGATAAAACAGCTGAATCAGCGACATCACCTGCGATGACAAATTTGCTCCATGACAATAAAGAAATGGCTGTATGATTTATTGATCTAAATGCATAACTGTAGTTCTACTGTACAACCCACCAGACATAAGCTGACATTAAAATGCCATCACATGATTTACAACCTCACACAACACTGCCATTTAATTTATCATAACTGCTCATGGGCAAAAAATAATATTTACAAAACAATCATTAACTTTTATTTCAAGTGGCAATGCCGCAATAGTTTCTATGGGATGAATTGAATACTGTTTGTTCCCCTCTCTTGTAAAAACGAGGTAACAGGTTGCCAGAAAAAGTTCATTTAAAAAACTACTCTAGAAAACAGTGTAGTTGTGTCAGAGGTACAGGCAGTTGTTCTCGGACAGGGTAAGGATTAGGTGGGGGGGGCAGTATAAGGATTGGGTGGGGGGGCAGTAGGGTAATGCAAATCTTGGTACCACTCTAGAAACTTTAACTTTAAGAAATATGTGGAATGTCCAGTGGTATCATTTTAGAGACACACAAAAAATGCTTTCCCAGTCCAAATGCAATGTTTACAGCACAGGGTATAGATGAGATGGTGTAATGAAAAATTTCACCTTCAAGCATTGCTCATGTAGTATTTGGCAGCCACACTTCCCTCCCTACTCCTTCCCGGCCCCCTCACACCACTGCCTAGGATGGCAAGTTATCAACCAAAGCCAAAAAGCAAATGGTCCTAACACTACTGTACGAGGACTTTTGAGAAAGGGAATGCTCTTTCACAATAATTTTCACCATTTTCAAAATAAATTCAATAGTGCCATTGATTGAAAGACAGCGGCAGACCTTGAAAAAGGCAAGCTACTTAGCCTGTCAAAGGTGAATAAAATCTTTTGCAAACTCATTACCAAACATTAACTGTTCCCAGTGTCTCACTTCAACTTTCTTTTTTTTTTGGGGGGGGGGGGGGGGATTTACAGGTGCGTGTAGGGGTGAACTTAAACATTTCTTGTTTTTGACACTGATGATTATGTCAATGACAGTAACTGAAAGAAATTAAATACTAAACACAGCATTTCACTTTGTACAACATAAAACACAGAGAAATGGAAACTTAAAATTCCGGTCAATAACAAAAAGAAATGCTGGCTACCAGGCTGCAAAGGAAAGTAACATTCCATCACCAGAAACAGAACATATGTAAGGACAGCACTGAGACAGCTATAACTGCAACTTACCAAGATGCTTGGATCAAAACAAAATTGTACTTCCCTAAAATCTGAAGAGAGGTTTAAAGTTACATCAGAACTAACTACTAAGATGGAAAAGAGAATGGATGCATAGCAACAATAGTACATCTATATGGCTTTGAACATTGGGGGCCTACTAAAGGATTAATAGACCACTTCAGTAAGAAATAGTGAAAGACTGTCTGAACCCCCACTAAGTCTCATTTATATACAACCTTTGACCCTGCTTTAAACAAAATTTGAAAATATCGGCATGGATCAAAAGCTTAAACGGCAGGCAGTACTTTGGTTTGTGTGAGATGGGATGGTTAAGAACACAGCGTAAGTTATCAGCACAGTACTGTGACATTGCGGACATGGACACAGGGAGCGGGCAGTGGACATTCTTATTTATAAGGTTATTTGCTTCTTTAAGCTATAACATACACATATAAATTGCAAGACGAGCCATGGCAATTCAAAGAATAGTAGGTGTGTGTTAATTATCAAAGCCTAGTGGCTGGCACAAGAACAATACCCCAATAAACACTGTCTCTATAAATGATATTTCAAGAAAAGTCCATCACATATAACACAAAGACAAAAAGGGCTTACTTTGCAAACTATATACAAGTAGGCAATAAAGTACCCATATTATCCAAGGAACATCCAACAAAACGTTATGGCACCTGAATATTACAACAGACCTCATTTCCAAATCCTAGACACACCTCCTGAATAACAAAAGACAAAGCATGTTTCTCATGTTATGACAAGACACCAGGAGTTATGCAGAATAATGCTTTTATCAGGCCTACCACACACTTTTGACAAATACTCTTTGTAACTTTGTTTCTTTCTTTTTTTTCTCTCAAAAAATAAAGCTTGTATGACACTTGAAAGCTGTTTCTCCCTTTCATTCAGGTTTAAGGAAATCAAAAAAGACATCCTTTGTATCCAGCTTTGGAATCATGTTTGACACAATCATGAGGCAAACTTTTTCTTAACTAGATTCTGTTTGAAAGTTGTAACAGTAGACAAAAGTTAATCTATACTTCAGGGGAAATTCTTAGTTTTTCTTTTATTTGGTTTGCTTGGCAATCGCAGTGTCAGCTGTAGTATCTTTGTGAATGGTTCTTTATATTGCCCCTAAAACAATCTTAACTAAGCTTTCATTGACCTGATCCCAACTTTAGGTGGAAGGTCTAGTATACCTTTCTCTATTAGTCTTCTAGTTCTCTATTGCTACATGATATTGATCTGAGTGAAGCAAAACATATCCATTCCTCCGACTAACAAAAGCGAAAGCTTGTCACATTTTGCAGTCACAAGTTCTAAGATGACTTGAAATATATTTCAAAAGACACAATTCCTCCCTTTGGTTCTACCTTTGAAAGAATATTACAAAAACTTGCTATTCAAAGCAACCAATCACACATGCAGCATGTAGTCTTATTCAACAGCAGAGCCATCAAGCGAATGTTGACGGTGAACTTGTTTTTCTTTACAAGCCATGATAAAGAATCAGAGGGGATTGAGCAGTGTTCAATGAGGTGAATGCACTTTACAAAGAGTAGTGCCACTCTGTACGAATGCGTATACCCATTTGTACATTAAACATCCTTCATGTTGTTTGCTTACTTATAATTAAAGGGTCTAATTAAAAAGAGTTCAACATTCCCACAATGTTTACACGTGTGAATTATTCACAAAAGTAAACACCAATTAAAGTTTTTATCCCAATAAACAGTGATCATACTCTAACAGATAAGGGTCATTAGTGGACTAAAATGTGTCTGAAGTATCATTTATTATCCCCTTCATGTCTTTCTGAAATGGCTCACACAAAGGTATTATTGCACTTAAAAATGATAGAAGTATAAACTTTGATGCATAATTAAAAACTCTGTAGAGGTACCTTAGAAAATAAGATAGACAAAAGAATGTTTCCTGCAATATTATGACAATAAGACTGAAGGAGTAGGATTTTCCAGCACTGCAAAGGTGTACTGCTAAAGCACCTATATTTGCTATGCTCATTATACCAACATCCATGAGCTTTGGCGAGACTTCCTCATCCACTCATCTACTGGTGTAAAATTTGTGCCTCATTAAAATTCATGTATACAATCACCAACAAAGAACAAATCATTAATATTCAACAAAAAGTTCACTAAAGCAAGTCAATTTCCATACATTTCACAAAAAAAGTCATGGGGTTAGAATGTGATTTCCCTTGCTTAAAATTTTCACTCAAAAGTCCCATTGCTGTACTGTGAAAAAATGAAAAGGTTGAGGTGTATAGCAGTACCCTGTCAGGTGAGCTTTGTAGTATGAATATTCATGATCAGAACCAAATCAACAATCCAATGGTCAAGAAATAATTCAAATAGGGCTAATGAATACAGAGGAATTGGCTTATCTCTCCCATTTTTGTAGCTGTTAGAATATGTATGTTAGAGAGCAGTACCTATTCAATACGTAATGCTATGGTTATGGTGAGGTGTGAGAAGTACCCTACCATAAAATTTGCCATAACACTTTGTAAACATGTATCAGAATTTCATTTCTTGTGGGGTGCATTCAACAAACCTCAAAGCATCCAATAATTACTCTGAAAAATGAATCAGAATGCAATACACATGATAATCTAAAAATAAAAAAAAATAAAAGGTGTTGCTGATCTAATACCGAGAAATTCTTGAAACTACAAGTACAACAAACATTCTGTCACAAGAAGAAGTACAGCATTTGAAATTAAATTTTGCGAAACTTGTTTGGTTTGTCACATGTGATAAAAGTGCACACAATTTAACACCGACACTATGCAATTGCTGTAATCAGTAGCATTACCAGAATTTCTTCAGTAGGAGGTGAGCGGGGTGGGGAATGTTGTGCTTTTTTAAACTGAGAAGATATATGTATATAAGAATTTTGTGACGGGAGGCTAAAACCATCAATTCAACTTCTCAATGAAGTTAGAAACACAACAGACTCATTCAAAATGCCAATTTGTCCCTGCCTCTGAGCATTCTCACCCCTAGCAACACCACTAATTGCAAGCTTTTAATTTTTTAGAAACAGGTATAGAGGTTCTTCACTGACATCACAAGTACATGTGACAAAGTCAGCCATTTTGGAAGTCAAATTTTTCAAGTGCAACATGTACCCTGTGTACAAAAGTATTGGATAAAGCTTAAAATATTTTGTAACTTTTTTCAAAGAATGTTTGCTGGATAATGGGGAGAGTTTGCTGCATAATCATCAGAGAAAGTCACACAGACTCTATGGTTTATTATCAATTTTCAACAAATATTCAATGTAGAGCCAGATGGGTTTCTGGAATTCTTCAGAAGAAATGTTTAACTCTGCAGTCCATATACTACATTGCACAGTGCTGACTTACATTCTGTGAGTGGCTAAAGATATTACAATAGATTATTTTTTCTATGTGATCATTACAAAACATTTAAGTACATGTAGCCTACACGCAGGCACACACGTACACTTCTGTTCAATTGATCCCTAAAAGTTTAGTTAAGAAAACTTTCTTTGAAAACAAAGATCAAAACATTTTACGCTTTGACAGACACTATGTGTACACAGTGTAGTTGCTGTGCGTGCAGTAAGTTTGATGTCCAATATGGTGGTATGGGTAAAACAAGGACCATTTTGACGTCGTGTGAAGAACCTCTATAGACAACATATAACGCACTTACACAATGTGTACTCATCTCCACTATGACGGCGGTGTGCAGGAATCAACTGTGCTCAAAGAAGAAGAAACGAACATGCGTAACAAAATATCAACATTTTCCTTACTGATTTGTGCATCAACGTAATAGGTGATATTACAACACATTTAAGGCATCACATCAAATGGAGACTGCTTGGTACCCATAAATAAGTCTGCAGTCAATTTGTACAGTCTAGCTGTACAAATTGTATTCACAGCCCCCAGCTTTAGCATTTACGATTTCTGAAAAGCTTCCTTTTGCTAGTGACCTATTGCTCATCACAGGCGGCACCATCACTTAAAGCTGTAAATACGGGCTATGGTGGGCAAATCGTATATTCTGCATATTAGTAAAGCCAAGAACTTTCATCCATAAGAAGTCGTTCATCTGAAGTCATAAGCATAAAAGATACATTTTGGGGGAATAGGCTGCTGGGTCCTTTCTGTCTCATTTTGGCAAAAATTTGCCAAAAAATAGGTTTTGCCTGATTTACAGGGGACTGCAACCCCCACCCCCATGGGTCATTCACCTATGTCTAAGGTTTTGGTATATTGTCCTGCATTTTGTTACATTCAAGCAAGTTCAATAAACCATCCACAATGGTTTATATGCAATAACAACTTTGACAGCTTACAGGGTCCACTGCAGCATTTCAAAATCGGTGTTTGTATCTACATAGCCCATTGCCACAGCTCCATAAGATACAACAACATGAAATTTGAAACTTCCCAAAACTTGTTGCCTATTTATACACTGAACACACTGTTCAGCCACTTTCTATGTCCACTGTGAATGTCTGTACATGTTTGCCCATGAGACAATCATAGGAAGGTGTCCAACTGTGAGTTCACATATATTCCCCTGCATCAAAAATGAAAGTAGGCTGATGCAATAGGTCCCTATAATCTAAGGGTACTCTTCAGGAACTTTCATTGTGTGGTTCTGGCTGTTTTTGAAGTTTAATTGAGCTGCACCCAACAAGTTCCCATCAAGCCCTTCTGCATCCAGGCTTGACTGCAGGTGACCGAGAAGCCTACCATTGACATGATGCCTATAAACCATCTACGCACAATATGACGCTCAAATGAGAGCAGCTAAGAAGGCTGACATACAGTGTATAGGAGCTTAAATGGGTATGAAGTTTAAGTAAGCTAGTACTGAACTAACATTTGAGACAAAGTGCTGACAACTATCAAGGATCTTGTAAAAATGTGTGATCTTAGCTGAGAATCATCTGATGATGGTTACCTGCTATTAGATCTTGAGATGCTATGATAGAACCAAAGCTCATGATTTATTTATTAAGTTTATAAAATTAAATAAAACAAATGAGATAAAATCAGACATAATGAGATAAAAAACACAAAAAAAAAACAAAAAAATAAAATTATATAAACTAAAAAATACAATAAAAACAAAATAAAATCAAATCAAAATATAATGAAGTAAAATAAAACTAAACTAAACAAAAAATAAATAAAAACATTTGTAAAATAATGACAAATTGCACAATCTCACATTATAGGTCTTCCTCCCCCTAGGACTATAAAGCAGTGCTTGCATTAGGATGTTCCAACATGAATATGTGTATTAAATAAACTTCCACAAATGAAACTTTCCTATGCATAATTTGTCTTTACTTTTTAGCTACAGTATCCTAAATTGTGTACTTAAATACATTATGGCAATGTCAGCTTCAAAATATCAACCCTTACTTTCAATAATCTCCCCAAAATTAACTGAATAATCCCCCTAAAATATTTTAGAATGGGTCTATCTTCCTCTCCTTTCATTTTCTAGTTTGAACACTTTGACAAAAAGCTTCACTTATTAACTTCCATTTTAGCTGCATTTTGTGGATAAAATGATGCCTATGCTTTTCAAATTTACCCCCATCATTATTTCAACTGTATTTCCCTGTGTCAATTGTATATTAAACAGTTGGCTAATGAGGGAGTCAAAGACTCATGTAATTTTCCATAATGCTTTTCATTTTTATAGAGCACTTCCATTTTATTTCCTACGAAATGTCTTTGACATATACATACTCGCTATATCCATACCACATTGCATACCAAAAAGGATTCAAGATCAAACCTGAAATGCATTCCCACCCTAAAGCTAAACCTCGACAAAAAATCATGTCAAGATGTTTTAAACTATTAAGTTACATTAGTACGTTTTCATGAATTTCATTTATTTTTGTGATTTTATGTTACTCTCTGATCAATGCAAACAAACACACAGATATATGATGCATAATACCACACCCCATTGATCTTAAGAATTACAGTATGAGCACTAGTGAAAGAAAAATATCAATTCACTTAATCGTTTGAAGGGTTTACTAAATCAACATTTACTTTACTTATGTAATTTAAGCAAAACCCATCAGTAATTTATCACTGTTTCCAAGTTTATAAAGGTCCCCCAACCCCAAATAAATGATACAAAAGCATTATTTTCTTTTCAATGACCAAACCTACCTGCAACAGACAGTTAATAACAAACCATATGCACTCAACCATACCAACGACCTATGTGCAATAACATCTGGTATGTGGATTAAGTTGTAAATGGGAAGGGAACCTACTGGCAACCATCATAGAATCCTTTACGTTCCATATCCTCAATGACTTATAAGTGTAATTCAATAATATTTTATGCAAAGTCCCATCATCTAAGTTTTGCACTATCATTATAAAATATACTATATTCTTAAATAAAAATTATTAAACAATAAACTATGATACAATATACCGTATATAATACATAAAGCGTACTTATAATACTGTTCATAATACATTACATGTACTTTTCTTTGAGCCACCTACTACATCAGATTCCTTTCACAGTGGGTGACAGGGAGGGCTTAAACAAACTGAACAACACTTAACTGGATTAATCATTAAAGCATAACCATGAGAACATACAGTCATGGGGAAGGGGATGATCCTCAAAACCCTCTGGTTTGGGAATCTATGAGACATGATACTTACCTGCTATTTCCCTACCTAACCCTTAATTAAAATCTGGCAGTCAGCAGCACATGGGAGGAGAGCCCCCAGTCCCATAATGTCATACCGTGTCGATCAATTTAAAGGCAAGGGAAGAATTTAAAGTAAATTTTTTTAATTTATTTATTACTTTTATTTTATTTTTTTGGACCTTAAAGGAACTGAGCAACACTAAACCTGATTGATCATAGTAGCAAATCCCTAAGAACATATGGTCATGGGGAGGGGGATATTGTGCATGCAGGACTTGCACACAAAACTCCAGTATTAAAGACCTATAAATAGTATTGGGGACCTTCTCAAACCTCCTCTCAGAGATAATAGTATCCCAATTACAGGTTTAAGTACAGCATTTTGCTCAATCTCTTGGCATAGTAGCCAAACTAATGAACTACTTTCCCATACTAGTTCAGAGAATCAACTTCTTCACTGCTTATATCAATCACACAAAGAACATACAAAGGCAAGCATTTTCTTTTCATGCATATTATCTTCATTTTCAAATCTTCAAAAAGCATTTAAAAATTATCTTTAAAACATTTAGGAGTAAGACCTGCACTCAATTTAGAAATCTACAGTTCTGCTTCAATAGGCAAAATAAAATATAAACTTTTAAAAGCAGTCAACAATACATGCTAGAGACCTGAATAAAGTCACTTGTCAAAGGAAGGGTATTACCTAGCAGAAACAAATGACTCTGCACATGAATTCTTCCACTGGTAGATTTGACTAATTAAAATCTGAATATATTTAAATTTACATAGCTTGCTAAGGGTATGACCTAGTATGAAAAAAGGTAACCCTACAATTGAAGCATTGTGAGATGGCAGCTACTACTTTGTAGGGTGTATACGAATCTCACGTATGACAATGGAACATAATGTTTCAAAAAATTTCAGAACAATATCTTGACATTTAACACGTAAATTACAATCACCTCTACAAAATTGATATCTCAATTCTAGTTTTATAAAAGTAGTTGCAAATATTATATTAACTGTACTCATAAATTAATGAATGTGGTAGCCTTGACCTGCTTATGACAGGGACTACATGAAATGTAAACAATGGTACACTACTGAATGGAGAGAGATCTCTGAATGAAGGGCAGGGAGAAAGAAAACACCCCCACAGCAAGAGGGGGAGTAACCCTCTCACACATAAGGTTTTTTCCAAACCTTTGAGTCATTACTGTAATCCACTACTGATATAATTTTACAAACTTTACCACTTAAACTGTGGCTTGTAAATTATGATGCCTTGTCCTGCCCTTGACTGAAATCTAATCTTTAAAGAACTATCACTGTCAACATTTTTTGAAGTCTCAAATTTAACTGCGAAGATGTGATTCACTTTTCTGGTTTTCTTTTTCTTTGCATTACTCTTTTTAGTTAATTTCTCTAAAAAACACATGATTTAAATAACAAATATAAAAGGAACAAATGAAACCAAAGTTTCAAAACTACCACTATCTAAGACTTTCTGCACTTTTAAATTTGCTGCCCTTTTACTAAACTAATGATAATTAACTAGCTTTGTGTGAAAATTGATTAAAAAAAGCCACCCTGAACTCCACAACCCCTACAACAAATTAGTGCACATAACCCTACCACTCTATAACTTTCCCAGCCTTTTTCTGAATACAACTGTCAGAGAACAAACAGTTCAAAACAAACTGGAAAAAACTGACAATTCTTACATACCTATGATTTCATCATAATTCCATTGTGACAACTACACTGCAGCATGTCAAACTTTTGCATGTTTGAAACATTAAAACACAAAATAAGTTGACTTGAACAATTAGGTTTCTTTTCTCCTTTGAAATGTTGCACCGAAGGACAAAAAACAAAATCAATTGAATAAAGACTGCAAAGAAACGAGATGAAAAGTGTCAGCAAAGGCAATTCTATAAAACACAAAGAGCATGCTGCAAATAACAAAGAAGGTGACGCAACGAATACTCACATTTAGCGGTGTTAATCAGTGCAAAAGGAGTGACGTACGGGAATGAAAGCAAAGGTTACAGGAGGGTACAGGAATGGCGGGGGCGATTGGAAGTCGGACTTCCATGGTTACCTGAATTACTTGGGGGGTGACTACTGGATGGACTGACCTTCAAAACAATGCGAAGGTACACAGGCTGAAAAGGAGAAGAGAAAAAAAGCAATCACTAAGTTGTGACAATTTAGAGAACAACTACGTAAACTAACAAAAATTTTTCCGCAAACTGGATAACATTGTTTTTCCCATAGATATTATTCACCTTAATTATTAAAATTCAAAGACAAACCAAAACTAAATAAGCATTTTCAGAAGACTTAGCATAATAGTACAAACATAAAACACAGAGAACCTGAACTTTGACCTCTTTGACAGTAACAAGGGATTATCCCAACACCAAACCCTAAACTGACTGACATCAAACGCTACACCAAATTCAGCACCACAATGACTTAAGTGTTACAACCATAAACAAACTATGTCAGAAATGAGGTTTCTTTCTGCAGAGTTCCAGGAGTGTTTCAGAGTATACAAACACACGCTCATTTTCATTGAGAGAAAAGAAACCCCATCATCCCGAGGCAGATGAAACAAAGGACAATCTCTTGTCCAGTGAGACACTTGTACCAGGGCTAATAATGCCTTGCCTGAATCCAGCACTCTGCTCTCAGTACTAAAACAGTATTACAAACTGTACCACTCTCCAAATGCACAAAGAGATGAAGACAGAAGTCAAATTGTTAACTGCTAAACAAGCACAATAATTTGTAACACTGTTTGAACAACAGGAAACATACTCTGCCCCATAATTAAGACTGAACGACATTTCTTTCTTAGGATAAACAAGGTTGGTTCATAAAGGCCTATCATGAACCATGAGGTGTAAAATGAATGCTTTGTTCTTCTTGACTGATCAAGTTTGCACTTACATTGAACCATCATTGGCCATTTTTGCAGTAATCAGTTTTGAAAATGGTTTGAGGATTGCCACCATTTACCTTTGCATTTCTCTCTTTTCTTTTTTTGCTTTGAACTTTTAAAGAGGAAATGAATTATTATTTGAGAAAGCAATCATACTCCCACTTCATACCTTCCATGAAATTCTTAAGAATAGTCATTAAAGTTACTTTATTTCCTTATTATGTTTGTTTCAACTGTCAGAAAACCTTTCAATAGTCTTTGTTCTGTTACAATACTGATGCAATGGTGGGAAAAATTTTTCAAAGCTACAAAAAATTAAGATAGCCATTTCCGTTCTTCTATTAATCATCATGACAGTGACACACTTTTGAAACCAAGCAGCCAGCATGAACAAGACTCACATTAAAGAAGGATCATTTTCATTCTATGCAGGCACTAATAACTTATTTTGTAAAAGCTCTCCACAGAGTGATCATCAAACATAAAAAAAAGGATAAAGATGGGAAGAATGCACAACCACAGCTCAGCTCACATATTTAAGGGAACTCATGCCATCATTCTTCGCTCTCACAAATGTCCTGCATCTCTCAATTGACCTTATAATACGTATCACATATCATGATTTAAAGTATGACATTCTCCAAACTAGCTCAAAATGACTGCTACAGTACATATCTGCTCCATCCATACACCAGCCTTTTGAGGAACACCCTTCCACACCAGCTGAATTCTGCCCCTAGTGTGATATTCTTCAAGCACCCTCTTGGGAGAATGTCATTAAATTCATCCACACAAGAAGGACAACATGTTAACAGCCCTTTGGGCTATTTGTGGGGATAACAGTATGAAAAAAAAAAATATTACTGTAAAATGGTCAAGATTTGATGGATTTGATGGGAATTGTGGCTATTTTCTAGATTTTTTTAATGCTTTTTATGTCAGATATCTATGCCATTTTCTTGTCACCAAAACTTAAACATAAAATGTTTGCTTAGATTGAGATTAAACCCTCAGATAACTTTCACACAAAAAAATTGAAGATAAAGGGAATTTATGCCTTCGTCGGGTACCATTCATAGTTAGTCAAAGTTTTGAATAAATGATTTTATTCCACCCTGGATGCCCTCAACAATGTAAACAAATCAGTCAGGTAACTTGACTTAATTAACCTCTCAAGGTCTTATTAAAAACAATGAACAAATAAACACTCCAGGTAAATTAAGACTTAAGTAAACAACAGATACTAAAGGTCAAATCCCTCCTTTTGACAATTATGCAGATGACCAAAGCCACCACATAGTGACTTCACTTAATTAGGCCACTGCGATGTTTTGTTGAGCCTTGTACACATACATATATGATATTTATGTCTAATTGACATTCTCTGACATGGACACCAGGAATACAGTTCAATTCAGTACAGTGGACTGCCACCACAGTGGCAGTCTGAGTGTTGTATGTTGGGGGAGGGGGCAGGGAAGCTCATAAGGGGCCAGTTTGTGGGTATAATACAGATGTACTATATATGTTAGGTTAACTGGTCACCTCCAATGTGGACACCAGAAATACACACCAGCTCAGTGCATACAAAGCCACAGTGGCAGCCTAAAGGTTAAAAGTCAGGTGGGGGAGGGGGGGTCATTGGGTCATTAAGGGGCCAAAAGCCTGTCAGATATATACCTTTTCCATGGGAGGGGGACTAACTGTATGTCTATGAGAAAGAGGGTAGGAGGTATATGAAGCCCTCACTGGAGTTAACGCTGCTACTTCATAATCTTCATCAACAATACCAGGGACCTTATATGATGAAGTTTTTAAGTTAATTAGGCTAAAAGTCAGACAAGTTTTCTCTACATATATTGTGGAAATCTCAAGTAACAAACTACCAACATGACAGCAAAAATTGAACACCTGGGATGATGTTATATCCAAGAAAGTTGGTTTACATCTGCTGCATGACTGTAGTAGGGTAACATTTTTTCTGGGTCTGACAAGAGTATTCTTCAATAAAACTTTAAAGGATTTGCCAGTGACAAAAATCAATGACTTAAAAAAATGCAGAAAACTTTTTTCTTCTAGAAGGTGAAAACCGCATCTCAATAGCTTGTAGCGTTTGGAAGATAATAATTTTCAAAGAAATGCAATGTTTTCTCAAGATAAAGTGCATTATGGGAAATCTGTGATGTCATCGCGGCACATTAATTTGACAAAACATTGGATATCTTTATGATATTGACACTGTTGTAGGGAATATTTAGCAACTTTGTTTGTTATGCCGTACATATGGTGTAGATTTATGCTAAACCTACATGGAAAGATATTCAAACATTCCAACAGTATCAAATTTCAAGGACAACAGGACATTCAATTATAAAGGGGAAAAAAAAAGAAATCTGAGGCAATGTGCCCACTTTACATAACATTCTGTGACCTTGATGAGAACTGGAGGTATTTATTGACAACAATAAGTAGTCTTCAATATTAGGTATCTCGAGTTAGGAAAGAGTATTGCTTCGCGGTTTAGATGGTACTAACTGAAATGTTTTTCTCTTTCATAGGACCTTTTCATAGGACCCTTGTGAAAAGCCACTGGAAGGGTTAGATGAGGTTTTATGGCTCAGTTTCTATAAACCAACTGGTTTAAGTCATGCCGGCCACAGCCTTTTTTCGCAGTTGTAGCTCACTGGCTTGTTTTACCTACTCCATTGCTTAAGTCTTTGGTATGACCCAATCAGGAGTCAAAACCCAGACCTTCTGGCTGCAAGTTGGATGCTCTAACCACTTGACCATGCAGAAGTTTGGAGATGTCATCACTCCAACCAAAGTATTTTTCCAATGCAATAAGACACTTCTGCAGATTAAAGCTTCTTTATACCCCATCCTCAGCCACTAACTACAACCCACCCTATATGATCTAATACTCCCACCTACACTGGACTGATGATGCTTGCACTACTCTCAGTCAATGGATATTCCAAGCTGGCTCCTTACTGGTGCATTTGATGCTTGAAGGGTAAGGAAATCTCTGCATGCTTGTCAATCACCATTTCAGCAATCATGCAATTGGTCAATTGAACCCTGCTTGCCTGGTAACAGAGGAAGGAAGTTTTTCAACCATAAAACATTCACTTCTATTTTCATTCATAGGACTGCTATACAACAGAACAGCTAAACTATGGTAGTGGATAGCTTGATACAATAAGTCAATGAAAGGAAAGTCTGAGCCAGGTTCTTGTGTAAAAGTTTAAATCTATTTGTCTGTAAAAGGGCTGTGATCAGGTGTAACACTGGTAGGGAGAATGACAAAGGCACTCCAAACCAAAAAATGAATCGCAAACTGACGTCAACGCATGCTATACTAGTAGCTTCTTTACTGGAAAGAAGAACATAACACTAAAATTCAGAAATTGGCATCTGTGAGCTGAATATTAAAGCAGAATTGTTTCAATAGATCAAGATGCAAGGCAGAGCTGATAACACTGGCAAAAATGGTACTTTATGGCTGATATAGCCCTAGAGCTCTGTACATAAAAATATTTCAAGGAGAGTCAGTATTTTGTTTGAGTGAATTTAGGATCAGAAAGCCACTGGAACTCACTGAAGACTCTAAATTGACTACAGATGTACACTGGTGAGACTTGTCTTCCCTTTATGATAAGTGTTAGGAGGATAAAAACTCCTGTAGCTCATAAGACTACCACTTATCAATACCATTCCTAGCCAAAGTGTATTCCCAGTCTTTTAACAACTTTCCCAAAGTCTGGGAGGGTTGAGGATTCTTGCTCTGCACAACATTCTGACATCTGAACTGAGCAACTGGAGGCAGACAAGACCAAAGTAAAAAAACAGGTGGGTAGAACTGCCAAGACCATTTAATTTGGCCACCTTGAAAATCCCTCAGCACCACTAAAAAGAACAGCTCTGCCAAAAACAGCAATTTGAAGTCACAAGATTGAAAACCACCAGGTAGTTTTTGCTCACTCAGATTTGATCCATGGATGACAAAAAGGTACTACCCTGATTGCTGGCAAAGCAACACTCCACCACTGGTGCAACAATAATGGTAACACCAGGGCAATCAAATAGCTGGTACAAAGTACAATGGAATGGTACATTGCTGATACTTCGTCTTTAAGTTTTCAAACTCCTTCAAAAGTCAAAATTAGAGCAACAAGGTGAAAATAAAGTAAAAACTTCATTACAATCATTTAACATCCACATCCAGTCAGTAATGTAAATTGCTTAACGGTTCACTGTTATAGCTACGTTCCAAAAACATGGTTTTCCTTTTCCTTGAAGAGGAAACTTTAAGAAAAATCATCTTCACATAAACTAGCCAGGGGATGAGCTTATTAAAAAGAGATTATTTCCCATACCCAGCTCATAATAAACTAATACATACCTTATGATCTCCCATACAAACATCTTCACCAAAAACATTGTATACTGGCTTCTTAGAAGGGTCCTGTAATGCATGAGAAAGGGAAGAATTGGAAACAAAAAGAGGGTCATGGTCTGTAAAGTATGGGTTGATAGACAGTTTCCTTACCACTGTGCTACCTCTAACAAGTCAAAAATCATTCTCCATATCTGCTGCTTACTGAAGTACAAATGCATGTCTAGGACAATGGTTGTATACTCACCTTTCAAATATTTTGAGGTGGTAGCATAAATACAATCAGTACCAAAGAGGCCCCAACCCTGACGTTATGATCTGTGGGTTCCTTTTTTAACACAATAACTAAAACATTTAAATGTTAAATATCGTTTAAATATGGGTAGGATAAAAGTCTAAAGAATCTACTTCTTTTTGAAAACACACTTGCAAGAGTTGGCTTTTGAGCTAGGATTGTGTGTAGTATCTATTCCTTTTCAGCCAGTTTAGAATAGACACACTCATGACAGACCAGTGATGTAGAGGTCTGAAGGTCTAGAAGTTGGGTCAGTTCAGTCTTTGTGTCCTTTCTGGGGACATAGCCCCTTTGAGGAGCAGAACCCCTGAGGGGGTAACATTTTGCTTTTCGCCCTTCTTCATCAAGCAGAAGAGACTTTTGGAAAAGTATATAGGGTGACTAATTATTCTACACAAGATGTAAAGCAATTTACATAGCCAGACAAGTTAAGCCTCTCCACTTTGCAATTCTGTATCACTCACATCATACTTACTTCATGTCATACCCCAATTATATAAATATTCATGAAGTCATGACTTGATGAGTGGGTGAATAATATGCAAAAGTAACTTACACTTTATATGACATATGTTTATGCATGACAACCAATCACAGAACTAGTGAATATTAATCTTAGACTATTTTGATTAACATGATTAACATTATTATAGACTCCTTGCTATATTAAACTGGTGGCTTTTCCATAGAACCTTTTCCAACGGCAATTACAAAGGATTGTGGGACAGAATTTTTCGTACGTGTCACTTTAAGCCACAGTAAAATGACATTGACACAAGAGACCAATACCAAGTTTCTATCCCATAACCCTTTGTAATCACTATTTGGGAAATGATCTATGTACATTTTATCATCTGCCAAATATAAGTACATTCCAAGCTGTAACCATAAGCTTGTATTGTGACTTTTCTGACTGCATTTACCATCTCCCAAAAGTAACCTGTGTTGAACTTAACACTGACCTGGCCAATACATGATACACCTTGGTTTAAATCCTAAAATTTAAGCAAATTTTATTTCAAAACTGCTCACTTTTAATTCCATTAAATTAGTCTGTCAAAAACATAAACTACCTACTTACAACAACAAAAGCTCATCTGGAAATGTCTTTGGAAAATGTCAAAAGAGGGCCCTTAATTTTCTTCACCAAATGCCTCACTGCTCAAACCAAATACTTTACCACTTCATAGCTGTCAGTTGATTTGAATGGTGTCTGCTGAGGGTGACATTTATAATCTTCACACTTCACTCACACATTCAGTTGTTCATACAGTATCACTAAGGTGACTTAAGGAATGATGGCAGTATACTGGTTCATAAATGACCTTCATTTTTTTTTAATGAGCCTTCTTACAGCTAAGCTGAAATATCACTTCATAATAAATTGTAAATGACATCCTTTCTATGGAGAATGATATACAATTTCTTAGACCCTGAACCTAAGCCAAATGAATGCATCCCTACTCTACACTGACATACATTTTAACAAATTCTGAATTTTAAAAGTTGATGTGCAGTAAAACTTAACTTTTTATTTCACTTTTCTCAACTAGAATCATTGTTCTTGAGGCACTTTAGTTCAGAACCATGGCTGTTATAACTTACAAATTCTCCCTGTATTCTTTTTCATAAACTTTATATAACACTTTGAAGTTTTACTGTCATTTATTAAATTCCACTTCCTTTTGATTAAGGCAGGAATTAACCCAGTTTAAAGGCTTATTTTCCAGTGTATGGTCCAACTTTTTCACCCCTCTTAGACAGGAGTTAATCACGACTTGACAAGGATGATAGCTCAAAAAGGTTAACCAGAAAATAGAAACCAGCACCTGCATATCACTGAAACTCATCAAATGCCACTACTAATGGTCATTTATAGACTTCTCAGAAAAAAAGCCCAGTCTGATTTGAACCTAGAATGTCCAGGAACCTAGTGACTATACTTTACATGAGACCTACTCCATACTTCCAACAATAGAACAGGTAATCATGATACAGAAATTTTAAAAACAACTTAAATTTTAAACAAATCTTAATTGATCCCAGAAATAAAACTGTAAATCCATTTTATGCTTTACTAACCTCTGATAAAATCTTCTTTGCTAGTGGTGACAAAAATATTCTGTCACACCAGGCTGGTACCCGGGTATCCATATATTTATTACCATTTTCCATCTTTTCACTGTAAGGGTAACTGAAATTATAGAAAGAAAAGAAAACATTAACATAATGCTAATAATTATATAAAAGCGCCTGTGTGGTCTTACAGGTAGGACATAACCCATTTTGTTCTGCATTGGCTCACAATCTAAATTTGACATATTTTGATGCCCTTTGATCCATGCTGATGGTTTTCCCAGGTACAATCTACCTTAACAAGACAACTCACAATGTGACTAATCTTTCAGCTGTTTTTGAAAGTGTGTATCATGACCACAAACTTTTTAGCTAGAAGAGCTCCCATAACAGGATGTTTGTTCTTTCTGGGAAGCTTCACTCATGACACAAATTCATATGGCAAAGGGTGCACTGCAAAAGCACACCTCCAATCATTTCCCCTGCTTTTTGCATTTAAAGTACATATTTGCAACAACCCCTGCATCACAATTAATGCAACTCTTCCCATCCTGGAGGATGGTCTCTACAGAGACCCCCCCCCTCCCCCCAAAAAAAACTTCTTAAGGGCTAAAAGGAATTTTCTTGGATTGGTGAAGAGCAAACTGCAGCAATACCACTAGATGTGTTGAATAATCTTCCTATGACTGGACCTAAACGAGTGAACAGTGAAGTGTGAAGACTATTAAATAGAAGCATTAAAGGACAGAGTTTGGAAGCTCACTACAGGCCAACAAAACACATTACACATTGCTAGTCAACTTGCTTACATTTGAAGTTAGCAGTATTTCACAATTTAAGGTAAAACCAGGGCCATGAAGCTAACTAGACTCATCAAAGCCCCACTATCAAGTTGGTTGCACATGAGTGCATGTGAATCTGGATACAGATGAATACTGCACAACACTCCTGGCGGGGTCAAATGTGCAAGATTGGGTGTTCGCATGCGTAGTGATTCCTACTGGAGCAGGATCGTTAAGGCAGAACCCCTGAACTGCTTTGTGTCTTCCAGTTGTGTAGTGGGCTAGATGGAAGAAGGTTCCAGTCTCTGACAGTACAAGGGAAGAAGCTATGTTTATAGCAGTCAATGCTAATTTGGAATGGTACATAGCTATTGCGGCATACTTGCCAACATTGTCATCTCAGAAAATGGAACATATGTAGCATATGATCCACTCTACGTGGTGAGCGCACAAGCGCTAACCTCAATGGGTGGGGTCTGGGGAGCAAAACTCCTCTTTTCCTCTCTAAATGATCACAATATATGTTGAAATGCAAAGGTGTATGCAAAGACTGGTTTTATTTTGCCAAGCTGTTGCTTCACAATTTTTCTGATCATTTACATTTTAATACTAAAGGTCAGAAAAATGAAACGTTCTGATTTTTATGGGCTTTAAACTCATGAAAACGGAACAGTTCCGCTTTATAAATCAGAACGTTTGTCAAGTATGTTGTGGTGTTGATGCCTTGAGTGACAAAGGATCAGTTGCAGGAGGTTTCAACTGGCAAAGCAAGGAGGTCTGTTCTTGCCTTATAAAGTGTTGTAAGTCTGTTTGCAGATCTTCTGTCTATAAGGCTTCTCCATCCTAGTTCAGTTAACATTTTGGTCACACTTCTATGGGAGGAATAATCATCGCAAACAAATCTAGAAGATTTCCTAGAATCTATCAATTTGGAATTTTTGCATTGCTAGAATCTAGAATCTAGCAATTTGGTGGGATTTACATTTATTCTTCTCACAGTGTTCAGAGGATAAATAGGCAGAGGGTACACCAATTGTTCCCAATTCTACCTGCATGGAATGTGATTTAATTTCCCTATTTAATATCAGTGCGTAACCATAGTTTTTAGTAACTTTCTCAAATGCTGGGATGGATGGAATACCACTACCTAAAAGCTGAGTAAAGTAACTAGAGGCTACAAAGAACTGAATTTCTTTAAATCACCTATATTTTAACCCTCTGAGCACCACTCTGAACAGCTTTATACTGAATATAAAGTTTCAGTAACCCTCTTCCCCCTCCAAATTTTCAGATGGTTCTCATGTAACTTGATCTATTAGCCTATCAAATACAAGGCACACATTCTATAAATCACCAAGCAATATCTCTACTTGCAGGACTTCTGACTTGCTTGTCTAACTTGGTTTTTCCGACAATGTCATCAGAGATAACTATATAAGATACAAGAACACAAACACCATGTTTGGTTTTATGACAGGATGACCTCTTACGTCACTTTCTGGTGATATTTGCAAAATGAAGGAAAGCAAAATAACTTGAAATGTTATCAAGGATAGTAGTGGGCAATGTCTCCTTCATGCAGGAACAGATCAAACAATGTACACAAAACCACAGACAATCAAGAGAGGTCACATATCTAGAGTTTTGGAAGCTTGCCACAATTTTTGTTTTTTGCTTGGTTTTGTTTTTTATTTTACATTTTAGCAAGCCTTCATGAGCCTACCAAATGCTTACAATTAATGAACAGAGTATGACAAGAGAAAAACAAACTCAGGTGTAGGACAAGAAGAGATGCTAATGCACTTCCACACATGGCTAGCATCAAAAGACTGGAGGAAGATCCCTGCAGCTAGCTTCATGGGCCAGAGGGTCTGTACAGACTAAGTGAGGTGAAGTTACATGACTTTCCAGGGAGAAAAAGCAGCGGTTAGGAAAATTCATATACCACAGATTAGATCAGGCATCAGCAATGAAACTTTCAGAGCATGAGGGCCACATTATTGATCCATACCATGGAAAGGGCCAAAGGAATCGATCCTTCTTTTTTCCTTTGAGAAGAAACAATTTCAATGTCCCTTGCTGGGTGAGCAGACCCCAGTGCTGAGCCCAATCTGGTCAGTGGGCCAACGGTTAGCATCCCTTCCCTAGATTAATACTTAGTTGTAACAGAGGTAAGGTATGCTTACAACTGTAAACAGTGTAGCAGACTGGATTTATTCATTGCCGAGTAAAGGCACATGCTTTATATCAAAATTTCTAGTTTTCACCTTGCTGTAATTAAATTTATACCTGTAACTCTAATCTGCCAAACAGTAACACAGGTATAGAACCACTTGGTATAAGTCATAAAATTTTTGGATCAAAATTTCAAAAGGTTTCAATATATGACATAATCATATTGATTTGTTTCATAGGACTACCCTAAAATGGCATATATGTGGGTAGAATGGTCTACACTCAGCAAACAGATGTTTCCATGAAATATGTCTTGGAAATGTTGTAATATTGAAAACCTATTCAATTTCTTAGTGATGGATTTGCATGAAGTGCTTTATAGAATACTTCCACACCCAGAAAGATGGACGTACTTAGGTTTTGTCACGATGGTTAGATTTTTAAGATTTTTTTAAAGAAAATTACTGGAACATCAAAGTAATGTGAAGTGCTATGTTCTGAGTGATAAACTTTAAAGTGCTATTGCATCATACAAAGATGTGAGAAAACCCTAAACAAAAAAAGAAGAAGACTGCTAAGCCAAGTGAAAGACTAAATGCAAAGGGGGAGATGTTACAGAAGAGCCCCAGAAGCCTACCCCCAACAGGATGCATGCCTAAGGGGCAGTGCTCACTTAACAAAATTGTTTTAAGCAAAAACTGATAAACTTCCAGGTGTTTTTGCTGCATGAGATTAGGTTCTTAGTATCTGATCTTTTACTATGACAGGCTAGTAAAGTTCAACCTTTTGAACTATAAGACATAATTTGACAAGAACATGATCTGTATACGTGTATGCTCCCTCTTTACATACGTAACACACATTAGGCTAGTATGAAATGGTAAATCACTCTGAAGAAAAAGCTCAATATGAAAAAAAACTCTTGACACTAAAGCTTTAATGCAGATATCGTGGATCTCATGTATGGTTTTGAAGTTGCAGCTCAACCTGTTTTTGGAAAACTAAAGACTGAGTAAGTTTTCTGACATTCTGACAATCAAGCTTCTTCCACTTGATCCACAAAGCTAACACAATGAGTGTGTAGCCCTGCAGGAGACTAGGCTGGGATGAGTGCAACATCTGGCTTTGCCTAAGCCAAGTGCTACAGTTCTACATAGGCCAAAAATTCACTACTGAAATGAAACTGTTATATGAAGCCAACATGTCACAGGTTTTATACTAGAAAAACATTACTAACCTACTGCTAATGTATTCTTAGCTTACATCAAATGACTATGAGAGAATATGGTATTTCCACTTCCTTATCTTTATAATTTTCATGTGAGCAATACTGTCAAAATGGCCAGTGCAATACAAGAGCATAGTGATGCATAGTATGAAATATAGGGTATCCAGTCAAAATGTCCCTCTGTCAATACATACCAGCTTTGTAGCTATCAAAACGTACATGCCTTTTACCAAAACATCTTTGTAGTTAAACATATTGGGCCTAGGCCTACACTCCCACTTGTACTGTACACCATCGCATAAATTGTAAAGTGATTTTAGATGTGTTGTAACGTAAAACTACGTTCTGGGTAAATTGGGTGATTTGATTATAAATGTTTAAAAAGAGAGGTCATGGAAGATTTGTAAAATCATTACTGGGCATGGGAACTCTATTGTTATGCAAAGAACAAACTGCTGTGCAGAGGGCAGTACTGCATTTTAAGTGGTAAGCCAAAATAATTAACAGTGGCTTGCAATAGCTAGTTAGCTGACAGCACCAGCATATCCATGCATGCATCAACCTTTAAGAGAAGATTGTAGTTACGGAAAATCAAAACGTTTAACCAATGATACAAAATATCTGGCAAGATACACTTTTAAGAAACATAGAAACAGACACAAAACCTCTCTCATGGTGCAAGCATTTTTTTCTCTACAGACACCTCACAAAAACACTTCTACTGAAAAGCAAAGAGCTCACTGGCACTGGAATTTAATTTTCAAGTTCTTTTGAGCAGTTAAACAACGAACAAATTTCCTTCAATTTGACATTTCCTTCTGACAAATTCTTTCTTCCTCTTGATGGACACTACTCTCACTCACCTTGGGGGAAACGTCCTCTCAAACTCATAGAGGCGTTTTTTAAAGCTGTCATGTTCTCTGTCATATTGCAATAACTGAAAGAAAGAGGAGAAAAAAAAAGATGATGAGCATTTATTTATTGTAAAGTCAATTTGACATATCTGACAGGATGGCAATATTACTTTTGATACATCCTTTCATTTTATGATTATGCTGATAGCAGTTTCCCATAATACAATGGCAGCCTGTAGAGCCAATGAATCAAAAGTATACTGCTCTTCTAAAGAGGACTGAGCTGCTGATCCTTGTGGAAGGGGGGTGGGAGAGGAGGGGTGTAGGTTTGTGCACCTGGCAGAATGAGGAAAAGCCACTGCAAAGGTTAAGAGGTCTGCCGCCAATACTTTGGCTGCATAATCAACTACTAACCCTTTTTCCACTTGAGCTTCTTACGCAGAGAATGGCTAAACTGAGACCACCTTTCTTTGTGTAGACTGAGAAGGCTCCAAAAGGTAAGCAACTAAGGCCTCTAACTGCTCATCCATGACACATAGCTAGGATGGTGCTCAATACACAGTTCCACCATGGAGTCCTCCCTCATGCTAGACCGAATGGGTTAGCAGGAAGTGAATGGTACCTTACTGAAGCCAACTCCATCCAGCAGGCCAGGAGATTTGAAGCAACATCCAAAGTCACATCAACCAACAGCAGTAGTATGTGATTTTGGAAAAACACCTTCCAGGCACTAGGTGCCAGGAGTGACTAACCCTGGACTGAGAGAGCACCCATTCTCCACAAGTCTGTGCCAAGGGTAAGGAATCCAGACAAAGCTGTAGTAGCCCAGCCCCAAGATGAACAAGCCTTACAGTTGCTTTGCTCTTCTCAGCATTTAGTCATTCTAATCAACATCAAAGAAAGGAGCCTCAACCATTAGTGGGTTCCCCCACATAGCGAGTATGTTTCGCTTACTACCGGTCCTGGGTTCCAATTCTACAGACAAACTGTTTAATATATGGAAAAAACATAGATGACCCTCTTGAGAAAGCAGTTGGCAGTCTCTGCCTCCAGCTAGGTTTCAGTTATAAAGAATACTCTCAGGGACCAGTTACCTCCAAATCTAGACTTGTCCTGAACTCAGGAAACCATAAGGATTTCACTGCCCCTAACATGCAGTGTTCACATAGTAATGCATTAACCTTGATAATTCATAATGTGTGAAAAATAGGTACTGCAAATCCTCTTCAAAATTCTCCTTAATTCTCTTAAATTAACTTTGAAACTTTTAATGACGAACATAATTCCATCTCATCTAAGCATTCCAATCAATCTTTTAATATGGTTCAGTGCAGCATGTGAGTCCCCTGTTATAGTCCGGGGTTAAAAAACTGTTCAGTATATGTACTGAAACAGTGACAAATATCAAAAACTGTGGTATACTATTGAAAGGTGAGGTTTAAATCATCACTGGTAACTGTCCATGCAGCTCAACACAAAAAGAAAAAAGAAAAAAAGAAACAGAGTTGTTCTGATTCTAGCACTGAAAAAATTTCATTAACTTAACCACTTATTTTTTGAAATTAAATTAAATTACAACAATCCAGGGGCAATTACATTTTGTAAAACAACATTGTGAACTTGGAAAAATTGACCTATCAAGGTAAGCAAACCAATCTATAAGTAAGATAACCTTCCAAAACTTTATCTACGTGATTTCATTAACTAAATTTTTTCGACAGATGCTGACAATCATTTAACTCACCCACAGAGCATCATCACTGCAGTTGAATAACTCTCCCCGTAATGGCTCGAACTTTTTTTGCTCAACACTAAGAAGAACCTGAAAAAGAATATTCACAAATATTGAAGACAACAGTAAGCAATGACATAACTATATCTACAGTATAACTGACAATGCTGTACTATTTTGGGCAAAATGAGGCCTCAAAAAACCCTGAAGAAAAGGAATACTTATCAAACTTCTATAAGATGAAAAACAAGTCCAATAGATGGTTGGAATCCAAAGGGTAGGGGGTTAGGGGGTAGGGTATCCAAAAGCCCAAATCCAAGTTCCAAAACAGAGGGAAAAACCCAAACCAGAATAAAAATATGAGTGTTGTCATTCAGCTGGCAATGGAACAAGGAAGACTTGAAGCAAGCACTCTGGGAGGTTGAGTATTAGGGAGTCAAGTAAACATTGCCAGGGTTTTTCCCCATGAAAGATGCGACTGTCCATTTGCGGATGTAAGTAAGAGTGAAATAAGTGAGGAAGGTAGGAGCGACATAGATTCATATTTATAATTAAACCATCGGCTAGATTAAACCTCCACAAATTTGTGATGTGACTGCTTGAATGTACCACATAAAGTGTTTGTAGAAATGTACTGGCCTACATGATAAGTGGTACATATAATATAAGTGAAACAATTTGTTTATCCTTCATTTCTTGAGAATTACTTCCTTTTGTGCCACTTACAATAATCTACAAACTTTACACAAGAACATAAAATGCCACAAATAATCTAATTCATATTTACAAAGTAGTTATTAGCTTGGATTCTAACCATGGTTATTCTTGAATTTTTAACATATTTATGTTTAATACCATTCAACATGGTGAAATACAACACGGTGGACATTTCACAAGCCAACCACACTGGCCAGGAATGCATCATATTTTTTCTACAAAATACTGTATTCTAACCAACAAAATAAAGTTTGAAAAAAGACAAAAACAAAGAAAAAAAATAAAAAGCAAAAAAAAAAACAAAAAAAAAAAAACAAAAAAAACAAACAAAAAAAAAGTCGGTCCCTACTATAATCTTCTTCACCTTTCTGCTACCACTATCACCGGAAAGTACCGTTGTGCAATAATGATATCAGCTATCATTGGTATTACTGTCACCTTAAACTTCAATATGGCCTGATACTGATCTAGTATTGATATTTTACATATGACTGTACATAGCCACAAGCTTTGGGGCCTATGCATGCCATTAATAAGCAAGACAAGTGCATACAGTAGTTTGGATAAAAGCTACATTGTCGAGTTGGCGTAAACGTATAGATGCAGAAGATTAGTGGTTATGAGTTGTTAGTACCTTGAAGTTTAAATTCATTTAAATAAGGTTAAATATTGAGAATGCAGTCACACATTAGAAAATTAGGTTCCTTTTTACCAAGTACAAAGATCTGTTTAAAGAAGTGGGATAGTATTGCCATTTAAGGTAAACCATGCAGAGTTTTGGCCACTACCAATACTGATAAAATGTGAAATACTTTGAGTTATGACATCAAAAGAAAGGTCTTAATTTAGTGAACCTCCGAGACCAAAACCTCATTTCAGGTTCACCAAAACTGTGTAAGTTAGAGACACGTACAGTAGGTAGCGAATAAACACAAGCCATGCTGCCTCATCTTTTTTGACTTGAGGTACTGTAGCTTGTCCCTTTTGGCAAATATACAGAAGAATGCATTCTATTTGTTCTCCTTCAGATGTAGCATCATATAAGGACACTGAGACAACTTTTTAGGTATGTCTTACCAAATGAAATAGGGTCTTTTGTAACTTTGATACAAAAGTAGACTAGATAGAGCATGACTATTGCCTAATGGGGTCAGTTGAAGCAATTTTAAAGAAATGATGCCAGGTGTGTAAGATAGCAGAGATTAAAATGGGTGTTGAGTGAGTGATGAGGTATGGGTGAAGGTAAGTAAAGTTGGAGCTCTTCTAGCTAAAAATCTTGATGTTCATGGTATGGTTAACTGAGAGTACCATGAATGATCAACTTGTTAGCATATTATGAGGAGTAGCTTGTACACGCAAGAACTTGCATTAAGTTTAATTGGCCACTTTTCTTTTGCAGTTCAGTGTTATAGTCAATGGAGGAAGTATATGAAGCACGCTACATCAGTTCTAAGAGAATATTAAGAAAGGCATGTAGTAATCGTCCCTAATTCTAATTGTGGAACCTCCAGTTATTGTCTCGATCCATCATAAATTATGATCCCAGGCTGGTAGGAGTAGTGTAGCACTAATGGCCACCTGTCCTAATCAAATTGACCTACAGGGGACTACCCACTAATTTAGCAACAAGAACCCACTCGTGAAGTACTTTAAACCCCAGGAACATGCCAGGTGGTCCTAAGGATTTTTTACAGACCTTAAGATTGCAAAGTGTACACTCATAGACATCCCATACATATAGACAGAGGATCATGTGACCAATAGTGACTGCCATTCCCACAAATTTAGGCTTATCAAGATGGCTGCTGTGCTACTGTCGTTTGCATAATTTGACCATGAATCTGTAACATTTCAAAAAACTAAAAACATGAATGATAGAATAATATCACAGTCCTTCATTCTGTTCCTTGAATTTGACCAAACTTGCATTTTTCAAAAATTTTACAAGTTTCTCACATAATGTGTCAATAATGAACCACTTGAGCAAGTCCAAACTCTATGTACAAGACATAGGTGGCAGCCATATTGCTGAGTCTAAAGGTGTACATACAGTGGCGACACTCCATGCATAGGGCATTAGAGTAGATGCTCTGACCATATTATTAGAAGTGTGTGTACACTCTCCATTCCACTAATCTTACACAAACCTTTTAAAACCACCGTTGTAATGAATTCTTATCACATTCAGACAATTGATCGTACCAGGAATGTCACTATCTACCTGAACACATTACTCATAAATGCCAACTTTTGTGGAACATCTTTGAGATGTATAGCAAGACAATACTTCAACAACAAATTCTGTAACTTCACCAGCATTTTTCACAATGACTGAAAAACCATTAAACCAGAAGGAAAGCATCTTAAAATGGCTTTTTAGTAAATTTCTTTTATACATGTGCAATGGCAGACATATGGAAACTTGCGTGTCTGGGAAAACCTTCTGCTGCCGATCATAAAAAAATTAAAATGAGGCTTTTTTCAGCAGGTACTGTCAGATATGATTAAGTACAGTACTCATGTGTGCTCTCTCATGGATACTTACTCTACTATCTCCATCATTTTCTGTATACACTACTTTTGTTATTGCACCAACTTCATTCTTTACATACTCTGGTTTTGCTTTCCCCACCAGATTCTGAAAAAGAAATTAGACACGAAAAAGATTGATGACCAATTCACGAAAAATTCTGCATGCCAATCACTACAATATATTCACACATCAATTCCTAAATGTTAAAGATACAAGTTTCACAATATGTCTGGAAATAAGTTCCATAAAATTCCTCTCCCCCACCATGTTACCCCCATTTCCCACCTACCATCCTCAGGCAAAGAGGGCAAAAGATGGTCGAACACTTTGACGATCACCATATGAATTTTACAACAAAATATGCTCTGTAATAAAACAAGTTGTCAAAAATATACAGCCATGGGGTAAGTTTTCTAAACGAGAAAAAGAAAATCCATTTTAGTATCTAGGGTACCCAGGAACGTTTTTTTCATATTGTAGCATTGGTTCGAGTCAACACATTAATTTTTTAGCCTCCAAAATGATGTGTAATATACAGGGTATAACTCCTTTACAACAATTTCTGTCTTAAAAGAATGGTTCTGATGAAAAAATGTTTCAAATTTATAAAGAGGGAATTTAATCATAGCAATCCCCTGAACCTTTTACCACTTCCTATGGTCAATTCTTGAGAGGTGAGAAGCTGCAGTCTAATAATCAAAATTTCCACCATGAGTGAATTTGAAGCAAGTGGAGTGGTGTCACAGTGTCACACTAATGACCAATATGTTTTGTTTATTTCTTAACACATCTTGGTCATTTGACCTCTAATTGGTTAGCACTGTTTCTTGCCATGAAGGTACAGGTATTATTAGTTTACAACATCCAAATTATTAATATGCTCACACATAATGATTGCATCAAATTTTCATGATATAAACTTGGCGGAAAATTTTAGGACAATCAAACCACAGTCCAAGAACATGAAGCCGTGACACTGCACTTACTCAGCTTCAAATTTACTTTTGCTAGAAAACATGACAACTTTGGCTTTTAAACATCTAAATAATTGAACACTGTAATTGAAAATGCTTAAATGAAATTCCTGTTTAGGAGTATATGTCCCACCTTCTCTACCAAAACCTTTCAGAATCAAACTGTCAACCATGCAACATAGATTATTCAACTTGCTTTCATGAAAGTCAGGGCTTTAGATTCACTCGACCAGTTAATACCATCTCTGAAAACTTATCACAATGTTTTAATGTTTTCTCTTGTTACTATCCACATCCCTAAAGTGCATTGAGCATTGTTTCCCCTTGGATTCTGGCTATATAAGATTTGCTGTTGTTGTTTTTATTATTATTATAAAGTAAAATAAATTCAAGGATCAACTTTTTTTATTAAATGCAGTACATTCCACTTAGAGCCTTGTGTGTGATGCATGAGGTACTTCAAACATGTATACTTAATGCTTCCAGAAAATTTTCATCTCTTCTTTGCTTGGTTTATCTTAATGTCTCATAAACCATGAAATTTCAAAGAAATTGTGATGAATATACTTCATTAAGTTAAGCATGACTTCATTTACAACATACCTCATTAAATACCTCACAGTGGCAGATTTACACTGTAAGGGAGTAGCCCAATTGCTTGTACATAATGTGCTCATTATGCATGTACTCCAAATAAAACAGACAACCTCATCCACGACAGATGCTTCATGACAATATAGCATAACCAGAAAGCAAAAATGCATTGAGGTTTGGATGAACTCATTTTGGTAGACTTCAGCTTCATCCAGAACTTCAAAGGCTCTATAATGTTAATGTTCTGGACCAATAATCCCACCATGTATGGGACGTTGCCATGGTATCTACCTTCAAATATAATGATGACACGGTTTTCAGACTTTGATCTCTAGTGACCTGAAATTACCTTTCACTGAACACAATAACATCAAACGAGCATTTTGTAACAAATATGGCAAATAAACACCATGTATAAAAGTTTCAGTTTCAAATCATATAATATCCTGAAATGCATGTTCTTTAGATGCTGACATTCAGTGACCTCAGATGACCTTTGACCTCTACCAAATAAAGTAGGGCACTCGCACATGGCTACATATGGGAAGTATACATGCTTCCTTCCTTAAAATAACTGGTTACAAGCTTTTCACAGTTTGACCTAAAGTGACCTCAGATGACCTTTGACCCCCATCAAAAATGATAGGATACTTTCTCAAAGTTATATAATGCATCTACATGCTAAGTTAGGAGATTATCCATGATACCTACCTTGAGATACTGTACCATATTGCTGTAACAAGGTTTTCAGAGTTTGACAACAGATGACCCCAAGTAACCCTTGACCTCCACCAAAACTAACACAGTCCTTTCTCTTTATAATGTAACTACATGCTACATGGTAAGTATGAAGACTATCCATGCTTCCTACCTTATGATACAGTGTGAACAATGTTTTCAGTACCTCCACCAAAATCCATGTGATTCTTTCTCTTCATGAAATGCATCTACATGCTAAGTATGACAAGTTTCTATGCTTCCTATCTGGAGATATCATGTTATTAAACAAAGTTTTCAGAGTTTGACCTGTGATGACTTCTGGTGACCTTTGATCTCCACCCAAAATGGAACAGTCCTTCCTATGTATGGAGACTATCCATGCTTCCTACCTTGAGATATCATGTTAACAAGGTTTTCAGAGTTTGACCTCTGGTGACCTCAGGGGAAGTTTGACTGCCACCAAAAACAATAAGGTTCTCCCTCTGAGTATAAGGCACCCATGTACTAAGTATAAGAACTGTTGGAGTTTCTCTTCTTGAGATATTGTGTCAACGAGCTAAACATGACAAACACACATACATACACACACCGGCATGTCCGCATAGGTTTCTCTTTCATCGAAACCAAAACTGGTCTCAGTACTCTTCCTTTGATACCAACCATGTATCTTGAAACTAAAGGTTAAAAGGCCATTGTCTTAGAAAGTTACCATGTAGAAAGGCTTTCACCACAGAATTCAATAGAAGAGTTTCAATGAGTAAGCCATCAGATGACTTGAGATTTAGATGATCTTTGTAAAAAGTGATTCTGACTTGTTCAAGACTGTGGCAACGAGAAAAAAAACAAAGTTGCCCTTAAGAGCAGCCTGCAACTTCCTTGGCAGGGCAACTGGCTTTGATGGCAAGCCTTGCTAAGTGGAAGGATAGCTGGAGTGCCTGGAGAAAAACCTACATACCTCAAGGAGGATTTGAACCCATGAACACGTGAAACACATTGAAGCAAAGTCGGCTAGTTAATGTTTCCACCCGAAGGTCCTTCAGACCGGTGCGCAACTAACTTCTTTGGCTGGGCAACCTATTTTATTAGTGGCAAGCCAAATGCCAGGTGGGAGGAAAGCCAGAGTACCCAGAGAAAAAGCCACGTACAGTGAGCTGGATTTGAACCCATGCACATATGAAACACATTGGTGCACAGCAGCTGGAGTAGACCAATCTGCCACTCAATGACCCCACATTGAAGCAAAAACAAGTTTGTTCATAGTTTTCTACTTGAGTGCACAACAGTGTGCTGCATCTCTGATTGGTTGGTTCCAGTCCGAAGAGCAATCTGGATGGAACAGTTTTCTACTTGAGTGCACAACAGTGTGCTGCATCTCTGATTGGTTGGTTCCAGTCAGAAGAGCAATCTGGATGGTAGATTTATCTGTGCTCTGATTGGCCAGTTGACAGACTGGTCAGTATGGCTGGATGGGAGAACAGAGCTGTGATGGGATGACTAAATCTAAGTCAGCTGATTTCTAACACGCTCATTGAAACTCCTCCTTTCCTAAGAAAGTTCCTCAATTTCTGTATACTTACTTTGACTAAACTACGAGCATCTAACCTAAAATTAAAATCACCAAAGATGAAAAGAGGGACCTTCTCATGCTTATCCTTTGAGAATCTATAAAAGAAGGTAGAGAAAAATCTGTCAGGGGAAACAAAATCTTCCTCAGAATGTCTTTAATGATAAGAGAACAAGGCATATATACATATATACACACACACAAACACACAAACACAAATTATATCTGTTCACAGTACACACCAGTATCAATACCACTGCTTCCAACATATTACTAAAAGCTGCATGTTTGTTCTAGGTTAATTTCAGCTGTTACTCCTCTTGAATTACAACTCAATGGATGGTATATCTGAAATTTTTTGAATACTGCAGACTAGCTAGGAGGGTATCAAAAGCTTCATTCAGTTCAGTAGTTTACCCAGGTCAATTCTCCAAGGCAACATTCTGAATGGATGGGCCTGGGAAGAGGTCTATGAGGAGTGGGTATCCCCGTCCACTTTGGAAAAAGTTTCCAATTTGAGAGGTTCCTAGATGGAAATTGTGCAATATGTGATCCAAATTGACTTAGCAAATGAGGTGAGAGTTACAATTTGCAATGACTGATTCTTTGCAACCCTGAATCAAGGTGGTTTCTTTAAAATAAACACCTGTGCAGAAACTGCTTGTCAGATTTTTTGTCAGATTTTTTTGTAGGACATTCCTTTGCATTGTGCAATATTTCCCACACAAATACAGGCTGGCTAAATCAATTTTCTGATTTTCCACTGCTAATCAATTATGTAAACAAACCTTCACAAAAAAGCCAACTTAAAATGACTGTACATACCTTAAAAAAAATGAATCAATGCAGAAAGCTATAAGGGAGGTAGGCATCGTTTGAAGAAAGATACGTATCCCAAAGATTTTGTTTTCAAATATTTGTTCGTAGTGTCAGAGTCTGGATTACCACCAAGCTACCATCTGTACAGTTGAAGTATTATTAAATGATGCCCTGAAGTTTTATCATTTCACTGTTGTGAAATTTGTACAAGTCTTTTCCAATGTCAAATCTATCTAAGCCACATTTCATGTCTGTTATTACCATCAGTCCTATATTTATTTCACCAAGCAGATAGTGGATAAGCACCAGATCATTCATGCCACTCATGACTTTAACACTAACTGGAGTAATCAACCTTGACGAGTTTCCTTGATACCAGCTCTTTAAGCTGCCGCCATTAAGACACTTCACTGCCAAGTGGAGGACAAAAACTATGTTGACTGATCACTGCTCCGCAAACATGAAATATGTGGCAGATGGATGTTTACCATTATTCCAACATAACACATCTGGAGACAAGTTGGACAGTGTCTTTGGCACTACATAACTGTTTCTATCTTGACAGATTTCCTAGACATTGGCTCTTTTAACTGCTGTCACATAGACACTTCTGCTGATAAGTGGTGACTAAAATGAGTTGACTGTTCACTACTTGGCAAACATGAAATGTTTGGCTGATAGCAACTTTCACAAATTTTTTTTCCAACAAGAGAGAATATGATCCTTTTTGCAGACTCAACCATCCAACAGATCCAGAGTTTAAGAAGATTTTATGGTTGTCTACTGGACATGCTGCCATTTTTGGTTGTCCATAAGCAAACTCAGTTGTCCAAAGGGAAATTTTGAAGTTACCCAAGATGTCACCTCTTTCCTTCCTGCATTACATTTGATTGCCCATCAAACAACCAACCCACTACCTTTTGGTTGTCAGCCACAAATTTTGGTTGTCACAAGGCAACTGGAAAACTGTTAAAGTTGAGCCCTGATCCAAGCTGACATTCTCCACACTGTACTGTGCTCAAAATACAAGACACTTTTAACACCATGTGATGCTGTCTATACTTTAATATTAACATAATTTTAAAGCACACCAGCGTGACTGTGCTGTGAGAGACAGAAGATCTAAAATTGCACAATTTTTCAAGTTGATACAGTGGTCTGCACCCCTGAGTGGCATGAGGGTGGGGCAGTTGTAGAGGAATGTTAAAGCCTAGGATGGAGGGATAGAGGGATAGTTCTCATTAGAGAGCTCCCCATGGTACAATTACCATAACTATCATTTTGCATATTAAGGGGCAACTGCCTGTTTGTTTTGCACTTCCTTGCATGATGTACCATCATTTTAATCTGAAGAAGGGTTGGGCTGAAAATCGTTCTTGCCCTCCTTACTTTTTATAAAAACAATTGAAATTCTACAGTTAAGTGGGAAACAAAATTCAGAAAGCACTCACACATAAAAGCCAGAACCCCCATCTCCCTACAGGCGTTATAAGAAACTCAATTACTGAATTATTCTGTAAGATTCACCAAGTTCCATTAGTATGGTTTCATACACCATCTTCCAGGGTTTCAGATGCCATACCATCTTCAGAGCCCCAAAAATTTGCCCACAAATTGCACTTTGTCCACCTGTTGTTTAAAGCTAATGTTTTGATATTTCTGCCAGTAAATGGAAGAAGTCCTCCTTTCATCTAGATACATAAATACACGGCATACTTCAAACATTATTACCTTCATCTACTCTCCAGTTGAATACTTACCATAGGCTTCGAATTATTGATGAGAAGCCATTTTCACCTGCTGTATGGACTCTAATAAATACACGGGAAATGGGCACATGCTGTCACTATGGTGACAAAAATGGTTTCCCCAGTGATGGCATAAATGCTGTCATAATTTACCCACAGACTAGTTCATTAGTTTCTCCAACCTCACTCTCAGGTGATCTATACTGTTTAGTTAACCTTTAGTTTACATCTTGTGAGATATCTACATTAAGCAAATATCAGTTCTGACAGGTACGACCACCAAACTGATTAGAATTATTGCTCCCAGATGCTTTAAAGGGCAAATGCAGCCATCTTGGTCTGAATCAGGATACCTAAGAATCCTACTTCATGTGTGACTTTTTGATAATGTGACAGAATTTTTGATACAGAAATATGAAAATCATGAAAACATCTTCCTCTTTTAATACCTTTGCCATGCATTATCTTCTTTCTGTGACATCATGAAAGACACTCATATTAAAAGGAAATACGAGGAGAAGTGTCAGACATCAAGAGCTGATGTTTCGATATAAAGTAGGGACGACTGGTAATATTCCCTTTTTCAGTGTGAGGGTACATAGTTGATAATAACTAGCTTTACAATAACAGACCTGCAGGAATTGGGCAGTTTTTAGCACCTTCTGCATGAAACATGATCTGTCCTGAAAACTCTTGGAGCAGGTGTCTGTAAATTACAGCAACACTGTGACAGAGGCATTTTATCATCAAATTTCTGTCACTGGGTACTCCTTTCACTGTTTGTTATAATCATTCCATGACTATTCCCTGGGTCATAATATCAAAACTTGAAGAAAGGTCTCTGAAGATTTCACATCTGCATTTGTTCTACAATCTAGCTTTTGCATGAAATGTTGTTTTGAAGATACTGTTAAGTGTTTTTTCTTCACAAGAAATTGAATGTTTATTTTAAGACTGGCAACTAATAATTTTTATCCAATGGTCAAATTACTTTTACTGTAAAACATTTGTGATAATGTCCTGCCCAGTTCTGCAATGTAGATAGTTTTGCCTACGAACACTAACATTTTTAGTCAACAAGAACTCTATGTTGTTAGATGTGTCTCAGTACATGAAATTACAACTTGAAGCTTGATGTTTAGAGAGCTTGAAGCAGTCTCTCAATAGGCAGGAAAAAAAACAATTTTAATACTGTTGCCTCATTCTTTATCATACATACTGTACAGTACAATATACATACTTAAGTGAAATTTCTTTCCTGTACTTGAGAGGTAATTTATCTATTATTTCAGACAGGAGTCTGCACTTTACCCTGATAAAAGTTTGCTCTTCAGAAAATTCAAACATCTTTACTTCTGAGATATTTGCATAAAGTTTGATGGGGGTGGGGGTAGTTAGGAGTGAAGAACTTGTCCTGTGATTGGTTGGCTTTGCTATAAACCTTGTAATGTTGACGTCACACCTCTCCAATCAAACATCAAGAAATATAACAAATAAAGGAAAGCCGAAACTGCAGACAGTAATTGTTTGCAAGTTGTATTCACTATGCAGATACTCTTAGATCTCAAAATCCTCACTCTCGGTACTGTTTGATTCGGTTATGATTTTGCTTCAGGGCAGTAATCAAAGGTGACAAAAGTTTTGGAAACTATTACTTCCTTATTTGTTTACTTTTTGAAAAAGGGGGTGTTTCTTGTAACTAACACTGTAAAAGGAGTATTCTGAAATGTTGCTCATCCAGCAGGAGATTATAATGAAGATGATTAATTTAATAATTGAGACGCAAAATTGTATGACTTACTTATCTAGTATAGACTCCAACGCTGCTCTTCTTTTGCTGCTGTAGAGAGACGGACTCTGTATAATATAAAAAGAAAATGCAAACATTTTCAAAAAATAAATGTGATGATAAAAAATAAATAATAAATACATAATAAATGAATGATGTTTCTGAACTTCACCTAAACAAAGCACTTAATGACTTATAATTTCCCTGTGGGTAATGTGAATGTTCAAATGTTGATATGCTAACTTTCAAATTTTTGTCAATTACTGGAAAGATGACAGAATCATGAAATACCCAAGTGCATGGCATCTACAGATGGGGGGTAGGGGTGATAACCCCCAACCCTAAAAGAAGGGGGTTCATCATTTGCTTCCCACCTCAACTTATTCCTAAGCCCTAATTAAGTTGTATGAACATCATTTGCCTAATCCCTTTAGAAAAAGCATGGGCTCATAAAGTTCTGATTGAAGTGCAGGGCTGGAACAAACGTTTATTCCCAGCAAGCTAGTCAAAATTCCCACAAGTTTAATATGTTTTCATGTACAAAACTAGCCAACTTTCCCTCCAACTGTCCATATTTCCCTTGAAACAGCAAAATGCCTTAGATTACACTGCAGAGCATTAAGAATCCAAAATATTCCAGGACCTTAAACAGGCCCAAGAGCCCATGCAGCTGAGGCTTTGCTCTTGGTGCTTGCATTAGTTCTGGCTAGGTTAGGTCCACCTTCCCCCTATTTTCCCCTCCAATTCCCCCCCATCCATAGGCACAAATCCTGGGGAGGATGGGGGATATATCCCCCCCCCACACTTTTTAGAAATGCTCCCACTGACTTTCACTTTTTACACACTAACTTTTGCTTCAAGGGCCCATTATCTTCCCCACTTTTTCACAGAAACCTCTGCTACTGCCCCAACCTCTTTGCCCTTCCCACTTTTAAGGCACAAAAGTTATTCCTTCTGCTGTAATTAAGCTTTTTTGTTCAAGTCAACAACAGTCACAAAGCTTTCCTGCAAACACTAATAAAACCTTTTCATACTTGCTAAGTTACTGAATGACACAAGTACGAGATACCAAAGTAATACTTTCTACTGTTATTATTAGCTTCACTGGTCCAGTAGATCAAAACAGCCACAAACCATTGCTTCAACCAGTTACAGTTTATATTATTAAAACCACTTAATGTCAGGGACGTGTCACTTGAGATCCAAAAGTAATGGACGTCAAGTCAAAAGCGCAATGAAACCTTTGATCAAGCCTCTTGCTTCATAAATCATGCTCTTTGGGTGATCATCAGCATGCCCGTCTAATCAAGGGCTGTCATGAGTACCAAACAAAATTAATATTAACGCTATGTTGTGCCCCGCATTAGGTGTTGAACATCAACATCGTGAAGTTGAGCTTAAGCAGAACAGAGCAAAATATTGCAAGCAGAAGGATTGTGAAGCAATTTTACTTTCGCTGAATGATAAGAATGATAGCTCAGAATGGCTGCATAGGAACTACCTAAAATGTCAGCTATGGTTGTTTTACAAAAGAATGGTATTAAAGAAACGTTCAATCGCTCTCGCAAAATGTCATAAAATTCACTTGGGTGTCTCTTGCAGGATGTCATTGCAAAAGGTACCCCGCATAATGAGCAACTGTGTAAAGACTTCCATGTCATAAAGATGGTGAATTTGTAAAATCTTTATAACAGTATGACCAAGTGTGCAAGATAATGAGAGTATAGGCAAAAGCAATTTAACTTAGGTTTAAAACATACATTTTCCTGTTTCATATTGCTAGTAAAGTTTAGTATCACATCAATAACAGTTTCTTCCAAAAGGTAGGGTAGAAGTGTGTTTAGGGGAATGTGAATGATCAGATGGAAAATGATCAGTCTGAATCAAAAATGGGGGAACAATCAATATTGTTCCCATTTTAAGATAAACTTCTTAGTTGGTGAGATGATGACATGTGGAAAATAAAAATGTCAAAAAAAGTCAGTAAATTTTTAACTTCCATTGCTGCTCAAATACTCACCATGAATTCATGCCAAACATATATATTTTATTCTGCTTATGTAAATCATAATCCCCCCTCCCCCCCCCCCCCCAAGTCAAAATTTCGTTTCAAAGGGCCACAGTGGACTTCAAGTTTGACCCTACATGAACTTACACATTATATTAATTTTGTTGCTGTGTCAACATCACATCACATCACACCACACCACAATTCATCAAATCAGGATGGATGTTGTTGGCCATAGGCCATTTCATTGCTCTGGAAAAGGGTGGTGGCCAATACTGCACAGTATAGCTAGATGTCTGTTTAGTTATACAGTCTGGGCAAATTGGCCCAGAAACTCAAGCCTTGCTTTAAAATGAGCTACAGCTGGTGCATGTACAACATTCGAAGGCAGAAAATTCCCCTGGTCTACTGATTGATGAGTAAGAAAGCTCTGATGTAATCTTGTATTTGCCCTTGATTTGGCTTATTTTAAACAGTGGCCTCGAGTCATAGAATCAGACAAGATAAACAAGTTCTGAGTAGTTTTTTTTGTAGACCATTCAAATACTGGTACTGTGTACATAAATAATGTGTCCATGTAATCTTCTGTAGGCTAAACTATTAAGTTTAAGTGACATGACAGTGTATAAAGGAATTACAGTTGACAAAATTTAGCTCCTACTGTACATTTTAACTATAGCATGAGGTTTAAATTTACTATGCAGCTGATTCAATATCAGTTTTTACAACTGCACAAAACTGGCCAGTCAGTTGAGTCATGCGACTAAAAATTACTTTAACTATGGGAAAATAGGTCATGACAGTTTCATTGAGTTGAGGAGCACAAAATCAAGTAGCAAGTGGCTGATTAAGAGGACCGTGGTACACTTCACACATCTTCTGTCCTCTTCTTCACAAATGTGTGATGAAAGAGTTTGCATTTTCTTCCTTTCAGCAAGAAATTTAAAAAAGGAACAAAGCTTTTCTTTTGACCAGCCATGGGAGTTGTTTTGACAATGCTCATCAATTCTGCGTACAATGAAAAATGATATTGAAACATCTACAAAAACTTACTATGTATAATATTGTCTCACAAAAATATTGCCAACATTTTTCTGCAAGTCTCAATCATTCCAGTTTAACAGCAACTGCTTAAAAAATAGCCTTTCATTTTACATTATTCAAGGTTTCAGAATGATTGTATTGGAAGTATGTTTTAACTGGAAGGCTCTATAGACCTATAACTTTCACATACCTACCCTCCCTTCAACTATTCAAAAGTTATTCTCATGTTTCTATCTTTCTGCAGAAAGCTACCTGCAAAACGTCATCTTTGCAAACAATTGATTCATAGCCTTTGGAAAATATATTAGAACAAACTGAGTGAAAATGAGGGTTGCCATGGGAACATTGCCCACATATGAGAATATAATTTATAAATAAATTAAAACATATCTCAAAGATGGAAACATTGAAGTTAAGAGTATATGAAGTTCTGAAATGATGGAACTGAGTGCGTAAGTAGCATTCGTGTTGCCATGTCACGTTTTACCAGTTTAACAAAAAAAAAAAATAAATATAAAATGTAAAAATGAGCCCTTTTCATCACTAGCAGGATTCATCGATTAAGATGGGTATGCACAAAAAGCTGCAACTAAGCAATTTACTAAGAAGGATTTTATGTACTTAACTATCACTCACTCATGTAGAATAACAAAAATATTGGGGAGTTTACGTATATAAAACCATCTCTATGTGGGCAAATTGGGTTTTGGGGGCAATCATGATTAAATATTGAAATGAGAACACTTATGCCTGGGATTGAAGAGAATTACTTCAACATGATCTTAAATAGGAGGGAATGATAACATTCAAGGGTGTTTTTTTCAGTTGTCATAGGAAAGCCTTCCTATGATGAAATTACAAAAGACTATAGTTATAGACCTTATGCATATGATGTCACAATGGAAAAAGTGCTCCCTCTTTTGGAGGAAAATGGAGGAAAAGCGCATATCATTGCAAGTTACACCAGTAAATGCAGACAGCTGATTTGTCAACCAGTCGTATACGTGCGTAAGTCTACTACACGTGGGGCAAAATCCACGCCGTTCATGCACGTGTGCTTCCTTGTTTTCACCCAAAATGACGTCAGTGTCATGTCAATGCATAAGGTCTATAGAGAAAGCCTTAGAGATGGGCAGGGGAGAAAGGAAGCATTTCCTGGAGGCAGAACAGCTGTCAGTCTAAGGACCCAATGTGGAGGAATAGAATGCCATAGAGTTGCAAAATGCTGAAGGCTGGCTATGTACTCATGAAGTTAGAGTGCTGAGAGTTTTGATAACAGAGCTGCAGGATACTCTGATACAAGGAGAAAATTCCTGCCATCTAATAATGGGATGAGCTTCCAATGAACAAATTTAATATAATCTTCGAGAGTGTGATACAACCAAAGTTACCTAAAAGTTATAAATAAATTTAAAAAGGAAGAGACACTGTGGCACAAGCAAAACAGGAACAGGTAAAGAAAGCAATTACGGGAGGATAATATTCAGGTGTTTTTGATATAACACTTTATCACCAAAGTCTCAAAGCACTTCACAAATATTACCCTGGTCAGCAGTAACCCATCCTAGAGACAATCCCTCTAGATGGCTGAAGCTAAATCAGCATCAGTGATGCAAGTTACCTCATAGGTACCCATTTAACTCCTGGGTGGAGAGAAGCAATTGAGGTGAAAGCATCTAGTCCAAAGACACAATGTATTGAACCCAACAGGACTTGAACCAGCAATCCTAGGATTGCAAATTCAAGACCTTAGACACCTTAACCAATAGGCCACGACAATGTTATAAATCTATGGGACATATTAAGATTGAAAGTTTAATTACAAAAGCTGCCTAGCTTTTCCCAGATATATTTGCATCACACTTCTGTGAAACAATGTGGTCTCTACCACCATAATTGTGGGGACATTGAATTCTACAAACTGTGATTCAAATACAGCTTAAATGTCCTCTGCGAAAGAAAAATTTGATAGTCAATCGTAATTAAGGCAACGACAAAATTAATTTCCTCCAAGTTTCTTCCTTACCTCCTCCATGGCTGTTAAATTACTGGGATCGTGGAACAAATGAACATTGACCAAATCAAAGGTGCTATAAAAGAGAAGAAATACAGCCAATCATAGTTGTGTAAAGCACTGGAAAACAACTGGCAACAGCTACAAGGAAACTTTTTCAATTTCTAATGACCTTTATTAGTAAATACAAGGGTCCATGGAACTATTAAGTATCATCAGATTATGTTACACTTTACTTTTCAAAAGTTCCACTTATTAGGTCCTCATATGATCTACACAGCTTGTTATACACATGAAAGTTCTAAAGACCCTGAAAGAGGAACCATACTGTCTACACTTGAATCTCATTCTAATTTTGATCTCAAGTTCACCATACTTTCTAAAACACTTTTGTTCACAGAGGAGTATGAATTATGTTCCCATTTAAATTCAAACATAACCAATTAAAAGACTGGCAATATCTTACGAGCCTTCAGGGGAAATATTTTAATGTCACCAGAAATTTTACCATCTTACACAATATTATAAAAGGATTTAGAAAAGAGTTTTTGAATTCCTTTTAACTGAAATATCACCTTAAAATAATTTCTTCACATCTGTGGATATTTTATTTAATCACTTTACCTTGAGCAGAGTCAGCTGTGTTTTCTTAAAGTTCCAGTTATGGCCACCTCTAATATATTTGAATAATATTTAATAACACTTCCATTACTTCCACACATTAGAGCATTCTGTCTCTCTTTATTTCCCAACATACTGCATTATACCAACAGTACTATGGGTCTGAATTTACAGGTCTCTTTTACCTGGATGGATTTCACACCTTGACTGAAGGTGACACTGTTTAAAATGCCACCGCACCAATTCCCCCTACCCCCTTCTCCAGACAATTCCCACCTGAACGATTTCCTCCTGGACAACTCCACCCAGACAATTACCATGCGGATAATTTACCCGCTGACATCTGCCCCCCTCCCCCCACAACTGCTTCCAAAAAATTTCCCTCTAGTCAATTTCCTCCTGGCAATTTCCAACTCATGACAAATAACCCTCAGACAACTTTACCCAACAGAAAATTGGGAATTTTCCAGGGTGGAAATAGTCAGGGTTAAAAATTGCCCTGGTAGGAATTGTCCAGCAAGGCGTTATACCAGGGAAGTTGTTTTGGGGAATTGTCTGCGTGGACCTTGTCAGGGAAGGGAGCTGTCTGAGAATAGTTTAAAATTCTCAAAAGCAGTACCATAATTTACTTTGTTAATGACCTCTGTCTGAAGGAACCAGACCTACAGCTTGGGATAAAATGCTTACATATTCTCCAGCTTCCATCTCGTCCTCAGGTATCCTTTTCTGGACCATTTTACCTTAGAAACAAAACAAAAGCAAACTAATGAAGGATACAAATACAGAAAAGAAAAATATCAGTTTCTTTCTCCCATACCAGTTTTTTTTTTCATTTTTTAAAGGTGACTTGTCATCGAATCTTTTGTGGGAGGCATACCGAAAATTCACCACCACTATAAAAGGATATCACAAGAAGAAAAGTGTACCAACTAAACTTGTGCTGATTGTGACACAGCTTGATGTGATGAATGCAATCAACATTTCAATACAAGATGACTCGAATCATTTTCTCTGAAACTGTTGTCTCCTTAAGAAAATAACAGCTACATATCTTACTGCAGTGGAACTTGTTTAACACTTTTGCAGCTATCCCAGTTTTTCCTATTGTGTACTACAGCCAGCTACGTTAGCACAGTTCTTGACATTATTGGCCATCTATTGGAAATTAAAGACAGGTTTTTACCTAAACAGAACTGAAGTTGATATGAACATGAGGAATATAGAAAATACATGCCTTCTTCGAGTAGGGTTGCTTAATTTTCAATTATGGACGCACAAATTCAAAATGACTGCCGATCACCTTGCTCCATGGAAGTGGTCCATGTATAAACACACTCTCTTGATTCATCCTGAGATTGTAACCTTTTGCCATAGAAAAGCATTTTTACAATAGACGAGTTGGGAAATGTTTTCGTACAATGCATGATGGGATGGGTCATAGATGAAGTGAACCACTTACTTTCGTGGCAGTTGTTGATTATGTACACCTCACTTACACATGTCATTGGTATTACAAGCACAGAAAATGTAGTACAGGCATAAGGCACGTCGGCCGAGCATGCAAGTATATCACATACGTGTGCACACACGCAAAACGCAAAAAAATTCTCTCAGTACAGCTGACCTTGTGACCCCACCAGGAATACTGAAATACCCAACTCGCTTATTGACAGAGTCCTAATCACCATCCAGTAGTTCGGGCACATATCACCTGAATCAATTTCATGGTCTTTTTCTTCCGGGCCACCACTAGAACTTCCTAAGCTAATTCACGAATAGGCATTGCTCAGCCAAACTTACTCAAGGATGTTGCCATTTTGTTTGCTTTGTATAGGTGTCACACTAGTTCAAGGTATGAAACGATTTCAGTGGCTGTGAACATTAACCTGGTACACAATATTATGTATCTGGCAGTGAAAGGGTTATAAAGGTGCCTCTTGTTGTGGAATCAGGGTACTTGTTTACTACATATGTTTTGTGGTATAACATCTAATTCAAGTCAAAATGCAAAATCATACTTGAACTGTCTCCAAAAATACAAGTGGAAGTAATGTATTAGGACATTTCAAGCACTGTTATTGTTTTATCTAGAGGCAGAACTTTGTCAAATTCCAATCCCCTATTCCTTTTCAGTGCTCAAGTTTATGAGCCAGCTGGAAAAAAAAAGGAAAAGGATGAGGGAACTTATGATCAGTTTTTTGGCTACGACTGTCTCCACTCAATGGGAAGGAAGAGTATCTACTTCTATAAGCCTGGCTTATGAATTAACCTTATCTGATCTGCGATGCAATCTTCTGCATTATCTAGAAACCAAACAGGAACCAAACAAAACTACAACTTTAAATATCCTCAAGGTATGTTAAGTAACCTACCTCTTGGAAGTAATGTGCTGCAAACCTTTCCTTCATATGAGTTGTCACTTCCAGTAAATTGCCTTGATGTATATTTCTGCCTGTTAATGTTCTATATTTGCACTCTGCAGGAGATAAGGAAACATGAAAATTTCGTTTTTTTCCCATAAACCTCATTTTACACCTATGTAGTGTACAGCTGTAGGTAGCACTGAACATTTAACATGAACTACTATTACTTTTCCTATGGCACCACATCAAAATAGCTTAACCTGCAGCTGCCTCAGCAAAGCTGCAGCATTGCTGCCATGCTTTATTGCTGTACACATAACAATTACTTGACAAAACTAATCCTGCTATTAATGTGTGTGTATCAACAAAGCATTGCTGCAGCCCCTACAGTAAAGCTGAGACAGCTGCAGCATGACATTTTGACATGATTCCTAAATAGCAGCATTTAATTAAAAGAAGAGCAGCCAAGCTGCAAAAGTTCAGCTGAGATGATAAACTGTAATTTATACTTCAGTGGCAATACTTCCCACTCACTTGAAGTTTAATAAAAATTTGTGAATAATGACAAAACCGAGCTGGTTTAGCCACTAGGTTTTAACATACGCCATTCTTGCACCAAAGATGGAGGGCACATGTAGGATAACAGGAGTATGTGCTACTTGGCACACCTCCCACCTTCTTTCCACTCACTATTTTTGCAGATATATTTTTCAAGAATCTTTGGAAGTTTTACACACATGCTATAAATTATTCGAGATAATGACTCTAAAAGTTCTTTTCCACATATTGGATGCAGGTCAAGTGAGAAGAGGTCAAGGACGGGTGCCTTCTGAGGAAGGACTCCCTCCTCCCCTGCACTATACATTTGCCAAGGTCTTATTGAGGGGAACTGTGGGCAGCAGTAAACAGGAAGTAAGGAGGAGCAATGCAGATTCCAAGCCTCACTTTGAATTAGCACGTGCTCATACTAAGGCTGGGAAAATTGTACAACTGGAATTATTACTCCATATCCCTATTTATATTATCCCATCTTCATTTATTAGTACTCAAATCAAGATCACTTTTCTGATATAGTTTTTTAATTTTTGCAAAGAGTGAAGTAAGAAAAATGTCATAAAACAGAAAATACTCCAAACTGTAAAATACTCCACACTATTACGCAAAGTGAATGTACTGTAAACCACTTAAATTCTAATGTTGACTTTTATATCTTTTATTTTGGGATGAGCAATCTATTCAGTTGAACAGCAACTGCACATGAAAGCTATGTAAAAACCTTACCTACAGTATCATGCAAAGTGAATGTAAGTTGTAAACCCTTTCAATTTTATTGCTGCAAACAGCCTCTAATACTACAGTACATCTGTTAGTACACCACCTGCATTTATTCTGGCAAATTAAAAAACATCCATTTCAATTCTTTATTTACAGTACAGTACTTTACCATGAAATTCCACTTACAAAGTTCTGGCCCTCATATATAATTCAAAAAGATTTGCATTTTAATAGTTTTTGTGTCATCAGCTACCATGGAAACCTGTCAGAATGGATATCTGTGGAGCATTTTAATCATAATCCTGGTTTTTACACTGTAAACAAAATGGTAAGTTGTAATCTTAATGGCATTTTCATATTTGATGAAAAAGCTGCACTGAACAGTAAAAAGAATGAAAATGCTGGTTAAACAGGAGAAGAATACCCCACAACTGAAAAAAAAAAAAGGAAAGAAAAAAAACCAAAAAAGGAGGAAGGAAAGATGGACGAGAGATCTATATTGAGATAGTTGGATGGTTCTGTATTCAGTACAGTATGTAAGACAAACTTTGTATCTGTACATATAGGACTGGGTCTGTGCTCATACTGTACTTGTACTCACATATTTTGGAACTGCTGTAGCCTATCCCAGATTTGGCAATCTTATAAGTATGCAAAGGCGTGTACTTGTTCTAAAACTCGCAAACTTATTAAACTTGTACAAGTATATCACTCCTGTCACTGCACTACACACTGCAAGTGTGGCACACAGCATAGATCATACGGTATGTAATGCCAACATCACCCACTGCACTTGAAAATCGCCCTCCACAGAGGACATGTTGCTTTTCTGGGTGTAAAGATGTATGCATTTACGCCTACCCATGTCCTCTGAGTATGTGAACTTGGGTTTTTATGACATTGTGATATCATGTTCATAAGGAAATATTACAACAGTCAACTTAACGAGAGTGTATCGTTTCACTTTCTTGTTTGTAATAAAAGTTTGTAGGCTGAAAAATCTGACACACTCTAGAATTTGGCTATTAATAGTAAAATACAGGGCAATTTGATCATGTGTGGTAAAACCGTCAACCAACAGAAAACTACAGAGTAAAATATTTTATTACCAGGTGTGTGTGGGCTAAAAGCTGTATATACGTAGATGCTATTCACACTGAGGTTGTAATGTAAGGTGTTTGCTTACCCTGTTTAATACAGTAGCTGCATTTTGTATGAGTGATGGCTAAAGTAGTAAACTTAAAAGAACCCCTTCAAAAATTAGACTGCCAGTCAAGTGCTCTGGCATTAGGACAAGGGCTCTTATAACTGAGGTCAGTTTAAGACTTATAATACAAAAATACTTGTCAATTCATTCCATATCCACAGGTTTTCATGTGTGTCTGCCATTAGTAATCCAGGTATTTTGTGTGAGGACACTTCGGTTTTATAACAATACACAGATTTGCTTGTTACCGCACTTTTCCACAGGTTTGTGACAACATGCAAAAAGTGTGGCTGTTTAAAATGGATTCTGAGAACCTGTGGTGCAAAATTGAAAAAAGGAAAAGGTGTGTCAACATGTGATTTTATTTCATTTTTCAAGTGTGAAACTGCTTTATTTCATATGGGACAGTCCATGTAAATGAAGGTTTGCCATTTCATGATCGAACCTTCAGAAACATTGAACAAGAATGAATATAGGCATACTAAAGAACCAGTTATCATATACAAGGAATACTTCATTTTACAACCTTTTTTTTATATTCTTTGCATTGCATTTTCATGTACTTCAGTTGCAGAGGTACAACCCTTACTGGTCCTTGGGTCAAATGAGATAAATTCAGAAGAGGATACTACTAAAGAATGATTTTAGAAATGTGTATGATGAGAACAGCAGTTTTGAAATCTGATACTGATAAGTATATTGATATCTTTGTGGGGAGAGAAAAAAAGAAAGATGTAAAACACAGAGAATACCAACAGGGTCTTAGGAATGAAGGACGCACGAAATATCAGAATTTGTCACTAAGACTTATTACAATAATTCTCCTACTGTGCTGTAGGCTGTAGGTCAATATTCAAAATAATGTAAGAACTAATGAAGATAATGATGTAGCTACTTGTGATTATGTATCCAGCCTATGTGTAGCTTTTATTGCATTTTCTTGTTGATCATGTCATACAATGGTTTTCCTTCTACTTTGACAAGGCTTTGCTGAAGACTTCTGCACAATCAGGAAAAATTCCATTCCTTAAAAACACCTACAAAATTTACTGAGAGAAAATCTGAAACCCCAAAATGGTAAGAAAAGTGGTAAACAAAATTTCTTACCTTTGAAGTCAAAACACTGTACTTCCTTTACATCTTTATGTACAAAATGAATATTGCCAAGAGCCTGTGAAGCAGAAAAGAATTGATTATACTACTGCAAACCTCAGTAAGTTGTTTAAAACACAGATATTATGCAAGTCTGGTCCAATAAATACTTGGTTTGAACAAGCAGAAAGCCAAAAAGATTAAGTAATTCCTTGCCTCTAAAAATATTTTTAAGCACTCTCACTTTCCAGGGTTTCCGATTAGCACATCCTTCTAGCTACCTCCCAAATGCAACCAAAAATCTGAAACTACTCCCAAAAGGAGTTGCACCCCCTGACTTGGCACAAGACTTTCCAAAGAAGCCATCAGAGGGCATTGCGATGATAGTGAGAGCAAGGACTGACTTGAATGGCTTCGGCTGAGTATAATTGTTTTCTTAAAATTGCAACCATAGAACCATGTGTATTAGTTCAGTATTTATTAATAACTGAATATGTTATTATACAAATAATATGAAGTACTGTGTTCTGATATAATGGTTTGTTGTTAGGAGGAAGAAGGCCAAACATGACATCTGCAGTACAGTATTGTATACATAAAGTTAAGCAGCCTTGAAAATGTAAATCCGGTTTTGGAGTTAACTGAGCATGTAATCAATCAAAAAGCTGTGAATAGCACATTAGGAATCCCACTATTGCAGCAGCAATTTAACTTGTTTTCTTACAAGACAATATTGCTCTTGCTGCAGTGGATACCGGAGAATGCAATTAGAATCTTTTAAATGTGTAAAAATGTAGAATACTGTAGCCTAGAGCATTACTGGTATGGTAGGAGGTGAAGTGTGTCCAGCGACACCAATGGTGCAACAGCTCATACTGCTGAAAGAGCTAAATTGTGCACTGCAGTGATTAGCCTACTGTACAGTATATCTAGAGATACTGTACTGTACTTAAGTGTGACTAGTATTGCACAGATATTTAAAAATTGGTATCAGCTGATATTCCTGAAAGTCATACTTCCTCAATACTGATTACCTAATAGTTACCTAATATCTTGTTGCTACAACACAAATATTACACATTTAGCCTATACCTCCATGGGTGGAAAAAAATTAAAAATCACAAATACTAGGAGCTCCTTGTCAAGAAATTTAGTGTTTAGATGTACATGTTGGCAACTGGAGGAAAGTTTGTCTGATTTGCACATGAGCACTTTTGCCAATTTGTTAGAAATAATTTAAATTGCTTCTCAGGAAATAAAATTTTTCCCAGCCCTGGAACCAATGATCCAACAGCTCATACTGTACATACATACTGGGAGGTCACATAGTTGTACTGCCATGACTATCTATTGGCAGTACTGTAATGTGATCACCTAATGTTTTCTTTAGGAAGAAAATTAAGTGTTGTTCACTGAACTAGCAGTTTTCTAAACAAAGGAGGAAAATGAACAACTTCCCCAATATCCACATAATGACTGGACCTGATCCATAAGTGACCTTTGACCCTCCATTCTTAAAAATTCCCATTGGGGCACTAAGTATACTTGAAGAAAACCATCAACAAATTTTAGCATGCATGATCAGTCACTATCTGTGGAAGGAGAAAGGAAGAATTTAATTTCATTCATCATATCCAGAGCTGATCCCAGCACAGACCATTTTTCTAATCAACAGAAACTTAACAACTGATTTTAAACATCTACTGTACAAAGTGTAACCCCATTCTTCCACCAGGGAGTTGCTATTTCTATGTCAAACAGCAACTCCCTGCTTCCACAATAAGAGTACCAACAGTGCAAACTTTGACAAGAGTTGGCCAAGGTAAAGTTACAGTGACATATTTTCAGAAAGATATGCATAAATAATTTGACTCATATGACACAGCCTGGTAGGTTTAATATTAAGCTGTCACAGGTTTAACATGCATAGCTCTCTGGTTTCAGTGTGATTAGTTTGGCCTTGTGCTGATGGTTTGGTTAATTTGTAGTGGGGAAGTGGCTGTTTTGTTATGTCGATCAAAAAAGGCACATACAGTAAATATGCTGGCAAGATGGCTACTGTTCAATTGTCCCTGCTGCAGTCAACTTTGCTTGGACACATGTAATACTACAACCAATTCCAAACACCTTCTTCGACATTATCCTGAAACTGTTTTGGCTTTCACCCTAGAATCAAAAGGCCAAATAAATATTAACCCTATGAAGAATCCATTGCTTTGATTTTCTGAACAAAAAGGTAATTTTATTTCTAATTGTCTCCACAATACTTTCATTTCACTTATTTGGTTCTTCGGAACGAACAATAATAACAATCTTTACAAGTTATGTGACAAGTTATAAGTTGCATGAAGTTAGGAAGGGATGTACTCCAAAAATCTTGTGCAGCAGAGCACTCTCTATAAGTTCACCAAAAGGATACTTTCATCACATCCATCCAAATCTTCAGAACAGATTACTAATATGGTTTTAAAGGGTCTGAGATCAGTTAATTTTTCATTTTATATTTATATAGGCCTAAGGAGCAATTCCTTCTGACCCAGAATGATGAATTTTGGATTCAAATTGCTGCATGAAGCATCATTTAAACCTGTGGACAGCTGCATAAAACTTTGGACAAAAATATCAAAATATCTAGAAGGGAGTTTCGGCCAAAATTTGTAAAATAGGTTGTAGCAGTTCCAAGGAACTACTGATCATCCCAAAAGTTTACATGTAAAATTTGCACAATTTGCATCCAAATTTTAGATCAATACCTTTTAAAGACAGCCAAGAAAATGCAATGGAAAGACAAAAAAGTCTAAAAATGCCTTGCCCTGCCCACTGTTACAATAGCACTACTTTGACTAGTCGATCTACAGTAGTTGAAGTAAAAACCTGCTCAATTCCAATCCAGGGTACTATACATGGTGTGATTCAGTGTATTGAATTTTCACTCAAAGGTATGAATACAGTATTGGTGAACCTCTACAGAAGAAAGCCCTCCTAGTCCAACATACACAAAGCATTATGGGTAATGCTGTTTTCACCAAATATGCTAAAAACTGATGGACTTCTACAAAGAGAACTTAATACCAGTATATATTACAGTACATGCTTGACCTGATTACCATGTTAACTATTACACCCACTTCATCCAGTGTAGAGTCAGTGATGATAGAAAACTTAAGTAAAGAGTCAATCCATCCTGTGCCAAAAAATTTCAAGTACCATTATTTCAAATGAAGTGTGAAGGGTTGGAAACTATGTAAAGTAGTGGGAGATACAGAAAAGTACCAATATGATTGTTACTGCTACAACTTCTTGTACAGTAAACCTACCAATGATACTGTGCAATGTATGAGAGTGGTTTTCGCTTAATCTTTCATGCTGAATTGCTAACATGGGACATGAGAGATCTGATCAATGGGAGGGGGGGATGGGGAGAGGGGGGATGGGGAGAGGGGGGATGGGAAGAGGGGGGATGGGGAGAGGGGGGATGGAGAGAGGGGGGATGGGGAGAGGGGGGATGGGAAGAGGGAAAGAGTTTCCACACCAGCCAAATTGGTCCTCAACTGCCAGTGACCCACAACTGGAAAAAAGGCCTACTTAAACCAATTGGTTAGAAACTGAGCCGTAAAACCTCATCTAACTCTTAACTCAACTGCTACAGTAGGTCATTTGATGCCTTTCTAGCAATTTATATGAATCCCATTCCTGAACATTCCTGTTGGGGTGTCACAACAGCACATTCACCACTCACCACCCTCATTCCAACTAAATAAATAAAAAAAAAAAAAAAAAGCTGATGAAGGGTGAATTTGTAAGTGTACAAATTTAGTAGCAACTGGTAGGTGTTTAAGGAAGGCTTCTGAGAGGATGTACTGTACACTCATGGGTAGAAAATATTAAGGAATGTGAGAAGTTCCTAATTGACAGGAAATGTTGGTATCTGGAAAGAAATTTCAGCACATGGAGGGAAATTTTGCTTTTTAATGAGAAAACATGGGAAAATTTGTGGAAAATGTGACTTACTTCCTGGCAAAGAAACATTTTTTCTAGCTCTGCCTGTCAACATTATCCCAGAACTGACATTACATCTACATGTACAAAACAACAGGTTTGGAAATACGTACATGAGCATAGTCAACAGCACTGGTGTGGGATGAATGGTACGTAGGACTTCCAAGTATTTTTTTCTCAACTGTATTAAAACAAAACACTCATCAGTTTTTGGCTGCCTAGCAAGGGTGAAATAAGGGTGATCATTTCCAAGTCCTCCAAAAGGAGGACATGAGTCTCCTCAGGGATGTCGTGTCACTGCTACACACTAGAGTTGTGTACACAGATGACTGCTATAAGTAGCATGAGGCTACACATCCTATGAATTAGGCAATCATATAGACAGTGCAAGCGGGGTTAAACAAGGTAGTTTGAGGATGAAATTTACGAGCATCTTTATATATTTTAATCAGATACCTGCAGGTTTTCCCACATGGGAAGTATTACATATGAGGGGAATGGATTTATTTGAGATTTTTCTTTTTTCGTACAAATACCTAATTTGTAAAACTTTTCATTGTGACCTTGAAACCCTTCAAAGAGGAGGACAAATCAAAGTCGGGCATCACGTAAGGCCGGAAGGACAGGCTGCCTCCAAGCAGGCTTATTTTGGCAAAAAGCCAAACTAAGGCCACCATAGTGTAGGTGAAATGAAGTGGGAGCCAGGGGCTGTTTGGCATCTGTTAGCTTCCAAACAGAAGGACCTCCAGTAGATACTACTAGGAGCCATGTTTTACCTTAACCAGTTCCTGTCATCCCTAAATTCCACTAGGACTACATTCGGGGTTGCAACTGGTTGTAACTAGTCCTACAGTATTATGTGGCTCCTGGTTCTATCCAAAAATCATGGAAAAGGGTGACACAAGAGCTGAAAGTGGCTCCTGGTTTAGTTTAACTTTATAGTACCATCCTTGCTGCTTAGAATCATGACAGTTACTGTAGCTATCTGGGGCTGTTGCCATGTACAGCAGGTATGATACTATAGGTATGATATTGTACATGATTGGTGTCTTACAGAATAACCAACAGGGAGGGGGGGAGAGAGTACACAGATCATGCAGGAAGTCTCTGTTGTTAAAAGATGAGATAAAGGTAGCAGTGCTGTAAAATCTCCAAAACTTACCTGTTTTACGAATCTATGAGCCCTACTTACCTCACCTATCACTACTATTGGACAGCCCATATACCGCGGAACGATCACTGGCAATGAATTTCCTACCCTCGCTAGATGGCGCTATACTCATATCTTCGCTGCTATCCCAAGACTCGCCCTTGTTTCATTGACCCCACCTTACTGGATACCGAGAGAGCACGGAGGAGCTAACATCAAACTGTGCTACTGGTTAAAAACAATGACCCCAACATCCCAGACAGAACACATAAACAGAGGAATTTCGTCATAGATGATAAGAGGTTGACTCACCTATGAAACCTGAAGGTATTGAGGTGTTCCGCCAAGGTCGGTACTGGAGCACAGGAACTCGGTTAAGTGTGAGTTAATTAGTACGTGCATCACAACAACACCAGCTCGCACGTAATGCCCTCTTCGGTTTCCGATGTGGGGTTGGGCGGTGGGATATAGGTGAGGTAAGTAGGGCTCATAGATTCGTAAAACAGGTAAGTTTTGGAGAATCTATTTCGCTCCTACTTACCTCCCCTATCACTACTATTGGACAGTCTAGCACCGGGAAGAAGGGGGGATGGCCGGAACCGAAGTTGACCCCCTCCTTGTAGGCAGTTGATGGCTTAGTGACGTAGAAGGTGTTGTGGAGTATTGACGAGAATTAGTTGCATCAGAATGAGAGTGTCAAGGAACGAAGGCCGGACGTCTCCTGGTCAGGACTGCTCTCGTGAAAGCACCCTCTGCAGAAACTGTCCGTGAGATAGTGGGAGACAAAGGAGGAAGGAGTCTTCCATGCCGCAGCTTTAATGATCTCCTCCAAGGGAACTCCAGCAAACCAGGCTTTAGATGTAGCGTGGGCCCGTACGTCGTGTGCTCTAACAGACTCTGAGGAACGGGCGTGAGGAGTGATTAGCGATCTGATCCATCTGGATATAGTATCCTTCGAGACCGGAGCATGCGGGGGGTTACAGTCGATGAAGAGCCGATCCGAACGACGAAGGGCCTTGGTCCTGGAAATGTATTTCAACGCTCTAACTGGGCATACTAAACGGTCTTCTCGGATGGAGGAGATACTGTCCATTGAAGGGAGAAAGACCTCCTCTGGGGTGAAGGAGACTGTCTGATTCTTGGCCAAAAAGGATGGATCCGGTAGCAACCGTACTCCACCGGGTTCAAATCTAATGAAGCCATCCTTGGTTGTCAGAGCATGAAGGAAACTACGTCTCCTGGCGGAGGCTGCTGCTAGAACAAAGGCCGTCTTCTTGGTCAGGATTTCCAGTGAGCAACCTGATAAGGGTTCGAAGGGGTGTTTGCTGAGTTGTGAGAGAACCGCACTAATCGACCATGAAGGCGGGAGAGGTTTTGTCATTGGACGGGTGTGAAACATCCCTCTTAAAAGGTGTGAAATCGCTGGATTCGTACCTAAGGAAGATCCATCCTGGAAGCCCTTATGAATTGCAGCTATTGCAGATCTGTAGTTCCTAATAGTGCGGACGTGTTTACCTTCCTTGAAAAGCTGAACGAGGAAATCTGCGACCTGGGTTACTGAAGCTTCCAGGGGATCGAAGTCATGTTCCAGGGCCCAGTCTCTGAATCTTCTTGTCCTCGAGTCGTAAACATGAAGAAATGATGGTCTCCTGGAGAGGGTGGCGATATCGATAGCTTCCTCCGAAAGGCCCTCTGATCTGAGATTATGCCTGATAGTGGCCACGCAGTAAGATGGAGGGAAAAGACGTTCGGGTGAGATATTCTGCCTTGGAGCTGAGTCAGCAGGTTGTGCTTCGGTGGGAACTGGAAGGGATAATCCACTAGGAGCTGTAACAGCAGAGGAAACCACGGTTGTCTTGGCCAACATGGAGCTATCAGAAGAACAGCGGCCCGTGAGTCCCTTAATTTGATGAGGACGCGATGAATTAGGTTCCACGGGGGGAATGCATAACCTAGGATTCCTGTCCAGTCCAGAGCCAGCGCGTCCACTGCCCAAGCCTGGGGATGGAAGAATCTTGTCCAAAATACTGGTAGACAGGCGTTCTTGGCCATTGCTAATAGGTCCACATGAGGGTGCCCGTACATCTGAAAGATGTGATCCGCCCAAGGCTGGGCCAGGGTCCATTCCTTGTGGTCTAGGTTCCAGCCCCTCGACAGAGCGTCCGCCACTATGTTCTTCTTGCCCGCTAGGTGTGAGGCTCTCAGGGAGATGTCGTTGGACTCCGCTAGGGAAAACAGATCGAGGGTTCGCCAGCACAGAGTCGGGGATCTCGTGCCTCCCCGTCTGTTGACGTAGGCCACCACCGTTGAGTTGTCCGAGAGCACCGTGAGAAGCTTGCCGTTGAAGTGGGTTCGCCAGTGGGTGATTGCTCTCATAACCACTTCCAATTCGAGGACGTTTATGGGAAGTGACTTTTCCTCTAGGGACCACGTTCCCGATATTGTTGACGATCTCCAGGCTGCCCCCCAGCCTGCTAGGGATGCATCTGTTGTGATCAACTCTTCCTGTCTGTGGTCTACGCACAGTCTCCCTTTCGCCAGATTGTCCCGGGATGTGAGCCATTGGATGTGAGGTCTGACAACAGGCGTCACGACGACTAACTTCTGCTGGGAGTCGGACGACGGTCGAAATTGTTGGAGAAGACATAGCTGAAGGGGTCTCATCCTGAGACGGCAGAGTGGGAGGACGTCCACTAAGGGACCAAATCACAACTCCGTATGCGTGTGGCAGTTTGCCGTGTTAGCACGCCGATAATCCGCACCCGTGAGTTAATGGTAGCACGCCATGAATAGATCTATTGTTAAAACAAAAAAGGGTTTTTTTCAGCCTCGCCGGCCCAGTAATACGTTTGCGTGTCGGGCACACTGCCATTGAACACACAAAAAAAAACAATAGCCTAATCTGGCTTCTGAATCAACTGCACGAACTAGCACGCTTTGCGTTTTTGTTTTTTTTTAAAATCGTATTATGGTAGAAACGATGGTTTTGCAAATAACGCATCAGTTGTTGCTTTCTTTGTTTGTTGTTTTTTTGTACCAGGACCGCTGGCCTAACGAACATTTTCTTTACCTACAGGTTCATTCATCAAGAGAATAAATGGTTCAGTTTTAACTGACAAAATGTCTGTGTGTGTTTTGCTCCACTTGTTTCTTTGCTTATATCTAGATTACTAATGAATGCGTTGTAATGACAAGATACGAAAGAGATGGTAAATAAGAGATTCGCAGTGCACTTCTGCAGCTCATCTTAATGGGGATGTTGACCTTCCTTTTCGTTTAACAACCATTTAAAAAATTGATCACAGTCCAAAATGTTTCAAAACTGAGTTGGTCTTATTTAATGAAACCCCCGATCATATTTCTGACCTTGCCAGTGTCAACGTATAGGCTACACGTAAATTCCTTCTTTGCCGATCATTTATTCCGGCCAAAATGAAATGGTCTTAACAAAAGCCGTAACGTTTTAGGAACACAAATGGTTACTTTTTGTAGTCATAGGATCCGTTGGGGGAAAAATAATAGGTACAGAAGCTGACAAATTGTTTGCAAACAGTCAATAGTTAAGGTCAAAGATCAGCACTCAATGTATCGTACTTGTCGTTTTGAAACAACAAAGCAAGTCACGAAGCTGCGTGCCCGGTATCCTCTCACTCCTCGTTGACCAATTCCAGCCTAGTTTCCCCCAAAGAACTTCATGACTTCTTTCCAAACATACCCAATCACGAACAGTTTAGTCAGGGAGTTGTCTGCCTGACAACTCCCGGGTTTAGTTTCCCGTAGGCCTTCAGTACTCCAAGCGTGAACTTCCCAAATTGCCCTGCTCGCCGTAATCGGAGACTAACAGTTTCCGAGTCTAATTAAAACTAATTGTGGGAATGTCAAATTTACAGTTCTAAAATTACAAAGCATGGATAGAACCAACCGCTTCTTACAAGTCATAATTTAAAAATACAGTTAAAATCGTGTCTTACCAGTTCTGTGAAGCACATTAAAAACTTTTTCGAGTCCAAAGGAAAATTAGCGAGAATAATCCAATTACATTCCAGAGTGAAAAAATGCCAACCTGTTCAGATCAATTCATAGTCTCCTCGCCGTACATATTATTCTGCCTTACAACCCCCAGACCTGTTCCCTTCCATTCCCCTTCCTTCCACCCTTTCTCAACTAGGGCCTAACTAGCTGTGTTACCTGAACCTCAGGCTACGCGATCTTTGACAAAAAATATTGTCTATTCCGTTAAAATTTACCGCACCACTATAGTACGTGATTGCAAAGGATAGGCTCAGTTTTTGCTGAAATTGACGTGAAGATTGAACTACACGGTATCTTGCCTTGGTCGGTTACAAACGTTCAAGACATTTTTCAAGTGAAACGGTCAGACTGTAATACTGAAAGTCCTAGATCTGAATGTGAAGACGGTCCCTGAGGCCTGGACAACCAAGCATGCATGTTTAGCATTGACTTGGCCTATGTTTTGGCGCCGTGAGACTAAGTCAGTTTAGTCCAGTACAGAACTGCATGTTCAGACACGCATGGGCCCAACCTCACATGTACAAACAGTACATCCATGCAGATCGTTTGCAGCTAGCATACAATGGTCCAGCTATATGCAAAGGGGAATTTCCAGTGCTAGTGCATACAATTATCAGTGCTGCGAAGTATGCAAATAAGTTGTCAGGACATCGCCCATGCACGTTTTGCAGGTGCCAGGGAACTTCTCAAAAGTTCTCACAAGAATACCGTACATTGGTATATGTAGCACATAAAGCAGAGTGCATTGACTTCATTATGTGAGAAGTCGCTGTTTGGTATGCATTGCACTCGGCGGCAGGTCGCGAAATGAATATACTGTATATGCTGTTAGTAGGTCTGTACATTACTGTAAATTGTTGGCCGCAATTTAATGTAGTGGAGCTTTAACGTCAAATGATCATGGCCCTCGCACTTTTTCACACTTAGCCTAATTTACAGTGATCCCAAGAACTGTGATGTTTCAATATTTTTGGAATAAAATTTAATACATGGAAGAACCGCGCATGCTACTGTAAGAACACGAGACGTTTGAAAAACGCAGGCGTTTTCATGTGCTAGTGCAGCAGGCCCTTTTCGCGTGAGATGAAACTTGTAACTTACAGTAACAAGCAAGGTCTTTCCATGGTTTGGCAGGTGAAGGGGAATTCAGTCACTACATGGGCGTATTAAGTGTTAAGTGAGCGGGAGCCGGCAAGACTTTTAACGTTCTTCATGACAAAGTTGGTCGTTTCCAATTACCGCGGGAACTTTGTGACGGAGATCCGTTAACGGATATAAAAAGCCTTGAATGAAATTGATAACTGTCGCTTGTGCATTTGTTTGTCCAACCCATTTTTTCTTCAATCTCAGTTTACTTCGCGAGATGAAACTTGAAATGAATGACATCATGGGCCGTCATCATTTAAGAAGCCACTGGCCTTCAAATCTTTTTAAACAATTACATACATAGCCCGTGCTTTTTGTGTGGAAATACCGCACACGTTTAACGGCTTAGACCGAGATCGGTTGAAGAAAACCGTACAAGCATTTAAAGTTTGGAAAATGCGACTGTCTGTATCGTACAAAACAGTACTCAACTTCCAGTTTTGGATAAGATGTAGTCTGGTCGATATGATTGAAAAGAAGCTGTAGGACCACTGAAGAGCAAACGGCGCGAAGAATTGAAAAAAAAAAAAAAAAACGGGGAATTTTCAATTTTAGTTTACATGTGAAATAGTCTGAGAGTCTTCCTGTCTTAGGTCCAACTAGCACAACCCAACCTAAATTTTTATTCCGTTAAACTTTCGTGTTTGTGTGGTTGAACATTGCCGCCGGTATCGGAATACCCACTTAGACCGAAGGTTCATTTGATGGAAAGGTTCGATATAGGCGGAAACATCTACTTGACCAAAACCTTCGGTGCTCCCACCTTAGAGTGTCAGCTCCAGACAGAAAGTACTCTAGGATTCAGTTAAGACCAGGGAGCTGCCACTGTGGCAGATCTCAAGTTAGGACAAAAGATTTAAGTTTTGGGGGGTGAAACAAGGATAACAAAGAAATGCCTCGGGTAGGATGAGGGTTTGGGTTAGGGTTCGAGTTTAGCGTTATGACTAGGATCTTCGGTCTAGCGAACCTTCCATCTAATGAACCTTTGATCTAGCTGCCCATAGCATTACACCAGGCTACGGCCACTCTACAGGTGTTATAATAAACATGGAAGTACTACCTCAGAAGGTAGTACCCCCATGATACAAACATGCTACAAATCAGCAGTGGTTTTGAGCTGTCGATTTTCCCTTTAATGAACTTAAGCCTACCCCCCCCCCCCCCCACCCACCCCCCTCACACGCCCCCAGAACCCCCCCACCCCACCCACCCCCCCCCCCCCCCACCCCCCCCCCCCCCCCCCCACCCACCACGCCCCCCACCCCCCCCCCCCCCCACACCCCCCCACCCCCACCCACCACACCACCACCCCCCCCCCCCCCTCCCCCCCTCCGCCCCCCCCCCCCCCCCTCCCCCCCCCCCACCCCACCGAACCCCCCCCCCCACCCACCCCCCACGCCCCCCCCCCCCCACCCCCCCCCCCCCCCACCCCCCCCCCCCCCCACCCCCCCCCCCCCCCACCCCCCCCCCCCCCCACCCCCCCCCCCCCCCACCCCCCCCCCCCCCCACCCCCCCCCCCCCCCACCCCCCCCCCCCCCCACCCCCCCCCCCCCCCACCCCCCCCCCCCCCCACCCCCCCCCCCCCCCACCCCCCCCCCCCCCCACCCCCCCCCCCCCCCACCCCCCCCCCCCCCCACCCCCCCCCCCCCCCACCCCCCCCCCCCCCCACCAGACTACACTGGGTTAAAAGGACAGATAAGAAATATTCCAAAGTGATGAGAAACGCACATACACTTAGAATTAGTAGAAACAAACCCATCCTTGTCAAGGAGCTTTAAAACTGTTGTTTGTTTCCTGGGTTTCCAGCCAGGCCGTTATGTTATTATAAACATAACAGTATGGTAAATGGTTCATTTGAACCCATGGTCACTAAATGAGTTTCAAGATTATCTTAAAATGATGGTACAGCACTCCTGTTCTGATATTTTGGGCATCCAGTTGTAATCATCATCCATGTCTTTATTGCATGATTAAACATAAAAATGCCTTTTTTTTCGTTCACTAGATTTGCCTTAAATAAAGAAGTAATGTATGCAAGATATAAAAAAAAATTTATTAAGGGCTGATGAATACATTGTCAATTAATTACGTTTAGTATTTGTAGGAAAACATGCTGAATACCTTTTTGTTAAACACATCAAGGTAAAAAAAAAAAAAAAATATGCACATACAGTAGGTAGAAATAACCGATCTACTGCTACTGCATGCTGGTGTAAAAATATGAAGCCATTGGAAAGATTCTTGAATGTACATCCGCGTTTACACTAGCTGTTATTACAGCATCAACAGCAGCTCATGAATAATCATGTTGTACTATGACATCATGCTGGCAGTCAATTCCTGTGTATAAAACACCTCCAAGCAGTACACTCTATTTTTGGAAGATATGTGTACTGGAAGGTACTGGCATTGGAAAAATTTTACTTTAATTTTACATTGTGCCTATTTTAAAATGATTGGCATTTGACATTTTCTCACACTCCAGTCCCTGGAAGAGCGGTACAGGAATGCAAACAAAAATGTCAGTAATATTTATTTTCCCCAGCTAATACAGTACCTAATGGAAGTTAATTGACATTTAACTGCAGCATTTTGGCTAGGATTTTCATGTTACATCTGTATTATTATAGGTAAGGTGGCTGAGTATGTGTTCCAGACATACCATACTTGTTTAGAGGTTTGTTTTTTGCAATTTCAGAGTCTCTTCCCAGTTGGGGGACTTTTTTGGAAAAAAAAAGGTCTGTTTCTCCTTCAGCCAGTCTAAACGGACTTTGGAAAATTAAGTTAGGATGAAAAACTGTATATAATATAATATAAAGAAAAGACTAACATGAAACAATTGTTTGTTTAGAGGTGATTGGTCCAAACAAATTTGCATACACCCTGCGTGTACAGTACTTTTCACAATGTTTTTAGCCTGTGCCACATCTTGGAGAGGTCCTGTTGATGAATAATGCATGACTTCAAATAGCACGGTGTCAGTTTGAAGGGATACGTTTTAGGCTTTGACTGGTATTTTACGGTACAGTCCTGAGGGTCTCTGCCCTGGATTGCTAGAGTGCCAGCAGGCTCTTTTCCGTGGGTCTGTAACAAAGGGTTTCAAATGTAAGGAGTGTTGCAGGTTGTCCTGCACTACCAATCACGTGGGGAGATCCTCTTGACACAAACGATGAGACATACTTTCTTCCAAATGACAAGACCAAAGGAACATACACTAGATTTCCAGTTACTAATGGTGAACATTTTTTGTTTGCCGTTATCAAAACAAATTGATGACCGAGTGTCTGAAAAATTACCTATCCGTGGGAAGCCAAGTAGCTAAGGTGTATAAGGGGCTGTTTAGTTTAACTTCCTGTTTATCTGAAATCACTATACCTGGTTGGAAAATGACTGTAGGCACTTTCTGACGCGTACTGCATTGGGCGCAAGTTGGTGTAGAAGCATCCGACTTGCAGCCGGAAGGTCTAGGTTTCAAATCCTGGGGCCTGAGTCCATTAACCAAAAGACCTTTAAAAAATGAGAACCTACTGCCTTTGTGCTTGGGGTGCTCAGCATAAGTCAATGGAGTAGTGAAAAACAAGGCCAGTGAGCCACAACTGGAAAAAAGCCCTTGGCCGTCTCGGACTTTGAAAACCAGTTGGTTGGAAGAACTGGGACGTTAACCATTCATCTCAACTAACTTTATTGGTGGTCAGCCTGTCTGCATCCTGGTCCAGGCCCGTACCAGAGACCAACCAGTAGGGGCAAGATCGCTTATATGTTCAAGTTGAGTGCATGGTGTTTTGTTGTATTGATATGAAGTGGTTTGTAATGTGGTAGGGTGAAGGATGACTCTTTTGGCAAGTACTGTTTGAGTGACTCCTGTGGCGAGAAAATGCTTATTTTAAAACCAGAGAATTACATATCTAAAAGTTAATAATGGGAAAAATTTTTTCCTTGTATAATAAGGACAGTGATGCCCTGAATTATTAAGAAAGGTTTTCCTTTTTAAACTAATGATTTGTGAATATACCACTCCTGGACAATGCTGACAGTACTGCAACAGTTACATTGTTTGCGGCAACCAGTCAATCTTGGCCATCACTCACAGAAATTTTCAGGAACTCAGCACAAATTTATCGATTTTGCAAAAATTTCCCACCAGCAGGGCTCAGTGTCCAGTTTAAACCCAGTGGGGGTGCGATGCTCTGCAGTAATTAATTAATGTAATAGTAACAAGTGTTGGCCTGCCTAGTTATTTTTGTACATTCAATATCATGAGCAGATTAGTCATCATGCACAATGTAGATATTAAGCCAATATTTCTAATAGAGCTGTTTCCCGCCTATTTTCTGTGAAACTTTTTAATGTTGCGCCGTGGACAAGAACCCCATCACCAGTTTTTTATTTAGTTGGTGAGTTCATACAAGGTCCGGAGGCTGGCTGTTCACTATTTCTGACTACAGTATGAGCGCCATTTACAATTTTTACAAAAAATCTCTCTGCAATTCACTTTATTGTCGATCTGGTATTGCAAGTACCCCATAGCTGATATTACCACAATGCGATATTTTAGTCAGATACCTATAACGATACTGATATTTTGGGAAATAAGGCATTCTGCAATAACTCTGCAACTAAACCATAGGCCAAAGCGACACCACAACTAAGTTTTGATATCACTGTGGGTTGAGGTAAAATATTGGAACTGTTGCAACTCAAAAATGCTCAGTGTACCATATTTTCATGACATATGGTACGATAACTAATCAATTTACAGTTAGGTACTATCCCGCCTTAAAGAGTAAATTTTACCGATTACGTGACGAAAATGGGGAACATCAGATCAGTCAATAGCGTTGGTGAATAGCCAGTAATGGGGTCCCAATATCAGTCTCCCTCAGTGAAATAACGACGTCCCCAGCTTATGCAGTATTGAAACCATTACTAGGACCTACTGTATATTTTTGCATTTTTGTTCTTACTAGCATCTGTACCTTTCCATTCAAATGCTCTGTTTTTTTAATTACTTGACCTATATATTACAGATGTACTGATCATAAGTAGTTCACGAACGAGGTGTTATGGTTTTGTGGTACAGTAAGCCCATTTCTAAAATATTCAAGTATTAGATCATTATTGTGCCAAGTAAGTCCTGAAACTTGATCACTGTAGGTTGTTTTTTTGGGTATATATGGTGGTACCAGGTACGAACAGTAGCAGTGTCAAAGTACTTGCCCATGGTTTGAAGCTGCCAGGTATTTTTTAAAGACAGGCTACGTCATCATCCCATACAGTGTCCAGTTCTCTCTACTAGGCCGGTAGTTGCTTCTAGCACCCCACCCCCCCCCCACTACTGTCCTTAAGCTTCTCCTTCATGCAGACCCAAACCTAGTGTATATCAACTTATTAAGGTGATATGCAACATTCGCTGTGTGAGCACACAAGGCCCTAGAATGTTGTAATCAGAATACTCGTCCTGCACAATGCTGTGTGATCAATAAGATATTGAGAGCTACTTCTGGTATCTCTGGAAGGTTTTGTAATTCTGATGTCAATCCAAGAGGAGTCAACCAGTTGAAGAACTTGTTGCTTTTAGATACCGCCCAAGTAAAAATTCATACCTTGGGTTGACGAGGTATCTGCCTGGTTAAAAAATTACCCAAATTTCTTTGGATACTGTAGCAGTAGAATCCCTTATGCACCTGTCCTTGCCATGGTGTTGCATCTGGTGTTGTGCTAAAAAAACCTTTCACGATAAGAACCTGTCATCTGAGCCTGATGGAGCACATAGTTAGGTCCCCAATGCCTCATTGCCAATTTTCGTGCAAGGGGGCAAGCAACGTGCAACGGCATTAGTATTCCATTTGACTTTAATAATACATACAATTTGATTCTGTTTTTGTGGCCTCAACCCCTCAATGAAACCAAAACGCTCACAAGTACAGTGTCCAGGCCTTTCGCAGCATTATTTTTAGATTTCTTGTAGCATTTTATTTACGACCACTGAAAGTTGTTAAGAGCTACAAGAGCTTTCATAATCCAGAGGCGTGGTTCTGTTAACCGTTTTCCCCGCAGGTTTTACTTATATACATTGCATACAACAGAAGAATGTGATGCCAATAGAAGGTACCTAAATACCTATCAGTGCTTCAATTTACAGTACTACATCCGCCCTTTGTCTTACCATCCTTCGTACAATTGTAACAATTGTAGAATAGGAGAACTGTAAGTATGTGGGGGCTCATAGATTCACAAACCCAGGGAGTTTTGGGGAGGAGGTTTGTCCGAAATACCTCCTATAAGGAATAAGCATCATCCCTTCAATTGAATTTGGGAATTTTCCCACAGTGTGTGGTTCCACTTTTTAAAACTTTCATGGTGAAACTATTGAAAAATATATTCAACAACCTTCTCCTACCCTTTAATTAGCCATGATGCTTGAGTCATGATTCTGTTGACCTTTACAGTGCATTTAAAAACATTGCATGGTCTATTTCGCCATAAATTTCTCCTGCAATTGTTGCAGCATGTTCTAAGTGTGTGTTTTAAAATCAATAAAGTAATTTTCAGGAGCCTGTCCCCCGAAATGTACAATTGTGGAGACCCTGGCCGTTTCTGAAATAATTCCTCACTGTTCTGAAGGGGGCTTGTTCTCTGTTGTTCAAGACTATACTTTGCTGTTTCATTCCTTGTGGGTGACGCCCAAAGTAAAAACTGTGGCTCCATAACATTGCAGAATAAAAGAAGGTGGCTCTGTAAAAGCTAAAACCGGTTCTGGTTGTCCCATTGCAGGTAGAAAATATATTATACAACTTCCTTAAATGTCCCTATGAGCGTATAAATGTGCAAAACCGTACCTGGCCTATTTGATGTTTAAAAAGCATGGTGGGAAAAACATGTGAAAAAAAAAGTCGACAATTCCCAACAAAATCCGATCAAATGTTGACCGGGAAAATTTTTTTTACTAGATTAAGTTTACTGGTTTTTTTGTACTTACTTTATCAATCATGAATAAACATGGGATACATATGCAAATTTGTGACATACAAAGAGGGGACTCATGAGATGCATCTCATAATATGCAGGATCGTTGCTTCCAAACAACATGCCGCTCATGACAAATCTCAAACATTATAACAGTCCTTGGAATGAAGGTGAAACGCAAGAAAGGGTAACATGAAGCCATATGTTATCTCGTGAGGTGGGCATCAGTGTGGTCTTAATATCAAATGGATGGAATGTTTATGTGAGTGCGATAGTATGAATTTATTTCATGAGTTTGAAAGATTGAAGCGTTTCTGTTTCAAAGAGGTGAAGCCGAGTTTGAATAGAACATTAAATCTTTCAACGAATGAATGTGTTGTTGCGAGGTAACTGAGGGGGGGGGGTCCGCTACAAATGAAAAACATTCATTATTTGTTTTATATAACACCTTATAAACTGTCAAATGTTACCTATCTAGTCGTTGGTTAAAGTTGCGTTTAGGAGGTCACTACGGTTTCACGGTTTGTGTCCGTGTGGTAGGACTCCATTGGTTTTTGTCGTGTTTTTTGCTAAGCTACGCATTAAATGTGCCATATTAACCCGTACTGGATAGTCCAATGTTGCGAGTCCCCAGAAGCTGCGTTCTTGTTATTGAGTTTGCTGACGTAGTTTGTAACGATTACGCGGCAGTGGATAGTTGACGTCAGGCAGCTGTTGTGTTTATGACTAGACTGTTGCGCACAAACCGTGTGTTTAATAACTAGACTGATTGCACGATGGATAACACACGTTCTGTGTGCTATAGTGCCGAATCCACATCCATGGCCATGGTGACCCCACCAATCCTCCAATTCAGAATGAAGAGAAATACATTAGGTGTTATATAAGGGAAATAATTGCATCCAACAGATGCATACGCAGGACTGAAAGAAAAAACAGTAGCTCTAATCCATTATTAAGTCATTCAGTCCTCACCAATAATCTCCAGGCAATAGCTTTATATCCACATCAAAATGTTATGCATGTAAAAGAGTTACCGAATGTGTTGCCATTCATTTGAAAAATTTTGAAAGTTTTTGGGCCATTACAAATTATTCTTGAGCAAACTGATTACTGTATTTTCTTTCCTGTTATAGAATACCTTGGTATTCCTTTGAAATGGAAAGCTTACTGTGGTTGCCGTATTTTTTGAATCAATCTAATCACTTCATTACCTATAAATATTGATTTTAAAAAATATGTGAAAAATTTGGTGGTACAACAAAGGGCAGTATTTTCCCGCTTTTTTGATGATTGTCCCATAGAAATTGAAGTCGGGAAGAATGATGTCCCTGGTACCCTGGACTGAAGCGGACTCACCTAACTTGTAGCTGTTTTGTGCAGCAGAACAGAAGATGTAGCGCATACATAAACAGGGTACATGTCTAGGGACATGTTTGTCCATTGTAAAAGGGACATAATTTGTGAAAATAGTATCTCTGAAAGTACACTGCATTTGGGTTTTCATAACCACCTGAAATGCAATGCTGGTTGGACTTAAGTAAATGTTTAGAAAGTGTGTATAAAGCAAATTATCCTAACTTAATTGCTTTTCAAAACATCTGCTGATTTCAAGCAGTAAACTTTGGTGACCAGTACAGTATAAAAACGCTTTGGCAATAGCTACAGTAGTACTGTAGGCGTGGTGTGGCATGAGGACTTGCATTGGGATTTATCCGTCGATCTGCCGCCGAGGTATGAGTGGGGGTACGGGACTTTAAGGGGAGTATAGAGATGAACCATGACTTAGTCTCTGTTGTGGTGAAGCTTTTTTAAGGTCCATTTATCTGCTGTTTTTTTTTTTTAAAAAACAAATTAAATGGACTTAAAAGAGCTTAAAGACACAAAAAAATCAAAAAAAAAAAAATCAATGGCACTCAGTGTATGTAAATGGAGAATGGTTGATGAACAACACACAACTCACCATGGCTTGTTTTTTGCCTACAATGGAATCACCCTTCCCACTATCTTCATAACCTTCCAGAAGTGTTAAAGAAAGCCATAAATTCTTCCTTCTCCCTTGGTTCAATTTCTATGGTGTGCACAAGTACTTTAAAAATCACAGTGTGACAGTGATAATGTCACAGTAGACATTGTCACAGTAAATGTGGTCTAGATGCTACTCTACATGTATACATGCAACAGCCAGGAACTGCTGTGCTTCATTCTTGTACAGTATTTTTAAGTGTTTGTGATAGCAGCCCCCAGGCAGGCTTGTGGTCATAGGGGTGAGGGGGTACATTCTGGGGCTGTTCTCTGAAAAAACGTTTATGTTTATTCCCCCTGCGAATCCCTCCTATATTTTTCACAGCAATGGTGTTATTGTTGGGCTGCCATTCTCATGCTGCACCTTTTTAAACATTCAGTAATAGTTAACAACAAGGTTCATATTGAAAGGGGAGGGGGGAGGGGGCTTCATTATGGGGCTATGCTCCCAAAAACTTTTATGCCCTTCCAACATTTGTGTTTTAACTGTACTGGCCTTTGACTCTTGTTACAAGTGAACATTTATTTCCCCTTTAATAACTTTACTTGTACAAAATACAAGAACATTTGTACCACAATACCATTCACACTCTACACACCTATTTTAGCTGCACGCATTGGAAGCTCTTGCACTATAAAGAGGATTGAGCAAAAGTACTAATTTATATTTCCTCTCAAAGTAAAAAAATGAAACTAGGTGCACCTACATGTACCAAACATAGATCTATTGTAATTCTTTAAAATCCAAGGTTGGGCTACTGCGCTACATTGCAGAAAGATTTTTAAAAACAGTCTGGCTATATTTAGCATAAATATCATCTTCAAAACTAAATTCGCTTGTCACCTTTGCCAGGGGGGAGGGGAGCTTAATGTTGTTGACAGTCTCTCCCAGCCCTGTCATTCTAAACATTGGTAAAAAAGTGCTATTTTTAATACCAAACTGGCCTTCGCCTTGAAATGTCATTGTGTAGGGTGTTCCATTCAGTTAAAGAGGGATTTGGTTAAGTTAGAATATATGCTATAAGTTGTTCCAATACAGCCAGGGACATTTAAAAAATAAAATTTTTGTAGGCCTACATGTCCGTTGATTAGCAGATAAAGGAGGTTTGGGTGGAAGGAAGAGGGGTGAAGTGATGTACATGTAATGGACAACGACAAGGGGCCAATGTAAGCAAGGTATTACTGCAACATTTGTGAAAAGATACTATGTTGCATGCATCTTCTGGTTGGAAAAGAGGGAACAATGATTCTGATTTGTTGGGTCTGTCTCCGCCCCCCCCCCCCCCCCCGACTTGTAGCCCACACTACTATACGAGGCAATTAGATTAACTACGAGTATGTCATACTGTGAGAATGTGGTAGGCAGTGTTGTTTTTTTGAGTGGTGTTTAGTTTCTCTGGCAGATAGTTTTAGGTTATTTTTAGTCCACTCCTTACAGCCTGTATTCCAGTAGTAATTATCCTGTCAGAATTGGACGTCTTTGTGGTCCAGCAAACCCCCCCAAAAAGTCACAGAAACACACAGGTGTATTCACATGGGCGTATTGTTAAAGGATAGCTTAATGGTTTTTTCATTCATGTTATTAATGACACTGCTTTGGTGTTTGCCTTGTCATTTCCAAAATTAGCGGCAATGCACTCTCACCTGCTGGATATTTATAAGCAATCGTTGTAACCGTCACTCTCATGTAATTACATTTCCTCTTTGGCTTACAGGCACAAAGTTGTTGGTAGTTATTACCTGTTCCTAGCCCAGAAGGCCCCAAAAGGCTTTTTGGTGACTCCTGTTTTCACTAGGACACAGCTGGGGTATTTATTTCAAGTTGATACTTTTCATAGAGAGTTTACAGTGTGAAGTTTTAGAATGTTAATACAAGATCCACCCATGTTCGGTCAGTTGATGAAACGAAAATTAGCTTGTCCTGTATTTGTGTCATGTTAAAACAGTGGCTAGAAATCAGCTTCCTTGGCCTTTGATGTTGGATATTAATATTTTCATATGAGATTCAAACATGTTGTTGCTTGAGAAATGTCAATGTTTACAAGGTTGTTTTCACAGTTTGGCCTCGTGATGGAACCTCAAATGATCTTTGAACCACGTACCTGGTGGCACTATATGAAATTTGTACATAACCAGGTAGTTTACCCGCTTGTCGAGATACATTAATATATGTTTTACAAGGATTGTTACAGTAACAGTTGACCTACAGTAGGTAACAGTAGGAGTGACCTTTAAATGAACCTTTGACCAGTGTATCTTCTATAGTTTACTTAAGTACTGTACACCAATCTAGTTTGCGGCTCCTACTTTACCTTCACCTATCGACTACTATTGACAGCCCCATATACCCGGGCGCGTGAACGATCACTGGCAATGAATTTCCTCTACCCTCGCTAGATTGGGCGCTATATCTCATATCTTTCGCGCTGCTATCCCAAGAACGTCTCCGCCCTGTAGGGTTTTCATTGCCAGCGGAATGGGTCACATCACGTTTCTCCTCTAAGCTCTTGCTGTGGTGGGTTTCCCTTTCTCCGAGATTTGGTTATCCTGATATCCCTGCCCTTGGGATCGTTTGCAACGAACCAGATTGGAAAGGATTCCTTTCCTCCACCTTTCTTTATAGTGAAGTTGATGAGTATATTTACGTTTTTCTTCCCTCGGGGCTTTTAGGCCTTTTAGTTTTTTTTCTCGAGGTTTTTAGGGCCGGCCTTGTTTTCAAGGCCGGCATGGTTTAGGCCTTCTGGCCTAACACAAGTTTTTTTTTTTCTTAGGCCTTGGTTTGGTTCCTTGTCTCCCTTGAGGGAACTTCCCTCTGGGTAAGGGTTTGTGTTCCTCGTTGTTTGGGAGTTTGTTGCTGTCCTCCTGCGGGTGGGCTTCCTCGGGTTCCTCCTCCGTTCCCCCCACCTTTTGTGGCTAGGGGTTTCCCTCCGCCGAGGCTCCTCCCCCGTGTTTCCTTTTATTCGTTTTTGATTTCTGTGTCGTGATTTCAGGCCTTGAGTCTTTTGTGGCCCCGGTTGGGTGTCCACCCGGGTGTTTCTTCTAGCCTGCCTTGCCCCAGCCCGAGCTGGCTTGTGAGTCGGCCTGGTAAATGTTCCCCATTGTTTGTTGCCGTATTTCTATTCGCCGTGTCCGTTGATTTGTAATTCGGGTTGTTCCCTAAATAAATTTGGAAGCTCAGCCTTTGTCTACTCTTTCTTTTTACTTGAGTTGGGATTTTCTTCTCTCCAGGTGTTCGGCGATAAAGCCCGTTAGCTGTCTGTTTTCTCCTGTGTTGTTATCGGGGTTTGTTTTGTTTCCTGCTTCGCGTGCTCCTTCGGGTTTTTTCTGCTTACCGGAGCTTTGGTTGTTTTCCCACAGCTCCGGGCCGGTCTCGGGTGACTTTTCCCGGGGGCTTCGGCTGACCCAATTCGCTCTTTCAACCTCGGGGGGCGGCCATCGTGCTTCGTCCGTCTGTTTGTTGCCTGTCCCTCAGTCCTCTGTCACTTTACTGAACTCCGTTGTGGTGACACTTGTTCGGCGGTGGATTGCCTTGGGTGTCGATCTTCCTCTGTAGTCTTAGTTTCTCTGTCACTCCATTGGTTGACACTCCGTATCGCAATCGATTGGCCTTGTGTGTCACGGTTCCTCCGTGTCTCACCTCACTCACCTCGCGCGTCTCGTTCGGATGCTTCCTGTGCCGGGCAATTCCACCTCTGTTCGATGTCCTCAACTGGAACTCGGAGGTTCCGGTCTCATTTTAGGAACGTTCTTCCTTGTTTCTCTTAGGTTCGTGTCACTTTAAGGTGCGCTACTACCAAAAAAAATTAGTCCCTCCTCCGTCTCTCCTTAGTCCGGTGTCCCTCTCTTTTAGGGTAAGGAGGCGGGGAGGGCTGTCCCGCATTCCCTCGGTTTGATGTCCTCACGACGGAAGCTCACGTCTCAAGTAGGTCGGTTTACCTTGTTCTCTTAGGCGCGTTGTCTCTCCTGTGCCGCTATCCTGTCTCTCTCAGTAGTTGAGGTTGCCTTCCCGCCACGAGTGTCTTGTTGTCCTCTTGACCTGCTCCGCAGCCGTGGTCATCACGGAACAAGCTTCTGTCGTTTGCGGTGTTTTACGTCCTCTGTTGCAGGTTATCACAAAGGTGGTCCGGTCTGTCTGACCGGCCTCCCCTTTCCTCAATTGACGATTCTTTTAAAAACTTTTAATCTTATGCAGAGATGGACCCTTTTGTGCTGGGAAGTGCGTGTCGAAGAAGTTTAACCTAACTGAGCCATGGGACCCGGCACGGCTCAATGTCCCCTTATGCCGTTCTTGTTGCGCAAATAACGCCGCGCTTTGCGAACAATCTGTTCTCTCTGGGATGGACACAGTGGGACCCAGTGAACAAGTTTTTGCCGGATAGGAGGAAGAACTGAGTCAAATTCGTTTTGCTAGCTTGTTTGCATGGGGCCGGGCAGGAAAGTGGTCACCTTCGGAAAAAGGAAACCCGTAGGCCAAGGAGGTGCGAAAGGGGAAATTGGACATCATTAAAGACGTCAAGTTTTTTGGATCTAAATTCTTTCCAAGATGTGCACAGCTAAACACCGTTTGAAAAGTACTGTAACTGCCAGGGTATCCAATTTGTAGGACCAATCCACTCTAACGAAACAGATTTGTCTCTTCTGTTAGTTTTTTTTATATTTATATTTTGAAACAGCCGTATTTATAAGTTTTTCATCCTATTATTTTCCAAGTCCTTTCGACTGGCGAAGAGAACACCTTTTCTTTCAAAAGTCCCAACTGGGAAGACTGAATGGCAAAACAACCTCTACAAAAAGTTATGTGCTAACCATCTCAGCCCTCCTCCCTCTTTAATACAGATGTAACATGATCTAGCCAAAATTCTGCAGTAAATGTCAATACTTTCCATGCGGTACTGTTATTAGCTGGAAATGACAATATTACTTACTGACATTTTTGTTTTCATTCCTACCACCCACCGCTCTTCAGGGGACTGGATGTGAGAGAAATGTCAAAGCCATATCAAAGGGTCACAATGTACAATAAAGTAAAATTCAATGCAGTACTCTAGTACAGCATATCTTCAGAATAGTTACAGCTTGGAACGTTACACAGGAATTGACGCAGCATGATGTCATAGTACAACAATGATTATTCATGATCTCTTGTTGATGCTGTGATACAGCTGTGTAACTCACTGTATGCATAAATACAGTTCATGATCTTTCCAACTGCTTCATATTTTACCACATGCAGTAGAATCTGTTATGTCTACCTACTGCGTATGTAGCATATTTTTAAACTTTGATATTTTAACAAGGTATTCAGCATGTTGTCATCATACTAATGTAAAATTAATTGACATTCGCGTGTATAGCCTATATTTATCTCATCATGTACTTTCTATTTAGGCAAACGTCTGTTGAAAAAAGGCATTTCTTATGTTTAAATCATGCAATAAAGAATGGTGATGCGTGACAATTGATGCAAATATGCACAAAGGAGTGCTGTACATCATTTTAAGATAATCTGAATCATTAGTGGACAGTTCCAAATGAACCATGTTATGCCATACTGTGCGCTTGTTATAATAACATAATGGCCTTGCTGGACAGGAACAGATTTTAGGTTTTGACCAAGGAGGTTGTACGAATTTAAGTGATGTGGTTCTCATTTGTAATAATCTGCCTTCTTCAACCAGTGTAGTCCTGCTGAGATGTCTTTAACATTTGAGTGGTATTTAACTCCATCTGTGTATGCATTCTGTGCGAATGGTTATAGACTCTTTAATATGCACGATGTCCTGGATGTCATTTCTGGAGGCCACAAACATGACGCACCAGCACACTCGCAGTAGACTTATTATGCACATGTAGACTTACAAGCACTATGGTGATCAAGTTGCCAAATCACCGTCATGCATTTGTGTTTGGTGTACCTTGCAATGATCTCATGATCCAAACGAGCAGGACTGGGTAGCATTTGGGTACTGCCTGCTTCGTGTTAAGCCTCTGAGCACGCTTGGTCCGAAAGTGAAGGCAATTTCTCGCCGTGTTCAGGATAGCTCACTCTGTTCACAGGGTCGCTCGATGAGGCACAATTGGCCTCCTACCCTAAACAATGTAAACTTTGCTCTCTGTGATGTCACATGCCTTTCTATTCATTATTTGAGATGTTATGTACTCAAGAGTCACTAAGAGAAAACCCTTTCAAACCATCAGAGGTCAAATTACACTTGATATAATCAACATATTAACATACAACTTGAAAGTGCCTTCCACCAGTAGAACTTATTTATTCTGGCATAATGGACAGCCAAATGCACATGCATGAATGAACAAACACTACTAGATTTGGGCGTATTAAGATACGTAGATATCGATCCGCCCTGGAACACATATCGCCATATAAGGCTGTTCCATTTTTTGGAGAAAATTGAAACCATTTTTTGCCTAGGCCAAAAAATGACCTCTTAGTCAAAAACTGGTGTTATACATTCATAAAAGCTTGTTCTGATCATTTTACTTTTATGTTGCTGGGCATCATGTACATTTTACAGCACACTTCTAAACATTGAACAGCTTATCATTTTCATCGTAAGTTGGCCTGGACACAATGCTTGAGTATACAATAATAAAAGCGGTGAGCTAGTTTTAACATGAAACAATTCCTGATAACTAAGACAAATTTAGAATACAGTACTGTAGTCTATAACATCCTAAGAGATGTTCAAGGTTTTTAACCACCTATGCATTACAAGTAACAAGTGTGTGATGCAATGGTGGTTATAACTATTTGAACTCTCGATTAGGATTATAGATACAGGTTACTGTATAATTTAATTTTGTTATTACGATTTTCGGGGGGGGGGGGAAAAAGCGTCTGCGCAGTTTTATTTATTATCTCAGGCATTTTCGACCAACTTACAGTGAAATGCATGAGTGTCAATTAGTAAGTGTAGTGTATGGTACATGATGGCCCATACTAATAAAATAGTTCCAGAAGCAAGCGTTTGATATAACAGCTCAGTTTTGATTAGAGTCAATTTTTGGGCACAGTGGCATAAGATATTGGTTTCCATTTTTCCACAAATATGGAACAGCCTTTATGGCGATATTGTTCCGAGGGCGACGATTAAATACCGTATTTATATCGCCCTAACTCTAGTAGTGTTTGTTCATTTCAGGGCTATGTGTAAATTTTCAAAACAGATTGGCTGTCTATCTATGCTCATGAAAAATAATTCTTACTGGTGGTATAGGTCACTTCATGTTGTACTATGTTGTGACTATATCATCAAAGTGTAATTTGACGAGATGATGGTTGAATGGTTTTTCTAGTGACGCTGCTTGGTACTATACATCTCAAATACCTGAATAGAATGAATGTGACGATCACAGAGCAAGAAAAGTTAAGCATTTTAGCGGTTAGGAAGAGCCTGAATTGGCTCTATCGAGGACCCTGTTACCAAGTGAGGCATTATGGATGCGAACACCGCGGCGAGAATTGTTCCCTTCCTTTCAGGACTAAGCGCTCAGAGGTTAACCGAAGCAAGGCATGTACGGGCAATTGCTCCTAGGCGGGGGGTCCTAGCTCGTTTGGTATCCAGTGCATATCATTGCAAGTTAGCACCAACAATGTCAGACAGGTGCATTTGTCACTTATCACATAATGGCTTTGAAGTCTGTTACATTTGCTATACTAGTCTATCTGCGAATGTTGGGCTGTGGCGTCATTGTTTGGGCCTCGCAGAATAGACATCCATGACATCAGTGTAGTAATGACATGAAAGGCCTCGTATAACGTTTATTCGCTGCACATGATGCATAGCACAGTGGATGGAGTTAAATACCGATCTCAATGTTAAAAGACTCTCAGCAGACTCACTGTATTAATGAAGGTGGCATGATTATTCAAAGAGAACCACATCACTTAAATTAGTGACTAATCCTCCTCTGGTCAAGGTATACTAAAATCTGTTTCCTGTTGCAGGCCCAGGCCTATTATGTTTATCTGATCAACAATGCAGTACATGGTAAATGGTTCATTTAGACCTGTCCACTTAAATGATTTCAGATTATCTTAATATTATGTACTACGGGGTGCACTCCTTTGTGTGATATGATTTTGCATCATTGTATCATTCATCCATTCTTTATGCACTGATTAAGACATAAGATATGCCTTTTTCAAGAGCGGATTTGCCTTTAATAGAGATAAAGTACATTGGCATGATTATAATATAGGCTATACAATGTCAGATTAATTTACATACATGAGTATTTGAGTGTACACTGATGGCTGACATACCTTTGTTAAATATAATATCAAGTTGAAAATATTGGCAGCATAGCCGTAATCGGTAGACAATAACGGAGATGCTACTGGCGATGTGGTAAATATGGTAAGCGCAGTTGAAAGATCTGAACATATCGCGTCTCTATATTTTTTTTTTCTGTTTTTTTAGCTGTAGGATGAGTGTTTACACTAGCTGTATCACACGCTATCAACAAGAGCTTCATGAATAATCATGTGTACTATGATCATCATGCTGCTAGTCATTCCTGTGTAAATCGCTTCGCAAGCTGTGAATCGCTCATTTCTTGGAAGTATTATGTGTAGCATAAGTACTGGGCATTGAATTTTACTTTATTTTCACTATTGTGCATCTTTTTATGGCTTTGTAACATTTTCTCAACACTCGCAGTCCTGGAAGAGGGGCGGTAGGTTATTAAAAGTCAAAAATGTCAGTTAATTAATATTCATTTTCCAGGCTTAATAACAGTTAGCGGGCAGAATTGGAAGTATTGACATTTACTGCAGCATTTTGGGCTCAGGATTCATGTTACCTATTCTGTATTAAAGAGGGTAAGGGCTGAGATGTGTTCAGATCACGCATACTTTTTAGAGCGTTTTGTTTTGCCATTCGTGCTGCTTCCTCATTTTTTTTTTTGTGTCTTTTTTCTGTACTGTTGTTTCGTGTTGGACTTTGGAAAGGAAAGGATGTTATCTCTTCACACCGCAGTCTAAAGGAGCTTTGAAAATAATAGGGATAAAAACATTATAAATACGGTCTGTTCATATTAAATATAAAAAACTAATCTCTATGAACAATCTGTTGCGTTAGAGTGATTTGGTCCTCCAAATTTTGGCATACCCTGATCAGTTACAGTACTTTTCGAATGTTTAGGCGTGCTAGCATCTTGGAAAGTCTGTGATGAATAATGCATGAGTTCAATAGCAGTGCCATTGAAGGTAAAAAAAAAGATATTAGACTTACTGTATTTATCAGTAGCAGTCTGAGGGTTCTGCTCATGGACATTACTAGGAGTGCGCCAGGCATACACGACAGATGCTCTGTTTCCTGGTCTGTAACAAGGGTTCATAATGTAGGAGTGGTGCTTAGGTTGTCCCTGGCACGCCGGAAGTCATGTTGGGGAGATCTCTTGTGAAAGTGACACTTACTTTCTGGCCGAATACAAGAGCAATGAAACATCTACAGATTTCTGGCAGTTAGCTATGGTGTGATAGCATTTTGTGTGGCTTTATCACCATACAAATTGATGACTAGTGTACCTGGAAATTAGCGCTGATGTGCTGGGAAGCCTCGTAACTAAGTGACTCCCTTTAGTTAGCTTCTGTTTCTGAAATTCACTATTACGCTGTTGGAAATACTGTAGGGCACTTTTCGACAGCGCGAGCTGCTGATGGCCAAGTGGTTAGAGGCAGTCGCGACTTGGGGGCAGGCTGGTAAGGTGCTCTTAGTGTTGCAAATCCTGGGCGGGTGGCTATAGGCCAAGAGCTTAAAAACATGGAACCTACTAGCCTTTGTGGCTTGGTGCGGGGCTTTCAAGCTATGAGCTAATGGATTAGGGATAAACAAGCCATTGAGCGTGCACAGGATCTGGCACAAGGCTTGAAGCGCAATTGGATGGAATACTGGGTAGCTATTAAACCTCATCTAACCTAACTTGGTGGTGGTCAGAGCCTTTTACTGCATCCTGTCGTAGGCCCTAACAGGAAGACAACCAGTTGCGGGGGCATATCGCTTTATGTGTCAAGTTGAGTGTCGATGTAGTGTTGGTGTAGTGGTATAAGTGTTGCACTTGTGAGGTTGAAGGTGTATTACTCTTTTCAGGCGTACTTGAGTGACTCCTGTCAAAAATGCTTGTATTTGAATAAACAGAGAATTATTCTAGAAGTTAATACATGTTGATCAAAAATTTGCCCTTGGGTATAAATACGCAGACATGCCCTGAAGTCAGTAAGGACAGTTGTTCCGTTTTAAGATGATTTGTGAATATACGCGACTCGCTGACGAAGGCTACAGTACTGGGAAGAGAGAAACGTACCACCAGTTACATTGTTTTCAGGCTACGGCTAGTTCACATCATGGCCGATCACTCAGAACTTTACAGACCAGCACTACAAGTATCATTTTAAACTATATTTCCACCAGGCGACGCTTCAGTACTAATTTATACACCTAGTGTGGCTATGGGCTCTCCCCTATGTATTAATTATCTTAACAAGTGTTGGCCTAGTTATTGCTGTGTAACATTCAATATCATGAGCAGATATTATCATCAGTCATGTGAAGATATTCGGGTAGCCTAATATTCTAATGAGCTTTTCCTATTTCGTGACTAAACTTTTAGATGCCTGTACAGAACCCCTATTTTATTATAGTTGGGTGAGTCCTACACAGGTCAAGGCTGCTTTTCTTATTTTCTAACTATAAAGCAGTGAGGGCGCGCCAGTTACGATATCATCTCTGGCATCTGCTTTATTTGTTACTGGTATTGGCAAGTAGGCCGACGGTATCCCATTTAGCTCCTGATACTTAAGCCAATGCCCTCCCCCCCCCGAGCTCAGACTAAATTTTTAGTCATGATACCTATAGGCAATACTGATATTTGGAAAATTATGCATTCTGTGGCATTACTGCGACAGCTAACCATAGGCCACCAGACTGAACCAGGCAACTAAGTGTTTGTTTCATCTTGGTGAGGTAAATTTTTGTGCAACGTTGGCATTGCAAATAGGCTCAGTGTACCAATTCATGACATATGGACGTAGTACTATCGATTACAAGTAAGGTAATACATACGTCCTTATGAAGTAAAATTTTACCATACGTGATGCTGAAAATGGGGATTATCAGATCAATAGGGCATTGTGTAACGCAGTAGTTGGGTCGCATATCATCTCCCTTAGTGAAGTGGAACACTGGCCGCATACTATATTGCAGTAAAAAACGAAAAAAATTAAACCATTACCTAGGCCTACACTGTTTGCATTTTGTTCTTTGCATATCGTACACATCCTATTTCAAATGCTATTGTCTTTCTATACTTGACCTGATATATGAGTAGCAATGTAGACTATCGGATACGTAACTTTGTTTTGTTTTGTTTTTTTTATTTTTTTTTGTGTCTGGGTTGTTTTTTTTTTGTATTCAACAACTAGTTGCTACGGTTTGTGTATCACTGTAAGGCCTCATTTGCTAAAATATCAGATATTAATTCATAATTTGGCCAGTAGAGGTATCGCTGAAAATTGAACTACTGTGTGTCAATCTATGAGCGTACTCAGTCAACACTCAAAACGATAACAAATCGAAAAAACTTGTTGGGTAAAGTAGCCATTGCTGTAAATCCACGTTAATATACAAAAAAACGTATCCCACCCCTCCACCTCCCGATGCGAAACACAATGTACTTCAGTACACCAACGTCATAACGAAGTGTCTGCTACTGCTACCGAGTGCAGTTCAAAGATACTTTTCCATGTTTGAGGCTGGCAAGGTATTTTTAAAGACAGGATAGCTAGTACTCTATCATCAGTTTACAGTTCCCAGTCTTCTAACTAGCGTTGGCTTCTAGCCCACCACGAGCATACTTCGCTGTAGCTTCTAATGTGTTGCATAAAAAAAAAGAAACACACACCCCCCGCCAGACCAAAGACTAGTGTATCAGCTTTATTTAAGGTGATAGCATCCTTGGTCGAGGCACATCAAGTTGGCTCTAATGTGTAATGCGACTAATTGCTCTCTTGCGCATACTAATGCTGTGTATAAGATGAGTGTAGAGCTTATCTCTGTATCTGCTGGAACACGTTGATACACAATTCATGGTGTCAGATCAAAGTTGGGGGGGCACCGGCGCGTCACCTAGTCGTGAGTTACTTTTGGATGGTTGATGTCGCCCGGATTGCACTTGTAAAAGTCATATCTTGGGTGATGAGTATCTGCCTTTAAAATTACCCAAATTTCTTGGATACTTATTGCAGTACAGTATCCCTTAGGGCACGCTGTCGCATTTGTCACTAGGTTGTCTGCTTTAAAAACCTTTGCTGAGACTAGAGCTGATGCGAAATACCACCCGAGTTCCATATGATGGAGCGACATGAGTGAGCATCGGCTCATGTCTCATGGCCAATTTCGTGCAGGCATAGTGCCACACATTATTATTCCATATGATTTGTAAAAAAAAACTAAAATTTTGATCTAGTTTTGTGGCCTCAACACGCAGAACTGAAAGTATTTACTGGTAAAAGCAACCCCTCATACAAAGCTCAAGTAGCAGCACGAGCTTTTTTTTCTCTACAAAAATTATTTTTAGGTATTGTGTAGCATATATTAGCGGACCCTGAAATGTTGATCTAGCAAGAGCTTTAATGATCCTTAGGGTGTGTGTTCTGTAGCCTCAGCATGTCCACTTATATAGCATTGCTTTACAACAATAGATGTGATGGCATCAGAAGTACCCTAGGAATACAGCCTTATCATTGCTTCATTTACTAGTATCTACATCGCTCTTGGGTCTCAGGAATCTTTCTACATTGTAACAATTGTAGTATGTAGGTAGTATTGGGGCTTCGTACAGATTCCAAACGCATGGAGTTTTGTTGGTGAGGAGTTGCCACAATACTCCTATATCAGAAATAAGCTACCTCCCTTCTAATCGAATTTGGGAATATTCCCCAGTGGGTTGGTCACTTTTTACTTTCATGGAAATATTTACAATAAATATATTGCAACCCTTCTCTCTAAGCCTTAATTAGGCGCCTGATGCTTGTCTAGGATCCTAGTGATCTTGAAAGTGGCATTAAAAACATTGCGCTAATGGTCTCTTTCCATATTTCCTGCATTGTATTCGCATGGTCATGTTGTATAAGTTGCTGTGTTTACAATCAATAAAGAATTTCAGACTGTCCGCAGTAAATGATCATTGTGAGTACGTCTGCGTTATCTGATATTATTTTCAGCACTGTAACTGCTGTTCACCCTACTTTGGACTGTTCATCGTGTGGTGACCCTATAAGTAAAACTGTGCTGATAAAAAAACATTGCAGTTATAAAGATGATGTGCTCTACTGGTTTTCTGTGTTGCACGTTGCATCCGTAGGAAATATATTATGCAAGCTTCTTACAAGGTCTATGAGGGCATTAACTAAATCGTACGCTGCTATATTGATGTTAAAATAGGTCATTAATAAACATTGACAGAATGAGTCAGCAATTCCTCCTTAGCAAAATCGCATGCAAATGTTGATCGCAGTTTACTAGATGATAGTACACTGTTTTTTGTAAAAAAAATTACTTATATCAATGGAATAACATGCTACATATGCAAATTGGTGACATAGCGAAAAGAGGGACTTCATGAGATGTCATCTTATATGCAGGGATGGGGGGCTGCTTCCAGATACACCACATACCCGGCATGGAAGCTTATAATCAAAGATGACCATTTTTTATAGAGAGACATCCGGCCTTGTATGACAACCTTAACTATCACAGACTGCAGGGCATTATAAGCAGTCGCTTGGAATAATGGGTTGAAACATAGGCTAAAGGTACATTAGGCCTATATGTATCTCGTGAGTGTGGCATGCTAGTGCGTGTCTATATACAATGGTGAATTTTATGAGTGCGATAGTGCGTAATGAGTTTATTTCATGAGTTGAGAAGATTGAACTGTTCTGTTCAACGAGGTGGTAAGGGGCGGATTGATAGAAACGTTAAATCTTTCTGGACGTAATGAAATTGTTCATGGCTAATCGGGCTAGCTGAATAGGAAAACTATTATTTGTTTTGTATACACACTCTTATAACTGTCTAACGTTAGCATTTTTTCTACATCTAGTCGTGATGGTGTAAATAGTTGCGTTTAGGAGTCACTTATGTGTTCGGCTCGTTGTCCGTAGTGGTACAACCAGCGCGCCGCCCGTCACAATCCATGGTTTGGTCGGTTATCTATGCGAGTTATTGGGTCTAATTAACGTACAAATTATGAATAAAAAAAATTTATTGCAATGTGCGATCCCGTCGGCACGCTGCGTTCTACGTGAGGTTGCTTGACTAGTAATTTGTATCAGTACTGTAGTCGTTGCCCCGCGCCCTCACCGTCGCTCACCTCCGCCAAGGGCGGTAGATGCTCGCTTCTCGCGGCAGTGAGTATGATTCGGCCTTGGGGGGGGGTCCTTCGTGTGTGGTTCAGCGTGTGTACATAAAAAAGCACCGTGTGGGGTGACTGCACGAAATTTGGGCATGAGCATGGGGACCCACATGTGCCCATCGGGCTCGATCAGGTCTTATCGAAAGGTTTTTAGCAGACCCCAGTGCAAATGGACAGGTGCTAAGGGATCTACTGTACAGTATCCAAAGAAATTTGGGTAATTTTTAAAGGCAGATACTCATCACCCCAAGTATGACTTTTACTTTGGGGTATTAAAGCAAAAGTCTCAAACTGGTGACTGCCTCTTTGATTGACACCAGAATTACAAACTTCCAGAGATACAGAGTAGCTCTCATATTTATACACAGCATTGTGCAGGAGAGCATTCTGATTACACATTAGGCCTTGTGTGCTCACCAGGATGTATCACCTTAATAAGTGATACACTAGGTTGGGTCTGCATAAGGAGAAGCTAAGGACAGTAGGGGTGGGGCTAGAAGCAACCTAGTTAGAAGAACTGGGAACTGTAAGCGATGATGAGTAGTATCTGTCTTTAAAATACCTTGCAGCTCAAACCATGGAAGTACTTTGAACTGCTACTGTTGTACTGGTACCACCATATACACCAGTGATCAATTTTCAGGACTTACTGGCCAATATGATCTAATATTGATATTTTAGAAATGGGCTTACTGTACACAAACCATACACTGTTGTGAACTACTTATGATCATTACATTGTACTATATAGGTCAAGTAAAAACAGAGCATTTGAATGGAAGACAGATGCTAGTAAGAACAAAATGCAAAATATACAGTAGGCCTAGTAATGGTTAATACTGCAATAGCTGGGAGTGTTATTTCACTGAGGGAGACTGATATTGGACCCATTACTGGTATTCACCAACGCTATTGACTGATGTTCCCCATTTTCGTCACGTATCGGTAAAATTTACCTTTAAGGCGGATATTACCTACTGTAATTGATAGTTATCGTACCATATGTCATGAAAATGGTACACTGAGCATTTTTGAGTGCAAGTTCCAATATTTTACCTCACCAAGATGAATCAACACTTAGTTGTGGTGTCGCTGGCCTATGGTTAGTGCAGTTTGCAGAATGCTTATTTCCCAAATATCAGTATCGTATAGGTATCTGACTAAAATATCTGCATTGGTAATATCAGCTACGGTACTTGCAATACCAGTACAATAAAGGAATGCAGAGATAAAATGTAAATGGCGCTCATACTGTAGTCAGAAATAGGAAAGCAGCCTGACCTTTGTATGAACTCACCAACTAATAAAACTGGATGGGTTTGTACGGGCAATTAAAAGTTTCACAGAAATAGGCGAAAAGCTCTATTAGAAATATTGGCTAATATCTACATTGCATGATGATAATCTGCTCATGATATTGAATGTACAAAAATAACTAGGCGGCCAACACTTGTTACTATTCATTAATTAATACTGCAGAGCATGCACACTGGGTAAACTTGCACTGAGCCCTGCTGGTGGGAAATTTTAAAATGATAATTTGTGCTGGTCTGTAAATTTCTGAGTGATGGCCAAGATTGACTGGTGCCGAACAATGTACTGTGCAGTACTGTAGCCTTGTCCAGGAGTGGTATATTCACAAATCATTTAAAAGGAACACCTTTCTTTACTACTTCAGGGCATGTCCTTATTATACAAGGAAATTTTTCCCATTATTAACTTTTAGAATAATTCTCTTGTTTTAAATAAGCATTTTTGCCAGGGTCACTCAACAGTCTGCCAAAAGGTCATCCTTCACCCACCCATTACAACACTTATATCAATACACCAACACCATGCACTCAACTTGACACATATAAGCGATCTGCCCCTACTGGTTGTCTCTGGTCGGGCCTGGACAGGATGCAGACAGGCTGACCACCACTAAGTTAGTTAGATGAGGTTTAACGTCCCAGTTTCCAACCAACTGGTTCAAGTCGAGACGGCCAAGGCCTTTTTTCCAGTTGTGGCTCACTGGCTTGTTTTTCCTCCTCCATTGCTTATACTGAGCACTAAGCACAAGGGCAGTAGGTTCCATTTTTAAAGTCTTTGGTATGACCCGGCCAGGATTGAACAAAAGACCTTCCGGCTGCAAGTCGGATGCTCTAACCACTTGGCCACTGCAGTCGGTCATTAAGTGGTACAGTTTTTCAAACAGGTATAGTGTTTTCAGATAAATGATTAAACTAAACAGTTTACTTAGTTACTTGCTTCCAGGATAGGTAATTTTCCAGACACTAGTCATCAATTTGTTTTGATAAAGCAACAAAATGTTCACACATAGTAACTGGAAATCTAGTGTATTTTCTTGTCTTGTCATTTGGAAGAAAGTTGTCATCTTTTGAAGAGAATCTCCCCAACATGATTGGTGTGCAGGACAACCTGCACACTCCTTACATTTGAACCCTTGTTACAGACCCAGAAAAGAGTTGCTGGCACTCTAGTAATCCAGAGCAGAACCCTCAGGAACTGTACTGTAAATACCAGTAAGTATAACTATCCCTTCAACTGCACCTGCTATTTGAAGTCATGCATTTATCACAGACTTCCAAGATGTGCACAGCTAAACATTTGAAAAGTACTGTAACTGAAGGGTATGCAAATTTGTGGACCAATCACTCTAACAAACAGATTGTTCATGTTAGTTTTTTATATTATATTTGAACAGACCGTATAAGTTTTTCATCTATTATTTTCAAAGTCCTTTAGACTGGCTGAAGAGAACACCTTTTCTTTCAAAAGTCCCAACTGGGAAGAGACTGAATGGCAAAAACAAACCTCTAAAAAGTATGGTGTCTGAACACATCTCAGCCCTTCCCTCTTTAATACAGATGTAACATGATCCTAGCCAAAATGCTGCAGTAAATGTCAATACTTCCATTCGGTACTGTTATTAGCTGGAAATGAATATTAATTACTGACATTTTTGTTTTCATTCCTACCGCTCTTCCAGGGACTGGAGTGTGAGAAAATGTCAAAGCCATAAAAAGGCACAATGTAAAATAAAGTAAATTCAATGCAGTACTTAGTACACATATCTTCCAGAAATAGGTTACAGCTTGGAAGGTTACACAGGAATTGACTGCAGCATGATGTCATAGTACAACATGATTATTCATGAGCTCTTGTTGATGCTGTGATACAGCTAGTGTAAACACTGTACATTCAGATCTTTCCAACTGGCTTCATATTTTACCACATGCAGTAGATCTGTTATGTCTACCTACTGTATGTGCATATTTTTAACTTGATATTTTTAACAAAGGTATTCAGCATGTTGTCATCAAATACTATATGTAATTAATTGACATTGTATAGCCTATATTATATCATGCATGTACTTTCTTATTTAGGCAAATCTGTTGAAAAAAGGCATTTCTTATGTTTAATCATGCAATAAAGAATGGATGATGATACAATTGATGCAAATATCACAAAGGAGTGCTGTACATCATTTTAAGATAATCTGAAATCATTTAGTGGACAGGTCAAATGAACCATTTACCATACTGCTTGTTATAATAACATAATGGCCTGGCTGGACAGGAAACAGATTTTAGGTTTTGACCAAGGAGGTTGTACTAATTTAAGTGATGTGGTTCTCTTTGAATAATCTGCCTTCCTTCAACCAGTGTAGTCTGCTGAGATGTCTTTAACATTTGAGTGGGTATTTAACTCCATCTGTGTATGCATTCTGTGCGAATGGTTATAGACCTTTAATATGCACTGATGTCATGGATGTCATTCTGGAGGCAAAACAATGACGCACCAGCACACTCGCAGTAGACTTAGTATGCAAATGTAGACTTACAAGCATATGTGATAAGTTGACAAATCACCTGTCTGCATTTGTTGGTGTAACTTGCAATGATATGCATGATCCAAACGAGCAGGACTGGGAGCATTTGGTACATGCCTGCTTCGTTAACCTCTGAGCCTAGTCGAAAGTTTAAGGGAAAACTTGCCGGTGTTCATCTATGTCACTTGGTACAGGGCCTGATGAGCCAATTTGGGTCCTAAAACCCCAAAAAGGGGGTAGAGGGGGTACATTTGTGGGAGGCTGTTCTCTGAAAAATGTGTAATGTTTATTCCGCCCAGCGAATCTGCCTGCCTATATTTTTCACAGCATGGTGTTGATTGTTGGGGCTGCATTCTTCGATGCTGCCATTTTTAGACATTCAGTGATAGCTTAGGCTTACACAAGGTCATCATGAAAGGGGAGCGGGGCTTCATTATGGTGGCTAGCTCCTAAAAATAACGTATGGCCCTATGCCACTTGCAATAATTTTTTGTATTTTTTGTGGTTACTGTCCTTCATACTAGCTGGCGCTTTGATTCACTGTAAAAAGAAAAAAACAGTATCATTAGTTCGCGCTTTAACTTAGCTTGTAACATACATAGACTTTGTAGCACTAATAGCCATTCACATATACAACACTATTCTAGCTGCACGCATTGAAAGCTCTTGGGCACTATACAGTTAGATTGAGCAAGTACTAATTTATTTCGCTTCAAAGTAAAAATGTAAACTAGTGCACCTACTGTACCTAAATCTATAGTATCTATATTGTAATTCGATTAATTCCAACGGTTTGGGCTATCTCGTTATTGTCGAAAGGATATTTAAACAGTCTGGCTATGATTTAGGTCATAAATAATCATCTTCAAACTAAATTCCTTGTCGTCCTTTGCCACTTAATGTTGTGATCATCATCTCCATGCTGTCATTGCTATAACATTGGTAAAAAAGGGCTTGATTTTAATGCAAACTATGGGCCTCTGTGAATGACCTGCTTAGTAGTGGTGTTCGCATCTCAGTTAAAGGGGATTTGTTAAGTTGAAAGGAAAAGTGCTGTATACTAGTGTCCAATACAGCAGGAGGCATTTAAATAAAATTTTGTAGTCCTACATGTCAGTGATCAGCAGATGAAAGAGTGGGTACTGGAAGGTAAGGGGGGGGGGGGTGAGGAGTATGTAGGACTAATAATGGGCTAATAAGCAATGTACAGAGCGTATTACGGCGATACATTGTGAAAAAATACTATTTGCTCATTATGTGGAAAGAACTGAAGTGGTGCTGATGTGGGTCTTCATCCCCCCTCCTCGCGAGCACCCTGACTGCATAGCCCCCTCTTACTGTAGCCATACGGCATTTAAATTACGACAGTATTTCAGCACTGTGAGATGGTATGGATATCAGTGTTGTTTTAAGGTGTGTGTTCTGGCAGTTATTTATTATTTTAGTGTCACTACTAGGCTGTATTCAGTAGAATATCTGTCAGAGATTGAGTCTTTGTCACTATATACAATAGTCACAGAAACACAAGTATCACATGACGTATTTTAAGGAATAGCTTTAAATTTTTTCATTCATGTTAATTCATGTAGCAGCTGCAGGGGTGTTTGGCCTGTCATTTCGCAAATAATAGCGGCAATGCACTCTCACTCTGCTGATATTGTATTAGCGAATCTGTAGCTCATCCCTCTCATGTAATACATTTCGCTCTGTGGCTTAGGGGCAGCACTATTAATTTTGTGTTATTATTAGCCTGTCTACCAGTAAGCGTAAAGGGCTTTGTGAGGGGCTCCTGTTTTCTACTGGACGACAGCTGGTGTATTTATTTCAGTTGATACTTTCATAGAGAAAGTTAGCGGTGTGAAGTTTTAGAATGTTATATATAGTATTACCTACCCAGGGTGGTGGGCATTGATGAACACAATTATCTGTATTTGTGTCATGTTAAGAAAAAAACAGTGGCTAGAAATCAGCTTCTTCGCCTTTATGTTGGATATTATATTTGGCGATATGAGATTCAAAGCATGTTGTTGGCTTGGAGAGAATCATGTTTTACAAGGTTTTTCAGCAGTTGGCCTCTGATGACGCTCATGATGGCTTTGACCACCTACCATGTGCACTATATGAAGATTTGTTAGGCCATATCAGGTATGTTTCCTTGTGCGGAGATACATTATATTGTTTTAGCAGGATTTTTACGTTTGACCTAGGCTAGTAGGTACAAGTATGGATGACTTGAAATGACCTTTGACCAGTGATCTTCTATAGTTACTTAAAGTACTGTAGTGGCAACGTGATTGCTATTTGCGCTCCTACTTACCTAGTTCAGCTATTCACTACTATTGGAGGCAGCGCGCATATGACTCTCGGGCGGAACCGATCACTGGCATATGAATTTTCCTACCTGCTGCTTAGATGGCGCTATAGCTCATTATCTCGTCTGGGCTATCCGGCAAGACTCGCCTTGTTGCATTGGCCAGTCGAAATGGTTCGTACAGCAGCTTTCTCTAAGCTCTTCTTTTTCTCGATTTTTTATGCCTGATATCGCTGGCGGCCTTGGGATCAGTTTGACGAACGCAGTTTATTGGAAAGGTTCCTTCGTCTCCTACCTTCTTATGGAAGTTGATGCAGTATATTTAGCGTTTTCTGCAGGGGGCTTTAGGCATTTAGTTTTTTTTCTAGGTTATTTTAGGCCGCCTTGTCAAGCTAGAGCGATGGGTTATGGTAGGGGGGGGGCCTTCTGGCCTAATCACAGTTTTTCCTGGGGCTTGTTTGGTTCGCTTGTACTCCATTGAGGACTTCCCTGCTGGAGTAAGGTGTGTTCCTCGTTGTTGGGAGTTGTTGGGGCTGTCTCCTGCGGGTCTTGCAGGCTCGGTTCCTCCTTCCCTTTTGGGGCTAGGGTTTCGCTCCCCGATGGTCTCGCGCGTTCCCTTTTAGGCGTTTTATTCGTGTTTCAGGTCTTAGGCGTTTATTCAGGCGGTTGGTTGCGCGGCTGCCTTGGGTTGGGTTCTAGCACTGGTCGTGCCGCTAGCCCGGCTTGTGAGTCCGGCCTGGTATGTCCATTGTTGTCCCGTTGAATTCGGCGCTTCTTGATTGTAATCGGGGCTTGTGTTCCGCTAAATAATATTTGAAGGCTAGCCTTTGTCTACTCATATTTTCTCTTGAGTTGGTTTTCTTCATCCATCGTGATTCGCGATAGCGTGTAGCTGGCTTGGTTCTCCTGTGTTCTCGGGGTTTTGTCGCCGTGCTCTATGGGGGGGTTGTGTTTTTCTTCGGTTTTTCGCTTACAGCGAGCTTGTTGTTCTTCCCACAGTCTCCGGTCTCGTGACTCGCTTCGCTGACCGATTTCCTCCTTCACCCCGCGTGCTCTCGGCTTTGTTGTTGCTGTCTCAGTCTCTGCTGTCACTCCGTTGGGTGACAGCTTGTCAAGCGGATTGGCCTTGGGTGTCTCTCCTCTGTGTCTTAGTTCTCTTCAGCTCGGATCGGTTGGGTGGACACTGCGTCGCTGCGATTGCCTGTGTGTCCTTCGCTCGTGTCTCACGCTCCGCTCTTCTCGGATGCTTCCCCCCACCCCCCCCCCCCCCCACCCCCCCCCCCCCCCACCCCCCCCCCCCCCCACCCCCCCCCCCCCCCACCCCCCCCCCCCCCCACCCCCCCCCCCCCCCACCCCCCCCCCCCCCCACCCCCCCCCCCCCCCACCCCCCCCCCCCCCCACCCCCCCCCCCCCCCACCCCCCCCCCCCCCCACCCCCCCCCCCCCCCACCCCCCCCCCCCCCCACCCCCCCCCCCCCCCACCCCCCCCCCCCCCCACCCCCCCCCCCCCCCACCCCCCCCCCCCCCCACCCCCCCCCCCCCCCACCCCCCCCCCCCCCCACCCCCCCCCCCCCCCACCCCCCCCCCCCCCCACCCCCCCCCCCCCCCACCCCCCCCCCCCCCCACCCCCCCCCCCCCCCACCCCCCCCCCCCCCCACCCCCCCCCCCCCCCACCCCCCCCCCCCCCCACCCCCCCCCCCCCCCACCCCCCCCCCCCCCCACCCCCCCCCCCCCCCACCCCCCCCCCCCATTAGAGTCATTACTCGAATAATTTATAGCATGTGTGTACAACTTCCAAAGATTCTTGAAAAATATATCTGCAAAAATAGTGAGTGGAAGAAGGTGGGAGGTGTGCAAGTAGCACATGCTCCCATGTTATCCCACAGGGGCCCCCCATCTTTGGTGCAGAAGGCGTATGTAAACCTAGGGCAAACCAAGCTCGGTTTTGTCAGTCTATTTCGCTCCTCATTTACCCTCATATTACCTATTGTATACATTATTGCCTGCAATACCGTCTGGCCAAACCTAATAACACCGCGAGGATCCCTCCCACTGAGGGCGGCCCTAGAACCTAGTTCTTCCTTCTCATTTTGCCTTCTACGTGTAAACAGTTCCGACTATCGTACTGGTAAAACCTTACAAGTTTTCTCCATCTGATTGGATTGTTCCAGTTCCTCTCTATACCGTGGAATCACTTTCACCATCCTTCTACAAGAGAATCATGAGTATCCTTTTGTTTCTAGCCGAAAATTCTTACTGAATTTGTCTGTATCTTAGCTGGAGGTTTTCGCCTTTGCGCGATTCCTCCACTACTCATTTTGTACAGGTACCAGGCTCGCGGGCCATTTTGTTTTGCGCGCTCTCCCAGGGCCCCCGTTTTCGGTCTCCTGGGTTGACGCTTCCCACCCCTTTCCCCCCCTCCCATGAGTCTGTTTCTCAGTTTATGAATTTTCTTAGTTCGGCGTTTTCTGTCCGGGCAGCTTCATTTTGTATCTTTTTCAGGTTTGCGGCCTAGTTGTTTAGATTCTGCTACTGAGTTCATTAAGTCCGTAATTATTATCTGTTGTGCTAGCTATCGCACTTATAGCTTTTTTTTTTTTTTTTTTTTTTTTTTTTTAATGCTAGTTTTGCTATGTGTTTTTCGCTATTATTAGCCTTTACTGTCATCTTTGTTTTAGCTAGTTTTTTGCCTAGACTTACTATCATTTATGTCGTATTTCATTACTCCTCCGGGCCTCGCCCGGCTTCCGTGGAATGGTATAGTCCTCAGGCTTTACGGCTTTTCCGGCTTTGTTACCGCGGTCTATTCAGGTAATTGTGTGGTCTTCGGACCGTAGGCTGCCGAGGCCTAGGTACAGTCCCTCGGTTATCCGCTTTCATTCATTTGTTCTTGTGAATGTGGATTCTTTTTCCTTATCGCTTTTACAGACTCTGATTCTTCCAAATGCAGCTTCTTGCAAGGAAATTTTCGTCCGTTCGTGAATTGGGATTCCATGCTCGTGTCCTGCCTGCCTGATTGCTTAAAGGACCGTCCATGCAATGTTTGACGATCCTGGACGATCCAAGGATCGGCAAACATTGCATGGACGGTACTTTAGAGCAATTCACGGCAGGGCAGGAACACAGAGAATGGAAAATCCCAATTCAAGAAACGGACGAAATTTCTTTGCAAGAGCTGCCATTTGGAAGAATCAGAGGTCTGTACAAAAAGCGATTAAGGAAAAAAAATCCACACTGCACAAGAAACAAATGATGAAAGCGGATAAAGCCGAGGGACTTACCTAGCTCGGGCAGCCACCGGTCCGAAGACCAACACAATAACATGAAATAGACCTCGGTAACAAAGCCTGGAAAAGCCGGAGAAAAGCCGAGGACTTACCATTCCACGGGAAGCCGAGGCGCAGGCCCGGGAGCGAGGTGGTAACATGAAATACGGACATAAATTGATAGTAAGTCTAGCAAAAACTAAGCTAAAACATAAGATGACAGCTAAAGGCTAATAATAGCGAAAAACACATATGCAAAAACTAGCAGTAGCGATAAGTGCAGATAAGCTAGCACAACAGATAATAATACGGACTTATGACGCAGTAGGCAGAAAGCTAAACAACAAGGCAGCAAACCTGAAAAAGATACAAAATTAAGCTGCCGGACAGAAACGCCGAAACTAAGAAAATTCATAAACTGGAGAAACAGACCAGTTGGGAGGGGAAAGGGGGTGGAAGGTCAACCCAGAGACCGAAAACGGGGGCCCTGGGAGAGCGACGCAAAAACAAAATGGCGCCGCGAGACTGGTACCTGTACAAAAGTATAGGGAGGATCGCGCAAAAGGCGAAAAAACCTCCAGCTAAGATACAGACAAAATTCTAGTAAGAATTTTCGGCTAAAAACAATGGAAAGGATACTCATTGATTCTCGTTAGAGGATGGTGAAAGATGAATTCCCACGGTAAGGAGAGAGGAACTGGAACAATCCAAAATCAGATGGAGGAAAAACTTGGAAGGTTTTACCAGACGATAGTCGGAACGTGTTTAACACGTAGAAGGCAAAATGGAGAAGGAAGAACTAGGTTCTAGGGCGCCCTCAGTGGGTAGGGGATCCCGCGGTGTTATTAGGTTTGCCAGACGGTTATTGCAGGCAATAATGGTATACATAGGTAAATAGGAGGTAAGGAGGAGCGAAATAGACTGACAAAACCGAGCTGGTTTAGCCACTAGGTTTTAACATACGCCATTCTTGCACCAAAGATGGAGGGCACATGTGGGATAACATGGGAGCATGTGCTACTTGGCACACCTCCCACCTTCTTTCCACTCACTATTTTTGCAGATATATTTTTCAAGAATCTTTGGAAGTTTTACACACATGCTATAAATTATTCGAGATAATGACTCTAAAAGTTCTTTTCCACATATACTGGATGCAGGTCAAGTGAGAAGAGGTCAAGGAAGGGTGCCTTCTAAGGAAGGGCTCCCTCCTCCCCTGTACTATACATTTGCCACGGTCTTATTGAGGGGAACTGAGGGCAGCAGTAAACAGGAAGTAAGGAGGGGCAATGTAGATTCCAAGCCTCACTTTAAATTAGCATGTACTCATACTAAGGCTGGGAAAGTTGTACAACTGGAATTACTGTATTGCTCCATATCCATATTTACATTATCTCATCCTCATTTGTTAGTACTCAAATCAAAATCATTTTTCTGATATATTTTTTAATTTTTGCAATGAGTGAAGTAAGAAAAATGTCATAAAACAGAACAAACTCCAAACTGTAAACTACTCCACACTATTACCCAAAGTGAATGTACCATAAACCATTCTAATGCTGACTTTATATTTTATTTTGGGAGGAGCACTCCATTCAGTTGAACAGCAACTGCACATGAAAGCTATGTAAAAATCTTACCTACAGTATCATGCAAAGTGAATGTAAATTGTAAACCCTTTCAATTCTATTGCTGACTTTATTCTACTTCTAAAACAGTCTCTAATACTATATCTGTTAGTACACCACCTGCATTTATTCTGGCAAATTAAAAAACATCCATTTCCATTCTTTGTTTACAGTACAGTACTTTACCATGAAATTCCACTTACAAAGTTCTGGCCCTCATATATAATTCAAAAAGATTTGCATTTTTATAGTTTTTGTGTCATCAGCTACCATGGAAACCTGTCAGAATGGATATCTGTGGAGCATTTTAATCATAATCCTGGTTTTTACACTGTCAACAAAATGGTAAGTTGTTATCTTAATGGCATTTTCATATTTGATGAAAAAATTGCACTGAACAGTAAAAAGAATGAAAATGCTGGTTAAACAGGAGAAGAATACCCAACTGAAAAAAAAAAAAAAAAAAAGAAAGAAAAAAAAAACAAAAAAGGAGGAAGGAAAGATGGACGAGAGATTTATATTGAGATAGTTGGATGGTTCTGTATTCAGTACAGTATGTAAGACAAACTTTGTATCTGTACATATAGGACTGGATCTGTGCTCATACTGTACTTGTACTCACATATTTTGGAACTGCTGTAGCCTATCCCAGATTTGGCAATCTTATAAGTATGCAAAGGCGTGTACTTGTTCTAAAACTTGCAAACTTATTAAACTTGTACAAGTATATCACTCCTGTCACTGCACTACACACTGCAAGTGTGGCACACAGCATAGATCATACGGTATGTAATGCCAACATCACCCACTGCACTTGAAAATCGCCCTCCACAGAGGTGTAAAGATGTATGCATTTACGCCTACCCATGTCCTCTGAGTATGTGAACTTGGGTTTTTATGACATTCTGATATCATGTTCATAAGGAAATATTACAACAGTCAACTTAACGAGAGTGTATCGTTTCACTTTCTTGTTTGTAATAAAAGTTTGTAGGCTGAAAAATCTGACACACTCTAGAATTTGGCTATTAATAGTAAAATACAGGGCAATTTGATCATGTGTGGTAAAACCGTCAACCAACAGAAAACTACAGAGTAAAATATTTTATTACCAGGTGTGTGTGGGCTAAAAACTGTATATACGTAGATGCTATTCACACTGAGGTTGTAATGTAAGGTGTTTGCTTACCCTGTTTAATACAGTAGCTGCATTTTGTATTGATGGCTAAAGTAGTAAACTTAAAAGAACCCCTTCAAAAATTAGACTGCCCGTCAAGTGCTCTGGCATGAGGACAAGGGCTCTTATTACTGAGGTCAGTTTAAGACTTCTTATACAAAAATACTTGTGTCAATTCATTTCATATCCACAGGTTTTCATGTGTGTCTGCCATTAGTAATCCAGGTATTTTGTGTGAGGACACTTCGGTTTTATAACAATACACAGATTTGCTTGTTACCGCACTTTTCCACAGGTTTGTGACAACATGCAAAAAGTGTGGCAATTAAAATGGATTCTGAGAACCTGTGGTGCAAAATTGAAAAAAGGAAAAGGTGTGTCAACATGTGATTTTATTTCATTTTTCAAGTGTGAAACTGCTTTATTTCATATGGGACAGTCCATGTAAATGAAGGTTTGCCATTTCATGATCGAACCTTCAGAAACATTGAAAAAGAATGAATATAGGCATACTAAGAAACCAATTATCATATAAAAGGAATATTTCATTTTACAACCTTTTTTATATTCTTTGCATTGCATTTTCATGTACTTCAGTTGTAGAGGTACAACCCTAACTGGTCTTTGGGTCAAATGAGATAAATTCAGAAGAGGATACTACTAAAGAATGATTTTGGAAATGTGTATGATGAGAACAGCAGTTTTGAAATCTGATACTGATGAGTGTATTGATATCTTTGTGGGGAGAGAAAAAAAGAAAGACATAAAACACAGAGAATGCCAACAGGGTCTTAGGAATGAAGGATGCACGAAATATCAGAATTTGTCACTAAGACTTATTACAATAATTCTCCTACTGTGCCGTAGGTCAATATTCAAAATGATGTAAGAACTAATGAAGATAATGATGTAGCTACTTGTGATTATGTACCCAGCCTATGTGTAGCTTTTATTGCATTTTCTTGTTGATCATGTCATACAATGGTTTTCCTTCTACTTTGACAAGGCTTTGCTGAAGACTCCTGCGCAATCAGGAAAAATTCCATTCCTTAAAAACACCTACAAATTTACTGAGAAAAAATCTGAAACCGCAAAATGGTAAGAAAAGTGGTAAACAAAATTTCTTACCTTTGAAGTCAAAACACTGGACTTCCTTTACATCTTTATGTACAAAATGAATATTGCCAAGAGCCTGTGAAGCAGAAAAGAATCGATTATACTACTGCAAACCTCAGTAAGTTGTTTAAAACACAGATATTATGCAAGTCTGGTCCAATAAATACTTGGTTTGAACAAGCAGAAAGCCAAACAGATTTAGCAATTCCTTGCCTCTAACAATATTTTTAAGCACTCTCACTTTCCAGGGTTTCCGATTAGCACATCCTTCTAGCTACCTCCCAAATGCAACCAAAAATCTGAAACTACTCCCAAAAGGAGTTGCACCCCCTGACTTGGCACAAGACTTTCCAAAGAAGCCATCAGAGGGCATTGTGATGATAGTGAGAGCAACGACTGACTTGAATGGCTTCGGCTGAGTATAATTGTTTTCTTAAAATTGCAACCATAGAACCATGTGTATTAGTTCAGTATTTATTAATAACTGAATATGTTATTATACAAATAATATGAAGTACTGTGTTCTGATATAATGGTTTGTTGTTAGGAGGAAGAAGGCCAAACATGACATCTGCAGTACAGTATTGTATACATAAAGTTAAGCAGCCTTGAAAATGTAAATCCAGTTTTGGAGTTAACTGAGCATGTAATCAATCAAAAAGCTGTGAATAGCACATTAGGAATCCTACTATTGCAGCAGCAATTTAACTTGTTTTCTTACAAGACAATATTGCTCTTGCTGCAGTGGATACCGGAGAATGCAATTAGAATCTTTTAAATGTGTAAAAATGTAGAATACTGTAGCCTAGAGCATTACTGGTATGGTAGGAGGTGAAGTGTGTCCAGCGACACCAATGGTGCAACAGCTCATACTGCTGAAAGAGCTAAATTGTGCACTGCAGTGATTAGCCTACTGTACAGTATATCTAGAGATACTGTACTGTACTTAAGTGTGACTAGTATTGCACAGATATTTAAAAATTGGTATCAGCTGATATTCCTGAAAGTCATACTTCCTCAATACTGATTACCTAATAGTTACCTAATATCTTGTTGCTACAACACAAATATTACACATTTAGCCTATACCTCCATGGGTGGAAAAAAAATTAAAAATCACAAATACTAGGAGCTCCTTGTCAAGAAATTTAGTGTTTAGATGTACATGTTGGCAACTGGAGGAAAGTTTGGCTGATTTGCACATGAGCACTTTTGCCAATTTGTTAGAAATAATTTAAATTGCTTCTCAGGAAATAAAATTTTTCCCAGCCCTGGAACCAATGATCCAACAGCTCATACATACATACTGGGAGGTCACATAGTTGTACTGCCATGACTATCTATTGGCAGTACTGTAATGTGATCACCTAATGTTTTCTTTAGGAAGAAAATTAAGTGTTGTTCACTGAACTAGCAGTTTTCTAAACAAAGGAGGAAAATGAACAACTTCCCCAATATCCACATAATGACTGGACCTGATCCATAAGTGACCTTTGACCCTCCATTCTTAAAAATTCCCATTGGGGCACTAAGTATACTTGAAGAAAACCATCAACAAATTTTAGCATGCATGATCAGTCACTATCTGTGGAAGGAGAAAGGAAGAATTTAATTTCATTCATCATATCCAGAGCTGATCCCAGCACAGACCATTTTTCTAATCAACAGAAACTTAACAACTGATTTTAAACATCTACTGTACAAAGTGTAACCCCATTCTTCCACCAGGGAGTTGCTATTTCTATGTCAAACAGCAACTCCCTGCTTCCACAATAAGAGTACCAACAGTGCAAACTTTGACAAGAGTTGGCCAAGGTAAAGTTACAGTGACATATTTTCAGAAAGATATGCATAAATAATTTGACTCATATGACACAGCCTGGTAGGTTTAATATTAAGCTGTCACAGGTTTAACATGCATAGCTCTCTGGTTTCAGTGTGATTAGTTTGGCCTTGTGCTGATGGTTTGGTTAATTTGTAGTGGGGAAGTGGCTGTTTTGTTATGTCGATCAAAAAAGGCACATACAGTAAATATGCTGGCAAGATGGCTACTGTTCAATTGTCCCTGCTGCAGTCAACTTTGCTTGGACACATGTAATACTACAACCAATTCCAAACACCTTCTTCGACATTATCCTGAAACTGTTTTGGCTTTCACCCTAGAATCAAAAGGCCAAATAAATATTAACCCTATGAAGAATCCATTGCTTTGATTTTCTGAACAAAAAGGTAATTTTATTTCTAATTGTCTCCACAATACTTTCATTTCACTTATTTGGTTCTTCGGAACGAACAATAATAACAATCTTTACAAGTTATGTGACAAGTTATAAGTTGCATGAAGTTAGGAAGGGATGTACTCCAAAAATCTTGTGCAGCAGAGCACTCTCTATAAGTTCACCAAAAGGATACTTTCATCACATCCATCCAAATCTTCAGAACAGATTACTAATATGGTTTTAAAGGGTCTGAGATCAGTTAATTTTTCATTTTATATTTATATAGGCCTAAGGAGCAATTCCTTCTGACCCAGAATGATGAATTTTAGATTCAAATTGCTGCATGAAGCATCATTTAAACCTGTGGACAGCTGCATAAAACTTTGGACAAAAATATCAAAATATCTAGAAGGGAGTTTCGGCCAAAATTTGTAAAATAGGTTGTAGCAGTTCCAAGGAACTACTGATCATCCCAAAAGTTTACATGTAAAATTTGCACAATTTGCATCCAAATTTTAGATCAATACCTTTTAAAGACAGCCAAGAAAATGCAATGGAAAGACAAAAAAGTCTAAAAATGCCTTGCCCTGCCCACTGTTACAATAGCACTACTTTGACTAGTCGATCTACAGTAGTTGAAGTAAAAACCTGCTCAATTCCAATCCAGGGTACTATACATGGTGTGATTCAGTGTATTGAATTTTCACTCAAAGGTATGAATACAGTATTGGTGAACCTCTACAGAAGAAAGCCCTCCTAGTCCAACATACACAAAGCATTATGGGTAATGCTGTTTTCACCAAATATGCTAAAAACTGATGGACTTCTACAAAGAGAACTTAATACCAGTATATATTACAGTACATGCTTGACCTGATTACCATGTTAACTATTACACCCACTTCATCCAGTGTAGAGTCAGTGATGATAGAAAACTTAAGTAAAGAGTCAATCCATCCTGTGCCAAAAAATTTCAAGTACCATTATTTCAAATGAAGTGTGAAGGGTTGGAAACTATGTAAAGTAGTGGGAGATACAGACATGTACAAAAGTACCAATATGATTGTTACTGCTACAACTTCTTGTACAGTAAACCTACCAATGATACTGTGCAATGTATGAGAGTGGTTTTCGCTTAATCTTTCATGCTGAATTGCTAACATGGGACATGAGAGATCTGATCAATGGGAGGGGGGATGGGGAGAGGGGGGGGGGGGGGGAGGGGGAGAGGGGGGATGGAGAGAGGGGGGATGGGGAGAGGGGGATGGGGAGGGGGGGATGGGGAGAGGGGGGATGGAGAGAGGGGGGATGGGAAGAGGGAAAGAGTTTCCACACCAGCCAAATTGGTCCTCAACTGCCAGTGACCCACAACTGGAAAAAAGGCCTACTTAAACCAATTGGTTAAAAACTGAGCCGTAAAACCTCATCTAACTCTTAACTCAACTGCTACAGTAGGTCATTTGATGCCTTTCTAGCAATTTATATGAATCCCATTCCTGAACATTCCTGTTGGGGTGTCACAACAGCACATTCACCACTCACCACCCTCATTCCAACTAAATAAATAAAAAAAAAAAAAAAAGCTGATGAAGGGTGAATTTGTAAGTGTACAAATTTAGTAGCAACTGGTAGGTGTTTAAGGAAGGCTTCTGAGAGGATGTACTGTACACTCATGGGTAGAAAATATTAAGGAATGTGAGAAGTTCCTAATTGACAGGAAATGTTGGTATCTGGAAAGAAATTTCAGCACATGGAGGGAAATTTTGCTTTTTAATGAGAAAACATGGGAAAATTTGTGGAAAATGTGACTTACTTCCTGGCAAAGAAACATTTTTTCTAGCTCTGCCTGTCAACATTATCCCAGAACTGACATTACATCTACATGTACAAAACAACAGGTTTGGAAATACGTACATGAGCATAGTCAACAGCACTGGTGTGGGATGAATGGTACGTAGGACTTCCAAGTATTTTTTTCTCAACTGTATTAAAACAAAACACTCATCAGTTTTTGGCTGCCTAGCAAGGGTGAAATAAGGGTGATCATTTCCAAGTCCTCCAAAAGGAGGACATGAGTCTCCTCAGGGATGTCGTGTCACTGCTACACACTAGAGTTGTGTACACAGATGACTGCTATAAGTAGCATGAGGCTACACATCCTATGAATTAGGCAATCATATAGACAGTGCAAGCGGGGTTAAACAAGGTAGTCTGAGGATGAAATTTACGAGCATCTTTATATATTTTAATCAGATACCTGCAGGTTTTCCCACATGGGAAGTATTACATATGAGGGGAATGAATTTATTTGAGATTTTTCTTTTTTCGTACAAATACCTAATTTGTAAAACTTTTCATTGTGACCTCGAAACCCTTCAAAGAGGAGGACAAATCAAAGTCGGGCATCACGTAAGGCCGGAAGGACAGGCTGCCTCCAAGCAGGCTTATTTTGGCAAAAAGCCAAACTAAGGCCACCATAGTGTAGGTGAAATGAAGTGGGAGCCAGGGGCTGTTTGGCATCTGTTAGCTTCCAAACAGAAGGACCTCCAGTAGATACTACTAGGAGCCATGTTTTACCTTAACCAGTTCCTGTCATCCCTAAATTCCACTAGGACTACATTCGGGGTTGCAACTGGTTGTAACTAGTCCTACAGTATTATGTGGCTCCTGGTTCTATCCAAAAATCATGGAAAAGGGTGACACAAGAGCTGAAAGTGGCTCCTGGTTTAGTTTAACTTTATAGTACCATCCTTGCTGCTTAGAATCATGACAGTTACTGTAGCTATCTGGGGCTGTTGCCATGTACAGCAGGTATGATACTATAGGTATGATATTGTACATGATTGGTGTCTTACAGAATAACCAACAGGGAGGGGGGGAGAGAGTACACAGATCATGCAGGAAGTCTCTGTTGTTAAAAGATGAGATAAAGGTAGCAGTGCTGTAAAATCTCCAAAACTTACCTGTTTTACGAATCTATGAGCCCTACTTACCTCACCTATCACTACTATTGGACAGCCCATATACCGCGGAACGATCACTGGCAATGAATTTCCTACCCTCGCTAGATGGCGCTATACTCATATCTTCGCTGCTATCCCAAGACTCGCCCTTGTTTCATTGACCCCACCTTTCTGGATACCGAGAGAGCACGGAGGAGCTAACATCAAACTGTGCTACTGGTTAAAAACAATAACCCCAACATCCCAGACAGAACACATAAACAGAGGAACTTCGTCATAGATGATAAAAGGTTGACTCACCTATGAAATCTGAAGGTATTGAGGTGTTCCGCCAAGGTCGGTACTGGAGCACAGGAACACGGTTAAGTGTGAGTTAATTAGTACGTGCGTCACAACAACACCAGCTCGCACGTAATGCCCTCTTCGGTTTCCGATGTGGGGTTGGGCGGTGGGATATAGGTGAGGTAAGTAGGGCTCATAGATTCGTAAAACAGGTAAGTTTTGGAGAATCTATTTCGCTCCTACTTACCTCCCCTATCACTACTATTGGACAGTCTAGCACCGGGAAGAAGGGGGGATGGCCGGAACCGAAGTTGACCCCCTCCTTGTAGGCAGTTGATGGCTTAGTGACGTAGAAGGTGTTGTGGAGTATTGACGAGAATTAGTTGCATCAGAAAGAGAGTGTCGAGGAACGAAGGCCGGACTTCTCCTGGTCAGGACTGCTCTCGTGAAAGCACCCTCTGCAGAAACTGTGTCCGTGAGATAGTGGGAGACAAAGGAGGAAGGAGTCTTCCATGCCGCCGCTTTGATGATCTCCTCCAAGGGAACTCCAGCAAACCAGGCTTTAGATGTAGCGTGGGCCCGTACGTCGTGTGCTCTAACAGACTCTGAGGAACGGGCGTGAGGAGTGATTAGCGATCTGATCCATCTGGATATAGTATCCTTCGAGACCGGAGCATGCGGGGGGTTACAGGCGATGAAGAGCCGATCCGAACGACGAAGGGCCCTGGTCCTGGAAATGTAGTATTTCAACGCTCTAACTGGGCATACTAAACGGTCTTCTCGGATGGAGGAGATACTGTCCATTGAAGGAAGAAAGACCTCCTCTGGGGTGAAGGAGATTGTCTGATTCTTGGCCAAAAAGGAAGGATCCGGTAGCAACCGTACTCCACCCGGTTCAAATCTAATGAAGCCCTCCTTGGTTGTCAGAGCATGAAGGAAACTACGTCTCCTGGCGGAGGCTGCTGCTAGAACAAAGGCCGTCTTCTTGGTCAGGGTTTCCAGTGAGCAATCTGATAAGGGTTCGAAGGGGTGTTTGCTGAGTTGTGAGAGAACCGCATTAATCGACCATGAAGGCGGGAGAGGTTTTGTCGTTGGACGGGTGTGAAACATCCCTCTTAAAAGGTGTGAAATCGCTGGATTCGTCCCTAAGGAAGATCCATCCTGGAAGCCCTTATGAATTGCAGCTATTGCAGATCTGTAGTTTCTAATGGTGCGGACGTGTTTACCTTCCTTGAAAAGCTGAACGAGGAAATCTGCGACCTGGGTTACTGAAGCTTCCAGGGGATCGAAGTCATGCTCCAGGGCCCAGTCTCTGAATCTTCTTGTCCTCGAGTCGTAAACATGAAGAGTTGATGGTCTCCTGGAGAGGGTGGCGATATCGATAGCTTCCTCCGAAAGGCCCTCTGATCTGAGATTATGCCTGATAGTGGCCACGCAGTAAGATGGAGGGAAGAGACGTTCGGGTGAGATATTCTGCCTTGGAGCTGAGACAGCAGGTTGTGCTTCGGTGGAAACTGGAAGGGATAATCCACTAGGAGCTGTAACAACAGAGGAAACCACGGTTGTCTTGGCCAACATGGAGCTATCAGTGAGTCCCTTAATTTGATGAGGACACGATGAATTAGGTTCCACGGGGGGAATGCATAACCTAGTATTCCTGTCCAGTCCAGAGCCAGCGCGTCCACTGCCCAAGCCTGGGGATGGAAGAATCTTGTGCAAAATACTGGTAGACGGGCGTTCCTGGCCGTTGCGAATAAGTCCACATGAGGGTGCCCGTACATCTGAAAGATGTGATCCGCCCAAGGCTGGGCCAGGGTCCATTCCTTGTGGTCTAGGTTCCAGCCCCTCGACAGAGCGTCCGCCACTATGTTCTCCTTGCCCACTAGGTGTGAGGCTCTCAGGGAGATGTCGTTGGACTCCATTAGTGAAAACAGGTCGAGGGTTCGCCAGCACAGAGTCGGGGATCTCGTGCCCCCCTGTCTGTTGACGTAGGCCACCACCGTTGAGTTGTCCGAGAGCACCGTGAGAAGCTTGCCGTTGAAGTGGGTTCGCCAGTGGGTGATCGCTCTCATAACCGCTTCCAATTCGAGGACGTTTATGTGAAGTGACTTTTCCTCTAGGGACCACGTTCCCGATATAGTTGACGATCTCCAGGCTGCCCCCCAGCCTGCTAGGGATGCGTCTGTTGTGATCAACTCTTCCTGTCTGTGGTCTACGCACAGTCTCCCTTTCGCCAGATTGTCCCGGGATGTGAGCCATTGGATATGAGGTCTGACAACAGGCGTCACGACGACTAACTTCTGCTGGGAGTCGGACGACGGTCGAAATTGTTGGAGAAGACATAGCTGAAGGGGTCTCATCCTGAGACGGCAGAGTGGGAGGACGTCCACTAAGGGACCAAATCAAAACTCAGTATGCGTGTGGCAGTTTGCCGTGTTAGCACGCCGATAATCCGCACCCGTGAGTCTAATGGTAGCACGCCATGAATAGATCTATTGTTAAAGTTCAGCCTCGCCGGCCCAGTAATACGTTTGCGTGTCGGCACACTGCCATTGAACACACACAATAGCCTAATCTGGCTTCTGAATCAACTGCACGAACTAGCACGCTTTGCGTAAAATCGTATTATGGTAGAAACGATGGTTTTGCAAATAACGCATCAGTGTACCAGGACCGCTGGCCTAACGAACATTTTCTTTACCTACAGGTTCATTCATCAAGAGAATAAATGGTTCAGTTTTAACTGACAAAATGTCTGTGTGTGTTTTGCTCCACTTGTTTCTTTGCTTATATCTAGATTACTAATGAATGCGTGTAATGACAAGATACGAAAGAGATGGTAAATAAGAGATTCGCAGTGCACTTCTGCAGCTCATCTTAATGGGGATGTTGACCTTCCTTTTCGTTTAACAACCATTTAAAAAATTGATCACAGTCCAAAAATGTTTCAAAACTGAGTTGGTCTTATTTAATGAAACCCCCGATCATATTTCTGACCTTGCCAGTGTCAACGTATAGGCTACACGTAAATTCCTTCTTTGCCGATCATTTATTCCGGCCAAAATGAAATGGTCTTAACAAAGCCGTAACGTTTTAGGAACACAAATGGTTACTTTTTGTAGTCATAGGATCCGTTGGGGGAAAAATATAGGTACAGAAGCTGACAAATTGTTTGCAAACAGTCAAATAGTTAAGGTCAAAGATCAGCACTCAATGTATCGTACTTGTCGTTTTGAAACAACAAAGCAAGTCACGAAGCTGCGTGCCCGGTATCCTCTCACTCCTCGTTGACCAATTCCAGCCTATGTTTCCCCCAAAGAACTTCATGACTTCTTTCCAAACATACCCAATCCCGAACAGTTTAGTCAGGGAGTTGTCTGCCCTGACAACTCCCGGGTTTAGTTTCCCGTAGGCCTTCAGTACTCCAAGCGTGAACTTCCCAAATTGCCCTGCTCGCCGTAATCGGAGACTAACAGTTTCCGAGTCTAATTAAAACTAATTGTGGGCATGTCAAATTTACAGTTCTAAAATTACAAAGCATGGATAGAACCAACCGCTTCTTACAAGTCATTAATTTAAAATACAGTTAAAATCGTGTCTTACCAGTTCTGTGAAGCACATTAAAAACTTTTTCGAGTCCAAAGGAAAATTAGCGAGAATAATCCAATTACATTCCAGAGTGAAAAATGCCAACCTGTTCAGATCAATTCATAGTCTCCTCGCCGTACATATTATTCTGCCTTACAACCCCCAGACCTGTTCCCTTCCATTCCCCTTCCTTCCACCCTTTCTCAACTAGGGCCTAACTAGCTGTGTTACCTGAACCTCAGGCTACGCGATCTTTGACAAAAAATATTGTCTATTCCGTTAAAATTTACCGCACCACTATAGGTACGTGATTGCAAAGGATAGGCTCAGTTTTTGCTGAAATTGATCGTGAAGATTGAACTACACGGTATCTTGCCTTGGTCGGTTACAAACGTTCAAGACATTTTTCAAGTGAAACTGTTCAGACTGTAATACTGAAAGTCCTAGATCTGAATGTGAAGACGGTCCCTGAGGCCTGGACAACCAAGCATGCATGTTTAGCATTGACTTGGCCTATGTTTTGGCGCCGTGAGACTAAGTCAGTTTAGTGCAGTACAGAACTGCATGTTCAGACACGCATGGGCCCAACCTCACATGTACAAACAGTACATCCATGCAGATCGTTTGCAGCTAGCATACAATGGTCCAGCTATATGCAAAGGGGAATTTCCAGTGCTAGTGCATACAATTATCAGTGCTGCAAAGTATGCAAATAAGTTGTCAGGACATCGCCCATGCACGTTTTGCAGGTGCCAGGGAACTTCTCAAAAGTTCTCACAAGAATACCGTACATTGGTATATGTAGCACGTAAAGCAGAGTGCATTGACTTCATTTATGTGAGAAGTCGCTGTTTGGTATGCATTGCACTCGGCGGCAGGTAGCGAAATGAATATACTGTATATGCTGTTAGTAGGTCTGTACATACTGTAAATTGTTGGCCGCAATTTAATGTAGTGGAGCTTTAACGTCAAATGATCATGGCCCTCGCACTTTTTCACACTTAGCCTAATTTTACAGTGATCCCAAGAACTGTGATGTTTCAATATTTTTGGAATAAAATTTAATACATGGAAGAACCGCACATGCTATTGTAAGAACACGAGACGTTTGAATATAACGCAAGCGTTTTCATGTGCTAGTGCAGCAGGCCCTTTTCGCGTGAGATGAAACTTATAACTTACAGTAACAAGCAAGGTCTTTCCATGGTTTGGGCAGGTGAAGGGGAATTCAGTCACTACATGGGCGTATTAAGTGTTAAGTGAGCCGGGAGCCGGCAAGACTTTTAACGTTCTTCATGACAGTTGTCGTTTCCAATTACCGCGGGAACTTTGTGACGGAGATCCGTTAACGGATATAAATATGCCTTGAATGAAATTGATAACTGTCGCTTGTGCATTTGTTTGTCCAACCCATTTTTTCTTCAATCTCAGTTTACTTCGCGAGATGAACTTGAAATGAATGACATCATGGGCCGTCATCATTTTAAGAAGCCACTGGCCTTCAAATCTTTTTAAACAATTACATACCTAGCCCGTGCTTTTTGTGTGGAAATACCGCACACGTTTAACGGCTTAGACCGAGATCGGTTGAAGAAAACCCGTACAAGCATTTAAAGTTTGGAAAATGCTGACTGTCTGTATCGTACAAAACAGTACTCAACTTCCAGTTTTGGATAAGATGTAGTCTGGTCGATACGATTGAAAAGAAGCGCCCACTGAAGAGCAAACGGCGCGAATTGAAAAAAAAAAAAAACACGGGGAATTTTCAATTTTAGTTTACATGTGAAATAGTTCTGAGAGTCTTTCCTGTCTTAGGTCCACTAGCACAACCCAACCTCAATTTTTATTCCGTTAAACTTTCGTGTTTGTGTGTTTGAACATTGCCGCCGTATCGGAATACCCACTTAGACCGAAGGTTCATTTGATGGAAGGTTCGATAGGCGGAACATCTACTTGACCAAAACCTTCTGCTCCCACCTTAGAGTGTCAGCTCCAGACAGAAGTACTCTAGGATTCAGTTAGACCAGGGAGCTGCCACTGTGGCAGCTCTCAAGTTAGACAAAGATTTAAGTTTCGGACAAGGATAACAAAGAAATGCCTCGGGTAGGATGAGGGTTTGGGTTAGGGTTCGAGTTTAGGTTATGACTAGGATCTTCGGTCTAGCGAACCTTCCATCTAATGAACCTTTGATCTAGTGCCCCATAGCATTACACCAGGCTACGCCACTCTACAGGTGTATAAAAACATGGAAGTACTACCTCAGAGGTAGTACCCCCATGATAAAAACATGCTACAAATCAGCAGTGGTTTTGAGCTGTCTATTTCACGTCTTAATGCTAAGCATGTCAGTAGCATACATTTAGTGCACCCAGTAACCTAAAATTTGTCTCTCCGAGGCATATAATTCTGCATAAATTATGCGACTTCCCCAAATTCCTTTCGTGGCTATTTTGAGAACATGACGCACATATTCGCGGCAGAGGGCATTGCATAGTAGAAGACACAAACCGCTTTGAATGTTTTGACAATAAAGAAGAAATATGAAAAGGATGGTACGGTTTTTTTTTTTCTTTCTTTTTTTTGTACCAGTACGATTGACAATCATCCTTAAAATATGAAAGAATTGTGGAGAAAGTGCTGTTTTAATTGCATTTTAATTTGAACGGCCCTTCTAAATGGTATCGTCTAAAGTAAGGCCCAAACAAGTTTGTTTGAGAACACGCCGTTCACGTAGTACGAGCTTCGCTATGCACTATACTGTTGCGTGTATACTACACAGTGATGCTGTATGTCTACGCTGTCAATATAGTATGTGGACCGTGTATGAGTGAGCTATTGGCCTATGAACGAACTTCACGGAGGGAATCGAACCAAGTGCATTTTTTTCACGGGAACAGCCAACAAGGCTTTTCAGGTGTAGGAAACTTATTTTACGTTTCCTTCGACGAATCTTTTCATGTAGATTATGTAAAATTTGGACAAGACTCCTGAATAAACAATATCACTGAAACCAAAAATGTCCAAAGTGTATAGAGACCGCGAGCAATGTACGGATAAAATAAATCGACGCGAAATTTGAGTGGCACTTAATGAAAGTGCTTAGTCTCTTTTATATGAATCTGATCTAGTCAGTTGTCGGTAAGTTGTCGAACAATGAATACGATTCTTTATAATTAATTATCACAGTTTGATTATCAATGTTTCCAACTGTTAAATTACTTACGGTACCTGAATCGGCACAAAAACTTAGGACAAACATTGAAATTTCCATCCTGAAAAGTTACGTCGGGCATTAATCAAAATCATGCCAAACTATTTCAGGACCAAAATGAATGAAGGTTTAGTTCCCGTTCGATCATTTACGTAAACAAAATTAAAAGAAAAACACCAAAGACAGTCGATGTTTCACAACAAATTTATTTTTCATGTGAAGAAATTCAGTACTATTTCCAGTCTTACGCATGGTACGATTCTCACGTGCAAATTTTTGTTCCGTTTTGCTTTTTTTTTTTTTTGTTTGCCTGATACGCTACCGTCACCGCATATCGGTTTTCGAAACGAAAGTCGTACTTGCAAGATTCTGTAATTTGTGTTTGAAACTTTTTACTCCTTCTTACAGGTATTTCCACGATTTACAAGTACTAGCATACATGTGCATCCTAAGTTTGTTGTAAAACAGTGTTTTCAATTTTCAAATGTCGTTCACGCCGCGCAATACATAGACTACTTTATCAGGTTAGTCATTGTGTGTATGCAAGCGTAGGGAAACACGCGTGGGCTAGGCACGCTAGGGTATGCCGCTAATCCAAACACAAAGACCGCCGTGCCTATGAAAAGAAGCACAGTCACAGATTAAACTCAGCTGCTGGGTCTCACATAAGCTGTCTGAGTGCAAGCACGGCAATGGTTGGCACATGTTCGGATTAGTTTATTGTTAGGGGTGTGCACTAGCGTGGCTTGGTGTGCAGCACGCATAAATAATTTTGATTTGGTCCCTAAACTTGCTAGAAGGCCGAGGAGTCTCATCCAATGAAACGCCGTTTCCACTTTTCCCGACAGAATGGCCCCGGCTAGGTCCAGGATAGCGGACAGTCTTTCTTCGGACGGGAAGGTCATGCCCACTGAGAGGTCTAGGGTTGCTCCTAAGTAGGTTAGATGTTGGGTCGGAGACAGCGATGACTTTTCCTCGTTGATAACCCAACCGAGCCGCCGAAGTAGTGAGGTAGTGAACTGGGTGTCTCTTACGGATTCTTGAGGAGAGCGGGAGACAATGAGCCAGTCGTCCAAATAGGCGAAGACCAAGATGCCTCTGCATCTGAGGAAGGCGGTTATCGACCTCGTTAATCTCGTAAAGACGTGTGGGGCCGTGGAGAGTCCAAAAGGCATGGCCTGGAAGACATAGTCGGTGTCCCTGTATGTGAAAGCGAGAAACCTCTGGTCTTCGGGGTGTATGGGGACGTGAAGGTATGCGTCCTTTAGGTCGATTGATGTGGCCCAAAGATTTCCCTTTAAGGAGGGTATAATTGCTGCGAGAGTCTCCATTCTGAAGCGACGAGGTCGGATGAATTGCTTGTTGATGGGTTTTAGGTTGAGTATGGGCCTCCAAGTATCCGGCTTCTTTGGGGTCAGGAAGAAGGAGGATCTGTACAGGTTCCGGTTTTCTCCTGGGGAGGCTTTCCGAATTGCTTGCTTGAACAAAAGATCTTGGATTTCCTCCTCTAGAGCGGCTCTCTGCGAGAGGTCTAGGGGAATTGGAGTGACTTTCCGGAGCCCTGTAACTGGAGGAGTTGAAGAGAACTCTATCTTGTAGCCTTCCGAGATGGTCTGGAGAACCCAGGAGTCGGGGTCTAGTATCTCCCAATTTTCCGCAAAGCGGAGAAGTCTCCCCCCCACCGCCGGGAGAAGGCGGATGGGGTGGGCACCTTTAGGGTTTGTTGAACCTTTGCCTCACCGTCTGCGGACCTCTGGAGTTGCGGTTCCAGTTCTGGCGGCGAACGGGGCAGTCCTGTGGCTGCCTCACATTCCGTCTCGGCTGAAATCTGGGAGGGAAGGCCTGTGACGGTCTAGACTGACGGTTGCAATCCCGGCGGACCGGTTGAGTCGACGAGCTAGAAGCATTGGACCTGGGGCGTCTCGAAGACGGAGGAGGCGGACGAGTTTGTCTTCTAGGACGAAAGTCCATGTCTCTCATGTCTTTATGCTTCTTGACTTCGGTCTGCAGTAGAGACTCGAACTCCTCATTAAAGAGATCCTGGCCTGACAGGGGGATGTCCTTGAATTTCTTCTTCACTGCCTCTGATGGCCAAGTCAGGGAATTGAGGACGATATCTCTCCTTTGGGCCAACTGATCGAACACTAGTCTGGAAGTGGGGCCCAAGAGATTGATGAGGGTACCTGTGTCCCTTCTAGAAATCATTCTTTCTTCGCTTTGCTGAAAAGCTAACATGATGACCTCGGCTAGTAGTAAGAGGGCTGAGGAGAACTTCAGGCCCATGCGGGCTGCTGTGTCCAGCTTGAGGAGTTCTGACTCTAGAGTACGTAAGTCTTTAGAAGTGAACTTTCCCTTCGAGTCCATAGCTCCACAGGAGGTTAATTTATCCCTGGCCGCAGCCGGAATCTTAGGTGGGCAAAAAAGCTCCTTCCAGTCGGATTCGTCTACCTTGAAGGTGGAAGCCGCCTTGACTGGGTAGGCTGACCATTTCCTTCTCCTGGCTAAGGCCTGGAATCTTTCGGAACATTCTATGTCTACTGGTAAGATAGCCGTTGGAGGAGTTTTAGGTTTGTTAAGAGTGAGCTTGGACCTCTTAGCCGGCGGAGTCGGGTCTTCTTCGGGAGGATCAAAGCCTAAGACTTTCCTAACCACGTCAACTGCGCTCTGAAAAGCTTCAGATGTAATAGCCGTCCCCAGAAGGGGTTCCTCGTCATCCGAGTCACTGGCTTCGACGGCACCCGAGTGGGCTTGACGATACGGAAGAGACGTAGCTGGGTCTCGGAGCTGAGTAGGGGAGTTGAAATCCGTTACTTCAACTGGAACTAACGCCTCCCCTAGGCCGCTGGATTCCGAGTCCGAGAGGGAGAACTCCTGGGGAGAAGACACCTCCTGCGACAGCTGCCCTGGAGCTTGTCGAGATTGAGCTGAAGAAGTCTGAGGTTCCTCTGGAAGATGCGAAGAACTCCCTTCCTGAGGTATCTGAGAAGAAGGAGGGGCTTGAGAACGGCCGAGTGGTCCCTCTAGAACCTGAGAAAGACGGGAGAGTAGACGATTCAGAAGTTCTTCTGACGGATGGAGGAGGGGTCTCTTGGAAACTCGTGGTGAAGATTCCCCCGTGCGCAAGGTAGCACAAGGAGCAGGTTGAGAGGCTGGAATATCGAGAAGTTCCTCCTGCGTGAAGCCTTCAAAGTCTTGGACCCCACTCGATAATGAACCTTCCTCGAAGGGATTTACGGAGTGCGTAGCCGGTTGTGGGCCAGGTTGTGAAGAGGCCTGAGGCTGTGTACCCGGAGCGCTATCCGGCAGACGGGAGCTCGTAGTGCTGTCTCGAGGGCGAGAACCGGTGATAGAGGAGCCTGGACAGGGCCGTGGTACAGAGTAAGTCTGAGGAGTTGAGGACTTGACCTTCGATCCCCCTTTCTTGGGGGTTTTCCCCTTGGATCGTGAAGACGAGGAAGGAGTAGATTTGGACTGCTTCTTGGAACGGAACGTGCCACGAGATGGATCAGGGATCCTAGATCCAGAAGAATTCTTGGACGTCTTTAGAATAGACTGGGCCAAGGTGCTCGTCTCGCACTCTCCTTGGCCTGACGGATCCTGGGCCGAGAGAGTCGACACACTCTCTCCTGGGCCCGAGCCCCCTGCAACAGGCGAAGCTGATGCAGAAACAGAAGGGGCTTGACTCAGTTTCTTCCTCCTTCCGGCCAAAAACTTGTTCACTGGGTCCCACTGTGTCTCATCCCAGAGAGAACAGATGTCGCAAGGGGCGTCTTTGGAACAAGAACGGCATAAGGGACATTGAGCGTGCCGGTCCCATGCTCGGTTAGGTTTAAACTTCTTGCACGTCCCGCACAAAGGGTCCATCTCTGCAAAGATAAAAGTAAAAGAATCGTCAATTGAGGAAGGGGGCCGGTCAGACAGACCGGACCCCTTTTGATAAGGGAAGCCACACAAACTCGTTGCTGCGGATCCTCGCGGAGACGGATTTGCGTGTTCACTGGAGCTTGACTCATTATCTTTCTTGTCCTTCTCGGCACTGCCGAGCACTTTCCGAATTATGCACAGCTTCCTCTTAGCTTGTAGTAATCCGATTTCAGAGCACAATGGCCCAGTAAACAGCTTCCCAATTTCCGTTATGACCAGTGCCACAGCTTTTGTTCGAAATGTCTAAATAAACCCATTCAGCACAGTTTACACGAAGCTACGGTGAGCGAGCGCTCAAGTGTGAAGACCAGTTGCTTTTCTTTTGTTAAACTATTCACATGTTTTTTGAACCAAAATAAATTCTTGCGTTTGTGTTTGTGTCTTTCCTTCCTTGATTTCTTTTAAGAATTTTTTCTCTTTTAGATGAAAGTATGTTTTGCAGTGTTAGTTGCTTTGTTTTTTAAATTATCTGCTTCTATACATTGAAAGGTAAACTTGACCGTGACCATGGTTGGCCTTGTTTACAAACCAAGAATTTGTCACTATGTGAAGTGAAATTCCCGAACGAAATAAAAACAGGTTAAGCTCATAATTATTCAAACAATTACTGCTATAAGGATGGCATATTTAGTAAACCTTCCAATTTTGCCGAGGCCCTATAAGTTAGGTCCATTGCAGTTTCCTTTTCTTTTCTTTTTGACGCTAACTGCAGGTTTGTAAATATAAAAAATGGATATCAGTTAGTCTTAATGAGCGTTCATACCAAAACCGAAGTCTGCTGCGTTTTGCGGGTGGGACGCGAAATTTGTTATCTTAGAACGGATGGGGCTATTTTTTAAATTTTCATGGAAATAAAATTGCCCCTATTTGTCCTGGGCAAATATTTCTGAGCCTCGCCCGCAAAACGCAGCAGATTTCGGTTTTGGTGTGAACGCACCTTTATCCCGTTTGGCTAAGGCTCTGTGGGTTTTATCCTTAAATAGTCCACGAAGTTCTGAATATTGTTAATATCGACGCTAATTTTGCAACCGAGTTTGCGATCCTATATTCTCAAAATAGAAACGCCCGTCGCACGGAAGGGAAATGCTGTCAATATTTCTGCAGCCATGTGAGAAGATCTTATGCCTGTGAACAGTGACCGCGGAGACGGTTGGGACTACGGGGGCATTAGCCCCCGCACATTTTCTGCCGTGGGCCTTTTGAGCCGCCTTATAAACGGGTGAACTAGCTTCTTCAGATTAAACTTCGGGAAGGGACCCCGTGACTTGTAAAGGTGCATTTTAAAACAAATGTTTGCCATAAAACTTACTCGAAGATTGTTTTTAAAGAAAGTTCCAAACAACCATTATTCTAGTATTTCTCACTGCATGCGAAACTTCCTTCCGTTGCTTTACTAAGGGCCAAACAGCTTGCAGCCTGGTGGCATAAAATGTACGTGGCAGTGCACAAAAATTGATGTGCGACGCACGGTACACTTCATGTAGCCGAAACTAAGCCAGGCCCGTATGTCGATTTTGATTCGTTCGGTGGTGCATCGTAACTCCGCCCGGTCCCTATTTTAGTCCATCCCATCCAAAGAATAACTCACTATGATTTGTTACAACGAATGACGTAACGACAAGACTGATGACGAAATGAGAAATTGATGACGACAATGATGAATGATAGATATTTATTGCATTCAAACTCCTGTACATTTTTACCCGTATACCGTGTGCGTACATGCAATATTATCCATATCACCTTTCGTAGTGAGGATTAGGCCTAGGGACCGTTCTCAATTTTGGGCCACAAGTTACCAAGTTAATTTTGAGGCTTTTCTTCCAATATTTTTTGAGTAATAATACATACACAAACACTTCGGTCACACTTGTGTTTTCTCGTCATACTTCAAAGTTCAGGATATTCAGCAACGAGCGAGGGCTAAGGAGCTTTAATATGCACGGCCTTGTTGTTGAAGAACGTATTGCCTTGTTAGAGGAGTCTCCCTATTGTTAGGCTGTAGTATAGGCCCGTTCGTGGTTCTTTGATTTCGGGTTACGTAGAGAAATTTAACGTATGAAGTGACTTTCAAGTTGTCGACTCGGTCAAATTACAACACTTCAGGGAAGTTCAGGCCTACATCCTAGAAATGTAGTAAGAGATTCTCTGGAGGTATTTTTTTTTTCTTTTTTTTGGGGGGGAGGGGGGGGGGAGGGTGCATTTATATTAAAAATACCATTACCAATGGTCATGTCTTTAAGGAATCGGAAGTTTATAAAGGAATAATGAAACGATGTAAGTTTCTTAATGATGTGTCTTTCCATCATAATCCAAGCAGTTTTTATTATGCGACATCACCATAAAAATTGCATTAACAGGCCAACAGACTTCAACAGTTTTTTGAAAACTTAGAAAGATATAAACTGCGTAACCAGGGACCACGGGTCCAGTTTTGAAGTGGGGCAGGAGAGGGGGTTGAATCATCGAAGCGGCCCAATATGTTCAAGAAAATAAAAGCGTATCAGCCCAGTTTAAGGCAGCCCAAAATGCCCACGGCAGAAAAAGTGCGGGGTCTAAGGCTCCCGTAGCCTCCCTCACCCCCCCCCCTTTGTCTCCGCCGTCAGCTGTAATCGTAGAAAACATGAAACGAAAAATATTAGGCAAACAATTTTCAGACAAATGAGAAAATAGGGAAAACACAAAATTATTTAAACGGGAGGTCGGTAGCCAGAGTAGTTCCTGAGAAGTCAAAAAATGTCAAATTTAAGCTGGCTTACTGTGCTGAATTTTACGGGAATGCCAATCGGCTGGAAGATGTATAAGTCTTTCAATTTGTAGAAGACTACTGTGTTTGTTAAGTTCCAGTATCCAACGGCAGCTCAGAACTGAATACTCATTCATTCATTAACGGCCAGCGCCCATTTTTGCGTGGCCTTTTTTGGAAGTCATGTGGCTTCGTCACTTCTCGAGCTCTTCAGACACAAGTGACGTCATTCATGTGGACCTGGAATATTTTTTCGCGACTGTTGAAGGTCGGCGCCATTTTGGAGTTTGCAATTTTCCGATATTTCACCCTGTACTACATGGTTTCCGAATACCTTTAGCAGTAGTGGACTTAAATTAAAACCACGAATAAGGCTCGGCATGAATCTGGGTGGTAATTGCTAAATTTGCCGATATTTCACGAAATTAAATTTCGCCCGTGGCAGCTGGCTCCAACACGAGTGATACTGCGCAATATACTGGATATGACGTTTTCTTCGTTAGGTTAGCCACACTTACAATAGGCCTATACGCGGAAGTGATAGTACGACCGTGAATCGGCAGCCGCAGGGCCAAAGAACATAAACACGGTGCCCATGTCTCTAGTTTGAATTAAGCCACGAACTGTTTACATGTTCGCTGGCCCGAACGATGCAGTTAATTGTAAGTTTCCATTACAAGGGTGGGATGGCTGAGAACGGGGAAGAGTGGAATGGGGGAGATGAAAAACCGGAAATATGAACAGACTTCCAAAGGACTGAACCTGGACTGTAGGATAAGTTTGTAAATACGGAAATACTGGGCTGGCCAGAGTATGTGTGTGTTGGGGGGGGGGGCGCAATTAACAAAGGGATCTTTGTCTTTGGGAGGGAGATGTCCAGTGAGAGGGAGTTCCCCACCTCATTTGAAATTCGGAACTTTTCTGTCTTTCCCAAAGTTGATATTCTCTTTCTCTGAGTTTTTTTTTTTCTTTTCTTTTGTGGTTTGGTTTGTTAAAAATTAGTCAACGATATTTTTTGAGGGGGCTGGTAGGTCACATGCCCCCTCATGTTCCCTGTGGTTACGTGCCTGATACAGGGTCCAAGTGATGCTTAATACTGCAGTCTGGCAACCTGACCGATGGGGGCGAGGCTGGTTGCACTGTCGACTGGACGAAATGAAACCCAGACCTGAAGCTAGAAAAGGTTTTCAAAGGGGGCAATGCATTTTTGGACTGAGGGTGATGGTATTTTCATGGGAATGCTGATGTTTGGGTTATCATTTTGACCTTTTCTTGAAAATGTCTACAGTGCGAAAACTTTTCTCGTGACATCGCTCTTCCTCCCCATGGCCACTGGCGTGCGGCTTTTTTTTTATGAAGGTGAGACTGAGTTGACTTGATGGTCTTTACATCTGAGTGTCATGGGGTATGTTTGAATGTTGTTATACATAATCAATAATTTAAGAGTCTTGTCTTAGTCTTGGTGTCATCGTGGTTCTCACTGCACTTATTGGCGTTGGATAATAGGAAAAGTCTGAAATATTTTGATGGTGGCCATACCATGGCAGACCCTTGAAAAGTTATTTGCGGCCTCAAAAGCTTGGGGACTAGTCGGACCATTTTCTGGACTGCTGCCTTAGGAAGTGGCTTTCAGGCCCATAGCCAGACGCACCCGATTCTTAGTTTTAACTGCACAGGCTATGAGAATCGGTTGACAGACAAGATACTGAAGATGGGAAGGGGAAAGGGGGTATGGTAGCTTCCAGGCGGACTAAATATTTTTTTTTCAGCGGGAGGGGGTGAGATACGTTAAGCTGCAATGAGAAATGGTTACTTTAAAATTTCTCAGGATGAAACTTTCGCTGCGCTCCGGCCCCGGCCCTTCCTCTGGCTACGGGCTTGGTGGCCTGAAGCAGTCATGTAACGCATGAGCATATGGGATCCTCCCAGTCAGGGTAGGTGATGGGTGGAAATGTTTACTTGAATTTTAAACCTTCAACGATAATTCAAAAAATATGGTGTGCGCGAAGCACAAAGTCTAGGGGTTGTTTCCAGTGGATATTCTTAGACCCATAATCACGTCTTCACTGTCAAAAGTAAAACGCAATATTGAAAGCAGTGAAAGTCCATGACGGCCGTGATGTGTCCAAAGTTTTAACTCTCACCCTCCCAGATTATCGCTACGATCCCACAACTAGACAAGAGCTGCTGCTCCTTAAGAAGGCCTACTATAGTTCACTTCCCACTGAGCCTGAGCCATTGGGAAAAGCCATATCAATAGTCGTAATCCCAATTGTCCAAAATAATTTTTAATTGGTATGATCCGAAAAATGTTTTCTCGACGTACGCAATAATTTCTCTTTTTCCGATAATCCTAAATTTGTGTCAAGCTCAACTGCGCCGACATCTCCCGCGCTTTTCCGTATCGGTACCTTTCGTACAACTTGCAAAACACAAGCTTTGCACGAGTTGTCTCGGCGCACTAGTGGGGCGTATCATTGCGGTCCAGTAAGGAGATTTCATTATTTGTATCCCGCTTATCATGAAAATGAACGTAAATGCGGCATGCTGGTTAAGTGAACGTTGGGATAAAGTATATCAAAAAAACTAATGCACAGATCGTTGCCAATGTCGATGCTGCATTTGTTCTCAAACCATAATTAAACGCAACTAACGATGGAATCATTTCTTGGCTACAAGATTTCCAGTTTAGGTTCTAGCGCAAGTTAACTTTAGAGTTTTTTAACGAAACTAACGTTAGTTGCGTTGCCGGCGTTATTTGCAGTAAATTCTCTAATGCATAACGCAATTAATGTCCGATTTATTTTGAGCTGCACTGTATTGTAGGCTACCGTCGGCTGGTCTGTAAACATGTGCTGGAGCTCATGTTTTGTTTTTTGGACAGTTATCAACATAGTTAAGTCATCGGTAAAACCCCAAGTCCAGAAATAATCGGCTTATAGGATTAGCGAAGGTTTGTGAGGCTGAATGGCTATCACTTATTGACGTAATTGTGTGTGAGCTTTTGTCTGGACGTTACCCTCTTTGAATAGCAGTCTAGTAGGAGAACTATTCAGGGCTAGATCTGCAATTGTGTGACTGTAAGCTGGGCACAAAAGGGCAGGCCTTGGAAGGCTTATTAAACATCGGTGAACTTCGGAAATGGGTGTGTGACGTCAATAGGCATATTCATAGAATCTTGATGACATCAGCTTCCGCGCGGCGCCGCAGCAACGAGTTTGTGTGACTTCCCTAACCTGCAAAAGAGAAAACACCGCAAAACGACAGAAGTTGTCCGTGACACGGCCGGAGTCAGAGACAACAAGACACTGTGGGGAAGGCAACTCAACTCTGAAGAGACAGGAAGCGGCAGGAGAGACACGCGCCTAAGAGACACAAGGTAAACGACCTACTTGAGACGGAGCTTCCGTGTGAGACATCAAACCGAGAATGCGACAGCCGTTCTACCTAAAGAGAGACACTCGACTAAGGAGAGACGGAGGAGTGACTAAGGTAGCGCACCTTAAAGTGACACGAACCTAAGAGAACAAGGAGAACGTCCTAAATGAGACGGAACGTCCGAGTGAGACATCGAACAGAGGATGCGACAGGAAGCCTCCGAGAGACGCGGAGGTGAGACACGGAGGAAGTGACACACAAGGCAATCGAGCGACGAGTGTCACCCAACGGAGTGACAGAGAACTAAGCCACAAGGAGAGACACCCACGGCAATCAAGCGACAAGTGTCACCCAACGGAGTGACAGGAGACTGAGACAGGAGAGCACGGGGGTTGAAGGAGGAATCGGTCAACCGAAGCGAAGTCAACAAGACCGAGACCGGGAGCTGTGGAAAACAACAAGCTCCGGGAAGCGAAAACCCGAAGGAGCACGCGAACAACAACCCCGAGAACACAGGAGAACAAGCAGCTAACGCTATCGCGAACACCTGGAGATAGAGAACCCAACTCAAGAAAAGAGAGTAGACAAAACAAGCTTCTAAATCTATTAGGGAACAAGCCCCGAATTACAATCAAAAAGGCGAATAATGGCAACAATAGACATACCAGGCCGACTCACAAGCCGGGCTGGGCAAGGCAGGCTAGAAACACGGGGGCAACCAACCGTGACTAAAGCCTAAGGCCTGAAACCACGAAATAAAAACGCCTAAAAGGAAACGGGGAGACCTCGGGGAGGGAAACCCTAGCCCCAAAAGGGGGAAGGAGGAACCCGAGGAAGCCCGAGGAGACAGCAACAACTCCCAACAACGAGGAACACAACCCTTACCCAGAGGGAAGTCCCTCAAGGGAGACAAGGAACCAAACAAGGCCTAAGGAAAAACTGTGTTAGGCAGAAGGCCTAACCATGCCAGCCTTGACAAGGCCGGCCTAAAAACCTAGAAAAAAAACTAAAGGCCTAAAGCCCCCGAGAAAACGTAAATATACTCATCAAACTTCCATAAGAAGGTGGAGGAAAGGAATCCTTTCCAATCTGGTTCGTCAAACGATCCCAAGGGCAGGATATCAGGATAAAAAAATCGAGAAAAAAGAAGAGCTTAGAGAAACGTGATGTGACCATTCCGCTGGCAATGAAACAAGGGCGAGTCTTGGGATAGCAGCGAAGATATGAGTATAGCGCCATCTAGCGAGGGTAGGAAATTCATTGCCAGTGATCGTTCCGCGGTATATGGGCTGTCCAATAGTAGTGATAGGTGAGGTAAGTAGGAGCGAAATAGATTGGTGTACAGTACTTAAGTAACTATAGAAGATCACTGGTCAAAGGTCATTTCAAGTCATCCTACTGTACCTACTGTAGGTCAAACTGTAAAATCCTTGTAAAACATATATAATGTATCTCGACAAGGAAACTACCTGTATGTACAAATTTCATATAGTGCCACATGGTAGTGGTCAAAGATCATTTGAGGTCATCAGAGGCCAAACTGTGAAAACCTTGTAAACATGATTTCTCAAGCAACAACATGTTTGAATCTCATATGCCAATATAATATCCAACATAAAGGCAAGAAGCTGATTTCTAGCACTGTTAACATGACACAAATACAGTAATTTGTTTCATCAATGCACCTGGGTGGATCTCTTATTAACATTCTAAAACTTCACACTGTAACTTCTCTATGAAAGTATCAACTTGAAATAAATACACCAGCTGTGTCCTAGTGGAAAACAGGAGTCACAAAGCCTTTTGGCCTTCTGGGCTAGACAGGTAATAATACACAAATTTGTGCTGTAGCCAAAGAGGAAATGTATTACATGAGAGTGACGGTACAGATTGCTATAAATATCAGCAGGTGAGAGTGCATTGCGCTATTTTGGAAATGACAGGCAAACACCAAGCAGTGTCATAATAACATGAATGAAAAACATTAAAGCTATCCTTAAAATACGTCATGTGATACTGTGTGTTTCTGTGACTTTGTTTGCTGACAAAGACTCCAATTCTGACAGATAATCTACTGAATACAGCTGTAGTGACTAAAATAATAAATATCTGCCAGAACTAAACACACTAAAACAACACTGCCTACCATCTCACAGTGTGAAATACTGTAGTAATTTAAATGCCTGGTACAGTAGTGGGGGCTATGAGTCAGGGTGGGGGGGGGGGAGAAGACCCAACATCAGACCACTTGTTCCCTCTTCCACATAATGAGCAAATAGTATCTTTTCACAATGTTGCAGTAATACCTTGTACATTTGCTTTTGTCCATTACTGTACATCACTTCACCCCTCTTCCTTCCACCCAACTCCTTCATCTGCTAATCAACTGACATGTAGGCTACAAAATTTTATTTAAATGTCCCTGCTGTATTTGGACACTTATAGCATATATTCTACTTAACAAATCCCCTTTAACTGAATGGAACACCCTACAAGGGCATTCACAGAAGGCCAGTTTGATTAAAATAGCACTTTTTTACCAATGTTTAGAATGACAGCTGGAGAGATTGTCACAACATTAAGTGGCAAAGGTGACAAGGAATTTAGTTTGAAGATGATATTTATGCTAAATATAGCCAGACTGTTTTTAAAATCCTTTCTACAATGTAGCAGTAGCCCAACCTTGGATTAAATGAATTACAATAGATCTATGTTTGGTACAGTAGGTGCACTAGTTTCATTTTTACTTTGAAGGAAATAAATTAGTACTTTTGCTCAATCTCTTTATAGTGCAAGAGCTTCCAATGCGTGCAGCTAAATAGTGTGTGTATATGTGAATGGTATTGTGGTACAAATGTCTTGTATTTTACAGTAAAGTTAAAGGGGAATAATGTACTGTAACAGAATCAGCCAGTACAGTAACACAAATGTGGAAGGGCATAAAGTTTTTGGGAGCATAGCCCCATAATGAAGCCCCCCTCCCCTTTCATGATGAACCTTGTTGTTAGCTATCACTGAATGTCTAAAAATGTGCAGCATGAGAATGGCAGCCCAACAATAACACCATTGCTGTGAAAAATATAGGAGGGATTCGCTGGGGGAATAAACATAAACATTTTTTCAGAGAACAGCCCCACAATGTACCCCCTCACCCCTATGACCACAAGCCTGCCTGGGTGTAATGAATGTATTGTGTGTCACGTGCTTTAAACCTTCAAGTGTTTTGATGTTTATTGTGTTGTCTTCTCAGTAGAGCAGCTGCTCAGGTTGAGAGATAGTTCATCTTATTATGGTTATGTAACTGTTGCATATTCATGCTTTGCTCCCATATACAAGGCTCAACACGTGGCATGAGCAGTCTCTCTCTAAACTGACTGCCCATGGAGATGCTAGCATCTTTGTTGCCAAAGAGGTATGTGCATTATATGCATGCATTTGGTAATTAAGTTTGGGAGTTGGCTATGTATGAAATAGTGTGAAGTGTGAGAGGGTGTAATTCTTATTTGTTCTGTGAAATAATTGTGCAATTTATTATGTTTATTTCTGGTAAAACACAGCCTTCTCGGAGGCTCGGGTTCAATTCCAGGTCACTGCACCTCGCAAAGTTTGATTGGTATTAATGCATTTGTTGTGAAATATCGTATTTGTGCAATTGTTATATGTCTAGAAAACATTTGATAATTACTTTATAAAAAAGAGAAAAATAGTTTATATATTTATATACTAATGTATTTTGTGATACTTTTCTGATTTTGTCAGTTTCACGGAGTCCGAATGGAGCCAGTGGAATGATGCGTTTGCGTGCAGACATGTAAACAAATATATTTTGTGGTTCCAGAAGCTTCTGTTTGTTACTCTCCTTTTTGACTTGCGCCTCGACCGGCTATACTGGGGTTGCTATCACAAACACTAAAAAAATACAAGAATGAAGCACAACAGTTCCTGGCTGTTGCATGTACACATGTAGAGTAGCATAGACCACATTTACTGTGACAGTATCTACTGTGACATCATGACTGTCACATGGTGATTTTTAAAGTACTTGTGGACACCATAGAAATTGAACCAAGGTTGAACGAAGAATTTATGGCTGTCTTTAACCTCTGAAGTTATGAAGATAGTGAGGGTGATTCCATTGTAAGCAAAAAGCCAGGTGAGTTGTGTGTTTCATCACCTTCTCCATACATACACTAAGTGCATTTGATTTTTTAAGCTTTTAAGTCCATTTATTTGTTTTTTTTTAAAAAAAAAACAGATAAATGGACTTAAAAGCTTCACAACAGAGATAAGTCATGGTTCATCTCTATACTCCTTAAGTCCTGTAGGTCCCCCACTCATACCTGGGGCAGATCGACGACAAATCCCAATGCAAGTTCATGCCAACACCACTGTAGCTATTGCAAAGCGTATACTGTACTGCCGCGAAGTTACTGTTGAATAGCAGATGTTGAAAGCAATTAATAGTATAATTTGCTTTATAACTTCTAAACATTACTTAAGTCCATAGCTGCATTTCAGGTGGTTTTAAAACCCAAATGCAGTGTACTTTAGGATACTATTTTCAAAATTTATGTCCCTTTTACAATGACAAATATGTCCCAGACATTATGTTTATGTATGCGCTACATCTTCTGTTGCTGCACAAACAGCTACAGTAGGTGAGTGGCTGCAGTCCAGGTACCAGGACGTCCTTCTTCCCGACTTCAATTCTATGACACTCATTGAAAGGGAAATACTGCCTTTGTTGTACATAAATTTTCATATTTTTATAATCAATATTTATAGGTACTGAATGATAGATGATGCAAAATACGGCAACCACAGTAGCTTTCATTTCAAGGAATACAGGTCTAACAGAAAGAAAATCAGTAATCTGTTGCTCAAGAATAATTTGTTGGCCCAAACTTTCAAAATTTCAAATGAGGCAACATCTGTAACTCTTTTAATGCATAACATTTTAAGGTGATGAAGCTATTGCTGGAGATTACTGGTGAGACTGAATGACTTAATAATGATTAGAGCTACTGTTTTTTCTTTGTATGCCATGTTGGTGCAATATTTCCCTTTATATAACACCTAATGTATTTCTCTTCATTTGATTGGAGGATTGGTGGTCACATGCCATGGGTGATTCGGCACTATCATCACAGACGTGTGTTATCCATCATGCAATAGTCTAGTATAACACATGGTTGTGCAATAGTCTAGTATAACACACAGCTGTGACGTCACTATCACTGCGCGTACATACTGTACAAATTATGTAGCAACTCACTTAAAGAACGCAGCTTTGGGGATCGCACATTGCATATCGTACGTAATAGGCACATTAATGCGTAGCTAGCAAACGACAAACCATGGTGCTACCACACGGACAAACGCGAACCATAGTGACTCCTAAACGCAACTTTAACCAACGACTAGATAGGTAACGTTAGACAGTTATAAGGTGTTATACAAAACAAATAATGTTTTCCATTTGTGCGATAGTATGAACAATTTCATTCGTTGAAAGATTTAACGTTCTATTCAATTCCGCTTCACCTCGTTGAACAGAACGTTCAATCTTTCAACTCATGAAATAACTCATACTATCGCACTCATAAACATTCACCATTTGTATATTAAGACACACTGATGCCACACTCACGAGATACATATGGCTCATGTTACCCTTTTCTTGTTTCACCCTTATTCCAAGGACTGTTATAATGTTGATTTGTCCTGAGGGATGTTGTTTGGAAGCAGCATCCTGCATATAAGATGCATCTCATGAGTCCCTCTTTGTATGTCACAAATTTGCATATGTAGCCATGTTTATTCATGATATAAAGTAAGTACAAAAAACCAGTGTACTTCATCTAGTAAAATGGTCAACATTTGATGGATTTTGTTGGGAATTGTGACTTTTTTCAATGTTTTTAATGCTTTTAACATCAAATAGGCAGGTACGATTTATACGCTCATAGACCTTTAAGGAAGTTGCATATATATTTCTACCTGCAACGTGAACAGTAACCAGTAGAGCACCTCTTTATCTGCAATGTTATGAGCCACAGTTTTACTTTGGGTCACCACACGATGAACAGCAAAGTAGTTGAACAGCAGTACAGTGCTGAATATATCAGAAACGCAGGTCTCACAATGTCATTTCTGGGACAGTCTGAAATTCTTTATTGATTTAACACACACTTAACATGCTGCAACAATGCAGGAAATTATGGAAATAGACCATGCAATGTTTTTAATGCACTTTAAGGTCAACAGATCATGACAAGCATCATGGCTAATTAAAGGTTAGGAGAAGGTGTTGAATATATTTTTAAATATTTCCATGAAAGTTAAAAAGTTGACCACCCACTGTGGGAAATTCCCAAATTCAATTGAAGGGATGTGCTTATTTCTTATAGGAGTATTTGGCAACTCCTCCCCAAAACTCCCTGGTTTGTGAATCTATGAGCCCCAATACTTACCTCCTATCTACAATTGTTACAATTGTACGAAGGAGGTAAGAAAAGGGCGATGTAGATACTGTAAATTGAAGCACTGATAGGTATTTTAGGTACTTCTTGCATCACATTCTTCTGTTGTATGCAATGTATATAAGTGACATGTGAAGGTAACAGAACCACACCCTGATTATGAAAGCTCTTGTAGCTCAACATTTCAGTGGTCGTAATATTGCTACACAAATCTAAAAATAATGTGAAAGGCCTGCTGTACTTGTGAGCTTTTGTATGAGGGGTTGCTTGTACCAGTTAAAACTTTCAGTTCTGCGTGTTGAGGCCACAAAACAGATCAAATTTAGTATCAAAGTCAATGGAATAATAATGGTGCACTTGCCTGCACGAAATTGGCATGAGCATGGGGATCTCACTATGTGCTCCATCAGGCTCGATCAGGTCTTATCGAAAGGTTTTTTAGCAGACACAGTGCAAATGGACAGGTGCTAAGGGATCTACTGTACAGTATCCAAAGAAATTTGGGTAATTTTTAAAGGCAGATACTCATCACCCCAAGTATGACTTTTACTTTGGGGTATTAAAGCAAAAGTCTCAACTGGTGACTGCCCTTTGATTGACACCAGAATTACAAACTTCCAGAGATACAGAGTAGCTCTCATATTTATACACAGCATTGTGCAGAGAGTATTCTGATTACACATTAGGCCTTGTGTGCTCACCAGGATGTATCACCTTAATAAGTGATACACTAGGTTTGGGTCTGCATAAGGAGAAGCTAAGGACAGTAGTGGGTGGGGCTAGAAGCAACCTAGTTAGAAGAACTGGAACTGTATGGGATGATGAGTAGCTGTCTTTAAAATACCTGGCAGCTCAAACCATGGGAAGTACTTTGAACTGCTACTGTTGTACTGGTACCACCATATACACCAGTGTTCAATTTTCAGGACTTACTGGCCAATATGATCTAATATTGATATTTTAGAAATGGGCTTACTGTACACAAACCATACACTATTGTGAACTACTTACGATCATTACATTGTACTATATAGGTCAAGTAAAAACAAAGCATTTGAATGGAGGACTGATGCTAAGAACAAAATGCAAAACATGTAGGCCTAGTAATGGTTAATACTGCAATATAGTTGGGAGTGTCACTTCACTAAGGGAGACTGATATTGGACCCACTACTGGTATACACCAATGCTATTGACTGATATTCCCCATTTTCGTCACGTATTGGTAAAATTTACCTTTAAGGCGTATATTACCTACTGTAATCGATAGTTATCGTACCATATGTCATGAAATTGGTACACTGAGCATTTTTGAATGCAAGTTCCAAAATTTTACCTCACCAAGATGAAACAACACTTAGTTGTGGTGTCGGTGGCCTATGGTTAGTGCAGTATGCAGAATGCATATTTTCCAAATATCAGTATTGTATAGGTATCTGACTAAAATATCTGCATTGGTAATATCAGCTACGGTACTTGCAATACCAGTACAATAAAGGAATGCAGAGATGATATGTAAATGGCGCTCATACTGTAGTCAGAAATAAGAAAGCAGCCTGACCTTTGTATGAACTCACCAACTAATAAAACTGGATGGGTTTGTACAGGCAATTAAAAGTTTCACGGAAATAGGCGAAAAGCTCTATTAGAAATATTGGCTAATATCTACATTGCATGATGATAATCTGCTCATGATATTGAATGTACAGCAATAACTAGGCCAACACTTGTTAATATTAATTAATACTGCAGAGCATGCACACTGGGTAAACTTGTACTGAAGCGTGCTGGTGGGAAATTTTAAAATGATACTTTGTGCTGGTCTGTAAATTTCTGAGTGATGGCCAAGATTGACTGGTGCTGAACAATGTACTGTGCAGTACTGTAGCCTTGTCCAGGAGTGGTATATTCACAAATCATTTAAAAGGAACACCTTTCTTTACTACTTCAGGGCATGTCCTTATTATACAAGGAAATTTTTCCCATTATTAACTTTTAGAATAATTCTCTTGTTTTAAATAAGCATTTTTGCCAGGGTCACTCAACAGTCTGCCAAAAGGTCATCCTTCACCCACCCATTGCAACACTTATACCACTACACCAACACCATGCACTCAACTTGACACATAAAGCGATATGCCCCTACTGGTTGTCTCTGGTTGGGCCTCGACAGGATGCAGAAAGGCTGACCACCACCAAGTTAGTTAGATGAGGTTTAATGTCCCAGTTTCCATCCAATTGGTTCAAGTCCTTTTGCCAGTTGTGGCTCACTGGCTTGTTTTCCCTACTCCATTGCTCATGCTGAGCACCAAGCACAAAGGCAGTAGGTTCCATTTTTAAAGTCTTTGGTATGACCCGGCCAGGATTTGAACCCTAGACCTTCCAGCTGCAAGTCGGATGCTCTAACCACTTGGCCACTGCAGTCGGTCAGAAAGTGCTACAGTATTTCCAACAGGTATAGTGATTTCAGATAACAGAGTAAACTAAAGAGTATACTTAGTTACTTGCTTCCCAGGATAGGTAATTTTTCCAGACACTAGTCATCAATTTGTTTTGATAAAGCACACAAAATGTTCACCATAGTAACTGGAAATCTAGTGTATTTTCTTGTCTTGTCATTTGGAAGAAAGTTTGTCATCTTTTGAAGAGAATCTCCCCAACATGATTGGTGTGCAGGACAACCTGCACCACTCCTTACATTTGAACCCTTGTTACAGACCCACGAAAAGAGCTGCTGGCACTCTAGTAATCCAGAGCAGAACCCTCAGGACTGTACTGTAAATACCAGTAAGTATAACTATCCCTTCAACTGCACCTGCTATTTGAAGTCATGCATTATTCATCACAGACTTTCCAAGATGTGCACAGCTAAACATTTGAAAAGTACTGTAACTGCAGGGTATGCAAATTTGTAGGACCAATCACTCTAACAAACAGATTGTTCATGTTAGTTTTTTATATTTATATTTGAAACAGACCGTATTTATAAGTTTTTCATCCTATTATTTTCAAAGTCCTTTAGACTGGCTGAAGAGAACACCTTTTCTTTCAAAAGTCCCAACTGGGAAGAGACTGAATTGCAAAAACAAACCTCTAAAAAGTATGGTGTCTGAACACATCTCAGCCCTTACCTCTTTAATACAGATGTAACATGATCCTAGCCAAAATGCTGCAGTAAATGTCAATACTTCCATTAGGTACTGTTATTAGCTGGAAATAAATATTACTGACATTTTTGTTTTCATTCCTACCGCTCTTCCAGGGACTGGAGTGTGAGAAAATGTCAAAGCCATAAAAAGGCACAATGTAAAATAAAGTAAATTCCATGCAGTACTTAGTACACATATCTTCCAAAAATAGGTTACTGCTTGGAAGGTTTATACACAGGAATTGACTGCAGCATGATGTCATAGTACAACATGATTATTCATGAGCTGCTGTTGATGCTGTAATACAGCTAGTGTAAACGCTGTACATTCAGATCTTTCCAATTGGCTTCATATTTTTACACCACATGCAGTAGATCTGTTATTTCTACCTACTGTATGTGCATATTTTTACCTTGATGTTTTTAACAAAGGTATTCAGCATGTTTTCATCAAATACTAAACGTAATTAATTGACAATGTATAGCCTATATTATATCTTGCATACATACTTCTTTATTTAGGCAAATCTGTTGAAAAAAGGCATTTCTTATGTTTAATCATGCAATAAAGAATGGATGATGATACAACTGATGCAAATATCAGAAAGGAGTGCTGTACATCATTTTAAGATAATCTGAAATCATTTAGTGACCAGGTCAAATGAACCATTTACCATACTGTATGTTATAATAACATAACGGCCTGGCTGGACAGGAAACAAACAGATTTTAAAGCTTTGACCAAGGAGGTTGTACTAATTTAAGTGATGTGGTTCTCTTTGAATATTCTATCTTCCTTTAACCAGTGTAGTCTGCTGAGATCTCTTTAACATTTGAGTGGGTATTTAACTCCATCTGTGTATGCATTCTGTGCGAATGGTTATAGACCTTTAATATGCACAGATGTCATGGATGTCATTCTGGAGGCAAAACAATGATGCACCAGCACACTCGCAGTAGACTTAGTATGCAAATGTAGACTTACAAGCATATGTGATTGGTTGACAAATCACCTGTCTGCATTTGTTGGTGTAACTTGCAATGATATGCATGATCCAAACGAGCAGGACTGGGAGCATTTGGTACATGCCTGCTTCGTTAACCTCTGAGCGCTTAGTCCGAAAGTGAAGGCAAATCTCGCCGGTGTTCATCTATGCTCACTCTGGTACAGGGTCCTCGATGAGCCAATTGGCCTCCTAACCCTAAAATGTTAAACTTTCTGCTCTGTGATGTCACATGCATTTCTATTCATTATTTGAGATGTATGTACTCAAGAGGTCACTAGAGAAACCATTCAACCATCAGAGGTCAAATTTACACTTGATATATCAACATAGTAACAACTTGAAAGTGACCTTCCACCAGTAGAATTATTTTTCTGGATAATGGACAGCCAAATGCACATGCATGAATGAACAAACACTACTAGAGTTGGGCGATATTAAATACGTATATATCGTCGCCTGGAACACATATCGCCATATAAGGCTGTTCCATTTTTGGAAAAATGGAAACCAATTTTTTGCCTGGCCAAAAAATTGACTCTTAGTCAAAACTGGTGTTATATCATAAGCTTGTTCTGGATATTTTACTTTATATGGGCCATCATGTACATACACACACTTCTAATTGAACACTATGCATTTCACGTAAGTTGGCTGAAAATGCTGAGTAATAATAAAACGGGACTGTTTTAATGAAAATCCTGTAATAACAAAATTTAAATTACAGTACTGTAGTCTATAATCCTAATGAGAGTTCAAAGTTTAACCACCATTGCATACTACACTTTTACTGTATACATGTATGCACGGGAGGTACAGTAGATTGCGTCACTGACAATCACGTTTCCGGGTGCTACTGAAGGTCTTCCTTACACTTGAAGTACTGTATGTACAATGAAGAAGAATTTGTGCGCTCTAAGTCTGACTTTTGTGGGCCATATCCTGCTCCTCTTTTAGTACTTCTAGAACTTCTGATAAATTCTTAAAGAAAGAATCACAAAAAATTATTCATTTGCAAAACAGAATGCTCTGCAAGTTCCTCTGACTGTCAAAATTGCTTTTAGGAGCATTTTCCCACATCATGAGCAAGTCCACATCAAAGTATAATATTTGAAGCACTGCAGCTTCAACCAATCCAGGGCCAAATTGACAGGTATTCTCATTGGAAGTTGTGAAATTATGTCAATTAGATTGCCAATGCACATGCTTTTCCGTGGTAATAACACAGTATTGCAAGTAGTAACACAACAGTTTCTTTACAATGAAAACAACTGTCATTAGCTCCATTGATAAATGCCATGCCCACACCAGGGCCCTCACCTGCCAGGAACTGTTTAACTTTATGAAAGTGAAGTTAGTCAATTTCAAGCTTGGACAAACAGCACATTTCCATGCTTGCTACTGTATTATACTGTAGAGTCTTGATTATTTTGTCACTTTTAACAAACAATTTTTAGCATCGATAGTTTGATCATTCAACTTTTAGTATCGATAGTTTGATTGTTCAATTTTTAGTATTGACAGTTTGATCATTCAATTTTATACCGTACAGTACATAGGAAAGGGCCGATTCACATTGTACTGTAATAGCGAATTTTATCCTCAATCACGGTGTCTAATTTTGGTACTGTATGGTCCATGGCCTAGTAGAGTTTGCAGTGAAGCCCAGCCCTAGGCTTACTTAAGGCTATTGGGGCTCTTGTTAGGCTACGTATGTTCTTGAACATCATAGGCCTATACCTGGAGGCAATTAAGGGAGAACACTTGAGATTGCAAGCATGGGAGAATGATTACTTACAATCATGAATAAAGTTGTGCCAATGTCTTCTTCATTTCAACTTCTGAGATTTTTGATGTAAGAATTTAAGTGTTCAAAGTGGTTGAAATATTTACAAATTTCAACCCATTGTAGGAAAAGTACTAACAGCTCTTTGGGTTACAGTAGTTACTGTATGCAGGTTTGGTTTTTAGGTTTGGCATTTTTTCACGAACTGAACTGAAACTGGTTTTAACCAGTCTTTCCCGTAAAACTGGTTTCAACAATTACGTCAGTAAAGTTTCGAAAATATGGTAAAAGGCTAAGTTTGTAGGAGTCCTTTACACATGTCCCATCACTCCCATGCATACTTTAAGAAATGTTTCCCCAATGGTTAATTTTTACAGGGTCCTACTTCTGACAACTGCTATGAGACCCTTTATCACGTGTAGGCCTAGCCTACACAAATTTGCAAGCTGTATCAAAAAAGTGACTCTAAAGAAAAATGATCATACGGAATACGTACGCAAGTAAAGCTTTCGAAAAAGTTGTAAAAAGGCTTAGTTTTTTGTTACACATTTCCTATGAATATTTTTACAGAAATCTTTACCCACTATATAATGTTTAGAGGGTTTTGAGCCTGAGGATAGTTTTGCACAGTCCCCTTATTATATGTAGGCCTTGCCTATTCAGTAAAGTGTATAGAACTGAACAGGGACATAGCTACAATGGGCGGCGCTGGGCGGCCACACCCAGCACTTGATATTTCCGCCCGGCACTCCAGGCAAACACACGTCTCCCCGCCCACCACAAATCTGCCTATCGAGACCTAAAACTAGCCCCAAATTTATTCCCTAAAGTAAAATGAAGGAAAAAATGAAAAATTAATGGCTGAAAAATGGGGTACATATGCCATGGGGTGGGGTGAGAAGCTTTCCCCAGATCAGACAATTACCCGGTACTCAAATTTGGCTAGCTACATTCCTGGAACTGAAAACAGCTTAACTACTGTACAGTAGTTGATTGATCAATAGATCAAAGTCTTGACTTTTTGGACTGAAATCTAGGTATTCCAGAAGATGAAACAGTGATTGATAATTTCAGTAATCATTGATTACAGACAAGTTTATTTGCCTAATACATTGGCCCATATTCATCCTTGCCTATACGTTAACTTATTTGTGGCAGTACATATCAAAATTTTGGCCATATTTTGGCAATAGATCGATGAATGCTTTTCATATTGCCCAACCCTATCAAACACTTTCCAATACATATATAGCACTTAAAAGCACCACCACTGCACACTGTAGGTTTTATTGAAACAGCATTTGAAAGAATTCTTCCTTTATTTTTTTTTTTCACATTTCAATCCACTTTTAAGCTTTTTACTTTCTTTTCCTTAAATTATGTGCTTGCATCAGCTTTCTGCAGGTACAGAGAGCACTATTATCAATGTTGTGCACGGTGTAATATGATATTAAAGTGGGCTAAAGGTAATGCGTTTATGCTGGTTTCTTACAATCTCCTTCCACAGAAACCTGCTATATACTGTATGTATACAGTATATCAAATGTTAAATAGCACTTTGCTCTTTTTCTGCTAGAGAAGACGTATTATGAAGCTAGAGAAGTACTTATTATGCACAAACAAGACCAAAACCACAGACCAAATGGCTTTTGTGGTACAAAAATCAAGGGATACTGTAGTCCAAGCCTACTCTATATGTATCCACTGCAAATAAAAATAAAAGTTCTGACTACCACCAAAGAAAATTTGTTAACGTCAGCCAAGAGATTGTTACATGTATTCTGAATTGCACTTTAATAGCTATACCCTGAAGAAAGTTTGTCACAGCAGTTTTGGACATGGGAGAGGGGGGTAGCATTTGTTGTAGGTACAGGGTCAGGCTCATATACAGGCACTGTATAATTCAATCATTAACAATGTATCACCATGACAGTGCATTTTTAAAGGCCCTCTAAGCTCAACCCAGACAGAAACAATTCTCCCAACCAGGCTTCGACAAATTCTTTTTTCATTACTTGTCCATTGGGCTACAGTAGCTGTTCTCTTAGTCTACTTGTCCCCATGAATATCTACTTATCCACTTTTAATGTGCCTTTGAACTCCTTTGTTGAGGAGACTTCGCAAGAGTACTTACCCCGCGGGCCATGATATTGAACAATGCACTTGCCCGAGTAAGATTTTACTTGTCCCAGACTGTCGGGCAGGGGATTTGTCGAAGCCTGCTCCCAACTAACCTAACTTCTAGCCCCACTTTCAATTTAAACACAAACAACTGTCTAGTAGTAGAACACTTCCAAGATAGAGCAGCAGTAGCCTGCCCAAAGTTTCAATTGCTTGAGGCAATATTGAAAAACAAACTGTGTGTGACTTTGAGCCTAATTTGGAACACAACTGACTGTCCAAGTCATCATTTCCAGCCAGAGTGATGCTATTATTTTTTGAATGAATGCCAATCGAAGTACATTCATCAACTAGATTTAGAACTATGGGGATATGTCTAAATATATCTGGGGGATGCCATAGCTCCCTTAAATAGAATTTAGTCAACAGAAAGAGGATGTAACAGTGAGCAATCTAACAAAGACTGGACAATTGTCAAGGCAAAGCTTTGAGTGACAAAGATAAGGTGGGAAGGGGGTGTGGGGGAGGGGCATGTATTGGTGTGGGTGGATCAGCATCAGTGGCAGGATACTGTAACAAAGTGAATATTCTTACAGCACCAACACTACAGTATTGTGAAAACCTCATTATATTATTAACCTAAAAAGACAGAAAGATAAGAAAGTGACTATTTTTAAACTGGCCAATTCAATTGCATAATCACGTAAATATTTTAGTGCAGTACACATTGCTTGTGTTCAATCAGGAACTGATCCCATATTTGAAAGTTTATAAAAAGTTATCTTCGAGAACATAAGCAGACAGTCCCTTGTGGTGATGCAGTGACTACTGCCTAGGCCACTTGGTTTTAGGATCATTTTGGCTGTTTCTAAAAGACCCTTTACTTGTGCCAGTCTTTACTTATAAAATTAAGTTTTGCTGCAGCTATTTCAAACACATACATGTAGTTTTTTCCAGTGTAAAGAATTCTAATAAGTGCCAATGATTTGTGTAAATAATGGGTGGTTTTCATTATTACTGTTTTCTGCTTAAATCATACAGAAAAATCATAAGAGGGTTAAGAGTCAGTTTCTAACCAATTGCTGGCCACAGCCTTTTAGCCTTTTTTTCCAGTTGTGGCTCACTGGCTTGTTTTCCCTACTCCATTGCTTATGCTGAGCACCAAGCACAATGGCAGTAGGATCCATTTTAAGTCTTCGGTATGACCCAAAATCATAAGAGAGCAACAGAACTGTGAAACAAAAAAACTATTCCTAGAGATGATCTTTTTTCTAGGAGCTATTGTAGCAAATAAAAGGACTGACCACAATATCACAATTCACTGCACAGTAAATGCATACTTCTGAAAATCTTTTTCAAATTTTATATGCAAAAATTAAACTACTGTATACATGTAGATCTCTTGAGGTACTGTACAAAACTTAAAACATTTATTGAACAGTAAGAGCCTTTAAGATGCAGGTCTGTAATATTCAGGAAAAATCACTCTCTCTTTCAAAAAAACCCAGCCCTCAGTATTTCATCAATACTGTAACAATATACAAAGACCCTGGGAAAACTCATCATATGCAATATCTGAGCAAACCAAGTTTAGTAGGCAGTAGTCTGTGCCAAATGAAACCTGTCACAAACAAAAATCAATCTTGGCAAATGTTATATCATTTAATTTGATATGCACAGTAGTATGGAAGAAATACGTCTTTGCCTTAGTAATAATGACTGTCTGTAGCTATTAAAAGGAGTAGGCCTGGGGACTGTATATGATGTAGGTATACATGTTCACTGTTGATGGTAGAGTATACAGTACAGTACAATATGTAACAGAACTATCAGATCGGGGGATACCCACTAGACCAAAGGTTTGACTGATGGTTCACTAGACTAAAGATCTGCTTGGCAGACAATCTACTTCAGATCAGAGGTACAGTAGGGTTAGGATCTGAGTTGGATTCAGAATTACTACTTTGGGATAGAGGTACAGTAGGATTAGGATTCCAGCTAGATACAGAATTAGGTTTAGGATAAGGATTAGTCTCAGGTTGGATTAGACTTTGGGTTAGGATGATGGTTAAGGTAAGGATTATGTTTAGAGTTAGAATATTTAGTCTACTGAACCTTCAATCTAGTGAATCCTGCCCAACAGATCTTTTGAAAGCTTTTCCACTACAAAAAGATGATGTGTCAGTTTTGTCACTGAAAGGGTCACACGACAGACTTGATGTGAAAGTCTGAGAGGTTGAAAATGTGCTGCACTTTGTGTTTCTCCATAGTGGTGGCTCTTTGAAGCAAGATTGATCTTTCTTTTTCTCAATTTCAGGAAATCTTTCCAAGCTCCCCCACCTCAAACTATTACAGCTATAGTGTGTGTGCTAAAAACCATCTAAAGGTGTAGAGAGCACTTCTTTGGAGGAAAAGGTAGTAGCCATTATCAGTGAATGCAATCAATGTCATACTGACGAAGATTATATGCAAAAATCATTCAAATAAAATTGTCAAGATTTTCACCGAAATTTAAATTCTACTGTCATTTTGTCACTGGGAAGTGATCTTGTGTTGACTCTGTTTTGGAGATTTTTTTGTTTTTGTTTTTGTTGTATTCAATGGGTTTTGACAAGTTCAAATTGTTTGCAGTCTACATAAAGTAAATTTATTTAAGCTATAACATTTGCAATTTTCCTACATCAGTCTTACAAAGAAGCTTCAAAACACATCATTATCATTTTCTTTTGGACTCAGGTAAATTTTAAAATTCAAATTAAATTTAGTACACATTCTGAAGTTTTCCCTCTTGTAACTGTCACACCTGTTCCAAAGCAAAAGGATCACCTTTAATTACTGCATCTACTGTAGGTTTCTTGCTATGCTCACTTGCAGACACAGCCATCTATGCTTCTAAAATTTACTTTAGAATTCATCCCCAAGGCCCATTCCTTTTAATTATTGATTAACACTCTTCAAATAAACTCTTTTCTACCAGAACAGGTGATTACCACTGAGATGTAGTCTCTCAAGGGCTTTGAGAAGTGCTGTACGTACCCAATCCAGCCGCAAGATATGATGTCCTTACAGTACATGCCATGTGTAAAAGAATTAGACTGCTTTAATGGACACATTACATTACCGCAGCACTAATGAAAAATTGGAGGATGGATGCTGGAAGGTCAGAAATACTGTAGCGGTAAACTAATTACCCAACACTCGCAAATGCGACATAGTACTGTAGTCTACATTTGCAGCTGCAGTTTTGTAGCACTGAATGCAACAACACACTCGGCTGCTTTCTTCGTTTGATGATTTAAGTTTCACATTTTGTGTAAATGATTTTTGGACATTGTCTTGTCCAGGATTGCTTTGAAGCTTTTGGTGTTTTGACACTTTCTTGTTGCGGTATGTTCCTTCGCAAGTCTGCTATAAAACATCTTTAAAAATGTATATGCTACAAGCTGTAAAATTTGACAAAAATTGTCATGTTTTGACATGAGTACTGCTCTTTTCACTACATACTTGTTACAGGTTTGCTAGTGACAGACACTACTGTAGGTGAAATTTCTCATTTGTAATAAGAAGAGTTTGTGCAAGAGCCAGGAATTGATCGGCACTCGCCTCAAGCAAGTGGTGGCTCTCATTTATCACCCTTGTTTACAGTATAAAAGTGAATGGTTTACTATTTCCTGCTTTCATGATGTTAGTTTGACAGAAATAAAACGTGTCTTCTTTTTCAATAACAAAATTTTCAGGACTGATGTCACTCAGGTACATGTGCAGGAAAAGCCTAATTTACATACATACTACAATTATTAACAATGTTTAGGTTAAGATGTATTGATAATACCTCTTATAAGAGACTGTGCACTAATGCCACTCTCACATAGAAACAGTGATTGATTAATCCAAATTCTCATGATTACAAGGCTACGACTAATGGAATAAAAACTTTTCTCCTTACTTGATGCCATCTTGTGCTATATGCCTTCTTAACCTTGAATCACACTGAAAAGCTTATCAGAATGGTTTGAACTACCTGGATCACTTCCATGAAGACTATAACAGTCACATGACAGTCTGGAAGTCTGGATCAAAATTTGTCTAGATCATCTACAGGTATCCATACAATAAACCATACACGTAGCAGAGTTTTAGCAGGCACTCTATTTAGCATAGTGCCTGTTGTTTATACTCCCAGTTTCCATCATGCACTGCAATCACTTATGTCTGCTATTCCTCAAGCACTAATGAAAGTTGTGGCTATCATACACCGTACAGAAAGCACTTAGTGTTTAATGTTTTAGACTAGTTGCTTAATATCACTACCAACTCTTGGTCTTCTTTAATTCGACCTTCTTAAGAGTAATATTACTAGGCTTTGGCAACTCCCCAAACCTAGGAATGTTTTTGGAGTCGGGAACCAGCTGTCCTATTAATGGTAACTCTGAAGGAGTCCCTACTCCTACAATGACGTCACAAATTTAGGCATGAACATATATCACAGACATTTACAGTAGTGTGCTACAAACTCTCCAAAACTATATTTTTACTTCAGGACCCCGAAGTAAGGACAGTGCCACCTCTGCACCAATTAATTTTACCAAGGCTAAAATCCTTATGTATGGGATTGTTCATATGTATAATAGGTGAGGTAAGTAGGAGTGAAATAGATGGTTGACTTCTAGCCTACAGTAACAATGAGTAGTAGGCTTAATACATTACAAGCTTCTCAATGGCTGAGGTGCCTAACTGACAATGTATGTCGTCATAGAATCGTAGTAGCCAAATGAAAACTTGCAATCAAATAGAAATTTAGACCCAAAAGGTATGTTGTTTTGCAATACTTCATTTAAACCTGCTAAGTGCTACAAATTTTTAACTCCAAGTGAGTCCAAACTATACTTTTGTGCAAATTTTTTTTACGGTACTGAAATTAACCAAGAGCTGCAATTCCAAGGAAGTGGAGTTGATACTCCACTCTCCACCAGGAGTCAGGACTCTGAAGTCTAGTCAGGTAACCCATCCAAGCCTACATATTAACCATAGTATCCGAACATACTCAGGTAACGTCACTGATCAGTGAGTAAATTTCAGTTCCTATCCCTAATAAACACCCACCTATAAATGAGTTTCCTGCATTGAATACAAATGTTGAATAAAGCATCCACACAGTTTTCGTAAAGGGAGGCTCTTACAGTATCACCTAAAAAGTCTGTCATAATGTTCCCTTAATTTGTTAGTAGCCACAGTAACTTGAGTAGATGGTAATCCAAACTATAGACACCTCGAAATGCACATACACTGTGTTAGCTACTCTGACAGGTCATTACACTGCAGATCAGTGAAATGTATACATTGTACAACAGAGTGGCAACACAGTCAGATTCTCAAATTATGAGGCACAAAGTAGATTGTTTGAAAAGGGGTTGTACCCTACTGTGGTGTCTTCAGCACTAAACAATTAGCCCCTCTACAATGATGGCCAAAACTGAAAGCAACAGAAAGCAACAGGGTTCTAGGCACCCTCTACTGTTAGGGGATACCGTGGTGCTATTAGTTTTTTGCCACACGGTTATTGCAGGCAATAATGGTACATATGTAAATAGGAGGTAAGGAGTGAAATAGACCCACATTTCAAGTACATACAGTACTGTGTGTTTATACTCACAGTAAAGTTATCATCCAGTGTATAATCTTCATCCAAGTACATCGCTGCCCTGTCATAATCTGCTAATGATGTGCTGTGCAGCATGTGACTGTTGAGAGAGTAAAGCAGAGGTCAGTCATACAGGATAACGACACTACATTTGGTCTAAGAAAAGGCAGGAATATCTGCCAACAGTTATCACTTTAAAGAGAAAATTACCAGTATTGTTCAAACACCTTTCAGGACAGTGTTAAGCAACCTATAATGCAACTCCAATTATGTTCCTGTAAGTCTGCCCAACACTTGGTCTATTTATTGGCATGATGTGGTCCATGAAAATTTTCATGTGGAGGGAGGGGCTGAAAAGGTTGAAAAAACATTTTAGATCAAGGAAATGTACAGGGAGCCAGTGTAGCTGCTAGTGGTGGTAACTAGCTCACAGCAGGCATGGATCCAAGGGGGGGGGGGCTTTCCCGGCCTCAGCCCCCCCTTTTTGCCACATCAACAATATCAAATATGCAAAAACTGGCAAAATGTTAATCTAGGAGAATATCCAAGGGGGCTTTCAGCCCCCCCCCCCCTCCTTTTCGAAATGTCTGGATCTGCGCCTGCACAGTATACTGACTATTACTGAGCAACCTTACAAAGTCCTTCAACAATAATAATAAGACATGTGGTACAGTAGGAAAATGGTTCATATCTTGATGCAGGTGTGAGAAGTACATTTTGGCCTGTGGTATCAGGACTGGTCAATTGCACTTGCACAAATTGTAATGCAAGGTCATGAACTCATTTTAATATGTTCATCATATGCAAGTACTATAACTTCCAACTGACTGAATGTATCCAAAGCCAAACACAGACTTACAGAATATTAACCCAGAGACATGGCTACTGTAGAACTCAGCTACATAAGCCCTGTTAACACATTACCTGCACAGGTAAGAATTTTTGTACAGTAATGCAAGCTCTGCTATTTTGCCCTGCAAAACAGCTTGAAATCTCTGTTCAATATAGAGGTTTTTCACCCCCATCACTGGGTTGTGCATCTCTCTGTTTGTTGGAAAATTTGACAGCCAAGCGTTCAGTGTATCCCAATTAAAAGTAAGGTCCTATCGTGAAATAATGGATAACAAACCTTCTGTGTATGAGGTGTGGAAGTGCATTGAAATGCACTGATGTCATGTGGCAACCTCTATAAAGCTTATGCACCTACGTCACGTTTCTCTATTTTTCCATCCAAGCGTACATTGTGCAACAATTGTTACTAAGGTGCCATCGTGAGCGCGTATCTTTAACACACCTACCACGTATGGCAGTTCCATCCAGTAAGCCAAATTGAAATGCCCTGACGTCACGTGCATAAGCTCTATACAGTAGTTCCATAAGCAGGATCAAAATAAATCATTAGATTTTAATCTCTCTACTTATTTACAATAAATATTGCACATCAGAATCCTACTTGAAAGGCATGGTTTACAGCTTGACACAAAACTTAACAGATCAGTGAATAAAATCCCCATCTCTGTGTGACTTCATGTTACCCCAAATCCATAAAATAAAGCATCACCTTGGAGTGTACCTTGGCTAATGCAATATTTCAAAACAATAAAATGCTCGAACTTCAACATAGTCCAAAACATCACAATTGGCCTGGATAAGACCAAACATTCTAAAGCATTTGATATCGGACCTGCCTGTATTTATCATTCTTTTGAGTCATTGTACAATCTACAACTGTACCAGGGAAATATGATACTTCCAGGAATAAACATGACAACCTAGGCATAATATCAAAACTAATGATGACAAACTTGAGATTTTAATACCTGCAAATAGTTGCAAACAGTGTACACCCTGACCAGTGTCAGATGATTTGCCTTGATTTACGATCAAAGCTTTCACACCAATAGCAAATACTGTCCTGTACAAATGTAAGTTTGTTCTACCAGTAACTTTTGGTAATAAATACTGTCCTCAAAAAAACACAGATACATGATACAACCAAAAAAAGTACAGTGATGGAGGGCTTGTGGTGCCATCATGTAAGATCACAATTTCTTTGCCTCAACATGCAGTTGCTAAGTGCAAAGTGTTTGATGCCTACTATTGTATAAAAGGCCCCTCTACAGGATCATACTGTACAATTGTCCAAGAACATCGTCATACAAAAGTTTGAACGCTTGTTGGGAAGATGAAACATGCAGATTTAAGTTTCAACACCTTCATACAGGTTGGACATTGTTCAAACTTGTGGGAAAGCAGCCCACATGATCATCCTGTATGTCTGTCCACTAGCATCATCATACACATTTATGATAATGTTTTGGAACTTGCAGTAAAACCCTGTTTATCCGAACACTTTGGGACCAAAGGTAGTTTGGTTAACGGAAAAATTCAGATAAACAGGGTTTCAAGTTTTGGCATCAAGTATGGCATGCTGGGTCCCTAGGAAAGAATGCCAAAACATATCCCAAATTATTTCAGAATTTTCGGCTAGCAAAATCTGACAGAAACAATGCCCAAAATATATGTAGATAAAAACTTTTTATGACCGATGATGTGAACATGCCAGGTGAATGTTTTGTCATTTTTGACAAATTTGGTTATGTTTGGTACTGAAAAACGATGTGTTTTGAAATGGTACTCTCTGAAGTACAACATGTACGCAGCAAGCTGTAGATTACTTGTGCAGTCGAACCATATACTTTGGAGCTGAAATCTCTTCCATTTTCGAATCAAAAACTTGCATTCATGGTCACAGATGGCAAAGATTATTTTGAAAGAATTAATCTTTTTTCTGTGGGGTGAACAGTTAAGCTCTAATCATAGAGTCAAGGCAGAAGGAAAAGTTGATTTTGTAGCCTATTTTCAAACCTATACTGCATAATTTAGGTTTGCCGTGAAACACATTTATGGGTATGTGATATGGCGGCTGCTGAAGGAAAGCCAGTGTATTAAACACCTGTACGAATTGGTAGATCATACAGCTATTAGCTAGAAAGAAAATGATAGCTACGTAGCTGTGCATTACATCCAGTTTGTCTACGTAAAATTCCGATGTCCGTGGGAAAGAAATGTTACGCAGACAATGTTTTAAAAAAATTTAATATGAGAATTGCGAATGCAGAGAGAATGATCGACGGCAAAAACATGCCGCCGTTTCTAGGTATAATCGGCGGCAAAACCAGCTGCCACAGCGGCTTTTGCCGTCGATGCCGTCGATTATTTTTTCCTCTGAGCAGGGGTTACATCACTTCCTCACATTGATGAGAAATGCTTTGTTTTCTTTGTTTTTTTTCAGTCTGTTTTGCTGTATTACAGTAGTGTACCAGGGATTCCTAATTCATGAATGGATGTGTTTAATCATGTGACAATATTTTTGTTACTGGAATGTTCAATCCATGCAGTTCTAGTTTACCTTTTTGCCACTGCAACTAACCAAGATGCTCTGCTACGTACCTGACCATTTAAACCAGGCTTTCTCAACTAGTGGCACACGCGGCTCCATTTCAGATGGCGCCGGTTGGGCAGACTGGCTGCTGGCTGCATGTTCGTGGAAATTTTACTGTGCGAAACGCTACAGTATACATATTTATCATGAGCATTGTGATCAGGCATATAGCCAGGTGCCCCCCAAAAAATTTTCAATAAAAGGTCTTGCACTGAAGGAGCAAGAATTTATTATGAGACCAGCCTTTTTGGAATACAAAAATGCATTGTGGGTTCGATGAATAGCACTTACATGTGTAATCCCAAATGATGCCAAGATGTCCCATTTCTTTCAGTCACTGGTTGAATATGATTTTAATGTGCTGGAAGATTACAGTTTTGTGTTCATATTTAACCTTGGGAATTCTTGGGAATTTTTGCTTTTTGGCCTCTGGTGATTTCAGCTGTCCTCTGTCATCTGACAAAACTCATAGGGGTTTTCTGATGGATTAAATGCAACACCATGTGAAGTATCCAAACTTTGTAAATTGACATATCTTGTAACAAAGGTTTTCAGAGTTTGACCTCAATGACCCAGATGACCTTTGACCTCCACAATAAACAAACTTCCTCTCATCATAAGTCATCCACATACTATGTATGAAATCTATCAAAGCTTCCTATCTTGCAATATCATTTTAACAAGGTTTTCAGAGTTTGACCCCAATAAATGCAAATGACTCTTGACCTCCACCAAAAAAACAATAGGCTTCCACCTCTGACTATAAGGCATATATACAAACCACCTATGACATATATCCAAGCTTCCTACCCTGACATATCATGTTAACAAGGTTTTCAGACATTGACCCCGGAGGACCTCAGATGACCTCTGACCTCCACCAAAACAATGGGGTTCTTATTGTCACCAAAACACTTCCACATGCCATGTTTGAAATCTATCCAAGCTTCCTAACTTGAGATATCACGTTAGCAAGGTTTTCAGAGTTTGGCACCTGGTGACTTCAGATGACCAGATGACCTTTAACCTCCACCAAACACAACTGGCTTCTACCTCTGACCATAATGCATCCACAAGCCAAGTATGAAATCTATCCAAGCTTCCTACTGTGAGATATCTTGCTAACAAGGTTTTCAGATTCTGACCCCTGGTGACCCCAGTTGACCCTTGACCTCCACCAAAAACACTAAGGTTCTACCTCTGACCCTTAGGCATTCACATACCAAGTATGAAATCTATCCAAGCTTTCTTCCTTGAGATATCGTGTTAACAAGGTTTTCAGACTTTGAACCCGGGGGCCCCAGATGACCTTTGACCTCCACCAAAACAATGGGGTTCTTTTTGTCACCAAAACACTTCCACCTGCCATATTTGAAATCTATCCAAGCTTTCTAACTTGAGATATCATGTTAGCAAGGTTTTCAGAGTTTGACCCCTGGTGACCCCAAATGACCTTTGACCTCCATCAAAAGCAATAGGGTTCTTCCTCTCACTACAATGCATGTACATACTATACTATGTATGAAATCTATCCAAGCTTCCTACCTTGAGATATTGAGTAAACAAAGTTTTCAGAGTTTGACCCCTGGTGACCCCAAATGACCTTTGACCTCCACCATAACCAAAAGGGTTCTCTCTCACCAAAATGCATCCACATACCAAGTATGAAATCTATCCAAGCTACCTAACTTGAGATATCATGTAAACAAGGTTTTCAGAATTTGACCCCTGGTGACCCTAAATGACCTTTGACCTCCACCAAAAATGATAGGGTTCTTCCTCTCACCATAATGCATCCACAAAGTACGTATGAAATCTATCCAAGCTTCCTACCTTGAGATATTGTGTAAACAAAGTTTTCAAAGTTAGACCCCCTGGGGACCCCAAATGACCTTTGACCTCCACCCCAAAACAATAGCATTCTTCATCTCACCATAATGCATATATACATACTAAATATGAAATCTATCCAAGCTTTCTACCTTGAGATATCGTGTTTACAAACAAGGTTTTCAGTTTGACCCCTGGTGACCCCAGCTGACCTTTGACCTCTACCAATAGGGTTCTTGCTCTCAATATGGGTCATCTACCTACCAAGTTTGAGAACTGTCAGACTTTCCCTTCTTGAATTATCATGTAAACAAGGAAAGTGTCACAAACACACATACATACATACACACATGCACAGACATACATACATACACACACACATCATCATGACTGCATAGGTTTCTCTTTTCATTGAAACCAAAAATGGAGAAAAAGTGCACCATTTTGCATCTAGAGTCCTTAAAGGGGCTCATTGAGTTGATACCCATTATTTGGTGATGAGTTTGAAGGAAGCCATTGCATGACAATGTTTCTATAAATAAGCCTCATTACTTGTATCACTTCCTATAGTTACTGAAAATGTGAGAAATTGTAGTTTTTGTGGACAGGGGTTGCACATGATTAATGTGTGATGGTAAAAAGTGTCTGGTCACTAATTTGAAAGAAGTGACTTTCATCATTAATTACCCTACCATTGCCATTCCAGCTGTGTGTTAGATGTTCAGAATCTCTTAGTTTGACCATTTACCATCAAAATGTGAGTAAAACTCAACAGGTGCGACAAAAATTTTGTGAACCAACTCAATACGCCCCTTTAAAATAGGCAAAACTATAGGTACCCTCTTAGACCCTCCCCCAGGCTAGCGAAAGGCCAACATCGATTTCAAAGTTACTGACAGATAAACACAAAATGGTAGACAAATGGGGACAGACAAGCAGAATTTAGACAGACATCGACATTTATATGATTACAATGGCTGAAGTTTACTGAAATTTAAAACAGATTGAACTCAACCAGCAAAACAATCGATATACACAGCATAATGAAGGATATAATTCCATGGAGGTAAAGTGAAACTACAAAACCAGAAAGGAGAACTTCCTCCAAATAATATTGTTTCAATGATCCATTTGAAGTAGACAATGATCTATTTGAAGTAGACACATACAGTACTATATATAACTCTCAAGTCTTTCAAAGTCAGGATGGAGGAATATTAGTGGTCTATTGTTTTTTAACAGAAGGAAAGGAGGAAACTTTCAATGGCCACTGTATTACTGTTTGTATATGAGTATACATAAAACTACTGGCCTACATGTACATACATGCACTGTATGGTGTGATTAGTACATGTATACTGTACTGCAGTGATGGAAATAAGCATTTCAACTTGCATAGCAATACTGCTACACAAATTCAAAATTGTGTAGCAATTAACGTCAGATTGTATAGCACTTTTGCGGAAGATGAGGGCCATCAAAAGGGAAATCACAAATACCATCTTAGGGTGTGTTTGGTAAAAAGGGAGGATGTCATAGACTTAATAGACTTCTACTCAAGTAAGGGCAACTAAACAACTGAAGAAAAACTGAGTCTGAGTCTGAAACAATTCAAAGTGATAAAATTTTTAACCTAGAAAAACCCACATGTGGGTGCTAGGGAGGGGTGGGGTGGTCACAGTTGAGGAGTTTGCAAACCCTATCCCCTACCCCTGGCCATGTACTCAAGTTTGATTGAGAGTAATGTAAGTTTCCAATCAACCCCATTGCATTTTGAATCAACTTGGAGACTGTAGAGTCATGATATATTTTGCAGTAGCTTCTCGTAACAGTGATATATAGGGGAAAATTTATAGTTATTTTTTCAAGTTTTGACCTGCCACTGATGCTACCCTGTCAATAAATAAGCCGCCGCATGCTTATGACCATGTTAGAGAACAAATAAAACATTGGTGGGCACCAAATAAAAATAATTAGAAAACATTGACCACTGCAGAGCTCTTCCAGTAAGTTTTTACAGATACACGTGTGTAGGTTAGGCTTTCAGTGTACATATAGGCTACACGTTAGGCAATGACAAAAGTGCCAATACATCCTGAAGAAAATTACATCGTACAAAAAAACTTCAAATCTAAAGCTCACAAATATATTGCAGATTGTTGTATGAGGATCTTTTGCACATGCGTTAAAAATATTTTTGATGTTCTTGACCACGTGGAGTATTTGTCCACACGAAGTACCGTACTCGATCCTGCTTTGTGGAAAGTATGTGCTGTTACTATAGTACAAACGTGTATGCAGAGAGCAGTAGCTCCCTTGTTCAATCGAACCATGCATTTGCGGCTGAAATTTCTTCCATTGAGGAGCAAGAAACTTTGTGTTTTAATTTTTCCTAATGTCAAGAATGTCACTGTAGAATATCATCAGTTTATTTTATCTTTTCCAACCATCTTCAATTCATACGGTGAACATTTTTTTCGACAGAGATTCTGAAGGCTTAACCAAGCTACACTGCTACACAGTACAGAAAGTCTAATGTTTCAGCCAATCACAGCTGGTGTTTAATGATTGCATCGATTGGGAAATCCACATGTGATTCATTCACAAGAAGTTTACATATCTTTTAGTGATATTTACTACATTTTTACCGATGTTTATTCCATTTTTTCTTATGCTAGACACACATTTTCATTTTGCCATATCCTTAGGAGTATTCTTGTACAATTACTTAGTCCATTTGAAGTCGGCTCATACAGAGAGATTTAAAACGGACGCTTCAAGAATTTGGAGGTCATTTCCATGATCTTCGAGAGTAACGGGCGTTACTTTCGGTAAAATAGTGGCACCTGGTAACATTGTTTTTATCTAACGGGCGCTCTGAAAGGTACATTATCAGCATAAAAAGAAAGAAGTCAGGAACCGGTCGAGGAATTTCAAATCTTGTTTGTTTGATGTACTTTTTTTTACCATTTCTTGTGACGGTTAAGAAGGGATTGACAGCCACAACCAAATCAGGGAATGCATCGCAAAATGATGCTACACATAAAGAGAATTGCATCGCACATTGGCCGGTTTTGCATCGCAAATTGCGATGCGATACCACTTATTTCCATCACTGATACTGTCTTTATGAAGTACAGTACTGTATAGCAATTGCCGCAAGATTACCCTACTGTGCAGACTGTACATGCATTGTGATAATTACAACACAGCTACAGTATGTTACTGTATATCTGCTAAATTGAAAAATGTAACACAACCCTGGTACATACAGTGAGGCCTATGTTCTACTGTAGTTACACTGAAATTAAAAGGCAACTTCAGTATATTAATATGTCACATACTGTCTTGTGTTTCCAATGAAGCAGTCTCATCCCTTTATTAGTTTCATGAATCTTAGTTGCAATGCTGGAAATGTTTTCTTCTGCTCTGGAGAGTACTGCTATTAAAGGGCAGGGGTCACCTTTGGATATAACACATCTTTAACCCTGATGCAGGTCGACACTGACCATGCATACATACATTTCTGTTGAAACTATAAACTAAACAGTACTGTGGAGTTTGTACAAGGACAGCACTAAATCTACTGGAAATAACAAAGCACTTTAATAATATAGACTTGTTAACCGTCTCTTCAGCAAAAAAAAAAAAAAACTTGGTTTCAGATATACAAGATTTGGATAAAATTGGTTTCACCGAATTCTTTCAGTGTTAGTTGGTCACTGGGTACGTACTGTACAGAAGTGTTTATAAGGAACTGCCTCCCATATGTTAAATACTATACATACTACTTTCCAGTATATGCGGCAAAGGTATCATGTTTCTGTTTTAGAGGTACATGTCCCTGAAATGCAATAAGTTTATTAATTCCACTATAAACATAAACTGATTATGAATTTATGCCACTTCAAGTAAAAAGACATATGTCTAGATATAGTTGCTGTTGAATTCCAAAAGGGACTTTTAAATACCATTTTTGCAACTTTTATTAGCTGCCTTTGGGGTTATGACATGCATGGAGTGGGCACTGTACACTTCACTCTCATTATTTCCAGGGGTTATGAGAAAAAGGCTGAATGCACCCAGAACTGATTAATTTGATTTCTGTATCAAACTAAGCAAAATTTTGTGTAGAATAAAATATACATACAGTAAGATGCTACAAACCCTCTTTGGGTATAATTTATCATCTGGTTCAATGATGACCTGGACTGCAAATAAACCCCTATGACCTTGAAAAACATTCAGCCTCACTGATAAACTCCAGCAATAACTTTATCTCCTCAAAATATTATACCCATTAAGAGTTATGGAAGTTGTATCATTTGAATTTTCTGAAAGTTTGCGCCAACAAATTATTCTTAACTAATAAATAACTGGATTTCTTTGTGAGAACCCTATTTCTTGAAAAGAAGGCTGCCGTACTGCCTTAGTTTGAATCTCATCACCTCCCTGGAATTTTCTATCATTCTGTATAGATCTATAAATATTGGTTATAAATATATAAAAATTTTCTGTGAACTAAAGTAATGCAATACTTCCCTTTAAAATTGTTGCACTAAATGTTGACTGCATACACCAGGTTTCATGTAAATCTATCAGTACTTTGCATTTTGACCTCAAACGACCCCTTCTGACCAAATTCGATCACATCCATCCAGTGAAAAGTTAATCCAGTCCGCCCCTTCTGTCTGTTTTGAAATACTGCTATATTATCACATCAACATCGCGATAGTAGTTCACAAACACTGACAATGCAAGGGCATCCTTTAAATAATAACCAACAAGTGTAAGTACACATGCTGCTTAGATGCCAAACTGAATAGACTCCCTGCCCCTAAAATGCAAACAATCTGAAATACTGTACATTTCATGTTGAAACAACTTTTCAACAACAGGAGATTTTGTTACATGGGGGAAAAAAACACACTTTCATTGACAAAGCAATTAACAATGGTTGAGATACCTGCCACTGTATGGCAGGAATCTCAACTAAAACAACAGTTTTGACTGCAACAAACAGTAAAAACGTACAGGCTGTAAGAAAGAAATGCAGGCTGTTGAAAGAGTTATAAAATTAAAATTTTACAATGCCAAAACTTTTATTGAGTCTGTATACTATTGTCAAAGGTAAAGAAGGGAACATAACCTTGTGCAGGTTTCTAAAATAAGCAGTTATATAGGATAGCAGGCAGCCTACAGAACTGCATACACAATGAAAAGAACAATATTATAAACGTACAGAACAGTTTACAACAGTGTAACTGTACAAGCATCTCCTATCATTGACGAAAAAAAGAATTGAGTTGCAGTAATTGAGTGAGCAACACGTGGCCAAGGAACTTGTATTATTGTAAATTTATGCAATTATGCTGCGAAGTGTTTTTTTTTATGAAATAGTGAAGTAGCTTCAAACAAATTATAGTTCTTGTACATACTAGCAGCCAAGTTGATATTATTCCTAACTCTCTAGTGCAATTCACAGTTTGTACACTACTAAATACACATAAGATTGTTTTCTTCCTATTGAGGGATTTCAAGTGACGTCAAGCGAGTCTGACTCCCAGGCACTGAAGGGCAAAACACACATGGAGTAAAGCATATTTAGTATAAATTTACAGCACATGGGCATGGCATTACCATACTGTAGATACTTCTGTGACACAATGGATGCATGCCCTTCAAAACCAAAGAGATGCACCATCTTGCCCTTCAAAACCACGGAGATGCACGATCATGTGATGCCAGTGAAATCCCTCTATACATTGTCCTTGAGCTACCGTGCCGTAGACAGTGTAGAATAAATTAAACTGGCTAACAGCATGTTGTAAGTACAGTATTAGACCGATCAGCTGTATCTTGAGCTGTATAAAATGTAAAATTACAAGGACAAATTAGCTAATCTAATTAGCAGACTTTTGAAACTTTCCTTGGTGCTAATTAATGCAGAATTTCACTAGCACTTTCACATCCTTGTCATGCAATTTACAAGGCCAAATTAGTAAATTCTAACCCCTGCTGAGAGAGAAATTACTTAACAGTCTACCCTACCCCAAATATAACAATATACTGTAGTACAGTAGGAATGCTAAGTACTGCAGTTATGTCATTGTCATTCATCTTTTAATACTGGCTGAGCAACCGGTCCTTTTTCATGATATATTATTATGTTATTGTAATAACAGCAGTCCAGCATTACGGTATCAATAAGTCATTCCAATGGGGAAAAAAATAATTTTGCAAGTCAGGTACATAGTACACAAATTATTTTTTAATTCTACAGAAACTTCTGAGTGAAGCATATTAATATGTGATTCCAATGAAGAAAAACAACATAATACTGCATGTCTAGCACACAGTATGCTATAAAACTATTTTGTAATTCTACAGCAACTTCTAAGTGAAGCCAAGTGAGAAATTGCCCAAGGAGTACAAAAATGGAATAATAAAAAAAAATAATAATCATAATAACACTCAACTTTTTGGGGGGCTAGAAATGAACTTAGTTTAGGAAAATTTAACTCTCTAGGATGAGGAAATGTTTAGCTTTTAAGAGATCTTGTTTATATTGTTGCAAATCTACCAACATGGCAGTACCAACAAATTTCTTTTTAACCACTACAAACTCTTCTCTCACCCTTCTATTGCAGATTACTCATTATCACTTCCATCTCATCTTAATCTGTAGAAAGAAAGGCTTAAATCAGCTAGATTTTCATCACAAAATCTTGAACTCAAATAACGTGACTTGGTGTCACTTCCTCTGTATAAAGTCTTTCCAAAAATGAAAGAGAACTGCAAACCATTTACAGTCAATTGGCAATTACATTCCATAATACGTAGTGTGCCAGCAGATGAACCATGTGACTACTTTTCATGAAATATATAGGCATACTTTTGGAAGTCTTTTCACAGACAGAAGTAACAATTTTGCATTTACAAGTGTTTTTTTATGGATTATGAAATGAGAGAATGGAAGGGAAGATTGTAAACTAACACACCCACCATTTCCCATCTGGAAAGTCCTCTTGTTTTTTGCATAAACAGCTTTTAAAGTTTGTTTTTTTTATCCTTGAAAATGAGCTCCTATCTCAATTTTTGGGGTTTTTCCACGAACAAGCACAACATTTTAAAAATAACAAATTTCCAAGATAATGCAGTTTAGCAGTTACTGACAGTACACACAATTTTATTTTACACAACAAAATGTAATGGAGGTGCTGGAGAAATGCAGAGGTGAGGACAGAACAATGCACTGCAATTTTCAAAAAATGCAAAAACAAAGTGAAGTTGCAAAAAATGCTATTCATCAAACTAAATGAATGGTAAACCCGCCATTTGCATAGCAATACTTTGCAAAAGATCGTTGAAGCAACATTTATGAGAATGAGAATGACCAGTGAGGAAGAGTACTGTGTATTGGCTTAATAGTTAATCCCAGATTGTTTTTTTCACTAACAATTTTGCTTAAGTCCACTTTTTGTTGCATATATATATTATGAATGAGAGAACAGAAGAGGGGTTGTAAACTATTTCGTGCAGAAGTCCCCGTTTCTTCAGTAAATCAGTTTAAATTTCAACTTCTTGAATCCTTGAAAATGAGACCCCACCTCAATTTTTTGGGATTTGTCTATGAACAAGCACAACATTTTAAAACTAACTACTGTGGCAGCTCCCTGATAATAAACTAAGTTATCAGTCACCAACAGTACACATATTTAATATATTACATAAAAAAAACCCCAGAAAGCCAAAAGGCTTAGTGATTCCTTGCCGTACGGATATATTGTAACAAGCATGAATCACCCACATGACAAGCATGAGATCCCCCACAGTTATTCTTCTTGAGATATCATGTTAATTAGGTCAAAAGCTTTTGAAATCTTATGACCAAAAATGACATACATGCCAAATATGAACAGTCTACAGGCCAAGTACTGTATGTGATCCCTCATAGTTGTCCTCCTTAAAGTATGTTTACAAGGTTTTGATCTTTTGTGACCTCAAATGACCTTTGACCTGCACCAAAAATAATAGGTATCATCTACTCAATATGAACAATCCACATGTCATGTGTGAGATCCCTCACAGTTATCCTTCTTAAGATACCGTGTTTACAAGGTTTTGACCTTTTGGCCTCTGGTCACCCTAAATGACCTTTAACCTCTACCAAAAATAATAGGGATCCTCTACTCAATATGGGCAATCAACATGCTACTGTAAGTATGAGATCCCTCACAGTTACCCTTCTTGAGATATAGTGTTTACAACATTAAATGAGCTTTTGACCTCTGGTGACCCCAAATGACCTTTGAACTCCACCAAAAATGATAGGGATCATCTACTCCATATGAGCAATCCACATCCTAAATATGAGATCCTTCACAGTTACCCTTTTGGAGATATCGTGTTTACAAGGTTTTGACTTTTTGACCTCTGGGGACCCCAAATGACTTTTGACCTGCAACAAGAACAATAGGGATCATCTAACTTAATATAGGCAATACACAAGATAAGTATGAGGTCCCTCATAGTTATCCTTCCTGAGATATAGTGTTTACAAGGTTTTGACCTTTGGTGACCCCAAATAACCTTTGACCTCCACCAAAAATTGTAGGGATCATCAACTCAATATGGGCAATCCACATTTTACGTATGAGATCCCTCAAAGTTACCCTTCTTGAGAAATTGTGTTTACAAGGTTTTGGCCTTTTGACCTCCACCAAATACAATACAGATCATCTAGAGTAATCAATATGGACAATCCACATGGTAAGTATGAGATCTGTCACATTTATCCTTCTGAAGATATCGTGTGTACAGTGTACAAGGTTTTGACCTTTTGACCTCTGATGACCCTAAATGACCTTTGACCTCCACCAAAACAATAGGGATCATCTACTCAATATGGGCAATCCACATGGTAAGCATGATAAGCATGACATCCCTCACATTTACCCTTCTGGAGAAAGCGTGTTTACAAGCAATTTCCAGGGTATTTACCATTTGAACTCTTGTGACCCCAAATGACCTTTGACCTCCACCAAAAACAATAGGGATCATCTACTTAATACGGGCAACCTACCTGCTAAGTTGAGATCCCTCAGGGTTACCCTTCTTGAGATATCGTGTTTACAAAGTTTTGATCTTTGACCTCTTGTGACCCCAAATGACCTTTGACCTCCACCAAAAACAACAGCAATTATCTACTCAATACGGGCAATCTACATGCCAAGTATGAGATCCCTAGGAGTTACCCTTCTTGAGATATCGTGTTTACAAGCAAAAGCGTCACATACATGCACACACAGCACACTCAATGCCTTTCGGAGTATGGAGAAAGGACCTGGTAGGGAATGCAAGGGAATTTCCCATCAGCGAAGCTGCCCGCGAACAAGGCAAGTAGATGTACGTGCCTGAGGGCGGGCTGCACTCCAAGACAGGCACGTGCAGCTGCGTGTTACTTCTCTTCGCAGTGGCCGAATTTTCGGGCAGCTACACCAGTTTCGAGCTGCGCGTGAGCAAGGAAAGACGTGCGAGAGCGAAACTCTCGCCGGCTGCCCCGGTACCCACTGAAGCCATGTTGGTGAGTGCACACGCACACACGACATCACCATCGCATAGATTCCTTTGGCCTTTGGCAAGGAATCAAAAATGCTATCAAGCAACATGACTGCTGCCCCGTACATTGCATAGCAGTACTAATGCATTAATTTATAGTACCAGTAATGGTGGAAAGGCCCTGTTCAATCATTTTATCCATTTGGCAAATGTTTCCCTTTGCATGCAATGAAGAGTAACTTTAATCCCATAGCCTACACGTATATTGTGATGATACAGTAATATTTTGCATATGAACACTCACACATAAACACGATCCAAGGTTTAAACCTAATTTTACCTGTTGTGAGTCTTAGTGTGAAATGATGGAACAGGGTTCATAGCACTGTTAATTCTGCCAAAACCAGTTTTAAAATCCATGGAGATGCTATAATGGCTTACAGTACTTCATAAAAGATCACTGAAGCAAGATTAATGTGATTGATTAGTAAGGAAGTAAATTATACTGTGCATTGACTTATAGTTTACCAGACTGTTTTTCTCACAAAATTTTGAATTTTGTTAGTTAGATGGGGTTTTCGGACACCAACATGATTGTGTTATAGAGTGTCACCTACTGTAGAAAAGAAAAAGGTGCAATGTTGGGGTACAATAAACTAAAAGAGGTAGGGTCAAATTCCACTAAAAGGTCCAGGCAAATGCGGGAGTCATGTCAAAAATTTCTATACAGTTTACTTTCCTTGAGAAAGCCCAAAATAAGCGAAGGCTCTGTCTGCTCAAGTAAAGTTTTCAGGTCTGGCACAGCGTACTGTAGTACTTCTGGCAAATATGGGAGTATTCATAACAGTCAATGAGAATATGACTGACGGTAACAGCACAATCACAGGGTATACAATATGGTCTCTGATCCCAGTGAAGTAAACAGGCATGGTTAAGGTAGGTGTGAACAATGCGAGCCCTAGTAAGAACTGAATCATCTCTCTGTTTACTGGACTAAACTATGAAGACATCACTTCAAGAACAATACAAATATATACAGTACAGACTGTAATTTTGTTGTACAGTTTTTGTTGGTATTTCCCAAAGTTTGAACATTTTTCAATTTCATAGTTGCACAAAATAAAAAGAGTGATCAGAAAAACATTTTTTTTTCTTTTAACCATAATACAAATGCCAATGGAAAGACGCATTGGATGTATTGTATAAGGGTTGATGGCGCCATAGTTCAGTTACCTCACACTATGGCAAGGGTAAATCAAGAAATGATACGATTTTGTAAAGCACTCTGAAGCAAGATATAAAAGTTGCAGCCTATGGTGATTTCATTACAGTATGTTGATATATGTATGCAGAAAAAAAAAGTGTACTGTAGAATCATTAAAAGTTTCTTAGGCTCCAGCTAGTGTACTGGTATGTGTGTACTGGTATTCAATAGTTTTATAAGAAATATTTGTTGGGAAAAAAGTTTTGTACTTGGTAACAATGATCAGCAAACCTTTTCAATGGTACAGTATCTATGCATGATATTAAAACAACAGAAAAAAGAGTTTTACAGTATTCTTCTACCTGTCACATATAAAAAAAAAAGACATTTTTAGTAAACATTGTATTAAAAACAGCAATAATTTTCAAGAAGTGCAAACTGCTCTGCAAAAAATTCAACCCATAATATACTGAACTGTATTAAAAGGACCATCCATTTTTCTCATTGTCAAGAGGACACAAAATGTATATGAGGGTAGGGCAGGGGAGAAAAGGGGGTCAAAACCCATGGATACTTCCATAAAATACCACACTTTTTTGATAATTTAAATCAACATTTTTCAAAGTACACTCTCTCTACACTCAAGGAATGGGGGGGGGGGGGGATCACTGAAGAAAGGGTACAGAGCATGCATTTTGTCTGCCCATAGAAATGAAAAATAAAGTGAATGACCCCTAAAATATACTGTATACCCAATGAAGTCCCACTAAAACAATGCTTAAGGAGACAGCTTTGTAGGCCTACCATAACATAATTAGCTAGAGTATTTCTAGCAGACATTCAAATTTTGACTTGTCGCTACCCTTTTACTCAGTACAACAAGGCATCCATCCTTAATGGTATTAAGATGGATTAAGGCCTCCCACACTAATGCACCACTGTCAAACTTATGAGTTTCCATATCAAAACTTACAAATCCACATATATCATTAAGTTCGGTAATGACAACTGTAACATTACATCAAGTCATGTGATCAATTTTCTCAGCTGACATCAAATGGTAGCAGCCAATCATTTTCAGAAGAATTCGTTGACTTATTGAAGTGGCATTTGAATTATTTTTCAAAGATGCTTAATTGATCCTAAGAGGGGTAATTCCTTTCTGTTTAATAGAGGGATTACAAGGTACTAAATCTTGCACACCTACAACAAGAATGAACCAGACTCCTAATGAAGCATGTAAAAATGAGACTGCAGCAGTATGATATACAATGTTTGAGGTCGTTTGATAAAAAGTATTCGAAAATTCATGCTGTTCAACATACAGTACTGGCACGTTTATATAAAAGCCACAGCAGAGCATCATGCAAGCTTTCAGCATTTCCTTGACGGTATGCATTGATGAAATAGGTAACTTGCATTGCAATTGTTGACCACCTTAACCTGAGCCTATATTCTCAATTTTCATTTAGATTTGCAATAGTTGCACATCATTATTTTATCACTCCTGGCTATTCGTGCTAACCGTTCCCATAATTTTAACTGCCAGTCATTATTACTGCAACGGTAATCACGATGGAGTACAGTAATTGCTATTTAATCAATTCACTTATAAGCAACTACTGTCAGTTGATTCTCTCATGATATTTTGTCCCTCAAATTGTGACATCAATTTTATTGAAGAATTCAGACCCTACCCTGTATGTGATTATTTACTGTGTAAATGAATTTGGGACAACTTTAAAAATAGTGAATATTGCTAATTTCTCTTCATATATTCCATATGAACCGCACTGCTTTTTCAATAGCATTTTGATTCCACTGAATGATGTCCATGCATACTTTAAGACCTGAAAAAGGCTACATTTCTAAGAGCCAAAATGCTGTAGAAAGCATGCTAAAATGTTGACAGAGGTTACTGTAGAATTCCCCTTGACTAGTTTCAGACTGAGTGCAGAAGGAACAAACCTTTGGCACTAATGGATGTACCAAAGTGGTACTGTAATGCAGAAAGCAGTGAAAATAGTGTTTGGCACTGAGCAATGAAAAGAAAAGGTCCTCAAGAAACAGGGGGGAGGGGTGTGGAAAAGGGGGGATGGACAACGGGGAATTATAGGAGACAAAAGTGAAGACATGAGTGGGAGACTCACCATGCAATGTGAAGGGCATCATGGGATGATGAAATCAGGGGTTAGAGATGAATAAGTACAGTACAGTACATGCCAGCATCACCACTTGAGCCAGATGAGAAGTACAAATAACAAATACATTAGTTGTTTGAAAACAGTTTACAAAGAATGGGAGCATTGACCCTACAAACTGTAAATGAGCCGAAAATCCTACAAACTCCCCTATCTTTTAGAGATACTCACTTCACAAAACTCGTCACTTCACTCATGAACTTTCGGAATTGTTTTCCTCCTACTTCTTGACAGTGGAGGGTGATGAAGTGTGGCTTGAAGTGATCAACAGTCTGTTGGGAAAGCAAAATCCCATACAAAAACATTGTCAGAACGCTTCATGTTACAGTACTAATATTTATGAGAAAAACAAAACATTTAAATGTTTGCGTCCAAGTTCAATACCAAGCATGATGTACTTATCACACATATGGGCAATAGCACTGCATGGCTCCAATCCAAACCCTTAATTAAAATTTGTAGTCTTATGCAGTTTTTACAAGTAATTCTCCCTTGATGGCCCTTGTCTTCTACAATACATTTATCTGCATTTTCTTGCCCAATATAAAACTGGTGACATAAAAGTATAATGCAGTACCTCCTTCCCCCAAATTCCCTAAACAATTGAGTATTCTTAACCAGAATGCAAAAATGCATTGAGGTTTCGATGATATATGTTCTATTCCAAATAATGCCATGATGTCCCATATCTTTCAGTCACTGGTCAAAATTTCCCAAGAATTCCCAAGATCATCATCTGGGGTTAAGAGAGGTCAAAAAGCAAAATTTCCCAAGAATTCCCAAGATAGTCATCAGGGTCACCAAAGGACAAAATGCAAAATATCCCAAGTATTCCCAAGGCCTAACATTACAGTATAGCCTAGAGGCTATGCTAAATACTTGGCAAGGCCCTAAGTAACATTAGCCTAGGTCTAGCCTAGGCCTAGCTATAAGTATAAACCTAGCCTAGGCCTATGCACAGCTGGTCACAGAAATCTCTCTGTAAATACTACAAACTTAGATGATGGGTACCAACATTTGACAGGCAATAACTGCTTTGACCAGCCCTAGCCTAGGCCATAGCTATTACAGTAACCTAGGCCTACCTCTAATAAGTAATATCAGCCCATACATACTGTACTACAATTAGGCTAGCCTGTACTGTGGCAGTTAGGCTAGGACTTAGTCACAGGACTAGGACTGTCTAGGCCTAGCCCATAAACCTGGAACTCTGCATTAGATTTATGTACTGAGTCTAACGTTATTGTGTGTGTAGGCTAATGTTTGTTGTTGGTTCTGTAACAACACTTAGGCCTAGGCTAGGCCCTAACTGTTAGGCCTAGGCCTACGTTAAAACTTGATCTGCCTGGTAAATTTTCCACTAAAGTTACTCATACTACTCTGCTACTCTGAAGAGGCGCCATATTACAACATACTGTGATATTCCTGCTGTAATTTTTATTATTCGATTTCTTGGTGCTATTTTTCCAATTCAGTTACAGTCAAATCTAACATTAACGTTGGGCTACTCAGCCAGCTCAACAGACCTTGGCAGGAGTCTGTCACTGCACTCAGAAACTAGCTTTTAACACAGTTTTTGATTGGTTGAAAGTGGATCTGTTTACAACTGATCAACCAATGATATGGTAGCTTATGGAATGTCATGGATCTGCTGCAAACTATCTACTGATTGGTTTAACATCAACTTGTTGACAAAAATTTAACCAATAACATAACAGCATAGATTACTGGGCTCAAATAAATACACTACAGTACTGTACAGAAAAGTGAAATACTGTAGTCTATTCTCAGTCTTTTGATATGTTGGCTAAAGAATAATAAAGTTCGTGAAAGGACCTATTTACTCATTCAAAATTTGGATTATCAAGGAAAAATCCGTATTCCCATATTTACAATGATTTTCTGTACTGAATATGGAAAGTCCGTGCTGGTTGGGAGCTCTGTCTCAGGGTTTGACCCCCCTGGTGACCCCAGATGACTTTTGATCCCCACCAAAAATGATAGAGTTCTTCCTCTTACTATAAGGCATCAAAATACAAGGTATGAAATTTATCCAAGCTTCCTACCTCGAGATATCGTGTTAACAAGGTTTTCAGAGTTTGACCCCCAGTAACCCCAGATGACCTTTGACCTCCAACAAAAATGATAGGGTTCTTCCTCTCACCATAACGCATCTACATAATAAGTATGAAATTCATCCAAGCTTCCTACCTCAAGATATTGTGTTAACAATGTTTTCAGGGTTTGACCCCCGTGACCCCAGGTGACCTTTGACCTCCACCAAAACATTAGGGTTCTTCCTCTCAATATGGGGGATCCATGTACCACGTTTGAGAACTGTCAGAGCTTCCCTTCTTGAGATATCGTGTTAACAAAGATTTCAGAGTTTGACCCCGGTGACCCCAGATGACCTTTGACCTCCACCAAAAGTGAAAGGGTTCTTCCTCTTACAATAATGCATCTACATACAAAACTACGAGATTCATCCAAGCTTCCTACCTCAAGATATTGGGTTAACAAGGTTTTCAGGGTTTGACCCCGGTGACCTTTGACCTCTACCAAATACAGTAGGGTTCTTCCTCTCAGTATGGAGCATCCATGTACCAAGTTTGAGAACTGTCAGAGCTTCCTTTCTTGAGATATCGTGTTAACAAAGTTTTCAGGCTTTGACCCCCGGTGACCCCAGATGACCTTTGACCTCCACCAAAAATGATAGGGTTCTTTCTCTTACCGTGACGCATCTACATACAAAGTATGAAACTCATCCAAGCTTCCTACCTCAAGATATTGTGTTAATAATGTTTTCAGGGTTTGACCCCAGGTGACCCCAGGTGACCTTTGACCTCCACCAAAAACAATAGGGTGCTTCCTCTCAATATGGGGCATCCATGTACTACATTTGAGAACTGTCAGAGCTTTCTTTCTTGAGATATCATGTTAACATGGTTTTCAGAGTTTGACCCCTGGTGACCCCAGGTGACCTTTGACCTCCACCAAAAGTGAAAGGGTTCTTCCTCTTAATATGGGGCATCTATGTACCAAGTTTGAGAACTGTAAGAGCTTTCCTTCTTGAGATATCGTGTTAACAAAGTTTTCAGGGTTTGACCCCCGGTGACCCCAGATGACCTTTGACCTCCACCAAAAATGATAGGGTTCTTCCTCTTACCATAACGCATCTACATACTAAGTATGAAATTCATCCATGCTTCCTACCGCAAGATATTGTGTTAACAATGTTTTCAGGTTTTGACCCCTGGTGACCCCAGGTGACCTTTGACCTCCACCAAAAACAATAGGGTTCTTCCTCTCAATATGGGGCATCTATGTACTAAGTTTGAGAACTGTCAGAGGTTCCCTTCTTGAGATATCGTGTTAATGAAGTTTTTAGGGTTTGACCCCCGGTGACCCCAGATGACCTTTGACCTCCACCAAAAATGATAGGGTTCTTCCTCTTACCATAACGCATCTACATACTAAGTATGAAATTCATCCAAGCTTCCTACCTCAAGATATTGTGTTAACAATGTTTTCAGGTTTTGACCCCTGGTGACCCCAGATGACCTTTGACCTCCACCAAAAATGATAGGGTTCTTCCTCTTACCGTAACGCATCTACATACAAAGTATGAAATTCATCCAAGCTTCCTACCTCGAGATATTGTGTTAACAAGGTTTTCAGGTTTTGACCCCCGGTGACCCCAGGTGACCTTTGACCCCCACCAAAAACAATAGGGTTCTTCCTCTCAATATGGGGCATCTATGTACCAAGTTTGAAAACTGTCAGAGTTTCCCTTCTTGAGATATCGTGTTAACGAACAAAGTGTCACAAACACACACACACACACACACACACATACACACATACACACACATACACACACACGCACATACACACATACATACACACGCCATCATGACCGCATAGGTTTCTCTTTTCATCGAAACCAATAAAAGGGAAAATGCAGTCACCCCAATTTGAATTAGTGTACCCCATCATCCTAATTCAGGAATGGCCCTTTTCAATCAAATGATAATATTTTTGTTACTTATTTGTTAAATTCATGCAGAATAACTCCTTGGTGTACCTTCAATATTCAATGTCTTTATACAGAAACTTAATGAAAGATACTGTACTTGTGAGCAAAATAAGAGGAGATTTGTACAATTACCCAAGTTTTTGAAAATAAACTTGGGCGACTGCTTTCTCCCTTTAATATGCAGCATACTGACAAACCTACACTTACTCATATTTAATATGAAATCACTAATTGATGCTACAGCTGTTTGATCATATTCTAGCCTACTTCACAATATGCTTAAATCTTTAAATAAAATTTTGGCTACAAACATTCATAAATAAAACATTCTGTGCAGTTGAGCTACTGTACTGCAATCTGTTCTATACAGTACTACTTACTGCAGCTTCTGCAAGTTTCAAAAAAAAAAAGAAAAAAAGAAGCGAACAACCAGATTTCAAGAACCACTATCCTCACAAACATACTGAAGAATAGGTCATAAATATGTAACATACACTGTATGTTAAATTCATCATGGCAATTTTACAAGCTGACCTCTCCATTGCTACTGCCTATACATACCAGCAACATGTCTTCTCAAAGTGACTGGGTTATGATTTAATTATGGTAGGGTTGACATTTTGAAGCTTAAAGTGTTTCTGCATATTTCTTTCTGCTTGTGATCAGGTTACATGGCATATGAGTATTAGGAAGTCAGGTCTGCTAGAAGTTTGATACATCATGGTAAAATGACAATTTTATGTTTTTCAAGTTTTGTCTGTGAACTGTACTGCTGAGTTAATAGAGTCTGAAAAGTACTGTTCGTACAGGGTACTCAGTTAGGCTTTCACTGTAAACTGATTATTATATCGATACCGGTTTTAACCGGTTAGATTTGGTATGATTATTGCATGAGAAGAAAATCGAAAAAAATCGAAATAATCATAAAAATCAAAGTAATCTTTAATTAATTGAAAAAAATTGTGGAGAGAGGGTATATAAATCATCTCTTACACCAAAAAACTTAAGATTTTGTGACAGTTCGTAAGGCTAGACTGGGCCCCAATTTGGTGCTCATGTACAGGTCATAAACTGGTATATACAGTACACACTGTTTGGCGATGCTGCATTCGGCACAATGGGGTTACTCTTCACAAGTAAAGTATCTGGAGACAAAAACGATTATAATCAAATTTCGATTATTAGTTGTCCGATTATATCGATTGTCTTTTCTGGAAATACTGTATCGTGAAAGCCTATACTCAGTGTCAGAAGATGGAAGGGATTACTGATGCTTCACATTTTTTTTTTTCTTTTAAGTCAAAAAGCATATCTACTGAAGGAAGGAACAAAAATGACCTTTTCCACTGGCTAACTTAACCCAATGTCAAACATGATTTCAAACTATTAAATGCCTACCATGCTTACTACTTTTCTATCATAGAGCCTTTTGATGTCTGGAGGAAAATAGCCTTAATAACATACACTACTAAATTAATTATTTAACTGCACCATGGTACTACTGTGGTATTTTAATACTGAGGAGTGTAAAGCAAAAGATTTTAAGAAACTCTACGTGAAAGCAATCAACATTTTGCTGATATCTCTGAGCCACTACTATCCAGCTTGGAGGTACAGTATGTAAGACAGTGCAGGAACTTGAGTTTATGAAGAAACCTATATGCTGCGTACTCGTTCCATGTCTCCTTAACAGACTTTCAATATCTTTTTTTTTTTTGGGGGGGGGGGGGGTCAGAGATGGGGATTGGAGGTGGGGAAGGTTGACTTGTTACAAACTTTGTGGGGCATATATAGTAAAGAAACTTCAGAAAATAAGATTGGGAGTATCACACTGTTTCACACAATTCTTAAAATGCCAGTATCATAATAAAACAATTCCACAGTACAGTACTTTAGAATAGTTTAAAAACAGATTGTCAAAGTGATTCATGCAAAAACAGTCAACATTAACGATTTCAACTTCATGATATACAGGTGAAGTAGGCCATCTAATATTTAATCTTTGCACCCCAGATATTGAAAGTAAACACAGTAGATTACAGATGGTTACTGACATTTAAAATGCACAAGTGTGTATTTAAACCATGTTTTAGCAAACTACATGTGAAGTGAATTGTGACATTATGAACTTACATCCTGAAATTTTAGTAGTGTACATCAAACTCCTTATTTAACTTGGTTTTGCTATGCAAAGATGAAACTAAAAATTTATCATATTGACGTCAATAGTAATCTTTTATTAGATTTACCTGGTAAAACAAACAACTTTAATCGCATTTTGATGTTGACATTGTGTTCCTTATCAGGGAGTGAATTGACTTCCTTAAAGCCTTTGTTTAGTATTGCATTTGCAAGCCATCTCATTTTTTCCATACCTCATGCAATAACAATCATACGACCTCATTTTCTTTCTTTGGTCTTATACTGTACCATTCAGTATGTTTCCCTCCTTGTATTGCAGCAATAAGCACCAAAATCTCCATTATAGAGCAAATAAAGTAGTTCTTTTCTTTTTTCTCTGAGGTACAAAACAGTTATTACAGACTTGCAAATGTTTATTTTTAAGAGCAAAGTATTGTGCAAACTTCGCAATTTTGAATGTCAATAGATTTCCCTTCAGACACAGGGAATTTAACCAGGACTGAGTTGACCTTTGTGTCGCCTCATAATTTTGCAGGCAGAATTGATCCAGATAGCATTTGAGGGAACTTAAACTTCTGTGTCTTAAAACAATGAGAACACTTAACACTTTCCATTAGCAAATGAAGGAGCATAGAAAAAGGTAGGAAATTCATTGCCAGTGATTGTTCCGCGGTATATGGACTGTCCAATAGTAGTGATAGGGGAGGTAAGTAGGAGTGAAACAGATTGAAGTATTTTATTCCCTTTGAGAAAAATTGCACGTAATGAAGAAAAGAACTTGTCATACTGCACAGGATAATAAACCAATTTGGTCAGTAAGCTATCACAGGGGTACGGAGTACCCTTCTGGTACTGGCTGTACATTAATCACATACAATTGACCTCTACAATCAGGTAAAATTGACCTCTTAAATCAGGTCAAATGTTCCGTTTTGTACCAGCAAAGGTCATACATTAACCAAAGGACCTATTACTGTACAGTTATTACAGACTTGCAAATGAGTTAATTATCTCATCAAAGAGTTAAATATCTCCTAAGTTTACTTCTAGCCTCTCCATTATTAAAGCTCCTTTCACACCACACAGACGGTACTACAGTATACCACATTGTAAAAATGTCGACATCTCTTTCACACTACAGGGTGGCTTTTTCTTGATCTATCAGAAATATTCCATTCACCCATCAGTCACGTGATCTAACAGGATAGCGATCCTACCTCATCACTGGTATTACACAAAGTATTGCTTCTTGACAAGTGGGTTAAAGTTGAAATTATTTCAACTCAATTTAATCCTGTTGCATAGTATCGCACCTAGTGTGAAGGGTCTCTATGTGGAAACACTGTAAAACCAACTTTTTTAGCTCATCCTTTTACATCCTGTCATACCTTGTAAGAAAGGGGCTTAACACAAGTTCATACACAAACACATAAAACATTAAAAAAAAACATCTATCCACTGCAACTCCCAAACAAAGCTACTACACTAGCCAGTTTCAAGTTTAAGTTGCATCATATCCTGAGTACATCACATATGCAATTTCAAAGCTACGTACTGTAATCTGACCTCAACTTTCACTGAACTGAACAAATCACCACTGACCAATCAGAGTGAAGAGCTCTATCATTTGAATTTGCATCCTTAAAAGTGCAATATCCAACAATAAAAGTAGACAGTCTGAGTTCCTAAATTTACCTACATGTTTGGCATGATTCAACATCTTTACATTACAGTAGTAATACTGTACGTAATTTGTTTGTACCACAATGGCCATAGGACTGTATTACCCCATATGCACACAGGCCTTGATTTTAGGAAAATTTTACGGTTGTCCATTGGACAACCTGTCCGCCTGTTTTGGTTGTCCAAAAGAAAATTTTGTAACCCCACAAGCAGTCTGATGTTAACTTGTTGCGTGAACTTTGGTTGTCTGATGGACAACCAACCCACCATTTTTTGGTTGTCCGTCACAAATTTTGGTCGTCATGGGCGACAGGACAACTGTTAAAATCGAGCACAGCAGGGGTGCAGGAACCAGCTGGGGCTCCAATCAGGGGTCCAGGGAAAGACCCCTGGTGGGTATCAGGAAGCAAAACCCCATACCATTACACTATTAAAACGCAAAGAACTCATTATTTGACGAGAACGTATAATTTATAAGTTTTAAGACGGAATGAAGCCCACTTATGCCAACCAAATAAGTATTTTTGACTCTGTTTCCTTACTCTATGTCGTCAGTGGCATCATACATGTACCCTTTCAAAATATCTGACTATGATTATTAAGTAACAATGAAATTACTGTCACACCCTTTGACCAGGAAGAGACAAGAAATTAAATACAGTTATTTGTTTATACTGTACCCGAGTCAATTTCGGAAATGTTTGTTCATTTAACAAACTTAACACTAGGCATACACTGTAATGTCTTCCAAATGTAAGGAATCTGCCCAGTATGTATAGGACACAGGCTCCTATTGCATGGTGGGAAACTAAAGGCATATTACATCTCACAGTGCATGTATGTAACACAAAATTTTGTGACACGACAATAAAAATTGTCATTGGTGGCAGAGTGTTCTCACCACAGAATAACGTATTGTGCACATTACGAATTGCAACATACAGCAGTCCATTAAAGGTCTGTAAATATCACACCTGCCTATTAGATGTAAAAAGCAATAAAATTGTTGAAAATAGCTGCAAGTCCCATCACAATCCATCAAATATTGACCATTTTAAAAGGCAATTACTGTATTTGCACTTGCATTATGAATAAACATGAGCTACTGTTCATGTAAATTTGTGATGCGGAAAGGGGGGGGGGAACTCATGAGGTATGTGTGTAAATGTTATCCTTTGTTTAACTTTCATTCCAAGGACAGTTGTAATGTAATGTAATGTTGGCATGTCCTGAGGGGTTTATATTGGACATAACTTTGGACTACTTTGAAAATATCCACATTAATCCCAACTAGAAACTAGCAGGTACAGGTAGGTACTGTAATTAACAGATAATTTATAAAGGATTAATAAAAGAAATACAGACACTGTGCAGTACTCCACATCATAATTTTTGCATGTTCCTAAAAAGAAATCTCAGATACAGTAAAAAAATTTGAAGAGGTACAGTACATCTTGATAATGGTAATAGATATTCAAATAATTTCAACAGATTTTTCATCAGGGGATCTTAATTTATGTTGCTTAGTAAAACAACTGGTTACATTTGGTTACAAGTCACAGACCTTTTAGTATGGAACCTGAAGTGCAGTCCTTATTAAGTAATGCATCCGCCAAAGTAGACCTCATGCATATGATGTCACAGAGCAGAAAGTGTTCCCTCATTTCGAGAAAAAGTGGGTATCATTGCAAGTTACACCAACAAATGCAAACAGCTGATTTGTCAACCAATCTTATATATGCGTAATTCTACTATAAGCATGTGCGAAATCTTCGCCGTTCTTGCACATGTGCTTCACTGTTTTCCTCCAAATTGACGTCGCATGACGTCAATGCATAAGGTCTAGAGCCAGCATTTTCATAAATATTACCAACTACAGTCTACTTACAGTCATACATGAGTACTTGCAAAACCCTACACAAGTACAATAAAGAGCCCTGCATAAAGTATGACTAAACATCAATTAAGGTAATACAGTAATATTGTACTTACTGTAGAGTAAGACATGTCATTTCTAGTAAGAAATACTGGGTTAATATTAAATGCCCTGTTTACTAGAATATGTGAGGGAGCTGAGTAAATTTGATCACACACAATAAGCTGGTTACCACTCTGTGTATTACACTAGCACAGTATGTGTCACATCACAGGTCAGTGCAGTTAGTCCTGGCTTTTTTGGTTTTCATGTAGAAGCTTAGGAAGCCTCTGATGTTCTGCCAAAGACCAGTGCAAAAAGTTGGTAACTTAGTAAACTCATACCCTGTATGGGAATCTCCTAAGGCTAAGCATGCTTCTTACATCCAGTTCAGCACAACTGTTACTGTCAAAGAAATTGAAGGAAGGAAGAACGCTGACAAAGTGCACTGCTGTGTACAGTATTTAACCAGTGAACCCAGGAAAATAGTGATGGCAGACCACTTCCACCGTATCACAATATGCCAAATGATTTGTTTGTCTCCATATGTACCACATGCATTCAACTTATGAAGTTACATGTCATTTTAACCATTTCTAATATTATTTATTTCTAATATAATTTTAACAATTTCCACAACAAAGATAAGTCATGGTACCTTCAGAACTTCTCCTTTACAATATTCTGACTTTGAAAACTTGTAATTCCTCCCCCAACAAATGGGGCAAAGAGCAACAACCTAATGTCTGTATTACAAACCAGTGCTTTCTTGCCATACAGACAGCCAAATGAGTGGCTTCAGTCCAGGTAAAAGAATATCATTCTCCCTTACTTTAATTTCTATGGTGACTGTACATACAGTAAATCAAGCCATATGTAGAATCTGGAGGAGGGGTGAAGAGAATACACCCCATTTTTTGGAGATGATCCTATAGCCTTTCTCATTTTCACATGTATAGAACTTTTGCTTCAAGTACCCTTTCTTCCCAAACCTCAAACTTTTCCCACTGATCTCCATTATTGTATAACCAAAGACAAGTTGCACAATAAGACAATCTCTGCCAAATACAATATAAAATTACGACTCAGAATGCACAGATAATCACTACTACCAGTACAGTACTGTCAAGGAGAAACACCGACAGTACCAGCCACTTAGCAACACCAAGGGCACACAACACTGCTCAGCAGCTTATTACACTATTTACAATTCTGCACATTGCATTAATCAGGGATTGACCTACAGAGTAACACACTACCACAGCTGGCTCACTGGTTTGCTCACAGGCTATGCAGCCAGCTACTGTACTGTATGCTGGTTGATAAAGGTGGCCACAACTCCAGAGAACTGCAATTTTAATTCTGCTATTAGCATGGAAGTACTACCTCTGATCAGGGAGGTGTTAAGAAGATAAAGTGTAATGACCAAATCCATCAGGCAATGGGTACTTGAAAATGACTTAATTCCTTCAGGCATCAAAATTTGATCGACAGGTTTCTTTGTTCCTATTCTTAAGCCTCTGTTCACTAAACCCTCTTAATGATCTGCTCCTTTCTTACCCCAGTAATCTGAGAAACAGGCCATTGTTTAGACATGCTTTGAAGTGAGGTTTGCTTCTGCCAACGGCCAAGCTTTAGTCAAGATTTTCAGTAAAACAACTGTCATCAAACATTTAAATAATGTTCTTTCCTTGTGTCCCCATGATTTTAATATGTCATCTGCTTGAAACATTGTTCAAGACTACACATTTCTCTCAATTTGGCGAACTGCCCAATCAGTAGGAAACATACCGTAAAAGAAAGTTCTCAAGAAATTCTTCATGCAGGTTAACTGAAATGAGATTTATTGTGATGAACAAAGACCAAATGTTAAAATTTTACATTTCTGCAAGACGGCTGGCAATGAAAAGTTAACGAGTTCAATGGAAGGTGGTTGATATCACTTTCACTTGACAATGCATCACTGATCCTAGTTGATCTGAGATAAGATTTGGGGAGAAAAGCAAGATTACAATAGGATATGAGCATCGCTTCAAAGAGTCTATAGAATGTTGTATCTCCTTCCTAACACCTTCTTGGTCTGATGTAGTACTTGGACCATGCTGTAAGGGGAGAGGGTACCCTCTGTCGTGTACCCTCTGTCGTGTACCCACACAGAATGAAAAAGACTGCTGCAAACTCAAACTACAGTATTTCCTACTATATATTTAAAGGGAGAATGCAGTCACCCCAATAAAGAATTGTATATTAGACTATTCTATTTCCTGAATGGCTCTTTAGAATCATGTGACAGTAATTTTCTCACTCAATTGTAAAATTTACAAGGAGCAACTGCTTGGTTTACCTTGAATATGCAATATTTATGTCCTAAAATATTATGAAAGATACTTGGAAGAGAAATAGGAAGAAATTTGTGACATTTAGCTATTGCTTCAAAATAAGTTTGGGGCGACTGCTTTTGACCTTTAAAGTTGCCATTGCTTCTGCCTTCATTGAGACACATGCTTTTTATTGAATGGAAAAAAGTGAGGCATTTATGCAACGAGGCCTTACACCAGGTTAGGTGTCAAATCACCATGCAGGTCATGGCAAGGTGGCTTGATCATCTTAGAGCAGTTTTACAACATCAGTCTGGAAATTTCTTAAATGGTGACCTAGTACTGAGTGCAGTGTATGAAAATGGCAAACACAAAATGACAAATTATCTTACAAAAATTACCCTCTTCCCACAATAAAACTGGCCACAAAAACAATTAAAATAGCCCCAGTTGATCCCAAACATACCCTGGACAATATGTTTCTACATGTCATACATAAGTTAAACCAAACCATGTACACTTGTCCAGTTGTCGTGTTATTTTCCATTACTGAACATTCACATCGTGGTGGCAGAATCCCTGTTTTAACTCTATAGATGGTGACAATATTGCAGAAAAAGCAGAGCAGGATTACGTACTGTACAAATATAAGTTACATCCCTTTTGAACTGAAAATCCGAACACGCCAAATGAAAATTGGAAAATAGCAAACTTGAGCGGAAAAAGTAGACTTGTTCTGCCTAAACTGGAACAGTTGGCATTCCTGGCACATTACTATAAATACTTAGTCACGAATAAATGATGCAGAAAACTGTTTGTTACAATGGTAGAACAAGCCAAGTCTTGTTGGTGCCATTTAGTTGACATGTGCTGCCTTCCTCCACCCCTGTCCTCAGGCATAATACTTAACAGTGTCCTACAGTAGTTTGTAATTCCACACAGAACAGATCAGAGCTAGTGCAGGTAGGGCACCAGTGTGCCATGCATTGCATTTGCACGGCATGTATGCAAAGTGAATGCAAAGTTTATTGTGCATTCTTAAGTATGATTGTGTATTACATGTAGACAGCACTGAGCGACAAGAAGTCCCATAACCAGAGCGCAAGAAATTATAGCAGGTGCCTCTACTTCTTTTGAGAAATGCAGTAATTTATACAGAAAGGTACTGTATAAAGCTAATTGCAATGTTGATTTATATAAGTCATTCCCTTGTCAAATGGATCATTTATGGAAGTCCTCCATAATGCTATGGTTGTAACTGGACAAGAAAAACAAAGAGATAGTATGAAATTGGAAGAGCTGGCATCTCTACCAATATGAAAACCATACCTTGAAAGTCCATTCATGAAAAATTACTAACCCCTTCCCCCACCCCAAAAGAGAATAAAATCAAAACACAAAGTAAAATTGTCAGCGGTGTCAAGTTTTCAGTGAAGCAATCACATACAGGCACATATAATAAAATAAGAGTATCATTAATTGTACTTGCATAATGTGGTCATGAATTTAGAAACATACTTTGCTGTTAAGTTGACACATTAAACAAAATGTGGAATGTGTCCACTGAAAATATTTTACAAGACAATTTTTAATGTACTTAAATACAAATTTTTTCAAATCCCTGCCATTTTGACCAGTAGGCTAATACCAGACAACTCCTAAATGGCCTATAAAATTATGCTCATTGTATCTATATAACTTCCATGAAAATTAATTGAGCAAAGTTTGAAGAGAAAAAGTTTTAATGAGAACCATTCAGACAGACAGACAGACAGACAGACAGACAGATCTATTGAGTGACACAACTACATTTAACAACTGATATGAGCAAACAATGGCATTAAAAAAAAGATATGAATGAACTGGTTTTTAAAATGTTTTATAAAGTCATAAGTTTGTGGCATACAGTATGGACAAAATGTGATGGAAAGAAAAATGTGAATGACTACAAGTCTGAGCTGTGACTGCTTCAGTTTTATAGTACAGTGGGTCTATGGATTACAGACATATTCGAAATTTAAAGCATGCTTTCCTATTTAGACAGAGAAAATTGACAGTGGAGATTTAATATAGGCATTAAGATGATTCCAACTTATCTGTCGATCTGATATTCTTGTATATTAATTAAAGGGAAATATTGTGTTTGTTTTACAGAAAATTGTCAATTTTTAAACCTATATTAAGTTTATTAACAGATACAGAATAATAGACAATTCAAAATAAGGCAGTACGGTAGCCTTCTTTTCAAGAAATAAGGCTCTCATAGGAAGAAATTCGGTTATTTGTTGCACAAAAGTAATTTGCTCACCCAAACTTTCAAGAATTCAAATGATGCAACATCCATTACTCTTGTAATGCATAATATTTTGAGGAGATAAAGCTGTTGCTAGAGTTCATTGGTTAAACTGAATGGTTCAATAATGATTTAAGGTATTCTCTTCGTATGCCATGTTGGTTTATTTTAAACGCAATATTTCCCTTTAAAGCAATTGCACAATGCACTTTATGTATACAGAGCTGATGAGTATTTTATACACCAAACTGTTATGTCATTGTACTGTCAGATAATAGTAACTTAGGTAATCATTAGACCTGGCTGATTACTTTATGGATACTGTTGCAAAGATAACCAGCATCTGCAAATTTGATTAAAATTTTAAGATACAAGTTTTGGTAACCAAAAATGTATACTTCATCAGTCTCTTCAGTCCAACAATAATGGTTAAAATTCTAAAATACTGTATGTAAATGTTCATACTTAACACCCTTTAATTTGTTGATGAGAAACAGTTACATAATCTATGGCTAAATTCCTTGTTAAGAAGAATCACAACATTTTCTCTCATATTTGCCCTTGATTCCAGAAGGAAGCTTCCAGGAAAACTTCAGTTTTCACATTAAGTTACTTCACGCATGCAGTACTGTTCATCATGGATACGGTTTGTTTATAGTCCACTTCTCCCCACCATTTCCTTACAGAATTACTTCTTGTTGTCTGCAGTCCCACAGACAGCAATACTCTTATGCTCACATAATTTACAATGCTTCTGTGTGAGACATACACTGATTATCACCATAGAACATATAATGACCTAATAATGGAGAAATCACAGCCTGTATTATTGTACATGCAGGGATTGAAATAACAAATGTGTGAGATTTTAATGCTCTTAATGCATATTCACTATTCAAGAGCAAACAATCAAAATGATTGTAACTTTTACTTTACACAGTATGAATACAGCAGTACTGTAAGTGTAGCATACAGTCAAGTTATGTCAAATTTGCCACAAATTACAGCATTCTAATCTAATCATGCCATGAGTTACTGTAAACTTGCATGTACTGTATCATTATACATTTTTTGTATACATTTACTTTGATATCACATAACTGAAAGATTATAAAGGCAAGTACAGCAGAGATGCCAACATTAACATCCAGAAATCGGGGAGGTTTCACACAGAAATCAGGGAGATTTTTAGAATTACATGCAACTTAATAGGGGAAAGTCCTTCTTGAATCAGGGAGGTTGTCATATTTGTTAGTCGGAATGGACAGAAATCCATGAATTTTCAGGGAGCCTCCCTGAGAATCAGGGAGGATTGGCATCTCTGGTACAGTATTCACCTCTTTCCCTTTTCATTTAAATATCTGAAGCCAGTTGGCCACAAGACAACCACATTAAGGTTTATTTCACACATTTGGTACAGTCAAATTATGAACTTTCCACTGCTTTTCATTTCAGTAAATTTATTTCAAGCATACTTTGCTGATACTGTTAACACAAGATCAATGTAAAGTAACAGAAATTTACTAATATCGCAAGAGTTGTACAGTACATTTATATCAGGTACTGTGACCAAAAAAAAAAAAAATGGGAATATACAACATGAAATGTATTTTAATATATTCATGATATCCCACTGTTCCAGAATACAACTACAGCAGTGTCACTTCAGTCAAAAATATTGAAAGTACGCATCTGACACAAATACCAGGACACTTAATATTTAAGACTGAATGACTATTAATTCAATCTTCTATTAACATCTAAAGTTGCATATTCCTGACATTGTCTTTAAGATACTGGTTTTTTTTAAACAAAACCTTGAGTAGTTTTGATGTAGCCTGTATTAACATTGAAAATAAGAGAGAAAAATAACAAATATCTCAAAGCCTAACTAATACATAAGAACTGTAAAAGCAGGCAATATGAACCTTTTGTTTAATACTCATAACAGCTTTTAAGCCTGTTGAATCTTCAAATGCTGGACAAAACAAGTGACCTTGGCTGCAACTACTGTAGGTGGGTACAAAGGAAATAGCTATACCCTTTTGTCTCCTAACAGCAACTCACTGGACAAATCAATAAAGGTAATATATTTTCTTACCTCATAAAACTTAGATAGCCAGACTTCAAGCATCTCTTTTGGCTGTGAGAAGAATAAAATATGTAACAAAAAAGAAAATATGAAATTTCTGATGCTGTTGAATATCCTTACTTCTAGTACACTAAGCAGTGATAAGTCATGAAGTCTTGAGATATGGTAATAGACCTTATGCATATAATGTCATAGAACAAGGGCAGGGGTTAACACGTATCGTTACAACTTAATACACTAACACAAATGTAGACAGCTGACTTGTGTGCAGTCGGATGCATGTAAATTCTACTACTGTACACACACGTGCAAAGTCTATGTCATGCATATACTATTTTTCATTGTTTGCCTTCCAAAATAACCTCCACATAGAGTCAATTGATAAGGTCTATTGATTTTGATGCTAATCATAAATTCACCATTTTGTTTACAAGTTTAAGAACAGAATTACATTCTGTACAATATACACTGTACAGTGCTTCCTTTTTTGAAACACAACAATGCCACTAGGTAATATTTATGACTATTTTACTGTATATACGTACAGCAAAGGATGTATCCTCGCCAGGCCATGTTTATCCCAACCTATTTTTCATTGTCACAGTTCTACAGGGTGACCTCAATTTGTCCACATTGTACTGACTGAATCTACCATCATTACATTTAGACACCCTTAAAGAAAACCTTTTGTCCTTTTTCAAGTAGATATCAAAGTTTGTGGCTGCAGTTTAGTTGCATGATGAAACATATCAAACAATGTTAAATCCAATTAGTTGTACGTTTCACTCATATCAAACATATGGTACAGTAGGTTCCCTCATTTAAAAATTCCAATATTCAGTACCTTCACACATGTCTTTGTCAATGAGCAGTACGTTCTCACAAGTACAGTTGCATTTCCCTAGCCATAACTTGCCCGCTTGCCCTCAGTTAGCTCCTTTACAAAGGCACAGGAGCACTGGGCATGTACAACTCACACTAATTTTTGTTTGCTTCCACTTCACTTTTAAAATCCTGGCAGTGCAATTGTGCACATTTCATAACAATATACACACATTATCTTTTTAGACAGGCATACAGATAACTCATGCTGTCATGCACATTGTATGTAACATTAAAATTTGTTTATGGGGTAAAACCTACAAACTGCTAACAAATCTTTTTTAACTATTAAAAAATATGTTCTATTTATCAATCAGCAGAAATTTTTCTTTAACATAACATGCACAGCACTAATGAGCTTGATTACACTCATCCCCCACCCACCTCTCCCCCCCCCCCCAAAAAAAAAAAAAAAAAAAACTGTGAAGGATCTCAAATCTCAAAAGGCTATGTCAGGCTCTAATTGCAACTTGTTTTCCAACTTTTGTATGAATAAATGAAAAAAGAATTTATTGTACCTTCTCAAAGAGAGTCCCAAGGTTTGCTGTTATAAGCAACACTGAAGGTTCCATTTTTATGGAAGTGACCTTACGATTCACTGATGGCAAGGTTATGTAATTCTGGCATAGACTGCTACCTGCAATGTAAAAAGAAAGGAATATGGCAATCAGAAATTTGAAATAATCAGCACATAAAGCTTTGTGGCATTTAAATGGAAATCACTACTTAAGTTTCAGCAATAGTAGTATACTATTTATGCTATAATAATACAGCAGGATGTTTGTTATCAGCAAGCAGAATGTTAGTCTTTTGCTGGTTGTCCCACATGGTGGTGTCTACAGGTGACTGTAATGAGTTATTGAGATTGGAGTACTGTACTTATACCATAAGCCTACTGTATCATGTTTTTCATTATATACACAGTACACTGTATGTATATTTGAAACCAAAAAGTGGGGACTGAAGGCAGCACTGTAACTAATACCAAAATTATCCTAAACCATATCACTCTTGCAAAGGTCAAATTTTGACTCGAGATTTGGCAGTATTGTGAGGGTGTGGGGGGGGGGGGGTGAAGGCAGGTGAGCTGGTGGTAAATTTTGTGATACAGTAGTACTACTGTAAAGTATACTTCCTTGGTACTTTGAAGGGTTCAGACTCTAGAATGTTGCAGACTGAACAATATTTGAAAAAACAAAAATTAATACTGAACCACACTTCCCATTTTAAACAACAAAAACCCTGAGATTGTGAGAGTGACAGTTAATAAAGAGAGCATGTTTTGATGAATGTGGCTCAGATTGTGCATAGTGTCAAAGAGTAATTGACAGAGATTTTAAATAAATACAATATGACATTTGCAAATCTTGGTACTGTGAGATAAATGAATAACAGGTTAACTTTGAGTATGTTTTCATTATCACCTCTACCAAGGATGGCCATGTGCATACAGTAATACAGTAGCTACTCTACAACTTCAAAATGGAAGTTGTGTCACTGTCAGTTTCACAATGAACTAGGACCACCTAACCTACTGTAAACACAATGCCTACTGTATGAGACAATTTCTTACCATGGAACATGGACAAAAAAATAAGTTTTTCAAAGGTGATAAGTTCATTTATGAAGCTACAGTACTCCAATCTTTTAATGATGAATCTATTTCTGGCTAGAATTTGAGAAAAATCCTGCTGGATTTCTTCAAAGATTTGGCTGGAAACAGAACCCTATAATTTTTTTACACTGGGTAGTCTGGCTAGATTAGATATCAAGTGCACCTTTAGTTTACTTTAGACATCTACTGTAAGTCCACCCAATGAAAACAAGACATTATTAAAGCCAACTTTATCCTTCCCATTGCACTAGTACGGTAAGAACATGAGAAATGAACAAGAACACAAAACCTGCATTGAGGGTTGAAAGAATGTACTGTACAGTATACAGTAGTAAAAGGATTCTGCACTTACCTGTATCAAAGGAAACTACTGTATAACTCACATTTTTGGCAAGTGTTCTTTATGCCACTACCTTGTTCAACAGTTTTAATAGTGGCATAGTAAAATTAACTGACAGTACCTTTAGAGAGGACAGTTTTTAATTTGACTTACAACAAGCTCAGTGGACCTTAGACCTTCACCCAAATTCAAAAGGATTTTTCAACTCAATATGGAACATCAACATACCAAGACTGCTATGTCAGGAACTGTGTTATCTGTCTTACATACAGTGTGGTTACACAAGACTTTCACCCTTTACTCTTTGATTAGCTCCTACAGTAGATGACCATATAAACATGAATGCAAACAGTTGTACGTCCAGACTGTCATGACAGATTTTTTAATGACATAAATGTAAGTTTCAGAGATTGACTTAAGTGTTTTAAAACAATGGAAAATAGACAACGATGTGGCTCATAGTGTATACAGAGCTGTACCCATTGTGCTGCAACCTGCTCAAACTAACATGTGTCAGTAGATGTCAGACTTTCATTAGTATGACATACATTATGAAAAGGGCCAGTCACATTTGTACAGTATGACTATTCATGGAAGTAGGCCTAGAGAAGGCTAGGCTGAAGGATCTTTCCCAGAAAAAGTTATCGTCCATGTAAGAAAAAGTAAAAAGAGTTTTTTCCCAACATCAGATGTATTTTGATATACCTGTATTGTCTAACCATCTGGAAACTTCTGACAGCATCTGAAAGTCCTGACAGATAATGGAGGCTAGTTTAAATATGACCCCCTCTTCCTATAGATTGTGTACTGTATCTGCTTGAAGACCCATACATACTGTATTTATGTTAGACTGTGAGGCACAGGTACTGACTACTGGGTGAATTCAATAGCCTATCCTCAATGTATTGGTATTCATGTCTCAAAGTATTGCAACCGTTTGAAATCTCCCAGTTTGAACCTACGACTGCAGCCATGATTCCAGGTGTCTCAGTGGGAAATCTTTCAGGGTGAGGCATTCTGCAGTTGAAATCAGGCCCTGACTAGCCCGACTTTTGAATAATGTCACCCCACCATTTCCATAACTTGTAGTAAGGACTGTGTACAGCAGTCTCTCAGTGAACAACCAAACAGTCCCTTACTGAGGACTAAGTCTTCAGCTGAGCGAGGTCTAGGCTAGTTCTCAGTATTTAAGGACTGTATGGTCCTTTAGCCGAGAGCTCACTACCTATACACTGACCGTACTACAACCTAGGGAAATGGTAGGGTATTTGACTGACTGTATGATGGTGGAAACAGACTTTCTTCTCACAGCAGACTTGGGAACTAAAATCTTAATCTACTACCATGACATTTCTTCTCCAAATCTTACAGGAGTACCACAGTTATTTTTGATCACTGAGGTCTTCTGTAAATGGTAGAATATTTGAAATGAAATCAGCAACTTTTTTGTGCACTGTAGAGTTTAGTGCGTGGTTAAGGTAGTTTGTGTACATGGGTATGCTAATAAATGAGCCACATCAATACGTCATTATAAAATGCTTGCAGAGGCAACATGCCATGTGGATGTATTGGAACTACAGAGATCAAATGTTGTGTGTGAACTCACAATGTTATGCAAATGGCATGCAGATACTGTATCAACACAATTTTATATTTTCAAAGCTACGTTAGCTCTACTAAGTGGAAAAGTTGATGATTTCATTTCAAATTTTTGGACCTTTTAAGAGGTTTTAAAGTGATCAAAAACCAAGTCTGCAATACTAACTGTAGTGTCAGATTTGGATAGGAAAAGTTATGGTAGTAGATTAAGACTTTGGGTACTAGCTTTGCTATACTGTAGGAAGAAAATTTTGGCCAGCACTGTGCTGGTAAACCACAGATTTCCAAAGGGTAGTAGTAAAGACTGTGTATAGGGAGCAATCGGCAATCTGCTAAAGGCCTATACTAGCCTTGGGTGCCTACAGTAGGTCTACTGTAGGGCTCATGCACACTTCGTTCCTTGGACTAGGCCTAGGCTATGAAGTATCCAAATTTTGTTGCCGAAAGTATGGTGAATTCAAAATTTAAGGCACGTGAAGGCCGTCAAAAAATTTGGGGTTTTATTGAAAAAGAATTAAAATTTATGTTTTCATTAAGAAAAGTTAAAAAAATTTGGTTTTTTTTTGAAGAATCTGCCCTACTTAGGAGCACAACTAAGAAATTGGTTGGTGTGACTACATGGTCGTTGTTGGGGATTACATTCTTCACCTTACCAATTCATGCTCCCCAACGAAACCGAACAATCTTTTCTTACAAAATGTTTGCCACGACAGCGAAGCTGAACAATGAACCTTCAACCTCCCAAAATGTAGGAAAAAGAGAACAGAACTTCGCATCAATGCATATTCCTGTTTCTCGAGAATCATTTCCACATGGAAGAACAATAACTGTGGTACCTTTAATGCTGAATAAATCCAACATGTGGGCACCACTGAGAGATAGAACTAAAGGTGTACAGAAGTAGCGAAAATTTTTGAAAGTTACGTAGAAAGAACTGTTACAGAAAACACAACAAATTATCTTTAAACACCTTTTCAGATCATTTTAAATTTTGCTCAATAATCACTTGGCAGCATGCCGGGCCACTACTCACAGGTAGAAATGTTTTATTTTAGATTGGTTTTCAAAATGGGGGGAGGGGGCACAGTGGTCCGCACAAGGGGGACCCTGTGTGCCTCCACCTGGCTACAGGCCTGAGAATAGCATGCATCATCAGGCACTGCTGCAGTGATTGTTGCTACAGTATGTACACATACATGCACTTGTGCCCTAACCATAGTACTCATTTGAATAGGCTACATGTCAACACAACATAACAAGTTACAGGGCAAAGGAGGGCTAAAGCCCCTTAATATGCCTGCAGTCCAGACCCAAAACAAAACTCAAACCAAACCAAAACCCAACAAAAGCCCATCACAATCAAATTTTACTACAGTCTCAATAGAACTTGTCAATGTTTATCTTGAATCAATGGACTGAAGTGGAATTAACAACCCACTGGGGTAGACTGCAGTATTCCACTCATTGACAACTTAGGAGAGAAGCCGAACTTTTTAATGCCAAGCCTTGAGAATCACTTCACCAGTTTCTCACAATGGCCCTGAAAAGGAAATTAGCACACACCTTTAAGTAGTTACAATTAGACAGAAAATTCCTACTAGAAAGGAATTAGAATACCTGCAGCATATCCCTCCTAATCCTTTTTACTGTAACTCAAGAGTAAGTCCCATTCATTTGAGCCTATCATGATAAGGGAGATTAAGCAAGCACTAAATGGGAACAAGCCAAATGGTCCTCCTCTGAACCTGCTCTAAAAGAAACCTGTCTTTTCGTAAAACAGACTCCAACCCTGCACAGCATAATCAAGCCTAACCAACTGCTTGTACAAATTCAGCACAATGCTTTTACTAAAATTACTGAAATTCCTCTTGATCAATCGCAGCACTCTGTTACCCTTGCAGCAGCAGCAGCTGCAAATTGCCAAAAAGGCTTCAGATCATTTGTAATGACAACACCAAGATCTTTCTCCAAAGTCACATTACTCAAAAGAATACCAGCCAGGGTATAATCATAACTCAAATTTTTGGATCCAAAGTGAAGAACTTTGCATTTATCAGCAGTAAAAGACACTTGCCAAATCTGGGACCATGAAAATGATCTAAGTCCTTCTGCAACAGTGAAGCAGCATCCTCATCATTTACTGTACTCTCCTATATAGATTAATGTCATCAGGAAACTTACTAAATTTTACTCTATGTGACAGAGCTACAGTATTAATATTGTTGATGAAGATTAAGAAAGAATTGGTTCAAGAACAAAAGCCTGTGGTACTCCACTTGTGAATATTTTCCAAGATCAGAAATTACCATTGGCAACAACTCTCTGAGATCTACTGTACCACAAAGCCAAGGATTGATCCAGTCAGCACATCTGCCCTAGATACTGAACCTAACTCATGCAGTTTCACCATATAATGTACTGTTAGCAGTCTGCATTAGTGTCAAAGTTTTGTAGAGCAATTTCTGGTGTTATTTTGGCCAAATGGAATTCTGCATAGATGGTTTTGTGTACAAAAACTGCTATACATTTCAGAAACTGTGTAGCAATTGCACTCATTTGAGGAGCATTTTGCTATGAGATACCAGCAAATGCAGACACTGACTGTTAGTCTCCCTTATGGAATTTTATCAAGTGCTTTTTGAAAACAAAGTTAAATGACATCAACACTGTGACTAGAATCAAGAGATACTGTAGAGACATCCTCAAGAAAGTTCAGTAAATTAGTAACACAAGATCTATTAGGCAGGAAACCATGTTGCCTCAAAATCAGTAAACTATTAAATCTAAAAGATACTGAAGCAAACAATCCTTGACCACAGACTCCATGACTTTACACACTACACTGGTTAAATTAACAGGACTGTAACTGCAAGGCAACCTCCAATCCCTTTTCTTGAAAACACGAGTTACAGTACATTTGCAACCCATCAGTCAGCAGGAACGAAGCTTGAGTTCAGACATTTCTGAAAAATAGTGCAAAGAACTAACAGAATCTCAGAGCATTCATGCAGAATGGCAGGATGGATAACATCTGGTCTAGGGGATTTCCTAACCTTTGAACTCCTGAGTTTATTACAAACCAGTTTCTGAGAAAAAACAACATTGCAAACTGAGTTGTTGGGAGCTCTTCAAATTCCCATTACAGAATAATCCTTGGTAAAGACAGGAACAAAATTATCATTCAACAAATTAGCCACATCCTGATGGTCACTGATGAATGTACCTACTTCTAGTACCTTGGAGGGGGCCAAAACCCTCTTTAACTTTCTGCTTGAAACTGACATAAGCATGAAAAGATTTAGGATTTACCTTTATCTCCCTACCCAACTTCTTCTCAAACTTAGCTTTACAGATTGTCTTTAACAAAATCCTTCAGAGTTGCTGGTTCTTACAGCCTGCAAACTGTGCAAAGTCTGACCAACTCCTTCTTTCCCTCAATCCCTGTAGCCATGCCAACATTTAAGCTCTTTCCTAGCTGCTCTAAGGAATTCCCCGGAAACCACACTGGCCTAAGATTATGAAAATCTTTCTTAGGTGGAATAACAACTTACTGGTATCAAAAACCATGCCATGGAAATCATTGCTTTCTATTTAGCATACTGTATAACAGTGTGAAAGTCCTTGCAACAAGGTTTAGGAGCTTTTTAGACTGCTGACAAGCAAAACCAGATTGCTTGTAAAATCATTGCAAGGCAAGTGGACATGTTTAATACTACACTAAATGTGAGTATTCTTAAAATGATGATTTCTTGAACAATGAAAGTACACTATAAAGAATGTATACTGCATGCATCAATGAGCGAGGTTAGATGAGATGATTAGATGAGGTTTAACGTCCCAGTTTCCAACCAATTGGTTCAAGTCGAGACGACCACGGCCTTTTTTCCAGTTGTGGCTCACTGGCTTGTTTTCCCTACTCCACTGTTTATGCTGAGCACCAAGCACAAAGGCAGTAGGTTCCATTTTTAAAGTCTTTGGTATGACCCAGCCAGGATTTGAACCCTAGACCTTCCGACTGCAAGTCGGATGCTCTAACCACTTGACCATGCAGTCGGTCCATCAATGAGTGAGGAGTAAGTTGTACAAGTGGAGACCAGTCAAAAGTTTTTTTATTTCTAAGAGGTAGGCCTTAGCCTAGCCCAATTCTGCAACATTTTGGCATGTATTGCTGACCTAGTATTGGAAGCCCCTAATTGTAGGTCAGCAGCAGTGTTTCCGCTAAGCTGCTATGGCGCGACTTTGACGCAGTGATTTGAAAATTTAATGCACTGATATTTGTGGGAAAATGAAAAAAGAGGGTTTCAGATGCAGTGTGAACAATAACGCATGCCTTATGCATGCACCACAGTTCTTCTAACCTGACGTTTCTAGTGAGCCAGATTTTCTTAAATTGAGCATATTGACCCAATGGATATTTTCTTAGAGGAAACACTGGTCAGCAGATGGTGGACTAGGCCTACAGGGGTATCCAGTCAAAATGTCCCTTTACCAAAACGTCTCCCCTTTTTAGCAGCCAAAACGTCCACCGTGTTATTATATATGTAACACAAAAACGTCTACCTATCGAAATGATACTTATGATAAAACCTCTTTTAACTTCAAGAAAGTTTTAACTGTAATTTATTTATTGCTCGTACTTGGGGAATCATTAATAGTTTTTTGGTTCGGAACATTAATATCGCAACACAAAAAACTACTTAGCACCATGCTACCTGTAGCTACCCACTGTCACTTACATTCTCACTACCTGCATGTAGGCTATGCACAACATGTTCACTGTTTAATGTATTGCAGGGGTAAGCTGTTGAGGAAATGGCCATTGGTATATATATTTCATTTTCCAAGTGAAGAAACAGAAAACAGCCTTCAACTGATCTCTGATAGCAAGGGAAAGGCTGACTTACGGAATGACTATATTCGATCAGTGTTCACAATTGAGCAGACCCATGATATACCTAACAAAGGAACGTCACAGTTTCCTAAAATGGGTAAATTCAAGGTTACTAATGAAGGGGTAATTAAACTATTAAATGACCTTAATCCTGCAAAAGCAGCCGGTTTGGCCGCCCCTCTCGTGTTTTGAACCTACTTGCCAACAAGATTGTTCCAGTCCTGACTGAGATCTATAGCCTAATTGTTCTCTCAGAAGTGGAGAGTTACCAGAGTATTGGAAAAAGGCTAACATTTACCCCAATGTATAGGAAAGGGGAGAAAGTTGATCCCAAAAATTATCGGAGGGTGTCTTTAACCGGTATTATGTTGTAAGATCCTTGAGCATACTGTCCACAGCCACGTGATGCACCACCTTGATAACCATCAAATCTTGTCAGATTACCAACATGGTTTTAGAAAACGGAGATCCTGTGACACCCAACTTGTCTTAACAGTTGATGACTTGGCCGGTTCCCTGGATAAACGTAAACGCACCCCCTGTAATCACAGTTGTTGAGAACAAAACGGGCTGCACGTCTTTGAACATTCTCGAGTGTTGTTACTTTTTGATGTAAGGATCCCATATAGCCCCACAATATTCCAGCTTTGAGCGGACTATAGCGTTTTGTAGGCAGTTTCCTTGACACCTTTGCTACAAGAGTGGAGATTTCTTTGTAGTAACCCGAGCATTTTATTTGCTTATATGACTGATATGAACCAGGGGTCAAACAGCAACTTCCTTCCCACTACCATGCACGAATGAGCAGGGAAGGGGCACTAACAGACTAACTCATGGACGTAGAAGCTGTACTCGATCCATTGAGGTGGGGACTGTGCACTGTTTCGGAATGTTGTCCTGGGAGAAGAACCCAAGGGTATGGGGTTCCATCTCCTTTAGAAAGTATTTTATGCACTTGGTGCAATATTTGATCAAATTTTAAGCAATAAGACTGCAATTTTTGACATTTTACAGAGCGTTTTTGTCCTGGAAATGAGGGGGAAGGAGCCCACCACATTTTTGACGGTGTAGGCGTTAGTCAACCAACCCCCACCCCTTCGCCTCTTATGCCTCTCACTAATTGCATCTTTATACGTTTATCATGGATTCTACCACCTTTAGCCATCTGTTATTGAGAATCCTGCATTCTGATTGGTTAAACACTGATCTGCTTTTCCACAACATACGGTCAGTAAACCTATGTGACACTAGTGACACTGATAAAAATGAAGTTTTCACACATTTTCGGTGGTAGAAGAGGAATAAACCACATTTGTCTGACTGTTATTGTCTCATAACCGTTTGGACTCCCAATTTGCAAAATAACGGACTCAGTTTCGCCTCGTCCGCCAAATGCGAGCTTTTAAACGCTTACTGCTTGTGTATTTGCCCTTCAGTGTCCTGGGAATCCATTGGGCATGACGTCACATGAAATCCCTCTATGAGGGATTTCATGTGACGTCACACACAATGGATTCCCAGGCACTGAAGGGCAAAACGCACAAGTAGTAAGCGAATTTACAACTCACGCGCACGGCATAACCATTGATACTACTGTGACACAATGGATGCTTACCCTTCAATACAAAAAGGACGCACGATCTTGGGAGAAAAATAAAGTCAAAGAAAATGAGAACGCCAAAAATGCAGGTTCTGACACGGGGGGGGGAGGTAGGGTGAGGCTCGGAAGTCTTCAATGCCTCACCCCCCCCTAACAATAAACCTGGGTCCGACCCAGCATGCTTTGCCCACCCTGGCGCCGCCCCTGCACGTAAGAAATTAAACGCGCATATAAAAGTGCGTTACTCCGATAAAGATACCATACAAACTGACCAATGAATATAGACCTTATGCATATGATGTCACAAGGGAGAAAGTGCTCCCTCTTTTGGAGGAAAATGGCGGAAAAGCGCGTATCATGGCAAGTTACACCAATAAATGCAGACAGCTGATTTGTCAACCAATCGTATACGCACTTAAGTCTACTACACGTGAGCCGAAATCCACCCCGTTCGTGCACATGTGCTTCGTTGTTTTCACCCACTGAGCTATATAACTGGAGGACGCACCTCAATGCGGAATACGCCTCGAAATTGAAGCCGACTTGGGCGGTCACGTGACGTAGGTTAGCTTACTCAAGTCGATTCCACTGTCCCAGAGACGCGTATCTAGAAGTGAAAGTAATGTAACGCAGATTCATTGATATACACGCTAAAGCAATCCGTTGTTACTATACTCATTAGGTCTCTAGTGTTTGTTGTAATTAATAGGGAATCTTTACACTATGATTGTGTGATCAAAAGATTGTTTTTCACAAACTTTTCTTGATTTTAGGAGTGGTCCTGCCTATTCGAAGGACAGAGCGTGTGACCACATTTCGAATACGTCGAGACTCGTTGACTTTGAAACATTCGCGATAGCACCGTCACTAAACAGTAGGCTGTCCATACATGTGCACAGATGTTCTGCACAACGCCTTGAAAGTGTCCTTTTGACACAAAAACACCAAGGCGCATGAAGGAAAGCTAACCCACGCGTGCACATGCACGCTTGCATTTTGGCCAATGATGTGCCTCGAATCCTCCTACACGGTACGCGTTTGGTGCTCTGTATGTTATACGACTATTGTGATGTAAGCCTTTTCATGAAGTTGCTGAGGCGGCGCAATGGTGTGTACGCTGACGCGTGATAGCGCGCCAGTTAGTGTACAAGAGGCAGAAGAGACGCTAAGGCCCGCTACGGTGCGGTAGCATATACATGTACATCTTTGCATCAGCGCTAGATACGCGGTGGAATCGACTTAAGCAAACTAACCTACATCACGTGACCCTCCATGGTGGCTTAAAAAAAACCTTATTGTGGAATAATCCTTCCTAGCATATAGTTCAGTGTTTTCACCCAAAATGACGTCAGTGTGATGTCAATGCATAAGGTCTATAGAGGGGATTCACGGCGTCACGAGATCGCGCGTCTCTATGGTTTTTGAAGGGCAAGATCGCGCGTCTCTAGAGGTTTTGAAGGGCACACGTCCCTTGTGTCACAGTAGTATCTAGGCCTATAGTTTTGCTGTGCGTGTGTGCTGTAAATACATTGCAATCAGAACCGGAAGCTGGCGGGTACCGTAAAGCCGCAGTCACACTACAACGAATTCGGATCGGATTCCGATCCGATTTTTGCGAGTTTTTATTAAAATCTTCTCCATCTCTGGTCAGAGAGAGACCAAAATTTGCCAACCAGTGTAAATATATGATTTGCATCAGAGGTCTATGAAAATAAAATGTTAACTGATTTTTTCGTGACGTCACATCGACAAACAGCTTTTATCGGACACACGTAGTCCGATAAAATTAGCTGTCTGTCGATGTGACGTCACGAAATAATTCGTATAAATTTAATTTTCGTAGTCCTGCGATAAAACTCATATAATTACACAGGTTGGCAAATTTGGGGCTCTTTCCAACCCGAAATGGAGAAGATTTTAATAAAAACTCACAAAAATCGGATCGGAATCCGATCCGATTTTCCCAGTTTCCCCATAGTGTTCCCATTACAATAAAATTCCAGACTGCTACACCAGACTCGGAAGAAGCAAAAGGATGTATTGGGATGAGATCAGCAACTCCTTGATTGCCCTCTTGTTGCAAACTTTGCTTGTCTGCCATGGGCTACACCACTGGGCTAGCCTATGGCTATTAACTACCGTAGGCTAAACCATTAATCTCGAATGCTATAGGCTAGGCTACGGCTACTACTGGCCGAACTAGCCTACAGTCCCCCCATAGTAACTACGCCTAGGCTAACTGTAGTTAAGTGTTAAGTAACTTAGGCTTAAGTTAGTGTGCAGGCTAAGTTAAAAAGTGACATGACCCACCATAGAAGATAACCGTTAAAAGATACTCTTGCAAAGTTCATTCCATCGTTACACGATGACACGGTGACGACAGCTTCAGTCTGTATGCTACTTTTCTAGCACATATTTGGAAGGTTTCTTGTACACCGCACTAGCTACACTGCACTCTCTCAATCACAGTCAGACGTACGTTACCTACAGTCACTTTCAATCTTGCAGCACGGGCGATTAAATTATGTACAGGTATATATGTAGCTAGCATCTCTCAGTGTTGTATTTAGCAGTTCGGTGTACAACACAAGCTGCTTATCTGTATACTACACGTACGGGGTTATCTACTTCTACAATCACATATCATATACACTACACAAGAAGACCCGCCTACTTGACGTTCCGACGAATGTTGTTGATGTCCGTTCCACAAACCACAACATGAGATAGTTCATTAGAGTAATAGGTTACTTCCATGAACAATTTAGTATTCTAGGAGTATTATCAAGAATTTATTTATTCCTTTTCACCACCAAGCTTTAATTGGGAACCTAGATTCACATGTGCAATGATAATTTCGACTGTTGCAACTATTTACGGGGAGATATTGTTCAGTATCTTACAGTTCTACGTCAGAATTATTATCACTGGCCAATTCGTCAAATTGACGTCATATGGCAACTATCAGACAGAGTTGCTGGCTGCAGCAACCAGATTCTTATCTTGTGTACGTTGTGAATTTGATTGACTGGTTCAAGGATACAGGCATGTGGTGACGGATGCTAGCTAGTATTTGCAATTAGACGGTTGAGGGGCGACGTGTTTCTATAGAGGGATAATGGAACGGCGGGATGGGTGAGAAGGTGTTTTTCCGACAGGAAGACCAAGCTTCCTGACCGGAGGGGAGGGAAGGGGGTAAAAGCGACCCCGGAGCCCAGCCTGGGCGAAGCCAGTTTTTTTTTGGGGGGGGGGGGCAGTTTTTTTGGGGGGGGGGGCAGTTTTTTTTGGGGGGAAATTAGTCGAATCATCGTCCCCATTCTTGACAGCCGTCCTGAGGGAGGTCTATAAGGGGGTGTCCTCCCCTTGTGAAATATTTTTGCTGTCCTCACTGAAGGGCTTAGATGCAAATCATTGATGCTATATTAATTTTGCTTCTTTTTATACTAGATCCCAGTGTTCTCCACAGGGATTTTTTAGAGGGGTGGTACAAGCAACAGGCCCAAGTACGGCCAATCGGCGAATCAACGGTAATTTCACAGATTCCCAAACACTTTGTTTCAATTGTTCTGTTAATCTGTTTCGTCTTAGTTTCATTATCATAAAAAGATCACACTTGTGAAGCCAGTATTTCCCAATTACCACCCCCTACCCCCGCAGCCTCTCATCCCTTCTCTCGCCGCGTTTTTTTTTTTTTTTTTGCTGTCCTTCATTTTTCAACATCTGGCCTATGGCTTCCCCAAAATTTCTGTTGGGGAGCTGGCCTCGGTACAAGCAACAGGCCCAATTACGGCCAATCGGCGAATCAACGGTAATTTCACAGATTCCCAAACACTTTGTTTCAATTGTTCTGTTAATCTGTTTCGTCTTAGTTTCAGTATTATAAAAAGATCACACTTGTGAAGCCAGTATTTCCCAATTACCACCCCCTACCCCCGCAGGCACTCTGCCCCAGCAGCCTCTCATCCCTCCTCTCGCCGCGTTTTTTTTTTTTTTGCTGTCCCTCATTTTTCAACATCTGGCCCATCGCTTCCCCAAAATTTCTGTTGGGGAGCTGGCCTCTAATTCCCCCTCCTCCCTTCCCCTGCTGGCCACGCCACATGCCGAAGCCTATGTCTTCTAGGGTGGGGGTTGAGTCGGAGGGGATTTGAAGAAAACGTTTACTCCACCATTGCAGGGCATGTTTTGCATACATCCGTAGCCTGTATTAATTGATGTGCCAAGTGTTGCGTTGTGATTTTCTTCCGGGAATCTGCATTGTGAAACTGCAAAGCGCGAGGGGACTTTTGGGTAGACTACCCGTTACAAAGAATGTCAGTACTCATTTAGAGCGAAAATAGATGAACTGTCGGGCGGTTGGGCCCCATCGGGGATAACATACATTGTATGGAATCCATCCCGTCTGCCCGACGAAATCCAGGCTGTTGGGAACAGTACCGTATTTGCATAACTGTCTGCCAAGAAATAGACACCAAGTGCCCGACTCGGACACTTTGAAATAGAAGCCAGTTTTCAAGCTGGAACTGTGGTGCAATTCAACCTGGGTGCTTGTTGGTGATGGATTGTAGACATTCGTAGTTAGTTGCGTCCGGTCGCAGTGGGCCCGATTGTAGGTTAACCACGCAACACATTGACGGGGTTGATATGCATACAGTCCATATACTACTGTTCATCAACCACACATTTGGGTGACTGACTTTCTGTAACCGTCGACTGTTTTCGCTAACCCTCAGGCTGAATTCTTTGTTGGCCAATTCATAACAAAATGGGTCGCAGTTGGGTATGACAGCTGCGCACTGCCACGACTTTCCTCAACTACGACGCTACCCCAACCCTGCCTCTCTAGCTGACTCCTCTACCTAATATCAGTTTGTTATTTCCGATGTGGTCATGAAATAGACTATCGGATCGCAATCGGAATCGAAAGTCTGGCAGAGACAGTGGCGGAGCTAGGGAATTCGGTCAGATCCTGGGGCGAGAATGGCCTGTAGGGGCGCTTTGATATAGGTAGATTTCCTATGCCTCAACACGATCTATGTCATGGCTTTTCAACCTTTAACTTTTAGATTTCTTTCCCCACCTGGTAGAAAACTGCCTTCCCATTTCTCTTCCTCAAGAATTTCTATTAAAACATGTTTCCATTTTCAACAGCTTCCTTTCACGTAGGCTACTACTGTTAAGGTGACCAATATAATTCACTTATTGTTTGTGTTTTTGTCAGGTTAAGATTCAAGTTTTTTTGTAAAAAGGGACTTTCTTTGTGACGGGACAAAGATTAAATCTGCTAGAGCCAAAAAGCAAAAAGGGGGGAACAAAATTTGGGAAATTGAGTATAGTCAAATTATTGGGGGCCGGCCCCCGTTCCCTCCCCCGTTCCTAAGCCTATTATGTCTTCCCTAAAGTACACTATTATGTTCCTCCGTATATACCACTCTTAGTCTTATGCCTCACAACCATCGGCCTAATTTGAAACCCTTTCCGTTAAACAATGCTAATTCGTTATAAGCTCGCGAAAGTGCTGATTGTTTGCGAAGCATTTGCCAAATTTTGCAGTGGTAGTTCTGATATGAAAAAGCTGCACTATGTAGATAACAAAAACAAATTTGTTACCTGGTCAGCTGACCTGGAATGACATTCACTGTATCGTGTCCACTCTGTCTACCCAACGATATGGTCACATCTCAACTTGCTTTACCGTACTACTGGGTACAAGCACGCAATATTTAGCCAATATTTGAAAGAAAGGTTTAAAAATGGTTCCTTTTGAAGAAACGGGTCCTCCTTTAAAGCAAATACAGGTAGGCTGTCGGGGCAACTGTCCACCATAGGGGATTATACAAGCTTTATCATGTCTATTGCTACTCAACTACCTTGGCGCACCTGGAAATGACCTCTGCTCCAATTATGGTTTGGTCTATGGTAAAAAAAAATGGGAAACGCTCCAGACTGCTGAAGAATAACCTACTCTAAAACAGAAACATATCACTGCAGCTTTTCGTCTATCCAGGGAGCTGCCACTCTGCAGCTCCCTGGTCTATCATACATCGCCAGTACATGGGACAACTTTTTCTTACAGCAAATCGCTCTCAGGAACGTATAAAACACAGTTTCTCGTCTATCATGCATGATTCGCCAGTGTGGAAGATTATTTGGCATCCGAAACGCTCTAGAATGTGGAAAACACCACTACAAAATACAAAATCTTCACTCTAGTTCTTCGCGGTCTATATCATGCGTGGACGCCACATATAGTGGAAAGGACGTTAAACTGAAATCAGGGTTAATGGAGGTGGCCACCGTTGCCCCTTTAATCACCCACTGGCTCAATACTATTAGCGAACATTGGGCCATAGGTCATGTTTCGGAACTTTACAAAGGACAAACCATGTCAGTTATTACAACGCAGAGAACTGGTGTGCAAGAGAAATGATCACATAATCTGGTTTCAGTATCGTACATCAAAGGAAACCGGATCAATAGTATCCCGCGCAAGGTGCGCGGAAAATTGAAATATTCGAATAATGGTGCATAGCTAATTAGGTTATTATCCTAATATTCGTATGGAACGTGTTTGATATCAGCAATCTACAACAGTGGTGGTGCCAGGATTTGCCCTACAGGGGGCCAAGTTTCCCGACCGGGGGCCAGTAACCCGAAGTCCCAACAAAGGCGATGACGTATCAAAAGGATGTGGAACGCAAAATTTTCGGCGAGCGCGCCGAAAATTTTTTGGCTTTTTTTACAGCATTTGAAAATTTGGGAGGTTTATTTAAATAAACTTGAAAAGTTTGGATTTTTTAAGGAAAATTGGAAATTTTGGGGTCTTTATTGCAGAATCTGCCCTAATTATGAGCAACATCAAGCAGATCGTCGGGGCGATTGAAGGTCGTTGGGATTAAATATTTTATCGTACGGATTAAGGCTCCCCGACGAAATTGGAAAATTTCCCGACTGGGGACCATGTTCCCCCTTCTCCGTGGTAGCACCCCTTATATGCAGTGTCCGCATTGCTGAGGGGCAGGGCCACCTTTCACAGCTGCTGCTGACTGAGGTTAAAACAGAAATCCTGTCCTGATTTCTACCTACCAAAGTATAGAATCCGCAGGAAGAGTCTTATTTCAGGCTAATCTCTAATGTGGTTTTGAGAGGAAATTTCGTGCATTTGAAACTACTGATAAGCAGTGGCGTAGCTAGATATTTTTGTGGGGGGCAAAAGCAAAAATTTTCGACAGATTATTATCTGGGGACCTTTTTTTTCCGGGGGGGGGGGGGGGGACTTTTTTCCGGGCAATTTGAGACCGACTTTTGATTTTCACGTTGACATTTCGATGTGTAATTCTGCTTAAAAACACCACAAGTGTTGTAAGTGTTTCAAATGAATTGTTTTTAATTTATTTCCGACAGAGACTAGAAATTTCCGACAGAGGCCTTCGGAGCCTTTGTGGGGGGCGACCCTCCCCCTGCTCCCCCTCTGGCTACGCCACTGCTGATAAGATGTACCAAGGAAGCTGTTACAGAGGCATGTAACGTGGGTAATGATGCATGGTAAACTTGTCGTAGGCTACGTATAATGCTGGCCCATGGTTATACGAGTGTCCTAAAGACGTGTACGTGCTCTTACGTATTTGGTTTATTTTTGACATTGTTTCAATTATCATGATTTACTCGTTTTATTTTTGAATCCTTGTTAACGAAACATTCAGAAGGTGTTCAATATTTGCACGTTTCACTTGTGGGAAGGTTCATTTCTCACGAGTAGGAGCTACTGCTAGCCCCAAATTTTCTAAGCGCTTCACGCCGGGTACTGGAACCTATGGTAGTGCTTCGCCTATATCATTGCTCCCCAGTCGGCTCCAAAAAACCTGAGGTGAATTGCAAAGGGAAGATGGGGATGGGTGCAGTGAGAGTGTAAGGATTCCGATCTATGAATAGCTTTCGTCTTTTTTGTCTTGTTTATTATTACACGAACTTTGATCTTACGGACAATGGCTAGTCAATTGACACTTAAAACAATTAAGTTCCATGAAATGTTTTACCTTTATTTCTATAAGCAAGAAAATTACATCTAACAATCTTTAAATTCAATGTTTTCTTGGAGCTAGAACCCTACAACTTTCGTCTTTTCCCTTTGGAAAAAATATGTGATCATAGGTATAGCTGTAAGCTTCTTTCAAAGTTAACGCATGTAGGTAGACAAGGTGTTGCGGAGGGGTGGTATAGCTTTCCTTTGTGGGCCAGGGGACGAATCCCCCGGAAGCTCTGAAACATTTACACGATTGTGGGCACTATAGAATAAAGCATTTCATACAGTCTGCAAATGGCATCGGTATACGCTAAACAGGCCGTAAAATCGTAGTCTGTCTACATCTTTTTCAAAATGGCGTAATTCGGGCTAACAGCCGGTCGATTTCTTCACGATGCAGCGGGATTGATAGTGGGTTGGGTGGAGGGTCATAGAGTTTCTACAGAATTTTGCAGTAATTTCTAATTAGTATGCTTACTTTGTTCTATGGGAAGTAATGACAAGTTAACAAGAGTATAAGATGAATGCGCGCCTAAAATTAACACTTTTGAGGACATTTTAGTCATGTTTGTCTTCATTTTACATAGTAATTTCCTATCTACAAACAACACTGAATGCGTCCTAAACAGAACTAAAAATTGCAATCAAACCTTTTGTTGAATTTTTAATTGGACATATAGGACCTATGAAGGAAACGCACTTTCAAGTGTTTGCAGTACACACAAAACGCTCCGACTTCACGATTTGAGTAAGTGGAAAGCCAGCCCACACCGCACATACCCGCAGAGCTGCCGACAGCCGACCCGGGCCCGGTACAAAATTTCATTGCGGGCCCCCTCTCACCAAAGTAAGTGTAGTGTTCACGAGGAAAATAATTCGATATGATATAATATATTTTATGACCAATTGGCCCGGGCCCCCAAATTGTCCCGGGCCCTGGGACATTTGTTCCCCCTGTCGGCGGCCCTGCAGACCCGACTACAACCCGACGGCGCGAACGAATCGCGTGGGAGACGGGCCAGTTAAGCAGGCCCGTATGCAGCTTCGTCAAAGGGTGGGTTCGATATTTTGGAAGGTGTGGCCCAATCGGTTTACCACGTTTTGGAAGCCACCTGCTTTTGTGTGGTAGGGAAATGATCATAAGGGGGGGGGGAAGCTGGGGAGCTGAGCTAATATTGACACCATGAGAGGTCGTCTGTGGTTGACAAGTATAGCCCACAAAGGAAATTTTTACCAATCATGCCTTCTAGCTTGCCAAATGGGGGACTTTTAAACTGCTTCCAGAGACTCGGATTCGTTAGACTATTGTGTGAGATACCAAGTTTCAAAATACACACTTTCCAAGAAGGGTGCAGTCGAAACTTTCATTTCTTACAAGCGTTCAATGTGTTATCAAAGTGAAACAACAGATAATCACGGAAATCACGAACCATTCGCGGTTCTATGCCCTGTAAAATGATTATTAACATCGAAAGCTTTAATGGAGGTAAGAATTTTTAAACATAAAATCTCAAAATAAAAAATGTGTAAAAGTGACCTTAAAGGCTCTGTAATTACACCCCAGACAGTAAAATTCTCCTTCCTAAGTTTACTTTTAGCCCCTCCTTCAATTAAAACAAAAAATACCTGTCTATAGTACACCTCCAAATCCAGAGGCACAGTTACCTTCGTAGCAGGTGCCGAATATGTACTCCTAAAAAGGAGTCATATCAGAATATTTTCTGTCGCTCTTGGGTCATGGGGGAGGAGGGAGGGGGTTGAGCCTCCAACTCTCTCTCCGTGAATTCGCGCCTGACAAGACATTTAAGAAGTATACCATATTTGTCAGTCTCAGGCTGGAGGGTCATGTTGGCTAAAAAAAGGTCATAGGTTATCTACATGCCAAGCCTCGCTCCGCTCAGATAGCATAAGCGTACGAGGAGGGGGAAGTGAGGAAGGGGGCAGAGGCATATGCCCTACCAATTCGGGGGAAAATGGTGGATAAATCCGGGCAAATGAGACAGTCAAGAAAATAAATTATGCCCTTTTTCATTCGGGTTACTTGGTCCAAAATTCTAAATTCGGGTAAAAATTATCATCCCCCCCCCCAGAAATATGTCAGATAGTGGCACGGAAATATTTCCACGCTCTCCCCCAAACAATGCACTTCTTAAGGATGATAAATCTTTCAAGGACCTACCATTGTCAGCAGGTGGGCACGGCACTGGGTTTAGAATATTATAGAAATATGGCTAGAAACTGAGCCGTAAAACCTCATCTAACTCTTACTCTATAAAAATATGCCACAACTGCGGCACTTGTGTCCATCTGCTTTATGTACATCCAATGCCATTTGAAAATGATTAAATGCTATATTTTAATGCCATTTATATTGTCAATATCCAGAGCTTCCAGGGAATTCCCCTGGGGACATTGCTCTTGAAAACTCCTAAGCCCATAGCCTCGGATGGAGAGGTCTTTTCAAAATGAGACCCCAAGATGAAAACCTCTCCGTGCCATGCGCTTTTTTCCCTATTCCTTGGCTCTGGTGATTATTCTGATGAAAAAATGGCCCCGTCCAAAAAAAAAAAAATGAACCTTATAAATGGCATGAATAGAAGGACTGATTTTCCTATGTTTTAAGAAAGTAATGTTGGGCATGATTTTATTATTTGAACTGCAAATACTCTCAATCATGTTTTACTGTGCTAAATCGATTGATAACGTACGGACCATGGATATTGACGGGTAGGTTTGACCGAACCCTCCTTGCGCCGAAGCGTCCACGTAGTCAGGGGGTCATTCACCCCCCTATGTATATGAAGGAGCTTTGCCTAATAGGTCATTGCTTTCCAACCGGGCATAATAATGAGCTTACAAAATACACGGAGTGACCTTTATTTCGGCCTCTCAGTCCCAAGAAAGATCTTGAGGAATGCGCAAAATAATTTTTGCGAAAATATCCTGCTCCCGTCCGCGATAATTGTCAACATGAACAAGAAAAATAAGTCTATGCAGATCCCAAAACATTTGAAAAGAGCCTTCTGGTTAAACGTGATCTGATGCGCAGCTTCCTTTTTGCTTTCCTTCATGGTGACCACCTTCAAGGGTTCATATATATATATATATATATATATATATATATATATATATATATATATATATATATATATATATATATATATATATTATATATATATATATATATATATATATATATATATATATATATATATTATATACATACATACAAACATACACACATACATACATAAATACATACATACATACATACATACATATACATATATATGTACATCTATATACATATATATATTTATATATATATATATATATATATATATATATATATATATATATATATATATATATTAATTACGTCAATATGAATAAATCCTTCATGATGGGAAGGAAGCAGAACAAAAAATCCTCACGGTCTTGACGAAGTGCACTACTCCCCAGTGCAATACCAGAAAAAAGAAAGGAAAAAAACAAACAAACAAAAGCTTAACAAGATAATCTTTATTATATTTTATGATAACACATCTCGTCCGGCTTAGCCCTAGAATGCCTCCTTACATTTAAGTATACCGTTCAAAGTGGTAAACGACGGTGTTGCCCCAACTTTTCCCCAAATAAATAAAGCACTTGTTCAAAAGTACACGTAGATGAAGGCGCCTTGATCGATTAGAAAGAGCTTATGATAAGTTTATTAGACTTTGGATAACTATACTAAATTGCCTATCAAAGGTATTTTTCAGTGCCTTTCGCCCTCACTCGTATCAAGTTAGTAGGCGTGCCATTTTTACTTTTCGACATCTTTTATGACATTGTTCCAAAGCCTAATGCAGTCCCTTCCATCATTGATCTAGTCTCCTCGTCACAATTCTCATGCACCATCGAATCGATCGGCTTTAGTCTGGGTCAGGCTAAAGACCCTTTTCCAAATAGCAATTACAAAGAATTGTGGGATAGAGTTTGGTATGCGTCGTTTTTCGCCACAGTAATATGCCACTGACAAAAACGACGCATACCAAACTCTATCCCACAATCCTTTGTAATTTTTATTTGGAAAAGGGTCTATGGTAAAAGTATCTATCATATTTTTGTTATAATCAGTTCACAGAGATCAAATTCACTTGAAAATATCTTAAATCGTCCCTGAACCAGTAGGAGATCTGTGTGAAAAGTTTGAGTGTGTGCGTGCGTGTGCGTGCGTATGTGTGAGTGGGGGGAGATAAATGGGCCCTTGAGGCAAAAGTCAATGTGCGAAAAAGTGAGTCATTGGTAGCATTTCTAAAAAGTGGGGGATATTTACCCCCTCCCATCATCCGGGATTTCCGCCTATGCCCTGAACACACATTAAGGGTCGAAGAAGGACCCATTAATAATTCCATTTCTGTCCTCCAATGGTTTCTACCAAGCAGCGTACAAAGACGAGCATTTGGCTCAGGGCACCAGCCTTTGGGAGTGCAATACCACAGCTAACAAATTCAAGAAATGGCAGGAATTTCTAAACTATATAATGTAGTGATTGCAGAAAGGGGGAGGGGGTTGGGATACACGTTCCCCCTTCTACCGTTTCCATGTTTTTTAGAAGTAAAGCCAAAAGGGGTTTAGACGATGGCTTTCTACAGGGGTAGGGTGAGGTTTGCTTTCGACCGATTAATGGATTTGTTTGGATCATTCCCTATCACAAGTCTCTCACGGCAAACTATCAAAATTTTCAAATCCAGTTCGAAGACTATCAAACTGTTGCCTGCTTCGTGCGCTTTCAGTTTCCATTTCTGCAGTGTTTATTATCAATACCGTTCAAACATATTCACATTGTTCAGTTGTGAGAGTTTTACAATTAGGCCGATTTTTCTTGTGCACAGTACGGTAACCGTGATTTAGGAAAAGCATTTCTTCAAAAGACAATGGCTTCCCGACATTGTAGCAGGCCCGTAACCAGACTTGGATAGCGCGAGGGGGGGGGGGGGCAAACCAAACTCAGAGGGGACGCTAAGTGTAAGTTATTGTACAGGGGCCTGGCTATGCCCGCAGAGCAGGGGGCCAAACCAAGGAGCAGGGGTGGTGGTCCGCAATGCCCCCCCCCCTTGGTTACGGGCCTGTTTTGAAGTAATGATCACTTACTGACACAGAAATTTCCTCTATTTGTGATAACTGTCCAAACAACATAAAAAGAATCTCCCACCAAACAGAATAGTTTACCAAGTCTAGGAGGGAGAGGGAAACATCATTTAACCAGGAACCTAACTTCTGGGAGGGTTAGGTCCCTGGTTGAATGTATCCAAAACAATATTTTCAGCCGACGCTAATTCACTTTAAGTAAAACGATGTGATCGTAAATTTCCCGACATTTTTTGGCCAAAAATTAAAGGTTTTTTTTCTGACAAAGAGAATTGCGAACATAAGTAGCAAGTTTTCCCGACAGACGGCACTTTGAAAATTTCTGGGGGCCGGGGGTGGACGTAACACCCTCCACAATCCCGGTAGTGACACCCATCATTGCATTAAAAAAGCGATTACGCCTCAAAAGGATTTGCGTGAATTCACTCCATGAACCACTTTATTTATTCAAACGGGGATCTTATAGCCAAAATAAAGCATATTCCGATACCTTGTTGTTGATGAACTCAAAGCAAATTGAACAGAATACTCATGGTCATTACAAATAACACGGGACTCGACCTCCTCATAAAGATCAAACGCCGACTGAAACGTATTAGTGAAATTCTACAATGACCCAAGTGCCTCAAAAGTTCTCAATAGTGGGGGGGGGGGGGCATGACCTTGACCAGAACTTCTGCAAGTGAGAATCGCGAAGCCCTTAAGGGAGGGGTTCGGTGCTCACTTAAGAGCCCTAGAAAATTTTGGAGGCCAGATGATGTGTGGTGTAATCTGAGAAATTTTTCCCACGATTTTAATCCATTTCATGGCTATTTTCACGACTTTCGAGTGGATACCATTGTTTCACTGAGCCATATTCAAGCTAGAGAATCCAACACTTACCTACTATTTACTAAAAGGTTCTGGACAAAGTGGAGTAGGGGAAAATCCCCTCTACTTTCAGAAGTGGGGGACATTTCCCCCAGTCTCCCACCTGATGACACCCATACAATAATCTTAAGTTACTTAATTTCCCCATGGATCATTTTTCAATAGCCATTTCAAAGAATTATGAGAGAGAGCTTTGGTGTGTCGATTTTGTCGATGACATTTTTTCTGTGGCCAAAATTAATCGAAGCGTACCAAAATTCTGTTCCACTATTTGGAAAACGGTCTACGGTTAAAGCTGCAGGTCAACTTGAGAACTTACCCGGCTATAACATGCTTGTAAGAAGCATAATATTGTCCCCTGCCCTCGATTTAATTGTAACAACCCTTGCGACAGGAGCAGATGTCAGACCCGCAGTTTCATGAATCGTAGCAAATCTCTTTTCACAAAAGACAAAATATGTTCTCCGCGACCTCTCTGCACTGTGACAACACAGTAAGCTATTTATTATCTTCCTAGTCGTTCCTCTGTACTTTTCATTGAAATCTGATGAGGCATTCCGCTAGTACGATTTAACAATTACGAGAGCAGTATTCTATTAGCGTTACAGTTTAATCCACGGTCACCATCTTTCAAGCCTGAGGTTCTCTACAATAGAAGGCAACTAATTCCAATCCCATGTAAATAGAATACTTAGAGAGATTGAATTGTTGGTGTTAATGGACACGAACAAAGCTGATTCATTTAATAAAGCCCAGTCTTAAACGACTGTTAACAGTTACAGGTGTCAAGTACGTAATTCATGTTTTGTGCTATTCAGTACTGTAACTCTTCAAGAGTGCAGTTTCTTTCCTATGGGGAGAACCCCTCATCATGGGTAACTTTTGGCTTTCGTGCTCTGGCACCCCGACAACCGAGGACATTTAAAAAAAGGTGCGTTCTTTAAAAGAATGTGCGTACATGTGTGTGTAGTGCGTAGGCTTTACTAATACATTTTAAAACATTGTAACGTTGTAACATTCCATTGTCGGAATGTTGTGCCACGCTTGCATACCCTAACGAGACTCAAATTCAACCGACGCTTAGAACAAATGGTACCGATTACCTTCCTAAAAACCCATCCCATGTTTGAAGCAGTAATGTGTTCTTGCAAAGATCACTGGCATTCTACCAGGGAGCTGACAACTCCCTGATTCAACTTCACGAGACACCAAATGTTGAGGTGGCGCTATCGTCTTTTAGTTGTAATTGAACTAGAGAAGTGGCTAGAGAACGCCCTCAACTTTGCTTTAGTGAGAAACAAAAAGTAACCAAAAGATTAGAGTCACGCTTTCATAGACGCTGGTCATCGAGAAACATACCCCACTGAGTCAAGTGCCTGAGTAAGCCCAATGCGCGCAGGCTATTTAGTTCGCTTCTGCCCACATCTGAAAGGACGTTCCCTGTAAATAGATGAACGAGCCTGTCGTCATCGTGAACGACTCTGATCTTTAGCAAGCCTGCAGGGAGGGAGGAAGTGACACGGCCCCTGGACCACAGTTGATGTGCCAAACCTTGCACAGAGGCCGAGTGATGGCGTATGCTACTGACTCACTGTAACATTTAAGAATACGGATTGATTATATAGAGTCACCCACAGCGCCATAGTAACGTTATTATTTGTATTTTGCTGTCAAAATTTCATTCCACGAGAAAGGTTTAGGTGCTTGTATATATTGTCTCTGTTTGTGATTCAAACTTTGTGACTTCTCTCTGTGGCGTTTCTCGAAAATTTAAACAATAAAATAATGTTTTATATAATTTTCTACATTTTCAGCCACTAATTTAGTTGACAGAACAGCAAAACAGAAACGTCATATCTTTTTTATCAAGTACTAGCCAATCAGTTTACTTGTCTGTTTGTTTTGTTTTGTTGTTGGTATACTATTGTTCGCAGTGATACAGCTTTGCCGTCATGGAGCAACCGCTTTGTATAAGTTGTTTTTCAGGTCGGTAGGAGTAGTAATCCTTTGGGCACTTTTGTTGTTGTTACAATAGCCGCATCTCCTTTCAATGGAGCTTGTCAGAAACCTTCAAACACTATTCAAGCGTTGAAGTGTTAATGGCAGTTCTTGTTCTTGACATCGTTATAGCTCTATGTGGCTTTCTGCGAAAGAGGCTTTTCTAAAAGCAATAAAAGTATATGCACTAGTGAAATTATCATCAGGCTTACGTAAGGTTAAGCCATCGACTTTTGCTCTCAACTAGTGATACATGCGTAGGCACGTAACCGTGCAAGGGGAAGGTCTGGGGTGCAACCACCCTTGTACTCTCCTTGTACCTATCCATGACCCAACTGTGATAAAGAGGTACAGTGACCGCCCAAAATGTCACATTTTGGGGTTTCCCCAACTGAGACATTTTCCGTGACACCCACCAGGGGCCATGGGTTGGTGTTATCTGAATCCCCTCCAGGACAAAACCATGGCTACGCCCCTGTACTGTATATGCTATATACTTCAAGGCTTCCACTTGTACTAGTATCGCAGCACTTTTCCAGGGAGATGTCATTTCAATGGATACTAATTCTTACACAGAATGTACTAAAGAAACTGGCCGGAAGCTGCTTTCGTATGTGTAGACAGCTCCTTATTGCAATTGAATCAAAAAGCTTGGTCATTCTCGGTTGCTAGGTAATGAATGGTTTCTTTACCAGTTTTTTTTGTGTATCTTTGATGGATTAAGAAAAACTTGACAAAGTTTGCATTGTAAGGACACCCACACCTGACTTCGCATGAAATACAATCTCTCTTAGGCCATTTTTGGATGTGGGTGGCGTGGTTCACTTTTGCAGAGTGCCTGGATGATATGAGGCCTGGATTAAGTGTTTCCTAAATCCCCAAGCTATGTTTGAAGAATACCAACTTCCTCGCCCTCTTTTCTTTTCAATTCACTGTCAGTATTTATAATTCGTATTGGGCAGTTTACATCACCCCTGCATGTTTGCCAAGACCATTCACCGAGGGGAAGCCGGGGGCGGAGCCCCCTGGTAAATTGCAGAAATATTTGTCCCCCAGAAAAGTACTCATTTATCATTGCCATAATCTATTTTAATATATCTCGCCCCCTCAAAACATACTTCGCCCCTGGAAGCTATCCCACCCCCTTAAGTACCTTCTCTAGCTACCTAGCATTTTCCCCCATGTGTGCCATTCTCCCACATCCCTCCTACCACCAACCCGATGACTTTATTCTCAGAAGGGATGATCTGCATTGTAATACCTCCAGTTGGGTACATCCTTCACTAAAAATGTGATCCGGAGTAAAACATTCCTCCCATTATATGCCCACCCTGCCAGCAGAAGACTGAAACCTAAAATTCCAAAACGCTAAAGTAAGATTCGGGGAAACTATTAAATCGGCATTTCTGTACTTCTTTTTATACGTTCATATTAATTGAAACCTTCTTTGAATTGGGATATGGGGTAAAATATATTTGCATAAAGAGCGGATGCTGTGTTACGGTAACTCTTTTCTCGCAATTTTTTTTTTTCTCTTTTCTGGCAAATTTGTGGCTACGCGCCTGGGATTATTGGTGTGCAATGAACTTTTCATTACTCAGGCGAAGCTAGTTGTATCACCGCTAAATGTTTTATTTATTACATCTAGCGTTAAAGTCGTGTAACATTTACGGTGAGTCCGATTTATTACATTTAGCGTTGATTTTATAACATTTCGGTTGGTATTACATTGAGCGTTGTTATAGCATTTAGAGGTGATACACCAGGAAGGTAGTATTTTCTCAACTTCAGTAGCGTGTGTAAAGGAGGGGCACAGCCCCCGCCTCGATGGCCAGTCGGGGGAAAATTACAGTTGAGGGATTTAAGGTAAAGGGTAAGGGAGAGAGAGAAAAAGATTGAAAAGACAGAAAGGGATTGAAGAGGCAGGAGAAGTATACCCAAAATGAATTACATATAGCCGAGTCATATCGTTAAGTAGTTAATTCTTAACTTTTCTGTACAGCACTGAGTAAAGTTCCTCGTCTCCGCCTGTTGATTATCAGTTAGTATCGATGTCCCGTCCATGACCTTAGCACTAGTAATTTTCTTTTGCGCTTCTCGCTGGTTTCGGTAGCCGGTAGTAGCAGTCTATATTGTCAGGGAATGTAGGATAAAAGCATAACTGTTGTGAAAAACTGAAATTTTCAAGATGGTGGAGAGTGCGATTTCATGTATTACGACTTGTTTATAATGACAAATATCTACCATACGGGCGTGCTGTACATGACAGTCTTCTGCCACTCCTTTTTGTCCCTGACTTTGATGGTGACCCTTAATTTGCGCCTAACCTAGAGTCTGTACCGCTCTGATTCCACACCCGCCCTCCGAGTGATTAATTCCATGGTAAAATAAGTAAAGATCTTATTACAGAGGAGCAGGGTTCACTAGATCGAATTAGGTTCACTAGATCGAAGGTTCAATACAGACCGAAGATCTTAACTCTAAACGTGGTCCTAACCCTCACCCTAATCCTAACCCAAACTCTAATCCTACTTGAGGCTAATCCTTGTCCTAATCCTCAACTCAGTTCTATATCTGACCGGAATCCTATACCTACATCTAAGGCGAAGAAGGAGCGGATCTTCGGTGTAACGAACCCTCGATCTAGTGAACCCTTCGGTCTAGTGAACAGGTGAGCATCCCCTTCACAGAGGACAGAAAATAAAATTCTCTACAGAGACCAGGTAGACACATAATTGTAGTGGCAAGTTTGTATACTGGATATTTAGAATGCCATTTCCTACAATCTTGGGATTTGGGGATTCAAGATTTTCTCCCTGTAGTTGGTGACGACAGCCTTGTAGGGTTCACAGGTTAAAGAATATTACTAGCAAAACTGTAGTGACAAATTTGTCTAAGTGGCTGAGAATACAGTTTCCTGAAGTCTGGGGCGTATGGGATTCGGAATATTTCCTCATATTGACGAACTACGAATGGTATACTAGACACATTCCAGTCAGTTGTGGGGGGACATGTGGAATGCCAAATTTTCTGACCTCAATCCTTACCTCGGTAGTACTGAGGTCAGCTCTGGTCCCGTACAGCCCACTTTTTAGGAATCACTCCTTTGACAAATTCTTGAACCCGCCACCATATAAGGATTATTGTCGGCCCACTTGCTGTTTGGAATACGTGCAAAATGTGTCTCAGTTGTGTACTTAATGACCAGTGATACGAGGTGCAATGAAATTAATTTGTAGAGTACCTTCTTTTCCCTGCCCCTGCGTCAATGCCTCTTGCTGTCTTTGAACCCTAACGCCGCCTTAACCCTCCCACTATGGGTTTTCTTTGTGCACAAATTAGGTTAATGCACCCGAAAAAGCCCTTCTGTTAAAGAGTGTAGCGTGCTGAAGTAGTAAACGTGTAAATTATCGTACCCATTATATTCACCTAGGACGAGCAAACATGCTCTTCTATTGGGCAAAATACAATATATCAAGAATTGTTTATTTTATGTGTACGTTTTCGAAGTCCTTAAGCTGGCCTCTAACTAGCCTGCACTTTTAGTCATTAACTTCGAATTGAAAAAAATCTGAAACGAAATAGAACCTGATCAATAAAGCCTTTGGGACCATTTCCGGCCATTTTATCAAGTTATATTGCAGGAGCTTCCGGGAGAATGCCCCGATTTATGAACTGCGTTGGGGGGGGGGGGGGGGAGACACCCAAGATTCCAACCAAGGTAAACACAGAAAGTCGGCGTAAGAGTGCATATGGGTATCTATGATACTCTTCTCCCAGAACTCTTAAAAAGAATAAGTACTCCTGAAGTTTTAGATACAAGTTAACACTTACCGGTAATCTAGAAATTGCCTTTTTTGTATAATTGTTCAAGAAAAGGATAATTTCTACATTATTTATGTGTAATTTTACTTTATTGCACAAGATTGTGTAATAATGTTTACAGTAATTATGTGTAAATTTTTGCTTGAAAGTTTTGGAGTTCTTATTTTAGTGATGATAGTATGCCTATCGATTCGGGCTGATGGTCTGTTGGTGACGAAGACCATCTTGCTCATTGCAGAATATCAAAGGTTAGTGTCAACAACCACATGACATCTCTGCTATTCGCTATTTTTCTTAATTTGAGTGTTGACTATGTCCCTTTACTATTTACCTCCCCTTTACCGTCATTTCCCTTAGCCTTTTCCACCAAATGGCTGTGTAAAGGTGCGGTGTGTGTGTGTGTGTGTGGGGGGGGGGGGTTAGCCTCAATGCCTTGGTTCCAGTAGCGCATGCATTCCCACTCCGCCCGGGAATAAAATTAAGATCGTCCACATTTCATGGGTTCCTAATCAATAGTGGAGGAATCGCTCCCCACACCCTCAGCAGGCGCGGATCCAGACATTTCGAAGGGGAGGGGCCTGAAAGCCCTCTTGAATGTTCTCCTAGATTAACGTTACGCTATTTTTGCGTATTTGTTATCGTTAATGTGGCGAAAAGGGGGGACTGTGACCGGGAAAGACCCCCCCTTGGACCCGCGCCTGCTCAGAGCGTGTGGTTCAGAGCAACACACCCGTGGGGAACCTACAGTGACCACTCTCTGTTTCGAGTGGAATTCCACTCTGCCCGGAGTGGTAATTCACTCATTTGGAGTGAATTACCACTCCCAGCAGAGTGAAATTTTCACTCGAAGAAAGAGTGGTCACTGTAGGCAATCGTCGAAGAGTGAAATTCACTCTTTTACATTTAGAGAGTTTGTAGTGCTTCCATTATTTTCGACGTTAGAACGAAACAGTTAACATCTTCAAATTGTATGATATGTAAATTAAATCTGTCATTATGATCCCATTTGTACTGATAAGCTCTAAATTTACCACTGTCGATTGGATAATTCAGGGGGTTTGGTGGGAAATATTGATAAAAGTCAGGGTAGAACGGGGCTTTGAAATAATGATTCCGCTCAAACAAATTAGTAAAAACATTTTGGTATTGTGGAAGTATAACCTCATTATCGCAAAAGTCATTTGTTTTACTAACCAATCACTGGGATTCTGATCCCATGAAACACATCTGTCCCTTTCCAGAACTTTGTAGGACTAAGAAAATGTTGACTGGAATAAGGGTTAAATTAAATCATAGGTCTTAGTGATAGTTACAAATCTTCAAATTTGTAACTTCCTGTCCTCTCTCTTCCACACTCCCTAATTTCTTCATATTTGTCACTTCTGCAATTCCATCCTTCTCTTCCTACGTAATTTCCTTCATTGCTGGTCTGTACTTCCTCGCCACTCACCTAGCGCACCTATTTGTACTCCCCTCTCCTCCCACATGATACTACATTTCCGAAATTTTGAAAAATTTCGACGTTTTGCACAACAGGAACTGTAAAAACTGGGGTGGGGTGGATAAATCGGCAGCATGTGCTTAACTCATGGAGAACTATAATCCAAAAAACTACGGTACTTCTACAAAAGACACGTTACAAGTTAATTACGACTAGACGAATTAATAGGAGTTTAATCATGACCAGCCATAGAGCAGGATCCTGCTCTATGCGTGTGGTTACTTCGACCTATGACGTCATAAATCACACATGCATGAGTTTTTATGGCCAAGTATACCTAACCACCAAGTTTAAACTCGATGGGGATTTAGGAAGAGTTCGCGACACATTTTGTTGCTCACAATCTCATACACTCACGATCGCACACTTACACAAACCGACAGACTCTTACGTACACACATCTTCACTTTTCTGATGTTATATGGCTGGCGAAAGGACAAAATAGGTTGCAAGTTAAGCTTTTGGGCTATAGGGGAGCGCAAAAGAACTGGATTACACAACCAGCAACATCTGAAGCAAGCAAAAGCTATGTGGACAATATATCAGATAGGATTCTTCGACGGTTGTGGATGCCTGCATTAAATGAAAACATGGGAAAGCATTCATGGACATGAAGAAAAAGTGCAAGTAAACTTTAAGAAGATTGAATGTAACAAAGATCAATTCAGGAATCAATGAACAACTGGCCACAGTCTTAGTGCAGTTGCCAAGGATGGGTGCTTAAAGTCGTAAAATATCCCCATCTCTAGCTCAAACGTTAGATTATTCAAAGGCTTTTTGTTAATGCTATAGCCAATTCCTTAGCTCGTTCTAAATGAGTAGCAAATAATTACAGTAAATGTTTACCCGGCTGTCCAGACGTAAGAGGTTAACAAGTTTGACAATCAACTGATCAGTAACAAATTCAGCAAGATACACTCCAAACCTTGGAAAATGAACTAAATTATTCAAAGGGAAATAATCCTGGACAGCAAAACCTTGCATTTCTTTCCCCTGGTAATAGATCCCGGGGGCATAAAACGCGGGTGTTCTTCTTGAATTTAATGTACTGTAACGTCACTTCGTTGTCAGTTACGGAAAAAGGCTTAAGGATGTCTCAAAGAGGGACTCACAAAAAAAGAGAGCAGAGGGTACTTTGCTGTCTGCAAAGATATCAATTTCAGGCGGAAAAGATGATCAATTATGTGTTTTAAATAATAATAAACAACAGGGCAGCAATAAAATCTCAGTGCGGACTCAGCGTACCAGCCGCCTAATGATCGTAGACAAGTGGGGAACACTACGCACCAACTCTACAGCACTGTGTAAATGTATCTGCGAAAGCTGCTCACCTACTTATCCAACACTACAAATTTCCTGCGGACGCAGCTCACCAGTTGCGTAATAATTTTAAGTGCTGAAAGCTGCGCCCCATCTCCGAAGCACAAAATTAATTACTTAATTTATTTATTTAATTTAATTAATAGCTGAAAGTGCACGGTGCTTATCTTCTACTATTTTGATTTTTACATGCTTGGAATCTCACTGATTATAGCCTAGTACTACAGTACAACGTTCATTTGGGAACCACTGGGAATACGCCCAGTATATCATTGTCTTCAAATTTCAGTTCGATACTAGCTGCGTAGAAATAACGGAATACTCGAGTACCACGTACAGTTTAGTTGAAAAGCGCCCTCATTTTGTCAGAATGTGTGATAAGTCAAAATTAACTAAAGTCTTGACCAAAGACAGTATAGCGCCGTAAGGCGCAAGACCGGTTACTCACACAAAAGTGCACACAATTTTTCGTAGTATACAATGGAGAAGAGCATCCGCCATTTTAGTAAGCAGCTTTGATGCATCGTATGGAACGCGGGAAATGCTGCATGTTGTAAATGCGTTGACCTGACCTTCATAAAATCAGTATCTCGATAACCAAGGATGCGACTTCAATGGGAGTTTCACTGTTGGGTTTGATATTTTCATTTAGTGGTAGACTTTTCTTTTAAATACTTATTCAAAGAATAGTCCAAAACTAAATGAAAACTACATATATTATAGGCCATGGGCCAGAAGCACCTCAAGGGCACCCCAGCCCGCAACTCACCGACCCAATATTTTCTGGAAACCTTAGGGTCCCCTAAACACAGAATCAAGTGCTAACAGTAAATATTTTGACTCTCACTCATTCAAAATGACTGCCAAAAACAAAATGGCGGCAAAACATGCATATTTTGTATTAAAATATATTAAAGAAATATTCCTAGAAATATTTTTGAGGCATCGACTATTAAAATTTGGTCATATTTTATGCCAAAATTCCAAAATTAATTTTTGAGACTGTTTTGGTGAGATGCAGGTTAACCAAGATGGCGGAAATTCCAAAATGGCTGCCCATGTAATTATTACAATATATTGAAATAATGAGAAAAATATTCATGAAAAATACGTTAGACACCAACTCTTAAAATATTTTCAAGATTCATGCCAAATAATTAATATTTTTAGAACATTTTTGTTGGAATTCAGGTCAACTAAGATGGCGGAAAAAGCAAAATGGCTGCTTATGGTATAGTAACAATGTAGCATAATAATAGATAATAATAATCATTAAAAATATTTTCAACATATTTACATCTTAACTGTCCATATTCTGTAATAAATATTCAGAACGATTTGGGACAGATTTTAGGTTTAAATGTGTTACAAAATATTTTTTTAAGGATGATTTTCCTTATTTTTATAAAATATCACTGGCCGTCATTTTGCTTCTTCCTCCATCTTGATTGACCTAAATTCCAAGAAAATGTTTTGAAAAATACGTTCAAATTATTTGGCACAAAATATAGCCACATATAAAGAGCAACTGTCACAAATATAATTTTAAGGATGATTTCCCCTATTATTGTGATATATAGAAATTTTAACATTTGAGGCCATTTTGCTATATCCGCCTTGGTTTACCCGGATCCTAAATAAATGTCCAGAAAAATACTTTTTGCATATTTACAACAGGAATGGACACAGGTTAACTTTGCCTGTGTTCAAAAGTATTTTTAATGATTATTTTTACCATTATTATTTTATATTGGCATAATTATTGCATTGGCCGCCATTTTGCTTTTCGCCATCTTGGTTGACCTGAATTCCCCAAAATATATTTTGAAAAATAATTTTAGAATTATTTGTCGTAAAATCTAGCCAGATATTAAGGGCAACTGTGTAAAAAGTATTTTTAATGATTATTTCTCACATTATGTTTATACATTTTGGTCGTTCTATTGGAGGCCATTTTGTTGTTTCCACCATCTTGGTTAGTACGGGGTCCTGAATAAAATAACATAAATCATGCTTTGAATTTTATATACAATTTGCTATAAAGATATGTGGGGTTTTTAATGGAAATATATTTTTAATGATTATTTTCTGGGATTTTGTTTCACTTTTTTTAATTTTCTTATTTTTGTGGGGAATTTTTACTGTATTGTTTTCTTCGGTGCGTTTCCGCCATATTGGCTGGCAATAACTTTTGTGTCAAGAATTTTAACGTTCAACCTTAATTTTAAAATATTAATTTACATCATTATGGTTGAGGACTGTAGAAATCTGCAATGTTTTTGCACAATAAGTTGAAAATTTTTCCGCATTCAGTTTGGCGACCATTTGGTTTTTCCTCCATCTTGGTTAACCGAAACCTCGCCAAAACAGTCTCAAAAATTAATTTTGGACTTTTTGTCATAAAATATGACCAAGTTTTAACATTTGATGCTTTAAAAATATTTTTTAGGAATATTTACTTTATTATTATTATTATTGAATACAAAATATAATTTTTGCCGCCATTTTTGGGAGCCATTTTGAAAGTATTTGCTGTTAAGCAAATTCTTGATTCTTGATTCTTGATTTCCTGTTCAGGGGACCCTAAGGTTTCCAAAAGTATTGGGTCGAAGATTTGTGTGTGGGAGTACCCGTGAGGTGCCTCTGGCCCATGGCCTGTGCCTATTATGGAGCAAATTTCCACTACCAGTAGCTGAAAACCGCACATGAATCCGTTCGGTAGTTTTGGAGTTATCTTCCTTTGATTAGTTATCAACGTACCAAATAAACAATGTTTAGCATCAACTGTATGACATCAAGGTTACACTTTCGTCAACAATAGCTTATGTTTTTCATAATATTTAGGTGACTAATTTTACTTTCATTTTTGCAATTTTGAACCACTTAACCAATCAGTCGCCTATGACTTACTCGTACACACTGTCTCGGTACGTTACGTACATATCAGCGTCCCGGAGTTTCGTTACTAAAATGGCGGATACTTCGCCCCATGACGTACTACGGTTTTAGAGGCAGAGTAACCGGTCTTGCGCCTTACGGCGCTATACTGTCTTTGGTCTTGACCAAGGCTAGACTGTGTACTGCTGATAAGCTTGCTTAAGATCCCACTTCACTCTCTCTGGCTCTTGTCTAGTCTGGACAGTAAGCAAAAACAGGTGGCTACCTGCACATACAAAACGTATATCAACTTATGATTACTATGATTGGCCACACCTACTTCCTAACACGCCTCCAGGATGGCCGCCCCAGGAGTAAAGCTATATACAATACCAACTTTGATTACTTATGATCACATTTCTACAACATCACTGGGTAATTGTTAACACAAAGTGTCTCTACTAAGAAATCTGTAAGGACGTGCGCCCCCAGTTCCTGAACACTAGAATCAAAGCTGAGCAAAAGCCTGCGTAGCCAGTCACATGTAATATATTGAGAACAAAATAAGAAATGCAGCACCTGCAATAACAGGCATATCTCAGGCTTATGTGCAATGACAGTAAAGAATGCGGCATGCAGGAACTAAATAAATCGTACTCAAAGTCAGATGCCCTCTTCTGTGGTAACCCTTGCCGATAACATAGGATTCAAAGCAGTTTGACAGTTATTAAAAGTGAGAACTGACACATTCAGTTGTATCTAAAGAGGTATATGTTAAACCTCAGACTGATGAATTTTCTGAGACATCCCTGTCGAAGAAGTCGCTAGTTTTTACTGCTTTTTAACTCATTGTTTAACACTTTTGCCAAAGTCCCCTCGACTCTCTGGAGAAAGAACCATCCGGCGAAACCAAACGCATTGTTTAATTAACTCATTTTAAACTAACGATTGTTGAGGGTTGTGTAAACGTAGCAGTTGTCATTTTTATAATATATCGTGATTTTAATTATTCGTTTGATATGAATATTTTGGATATGTCTACGCGTATAATGTTTAACATGATGAATTTGTTTCTCCGTCTTCTCGATGCAGCCGTTAAATTTTAGTATCTTACAACAATTCTGATATCTTTAGCTCATTGAGGAAAACTGCATGGAATGGTTATGTCTGCCTGTACCCAAAAGATGTCAGTTCCCTGGTTGCTAGGCTATTTGGTATTAAGGTATTAAGCTAGAAAATGCAAAAAGTTGAAATTTTTACATTTATTTGTGACTAAGTAGTATCACTTCAGATATACTTCAAATAGCTTGTTCAGATGAATTCTTAAGAAAAGAACATGATATAATGCTAATGGGTTTCACAGCTCTGTTACATTTCATTTCTTTTGTATTATTATTTTTCTTTAGAAGAACTTTCCATGGGTTCAAAGGAACATTTCAAAAAAGTTTAGTTATATTTTTCGAGTTTAGAAGGAGCTTTTCTATCTCTAATAACACGTTTGTGATGATTTGACAAGGACGTTCAACTAAATCAATAGTAGACGGTTACCCTATGATAATCTTATAAGAATCACTGGCTGTAAGAAGTACATAACTATATGCTTGCAAAGGCAAAAAGACGTTTCAAGTTCAAACTGAAGCGAAACTTTGAACTTTGTTTGGCACTAACTTATCTGTTTCTATGTTCTTCGTGCATCCCATGTCAGTGGGGTAGCCATGGGGGGCCAGGGGCACTGCCCCTTTACATTTCTTTGAAACATGTTCTTCCCCCACCCCCAAATAATTTCAAGCGATGTGTTTAAAAGAAAAAAAGCGGGAAGAGTTTCTTTGACAGACAAAAATACAACATTTACATTAGGCCCATATCAGTACAAACTTTGATAAATATGACCAGCTTGGCAATTAATCAATCAGGCCAGTAGGCAGGTGAGTTATGAATTGGAAACAATAACAACAAAAAATGATGGCCCCCTGGTCTTATTTAATTTGTCCAAACATAGCTTAACAGCATGCATGCAGTATCAACATATACCGTACCGTACCATATGTACAATGTACATGCTGCTGCATGCTGCACTAGGCTTCAGTACAGTAAGTGCGTATTTTTATTTTGGTTGCCCCCCTTGAGAATAGTCTTGCCCCCCTTACAAAGAAATTCTGGCTACGCCTCTGTCCCATGTTTCACTATCTACCATTACGGCACTGGTAGTCTTGCTAAAGACCCTATTACTAGTTGCAACTATCGTAAGTGCGCCCTCTCTATATTATTCAGAATCCTAACCTCTTTACTAGGGTTATTTCCGAAGCAAAATCTCCCTGCAAATGAAAAGTCTAAAGAGCGCCCCCGATGTTGCTTCGTAACAGGGAAAAGTGTAGTAACGTCTTGACCAAGACTAGGGTACTGGTAGAACCATGATTCTGGATACTTGTCAGTTTCCTGGGTCTTTTAGGCCTCGTTGGCTAGTTTCGAGGTTGGCTCCACTCCTCCACCCTTAGCCCGTGTGTCACAAGTCTTTCAATTCCATCACGTCTACATTGTTCATAACTATTAACGTAGATTAGCAGAACAATGTATTTTTTCAACTGCTAAAAGGAGAAAGTAAAAACAGATTTTAACTGAACACATCTTATTTTATAACATTCCAGGGTGTGAAGACACATGGAAGGAATGTGATGAAACTATACAATGAAGTGTTGAGTATAAAATTTTAAAGGTTTTCTCTTACACCCAACATTTTGCTATGTTTAATTGCAGTAAGTAGTATACACTGATTGTTTACTGCACTGCATAGTCAGGGCCGAACCAAGCGTGTGGGGTTCCAGTGCAGACATTTTGTAGGGCCCTACTAGTTCAGTAAGAACAATTGATACTGGATAACGCGAGATATAGACTATACCCCCAAACGGTTGATTTTTTTATGCGCACACACACTCTCACGCAATCATCAGGGGCGAATCCAGGGGACACAGAGGGGCGTGTGCTACTCCCCTTCGCAGGCCAAAAAGTCATTACAAAAAGTTCAAAAATTGTTCCTTTGTGTACTTTTTTCAGGTTATCAGAAGCTAAGATTCTAAGAATCAGAAGCTAAGAACACTGTTAAACTGCAGAAACTTGTCCGGGGAGGACCCCACACCCCACCAGTAACTTCCAGATTTCTCCCACAAAAAGTGCGCCTCCCTTTTTGGAGGTCTGAACCTGATCATGATTGAATAGACGAGGAATAAAAAATATTTGTAGTTTGTTGAAAGAGTTGTTGGCGGACCGCGCTTCGAAGTTCAGATCTTATGAGTGATGTGACCAGAAAACAATAGCAGTTTAGGTTAAAAGTACATTGAAAGAGAATAGCTTGGCATCATAGAAAAATTCGTGTTGCAATAATTATAGGTTTGCCCGACGTCTAGTTCTGGATTTGGTAGTCGGCAAAACATCACAAGACACGCATCGCGCCAACGTTTCTTGCTAAAAGTTACATGTCATGGACCATAGCATCATTTCTCAAAATTTTAGAGGCCTCTAAATGTGGGGCCCTGAATGTGGGGGCCCGGTGCACGTGCACCTGTTTCTCCGCCCTTAATCCGCTGCTGTGCATAGTTTTCTCGTATCAATGAGAATTTAGCATTGCATTCATAATCTTTGCAATGTATGTACACATCACTCCGTAACAATCAGACTGAAAATCATATTCACTGGATTCATCATTTTCCCATATGGGAAGAACATCTTCCGCCTCTGCTATGACTTGAATAAAGGTTCTTTGAAAATGCAATTTTCATTTCTGCAGAAAAGTTGCCAGAAAAATATAGGCACACTTTTTTACAATTATAGAAATCTTTCGTAGAAAATTCAAAGAAGAAATTGAGACAAAGCTTACTTGTTCGTATTTTGAGTCCATTATTCTGAAGACGAAATGTTGTTTGCCGAGGTTGTTGCTCTAAATGATGCAAAAACAGTGTCCAAGCAAAATGCAATTATAGGCTACTAGTTGGTTACGAAAGGACGAATGAAAAACAGCTAAATCAGCTATATTTCTCACAAGTATAGTTGAGCCTAGCCTAGCGGGAAGGAAAAGAATCCACTTTCCTGCTAGAAATTGCTGTAATAGGAAGCTACTAAGGCGGTTGGAGAGATTTTCATGTATATTGATTGTTAATTAAGAAAATAAAACATTCTCCCTTCATGAGTCAAACCTCCCATGTGTGGTTTTGATAGATTATTAAAACACTGTTAATCTGTTTGTTCTAGTGCTGACGCATTTCAGATTAGAAAGATTTACGCATTTGTTTTGAATAACGGTAGCTGGTCTCAAACACTGTTTTAATGAATAAAAATGACCCTAAGTGGTAATTCTCGGTGGTTTTAGCAGATACGAGACACTCTTCGTGATACAGTTTATTTGAGGGCTAGTAGTAGCCTATATACTGTGGCCTTATAGCCTGGATGTCAATTCTGGAAGGGAAAACACGTTGCGTGGGGTGGACTTAGCGAGGATTCCCCATTGCGAATCCATTTGTTGTTGACATTCAGAAGGCCATAAACAAACGAATTGTAATTATTTTCGTAGTGTAGGTTGTCCAGTAAGGAATCTCACGTGAATACAAACTTTCTCAAACTTTCTCACATGAACTCTCGCAAAAAGCAACCGCAGCTGGAGGTGAAGTGGAAGTAAGCATGAAAGAACACAGACAGTGCATATGAACGAACCAAGCTAAGGGAAGAAAGCAGCCGCGATAAGCTTATTTTCTAACACTGCTTAATCTTAAAAATGCCCTCTGATTCAACTCACAAGCATCTTGCATAATGTTCTGTATAAAAACTTTGGATACTGAACCAAGTAGTTATTCTGCATGAATTTAACAAGTAAGTAACGACATTCTCGTCACATGATTGACAGGATTCATTCCTGAATTTAGATGACGGGGTACAATAATTCAAATTGGGGAGACTGCATTTCCCTTTAAACCAACCTCTTGTCACATTATAGTTGGTCTACACATTATAGCGGGTTTAGGATTAGGCACTGGAAATGAAATGTATTAACTGTCGGAAGTTATTTGTCATTGTTCTATTCACTTTTGAATCAACGCAAGCTGTAAGGATTTAGTATGTTCCAGCAAATAGGACCAGTCATTTCACTCTCAAAGTTTTCTTCAAATTCTAGCAATACCTTGTTGGAGCTTCCATCAGCCTCCTTTGATTTTAAAGCATACTTAATTTCGTCTTTTACATTGACCATACTAGAGATCTATAGCAGTTATTTCTAGGATAACTGACTGTGACCAGGGCCGACGCTAGAGGGGGTATGGGGAGGTGTGACACCCCTCATCATCCACGCAGTCGGCAAAGTCGGCAAAACGAAGGAAAGAGGGAAGTGCAAACGAAGGAAAGTTAGAGGGAAGAAGAAAGAGGAAAAAAGAGAAATAAGAGGAGACGGAGAGAGAGAGAGACCGAGCGAACAGAGAAAAGAACAGGGGGAGGCAGAGACAATTAAAGCAGGGCAAGAGAAAGGGGCTGGTGCAGACGGAAGAGGGAGGATTGGAATGCAGACAACATCTATCACAATATTTTCAAAGACCGTAAGCAACACTTTTTGAAACTTAAAACATATTCTGTCGGCAAAAAAGCTACATAGGGCTTTTTAGTATCGTTGTATATGAAGGAGTTCATCGTTCATGTGGTTTCTGGCATTGAGTCGGTAAATTCTGCACCAGTCGGCAAAATGAAGGAAACATGAGGAAAAGAAAGAGGAAAAGAAGTGAAAGAAAGAGGACAATTTCTGTAACCAGAACTAAACACAGAACACTACGCGCAGTTTCTTCAGTAGTTTCATTCCTTATAGCTAGATAGCATAAGTCCTGTCAGCCTTACCAAGTAACATGTAGGCATGGTACACAGGTTATGTAGAGGTCGTAAATTTTATCCCATATCGCAAAGCCTATAGATGCTGTTCTCTAGTGCCATGTGTCATGCGGTACGGTCAGTTGGTGAGCGACTCATGGAGCAAAGTTTGGCTATTTCATCGGGTATTCCAGGTGGTTTCGACACAATGTGTGGTCTCCCCGATACAGTCTACAACCCTTACAGTTTTTATGTTTTTCTTTTTGTACTTAATGATGACATGTTTTTTTTTGTGTCAGCCTACCAAAACTTTTCGCGCCATTTGCAACTTCACGAATCTGACTCAAAAGAACAGTATTAGTGCACAACCCGGCTCTTGACATATTAAGTGATATTATGCTAAATATACGGTACTCTGCAATGGCATGGGGCAGTTAGGCTCCTTCATATCCCTTTCTCACCCACTCGACATAGTACTGGGAAAATTCTTTCCCCACCCATGGTCGGTTTACTTATTTTAGCTTTCAAAAGGGTCATTTCTGCGATAAAACCCACAATTTTCGGTATGCTTTGCGCACTCTTCCTCACTTTCGTTACTAAAAGCTAAATATAGAACAAACCCTTTCCATCTTTTCAAGTAACTTAAAGGTCAAGAGCAGTCGCCCCAAACTTATTTTGAAGCAACAGCTAAATCTCACAATTTTCTTCTTATTTCTCTTCAAAGTATCTTTCATAATATTTTAGGACTTCAATATTTCATATTCAAGGTAAACCAATCAGTTACTTCTAGTAAATTTCACATTTGAGGAGAAAAAATATTGTCACATGACTCTAAAGAGCCAATCATGAAACAGGACAGTCCACTACACTACTTCAAGTTGGGGTGACTGCATTTCCCCTTTAAGTAGAATTTATCGTTTTATTTAAATGCCTTCTCATTCTCATTTCCCTAAACTAAGTTAATGTTCTCTTGAGTCTGTCTTTCGGTACGGCTAGTGACTCGAAGAGGGAAGTACAATGTAAGTTGTGCCCCATAGGGCCCAACTGTCTGGACAGTTGACCTCAGTGACGTACAACGGGGGGGGGGGGAGGAGGCCATTGGGCCACTCCCTCACGGATGCCATTTTTTTCAGTGCCTAAAAAACGTAAATATTTTAACACAAGTTTTACTTCAAAAGGTGGCATATGTGGCAGCAGATTGCATGTAAGAAAACCTAATTTTTTCAAAAATTTTCAAAGGTGAGGAGGACACCCCCTCCCCCAGGCCGGCAATCACACAAGAAGTCCTGGGAGAAGTCCTGGGTACGCTACTGGTTGACCTATATAAGCTTTTAATAAGTACAGATTCCTTTTAGTGTTAAGCTTACCCAAAAATTTCCCGCGCTTCGCGCGCTTTTCAATTTCACAGTTTAGATTAGGGAAAAACCTTAAATCGGGCTGGACTATTTTCCTCTAGTATATACAAAATTTTATGCAATATATGCCCCGTAATGGTATGGTATAGTACACAGGTTTTCGTCAAATCTCCCCTCACCAACCCCTCGACGGCATCGGGGCTGTCGAGGCATCGGGTTGTTGCCACCCTCCGTTGGGCAAATCCTGGCGCCACCCCTGCTGGACCACTACCGGTTGGACTAACGGTTTTCAGATCTAACTGCATCTCTTATCAACACTTTCAGTCGACATTTGTTTCTTCTCAGTCGGCAAATGCGGCACCACAACTCCCCCCGCCCCCATGATAAATGCTCTGGCGATGCCCCCTGACTGTGACTTCCAACCTGTTGCTGACCTGCAAGCTATTGCTGTGTAACTGCATACGAATAAATAAATCATTCTGCTCCGGGTTGAAGACTTTCTTCGTTTTCGCTCCGCAGCTGATGGGGACCGGGGACTTTAAAATGGGGACCTTCGGAACAGGTACCCGGACCTCGCTCGATCCGAGTCCATAAAAGTTTCATATTTTCAAAAGAAAGTAGCTGATAAGCTATTGGCCTTACTAGTGCACAGGTAGGCTTTCTAAAATGAATCTTTAAATGTGAAAAGCATACAACTCATGCTGCTCTTTATAAAAGCTTAAGTTAAAGTGTAAGTATTTGAAGACAAACTGTGATGAAATTTATTCTGCACCCAAAGGTAAAACAACTGGATGTGGTAATCACAACCATGCTGACTGTCCACATAAGCTACAGTTAGTTGAAGTTTAATTTAATTTTGTCGTTTTTATAAAAAATTATGAATACAACAAATTATTCTTGTAGGCTTAATAAAAGACACGGTAAATTTTGTTTGAACTCGGGATTAAAGTAATTGATTGATGTTAGTTTAATTCCATAAAGAAAAAAAAAATCAACAGCAGTTATGGCATCAAATATAAGCAGCCTAAACATGTTGACAATTTACCTCGTCTACTATAGAATTTGCGAAAGTACAAATCTGTTGTTTGTTCGTTTAATTCGCTGTGGATCTTACAATCAAATGCCATGGGAATACAGAAATTTCTTGAATAACATGGTTTTTACCAAAAAATTTGTAAACGTTTTTAGACAGCTGTTTTCCTTTTTCCAGACTCACCGAACTGTGACCAATTCAGGGAGCATCTTGTATATTTTAAGCATATAGCGCGTTCTGGTTGCCCCCAATCATTCCATCAAGGGTCTTACCAGGGAGTTGCTTTTTATCAAATAGCAACTGCCTGGTCCCACATGGACTTCTAGCTTCATGCCTCTTTTTTATTTACCAGGCTCCAACGAAGCTTTAATCACTCCAGCCTTGCAACCCTAAACATTATCTGTGCATGACAGCTGTCACTCAAGACGTCCTTGGTATCCCAAAATATTTAAAGCTGACTACGTCCTTAGTTAGATTTCTGTGCTTTGCTGACAACAAATATTTAGTGCAAATGGTGTCAGAAATAGAATGTGCCCTTCATCGTTTTCAAGGGACATTACACGACACATCATCACTTAAAAAAACCAACTACCAGAGTTTTTTATACCAACCTTTTAACGCACATACCTTTCAATGTATTCATCACCTCTTGTACTATGTGTCACCTTTGTTTCAGCGTCGTACTTATTTATTATTTTTTGAGTCGTGTCTTCCACGAAAATTAGCCTTTAATCTGTTTTGTTTTTTCTATAGAGGGATTTCATCTGACGTCACGCGCAATGGATTCCGAGGCACTGAAGGGCAAAACACACACGCAGTAAGCGTATTTTCAGCTCACGCGCACGGCATAACCATAGATACTACTGTGACACAATGGACGCGTGCCCTTCAAAAAATAAAAGACGCGCAATCTTGCCCTTCAAAATTGCGTCTAGCTGGTTGAAGTCACGTGACTGAAATCCCTCTTATAGATGTGACTCCCGTCTTCTATAAGCTTTCATGAAGCCCCGTTTTCTCTTTCCCCATTTTATTATATTATATGAACATAATCATCAGAGAGTTAAATGCCAGCCAACACTGAAGAAGCAGAACACTCCTTAAACAATACAAACACCCAGATGTTTCTCTTTTCACCCCAACTCAAAAAACCAATTTACGACCCTGAAGACGGTGGCTAAGATCCCAATTCAAATATGCTACTGATATTGTTTAAAGCGTGGCCCAAGTATTGCCCTTGTTAAAAAGGAATTAATTTGTATTCCATTATTTCGAAAAGGAAGTACAGTGTGTACGAGTTGCACTTTTTCATAAAAAGAGCAAATTATCCTCCAGTTTTGGCAAAAATTGTACATAATTTCCGTCCAAGTTTATGTACAAATCATAAGATATATTCGAGGGCTATGTTTGAATGGAGAGGACCCTACTGCAAAGTTAATATTTTGCTATTTCTGCCTTTGTTTTTGAGTTTATGTGGACCCAAAGCGCAGTGAAGGGTAGTAGTGTTTACCATACATTTGCTTCCTAGATATTAGTTTACGGCAGGAGTCTCCAAACTTTTTTGCTTGGTGGCCCCAACTTTCTACTCCGGAATCTTGGTGACCCTCAAATTGACGGGTCGGTGAGAGGAGTTTAATTTGACTTGGTTATGCAGTGTTAAATAAAGCAGATCACTGGTTCTGAGATTAGAATCACCCCCATTGCTTATTTTTAATGAAAAATTTGGCAATTATTGTTCGCTCACGAATCCTTTTCGCGACCCTCCGAAATATTTTCGCGACCCTCAAAAGGTTCGCGACCCCTAGTTTGCCGACCCCTGGTTTACGGTATCAAAGGTATAATTTTAACCATTTATGTAGTCATTTTGACTCGGTAACCTAGTAGGTTCTATAACTTTCACCCTTCCGGATAGTAGCCATGTTTGGGCGCTTTAACATTATTAACTCTTAAGTCATTATTTTTTTGGTCTAAAGATATGGATGTTGTAAAAAAGTTATCAGTTCAACCAATTTTTTTTTAACTAATTCGGCAATAAAATAATTAAAAGCCAATATGACGGCTCAAAATGTTCAAAGCACTCTTCATGATCTATTCCGGTTTTTTGCTTGACAAATGTTTATATAATAATTACTTAACATTAATATATATTAACCATGTCGGTCATGAGACATCGATTGTGTGCTACCAAATAATACCTTGAAACACCAGCAGATCCGCTAACCATTTAATATTAGGAACCATCATCATTTCTGGTGGAAACTTTTTTTTATTAAATGATATATAGGTAGTCCATATATAGTTAATATACAGTAACTACTGTACGTTTACAGTGACAACATGTATCAGCCTTGAAAATTTTGACTAGAAAAATTTGTTTCATTATATCACTTGCAAGTTCTAACATTGTAATCTAGTTTATATAATGCGCTTTAGTCCTGTAAATAACACTCTTTAACCAGATTTTTCCATGTTAACGTTATGATTATGAAGATTATCTGCAAACTGGACAGAACGACGATCAGTGCCATTACGTCATCGTAAGATCCTCGAATATCATGGGTTAACCCTGAAATGCGAAGTAAATACATCATTCATTAATTAAAATTCAGTGATTTTTTCAGATTAGCTTTTCAGTTGTTTCTCAGAGTTGTGTGGTAAAATTGTGGGTGAACATTTTCATCAAACATCATACCTAATGAAAATTTTCCTTGTTTGTTACGTTTGGTATAGCTGTTTTCAGTTTTTACCGACGTTATTAAGAAACTGTCAAAGCAGTAACAATAGAATAATTCATTTTATCACAATATTATTATGGATTGAGAGTTGTCTCAAAGGTCTTAAAGTTCGTTTCGCACGTTGAAGGACAACCTTTAAGTACGTTTGAGTCAATTATTGGTAATTTAATGTAAGCGTAGGGTAAAGATGGGTGGCCCAATAACTAACCTACGTTGCGTTAAAAGCAATGGGGCTCAGAAATCTGGAGTAGGGCGTTCGAGTCCTGGCTCATGACAAATTCTGTGAATTATCTCATTAGAATAACAATTTTTAGGTATACGTATACGGCAAGCCAGTTACAGCAAAATTATCCGAAATACCCAAGAGTAGTATGCTGGTTTAATGCTTACCAACCAACAAGGGCAATCCTGCCATTAACGTCAATGCCCAGCTAGCAAGTAGCAAAGAAGTATGAAAATCTACAACAAATCCATCCAGATATTCACCAACACTTGGAAAGACAAACAGAATAATGGATAAATATATTATTCTGGAAAGGAACACCTTCAACTTTATCAAACCTTTAATGGATACCATATCAAAAGAAGTTGACGTTTTTTAAACAGTCTATTGACAAGTTTTAGTGTTATGGAAGCTGCAAGCACTGTGAATTGATACAGGTCTACATAAATATACGTATATCTGTAAATCGTGATAAGAATACCCCTGCAGATCTATTTTCCATATAACATCGTTTTAAGGTTTACTATTGTGTCAAACTTACTTAACTTAGATTATATTACATTCTCGGTTAACCCCTAACAATCCAAATGATAAGGATTGTGTAGATGAAATTGTTGCTCTGGTTACTAATGATCTGCACACAAATAAAACAATAATATATCATATAACTGTTATTGCAATATGTATATGTAAATAAACATTTATATTCCTCTGTGCTTGATAGTTTTAAATTACCTAGACAAATTTACAACGGCTGTTAAATCATATAAGGCAAGGTGTCCTTACTGCTTTGATATATAGTAACAGCAGGACTCCACAAACCTGATATTCCAAATCATTTGGACAAGAAAACCACTGGTTTGCAACTTTTATCTACAGTAACCAGTAGTAGGGTTATTTATAGATGGTTGGGTGTTATAAGTAGCTGAGATACAGAAAGCAGGTTTGTAGAAACAATGATACTGAGGGCACGCCCCGCCCGGTGCAAATGTAAAAAGTGTCCCTTCTAAAATTGAAATGTGACCGGCTGCTCCTTTTGAAGTATAAAAACATTTTTTCCAAAGTAGAAATACAGCAATCACCAGGTTACCCACTTAACCTAAACCGTCTTCACAAAAGTTTTCTTACTTTTAGACAAGCCGCCCCACCCTTCGAATTGTGCAATTTTACTTTGCCTGATAGGAGGAGCAGGATGTCGTTCAAAATAATTCTGTGAGGTGCTTTTATTGCAAGAAGAGGCCACAAGTTAGCATTTTCAGTTTTTATAGAAAGATGACAATAACCCTGACTGCCATAATTATGCTTTTTGTGCCTTGTCACACTGCTTTCATTTTCTTGAATTCTGGGAGAGGGGAACACAGCAGGCAATCTTAGGAGGTATTTTTATTATCAATAGGGTTAGTAATTTTCCATTTTTGTTTTTTTTTTCTAAGTAGTGAGGCAGAGCATTTTCCCATTGTTCCATGCGACACTGCCTTCAGTTTGTGAAATCATGTGCCTTCAGGGGCTAAGGCTGACTTTTTCTAAAGCCATTTCGTACACTGGTTTTCTCATTTCAACAGATGGGACAATATTTCGTACACTGGTTTTCTCATTTCAACAGATGGGACAATAGCAGAAGCATAACTAGTTTCAGGTGACCTTGTGACTTTCAAAAGGAGAAATATTAACATCAGATTATCACCAAATGGAAAGCACGTACCTCAGGGGCTTGTGTTTGTGACATTTTCAACCCACTGATTTACTGTGGGAGATAAGGTCTGGAAAATTCTTTGAGACTTTTCGTTGTCAAAAGGGAGAGTACTTTTTCAAGGGGAGTGACACATACTACTGAACATGTATCAGAGCCATTCCTAGAGACTTTTCTCAGTAATGTAGTACGCATTGTCTGCGATGGAAGGTCTACAAGGGCTTGAGGGTATTTCTCTTTGCCCCCACTTTCCCAAACTAAATCTGGCACTTTGTGGTAGGCTAATAGTTTCTTCTTTTCTATCAAAACCAGCTTCGCATGCAATGTACGAGACTGCGGATTACTAACATGTCTTAAATGTTTTAATCACTCCTTGTTGGGCAGCTTCAGCAATAGCAATATTATTGTATCAAAGCTACATAGAAAAATTACCATCTTCCATCTACCAACACAAAAGTCCCCTGCATAATCAACTCAACCAGCCGGTACTTCGAGTTACTGAGACCTTCATTTAGAGGTTCGTAAAGTGAGAGAGGTCCATTAAGTGTCCTTTGAAGATTGGTTTAGGATTTATTCTACTGCCAGCAATTTTTATGCCCTAATCCTTCTTAAAGGAGCAAATCCTCAATGGTATATTTTCCAATCGTCATCTAAAGCAGTCTAGTACCGTAACCAGATGCCCCTCCGATAATTCTCACCCCAACGGTTTCCCCTGGCAAAACTTTACCCCGGATAATCCCCAACCATGACGTTTAACCATGAGAATTTTCCCCACCATAAAATTTTAATTGACATACGTGGAGATTTTCCTGGGGGTTGTTGTCATGGGGGAGTTATCCTGGAACCATATAATACGTATAGACTTTGGCATGTATGTCACCTTTTTTATACATCTTTCATGCAAGGCTTGTGTCCGAGGAAAAATGTCGTATTTTGGAGAGTGTCCTTCAGATCCTTCAGATCTTCTGCCCTCCCAACGTTTACACAGTTTGCTACACCCTTGAGAGAAAATGACTTGTCTTTTTTATAGGAGTGGCAGTATACCAGTCTGTATGAAAAGCCTCCAAAACTTTTTTCGTTTCCTTCCGATCATACCGATCATAACCATCGGAAAAGATATTCTTCCCGACTACATTAAATAGAATAAGAGTACTCCCACTTCCAAAAAAGTACTACCACAAGTCAAGTCAAGATATATTTACTGTCAAAAAGATGTATGATTCGATGGATAACATTTGTCTGAGCGATGAAGGTATATAAATTTTAAATACCACTCCAAAGAAAATATGTTGTGTACTCAGAAGATATACTAAGTTAGATAACTCACTTCGTAGAGCCGCGTCGGATTTCAAAAATCAAGCGTCAGACTTTGTGGGAATGCTTACGAATGTCCAGTTCTGTGTTTCCATGGCACCTTAAAATTCGGTTTTTTGTGACAAATTGACAATAAGATTACTGAGCTTACTTTCACTATTTCAATACTTGTGCTAATCTGAAACAGTGCTGGTACAATACCCTGCAACTTCGTTGATGAAACCACTACGGAAGAAAGAATTCTATTCAACCCTCACTATTTTACTAGGCAGCTGTTTACGAAAAGATAACCGTTCAATACAAGGAGTAGATCTATTCTTTATCATTTTAACAAAAAATGGTCACTTAATACTAGTTGATCCTGGTAATTGTGATAGACATTTATAGGACGCAATCAAAATGACCACAGGAAACGAACACTGCTTGAACGTGTCTGTAGAATGCTGGGTCTCCTTCCTAACCCTTCCTTGATTCTATTTACCAAACGGTTGCATATTCTAGGATCCCAACTTTTCGGACTGAATCTTTCTTACTATTTCTCTAGTATCGAGTTTTATAAGCTCTCTCGTAGGAAGCTGGCAAGTTTTATGTAAGCAATAAGAACTTTGCAGTCACAAATCTTCAACATCTTGATCAAAGCAGCATTTCTAGAAATAGTGCAAAATATATGTCTTCAACTAACATCATCCTCAAAGAAAATCTTCTTTTCAACTTTGATATGATTTGCACGGCCACCAGTGAGGTTTGATTTTCATCGCTGGTTACGTTTCACATAATGAAAACGATGGAATAATGAAACGATGGAATTTTCGTGGTGGCTCGCTGACTGGTCCTCTCAGAGGTACTGCAGTACGAGTTAGCCTGAAATAAGCGTGTCTTATAGAGAAAGTTTGCATATATGTTATCCGTTAAGGTTGAAGACTAGACGTGGTGATGATGATGGTGGTGGGGGTGGTTTCGGTGGTGGCGATGATGATATGGACGACGACTATGATGATTTTTGTTGTTTTTTATTTAGTCATGGGCCATTTATTAACATCTCTGAATTGTTGTGATAGACTTTTGTAGTAGAAAAATAGATTGACACACGTTTCAATTGTAGTTTCCCACAGCGAGATGAAATCGGCCGTCCCGTTCATTGAGATAGTGCACTTCTCTGTTATTGTCCGTTGTTAGAATACAGACAATTGCCTTTTGCACCCCATATTATTTCGTTTATTTCTTAATCGAACAGACTTTGCAAGGGTTTACAACTATACCGACTCGTCTGTTGAAATTAAAGTCCAACGGTGGACCAATGTTTAGTCACTTGAAAGCTTTACGAGTGATTGTCATGAAGGTAAAGGAATACTATATTGTTATAGCATGAAGCTCCTACTCCAAGTCTGTTACACCCGTTATCATCATACATGCCAGTGATGGTAACAATTATACGAGGATCCATCTCTCTCTTGAAACAAACACGTTTATAATTTCTTCCTTAGACAGTCTGTGCGAAGATGTATTGTATGTGTACCAGGATGTTTATGGATATGTGATACTTTTGCCGGAAACACGGTATATTAAGAACACAAACAATGAGAGGTATCATGTGTTGTGTATAGATGTCCGTTATTACGTAAATGATTTCTATTATTTTCTTGAAAGGTCAAAGGTCAAAAACGATATCCTCAAGCAACGAAATTTCGATGAATCTCATACTTAGCATGTAAGTGACACATATTGAGTAGAAGTACCTTCTCGTTTTGTTGAGTCAACGGAAGTCAAATGGTAAAAACCTTCATGCCATGAAAATGCCCATAAGCCTACAATCCCAGGTAGTTACCCACAGCCAAGGGAAACTCTTATTAGTGATGGTCAGCAACTTTCACATTCTGTGGTTTTAGTCCAGCGAGTGGTATTTTCACTACCGTGCTCAGTCCGGACATATGATCCGGCCAAGCCCTATTAGCCACTTTAACTACTTATTAAGCACCACAATTTATTATTCGCTTGAGCGCACATTGTGCTGATAGAGCTGGAGTTCTGTTGCCTTGTTATGATGCAAGCCTGATTAACTGTGGTCGACTTCTACAAGAATTTGTACTAAAAGGACTTTCATGTCATGTTGAAAATCGCTTGTAAACACGGTGTCTCCAAAAGGGTAATTTGGAGGTATCTCATACTTAGCATATGGATGGCTCATGTTAAGTAAATAATCACTATTGTTTTGGCAGAAGTAAAATTTCAACTGTTGTATTCAGAGGTCAAAAGGTCAAACCTTGTAAACACGATACCTGAAGCAGGAAAACTTTTGTAAGTCTCATACTTAGCAAATGAGTGCCCCATATTGAAGAGAACAGCCTTTCTTTTTGTGAAGGTCAATGACATTTGTAGAACGATCTTTATACACATGTTATCTTAGAAAGAGTAACTTCCAGGAACCTCAGGCTTAGCATGTAGATGACCCATATTAAATAGACAGTCCTCTTACATTTTGGTAAAAGTCAAAAAGTCACGGAAGTCACCATTTTGTAAAAGCTAAAACTTAAAAAGTATGACATCTCAATCGTAGGAACTTTCATAAATCTGAACTTAGCATATGGATGCCCTATATTAAGTAGAAGAACCTTAAGTTTTCTCCGTGGAGGTCAAAGGCCATTTGTGGTCAACGGTGGTCAAACTGTGATAGCCTTGAAAACTGCTTGTAAACACTGTAAATCAGGAAGAGCAATTCAGAAGGTTCAAGTACTTAATATTTTCTAAATGTTAGATCCCGCACAGTTACACTCGAGGTTTTTACAGTTTGACCGCTTTTAACCTCAAATAACCTTTGACAGCCACCAAAAACAATAGGCTTGTCAAACTCAGTGCGGATGATGAGACCATTAAGTATGAGACCCCTCAAGGTAATCCTATTGGAAACAGTGTGTTCCCAAGGTTTTCATAATTTAACCTCTAGTGACCTCAAATGACCTTTGACCTTTGTCACCAGAAGCAACCAACTTACAGAACGCAATATGGGGGCGTAAAGGGGGATAGTGTCCTGGTGTCCTGGGCACTATATTCAGAGGAATAAGTGTCCGGGACAGAACATCCTGGGTTAAAACTGTCTTACCGGACACATTCTACCTAGGAAAAAAGGCCGGTGTTGGGATATTCTGTCCCGGCCAGTTTTCGCTGGGAGAAAGTGTCCCGGAAAATTGTGTCCCGGACCATTTCTCCTAGGAACTTTAAGTCCGCGACTAACTGTACAGCAGCAGCGGGTAGCACACTCCCACATATATATATATATATATATATATATATATATATATATATATATATATATATATATATATATATATATATATATATAGTAAGTCGAGGTTGGTAGATCAAAGTTAGCATGTAGGTCAAAAGTGTAAATAGTAATACATCCGATCAAGGTCGAATGTATTACCGTTTACACTTTCAACATATATATATATATATATATATATATATATATGCATATATATATGCATATATATATATGTATATATATATATATATATATATATATATATATATATATATATATATATATATATATATATATATATATATATATATATGGAATTTTTATAGTGTACTCTGTCAGTTAATTACTCACACTGAAGAAGGTGCTGGGAGCACCGAAAATTTTGTGAATAAAAGATCATAAATACAGTTGATTGAGAAAGGACATCAAACTTTTCGCTCATTTATTCTATATATATATATATCATTTCCCCTGCGGCGAGCTCTCTTTTCCCCTGCGACGTCTGCTCATATCTTCTTTAATTTTAATTTTCTGCTCTGTATTTCAGAGAAAAAATACCATGCAGTAGAAGTAGACACTGATACGCACGCTTTAGATGAATTCATAGGTGCTATCTTGGTGGTTTACGATACAATTCCCTGTGATGCACCCCCCCCCCTTTCTTACCAATCCTTGGCCTAGTCAGAAGGTAGCAAGTTTTACCTTATCGGATCTATCCGCTGTTAGTCCGACTTCTATGAATGAGTTATCACATTGTAACTTGGGGTCTATTTAGCACTTATGGATCCAAGTCACTCTTTTCTCAGCAAGTCAAGTCAACTGGAGGTATTTTAGGGACTCGAGTCAAGTCATTGACTCGAGTCTCTGTGTTATTTCAATAGGAGAAAATTGCCCAGAATTCTTCAAGTCAGGTAGCGTTGGCGGGATGTGACTCGAGTCTCTACTTGAATACAAGTCTGTTATTTAGTGTTCATCTGATGCCATTTGAAGAGAGATCACCCTCTGGATTTAAACGGAATGCTGCTCCTGAATTCCTACCTAGAGGATCCAAAGCGAGTTCTAAGACTCCTCATCTAAGCGGTTCCCCGATCCCTCCTTCGTTACAGCTTTCAGTTATTTATTCCCATTCTTCACTTTTCGATTTGAAGCTCCCGATGACTGCTTTTTTACGTATTTTGATAGTATGGGACAAGTTTCTTATTGTTAGGACATAAATACAACTTGCTTTTTGAATGTAATTTATGATATTTCCTTTCATTAGAGCCACCAAAACTGCTGTTGTATAACTTGGGATATAAAAAATCGACCTATATGTTGCCCTTCGGCTCAACACTGCCAATTTGTGGTTCTCATACGCGTATGGAGCAGGGATGAAGAAGGGCCAAAGGCCCTAAATGAAATATGTGGTGGAAAGTATCACCCCCTCCCACAATTCAAGAAAGAAACACCCTTAATTGTTTCTTCTGTCAAAAAATTACAAAATATTCCAGTAATATTTCTTAAAATTTGTATGACGTCCCACCAACTCGCACGTAAGGAACTTCATATGATTGAAAATTTTCCAGGGGGGGGGGACACCCCCTCTAATTAAACACCTCTCGACAGTGGTTCGAAACAAAGTTTAGCCCCAGCTCAAAACACCTTCCTAAGGCTATGTTTTGGTCAAGTACATACTCTTTTATTACTCGTTGACAGAGACACTACTCGTTACAATTTCTGGACCGTGTTACATTTCATTAACTTCTGACAGAGGTGAGCATAATTTGAAAATCTACCATTAATGTTAAGGAGAAGGGTCTTTCCATTCAAGAAAATACTGACAAAACCGTTTCCAGGACTTTACTTGCGGAGCCTGGGAAGGGCGTTTTTCGGCGATCTAGGGGGTATTTTTATCCCAAAATTTTCTCTTACGCTCTCCTCCAACTGATGGTGGCGCTCTGCTTAGATAGTCTTCCCACAGTTCTCAGCCCCCCTTGCTCAAAATCCTGCGTACGCCACTGTCCATCATCACTCTATACTAAATCGTATGAGTCCAAGCAGCCACAGACCAAGCATACCGGAAAATAGGTCACATACTTCCCGTACGTAGCACACCCTCAATAAATCATTGACTTACACACTAATTTGAAAAAGTAAAGTGGCCTCTACAACCTTGAAAAGGTTTCGCCAGGTACAAGTTACAAACTGGCAGTTCATGCCAATTTCAATTTACCATACCATGACCATAAAAGTTTTTTCTAGGGAGCCCAAATTAAGTTTTATTTACTCGAGCCTTTTTACTAAACTCAGAACCGCCACCTTCTAAATCCATAATTTCCCCAAAAAATGATTCAAGTGATACCACTTTGGCATCAGTGATACTTCATCTTGTCTACTTTGTTATCATATTGACGGGAGACCCTATCCTATTTGCTAACATATCAAAAAGTCTTGTCTCCTCTTGGTGATATTTTAAAAAGTTAACAAATGGGCGTATTAATGTACTTATCTATGGGGGTGTGTGCTACCCGCTATTGCTGTACATTAATTCGCGGACTTAAAGTTCCAGGGAGAAATGATCCGGAACACAATTTTCCGGGACACTTTCTCCAAGCGAAAACTGTCCTGGACAGAATATCCTAACCCCGGACTTTTTACCTAGGTTGAATGTGCCCGGTAAGACAGTTCTAACCCCGGATTTTCTGTTCAGGACACTTTCTCCTTAGGATATAGTGTCCCGGACACCCGGACCCTATCTCCTTTTACAGGGGAATTTGCATACCGACTATGATATCCATCACCAAACGACCTCTAGTGATCCATAATGAACTTTGACATCTTTTCAAAAACAGAAGGGTTGTTGTTAACAGTACAAGGCAACCACATGCAAAAAAGAGATAACCCAGTGTTAAACTTCTTGAAATATCATATATTCAAGCAACTTACAATATTTTCGTAGTTTTCTTCAGTTGTTGACCTCAAGCGAACCTTGCCCTCTACCAAAACAATACGGAACATATACTGACCATAGCTCATCCACAGACCAAGTATAAAAAGTACCCATGCTTTCCTACCTTACGATATCGTGTTTACTTGGATTTCAGTTATTTAACCTGTTATGACTTCAAATGACTTTTGACTTCCACCAAAACAAGAGGGCTCCCTCTCTTAATGTGATAAATCTATAAACTAAGCATAAGAAGTGTTCATCATTCTTATCTTAAGATATCGTGTTTACAAGCAATCTACAAGGTTTTGCAGTTTAACATCAAGTGACCTCAGATAACCTTTGACCTTCCTGAAATAATGAGGCTCTTCTACTGACCATAACACATACACATGCTAAGTACGAAAAGTATCCATCATTCCTATCTTGCGAGATCGTGTTTACAAATTTTTCTGTTTTTAACCTCTACTAACATTGATTGACGTTTGACAAAAACAATAAGATTTTCCTTAATGTGATCAATCTATTGAGCAAGTATAAAAAGTATCCATCATTCCTATCTTGAGATACCGTGTTTACATGCTCAGCGTCACAAACACACACACACAGTCACCAGCTTGATTGCATAGATCCCTTATACCTTTAGCAAGGAATCAAAAAAAAGGAAACTTGTAAGAATATCCTATACTTGGCATGTGGGTATTCAGTACTGAGTGCATGATCCCTGACATATTCATTGGAGGTCAAATGTCTTTTAACGTCACAAGAGGTGAAACTAAACATCTAATGTAAATATGGTCTCTCAAGAGGAAAACGTACTAAGGAGTCTCACACGTGGTATTTGTGAACCTACAACTGGCGCAACTTTTACTCGCACGATTGGCAATACGTACACACCACACAACTGAATAGTCCGTTTTGACGAGGTTTCACTAAGTTATTTGAAAACCCTCTTTCGGCTTCGTGCGTAATCGCTGGTCTCTGATTGGTCAAATTGCTTCAACCCTACAACTTTCGAAGATTCCAACTTAAAACTGGTCTACAAACTTTGAGTCGCAACTGGGGATTTATCTGAGAAACGAATGTATTGAAACAAGCTTATATCAAATTTGGCATACTTAGTTGGAATGAGTATTCGTTCGAGGTCTTGTAAGTTTAGTCTATTGTATTTTGCTATTCATATTTCGTATTTCCTCATGGTTTTTACTACTGCAAGTGAGTGTGTGTCACATAACAATTTAGATGTCGAGTCTGTTGATGACTTATCAAAGGCTGAACTAGTTTTAGTGACTAAGTATTTAAAACTTGAGGTTCCCCAGGTGCTGAGAAATCGGTGCTAAATCGATTGGCATTGAGCAAGTTAATTGAGCTTGGTCATATTGACTCGGATGCAGGCGACATTGCAAACTCTAGTGACAGTGAAGAATTACAGAAATTAAGGATTCAGTTACAGCTCAAAGAAATAGATTTTAGAGCAAAAGAAAAGCAGCTAGATTTTGATAAAAAAGTAAAAGGAACGGAGCACGAGAAGGCTATGAAAGAAATAGAAATGAGGGCGGCATTGGCCCCCATTTCTCTACTTCGTGGAACTTCGATTTTTCTAAGAATGTCAGGCTGGTTCCAAAGTTTGACGAAAAGGATGTTGATAGGTTTTTCACGTCTTTTGAAAGCCAAAAAGTTAGACTAGCCTTCAAAGTATTGGAGAACTTTGTTACATAGTGTATTCACAGGGAAAGCAAAGAATGTTTACAGTTCCTTATTGTATGCCGAAAGTTCAGACTATGATAAAGTAAAAGAACACGTTACGAGGTCCTATCAATTGGTACCCGAAGCCTATAGGCAAAAAATTCGAAATACTAGGCAAAAGGGACCAAACCAGACTTATGTAAAATTTTGTAGGACAAAGTCTGAGTTGCTTGATGAATGGATATCATCGGTCGGTAGCGACTTTGCAAAGTCAAGAGAACTAATTTTATTGCAAGAATTCGGGAACTGTGTACCAAGGGAGATTAGGACGCACTTATCAGATAGAGGAGTAGAGAGTCTTGAAAAGGCCGCCATTATGTCTGATGACTATGAGTTAGGTCATAAGGGCTCGTTCGCCCAATCGCGTGACCAAAAGTCTCACAAGAGCTTTAAAAAGAAAGACAGTGGTGGGAAATTAGTGTCTGTCAAGGAGTCTGACACGAAGGGTACCCCATCAGGTGATAATTCTAGTAAGCCTGCTAATGGGAGGCCCACTTGTAGCTATTGCCATGAGATTGGTCACTCTTATGAAACATGCTATAAGAGACTTAGAGATTTGGATAAGCCAACCGCTTTTAGTTCAAGTCCCACAATCTCTAAAATGGGATCCCAGTCAGTGCTGAGTGGTTCAAAGGAGCCCAGCACGTTGTTTGAAAGTAGTGTTTCTTGTAGCCATGTGGATTATGTTAGGGCCAACTGAAAAAGCATGGTTTTGACCGTTTCATTTCATTAGGTACTGTTATTCGACTGGATAATGATGAGTCTTCAAAAGTTGTTATCTTGCGGGACACTGGCACATCTCGTTCATTAATGCTGCGCAGTGTGCTCCCCCTTGGTCGGGAGGTTGATGACAGTACAGAACATGTACTAGATAGGGGAATAGGAGAAGATACCTATAGGGCACCCCTAGTTCGACTCCACTTAGAATGCGAATATAGCGCTAGTCTTGTGGAGGTTGGTACAGTAGAGAGACTACCAGCTGATGGGTTGGACTTTCTCCTTGGTAATGACATTTCCGGTGGCCGAGTTTATGTCTCACCTAGCGTACATGTATGTTCAGAGCCACGTGTTATTTAGGAAACAGAAAGGTCGTCAAGTGAATTCCCGGGGATATTCCCGGCTTGTGTGACAGCTCGTTCTATGGCCCGTAGTTTTAATAATGTGAAAGAAGTCAAACCGCAGGATGTCAATGATTCTTTCAAGTTGGCAGGGACATTTTTTGAAAACATTGACTTACCCAAGGTAGACAATGAAAGGGAACAAGTAAATAAAATTAGCATTGGAGAAGCATTTCCCTTAGATTCTAAAATCTTGATCTTAAAACAAAAAGCGGATGATGATGTAAGGAAACTGTTTGATTCCTCTTTGTCGGAGGAGGAAGTGGCTAAAGTACCAGTATGGTACTACATATCGAAGTCTGGTGTGCTTATGCGTAAATGGCGTACCCAGAGGCACCCGATAATGAGAGGCACCCGCTAATGATGACTGGTGAGTTTATCTCCAGATAATTGTCCCTAAAGAGTATAGGGCTTACATTTTGAAAGTTGCGCATGACCTGCCCATGTCAGGTCATCTCGGGGTTAGGAAGACGCAAGACAGAATTTTAAGACATTTCTTTTGGCCTAGAATACATCGCAATGTGAGCGATTACTGTAGAAGACTTGTCAGTTAGTGGGCAAACCAAACCAGAAAATCCAAAAATGCGCCTCTCATTCCAATTCCTGCTATGGGACAGCCATTTGAGAGGGTTCTGATTGATTGCGTTGTTTCACTACCCAAGACAAGGTCTGGTTTTATGTACATCTTAACAATAATGTATGTTGCAACAAGGTATCCCGAATCAATCCCACTTAGGAACATGTCGGCTAAACTTGTCACTGACGCATTAATTAAGTTCTTTACTAGGTAGGGTCACCGAAAGAGATCAAGGGTCTAATTTTATGAGTGAGTTGTTCAAAAGTGTGCTTAGTAATCTTGGTATCAAACAGATTGCATCCTCGGCTTACCAGCCCCAATCCCAAGGTGCCTTGGAACGGTACCATCAGACTTTGAAAACAATGATCAAGGCATTTTGTCGTGACAACCAAGTAGACTGGGATAAAGGGTTGGACTTTTAGTTTTTGCGACTAGAGAGACTCCTAATGAATCGACGGGCTTTAACCCCTTTGAGCTAATTTATGGTCACGAAGTTCGTGGGCCTTTAAAAGTAATAAAGGAGGAGATATTATCAGAATCTTCCCCAGAGGATAATGTACTAGATTATGTTTCTGATATGAATGAACGACTTCACAAAGCTTGTAAAATGGCAAAAGCAAGTCTTGCCAAAGCGCAAGCCCAAATGAAGAAACGGTATGACAAGGATGCCAGAGATCGCGTATTCAATCCTGGGGATAAGGTACTAGTTTTACTTCTGGTTCACGGTGAACCCCTACGTGCGCGTTACTCTGGACCTTACCGAGTTCTGAAGCAAATAAGTAATCTTAACTACATTATAGCGACACCTAATAGGCGAAAGGCTAGTAGACTTTGTCATGTTAACATGCTGAAACCATACTATGACAGAAATAATTCTGATTGTTGTAACTTACCTGTTGTTGAGACTAAGGAAGAGTCAAAATGTGTAATTGATGTATACAAAAGATATATACCCTGGTTTAGTGAGTAAGAATTCAGAGATATTTCGTGATCTGAACAGTAAGTTAGGTCACCTAGAACCTAGTAAAAGGGTTGAAATGGTTAATTTGTTAACTTCTTGTCCTAGCATACTCTCTGATACCCCAGGTAGAACAAATATTCTTGAACATGACGTTGATGTCGGCGACGCTCAACCTATTTAACAACACCCATACCGGTTAAACCCTTTTAAGCTACAAATTGTAAGGGATGAAATTAAGTACATGTTGGAGAATGACCTTGTTTCTCCTAGCCAGAGTCCATGGGCATCGCCCATATTGTAAGTTCCTAAGGAGGATGGTTCAAAGAGGCTGTGCATTGATTATAGGAGAGTTAACTCAGTCAGTGACAGATTCACACCCCACACCACGTCTTGATGATTGCATAGACCGTATAAGAAATTCTGGCTTTGTTAAAGGGTATTGGCAGGTACCCCTTACTCAAAGGGCCAAAGACATTTCTAGTTTTGTAACACCGGACGCGTTGTGGTCTTGAAATGTTATGGCTTTCGGAATGAAAAACGACCCAGTACATTTACCCCCTTCAATGAATATAGTTTTTGAGGGTTTAGAAGGGTGTGGCACATACATTGATGACGTAATAATTTATTCGGATGACTGGCAGTCTCATCTGAGTAGAACAAAGTCTTTCTTTGAAAGGATTGAAAAAGCAAAGCTAACCGTAAACTTGCACAAGAGTGCCACGGTTACCTATTTGGGTCTTGTAGTTGGTGGAGGTAAGGTTGCTCCCAAAAAGGCAAAAAATTCAAGCAATCCAGGAATTTCCTGTTCCTAAATGTAAACTAGAGCTATGCGTTTTCTTCGAATGACTGGCTTTTCTACCGAAAGTTTTGGCCGAATTTTGCTGATGTAGCTAGCCCTTTAACAAATCTCCTGTCAAAGAAGTCCAAGTTTACTTGGTCTGAGACTTGCCAAAGTGCCTTTGAAAACCTGAAGCTTATTTTAATGAACGATCCTGTTCTTGCTGCCCCGAACTGTAACAAGCAATTTTGCCTTGCCACAGATGCAAGTGACGTAGGGGTAGGGGATGTTCTATTTCAGTATGGTGCCAAAGAATTGGAGCACCTGCAGTAGCTCATTTCTCAAAGAAACTTAATAGTAGTCAGCAAAAGTATGCTACTATTGTAAAGGATGTATTAGCCTTAGTATTGGCAATTCAACATTTTGAAATTTATGTTAGCGGTTGTCCATACCAAGCTATTGTATATACGAACCACAATCCTTAAGTTTATATTAACAAGTTCAAGCAAAAGAGTGCACGACTCATGAGATGGGGATTATTTTTGCAAGGTTATGATCTAGATATCAGACACATATCTGAAAAGGATAATTTTGTTGCAGATGCTCTTAGTAGAACGACTAAATGTAAATAATAGTCTAAAGAAAATCGCCCTTTTTAGGTTTGATTTCCCTTCCTCTAGGGGGAGGTGTTACATACAACAAAATGTTATGATTGTTTGCCTGGGGGTCTGTAGTATGCATTGTGTTGTTGGATGAATTTGTAAAGCTTTGTTAGTATCCTTCAGTATTGTGTTCATTCACCTGGCATAACTCTGTTTAATGATAAGTTAATTTACAAGCATGAAGAACTTTTGTTTCGTTACTTTCCTGTGCCTGTGACAGAACTTCTCCCTTCTGTGTTCTTTTGCCTGTTTTGCTGATATTTTCCTTCATATTCTGTTCCTGATACATTTCTGTTCCGGTCTCCGACACCTCACCGCATTTCCCCAGCCTCGGCCCGACGATCCTGGCTTGAAATCCGCCTGTAAACTACTCGGGGACTCCATACCGCCTCCCACCAGCCGCTAGGCCTACCAGACGGCCGGAGACGCCACCCTGAGGGACTAGTCGACCGGAGGTACCTCCATGCGCGCCTAAGTTAAGTTGTATTCAATTGTAAGTACCGATACCTTTTAATGTGTTGTAAAATGTTATTTGGTTGAACAGTTTTCATGCCCCGAAGGCTGAATTACATTACTTTGAAATTTGAATAATTATTCTCTTATTCATTAGTCTGCCTTTTAAAATTCGTTAAAATCTTTTTCGACTTGGGTTTCTCTTACATCTGAACTTCAGTCGTCAAAATTCATTTCGTTTCTAACTTAAACTTCGTAACAGTATACACACTCGACCTCGAACGTAGTCGTACATGTGTAAGTGTATATACATGTTCGTTAAGAAATGTGTGTGGTTGCCATGATATGTTGAAAAGCAAAGGGTGAAGTCTGCCCCTGTGATCATTCTTAAGGGGATGGCGAAATCTTCTGATCGTCATAAATATCAACAAACTGCTACGTTTAAACTGAATAAATTTTAGGCTACATTTCTTACCATCTCCCCATGATTATCGCCCCTGTAAACAAAACAGAAAGCAAAAAATGACAGGCTGTAGAATTACCTCCACTTTTAGTCCAAGATATAGTATTCTAAAGAATTGAATCTTCATCCCAAAATTGCATAAATAATGAAATTCACAGAAGCAATACCAGTGGATGATAAATATGCCAACTTTGAAAGAAGAAAATGTTTTGCTATGTTTTATTGCTTGTACTAACCAGAACTTCCTTTCGGTGTTTCCTTGTCAAAAGAAAATATTGCATGACAAGTTCTTTCATTCTGCTGGGTAGAGAGCGATGCGGGGGAGGGGTTGCAGGGCAATGCGGGGTAGCAATACAAAAAACCTTGGCTTGTACTATCCACTTTCTATAGTACTCAAAAAACATTATTGTTACAAGATTTTTACAGTTTGACGTCCTCAGTCTCCAAATGACTTTTAACGCTCACCAAATACTATAAGTTTCTCAAAGTAAATGTGCAGCATCTTCGTGCAAAATGTGAGATCCTCAAATGATCCTTCTTGAGATATGGTGTTAACGACATTATCTCAAATATGACCTCTAATGACCTTTGATTTTGACCACAAACAACAGCTTTCTTGGAGCATCTACATTTTGACTTACGACATTTTGACATCAAAATTTGACTAACGGTGACATCAAATGACCTTTGACATCCACTAAAAACAATAAGGGGCTTGCAGTTAACGTGGAGTATCTACATGCTAAGTATGAAATCTCTGAAGTTTACTCTTCATGAGATACGGTGTTTATAAGCTTTTCATCGTTTGCCCTCTTTGATCCTATATGAAGCATGACTCCATTAAAAACAGTACAGAGTTCTTGTACTAAATACGAAAATATCTATATTTTATGTAGGAGATCCCTCAATGTTACCTTTTTTGGTAAGGGGGGCACTATAGCGGCTTCTTCCAGAACTTTCGCTTAACGAAGCCTGCCCTCTTTTTCCTGTGATATTCTCGGAAAAGTAGCGGGCCAAGTTTTCAATGCAACCCTTTGTCCCTGACTTATAACTAATTATTATCATCCGAGTATTCTTACTCCACGTTCTCGGATGAACAAAGGAATCCTTTACAGACTTGCTCTCGACTCTCCAACGACTAGGCACGAGCCACCGTCCACTTTAGAGTTTTACATATTTTCGTTGGATTTTAACCGTTTACTTTAGTATCCAAATTATCTTAAAGTATCTACGCATCTTTTATCAGCGTTAGCAAAAGTGTTTTATATCGCTGAGCGACTGCACGTATTTCTTTACTTCAAGGAATATATTCTTTCGACTTTTCCTCCGTCCAAAGCCACGTGGTTCGCGGCAGGAAAGCTAGAAAGTTACATTCGCTATCTCTTAGAATTAATCTTAAAACGCATTTTATTATTGTTTGGAATATCGACCGGGACTGGAATTGACCAAGGATTAGCCAGAGAAACTATTTCTGAGTTCTTCATTCGATCTGTACAGTTCCCCCTACTCTCCTACACTCTTTAAAGGTGGATAAAATTTGTTGGGCAATGTAGAGGTTGGTTTAAGTTTTCCAAATGTTGGGCGAAAAGAACCAGGAAACTTATTGACCAACAGTTGATAAAATGATTTATGTGAATTCCTTTACCCAACGTTGGTTAAACGTACCGCCAACTAATTCTCTTAATAACAGCTATTTCTAAATTTATACATTCACAGTAACTTTTTAGCAAAACGTTCACTTATACTGTGGGAATTTTTTGCCAAGACAATTTGAGAAAAGTATCTGTTTTATGCTGTGAAATTTTATTGAAACACCGGGTAAGGTTTACATACCTTTCATAAGAATGGAGCATTCCGAATTTTTCAAAGAAACTTTGTGATTTTCAAAAAATGCATGTCTATTTGAAACAAAATTGAAGCTAGCAATGGTGAATCCTTGCAGCAAATTATGTTTCTCAGTTGTACAATACAACATAAAGAAAGAAAAATTGAAATATCATTAAAAAATTGCATTATTAATTGTTAATAATAACAAACAAGTGTCACTGGATATATATTATAGTCAAACGAAACTAATCAACTATAAATGAACTACGAATTAAAATCCTACTATTTTTGAGAGTGGCCAGCATTAGCGATGCCGGTAGCTTTCAAAACTTTCGGGAGTATCGTTTGGTTTTCGCCCCTGGCTCTTCGCCAGAGAGTCAGGGGACTTTTGGAAAAAAAACTTGAAGAAGGTAACTTCTCTGAAATATTCCAGTGTGGGTTCTTAAAATGAGAAGTTAATTATTCATCAATAGGTAAATTATTGAAAAAATACCAACTTTTGGGGATAATTTAATCAATAGATGGTATTTTGCCCAAATAGCCAGTTGGGTAATTTTCAGATTATCACATATTGGGTAAAATAAATGCCCAACAGTTGGTAAAGCATTTACCCAACCGAGACCAACAGTTTGTTGGACACATAACTGCCCAGTGTTGGTCAAAACTTGGTCAAAAAATTTACCCAACTTTTTTAGAGCGTAAACTTCATCCTTTTGCTTCCACCCCGGTTCTTTAAAGACGTGTGGGATGTACTTAGCACAGCAGCATGACTAAATACACAATAACCAGTTCAGATTAACAGATTCAAAGAGGAAAGTAGAAAATGTTTGGAAATGGTTGATAAGCTGTTTGACTTTGGGAAATGAGGCTGCAATGTGTGGGAAGCTATTAACAGATGATGAGTTGGAGGAAGAGCTAAAAGTTAACTTTGAAAAAATCTGAATCATTTAGAACGGTGAGTGCTGCATTGAAATGGAAATCTAAGAACTGACTTTGAATATGCCCCGAAATAAATAAATCAATGTCGTTGGCTACAATAATGACTGGTGACTGAGCCAAGGTATTAAGGCTTTAGATCTCAACTTTGTTAACAATTTCGAGTAGTCAATAAACAAATGTCCCAAATATTTTCATAGACCTTCGTCATTACTTTTAATTGACGGCTGAGCATGCAATTTTGCCCGACAAACTCATTGCCTGAAAACAGCATTGTTTGTCAGAAATAACAAATATTCTATAGAATGGAGCTTGCAGCCCCAAGCTCATACCACACCTCGAACGCCTATGACTATAACCATTAAAATAAACACATTCTGTGTACAATTTTAAAATGTCTTTAGATACCTTATCATAATTTAAGAACCATGACCTCTAGTACATTGATAACTGATACAAGAGTTATTTTAACAAATAATAGATGACTTCAGCAAAAAATAGCCAATAGGCTTGTCGCAATCACTCCTAACGAGTAAACATGTCAAACTTAGAACTTGAAATGATGACTCCCCAATAGCCCTGTTGCAAGTCCTAAAACTGGAATCACTAGTCCAGCAAAGGCGCTAAAAGTCACATCAGGGTGTAACTTTTCCACATACTTAGTAAGACGTTTCCAGAACTCCAAGTTGTGAGTGGAGAACATGAGGTGAAGTTTCACATTTAAACGATCCCACACGTGTTTAACGTCAAGCCCTCTAACAACGAAAAATGTTACAGCGGCTGGCATGAAAAATTTTCCAACCAAAATTACACTATAGACGATATAGGTGTTCTCTCTCATCAAAATATCATAACCGTCGCAAGCGTAGTCACAAAACCTTCCAATGTAAGCCGCCATGTTGGAATCTGGTATCTGTGTTGTTGTGTTTACCTGCACGATAATATTTGATGCACTGGTTTTGTCTTTATATGCCCATGTCAAAAACACCGTAAGTCCAAAAGTTGAGCTGAACATAACTATGCATAACCACGGCAATAGCATATTTCTAAGTTGCATGTAGTTACAAAAGAATGATTTAACTGATACTATGCAAATCTCGAGATTTCCCTTATTACTTTTGACAAAGGAGAGGGTACGTCTTCCTTCTTCCTCTAAAATGATTCGTTTAAGGTACAAAAAATACGAAAACGTTGCAAAGTAGAACAAAGCAATCACTTCCCCGACCATCCAAATATAAGATATCCAAGACTCGCAGGATTTATACATATCAACGTAGAGAAGTACAATAAAGCACGAGATGGAGGATGCGAAACCATAGAAGAATATAACCACTCCTATCTTAGGGAGTGGTTTCATCTTTGACACATTTAAATAGGAAAATTGTCTCACAAATGAAGACTCATTAAACACATTTGTCCATGCAATACTTGTCAGTCCATCATCATGTCTTTTACGATTGTTCCTTGCAAAGGCTGCGAGGCAAAACATTGGTAGAGACATCACAGTTGGCCAGTAGCAAAGAACAACAGATAAAAAGCGAATTAAATGGTCAGTTTTACCGAAGTAACAAACTAGATACCATAAAGCTCCTGCGAATGAGACAAATACGATGCCGATCTGATACGAAATTGACAACATAAACACAAACCGACGTCGCCATTTTGAATTTCCTGGAAATCAAATAAGAAACATATAATAATGCCGATACAAGAGAGAATAAGTCAAATTATAAGTAATATAATCGCTTTAAAAGTGTAACTGATAATTTCTAGGGTGAAAAGTTCAACAGCTCTAGATTAATTGATTATAACAAAACTTAATCAATATCTTTGTCTCCAAATTTCTACTTTTTGAAGGCAGAAACATCCATTGGTGCTAAAAAGAGCGCAAAAACTGACAAAATTGCATATCGTTATACCAGAGAGGTACTGAAACATACAAATCTAAAAAATTACGTGAAGCTGTATGCTAAGTACTTTATATTAAGTTGTGCACAATGCACATGTCCATCTTACATCAACGTAATCACATATTTAACCTATGATAAAGAATTCAAGTATGCTTTTTCATATGTTTGAATTCTCCTTCGTCCCTCACAACAGGGTATTGTTAGCACCTTCTTGGTCAAGGCAGAAGAAGGAATCATCTTTTCGTACGGCATGTTATATAAGTCACTGTCAACCAATAAAAAATCCTTTAATCCAATTTCTTTTCTCATACTTGTGTACAAAATGACAGAATACAACATCAAAATGGTTTTTAAGGAAATAAAAAAGACTGTTTCCGAAGATAATGCCAACTAAAAGTAAACAATTTGAAAATGAATGAAAGCAAACTTTTAGTAAATCCGCTTTAAAGTAAGAAAGCACGTAGACGTTTACCTACTACAAAAAACTTACTTCTTCAGTGTCCAGAAAAAGTTAATTAATCACCTTTATGGTTGTTGGGGTCATTTGACTTATTTCATAACCATCTAGACTTCTGTAGGCCTACACTCGTGACAAAGTTCCAACGGTACAAGTATTAGAAAATAAAACGTAAAATTGACACCATAAAAATAAAACGTTTTCAATGTTACCAATTTTCCACTTTCGAGGTAAAGTTATACCCACCAATGAATGAACGACGGGCACTCCCTTCTTCTTCATCTAGAGGTACTGACCATTCTACGATACCAAGACTCCACATCACCATCATCAGTAACAACGGAATCTGTTTCCTGTTATCTTCCTCTCTAGGAACTAGAGGTCTTGTCTCTGACTCCATATTTAAGAAAAAAGTAATGTCTCCTATTTTACAACGAGTCTGACTTCAGATCTTTTTATCAAAGATGTTCTCATAGTCTACCGTAAGTTAGACACTCAATTCGTTATGATTATGTTTGACAACCTAGTTACATTGCCTTGTCTTGCAAGTCTTAGAATAATTACTTAAAGCAATAAATCCTCTTGTGTGCCGCTTCATGTCAAATCAGTCGAGAAAATAACAAAGATCAAACCATAACAGGAAATAAGTAAGGCTGCAGTGGAAAGTGTAAGCCTGTAGGCTATACGTGCCTTGTGTAAAGTAATAAACAAGGAATGGATAGGCAAAACAAGGAAATAGTTACTACAAAGAAAGGTTATGTAAACTATTTTAAACCTTCTATTCGTAAACATTCATATTGTGTTAGTCACATTATCCTCCGACTCAATCCACCTACTCAGTTAACGAAAATTTGCTAAACATCTGATTATGGAAAGAGAAAGCTGATTAACTTTGTTTTAAAATTGATTATATGAAGTTCGCTCACATACAGAGGTATAGTACTTCGTGAGTGAACCTCTCTCAAAACACTCTCCGCAAAAATAAAACTAAAAACTCTGATGGATTTTGTTCAAACAAGTTAATAATTTGCTCGTCAGAACGGTTTTAAAGGGAAGTATTGTGATTAAATTGCAATAACATGTCACAGGAAGAAAATGATTTTTATCATTAGTAAAACATTTTGTCCCAACAACATATTCTGGTAACAACTTTCGTCCCAAATATATAGGGAATTAAAAGTGAAGAATGTTGCACCATTTGAAAATAGAAAGTTGTGAAAAACATTTAAAATGAGCTACATAGTAGTGGATCTCTTTCTGTGAGAAACATTCCTTGAAAATGAAGTTAACCAGATACCTTATTATGAATTGCTATATTTTCGTGTAAATGTTATGATGGCACATTTTGTCAACGGTAATTATGGTGCAATACCTTCATTTACATAAAAGTTAGACAGTGCAGTGAGTGCACACGACACTTAGTCTAGCTAGTTTCCCCCACCTCCGTGATTGGTTAATACTGTCGGCGTCTCACTTACGGCCAATCAGTACCCATATCCCATAGTTGTAGACTTCCTGAGATTTACTCCAAGGCGTGGGTCCTGCGACGCTCGTAGACTGATCTTAGACGTAGTATACATTGTGTTACGTTATACGAGCATGTAGCTCTCTAGCTGTCATCAATTCGATATCTTACCAATCTGTAAATACTTTAGAATATTGAGGAAATAAATCGACGACTGATCACGCCGTCTAATCATTGAACTCTTTCTGTGAACTTTCATTTTTTTTGTGTGTGTGAACTGTGGAACGGAAGCTTTTCGAACCCCGCTGAGCTAACCGCACCCAACAATATCATTCTACATCATGGGAGCTTAACTGCTAAATGTTTGCGCCTTTACAGAGGTGTAGCCAGGAATTTGCCAGGGGGGACCAAACCTGTTGGCAAACTTTCTAAGCGTAGCGCGCCACCACAGTTTGGTGCGAAGCGCCAAGAAAATTTTGGCCAAAATGCCTCCCAGATCGCTGAAAATGGCACTGCCCAGGCCTTATGAGTTGCATCTAACCATCTTCTATTTTGAAAACTCATGTTCTGGAAATTCTAGCGATAATATATGAAAAAATTGATCTTGTTTCTTCTTCAAGTTCTTTTTCAAGTTCTGATTTCCCCCATCCCTTTTCCCCCTCCGGCTCCGGACGCCCATGTTCCACATCTATAAATCATAATTTTGAAATGACGAAAATTTTTCTCTACCACAAATGTAATATTTCCCTTTAAATAGAACTTTCAACTGGAATACTGGTCTTAAAGATTGATGTCAAAAACGAAACCCTACTTACTATGAGAATGAAAGTATTGTGGGAAGAGCTATTACTTCAGATTATGTCGAGTGTCGAGACCGTTGTCCTTTAATCATTAGACCACTGACTTTGCATAATACTGACACGACGTGATGATATTGAACAAAAGCGGAATCCCTAGGCAGTAACGGAGATTTGTGTGAAAAAGTAGGGTTTATATTACGCCATCCCCACCCCCGGGATTTCCACCTATGAAATAGAGGTATGCAGGCCAGGATCCAGGAAGTTTCTTAAATGAGAGTGCAACTTTGCACACATTGAGTCCTGGGGACCACATTAGGGCCATTGATGGATTCCATGGGCGAATTTTTGATCGGGCCTTAGAGAGGAGCCCCGGAAGCTCTTGCAATATCAGATATTTAGAATGTAGAAAAATCGGTTTCAGTTACCGTGTTTAGAAGATCTTTATTCATTCCATATTTTATAATATTTGATATTAAGGGCTTATTACACGTTATTTATGAGACATATTATCCATAAATGAACATTATAAGCACATACTTCGTATTTGCTAGATTATAGTCTTGACTAACAGTGGGTGATCTATGGCTTTTTCACTGTGGCGGATCCTCCAGAGGAAGGCCGTACAAGCTGACAAGACTGAAGCCGACCTCAGCCTCGCCCATGAATATGACCAAATTCAGAAAATTTGGCATCCCAAAAATACATTTGTTGCCACAGTTTTCTACCAATGGACTGGGAGGGGTTTAAGAGGAGGAGGTGTCCCCCTCCCCTTTGAAACTTTTTGAAAAATTAGGTGTCCTCACACGCAATTTGATGTCACATAAGCTACCTTTGAAGTAAAATTTGTGTTAAGAACTTTACGTATTTAAGGTATTAAAAAAATATCGCCATGAGTGAGGGGGAGGGGGCATGGCCCAATGGCCCCTTAAATACACCACTGATAATATAAGTTTAACCATTATAAAACACACTGGTGAATTAATACCCAATATATAGGTGCTGGTTCATTCGAATCAAAACTTAATTTTAATTACAAAGGAAGTTTTTTAAATAATTGATTACCTTTATCTACATCATTACATTATTTTTCTTCTAGTAGGTGCCTGAAAAATTCTCAGCATACTGCCCGAATTTCAAAAAAAATATTTGGTTGGGGGCTGCAGCCCCCCGCCTCCTAAGCCTATGCTGGTGTCCTTAATAAAATGGAAAGGGGGCTTGAGAGACATTGCCCTTCTATAATGTATGCAATGTCTCGTGTCTCAAAATTTTGATAGTCTAAATGATATAATGATAGGCATGTTTGTGACTGCGTAAATAGACTACGTATTCCATTATTATTCTAATACCTTCATTAAATTACATCAACACGACCAGATAGAAAAACGTTTTTACTATTATTATAACATACAGTCTCACCAATAAATTCTAGAGATAGCTCTCTTTAAAATATACTACGAATTACAAGAGTTGCGAATGTTGCAAGATTGGAAAAGTTGAAAGTTTTGGCGAACAAATCCTTCATGAGCTGTAAATCAATGAATTCCCTTTTGTAGTAACCTTAAGTGATCATCCGAATGTGATGGTACATATTCCTACCAGTTTTCATCGTTTTCCAGAGTGTATTAAACGTACCTGGGGAGGGGATTTAAGATCCATAAACTCTTTTTACAAAATAAGCGGTAAAATGAGGATGACTTATGCGTAACGTACATTCTGAGAATGTATGACCGTATGTCCTGAAAGCTTGTGGAAAAGTCGCAAAAGTGAATGACTCCTCAAGTAGCGTTTATGCAATGCGATACTATAGCAGGAATTGAATATTTAAGGTTTGGATGGTACAAAGTATAGTTGCTTCGTGAAGGTGATATCTGAGAACGCCACGAGAGACTTGGACAAGTCTAGATATTTATTGAATTGTGGAAAATTAAATAAAACCTCAAGTTTTCAGGACTTTGAAAACTGATGGGTTTAGGGAGAGAAGAGATGGTGTTGACAGGACGGTCATGCATGCATAAATGACCGATGTGTGTGAATAACATTGATACAAGCCATTAAGTTGAAAGAAACAATATGCTGTGCTCAAAATCCTCTATTTGAGAAAACTCTCACATCCAAAGGGCCCCAGATGGTGTTTGCTGGCGTTGATAGGGACGAAGCCCCTGAGGCTCTGTTGCATCTAAAACTTTGGAAGGAATTATCTTTCAAGATGAAATTAGGGGATCTCAAACATGATCATGAAAGAATTCGTTCACGGTGGTTCCTACCAAATATTTGCAAAAACAACTTTTTCCGCTATTTTGGAAAAGGGAAGGGTGGTGATCGACTGTTGGTGTATTATGTGTTAAAATAATTTTAAAGGTTCTCTAATCTCACCCCAGACAGTAAAAAATTCTCCCTACTAATTTTATTTCTTAAGGGCTCTGTTACAATGTGAAGGCCACATGACTTGTGGTGTAATCTGAGGTATTTTCCACGATTTGAATCCATTAAATGGCTGTTTTCACCATTTTCAAGTTTGAATGAAATAAAGTTTGATTTCTTGGAATCAAGCATATAGCCACTATTTTCGTTAGGGTTCTGGAAAAAGTGTGTGAGGGGCATTTCTCTCCACTTTTAAAAAGTAGGCAAGGGGCATGGTCCCCTCCCCCTTGTTGACGCGCATGCAATTACTGGCACATTGTAGATTACTTGAAACCTTCCCTTGTCACATATAATGTGCGTGTTGTAGCTTTAACCTGTATTTCCACTGTCCCTACCAACTTTTTGCAAGCGGTCAGACTACCCGATTCCCCACAGAAAGATATAGGACAAGTTTCTCAAGTACTTCGGACAGAGGACCACTTTCTGTTGAGTTTTAACTTTAAATTTATTCAGGGTAACCAGGACATCATTTTGAGAGATTGTTTTGCCATTAAAAAAATTCGATCTGCGAAGCTTCCGAGGGTCATTTAATTGGAAGTCGCAGGCCGCAAATGTACAGAGGGCTGTCAATCACAATCGAGAACTTACGATGACTATAAAATAATTGATCATAGTCTGACACTAGGTAATGCCGAGTGCTATAGGTCAGTGTAGTCTGTAGGTGTCAAAGAGTCAAAGGAGGGTGTTTTTCTTATTTCAGAAACACAACTCTGTGCGCTGCAATAGGTCTATATGAAACCTGGAATTGAGAGTGTTGTGTACAAAGGGTATTGATAATACATACAAAGCAATTGGCCAATGGGGGAACTAAAAACTTACAGAGAAAGGTGAAAAGCACTGGTAGTTGGGTGCAGTTGTTCCCTTCAATAACTATATGAAAAAATTGTTGTAATGTCCTTAAAACGAAGACTAAATTATAGAAAAAAGCTGTTTAAGTACAGGTGTACAAACTGGGACACAGATTGGCGGCAATGTCATGAGGTAGATGGCGCCATCACTATTACAGCCGTTATCCGTCCTTCTCCGTCGGCAGGGACGGTTTACTCCACGGATAACCACTACTTTTTCATCCGTACGAAATCACTGGATTGCCTACTGAAGATGAAGTTATACAAAGAATTTTATTCTAGATTTATGACAAGTAGTAACAAAAATTTGCAGGGAATTTGGAAACTCGCGACGGTTTACAATAAAACCATTATCACATATAATGTATGTTGTATGTTTGTGCTGCATTCGTCTTCCCCTGTACGTACAGGTGTTCAGACAATCCTGGAGAAAATGAGTGGGACATTTGCAAAATTTGTAAAATATTTTCAGAATATTCCTTTCACCATTTCCTCAATGTTGAGGAAACGAAGCCTGTTAATTAAGCACCCAGGGGCGTCAATCCGTATTGAAGTGTGTGTGTGTGGGGGGGGGGGGCACACATGACTTAACACAAACTTTCAAGCCCTTTGTTTTTGAAAAGGGCTTGTCTTTCTATAGGCCCTTCCTGTGTCCCCTCTTGTGATGGATAACGTTGTCCTATTCTAATAAGAGTTAAGATTCCAAGCACTGGCCAGGATTCTTGTTTTGAGGGGGCCAACTGCGGGGCCTGATCGTCGGCCTGGAGGAGGGTTCTAAGGGGAGGGGGTATCCACTCCCCTTTGAGACATTTTTGAATATTTAAGTACCCTCAGATGCAATCTGGTGCAACATTTAGCATCACTTGAAGCCAATTTTTGTGTTCCATTACCAATTTTTTTTCGGAGTTCGATAAGGGGGGGGGGGGCATGGCCCTCTGCCCCCTTTGGCTACTCCAATGATTCAAAAGTTAACATGACCATCACAGATGATCTGCCAGTTGAAATACACAGAGTCCACGGAATTACTTCAAGATGTTACTTTAATCATGTCTAAAAATAGCTGAAACCACGCTCCGCAGAGTGGATCATTGTCAGAGATCATGGATCACAACCACGCCCGTAGCTAGGGTCATGTGCTTTGGGGTGTGGAGGGGTTGGATGTTTTTCCAACAGAATGGCGGCGTGTAAACTGCACTTTTTTATGCGCTCTTCGTTTTGTATACAGCTGTGGTGATCCTTCCTTTGTCACTATATAAAGGTGTCGTCCTGGGGAAGGGGTCTAAGGGGAGGGGAGTCTCCCTACCCTTTGAGAAATGTTGTTAATTTACGGTTGCTTAGGTGCAAAATGGTGCTATATTTGGGATAGTTTTGGAGCTGATCGTATATACCTGAAAAATGTCCATAATTTAGTGCATTCTGCTTTTCCGGCTGGTTGGCTGGCTGTTTTTACTAACGGTAGTGGCGACACGTAAATTACACCTTTTTATGCACCCTGCATTTGTATACAGCAGTGGGAATCCTTCCTTTGTCATTACATGAAGGTGTCGCCCTGGGGGAGGGTCTAAGGGGAGTCCGGGAAACCCCTTCCCTTTGAGAAATGTTCTTAAATCTAAGGTTGCTTAGATGCAAAATGGTACTATCTTTGGTTTATTTTCGGAGCTGATCGTATATGGCTGGAAAATTTCCATAATTTAGTGAACTCTAAGTTTGGTTAGGTGAAAGAAGGGAGTATGTTGTCCAAGAGAAGAATACGTTTTCAACAACCTTCCTGAAGCCCCCATTTTGGCTACTTTACTGTTTCTATTCTGGCAAAGTTTTTCCGCAAAAATACCTGCTTTGAGTCAACAGAAACTTCTGGGACTATTATAAAAATTTTCCTTTCCTTCATTGTGTATTATAAAAGGGCATCTAAGGCTGGCAAATGCCTGTATAGGGTCTTCTGGAAGCTCTGGATCAATTATATAAAATGGGGCAATGGCGTAATGCTTATTACGACGCCACGCACTTTACATCTATCGTATTTTTACTAATTTTGAACGAAAATCCAGACCAGCAGCTTTCAGCGATGGAGAATCGGTAAGAGGGAGAGAATAGGTGCAGTAAGGTGATGTTAGACCTCCCTGATAGGTGTAGCAAAAGGTGTGAACGGCCAACAAGCGCGTTTCAGCTTTTTCTTCGTAAGTGTATTAACAATCACCATCTACACCAATAATGGCTTCGCGCGAAGCGCTCGGTAAAAGTTTTTGAAAAATGTATAACGGCAACAACGTGCTTTTAAGTTTCAACCTTCCACATCATGCTTACAAATTAGATTGAAGGATCCCATATTGATACGGGGCCCCTATACAGAAGTTTGGAGATGTATCTCTGTTTTCGGAAAGTGTTGTGATCAGAATAGTTCCTTGTATAATCACCTTTTTAATGGTCTTGAGATGGAGTGCAAACTGTGGCGCATGCGCGCCAAGCGCGCCAAAATTTTCCTGACAAAAACCATTCAGAATTTGCATTGAGACACTTTCAAAAAACCTACATGCCATTCAAAAAGCCAGTCAAATAAAGCCACGACCTTACTCTTTACGAAGTGTGTGTGTGTGTGTGTGTGTGTGGGGGGGCATTTGACATTGTGTCTCCCACCCATCGAAATGTGGGGGGGGGACGTGTCCCCCCGTCGCCCCAGGATTGACGCCCATGTTAGCACCTGACATGGTATTTCCTTGAAAACATTGAAGAGGACTCATTGTCTCGAATAATTTTGTCCAGGACTGTAGCTATCTACTCATTATTTTACTTTGTAGTACCAGGGAGTTGTTCCCTGATCTGAAGGAGCTCATAGGAAGATTTCCCCCACTGGTATCACATTGCCAGACGTCAAGGCGAGCAAAATTTATTTCGACTTGTGCCGCCGGGTGCCACGTCTTAAAAGTTTACAGTGTACCTTTTTATTACTTTTTGAAGATATATGCATTGTTGTTCATCGTTTCACGAACAATCTGGAATCGTTTGAAACTTCATCATCAAAATCTAGACTCCCATTGATTTTCAAACAGGTATATTCCTTTCTTAACTGACACAATATTTCTCCCTCAAATTAGAGTCCTTGTGTAGAAACGGAATGAGTGTGTGTGAGATCGCCTTGGAAACAGAGTATTTGATGGTACCAGTATATTTTTTAGTAACTCTCCACATGCCATTTAATATCAAATAAGCTTTGAAAACGGTGAATAAAAATTTATCTGTTAAATTAGTCTTTTTTGCTGTTTTCCAGCTGCCTTCGCAGAGGGGTTCTCATCCCTTCTATCAGGGAGGTGGTATTCGCCTCCCTGCTTCTATTCACAAACAACAGAAATTGGAATCGGACAAACAGCCTGGCCATTTTTCAGCAAAATAGTTCCTCATATATAAAAAGTGAGATGTGCCAAATGAATTTCAATGTTTCAGTTCTCTTTCGTCGAATTACATGGCACTTTTACTGTTTTTACACTTATAATATTCTGCCATTTAGATCTTTACGTGAATAACGTGCGTCCCAATGCTCCCTTCAGTAAAATACCCACCACTGTATTTCTTCAAGCAGTTACTCTTATCTTACTTACTGCCCATATACACAGAACTAACTCTGCAATTTGCCAAATGCCTCGTAAAATCATAATACTTCTATCATAATTCTTGAGGAACTGTAAAAGGCACTATCACTTGTTGTACTTTTCAGTTTGAAACCAAGATGGGTTGGACCTTACGTTCAGACGCGAATTCAACGAGGGTGGGGGTTTTCTCAATCCCACCCCCTCTTTTTTTTTTGCTATTACTTTCTTGTTTTGAGACCATTTCTGCTGCACTACAAATGTTGAATATCGTCTTGATTGTCATACACCAGAAAATCTCATTTTTAACAGTTTCAATTCCACCTTTTCCTGGTGGAATACCCAAGCCCCCCGCCCACCCAGTGTCTCGGCTTGGCCATTTTGACCGATACTTGAAACCTAGTGCACGATTCCATAAAATGTTTCTTGCTGTGCATACCTTCATTTAAAGATACCATAATATTGCATCTATCCCAGTTTTCACAGTTTTCGAGTCCTCAGAGGACCTCAGCTGGGCTCGTACGTTTAGACATTACCCTAACAAAGACACCCCCGTAAAATCCTTCATCGGCGGCTAGCGTTGGTAACTCAGATTGTTAACAGAATTCATTCTGACTTTCGGCTATAGCACTCCGATATTTGTAAATTCAATTCAATTTATCTGATGTCTCCAAAATAATCATGCTTTTTGTTAAAGTACCCACCAAACCATGCCAGATTTAATACCCCCTTTATAGAAAAAAATTTGCAAATAAGATTACCAAGCATATTCCTAATAACATAGGTGGCTTGCCACAGGAACTACAACCACCTCGAAGAAACTGCAACGAAAGGCTCCCTTTCATAAAAAGTTGCAAACGCTGTACTAAGTAATAGGGTCTTGAGCAAGACTACCAGTGCCGTAGTGGTAGATAGTGAAACATGGGGTGCACGATAAACATAGAAACAGATACGTTAGTGTCAAATAAAGTTAAAAGTTTCGTACATACTTCTAACAGCCAATGATTCTTATAAGATTCACAAAGGGTAACCGTCTACTGTTGATTTAGATGAAAATCCTTGTCGAATCATCACAAACGTGTTATAGGAGGTAGAAAAGCTCCTTCTAAACCCGAAAAATGTAACCAAACTTTTTGAAGTGTTCCTTTCAACCCACCGAAGGCTCTTCTAAAGACGAAAAATAATTATACAAAAATGAAATATAACAGAGCTATGAAACTCATAGGATTATACTATGTTTTATTCTCAAGAATTTACCTGGACATGCTATTTGAAATATATCTGAAGTAATATCATATCACTTAGCAACAAATAAATGAAAACATTTCAAGTTTTTGCATTTTCTAGCTATACCAATTAGCCTACCAATCCTGTAATTGACATCTATTAGGTACAAAAAGACATAATTATTCATGCAGTTTTCCTCGATAAAAAACATATCAGACGAGTTGTACAATAATAAAAATTAATGACTGCATTGAGAAGACGAAGAAAAAAAAACTCATCATGTTAAAAATTGCATGCGTAGACTTAGAAGAAATATTCATAATAATTAAAATTACGGCATATCATAGTAATGACAACTGCTACGTTTACACAATCCTCAACATCCGTAGGTTTTAACATGAATTAATTAAACAATGCGTTTGGTTCCGCTCCTTGGCGCTTTTCGAGAGAGTCGAGGGGACTTTAAAAAAGTATTAAACAATGAGTTAAAAAGCAGTAAACTAGCGACTTCATCAACAATGATGTATCAGAAAACTCTGCAGTCTAAGGTTTAACATACAGGCTACTTCGTAGGATACAACTGAATGTGTCAGTTCTCACTTTTAACTGTTTAACTGCTATGAATCATACTGTAATAGTCCATGGTTACCAGAGAAGAGGGCCTCTGACTTTGAGTACGAATTTTTCAATTCTAGCAGGCCGCATTCTTTGCTGTCGTTGCACATAAGCCTGAGATATGTTTGGTATTACATGTGCTGCATTTTCTTACTTTGTTCTTAATAGCTTACATGTGACTGGCTTCGCAGGCCTCTGTTTAGCGTTGATTCTTTTTTTCAAGAACTGGGGCCCCCGTGTTTACCGATTCCTTAGTAGAGGCAATGTGTGTTAACAATTAACCAGTGATGTTGTAGAAATGTGATGATAAATAATCAATGTCGGTGTTGTATATAGCTTAACTGTTGGGACGGCAATCCTGGAGACGTATCAGGAAGTAAGTGTGACCAGTCATAATAATCATCAGTTGATCAGTTGATATATTTTTGTATGTGCAAGCAGCCAAGTGTTTTTGCTTGCTGTCCAGACTAAACAAGAGCCAGAGAGAGCGAAGTGGGATCTTAAGCAATCTTTCAAACAGTAAACAATCTAGCCTTGGTCAATACGTTAGTTACGTCTTACTTCTCACAAATTCTAACAAATAAGGGCCCTTGTCAACTAAACTGTTCGTAGTACAGTAGTTCACAAACGAACGTTGTACTAAAGTGTGTGCAACTAGTAATAAGGTCTTCAGCAATACTATGAAGAGTCCTTTTCCAAGCACGTAAAAAGCATAATAGCGGAAGATACGCAACGTGCACTTTCAGAAAATAATGAAAAGCCTTAGCCACATTTTGCAAGTGAAAATAATTTTTTACTTACTCCCGAGATGGAGCGCAGCTTTCAGCACTTATTATTATGACGTAACTGGTGGGCTGCGTCCGCAGGAAATTTGTAGTGTTGGGCAGGTGGGTGAGTAGCTTTTACAGATAGACTTACAGTGCTGAGGAGTTGGCGGTCAGTGTTCAGTACTTATCTATTTTAATTACGCAGCTGGTGCGCTGAGTCCGCTCTGAGATTTTTCTGCTACCCAGTTGTTGCTTACGTAGTTTACGTTAGGTCGACAAATTCGTGTCGACCTAATATTTGTCGACCTATTACACCCCTTTCTGAACATATTCTTAGTAATGTTATGCCATGTATAGTATCCTTGTGACCCCTACTCTATTGTGTCTTTATACTGGCATCGTACTTACAACGCATGGTATATAAATTTGAACGTGAAAAAGTGGGTGTTATATCAGCGTCGTCTGAAAATGTACCTTAGGGGGACACAAAATTGTTGCGAAATACATTTTAATTAAAACTTGTGCATACGCCGCACATGTTAAAGATACTATATATATTGTTGCGGGCGCTGTTTAAGTTTATCGTGGTATTTTTGTATGAATTTTCCAATGACCACATGTAGAGTTATATTCAAATATGTGAATGTCGACCTAAGGTAGCTTTTTAGACGATGTCGACCTAAGGTGGGATCCAGCGTTATATATATGTATATATGTATGTATATATATATATATATATATATATATATATATAAATATGTATATATATGTATATATATATATATGAATATATGTTTATAAGCTAAGCTTATTTAAAACACGTAAATGATCATGTTTTCCGCCTCATGCGGTTCCACTATTTTTCAATCAACAAGAATAAAACTGAGATCTTTGCAGACAGCAAAGTATTTCATTCTCTCGTGAGTCCCCCTTTGAGACATCCTTAAGCCTTTTTCCCTGACTGACAACGAAGTGACGCTACAGTACATTAAATCCAAGAAAAACGCCAGCGTTGTTTGCTAAGGGATCTGTTACCAGGGGAATAAATGCAAGGTTTTGCTTTCCAGAATTATTTTCCTGTATGGATAATTTAGTTCATTATCCAAGGTTTGCAGTGTATCTTGATGGATTGTTACTGAGTGTTAACATTGTTCAACTCTTAAACGTTCAGTATTGGCGTTACACACGGGCTTGTCTCTTTTAGTCGGTAAGTACCACATGCGCATTCTTCCATATAATATGAAAATATCGCCTTTTTCAAATGAATATCGTCTATTTCTAATTTAATAAAAAAACTTTTTAGCGGCTTTACATGATTTTTAAGATGTAACTCTTGGGGCATAGTGGTTCCATCGCAGGAAGTTGAAATCCCGCTGTTCCAAGATCTGACCGTACGTTTTCACATTACGATTACACCCAGTGACCAAGGACATAGAACGCTAAATAAGTAAAAATGGTGGCGCTTTACACACTTTGAAACTGAGATCACCCTCAACACCCCCACTTGATCTAAATTTCTCCAAGTATTTAACGATGTGAATAAAACAAATCTTCAACTGTTACCATCAAGCAAGTACTACTTACGACTGAAAGTTGAAGTTACACTGGTGTAGTATATACATTCATGAGTAACTTTAACAATAAGAAACAAACTACACTATAATACATATCCTGCCATTACAGGTACTTGTATCTAGCAAACAAACTTCAAATGAAGGTGATGAGTCAGTGATGACCCAGCACAGTTAAAGACCAAAGATGAAGTTGGTAAATCTCTGCAATTTGATTTTGTTGCAGCTTTGGTCGTAACATCTGCAACCATATCTGTGGTAGGAAAATACTTGAAAATTATTTTACCACGATTTAGTTCTGTACGAATGAAATGGTAACGAATATCAACATGCTTTGTCCTCTGGTGATTGATAAGGGACAAGGCAATTGTGCCATGTTTGTTCTCGAAAATTATAGCAGGTTTGCCTTTTCACTCATCCATACCAAAACCACACTGTAACTGTTTAATATAAACTTTCTTGTACTGCTGCTGCAAGTGCCATATACTCTGCCTCGCATGAAGATAGCCCGACAGTTGGTTGTGTTATTGATTTCCAGGATATCAGAGGACCAACGTTGGACAAACTAAAACAATATCCACGGACGTATATTACGCCTAGTCATCAGTGGACGATACCCAGTCAGCATCACTATACCCTGCTAAGGATAATCCACCATTACGCTTTCTGTACCATAACTGATAATCTAGAGTCCCTTTCAGATATCTAAGAGGAGGTTTCACTGCCACCCAGTGTTCTTCGAGTGGTTTTGACATGTATTGTGACAATTTGGTGATCGTCCAGCTAATGTCTCGTCTTGTACATTGTATATATTGCATATGTTAAACTTTCCACTACTTCTCGATATTTACTAGGATCATCTAACTCTCTACCATCTCCCTCAATCTTTTGTTCAGAAGGAGCAGATCTTGGTTTGGAGTCAACTTGAACATTTGGTACCTTTCAAGCACTTTACACAAGTACTTCTGACTAATTATGATAGCATCAATGATTTTGCAACCGTACTGAGCAATTTTTTAGGAAAATTACTGTAATATTTTGACATTTTTCAGGGGGAACAAATTTGGGGTTTTCGTCCTTGGATTAGGGGGATTGGCTTTCTCTCCTCTTCCCCCGCTCCATATAATACGCTCTTGTTTTAATGTCGAAATTTTTAATAGAATAAGTCATAATAGGCTGGCACCCCAGGCTCAGCAAGGGACCGTATGCAAGCAGGGAGCTGTGAGAGATGGAGAAACATCGACCACATCTGTCAGACAATATGTACTTGAGAATAATTTAATTCTTTTCAGGTAGCCAAATTTGATTGACAGGTCTCTTTGTACTTATTGTTGACTTTCCTTCTTAATGTTGATCTCCCTCTTTCAAAGCGTAGTAATCTTGTAACAAAGACCATTGTCAAGATGTTGCTTTGAAGATAACTGCGCAGCCGATATATGTGAAGAAACATTTCCACCGTTTTTTATAAAAACGACTGTTCGCCTACTCTTAAGTTGCACAATCCTATTATTATTCTAAATTCTTCATTAAGAAAGGAATATACCTGTTTAAAACCCAGTGGGCGTCTAAATTTTGATGATGACATTTCAAACGTTTCCGGAGTGTTCCTGAAATAGCGAACAATGTATTTATATTCAAAAAGTAATAAATAGATACACTGTACCCTTTTAAAACGTGGCACCTGGGGGCACAAGTTAAAATAAACTTTGCTCTCCTTGACGGCTGGCAGTGTAATACCAAATGAGTGAAATCTTCCTATGAGCTCCCTCAGGTGTAGCAGACGACAAGAACAATTGTCTTCACTGCCTAATCCCTGTACATTTTAGAGGAATTTCAGGAACGAGACAATGCGAAGCTTAAGTGTCGGCAAAACACCTAGTTTCAAAGGAGGAACAAGTGTTGTTTCTCCATCCCTTACAGCTCCCTGGTGGCAGAAACCTAATTTTTGTTAACTCATTGTGGAAAGTGTACGGAAGTTTCCAGAGATACGAAACGTACACTGAAAATCATATTAGTGCATGATACCACATTAGTATTCACGAATAAGCGTCGGAAGAGTCAAAAATACAATGAATCCTTATTCTCGGACGACTATTCATGCTGAAACAGTAAATAAAATTCACCTAATACTACTGTGGATGTAGCAGACGATAATTTTCTTTTGTGCTAACGTTTTAATCCATCGAAAGTCCTACAGTAGCTGTAAGAGCCAGAAAAATAACATATTACTGGCTGACCTTAGCTTCACAGGAGGGAATTTTGATTGATCTCCTTTCGAGTAACAGCTCCCTGATACAACGGTATTGCTTTGTAGTGTAGCCTGCGGTGAACATTCCACCATACTTAAAGAAAGGTTGGTATTCATAGTGGTCAACATTGCTAAATGCCAATTTCTATTGGTTAATTAAACGCACCTTTTCCCAAGTGTTTGGCTTCCCTTATATATATTCCGGAATTGGTAAGCTTCTGAAATCCGACCTTCAGGTGTCGACATGGAAACAAGTAGATACGAAACCATTTATGGAGTAACTTTTAACCTCCTGAAAAGCCCTGCAAGGTAAAAGATTACTGTTCAAAACTTACCCGTATTATCAATCATCCTTCTCACCCAAAACCCCCCTGTATCATCAAATACACCAACCGCTAGTCCACGTTAGGCTATTGTAAAAGAAAAAAGGTCAAACTGGATTTTGTGAACTGTTCAGAATGCATCCAGTACCACTTGAAGGTGGTTAAGTACTTCACTCTGATACATGTGTTACACTGCATGGTCAAGTGATTGGAGCATCCGACTTGCAACCGGAAAGTCTGGAGTTCTACTCCTGGCCGGATCATACCGAAGACTTTAAAAATGGAACCTACTGTCTTTGTGTTTGGTGCTCAGCATAAGCAATTGAGGAGGGAAAACAAGCCAGTGAGCCACAACTGGAAAAAAGTCTGTTGCCGGCCCGACTTAAACCAATTGGTTAGAAACTTGAGTCGTAAAACCTCATCTAACGTAGTTACAACTAACCTACAGGTTCGCCAGGACACCTGAAAATGAGGAGAGAGTGAGTGACTCTTTTGGCTCAGGTAATCGGTGTCAGGAACAGTTTATTACTCCCTTTTCCGAAATCACAAAACCATAGCTTATAGAACTGTACAATATCTGTGTACAACAGCCCTTAACTGCCCATGCCTACGCGTAAAAACACTGTACAAGTCAATATCTTTAATTTTTTAGTATAATACAGGATTACCCTAATTTGTAATAACTGAGCATGCTCAAAACACTGCATAATGAGGAGATTCCTCTAATTCACCACTACTGCGCATGCTCAGATTATATTGAACCACGCATGTAGGCAAACACCTTTCTCGCTGGGATTCTTTCTGAGCGAACAACCCGAATGGCTGACATTACAGCCTCATCCATGTCAAAATCTCGCTAGGAAATAGCAGGATAATGCTTTTACTGCCCATACTCAGGCGCCGATCAAAGGGGGGGGGGGCACTTTCCCGGTCTCATCCCCCCTTTTTCGCCACATCAACAATAACAAATACGCGAAAATTAGCGTAATGTTAATCTAGGAGAATATTAAAGGGGGCTTTCAGCCCCCCTTTTCGAAATGTCTGGATCCGCGCCTGATACTTCCCATTAATATGACATCTGAACATTTAACTCAAACATGTCAATGTCAGAACTTATGAAAAATACTATTTTTAAGAGAAATGCGATACATGAAGACCTCTTTCTGAGTCTAGTAAGTATATAACTTGCTAAGGATGATGAATGACACCTTCCAAGTAAAAAATTCACCTTTTTGTATAAAACGATGTATTTGGTAAGTTTTTACGAACCTGATAATAAGGAGAGAGTGGGTGACTGTCTTTTGGCTAAGGTAATCGTTGTCACTAACAGTTCTCTCACCGCTCCCTCTAGTTCATCAGCCAAATTTTTAAGGGAGTATTTTCTACCCTGCTACACTAACAACTGAGCAAATACCCGAAAGTTTGCGGTGCTTCACCCCTGGACCCCAAGGGAGGAAAAGTTGTAAGGGAACACATTCAAAAGGTACCAGGTGTTAACCCTGAAATTGTACACACTGGCAAACTATGACGCCATGCATTTCGCCGTGACACAACCACTTTGTTTGCCTCAAAATAGACATTTTAATCGAGGGATGACAGGGGGTAGGCAGCGGCACCCAGATCCCACGGGATTATTGCCGCTAGGTCCCACATGGAACCCTGATGATCGAAGGCTGCTTAACCCCAGTTCGTTGGGAAAACGCTCTGACTTCTCCAGAGATATTCAACGCCGTTGGAACAGCCTGTCCTGTGCCCCCTCACATTTGAAAGGCAATCTGCACCCAAAACTCTCTGTTACTGAGGTTTTTTTGTTTGCCATTTGAAGTATTTTTTATTGTGAAAATACTCAACTTAAATTTAGGTTTCATTTATCCACTTGAATTCGCTGATCTAACTTCAGATTGGTGAAAGGTGAAAAGAAACGTAATAATGATAATGTAAAAGCAGAAAATTCTTTGAAATATGGTCTTCACTCCTTCGACATTCATACATACCATATTCTATATAGTCCAACTACACTCCAATATTTAGAAAGGGTCATGCGTGTCAACAAGGAATAAAATATTTTGATACGAATGGAAGGATCTTTTGGAGGTTGTTTGAATTTCTTCACTCATATAGTGTATAACAGTCCTGTTCCATTTCGTTAATTGCTGAAATTATGCTTGAATATCATATTAAGACCTACTGATGACACTTTTGACAATTGCAGGCAGTTGGTCGTGTGAGGTGTCTTCTATCAGTATTTATCAAGAGCTTTCACCCCTCATGCAATGAAAGATTTATTGTGAGTCCCAGGTTTATAAATAAAACCTGTTTGATGCGTCTCGATGTGAATTTAATATCTAACAAGCTTGTAAATTGAAAATCCATCTTGGTAAATATTTTGCATTTTTTAAATTTTAAAGCTTAAATTAGCTCACTAATAATTGAAAATACAATCCGCAGCTGAAGTATAAGGGAAAAAGTTGTAGGGTGCATGATAAACAATTTTCACAGCACATTGGTCCCTTTTTGAATTTTTGTTAAATTTTGTACATAAACCCGACTTCAAACGACTGCATCATTAAAGAGGAATTTTCATGATCCCAGACAGTTCCAATTCTCCCAACTATGCATCTTCTAGCTCCTCCCATTACTGTATGAGGCTCTTCCTTGTGCAAGAATAAACCTGTTTTATTGCTTAAGGCCATGTCCTGGTGAGCATACAAGGCTATAAAATGTAATAAAAGTACTCTCTCTGCCTTGTGTGGAATGTAAGCTACTCTGCATCTTTCAAATTTTCAAACTTTGATGTCAATCAAAGAGCAGTCACCAACTGAGAATTTTGATATACATACACTAAAAATATACTTTGGGGTGATGACTGTCTGTCTTTAAGGTTTCAAACTTAACTGTCCTTCATGCTTATCTACACTTATCACATGTTATTCATAAGTGTACCTTTCTTTGAATCAAACAACGTATGTAAAGCCTATGACTGAAGACAGAAGAACTATTTATCAACAACCAGTCAGTCTAAAGGGTGGGTCACACTACAGCGATTTTTAATCCGAAATCCGATCCGAATTTTTCTTATGATCGGACCAATAGTTTTTTATTCAGACTTTGCTCTAAGGATGATCACTCTATATCGATAACTAATCCTAGTTTGTCTCACCATAAACTGCTCTGCTACAATTATATAACTTATACCGCTCAACAGAGCTGTATTTGTTCGAAAACCAATCCGATTTTTGCTTTCGTGTCCGATAAATGTTGTCTGCCGATGTGACGTCACGAAATAATTAGTTTACATTTCATTTTCGTAGTACTCTGATACAAATCATATGTTTACACAGGTTGGCAAATTTTTGGCTCTTTCCGACCAGGGATGGAGAAGATTTTAACTAAAACTCACAAAAATTGGACCGTGATCCTATCCGAAATCGCTCTAGTGTGACCTGCGCTTTCTTACCAAACCTAAGGCCATACATTAACACCACTGTGCAACCATAGTGTATAGATCTGAGCCATACGAAAGCTTGTTTGAAGGTGTCAAATATAGACAACCTGAAATATTGTCATTTTTACTGACCTGACATTGCGTTTATTACACGAATGAAATTGAATTAACATTGAACTGCAGCTGAAATAAATTGAATAACACACACCGTCGGTTTTCTTTGTAACGTTAAACAGCTGCTCTGTAACAAGGATGTAATGAAAGTTAGAGGATGTGCACCATCAACTATTCCTCAGATTAACTTATACACTTGGACTCTTCAGGGTTGTCGGAAGATTTGGTGAATAGACCTTATTCATATGACGACACAGAACAGAAAGGGCGCCCCTGATGGATATATATGCGGGTATCATTGCAACTTACACCAACAAATGCAGACACATGATATGTTTACCGATCGGGTACATGCATAAGTCCACTGCGCGTGTGTGCGAAGTCTCGGTGCGTGCAGTGTTCTTCATTGTTTACCCTAAAAAAATGACGTCGCGTAACGTCAATGCAAAAAGGTCTATTGAGGGACAAGCACATAAGTCATCATGTTTCCGTTGGATTTCATTAACGAATGCATAATATCTCATGTAATATCACTAGGGGACATGTTAGTAAACCTATAGTAAGTTTTCTTCAGTAACCCGTACTCCTTACACAGAAGAACACTGTCTTTCTTTTGTCACATATCCATTTTTACTGTTAGCAACAGACATCTGCTAATACTCGTGATGGTTTTATGTCTGTACGTAAACGGTGAGATATTATGTAGTTAAAATTAACTACTGTATCAACGAGACTTAAAAACTAATGCAACCAGATCCACGTATACGTGGCTGATGTGAATCTATTTGAGTCAATTTTTGCCTGTTGTAGCAACCATACGACTAAAAAGTGTAAATTGGTAAAGAAGAACGGTTTGAGTTTTAGTTATGGGATCTAGTAAAAGAATAAAGAAATTCAAGGTGTTTCTTTCAAGACTGCTTTTGTTAAGCATCATGCAGTTCATTTTTCGAGGTGTTGGAGAATATCTTGATGAATTTGTTGCTGAATTTCATACTTCCCTACCACTTGCTAGTTGGGCGTTAACGTTAACAGGAGGATTGTCCATGTTATTTGGTTAGTACTGTATTTGTATTGACTCTCTAGGATAATGTTAAGGTGATTGGTATTTCTATTTCTATAGCAAACAAAGGCGGTTTTTCATGTTTCCTAAGATGTTACTCGCAACATAGCCGGATTAACCCAGTAATCGAGGTAACCTATAGGTTACGGGCCCCCGATATTTTGACTTTTAGGGAGCCCCCGGAAAATTTCCATAAACGATTCACCTTTTCAGCTTAGCTTTCAAACGTGCTTCTGACTTATAGATCATCATCTTTCTCCCTACCAAAATATAGACTCTACATTACTAGTGTTGATTTTTTAATGTATAACGTTACCTGGTAGGAAATTTCGTCAAGTTTAAATTACTGATTGTATGCTCCAACGAAGCTGATATGAGGCATGTCATGTGAGTTATAGCGCATGGTCGTAAGGTAACTACTGAAACGTGGTTATAGATACTTGTTCTAGAGGTTCGTTTTTACTAACTCATATTCATTGTATTATTGACATGATTTTTATGAACAGAATTTAATCGCGTTATTTTTCAGGCCTCATTGATAAAATACCCAAAAGACAATCACGGTGCATTTCTGAGAATGAAAGAGATAGTTTTAGCCCAAAATATGCTAAGCACTTTGCACTGACCTTTGGTGGCCCTTCGGTAATATCAGTACTTCTGAGGTAGGGCACAGAAACCTTGGGGTCAACCGAGGAGGAATGGGGATGATTTTGTGAGGAGTTGTGGATTCCAATCGCTGAATTCAAATTGAAATGCACATGATCTTTGGTTCAATTGCTAGTCACTTGACACTTTAAAACAATTAACAATGGGCCATAAACAGATGGAATGCATGGGAGGACCCATAATTTCCGTCTCTGCCATTTTGACCAGTATGTGAGTCTAGTTAAACTCATGGCAGCACGCAGTGGAACAGTGTCGGTGCCCCCTCCTTCAAAATGTTTAAAACTAATTTTTATCACAGCGATCGGTATTAGTATCCGAGATTCTAAAATAAAGAATACAGATGAAGGCTAATTTGTAAGTCACGGAAAGTTCCATTTTTGACAAGAGACGCAGTTTGGGGAGGGCAACCGCTCCGTCCTTTATGGTATTTTTCTATTACCTATGTCTCTACAAATTTCTAAAAATGTCATTTTTCGGCGCGCTTCGCGTGCTTTTATTCAGTGCGCACTCTACTTCTCCCAGTCATACTTTCTGAAGGATTTGGCTCTGAGACTGAATCGTGAATGTTTTTGTGTATTGTTAATAGTTAAATATTTTTTGTATTGACAAGACTACAGGTAATGGTTCTAAGCAGGAAGGTTAGATTCTCGTTATCGATTTCTTGATAAGGATTCATCATGGTTTGGCTACCAACAGAATATCCAACTTGCTCAAGAGCACTTCTGTATGTGATTATTGATGGAATGATTATTGTACTACCTACAAAAAGATGGATTGAAACTTTCAAAATCAAATTTATGAATTTCTACGCCACTGATATGTGCACATATTGTCTTCGATTTCATGTTTAACTCATAGCAAAAATGAAAACGAAACGCAGAAGTTATATGCGAAGTTCTACTTCTCCCTTCACAATTACTTGACGGAATAAAATGTGTCCGAGTTGCGTCTCTTTTAGGAGGATAGAAATTTCTAAATATTGAAAGGTAGAATATTCTTATACAAATCGACAGGAGTGGGAAGTGGCATTTCAGGCAACTTGCCGGCATCGGGACCCTTGCTGAAACTTTCTGCGTAAGGGGACGCCAGTGGTGGTGACGCTACACTTAGATAGTGTCACTTAGTGTGACGTAATCAAAATGAGGCTTAAAGGGCCCCCTCTCTTGACAAGGTTACGGGCCCCCCTTAAGGTAAATCCGGCAATGACTCGAAAAATGGAATAGATCCATATTCTATATACACGATTTTTAAGGAATAATCTTATCTTGGCCTACATGAAGTACGTTTGAATTACCATTTCACACAGTCAAGCCTGCAAGGGCTAATTGGCACTTCTCGATAAACAATATGGGGGGGGGGGGAAGGGAATTACATTCACACAAATAATTACCCCTTTAGTAACCTTGAATTTAAAAGCTTACAAATTTGTGAAAAGACCTAATAACTGTTTTCAGTTACTCCTAATCTAAGGCCAGCGAATGCTTATGTCAAATCCTAAGTTGGATATTTTTGTAAAAGCGAAGACATTGCACGGTAATTTCTCTAAAGCAACAAATGTCAAAAAGTGTCATACTGTTTCTGATAAGAAGACAACGAATGTAATATGACGCAGACTAGACACATTTCTCAAGCCAAATGGTCCCATACGCTTATACTTAAAATTTGTCTGACTCTTGGTAAACCGCATTTCTAGGAACTGCAACAATTTAAAGTAGTTGCTTGAACCGGTGCATAGCAAAGGGGGTTGTGCCCTATCCAAGTCTTGTGACCTTTCCACCGGGAGTCTCACAAATGGAAAATTCAAAGGTAAACTTATTAATATATTCTGTATTTGAAACCCCTATTGAAATGTTGGGCATCGCCCCATCACCTCACGTGACAACGCTACTATCTTCAGTTTTTCATGGATGAATTGAAACAGTGAAGGAACCATAAAAACAAGCATATGCCTACTATTTTAGTTAGACTTCTGGAAAAAAGTTAGTGGACAACCCACCACTGTCAAAAGTGGGGAAGGAACATGTCTTCCACATCCGTTACCTGTTTACACCCATCCAACTACTAAGCCAACCTATTTAGGTCAAAAAGCAGTCAATTAACCTTAAATTGGCCTTCCCAGGCACCCTAGGTCGTATACGCATTGCTTCAAACGTGTGTATATAGCGTTCTTAAGATCTCACGTTTTTACAAAAAAGCCCCACCCCCATGTTTACCGTGTAGTGAGGTACAATACTATGTTTTGTATGATGTAACGGTGGGGTTTGGGGAGGGTTGGGGTATATTTGATAGGCTTAAAGAAATATATCAGATGGTTGCAACCACAAAGTACATCCTCTTTAGGACTATGAATAATCAAGCAGAGATAACAAAATATGAAATGACTTTATATCTGTATCAGTCAGTTGTGGAACATTGTTCCATAAAAGAGTGTATGCAGTAACAGTGATGTACCAGATACTCGATAAGGACAATAAACATTTAACTCTATATGGATTGTTTTTGCCCGCATATTTCTAATACATTATTCATTCTTCACAGCTCCCATCATACTACGAGTGTACAGGGTTTTCTCTTATCGCCATGTTACGGTAGCTGCGGGACTCGCTTTTGGACTGCTCTTTATTGTCCTTGGATGGATGGGACGAAATACTACCCACGTCTTTATTTGGAGTGTTTTATCTGGTAAAATTTATCAACAATTTCATGATCACCTTTTCTTTAAGAAAGTGCTAAGTTCTTTACCGTGGTGAAATATACTCATGGATCACTTTTAAAAACATTTCAAAGATTCCATTGGAAATATATGTCTGTGCCAGTAACAATACATCAGTTAGAATATCTATCCATTGATTTATTCTTCAGATTCTTCAGAACAGGGGAATATTATATTCGACTTTGGCTTTGGACATTATATGCTTCTATACTTTACGTAAAGTGCTGAATACAATGTGCACTGCATCTTGTTCAATCAGTCCAAAATATGCCCTATTGGGATATCTTTGTAACCCACTGATTGAGTAAAGATCTTACGTACCTGACATATATACTAAGGAATGTTTTGCACAAAAATGCTTGTGACAAAGAGCTGGAAAATCAGTCATTTTTAGGCCTATCGAGTTTGTCTTTGTGTGCTTTCTGGTATTCACCAGAAAATTGTATAGATAAGGCAAAATTTGCCACTTCAATTTTAAATATTATCCTTTGCATATATAGGAATATCACTGGGAGCTGTTGGATTATCAACGTACTTGGAACTAGGAGAAAAATTTAATTCCAACTTTGGCATGATCAACACCGCCATCAGTGTGATATCGGGTCCACTGACGGTTGGGTACCCACTGCTGGTTGAATATTTTAAGGTCGAGTATGGTGTGCGATGGACTATAATTCTGACAGGTGCGATTAGTTGGCATTTGGTTATTGCAGGAGTTTGTCTGACGACGAATAGCATAGCATCACCTTCAAAGAAAGACTCCTTGCAACCAAAGGAAGCCGCTCGTTCTGTTTCGTTTCTGAGAAGTCATCCTTCATTTGTATGCCACTTTATGTTCCAAGCACTTGCCCTTTTACGTACCATTGGAGTTCCATTATTTCTCTATCCGTTTGGGATTTCCAAAGGGCTTCAGAGTACGCAAGCCGCGATACTGATTTCAGTGTCCAGCTTCGGATCAATGATTGGTCGGTTGGGGGCCTTGGGAATATTCCTCGGTAAGGTTATGAAGCTTCCCTTGGTTATAAGTGTTGCTGTCATTGCGGCACCAATGTTGATGGCAATGGTGGTACAAATCTTATCCATTTACTTTAATAACGAAGTGTGTTTGATGCTCATGGCACTAACTACAGGCATGTCAGTGGCGTTTGAGATCAGTTGGGGCAATTCTTCTGTCATGGATCTTTCTTGTGAGAGACATTTTAAAGAGGCAGCATCTTGGTTGACATTCTTCGGCGGAATGGGATCTACTTTCGGAGGACTTCTAATCGGTATGTGGTTTTCGCAATCCTTGTATTACTGATAGTTATGAAATGGGGTGACAGAGGGAAATAGTTAAAAGTGTTCTAGGGAAAATGGAAAAAGTACGCCAAACTCATGAAGAAGTAGAAAATCGTATTTTAATTCTATGAAATTTTCTGTATACCTTGATCTAATCAGTCTACCTCGGCTAGGTAGTTTGTTTATCACTCTTCACAAAACCCGTTCTTTGTATGAAACTAGCAGATTTATGAGGCGCTGTATGTGACAAAATTCTATGACAAATACATTGATTAAAAATCTAGATATATATCAGTTATAACCCTATATATATATATATATATATATATAGTTTACATAATTTTGTTATGTACGGCTTTCCATATATATATTTTGCATAATTTGTCACACTCGGCGAGGGTAGAAAATTATAGATTACTTACCACGCGAACAACACGCGAATGGGGGGCGGTGCTTTGGCACACACTCTGCATATAAGAGGGTGGAGCTTTAGAGTAAACACAGCGCCTTGACATCGACAGTGCTAGGGCTAAGTGCAGGCCTAGCAACATGTATGATACATGCCACACTCTTAGCAAAAATTAGTCAAACATTGTCTGATACGCCTAACCCAAGTTAGTCAAAGGCGTTTGACTAATTTTGTGCCAATTGACTAGATTTCTGACCAATTTTCAACCTCTTTGACCAATTTTTTAGCAATTATTATTAGTCCATCATTGTGCAATTAGTCAAATATCATTAGAAATTGGTCAAAATGAGTGACTAAAATGGGTTAGGCGTATCAGACAATGTTTGACTAATTTGTGTTTACAGTGCACGAATACCGACGCTTATTTGATCGGGTTCGAAGATACCAAGGTGGTATTTGCCTGTTTAACTGATAAGGAACTAAACAGTTATTTCAAAAGTTAAAGCAGCGAATATGATATCAAGCGAGAGAGGAAAGAAACACAAACTTAACCTACACTAAAGCCTAGCTCTTCCATTCAGATAACGTTAGTCCCAACGTTGTATGTATACGAAGTACGAACATCGCAGGCGATGTATGGCCGAGGAGACCAAACCCTTTGGCAGACTATGTCCATATATCGTATTTATAAATGCTGAGACGACACATTTCCCAAACAGGATTGCCAGTCAACAGGTTTGTGACATTTTGTGTCTTTTATTAATCGAGTTTAGGTACTTTGCAGGTAAGCCTGTTGTCTAATTCACACCGAGCCTATAGGCAACACACCACAAAAGACGAACTGTGGGCTGCAATGGCCATAAAATATGGCTATAGTAACAGTTACTCATACTGTAGTCTGTACGTTATCTATTAATATAACTATTGTCAATAGCATCTTTCATAACTTGAAAATCCAGGGGTTACTTGTTGTTAGTCCCCCTTAAATATTTTCCCATTGGACTGACCTCGGTTTTTGGTCGGGTTGTGGTCCGTTGGGTAATGTTTGGAGCAGGCGCGTACGTAGCCAAGGGGGAGCCGCCGCCCTTGAGAATATTTTTGGTAATTTTTTATGTTTATTTTTTACAATATTGCTAGTGCTTCCCCTGTTTATACCCGGTAAATAGGCCCGAGAATTGCCATTTCTAGCAATCTGGGAGGCATTTGGGGCCAAAATTTTCTTGCTCTTTGTGCCAACCCATGGTGACGTGGTGCACTGAAAGTCTGTCTATGAGCTTCGCCCTCCTTGACAAATTTCTGGCTACGCCCCTAGTTTGGAGGGAGGCCAGACATCGGCTGAGTACGTCGATGTTAGGCAAACCTATTTGCAACTTAAATACATTGTAAGATGGAGGTCTGAAAATATTGTAGTCCTTTTTCTGATGTCGGAATGATGTTAAGTTGACATTGAACAGTCCGATTTTAGTCTAAACTAGTGCGTGTGATGACCGTTTTTACTAACCGTGACATCTGTCTGACATCGAATGGACATGCAAACAGCGATACAGCAGACATTATTAGTCCCATTATAATGCTGTCCTAAAACTGATGGTTAAATCCGATGGTAAAATGTTTACCAGGCTGGTACCCAACAGGATGTCACCTGTTGTGTAAGTAAAATATATGTCTTAATCATCAGGCATTTTATCTGCAGACATGTTCGAAATCATGCACTGCCTTGTAAATTTGTAACAGGCATGTTGGCATTTTCTTTGATCAGTTTAAGTTGGATTAAGGAGACATACAGGTAGAGGAGCCAAGGAAACAAAAGTCCTTGCCAGGGTGTAGTTCTCACATCAAGATAGTTTTGGTATACAATAAGCCTGTATATCAGTGGCAAATATTCTCCTTAAGTAATTAATCATTAACCTTCTCCAGACTTAAAAATGAAATATCTAGATGAAATGCAGCAGCTTTAAAAAAGTATCCACAGAAAGATAGTTCAAAAGATATGTAAACTTGTTGGCCAGATGTTGGCTTTTCAGTTTCAGAGAAGAAAGTAGTTTTATTGGGAACATATAGTTTTGTTTGGGTAGGGTTGAAGAGGGAGTAATTGTCCGTGCAAAAAGTGCACCGAAAGGCTTCAATCAATATAATTATTCAGGTAAATATAAGTCAGACTTTGTTCCAGCAAGAGTTGAAATGTTAGCTGACATTCCCTTTGGCTCAACATGGTGCTCTGGAATCTCATGGATAACTTGTTCACAGTTATTGGTGTTGAGTTTGACATACCCAAAGTTAATTCATGACAATATTATAAGTTGTTGTCGTATTCTTAAGCATTTTCACTTATAAATCTTTCTAGTAGTGAGTATACTGTATGCAAAACTGACATGACATAATGCAAATCTTCTCATTATCTCCAGTGACAGGAACATGAGAAATCTAGCCATCTCAGAAAGGTGAAGGTAAAGTCACTCGGTTACTGTGTTTTTCTATTTAAACTGTAGGGTATTCACACGTTTCATAGAAATGGGAAGTTTTCATGTGGGCTGCCCCAAGGGAGGAATTTCAGAGAAGACCAAAGCAAGCACAAGCCTTCAGCCCTGTAGGGCCAAGGTAAAAAAAATTGGCCTTCCCATTGGTCACAAGATTGCAAGAAATCACTCTGTAAAACAAATTTGTTCCTAAATACCCGAGGGTGTCACCAGCCTCTCAAAGGTTAGGCATGAATGACAATGACCAAACCTAAAAGTAAGCAAGAAATCCTAGTATCATCAGGTCCAGGGTCCCATAAATCAGTTCTCAGAAGGCATTTCCGTTGTTACATGGTATAATATGCGTCATTTACATTCCTTTAATCGAAAACCATTTTCAGCCCACTTTTGGGCAAAGTAGGCATACAATTTGCCTGCTTTCAGTACTTTGAATATAGGTTATGGAAAAAGGGTACGGGAAACAAAGCTTTAGTATGTGATTATTTTTCATGGTACATACAGAAGGGAATTAAGGTTAATTTCCATGTTTGCTGACAATTTACGGTGTATACCACATCATGGGACATTAATACAGTTAAAAGGGGCCCAAATCAAGCTTTGGAAAAGGGGGAGGCTCTCCAATCTGTTGTCCCCCTCACCAAAGGCTGTTTGCCTCTGTTGTTTACAATTAATTACAATTAATGATGTGTGAGTTAAAATTTATTTGCTCTGCAGTTACTGTATGTGTAATGTGCCGAGGTAGCTATGTCAGGATTTCTGAGATCTGTTTACAATGTGCAATAAATTTGACATCAGCAGTAGAATTACAATACCTTCAGGATATTGTATGGTGTTTCAAATGCAATTAATGGCCAAAGAAAATGGAAAGTGCTAAGTAGATACTGTAAACTACACGTGTTAGCAACTTAGCTAGATGTCCATACACATATCCCCGTCCTGTCTGATCTGCACTGGCTTCATGTCCATTTCAGGATTCAGTTCTCCTCACTTATTGTGCCATAAACAACCTAGCTCCACCATACATAACTGAACTGCTCGTTTTCGCCCAAACACGCTCGGGTTTAAGGTCAGCTTCCCAACATCTCTTGGCTGAGCCAAAAACTTTGAGGTCCTGGGGTAACAGATCTTTCTTTGCTGCTGCTCCTTACCTATGGAACAAGCTTCCCGAACGTATTTCTTTCAGTTCAACTTTACAGACTTTTAAATCTAGGCTTAAAACTCATTTGATGGACATTGCTTTTTCTTAGACATTCATTTAGTTTTGTTTTGTATTTTTGTATTTTGTTTTGTATCTCTTTTGGGCCCTGCATGCGCCATGAGCGCTTTTGCGGATGTGTGCGCATTATAAATTTCCATTATTATTATTATTAGCTTATTTTGCAGATTGAACTGAAAGCCCAATTGCCAGTTGAGACTCACTTTCAAATAACAAAATGACTATACATAAGTTTGGGCAATTTCTCTACCTTTCTAGTTCACTAGTGTACATGCAAACATAATAGTCATTAAAAATTTATTTTTCTATTGCCTGTTCACAGTTTATAGCATCAACTTTCCAGAGCTTCTGGTGGAGATTTTTGAATGCCAGTCATGGAACCTAAAATGTATTGTACCCTCTCTCAGGTGTACTCTTTGCGATGGCAACGTGCTCCATTGGGACTAGCTGCCAATGACCTTTCAGGGAAGTTCCAACAACTAGACCAGTTTTATTGACCTAGTATTGCAGAGGTTGTTGCATATCATGAATCCAGACTATCATGGGACTTGGACCATGCATTGGCTTGTTAAACAAGACACATGTCTAGACTAGTTGCGGTGCTGTGTCGTTAACTGTGGTGGGGTATAGCTAGCTTGAGTTTTGAATATGACCATCTTCCAACTGTTCTTGTCAATTTTGGTTTTTTATTCAAAAAAGGGAGCGTTCTACTATTAGTATATTTTCAAAGTTGTTCATAAACTATCAGGAGTCACATTCAGTTTTCGAATATTTTCGTCACTTTCTCGTGGCAATGGAATTAAAAACTAGAGATATATACAACAGGTGTAGCTTAACGCGTTTCAGATCAAAGATCAAGTCAATAATTCATCAATGAACCTATGTGGTATTTTGTTGTATCATGCTTCAAGGGTTGACCTTAGGTTGGCTTTGGCTATAACGGAATAACCAAGGGATTTTGATCAAAATTTTTGGAGAGGAAGCGAAAGCAAAATGATTGAAGATAATATAACTGAATTTAGTTAATTCATACATGAAGAAATGCGAAATGAACGTATCGAAGAAGAGTAATGGTAACATGCATATATATACAGTGGGTGATGATATTGAAAGAGTTTGAATCTGTTTCGTCTCGGGTATACTCGACGTTGCGGATGAGGTGTCTAGGTTGGTAGGTCGGGTGGGACTTCGTCGGTGACTGGCGGTTGTTGTGAGTCGGGAGTCGTAGGGCAATCGTCATCGTCGTCAATAGGGGCGTCTGTAGCAATATTTACTGGTTTGAAAAATGACGAGTTTCTTCTCACAATTTGTTCTCCTCTTTTTGCAGAGGTCATAGCCCCTTTTACTTCAACTGCAGTGTAAGGGTTGCAATTGAAGGGGGAGGAAAGCTTGTTGCGTTTCTTTTCACGAAGTAATACCCTGTCACCAACTTTTATTTGAGCTGGTTTTGCGTGCAGTGCATCTTACTGTCATAATTTGACTCCCATTTTTTGTTTTCAATTAGCATCTGTCGCTTGCAGGGACTGGTCATGCAGTTGGGGACTGCTGTCAATCAAACTGTACTTTGGTTCCAATGGCACGCCTGCCAAACAGAAGCTCTGCAGGCGATTTGTTTGTGGTACTATTGGGAGTTGCCCTGTAATTCCTTAGGAAGGAATACTGTATAGCTCTTGTTTCCAGGGTTTTCCTTCAATAATCGCAGTGCGAATGGCTTTTTTCCAGGGTTTTCATGAATCTTTCAGTTTCACCACTGGCTTTTGGCCATAGAGGTGTAATTTTATGATGGTGAATTCCTTGATGTTAAAATACGTAGCCGTAGTATTTCAGATTATGTTTGTTAAAATAACACTTATCCTTGTTGATATTCAGGTTGTTTTCGCTCAAAAATTTGAATACTGCCTCCAGAGATCATGGTCGCTTTGTGTTGCGCCACTAAAAATGAGTATGGATCGTCGCTGAAATAGATAACTCCAGGAATATCATGCAACACTTGTTGGATAATATTTTGGAAAATTTCGTCTCCGTCAATGTCAATTATAGTTTTCACTAAACAAGTAACATTAACAGACTTCTACATGTATAAAGAAAATCAGTACTTACCAATGCATAGAACATATTGCCAAACTCTGGCGTTATAGCAATTCCATGTCGTGCACTTGAAACAATACCGTACATTCCTAATCCTCTCGTACGCGTCCTCACGAGCAAAATGAAAGTTACACACTAATCTAGATAAGTTCAGGTTAACGCAATCATAAGTTCGATGGCGCTGTTTATATTTAGTAACCGACTTTTCACCATACTATATATATAGCGAGTGTAGTATATACCCAAGATTGTTGCTAAAAATAGATTCCGCCCACGCATTTAAATGAAGAAAAATCCCGATTATACCCTCTTAAAAAAGTCATATGGTCACCAACATTACCGCACTGCAACGGAACAACCATCCCTACAACTTGGACGATGATGCATTTCGATACCACCGTCCGTCTAGGAGGAGATCGTGTGACCAGCCAAAATTGGTATTTCGATGTCGACTGCATTAGTTGCGGCTGCCTGCGTGGCAGGCACCGCAACTAAAAATTAAGTGTGACAAGAAGCTTCCTTCAGAATATTCACCTCAATATAGACCTGTGTGCCACCTGACTAAGCAGGTGGCTGATGGAGAAGTCTGGGAGTCAGAGACTCATACAATACCCCAATATATATGTATAGTGGTTGGCATACTTTGGCTAAAGTCAGTGGCGTAGCCAGGTTTTTTTGTCAGAGGGGGCAAGAGCACCAAGATTTCCCCCAATTAGTGGTCTGCTTCCTACTAATCAGTGTTCTCCGCAGGTGCAAATTTTGTCCTGGTGCTTTCCTCTGACCTGGCTGATGTGACTGATCGCCGTCCTGGGGGAGGGGTCTTTGGAAAATTTTTGCTCATATCAGGTGGGCTAGATACAAAATGGTGCCACATTTGGTGCTAAATGTAAACTGAATACATCACCAAGAATTCCTATTTTTTTAGGAAGCTTTTTTTTTTATCTTGCTTGTCTTTAGGTCTTGGTGAATTTTTCTTGAGTCCTACTGGTAGATCAGAATCACAATGGGTGAAGTACAGTAATTAAGTGAACCCTGGTACACCTTTCCCTTCATCAGTTCACCACATTCACCACAATCAGTCCAAATTTTACGAGGACCTACCCTTGTAGCAGAGTATAGCACTTGACCACTGACCCATTCTAACAAACTGCATATACCACAATGCTGCTGCTTTATTTGTCAAGAAACATTGTACCTCCATAGCTGTTGTTCTATGGTGATCAATGTCAGTAGATACTGAGCATAATTTTTTGCTACACTAATGGTTCAGATCTATTTCTGCATCCAACCAGAAATGACCATTCATGTATAGTTGTGAAGTGACTATATTGAAGTACTCTTACAAAACATTTTTAAGGGGATCGGGGTGAGAGGGGATTAAAACCTTTATAGTTTGCCCAGCTGTTTCTGCTTTACATAAATGTGTTGTATGTGTGTATTTTCTCAAAGCAATCATGCATAGGATGCATGTTTTACCATCCATTGATAGTACTTATATGTTCAGAAAACTTGTTCAGCAGGCATGTTCAAGTGTAAAGCAGTCAACACCAAGCTGTATTAATGTGGCTGATCCTTAGTAGTAGGATTTCATAAATTTATAAAGCTCCAGATGAAACAACCCTCTAGTTTCTTATGTATTCAAATCTTCTAGGACAACAACAGATGTATATGTATCTGCAATTAAAGCAGAAGTATATGTCAAACAAGAATTTCAGTTGCAGTAGCTGCAAATTCATGGTATTTACACCTTCAGGGAATGCACTGCATGTGGCAAACCTATATATGAGTGAGACATTGGGATCCTGAATTTGAAGAGATAATGGACAAGGCAAAACCTCGTCCATTATTCACGAGTTTAATTTCAATGATTGAGGGTCAGGAAGCCACCTGGGTTATTGAGGACCGTATACGAGAGTGAGCATGGATGTGGACTGGCAAGATTTCCGCTTCTCTTTTCGACTTTTTCGATTTGTGGACGTCTAGTATGCTGCCAGTACACTCAAACCACCAAGCCACCTATGCCAAGACAATGCCTAGTCCATTATTTTGACAATCTGAATTGGTCAAAACGTCCATGGGGAACATAGGGGGACAAATTAGACTAGAACTCAAAGTTGGAAGTGGAAAATTGTGTACATATGCAAATATTGCATTTTCACGGTAGACCTGGTGTTCAAAGATCTGCATTGGAGTATATACCTTAATTTACCCTGGTGAAACAAAGTAGTATTAAATTTGAATCTTATTTCCTGAATATAATACAATTGATGTCACAAGACTGCAAAAGTGAAAAAAAAGAAGGTTTAAGTTTGGAAGTAAAACTACTTTATTCAAGTTTTATCCAGTCGACAACTTTACTTTCACTAAGGACTCGAAATTACACCCCATAAAAACAAAACCTTGCAAGTGTTAAATCTATTAAAAAGTGAATCTGTGTTGTGCCGTTGACAATGAATACTTTATTAACAAATCATAAAAATTACCATTGTTGTTAGTCACAAGGCTGGCCCCAGTTCCAGTAGTGGTTTCCTCAGCCTCGTAAGGAAATGTCTAAGCCTCCTATCCTCTGATCAAGGTAAATTTAGTTGAGACCAGCTTATTACTTCCCACAGACCTCATGCAAAAGTGCTTAATTCTTTCTCGAAGAATCATTTTGCTGTTATGTATGTTTGAGAAAGTGTCTCACAAAGTTGAGCGTATAGTGTAGAGTCAATTTGTACAGGCCATGATGTAAACTGAAATGGATTGGTCCATATCTCGTGCATTGCAAATCACATTTAACTATATAGTTTCCTGGCCTCAGCCTCCAAGGGTATGGCATTTACCAGTGCTGGAGGGGTATAATCCTAGCCAATGACTTTCCCAACCCTCACTCCCTCCATTTACTCTTCCCAAGTTTTGGGTCATTACCTTTAGATTTGGGCTCCTTAAATTAATTGGTTAATAGTGTGCATTGTTGAGGTCCTTTCATAATTCAACTGAACGAATGGTACAATAGCAAAAAAGCAAAAGGACAAAAATGTCAGGGGAAGGGGTGAGGGGTGGATTTTTGTGCCCAAAGGAGTTATATTTTAAAAGCAGTTGATAATGGGAAGTGAGTCACATCAAATCACAGGAAAGGATAGATCAACCTTATGCTTAAGCTCAGGCGAAGACAAATCACGACACTATTTAGAATCTATCTACCCCTTGACCATATATTTAGGTTGAGTCCCAATCTTCTGGTTGGACTACACCGTCAAGTTACCCTGAGCTTTTGATAATAAAAGTTGGTTACATATGGGCAGAATATACGTTTTGAGAGTGGAGTTGCAAAGTGTCTATGAAGCTTTACATATAAAAAGAGACGAGTTAACAAATTTAGGTTTTTTTCTACTTTTTGCATCAGCAACTTTAATAAAACAAGACTCCTGTTGGTGTTAGACTGGTCTTGGCAATGCTTCTAGTAATGTCTCAACTTCAACAATGTTTAATCAGCATCCAGCGATTACCAACTCTGATATCAAAATCATTTTGTTCAAAGCACTCAGGAGGCAGAGCGCAAAACTCGTATAACTGTTGCAAAAACACTTTCCTGTATGAATATTGTAGAATATTCTGTGGATTTACATGTGTCTGTATAAAGTACACGTCCAGGAATCACCTGCAGAAGGAAGATAAATAAAGCACAAATATCTGAGTGTAAACCAATTATGTAGCTAAACTATTAGAGAGAATATGGCTAAAAATTTTCTTATGATAGCAGCAGATACTGGGCTGTTGGTTAGGTAGTCCTGACTGGCTAGGGTGTGGGGTGGGGTTGGGGAAGCTGAGATATTTGAGCTGGATTTTGGCATTTTCTAAGGCAACTTTTTAATCTTCTCAGGTACAGATAAAAGGCAATTTCTAGAAGAACAGCTGGAAACACTTTTGGGGAGGGGTAGGATGGGAAAGGGGGCTGACAGAGCTGTAGCCTCTGCTCGTGGACATGAAGGGTCTGATTAAACAAGTGTGAGCAACTGGGGTTTGGAAGAATTAAATCACAGAAATGGTCCACAAACATACTATTACTTTGCTTCGCACTGCAAGAGACATTTGAGAAAATACTATCATTTCCCATGCTGAAACTTCGAAATATTTACTTGTTAGTTGTTTCCAAGCTTAAAAAACCTCCCATGTACCTGAAGGGTGGTAAAGCTAAGTCGAATTCAATTTGGGTGACTTCATATGTCCTTTGAATGACGTGCACAAAGACTGAAGTTAAAACACAGTTGCACACATACCATCATGATCCTTCTATATACTTGCAAGCACTGTGGCATCAGGGTTAACCTAACGCAAGGGCAAGAGGATGGCTATAAGTTCACGTTCCCATCGCCTGCTGCTTGGTTTGGTTGCTAAACTCAGATGTTCCAAGTGCTACTTCGGTTAGCCTTAGACTGAAACATCATGAAGGGTGTCCTGGTAATAAGTAAAAATATGTTAAGACAGTATTAGTGGCCAAACAAAATCATTATTTACAGTACACTAAATAGCTAGGCAGAGATTAAGGACCCCTTTATGGCCCTCCCCCGCCAAAATAGAATGATGAAAAGGGGAAACAGAAAGAAGGGAAAGGAGAATAGAAAATAAAAACTAGAAGAGAAAAACTATTCCTAAGTGTCTAGAATGTATATTTTTGGTTAAGCAGGATGACATTCCTTCTGAGTGACCAGATAGCCCTATCAGTTAAGTCAACTTCATTACAGTAATCCCAAGGAGAGGTTGAGACAAGACTGAGCGCTACACTGTGCAAAGTGCAGCTGAGTTGCTTAGCAATGGTGCTAATTCACACACCAGTGGATGTGAATGTAAGGAATTAGTGCACCCTTGGGCTCTGGGGGCTGAAGAGTTTTGACGGGGACACCTGTGTACTATTGGAGACCCTATAGTGGGAGAGATTGGCCAACCATTGTTCTCAGATACCCATTCTGATTGGACGAAATGTATGGGCAGCATTTTGGAGCCAAAGTACGAGCTTGCAAGATCGTGTGTAGCCTATGTACATTCGAGAAGTTGTGCAGGCTGTACGCGTACGTACGGCCGAACGTACTCATCCTATATGTAAGACAGACATGTTTTGTTTCCAAAATTGCGGCCGGGTTGTGCTGCATTTGGATCCACGAATAGACCAGAAAAGGGTTACAAATTGTAAAGATTCCCATCCTGTACAAAAAGAAGGCTTCGGTGGGCTGTAAAAGTTAGAAGGTTCAATTGGAATCTATCAAATAGCGATCGCTTATGCGATGTAACTTACAGTATACATCTAAGTAATGCATGTAGGCCTAACATTAGAGTAGGCTAGGCCTTAGCGTTAGATTACGACGTTCTGTACAGGCCTAGCCTATACCGTATACGGCGGTTCCATCTCTTTATTCCGACTGCTTGATATTCCAACACATAAAACCAAATACAACTAACCCTTTGGCCTAACCGTCTAACCCTAATTTAATACTAACCCTATTGGAGACTGGAGAGTTGTCGGAACATCCCCATAGAGACGTTGGAATACCAAAGCTGCAGTCCCCAGTCATAGTTGTAGGAGTATTAGCGTATTTGGGGAGGGGGCACTGGGCCATGCCCCCACCCCTCACTCATGCGGATTTTTTACTTCCTAAAGATACGTAAGTTTTTTAACACAAATTTTACTGCAAATGGTAGCATATTTTGCTCCAGATTGCATGTTAGGACACCTAATTTTTCGAAAATTTTCAAAGGGGAGGGGGCCATCCCATTGGGCCATAGTTCACTGATGCAGATGTTCTTGATTTAGTTAATTAAAATACGTTAATCTTTTAACACAAATTTTACTTCAAATGTAGCGTATGTGGCATACGATTGCATGTAAGGACACCCAATTTTTCAACAATTTTCATAGGAGAGGGGGACACAATAACAGATCAAACATTGCTCCTGGATCTATTAGTAGCATGAGAAAACTGAAACATTTGCATACCTTTGACTTTGATGTAGGTTTTTACATGGAATACACCCTGGTCAGTCACAATTTTTGCAAAACCTAGGCATAGGCCTTTCCATTAAATAAAAAAGTCTCACTAGGAAGTGATCCCCTTTATTTACCTTTTTCCCCAGACTTCTCCTGAAACTTTCACTAAATAATGAAAAATCTTAAATAATTAGTTCAACTTACAACTTTCCATAAAAAGCACCATTTTGCATAAATGGCATCCTGCATTAACGTACTAGTAGTTTTTTCAAAAAGAAGGGGTAGACCCAGCCCAGAATAGACCCACCCCTCCCCTTTGTTACCAGCACAAAAAAAGACACACTAAAATGAGATTTTTTAAAATAATGTCACTTTTAAAACTTTCAAAATAGCATACACCATTCTGCATTTCGTCACTTTCTATTAGAAAAAGTTACTCAAAATGGAGGGTGTTATCCTCTAGACCCCTCCCCAGGACGGTTTTTCTTGCACCGGGTGACAAACTAAAGGAACCGGCAGACAGTGCCAGCCAGAGTAAACCAATACGAATGCTTGTCACAAGAGAACAGAACACTGTAACTCAATTTTTTTACATTTTGTAGGGAAAACTGTACGCACACAGTGTATATGATATCTGGCCATAGTTACCATTTGGCTCCAATATGGGGCCCATGAAATAAGTTGGCCAATCTCTCCCACTATAAGGTCTCTGTGTACTTTCTACGCAGAGCGCCACCATGAGCTGGCACAGAGCTTACCGAGGAAACTTGAGATTTTCATACATCCCATATTCCCGGAAATGGCACTTGCCAGGATTGATAGCAGCCATCAAGATGTGTAATTTGGTGAAAAAAATGTAAAATTTGATTTGATTTTATTCTCAAGCACATTAAATCTGTCACAATCTATTCGAATTTATCCAAAATTATTCTGAGTAGAGTTATGCAGTTGGATTTCAGTGGAGTGATTGGAATGGAGATTTTCCACAGCGAGAGTCTATCATTATCAAGTTGAGTAGCCCAGTCAAGTGTTATTTTTTTGGCCGAGATCGCCAGTGGCACAGGCTTATGAGGCGGGGGGGGGGGGGACTGCAGCCCCCGACCAAATATTTTTGTGAAAAATTAGTGCAATATGTTGATAATTTTTCGGGCACCTACTGAAAGAAAAATAAGGCAATGATGTAGCTAAAGGTAATCAATGGATTAAAAACCTTCCTTGGTAATTTGAGTAAAGTTCTGATTTGAATTGCACGAGCACCTGTATATTCGGTATTAATTCACCAGTGTGTTTTTTAACGGTTAAACATTTATTATGATTATCATGTATGTATTTAGGGGGGCCAATGGACCATGCTCCCCCCTTCACAGATGCCGATTTTTGTTTAGTACCTAAAGTACATTGTTTAACACAAATTTTACTTCAAACCATATGTGGTACCAGCAGATTGCATGTAAGGACACCTCATTTTTCAAAAATTTCCAAAGAGAAAGGGGGATGCCTTTCCTTACACCCCTCCCCAGGCCGATGATCACACAACATAATGTATGCCTCCACCCCCGTGAGAGAAATCCCGGCTACGCCACTGATAATTATTTCATTATTATTGTAACGACTTCCCAAAAAGATATAATCAATATGGAAGGGTACACCGTACATGATTGTATGTAACTGGCATGCGGTGTGATAATTCCGATGCATGCCCAGCCTATATAATACGTATATTAACATGTTGAACGCGTGGAAATTTTTGTTTATATTTTTTCGGGCAAGTCGTTACAACCCCCAAATCACCTTGGGTTCCTACACCCATGGCCAGTGGGGGGAAACGATTTGTGGGGGCTGGTGCAGTACTGTAGCCATGGGTGGAGACTCTTGGCTCTAAAACGTTTTAGAGCACACTGAAACACTTACTCACATCTTATAAAATTTCAAGTTTGGTTGGAAAATAGTAGTTTGGTACAGGCCCTATGTGTATAATATGCTGAGAACGCCAGTGGACTATACAGCCTACCACAGCCAAAACTCAAGGCATACGTCCCAATTACTTACCGTGCTGCCCGGTATTAACTCGATCCTCGATATGTGTAACCTTTTCCACGTCAGCCAAACCTTGAAACATGTAGTCACTTTAAAACGTACAACGAAAAGCCTATCGATGGCAAATACTGATCCAGTAACGTTAGTTGTTCACCAGCAATAGTTATATTTATCAGCTGATCGATCCTGCCTCTCAAGTCATTTGCCCCTCTCATATATCAATGTGTGTGCCAAAGCACCGCCCATTCGCCCCCGTTCGCGTGTCGTTCGCATGGTAGTAATCTATAATTTTCTACCCTCGCCGAGTGTGACAAAATTATGCAAAATATATATGGCAAGCCGTACATAACAAAATTATGTATAATCCTTACTGTGACATATATATATATATATATATTTATAGTTTATTAGGATATATATATATATATGTATGTTATGAATAACATAAACAGGTTATGTATAACCTGTATATATGAGGTGTACGAGTAAACTTTATATATTAGGGTATAACTTATGTATATATCTGGATCTATAATCAATATATTTGGCATACAGTTTTATCACATACGGCGCCTCATACAGGTTTATTTCAGTCTTTTAGTACCAGACAAACAAATCTCTCAAGGGGATGTTACTACATTCATTACAGTCTGCATTACAGCCTGAAATCTGTTTCCTTGAAATTATATCTGAACTTTCACAGTGACGTATCGAGGAATAAAAGGAGGCAGGGAAATAATAATGCCCAAGCATAAGCTCTCAGAAGCGGGCTTGTGTCCATTTTCGCCGAGTGGTGTATTTTCTTTAGCTTTTAATAGATATGAGAAAATTGTAGTCCGTCACTTTATATGCAGTATTGGAAACATTTTCCCATTGGATGAGGAATATGTACAGATGCTCTTACCCCTTTTCTTGCATTATACATATCTATTTTAAGTGTAGATTTAAGTTCTTCGAAAGTACCACTTATGAAGAAGGCTTCCGTGCAATTCATTTAACTTGCTTTCACACTATTTGTTCTTCATTCCTTCCTTACCTGACCTTACTGTTAAACGTGTATTGCAATTATAAAAAGCTGGCCAAATAAAAGAAATATGAGTATAAATGTACCGGGTGAAGAATGAAAACGCACTGATTCACGTCTGGCTAACGGTTTTCCTTTTAATTCTTCAAAAGGTAAATTAGTGTCAGGTTTGCTATGTTTTCGTTTTATTAAAGATACCGACTGACTTGTTACTTACCACCGGCTGACAGAATTTATCAGATGTCAGAGTAAATAAATGTGACATTAAATTGTCATTTTTGTATCGGTTTTAAATGTCTTAATTACTTCCTAAATTCTGAATAGATAAAGTAACACTGTTAATGTTGTTCCGTTTCTTGTTGCCTTATATTGTAGGTTTAACTCATGACATCCGGGGATCCCATGATGACGTAATGATCCTAATGATTGCACTCTCTGGCATGCAGTCCACCTTTGTTATCATCACTCTTACATGGAAACGACTGGTTAAGAAGTGCCCATTACAAACTTACAGCTCTTTTCTCAACCTGGAAGACGTCACAAAAGAAACAACCTAAAAAGATATCATCCAGTAGAATTGCAAAATATGACAGTATCAAATGTCTACATCTTTTTAACAACAAACGTAATAGAAACGTTAGGACTAAGTTTCATCCTCGGATTTGGAGGTTTGGACACTTAAAGCCTCTACACCGCAAGAAATTAAAAAGTTTCCGTTGCGTGTAGGAATGATCATTAGTGTTGCATCTGCAAACTGCGCAGAACCACAATATCAAGATGTGTCGGTGTAAAATACTGGAAACATATTCTTTCTTGTCTAAACGAGAGTTAATTTGAAATGACAATTTATGAAATATTTATCAAGTTGAGAACTAGCTTGGTTGGTGGACGGCATGCGAGTTTTTTTTATTTTTTTCGTAGGATGGAAATGGAAGAACCATACCAATAGACAAATCAGCTTCTTGAAAATTGGTCACACCCCTAATTCCAAAATAACAGCTTTTCAACTATTTTTCGTAATTTTCTAACGCCGGATTATAAAAGAACAGGTCAAATATTCCTTGTCTATGTAACCCTAACCTCAGGGGCCTCAATCCGTATTCAAATGGGGGGGGGGGGACGGGGGACATACATGACTTAGCACAAACCAATCCCTTCGGTATTGAAGAGGGGGTATCGTCCTGTAGGCCCTTTCCTCTCCCCCCCCCCCTTATGATGACTGACGCCCTATTCTAATAACAGGCCCTTAGCCAGGTATTCTGATATAGGGGGCACCGACACCTCATAATGGGGCACCGAAGAAGATTATGTTCGTTGTCAGTAGTACCACCACAGGATTACAGTTTGACGGAACTACAGGGGATTATATCTCAAGCTTACCACACATAGCATAAAGGTATCGGTTTTACGTGTGCACATACGCGCGCCGAAGCGCGCGAAAATTTCACTTTTCTGATGAAAATTTTTCCCTCCGCTTGCAATACAGAGACGTAGAAATTCTCCACAAGTGAAGGGAACAACACTATAATCACGGTATATCTTCAGCCAGCAAGCGCAGGTGAAGCCGGTTAAGTACTTTGTGAAAGGCGAGGCGGGACCAGGGGCTGCCATTAGGCAGGCTTGGTGTGATCCAGTATGATTTTGTTAGGAACCAGAGGGAAATTCCCCGAATATGTGGCGAATTAACAATATGGGAACACTAGCATGGAGCTTTGAGAAGGACTTTGAATGACAGTGAGAGCACACCAATGTCTTCACAGTTCACACTTCGGATGGTCATTATCGTATTCTACTTTGAACGAAATTTTACATGAAAAAAAACATAAGAAAAAGTAAATTTTGGAATAAATTTTTGTTACGAGTAAATTTAGCTTCAAACCGTATAGTCGTCGCGGAGGGAATGTTACTCAAGGTACTAGATTACTACATGAAAGCCCCTTGATGTCCGGGATCTAACTTTGAGACTTCTTCTAGCTTTGGCTGGAAGAGTTCACTTGAGTTTTTGTACTAATAATGTTCATGGGTGATATTACTTCGCTTTTGAGAATTGCGCGCGAGGCACGCCGAAATTTTGCAGGAAAATTATTTACCACGGTAGAACCTGCAAACAGACTCAGCAAGGGGTGGTGGAAAGATAAGCCCGACGAAGGGACCAAGCTCCCTAAGAGGTCCAGCAACCCGAAGCCCCGTCAGAAACAATGGGTTACAGATTGGATACCGAAAGCGAAATTTTGGGCGACCGGCGAAAAATTTGGGATTCTGTTGAAGAAAAATTGAAAATATTTGGTTCTTATTAAGGAAAGTTAGAAAATTTGGGTTTCTGTGGAAGAATCTACCCTCTTCGTCCTAGACAGTTCCAGTTCTCCCGACTAAGTTACTCCTTCCAAAACTGTGTTGAGCCCCTCCTTGTTCAGACACAAACCTAGTTTATCGCTTAAGGGCATATCCTGTTGGGCGTACAAGGCCATAATATGTAACCAAAACATTCTCTGCGCATACTGTGTGTTGTGAGCTTTGATGTTAATCAAAGAGCATTCACCTATGACCAATTGAGAATTTTGCTTTCTCCCAACCAAAATGTATTTGGGGTGATGAGTGTCTGTCTTTAAAAACAAAACCAAGACGCCAGGCAACTGGTCGCGAGGGGATGCCCCCTTCCACCACCCCTGGACATTGAGACACTTTACGTTTCATACAAAATGATTATCATGATGTTCAGTCTGAATTAAGAATCTTCCCGATCGTAAGAGAAAGAGGATGGAACTTTTTATAGATTCAGTTTTGTGTTTTTCCGGGAATCACACCTACACGAAAGAACAATAGCCTAATTGTGGAACCTGTACATTTATAAATTAAGCCAACATATGTGAAACGGGTGTTAAAACTATATGTAACTAAAGATGAAAGCGCGCGTAGCGCGCGAAAATTTTTGTGATTTTAGAACAAAAGTGTTACAGAGAACAAAATACGTTCATTATTAAACTCCTTTTGGGATCATTTTTGGTTACAAATCGCTTAGTGTCATACCAGGGCCACCGTTTACATGTACTAAAATTTTATTTTCGATCGATTTTCCGTATAGGGGGGCACAGTGGTCCGCACGGGGGGCACGGCCCCCTCGTGCCCCGGTCTGGCTACGGGCCTGTCTAATAAGAATTATCATTTCAAAGTTAACATGACCATCATTGAGATCTGCCCGGTGAAATACATTTCACCATATCCCAAAATAGCTGCAACCACGCTTCGCAGCGTGGATCATTGTCGGAGATCATGGACCCGACCAGGCCCGTTGCTAGGGTGACATGTTTTGGGGTGTGAAGGTGACCGTCCCAAATTCCAACTGACTGCATGTTTTTTCCAACTGAGTGGGGATCCTTCCTTTCTCAGTATATAAAGGTGTCATCCTGGGGAGGGGTCTAAGGGGAGGATTTTGCTTAGATGCAAAATGGAGCTATCTTTGGGATATTTTTGGAGCTGATCGTAGTATAGCAAAGTTGCGAAGGACTAGGAAGGGCGTTTTCAGAAAGTTTTTAAGTCGTAAGTGTATTAACAATCACCATCTATACCGATAATGGCATCGGGGAAGCGCTCTGTAAAAATTTTTGAAAAATGTTTAACGGCAACAAAGTACTTTTAACCTTCCACATCATGCTACAAATTAGACTGAATGCAGTGGCGTACCCAGGATTTGTCTCAAGGGGGCGGGGCATGCAGTATGTTGTGTGACCGCCGGCCTGAGGGAGGGGTCTAAGGGCCCCTCCCCTTTGAAAATTTTTGAAAAATAAGGTGTCCTTCATGCAATCTGGTGCCAAATATGCTACCTTTTGAAGTAAAATTTGTGTTAAAAAATTTATATATTTTTAGGAACTAAAAAATCGGAATAAGTGAGGGGGCATGGCCGAATGGCCCTCCCCTCTGGGTACGTCACTGATTGAATGATCCCATATTGATGAGAGGCCCCTTCAGATGTTTGGAGATGTATGTCTGTTTTCGGGGAGTGTTGTGATCAGAATAGTTCCATGTATTTACCTTTTTAATGGTCATGAGAAGGAGTGCAAACCGTGACGCATGCGCGCGAAGCGCGCCGAAATTTTGTCATTAATAAGATTTCCCTGACGAAATCTGCATTTAGAATCTGCATCGAGACACTTAACAATTGCCCAACAAAAATACATACCACTCAAAAAGCCAGTCAAATAGAGCCACGGCACTACTCTTTTACGCAAATGTGGGGGGGGGGGACATTTGATATTGTGTCCCCCACCCATCGAAATGTGGGGGGACTTGTCCCCCTGTTCCCCCCCCCAGGATTGACGCCCATGCCTAACCTTAATTTTAACCCTAACCATGATTTTGAAACAAATTGATAAATTTTTAAAAGACCGATTTTTCCATCGCCATCTTACGAAAAAAAAAAACTAGCGCATGGCATATCTTTCTCGGAGGCCAATTACAATCCATACAGTCAACTACAATTAGTGAGGAGTCATCGAAATGCAATATTAGCAAAACGATGATTCCGCTCTCCTTGTTTTGACTTTGCTTCTTTTTAAATAGGACAGGTGCAAAGTTTAGTTTTATTCTTTGGAAGGTGCTGTGCAAACATCTCTAATTAGTTGCTACAGGACTCTCCTTACTCCAGCTTCATCCATACTATCGAAATGACAACCAACATAACCTCGTATGGTACAAATGCATGTGTCAATCAGTATGCCCTTTTTTTTCCGACGTAGAAGAAACTGCTGTGCCCATTTAATACGTGAACGCTGTGTGAATTCGTGCGCTGGTAGAGGAAATCCCCCTCCGTGTATTTTCCGCAAATTATGCAAACTCAAAAATTATAATTTAATTTCTGTCTTCGCAGAAAAGAACTGGTCGAGGTTTTCAGTAAATCCATACTTGTACATGAGCTCCGTACAACCGTATCACATTCACGGCCGTGTTTCTCGAAAACTGTAAGCCATGCATTTGAGCGTGCGGCGTGCATCGTGATGTTATCAACCCCCACAGTAAATCGACACAGAACATAAGTAAACAAAGTAACTTTTTAGGGCTAGCCCACGTCAGACCTAGCTTTCTTCAGTTAAATAGGGCCCATGCCGTACACTTTGTGTTGGCCCTACTCTCGTTGTATTCAAAGGCTGTTATGGCCTACAAGGAATTTTTGTTGAAAACTCCTGCAGCAGTGTAGTTGTGATTAACTTTTTTGTAGACCTAGTAACGTTAAAAATTTGTATTGTAGGCCAATAGGCTATAACTTAGTGATATTGCTGCATCTTGGACAAGCAACAGACATTTGACAGGTCTGGTATCTTATTGTACCGCTGTGTGGGCCGGGCTTAATATCAGTAATTTTATCCAAGAGCAGCTCTCTCAGTAGGCCTACTAGACTTCATTGTAATCAGTTTTCATACTGCAGCCTAGCGCAACGTATTGTTGTATCAATATCACATGCTTCAGGTTAAACAAAGGCCTACTGTCATCAAGCCAGTAGGCCTACTAGTCAAATAACTGATACTAACAGTTGGGCTATAGTTGAGGAAAGGAGCAGTAATAGCTGTAGGGACCTATATCATACCAAAGCAAAGTTGTGCTTATCAGTACGTACTGTAACAACTAACAAAATAAATTTTTTTCGTTAACTTTATTGTGTAATCAGATTGCTCAGTGAGACGCTAGGCCTAGCTCGGCTTAACCTCACTTTGGGCCCAGCCTTATTGGTGTCAACTGGCATAGGCTACTTGGCAGGCGTAGCGTGTAAGTAACCTTGTAAAGTTGTAGTCTGAATCTTTTAAACAAGACAAGTTCTGTTAAAGCGATCTGCAGTAAAGTGATTTCTCTTTCAGTTCAATATTTCGTTGTGACATGTGGGATGACTACCAGTAGTAAAAATTTCTAGATAGTACCAATTGCTTCCATAAACAGTGGTTACGGTTCCCGTAACTTCATTTCTAGTAATGTTGTGTGATCACTGGCCTGGGGAGGGGTCGAAGGGGAAGGGGTGCCAACCTCCCTTTTGAAAATGTTTGAAAAATTAGGTGTCCTTACATGCAGTCTGGTGCCACATATGCTACCTTTGAAGTAAAGTTTGTGTTAAAAAATTTACGAATTTAAGGTACTAAAAATCAGCATCAGTGAGGAGGAAATCTCCCTTGGCCGCCTAAATACACCAATGATAATTATTATATACTTATAACCATTATAAAACACAATGGTAAATTAATACCTAGTTACAGGTGCTGGGTGCAACTCAAATCAGAACGTTATATTAATTTTTAAGGAAGTTTTTAAACTATTGATTACCTTTAGCAGCATCATTGCATTATTTTCCTTTCAGTAAATTCCAGAAAATTTTGGCAAATTGCCCGAATTTTCACAAAATGTTTGGTTTGGGAGGTTCGCCCAGCCCCCACATCCTACGCCTATGCTTTGCATATTCGACAAGAGAGGTTTAATGCCATTTGGCTGATAGAGTAAAGTGTAGTTTCTCTAGGAAAAGATGCAGCAAAAAGTCCTCCCTGTTGCAAAGACTATGGAAACATTGTTATCGAGAAAGCAAAACCATGAAAGCATAGAAAGACCCATATCTTTGGGAGTGGCGTCATCTTTGATGCCTTTAAAGGTTGTGTGACATGAAAACAACATAGTTGGATATTCAACGTAAAAAGCATTAAAAATCCATAAAAAAGTTGCAATTTCTATTAAAATCCATCAAATATTGACCATTTTACAGGGAAATTTCTATTTCACTCTTGTATATGAAAAAACATGAGCTAAATATGCAAATATGTGACATCGAAAGAGGGACATACCATATATAGCACATGTTAGCCTTTGTTTTTTCCACCTTAATTTCAAGGACACTGGTAGTATTGTTATTCCCTGAGGGGTTTATTATAAAAGTTAAAAATTTTTCCTTGAAAACTATTGATATCACTCACCAAACTGTAATCTATATGATCGGTAATTAAGAGATGATTTATATATTGTTAACAAAGGAAATCTTAACACTGTGCAACCCTCCACGTTATTATTTTTGCATAGGCAATTACTTTCTTCAGAAACCATCAAACTTTGAAGACGTATATTTTGAAAACGGTAAAAGATATTGAAATAATTCTAACGGATCTTTGATTGGAGGACATAATTGTTTAACTGACGAGTGAAACAGTCCCTTTGGTGGCATGCCACACGACCTTTAAGTAAGTTAGTTGCCTGGCAAATACTGACTCATTAAAAACTTTTGGCCATGGAGTATCTGTCTGGACATCACTATGTTTCGTAAAGTTGTTTCTTGCAAAGTGTGTTAGGCCAAAGAATCTCACAGACATCATGGCTGGCCAGTAGCAAATACCAATAGATAAAAAGCGAATGACGTGATCGTTTCTGCCAAAGTAGCAAAATAGATACCATAAAACTCCTGTGGAAGCAGGAAACCTATTGACAGCAGAAACACAAGTCGTCGTCGCCATTTTGATCGTCCTGGAAAGGGAAACAGAAAGTTGTAGTAAACTGATATTCACACAGCAAGTAAAGCTTGACAAGCATTATCTTTTGATCCTGTCATTGACTGATTCGTAGAAACAAAATTCGTTTTAGCTGCGTGAAATATTTGAACGAGGCCGAAAAGCATTTCATGTTCGATAAAGTTACTTTTATAGTTGCTCATTGTTTGAGTAAATATTCGTACAAGTACAAGTTAAAGTTAACACTTTCTAAGATAGGGACACTTAAGAAACATTTCATGTGTAACTTATATTGTTGTCATGAATATCGATAGATGATACAAGTACTTTTGTTGGTTTTTTCCTTACTATGATATATGGTAATTGTATTTTTTTTTTTTACAATGAACATTTTAAAGCAGTTTTGCACCCCCTCAAATTCGCAAATTTGGAAATGTCCTTCAACAATTTCGTATCTGTAACGCGAAGGACTTAGTATGAAATTTATTTCAATAGAAACTAAACGAGAGAATATAAACAATGTATTTCACATGATACGAGCCACTGTCGATGAAATGAATCTCAGATAAAACGTGTGATCTGCTATAAATGAATAGAAATGTATCCGGTAACTTTACACTTGTTATTAGGAAATGTCATACGTTTATTTAAAAACCACTTGAAAAAACAAAAGGTTGTGGAAAATTTTACACCCAAAAGGTAGCAATTCTACCAAGATATTTAGGTGGAGGGACAAATGTAGGTAAAAAGACCTTGCTAAAGTTATGATGTCGTCTGGTTTCTCCTATAACCAGAGAGCTTTAAAGGTCCTTGCAGAAAGGAATTACTTTATTGCAGAATGATCACAAAGTGCTAGTGTTTGATTGTGAATGTACTATTTATACTCATGAGTGTAGAATGTTTGAGTATGTAGCTCCCCATGGTTTCAGACATATTAGTATCAAAAAACTTGCAGTAGTAGCTCCCTGTCAGCATTGACTGACTCTTTGTGTACCATAAGTCAAAGTATACATTACCAAAGTGTCACCTTTGAGGCTTCATTTTAACAGTTTAACATCTATTGACTCTTTTTTTATATTTGACCCCCTTACAAACAATTCGGCTTTTTACACAATACAAACCTTTTCACCTACCTGGCAAGTGTGATGTTCCTCGAAGTTTACCGTTTTGAGATTGTGTTTATAAGGTTTCCCAGTTTGACCTAATTATGCTATACAACTACCAAGAGAAAAAGGTCTCTCGGACTCAGTATTGTGCATTTTATTGTCAAGTATGAGATTCCACAAAGTTGCCCTTCTTGAGATGTCATGTTTACGACTTTTTAAGATGTTAACTCGGGTGACCTCGTATGACCTTTAGTTACCACCGAAAACAATGGGGCTCGTAATCTACATGAAGGGTTGAAATGCTAGTGTTCGATCTTTCAATGTGTCCCTTATTATATTTCGGATATTTTAACTGTTTGACCTCTTTTAAGCTGAAATTACATATGACTGCCTTAGGAAAAAGTGGGCTCCTTGGGCTGATTGTGGAGTATGTACATGATAGGTACTAGGTTCGTGAAAGTTACCCTTCTTGATATATATTTACGAGTTTGCCACAATTCAACTTTCGTTGACCTCCACCAAAAAGGCATGGACCTCGTTCTCGATTTCGGGCATTCATATGCTTAGAATGATATTCCTCAATGTTAAACGTTTTGCGATATCCTGACATGTTTACGACATATCCACTTTTTGATCTTTTTTGACTTAAATGACTCTGGTTTTGACCCCCACATAGAGCAGTAAGGGTTTTTAATCAATACGGGCATCCACATCTAAAGTATGGGATCCCTTAATATTTACCTTGTTGAGATAAATTGTTTAGAAGCAGTTTACAAGGTCTTCAAATTTCCAACGACTGTCTGTGATCTTAGATAACCTTTGGTCTCTACCAAAAGCAGCAGGATTCTTTTAGCATATTCAACTCATCCATATATCAGTTGCAGAGAGTATCAAGATCCCCTTACTGGAGATTTCGTGCATGCTTACAAGGGTTTTTGTTTTTATTTCTGGTAACCTTATATGACCTTTGATCTCTACCATTACAATAGTGTTCATTCTCTTAATATGACAAATTCGTAAACCAAGTATAGGAATTTCCATCAGTATCTTGAGATATCTTGCAAAGCCTTTGGCAAAGGTTAGCATCGCAAGCACACACATACACCATATATCCACATGGGCACACCATCGTGAAGGGATATATTCCTTTTATCTCCTGTAAGAAATCGAAAAGTGATGAGTACTAGATGTAGAGAAATCTCTTCAAACAGAGCTACTCATTTTAATATAGTGAATAACCATGATCAACTGCCAAAAGAGAAAAGGAACAAAAATATTCGAAGAAAAACAGTCTTTTACATTAACACTTTGCATTTGCAAGTTCGCAATTATACTCACCGATGAATAGCCGGTGGAAACTTCCTTGTTCATGAGTTTGTGGCGTTGGCCATTGTACGATGCCAAGGCACCACATAACCAGCATCAATAACACGGGAATCTGCTTTTTTGTTATCCTTCTCTCCATTTATAAGCGGTTTGATCTCTGACTCCATCCCCACGATAAGTAATGCAATACACACAAATCAGTGTGGCTGCAGATCGATGTGTATGTGCAGCCAATTTTCATAGCATGTACAGTAAATACTGTACATGGTGGATAACCATTTCCAGTTTTAAACTGTGCCATGTTATAATTTTGTAACACGAGGAACGTTTAAAAATCACCAATCTTCCCCTAACCCTAACCCTAACACTAAGAGTAACCCCAACCCTCAAAAAAATATGAGTAAATTCTGTTAACTTCATAAGAGGAATCGAACCCAGAACCCCGAAAATCATGGTATTATGCCTTCCTTTTTGACCACTGTACCATGTGGAGAACTCTACAGCCGTTCTCCTAAATTAACTACTTATCTGTAAATCACGGAACCGTATCGTACCATTAACAGTTCTCGTAACACGTGTTACAGTTTCTGTAACACAGATCAGTTTAAACTGGACATGCTATGAGTATTGGGTAGTATGTCATAAACTACCAAAAGCGAATTAATGTAATCAATGTCTAACATAGTAATTTTATCAGTTGATATTTAAAACGTGTACTACTTGGAAATTTTAAACACTATAAATAATTGCTTGAACACTTGAAAGTTTACATTACACAAGCAATTGAACAATTAGGTGAAACGAAAACTTTGCGCAGTTCAAATTGAAGTGAGGTCAGTTTGAAATAGTCAGAAATCACATGCGTGACATTACCGCATTATGAATAAGCACAGAAGAACACGAAGGCTCTACCTTTAGACTGACTTGCCAAACCATAAGTCAAAGTAAATATTTTTGTAATGATTAATATTAATTAAAGAGAAATATAGCGAATACAGATTTGGAACTTAGGATAAGGTACAAATCAGAATTGCACTTGACACTTCTCTGAACTATCATTTGTAGTAACAAAATTTCTAATTGACTTTTCAGAACTAGTGAATACTTACTAGCACATTGTTTAAAAACGAGTTTCAAAACAATGGTGCTCCTTACAGCTCATTATCGACCTAAATCCTGTCTTCGATCAGGTTTTGATATCAATTTTGCTCTCAAAATCTCGTCGTTTTGCTTTAAAGCAACCTCTGTTTTGTACCAGGAAATGAAATACGTGGAGTGGGAGTTACAGACGCATTACTCAATATTCATGGAAAATATAATGATTAACTTCTTGTTATTCGTGCCATGGTCAGATGCTGTACATGCTTTGTAACAAATTGGAACTGCAAGTCTTGATTCAAGTCTAGTTGAGGCCTAAAGGGATAGTATTATTGCATAATATTACTTTATAGCTTTTGCAATGTATGTGGTTTGTAATGACATAGGTTTTAACTCAATATTAGATAGTTGGCATTTAAAAACTCGCAGGAGTTATATCATGATTCGATTCTAGCCAAACGTATCAAAACATGGCTTTATTTAAATGTGTAACCTAAGGTCATTACTTTAATTGTGGATAAATAAAAAAACTGCGCTCCTATAAATGCGAAAGTTTGACATAATTGTAAACGGGTGGTGGGAGAGTCTTGGCATTTTACAGTAAGCGAATAATTCGTTACTTTGTAATTACTTTAGACCACTTCTAAAAGCATAAAGTTGTTAGGAAAGAGATACAACGACCAAATCTGTCAGAAAATACGTACTTGAAAATGATTTAATTCATTTCAGACGCTGCCATTTGATTGACAGGTCTCTTTGTTCCTACTGTGAAGTCTCTGCTCACTAAACTATTTTAATGATGATCTCCTCCTTTCTTTTCCAAGCAATGCATTTGACATTTGACAAAGGCCATTGTCTATACATGCTTTGAAGTAAGGTCTGTTTCCACCAATGAATAAAATTTAATTAGGATTTTCAGTTAAAAGACTGTCAACAAACGTTTTAATAATGTGCTTCAATTGTGCCCTCACGATGGTAATACGTCAACTGCAGGAAACATTGTTTAATTTTATATATTTCTCTTAGTTTTAATCAAATTATCCCATCATTAAGAAATATATTCGAAAATTATGTTCTAAAGAAAGTCTAAGCTGACTTTAAATGAAATGATTTGTAGTTTGACGAATAACGACGATAGGTTAAAATTTCACATTCTTGCATGAAGGAAAGTTAGTATCATCGAACGGAGGTGATGTCGAGATTATTACCATTTTCATCCGCTGGGTCTGGGGGGCACGACCTTGACCATACCCACACTTCCTTCAAGCGCAGAGCCCTTGAAGTGAGTGATTCGGGCTCACTTAGGGCTCTGTTACAATGTGAAGGCCAGATGAATTGTGGTGTAATCTGATGTATTGTCCACGTTCTGGAAAAGTGCGTGTGTGGGGGGAGGGGTAGGGTATCCCCCACTATTAAAAATGGGGGAGGGGAATGCTCCGGCGTACCTCATCTGTTGACGCCCAAGCAACTGGCACGTTGTATATTACTCTTCGAAGTAAAACCCACCTGACAATGACCCGTACGGAACCCCATTGCTTCCTTGCTTAAGATGCTCAGGTCTTTATCCACTCGATTAATAAATGAGCCCTTGTACCCTCATGTATACGTGAGAAGTGTATTGATTCGTAGCCTAAAGTATAAACGTGATAAACAAGCATTGATAGTACCATTAATTGAAAAAAGAAATTGTGGCTCGAACAGTAATATATATATATACATATATATATATATATATATATATATATATATATATATATATATATATATATATATATATATATATATATATATATATATATATATATATATATATATATATATATATATATGTATATATATATATATATATATATATATATATATATATATATATATATATATATATATATTTGCCTGTAATTGCGTTTTTAAACATTTCCATGATATTCCGCTGTTTTTGCGGCATCCAAGGAAGGATGCTCACAGTGTGAAGTTATCTTAATCTTACTCTATTGCCCTTGCAAAATTGCTACCTGCTACTGGAGAGCTGGAAGGGAACACTTCCTCTGAATCACTCGGTTGCAGAACTGCCTCACTTTACATTGCCGTCGCCTTGAGGCATGGTGGTGGTTTTGGTAAAATAAATGTGGATTGGGGTTGGGGTTGGAACACTTACCGACATTATTTAGGCCAAGGGTGATTTGAGCCTACTAAAACTGTGAATATCATATTTCGGTGATTACCTACCAGGCCCCAGAAGTGTTGTTTCTGGCTGTCTAGGATGTATTTTTATGAAAACGTTTATCCTTTAAATATGGTGCCATAAATTTGAAATCTAGATCCCCATCTCAACAAAACTCTTGAGTCTAACACTGATCTGGTTAAAATAAATAGGATTAAAAATTAATGATACTACGTCAATTTTACTGAAACATGGGACTGGGGGCTGGAAATTCGCCACCTGACGGCAAGTGATCCAGAGGTCTACGGTAGTGCCCCCTGGGTATCTGGAGGCAACTCCCCAGTGGGGACCAGGGACAAAGCCCTCTGAAAATCTGAGGAATTGAAACATTAATCAGAATTAAGCATTTAATTATCCCAAATGGCAATGAATTCATACTGAACAGACAATCAAAATGAAATCTGGCAAACATTTTTGTTATGCATGTTGGCTTAACTCAGTCGGTCGGTTTGATGATTCATGGGTTCGTGGGTGGGGAGGATGGACGCTCAGGTAGGACTTGGTTTGAGCTAAGAACAATAATGCCGCACATGGGTACATGACTACATAGATTCTTTTCTCTACGTGATTGCTGAGGGTATTTATGGACAATACTCTCAGCAACAGGGAAAGCAGAGCGCCACCATCATTGGCGTTTGGTGTATCAAAGGAAACAAAATGCCAAAAATGCATTGCCGAAAATGGCACTTTCCCTTCCTTTTAGTTGGATATATATAAACAAGCCATCGGCATTTCAAGATCAATGTGATAAAAATTTCCTTGAAAATTCCGGGGAGGGGCACCTGCCCCTGATCCCCCTGCCTAGCACGGCCATGATTCTCAATAATTTAAACAGCAACCCCTCCCTTTTCAAACCCATGCAAACTTAAACGCCTTCAATTACTTTCTTTTGTTCAAAAACAGATAAAATAATAATCTGTCGGTAATAATTGTGAGAAGTTACTGCTCCTCTTCTCTCAGATTCTCCTGGCATTCCCTTCGGACAAATCACTTGAAACCTTCCCTTGTCAAATATAATGTGTGTTCTATTAGCTGCATTTCCACTGCCCCTTCAGCTTTGTACAAGTAATCAGACTATACCCGTGTGTCCACAGAGATATATGGGACAGGGCTTTTCAAGTGTTTCTAGCTGTGGATCACTTTTTGGTGAGCTTTAACTTTAAATTTATCCTGGGTAACCAGGAAGAAGAGCTTGTTTTGTCATTAAAAAATTCTCGTTCGGCGAACCTTCCGAGGTCCATTTAACTGCAAGTCGCCGGTCTCAAATGTACACAGGGTTGCCGCTCGAAAACTTACGATGACTATTAAATAATTTATCAAAGTATGGCACTAGCTAATGTAGAGTGCTACAGGTGACTGTGATCTGTACATGGAAGTATAATACTTCCATGGTCTGTACGTGTCAAAGAGTCAAAGGATGATGTTTCACTTATTTCAGAAACAAATCTCTGCGCGCTGCAGTAGGTCTGTATGAAACCTGAAATTGAAAGTGTTGTGTACAAGGGTAATGATAATATATAATTAGGACACCACGACCGGGCGTCAAAGTAATTGGCAAATGGGGGAACTGCAAACTTACAGGGAAAGGTGAAAAACACTTGTAGTTGGGTACAGTTGTTCTTTTCAATATCTATATGGACACTGGGACACAGATTGGCGGCAATGGCATGAAGATGGCGCTATCAGTATTACAGCCATTATCCCGTCCTCGGCAGGGGCGGTTAACTCCACGGATAACCACTACTTTTTCATCGAGTCCATACGAAACTGGATGGAAGGCGCACAAGATAAAGTTATACAAAGGAGTTTATTCTACATTTATGGCAAGTAATAACCAAAATTTGCAGGGGAATTTGCAAACTCGCGGCGGCATTATCACAAAATAAGCGAGTTGTATGTTTGTGCTGCATTCATTTTTCCCTGTACGTACAGGCGTTCAGGCAATCCTGGAAAAAATAAGTGGGACATTTTCAAAATTTGTAAAATATTTTTAGAATGTTTCTGTGACCATTTCCTCATTGTTGAGTAACGAAGCGCGCGCTATTTTCTTGAGCACCTGATGGGAAATTTTCCTTGAAAGCATTGAAGAGGACTCATTTTCCAGGATAATTTTGTCCAGGGCTGTAGCTATATCTACTCATTATTTTGCTTTGTAGTACACGCTGAGTTTGGTTCTTTTCGTGGCCCCTCGATTCTTGTTGGAGCTGCCATAGGTTGCAAGCTTTTACGCTATATTGATTTGAAAGCCCATATGTAGTCTATTAACGCAATTACAAACATGCATTTCATTTTAACCATCAAAATTTGGAGACACGAGACATTATACACGACACATTATAGCAGGGTAATGTCTCTCTAGCCCCCTTGCCACTTCACTCAGGACACCAGTTGACACAGAGAAAGGATATAGGGAAGAGACTGATTAGAATCATATACTGCTAATTTAACACTCATTTACAGGTTACACCTCTATATTCCGACGTCATTATATTCGGACACAAGTATCCTTAAGATTTTCACCCTTACCTTACCTGACCTAACCTAACCCTTATCCTAACACTGACCTTCATGTAGACTTGTCGAAATAGACGTCGGACGAAGAGACGTTGAAACAGAGATGAGTCACACTGTAAAAAATGATTAACACTTTTTTGTAACAGATAATAAACGCGTCTTGGCGTTTATGTAACCGAAAAAAACAATAAAATACTTAAGCAAATGAAACGTCTAAAACGTCAACTTTAACAAATTGACGCCACGTTAACGCCATCTCGTAAACACGTTTATGCGTTTATATTTTGATTACTGTAAACATCAAGTTTCTTTTAATAAAGAAAAATTAGCATATATATCAAACATATAAAGGTGTATGCGGAGTGCACTTTAACTGACGTCATTATCTTTATCGTGTGCTAGTATTCGTTCGGTCATTTACTGTGCTCATACATTTTGTTGCTCGTTTTGTAATTCTTAAATGCCATAATGTTTTAAAAAAATGAAGACGTCTATTTTTACAGTGCACCCTCATTTTCCAAATTTACATCCTTTCAGCAATATGATCTCACCTCAGAATCCCAAAACTTGACAAAACTAAATTTGTCTGTAATGCGCTGCCTATACTCTACTGGATGATGTGATGATCCTGCCATAAAACGCATTAAATTCTACAATCGTGGACAAAATTAGGCTATTTAGGAAGATGCTTTTTAATGTTAGGTACAAAGGTATAAGGACTTTGGAATACGGTAGAGTACAACAAAATTGTCATATGTGACAAGTGAAGGTTACAAGAAACTTTGCCAGGGGTGAGGGTAGGGATGAGGAGCAGTGAGCACGCAAAATTATTACCGACAAATTAGTTTACAATCAAGTAAATGTAAGGTGCAAGGAAGTCACTGAACTTAAAATTTGTTTTGGTTTAAACACGAAGGAACAAATTCTTTTGAGAATGCATTCACTTACTCTTATGGCCCGTTTTAAGGTCAAACCAATATGTTGCTGCTAGCTAAGAAGGGGGGATTTGCCGTGGAAACACATGCGAAGTGGACAAGGGGAATGGTGAGAGAGGTAGCAATAATTGGTAATGTACAAAAGAGAAGATCACAGCTGTCTATTGTCTGAGTGAAAGGAATTCTGCAAGGAAAAGGACCTTGAGTAAGTCGTAACAGGGAGCTGTTACGGCTTCCCGGTTGTACAACGTCTCCGCAGAGGGTTAAGAAGTAGTATGTGAATTCAAACGCAGGCAAGCTATGGTGAATTTTCTACCACCTTAAAGCCTCTGCCACGTTAGTCGCAGAGCACCTATACTGATGATTTAAGTAGAGAGTTTCATAATGTTCTTCCTGCAATCTACGGCGTTTGGGATGAAAAAAGTTCTTTCAGTGCTGTGACCTGCATTACATGCAATTTTGTAGTGACAATTCTTTTTATTTTTGAATTTTCGGCAATCTTTTTGGTAGGGACGGTAAATCCCCCCCCCCCTCGAGCCTTGCTTGGTGGTGCAGAACTGGAGTGAAAAACTTATGTTTGTTTCGAGTGCAATGTCCCCCAGTCTAATAAAGGGGTTTTGGATACCAAAGTTTCTCAATACTGACGCCCCAGTCATTGCAGAAGCAGAAATCTCTGGCAACAGATATGTGTTTTAAATTGCAATTTCCTGCAATGTAGGGCTTTTGGGATGTCAATTTTTTGAATTCAGGCTCATTCATGGGTGAGGTTGAGGTTGGCTTCAGTCCTGTACGGCCTTCCTTTGGAGGAACCGCCACAGTGAAAAAGCTATTGATACCCCACTGTAAGCCTAGGCTTTAATCTGGCAAATACGAAGTGTGTGCTTATAATGTTCATTTCATGGATGATATGTTACATAAACAACGTGTAATTAGCCTTTAATATCAAATGTTATAAGATATGAAATGAATAAAGATCTTCTTAACACTGTAACTGAAACCGATTTTTCTACATTCTAAATATCTGATAGTGCAAGAGCTTCAGGGGCTCTCTCTTGGACCCAACCGATAACCTCCCATGGAATCCATCGATGGCCCTAATGCGGACCCCTGGACCCAATGTGTGCAAAGTTGCACTTTCAGTTCCTGCCGGTCCTCGCCTGTATACCTCTATTCTCTTGCCCCATAGCGGAAATCCCGAAGGTGGGGATGATGTAATATATATATCCCCGACTTTTCCACATAAATCTCCGCTACTGTCTGGGGATTCTGCTTTTGGTTAATATCATCCCGTCGTGACAGCAGTATGCAAATAAAGTGGTCTAATGATTAAAGGACAACGGTCTCGACACTCGACATGATCTAAAGTAATAGCTCTTCTCAAAATACTTTCATTCTTATAGTAAGTAGGTTCTCGTTTTTGAGATCATTCTTTCAGACTAGTGTCCAGGTTAAAACGATTTTCTTTCTGTGTCATGTTGATGCAACTTAAGCACAATATTCCCTTTAAAACTCTTCTATGAGAAAATTATTAACCACTTTGAACAAAATCCGTAAGACTGTTCTTTATTTTTTGAGAGTATTTGAGAGAGACATTCTCACCTGTGGATGTAAGAGATCTTCATGCAAACAAAGCTGATCAACTTTCTCTTTCTATATTTTCCGTTTTTAGCAGATTTTTGTTATAAAAGTAAGGGGTTTGAGTAAAAGGATGATATGACTGGCACTTCAATCAAAAAGAACATTCAGAAACAGGAAGTTGAAATTAGTTTTTGTTGTAGGAAATACTTCCTTGTTTGCTTAGCCATTCCTTGTTCGTTAATGTCATCATTGTCTTACAACGCAAGTAATCGGACTACAGGATTGCATTGTTCATCTGTAGACTTACTTAAATCCTATTATAGTTGATCTTTGTTATTTTCTAAACTCAGATTTCACTTTAAGCTGGCACACGAGAAGATTTTATTGCTTTAAATGAGCGTTCCAAAGATTTCCACGATTAGAGATGTAACTAGGTAGTTAAAACAGTCATCGAGTGTTTGACTTACGGTAGATGAGAGCATCTCTGATATCAGGATCTGAAGTCAGACTAGTTGTGGGAAAGTTACATGTCATTACTATTCCTAAAGTATGGAGTCAGAGACAAGACCTCTCGTTCCTAAAGAAAAGGATAACAGGAAGCAGATTCCGTTGTTACTGATGATGGTGATGTGGGTCCTTGGTATCATAGAGTGGTCAGTACCTCTAGAAGAAGAAGAAGAAGAAGATGGGAATGTCCGTCGTTCATTCATTGGTTCGTATTATTTCCATCTCGAGGGGAGAAAATTGGTAGCAATGAAAACGTTTCACTGTACATCTTTCATTACTACATTTCATTTCCAATACTTGTACCGTTGGGACTTTGTTATGAGTTTACAGAATAACTAGATGTTATTCTTATAAGACAAGTGACCACAGCAACCGTAAAGGTGACTTTACTTTGTGTGGTCACTGAAAAAGTAAGGTACTAATATGGTATTCGTAGTAAGTGAACGTCAACCTGCTTTCGTACTTTAACAATTAATATTCTTGAACAAGACGTCAGGGGTGAAGCTAGGGTTGATTAATATGATAGGCATAGATCGATTTGAGCTTGTCAGATGAGTTGAATTTACAGTTTCACAAACTTTCGAACGGGAGAACTGTATGGAACGATTGCAATTACATGAGTGTTTTTTTTTTTGTAGGCGGTAAAAGTTTAGGTTACTTTTGTGCAAGTGTCGCGGAACCACCCTAAGGGTGTGCATGTACTTAAGTGGCTGCTAGTCCGCTCCCTGCACTACTGCAGACCTAACCGAAGATCTGCTGAGGTTTTCGTCCTTCGGCTATCAATCAAGGGTATTTATCAGTAATACTGCAACCGCCAAAATATGGCAGACTGGCATCTCTCTTGGTGTTTTTTTCACGACAAACTTCACAATGTTAAAATTTCTGGAAATGTCAAGTGTTCCAGTCGTTACTTTTAGTGTAGTTGCATGAAATCTCCTTTTCAACAGTCTTAGTAACAGAACGATCTTAAAAACATTGATTTTGTGCTGATGCCTGATTTGAAAGGGTGAAGAAAAAAGTTTTGGAAATAGATCTTGTATACTTTCAGGATACATAACTCTCCAGTTATCTCACGTTACATGTCATGTCCATTTTTAAATCTGTTTCAATGGCAACTTTATTTTTTTATTTTTAAACCGTTTATTTTGAATTGCTGTTAGCTTCGGTATCAGTCTTCTATTTTCCCATGTTGTTCCGTCATCCATTTTGATGTTGTAGTCTCATTTTGCACATAGCTGTGAGATAAGAAATTGAATTATAGGACTTTCATGGTTTATTAGTGACTTATATGACATGCTACACCGACGAGATGCAGATTCCTTCTGCTGCCTTGTCCAGAAAAGTGCTAAGAAAATAGAAACAATGAAAATCACACTTGAATTCTTATTTCTATAGGTTAAATGTGATTACCATGATGTAAGATGGACACGTGCCATTTGCAAAACTATACATAAACTATTTAGGATACAGGTTTGTCTGATTATTTCAAATTTGTACCATCCAGTACTTCGCTATGTAACGATATGTACCGTTTGCCAGCATTTTCGGCTCTTCAGCAACAATGTGTGTTCCACCTCCAAAATGTAGAAATTTTAACTCAAACGTTTCTGATCAAACTTTTAGATATGGTCCATTAGTCTCTCAAAACTAGAGCTGTTCATCTCACTTCAGAAGCAATCTTTTTAAAATTCAATGTTAATCAGTCACAGCTTTGATACGATTATATTACGTATGATTTGACTTATTTTCTTGTATCGACAATCATTATCTGCTTCTTATTTGCTTTCCAGGAAATTCAAACTGGCGACGACGATTTGTTTTTATGTTGTCAATTCCCTATATGCTCATCAGCGCACTTGTCTCGTTCATGGGCGCTTTATGGTATCTAGTTTGTTACTTCGGTAAAACTGACCATTTAATTCGCTTTTTATCTGTTGTTCTTTGCTACTGGCCAACTGTGATGGCTGTACCAATGTTTTGCCTCGCAGCCTTTGCAAGAAACATTAGTAAAAGACATGATGATGGACTGGCAAGTATTTCATGGACAAATGTGTTTAATGAGTCAGCATTTGTGAGACAATTTTCCTATTTAAAAGTGTCAAAGATGAAACCACTCCCTAAGATAGGGGTGGTTCTATTCTTCTATGGTTTCGCATTCACCATCTCGTGTTTTATTGTACTTCTCTACGTTGATATGTATAAATCCTGCGAGTCTTGGACGTCTTATATTTGGATGACCGGGGAAGTGCTTGCTTTGTTCTACTTTGCAACGTTTTCGTATTTTTTGTACCTTAAACGAATCATTTTAGAAGAAGAAGGAAGACGTACCCTCATTTTTGTCAAAAGTAATGAGGGAAATCTTGAAATTTGCATTGAATCAGTTAAATCATTCTTTTGTAACTACATGCAACTCAGAAATATGCTCTTGCCGTGGTTATGCATAGCTATGTTCAGCTCAACGTTTGGACTTACTGTGTTTGTGACATGGGCATATGACAATATCAGAGCAGCAAATATTACCGTGCTAGTAAATCCTACAATACCGGTACCAGATTCCGAAATGGCTGCTTACTTTGGAAGCTTTTGTAATTACGCTTGCGACGATTTTAAGATTTTGATGAGAGAGAGTACCTATATCGTCTATAGTATAATTATGGTTGGAAAATTTTTCATGCCAGCCGTTTTAGCTTTTTTCGTAGTTAAAGGGTTTGACGTTAAACACGTGTGGGATCGTTTAAATGTGAAACTTCACCTCATGTTTTCCACTCATAACTTGGAATTCTGGAAATGTCTTACTAAGTATGTGGAGAAGTTACACCCTCATGTAACTTTTAGCACTTTTGCTGGACTAGTGATTCCCGTTTTAGGACTTGCAACAGGACTATTTGGGAGTCATCATTTCAAGTTCTAAGTTTCACATGTTTAATCTTAGGAGTGATTGCAACAAGTCTGTTAGCTATTATTTGCTGAAGTCATCTATTATTTGTTAAAATTACGCTAATATCAGTTATCAATGTACTAGAGATAAATGGTTCTTTCATTATGATAAGGTCTCTAAAGGCTTTTTAGAATTGTACATGTGTGTTATTTTGTGTTATAGTCATAGGCGTTCGAAGTGGGGTATGAGCTTGGGGCTGCAAGCCCATTCCGGTAGAATATTTGTTATTTTTTGGCAAACTATGCTATTTTCAGGAAATGAGTTTGTCGGGCAAAAGTGCATGCTCAGCCGTCAATTAAAAGTAATGACGAAAGTTTAACAAAATATTTGGGACAATTGTTTATTGACTACTCAAAATTGGAAACAAAGTTGGGATCATTATGACCTTAATGCCTTGGCTCAGTCACCAGTCAATATTGTAGCGAACGACAGTGTTCTATTCATTTTATTTCGGGGCATTTTCAAATTCAGTTTTTAGATTTCCATTTCAATGCAGCACTCACCGTTATAGCTTCCCACACATTGCAGTCTCATTGCCTAAGGTCAAACAGCTTATTAACCATTTCCAAACATTTTCTACCTTTCTCCTGGAATCTTCTAATCTGAATCTGTTTATAGTGTATTTAGGCATGCTGGTGTGCTTAGTACATCCCACACGTCATTGACGAAAAAGGGTGGAAGCAAAAGGATGGATCACGTGGGCGAGTGTGGGTGCATGCGCACGCGTGTGTGTGGTTGTGACGCTTAGCTTGTAAATACAATACAGTATTTCAATATAGCAGTGATGGACACTTTTCATACTTGGTGTATAGATTTGTTATATTGAGAGAAATGTCTTTATAGTTTTTGGTGGAGGTTAAAGGTAATCTGGGATTACAAGAAGTCAAAAATGGAAAACCTTGTAAACAGGATATCGCGAGATAGGAAGGATGGTACTTTTTTACTTTTTATACAGATTTTTCTTATTAACAGAAAGGACTGCATTGCGTTTGGTGGAGGTCAAAGTTCAGCTGAGGTCACCAAAGATAAAACTATGAAAACCTTGTAAACTCCTTTTAAACACATTATCTCCAAAAAGGTAATATTGAGAGATCTCTCACATAAAATATAGATTATTTCGTATTAAGTACAAGAACTCTATACTGTTTTTAAAGGAGTCATGCTTCATATAAGATTACAGAGGTCAAACGGCGAAAAGCTTGTAAACACTACATCTCATGAAAGTAAACTAAGAGATCTCATACTTAACATGTAGATACTCCTTTAGACGTTATCGTCAAGGCCCCTATTGGTTTTAGTGGATGTCAAAGGTCATTTGAGTTCATCGTTAGTCAAATTGTGAAAACCTTGGAAACACGTTTTTCTCAAGAAGTGCAATTTTGCCGGAGGGATTTCTCACGTATATGTAGATGCTTCAAGAAGACTGTTGTTTGTGGTCAAAATCAAACGTCATTTGAGGTCATCAGAGGTCATACTGAGATAATCTCGTTAGAACCATATCTCACGAAGGACTACTGTGAGGATCTCACATTTCGCACGAAGATGCGGCACATTTACTTTGAGAAACTTATAGTGTTTGGTGGGCGTTAAAAGTCATATCGATACTGCAAATATCTTGTAGGAATAATGTTTTTCGGGTACTATAGAAAGTAGATAGTACAAGCCACGGTATTTGTACTGCTACCCCCCCCCACTCGCATCGCCCTGCACCCCGTCCCCAGCATCGGCATCTAGCAGAATGAAAGAACTTTTCATGCAATATTTTCTTTTGACAAGGAATCACAAAACGGAAGTTCTGGTTAGTACAAGCAATAAAACATGTCAAAACATTTTCTTCGTACTAAGTTTGCATATTTCAGAACAATTTATCATCCACTGGTATTGCTTCTCTGAATTTCATTATTTATGCAATTTTTGGGCTTAAAATTCAATTCACTAGAACACTTTATCTTGAACTAAGAATGGAGGTAATTCTACAGCCTGTCACGTTTTGCCTTCAAGAGAAGTTTATCCCACAGAAGACACAGTCGTACAAACCAATAAAATACCCGTCAGCCTAAAATGTATCTAGTCATAAAGCAGAGCTCATAAGCGAGGTGATCTCTAGCTGCACCTACTCCCTCACTTAAGTTTTATTGAACTAGCAGGTCAATGTTGCCAACTCTCTTGATGACAGGGAGTAAGTTCAATAGCTGTCGAACAGGTGCTAAGTTATTGTGATTTATTGCTTACTTTTCTTCTATCATTTATAACGTTCTGGGGGCTTGAATTTGACAAAATTTAGATCGAGGAAGGTATAAATTTTCCATAGAATCTGATATTTTAAATAATATGATTGACAAATGTGTCCTTTTGAAGAAAACCCTGTGTCATAATATACCCAGTACCAGTCAACCTTGGGTCAATAAAATAGGTCCATAAAATAAGTGGCAGTGAAGGTCACATCTCACAATTCGTTGCCAGACTTTCCCTATTCATTGCCAACTCTTACGACCGTCAGTTCTGTCGGATCATCTTGGTATGTCTGTTTAGTTAACAGGGGCGATAATCACGGGGAGATGGTAGGAAATGTCCCTTAAATTTGGTCAACTTGGACGTAGCACTTTGCTCATATTTACGACGACCACAAGATTTTGCCATCCCCTTAAGAATGATCACAGAGAGCCTATTTTCGGGCAGGCTTCACGTCTTCCTTTTCAATATATCATGGCAACCATACATATTTTTTAACGTACATGCACATATACTTACACATGTAGGACTACGTTTGAGGTCGAGTGTGTATACTGACAATTATACTTACAATTACAACATTGTTGACTAGTCTCCCCCATTTGCAACGCAAACTTCTACCCTTTCTTGTACTAACATTTATATGATTGTCAATCATAAAATATGGGACTGAAAGGATTCTGCAGGGAAAGGTGAATCCATGTGAAGAATATTAACTTAAACTGACGATGAGTGGTTTGCAAGTATCTCTCCAAAAATATTTCAACTTCTACGATACCACGTACTATTGAATGATCCGTACTGAATCATGACAGAGGAAAACCAAATTGGTCTCGAAACCAACAGACATTCCCGCAGTCAGTGCCTCATGATAAACCATGTAGTCAAAGCCTTATTTGTTCTTTGCACTGAAATGTAAGTTTGGGACTGTGAATCCAAACTGACAGTTTTATAAATGACTATGTTTACACATCTTGGTACAGAATGTACCAGATCCCATGGGTTATATATCAGATTGATACCATGGAAATACAGCCAAAGGCTTATTCATTCCATGCTACTGAAATGTAAGTTTAGGACCGTGGATCCAAATTAACAGTTTTATAAATCACTATGATATCACATCTTGATACAGAATGTTTCAGATCCCATGGGTTACAAATCAGTTAAATACCATTAAATAACATGGTCAAGATCAACTAGCTTTTAATTACTGTACATTCAAGAAATAGGATCCAAACGTGCCATGCATACTGAATCATTGTTTTCAAGGTTTGCCACCTCCAATGACATCAAATGACCTTTGACCTTAGAAAACGACAGAGATCACAAAATCAATATGGGATACATGCCAATTGCCAAGTATTAGGTACTTATAGGATTTCTTACTTGAGATACCATGCAGACAAGGTTTCCACAGGGTTATCTCCAGTGACACCAGATGACCTTAACCTAACACTACAAAAATCTTGTATTTTACAGTACACAAGCCGCACACTGCAAAACTTTGCGAGAGGTAACCCAACTCGACCGTCGCGTCGCCAATAGTCGTGTAGTGTGCGTGTATCTACGACTGCGACTCAGATTTTTTAGACCAGTTTTAAGTTGGAGTCTTCGGGGGTTGTAAGGTTGAAGCAATTTGAACAGTCAGGTACCAGCGATTACGCACGAAACCGAAAGAGGGTTTTCAAATACCTTCGTAAAACCTCGTCAAAACGGACTATCCAGTTGTGTGGTGTGTATTGCTGATTTGGGATACATGCCAATTGCCAAGTATTAGGTACTTATAGGATTTCTTACTTGAGATACCATGCAGACAAGGTTTCCACAGGGTTATCTCTAGTGACACCAGATGACCTTAACCTAACACTACAAAAATCTTGTATTTTACAGTACACAAGCCGCACACTGCAAAACTTTGCGAGAGGCAACCCAACTCGACCGTCGCGTCGCCAGTAGTCGTGTAGTGTGCGTGTATCTACGACTGCGACTCAGATTTTTTAGACCAGTTTTAAGTTGGAGTCTTCGGGGGTTGTAAGGTTGAAGCAATTTGAACAGTCAGGTACCAGCGATTACGCACGAAACCGAAAGAGGGTTTTCAAATACCTTCGTAAAACCTCGTCAAAACGGACTATCTAGTTGTGTGGTGTGTATTGCTGATCGTGCGAATAAAGGTTGCGCCAGCTGTAGGTAACCAGGTCATGGCAGTCGAGTTGAGTTGAGTCACGCAAAAAATATAGTGTGAGGCTACAATCTTGGACAAAACTGTTGGGACGCTTTGTCATAATATTTTTGAATCTCCGTTCCCAGGTTTGCATGGAGCCCCCGCTCCCCCTTCCAAAGTTGCGCAGAGAGAATGACTATATGCCGTGAAAATGGTCAACTTTGTGAAGGGGGGCGGGGGTGTCCCAACGAGTTTTGTCCAAGATTGTCTGAGTTTTAAGTGAGAGATTTACCAGAACAAATTCCGGTTAATTTTCCGAGCAGCTGTATTCAGTACACTTTTTAGGAGGCTTATAGGCCTGAGGATTTTAGCCAAATGAAAGTATAATTTAAAATTGTTTCAATGTGTTGTTTTGTTTATTTGTTTATACTGATTTATTGTTGGTTGGCGAGATCATAATGGATAGACTGTTTCAGGTATTCGCAGGGAATGTCAGGCAGAAATGTTTACGTTCCGTAACGATGTCTATGGCAGCCATATGCGTTGCATTTTTTAGCAAATAAAAAGGAGGATGACAACTCTTCGTAAGTTGTAAGACGGAAAACAAAACAATTTCTTTCACGGATGGATCGAAGAGTCTCACTGCTATTGCAAACTAGTGGTAAGAAGGCACGATTTTTAACTGAAAGAGCGCCACGATCTACCATGAAATGCTAAAAGCAGAACTGCAAGCCAAGCTTTTTATTATAACGATGGTAGATCGTTAATTGGGGCTGGTTTTAGACATATTTGGAAGCGAATTTGATGCCTATGACAACATTTTTTCATGTTACATGAAGCTGATGACGTTTCCATTATGCCTTCTTTTAGCCGACTCAATTTTTTTACATTTTGCTTTCAAATTTGCTCTCAACACAAATGGTAGACCGTTTGGTTAACTTAGCCTTCACCTCTGTCTCGTCAAATTAGCATGTATGGCATATTTTCTGTATAGTTTCAGCTACTCAAATGAAAGTTACTGCGTTATAAAGGTGAAATGAATATACATTCAAGTACTTTTTAACTTATTTCTGGTAATTTAATTACTTTAATATAAAATAATAGGCAGGATACAAGACGTACTTCTGCTGAATGTTCTTTTTATTTGGTACCTGTTCAGACAGTGTGAGCCCAAAATACGTGACTATTGAAAATGTCTTCCTGAACGAGAGGACGCTTTGAACTTATTTAGCTACCTTTCCAATGCTTTTTGCTTCAAAAGTATTTTATTAACAAGAACTTCAATATGGACTCAGAATATGCTGATTATTCTCTGTTACTGTTCTCTTATACCTAAAGATAAGACACCTACCCTTTTGCGAATCAACGCAACGCAAAGAAACACTTTCTACCGTGGGCCGCGAGCAGTTCTAACTTCTCGAATTTCTCAGACAATCTTGGACAAAACTGTTGGGACGCTTTGTCATAATATTTTTGAATCTCCGTTCCCAGGTTTGCATGGAGCCCCCGCTCCCCCTTCCAAAGTTGCGCAGAGAGAATGACTATATGCCGTGAAAATGGTCAACTTTGTGAAGGGGGGCGGGGGTGTCCCAACGAGTTTTGTCCAAGATTGTCTGAGTTTTAAGTGAGAGATTTACCAGAACAAATTCCGGTTAATTTTCCGAGCAGCTGTATTCAGTACACTTTTTAGGAGGCTTATAGGCCTGAGGATTTTAGCCAAATGAAAGTATAATTTAAAATTGTTTCAATGTGTTGTTTTGTTTATTTGTTTATACTGATTTATTGTTGGTTGGCGAGATCATAATGGATAGACTGTTTCAGGTATTCGCAGGGAATGTCAGGCAGAAATGTTTACGTTCCGTAACGATGTCTATGGCAGCCATATGCGTTGCATTTTTTAGCAAATAAAAAGGAGGATGACAACTCTTCGTAAGTTGTAAGACGGAAAACAAAACAATTTCTTTCACGGATGGATCGAAGAGTCTCACTGCTATTGCAAACTAGTGGTAAGAAGGCACGATTTTTAACTGAAAGAGCGCCACGATCTACCATGAAATGCTAAAAGCAGAACTGCAAGCCAAGCTTTTTATTATAACGATGGTAGATCGTTAATTGGGGCTGGTTTTAGACATATTTGGAAGCGAATTTGATGCCTATGACAACATTTTTTCATGTTACATGAAGCTGATGACGTTTCCATTATGCCTTCTTTTAGCCGACTCAATTTTTTTACATTTTGCTTTCAAATTTGCTCTCAACACAAATGGTAGACCGTTTGGTTAACTTAGCCTTCACCTCTGTCTCGTCAAATTAGCATGTATGGCATATTTTCTGTATAGTTTCAGCTACTCAAATGAAAGTTACTGCGTTATAAAGGTGAAATGAATATACATTCAAGTACTTTTTAACTTATTTCTGGTAATTTAATTACTTTAATATAAAATAATAGGCAGGATACAAGACGTACTTCTGCTGAATGTTCTTTTTATTTGGTACCTGTTCAGACAGTGTGAGCCCAAAATACGTGACTATTGAAAATGTCTTCCTGAACGAGAGGACGCTTTGAACTTATTTAGCTACCTTTCCAATGCTTTTTGCTTCAAAAGTATTTTATTAACAAGAACTTCAATATGGACTCAGAATATGCTGATTATTCTCTGTTACTGTTCTCTTATACCTAAAGATAAGACACCTACCCTTTTGCGAATCAACGCAACGCAAAGAAACACTTTCTACCGTGGGCCGCGAGCAGTTCTAACTTCTCGAATTTCTCAGACAATCTTGGACAAAACTGTTGGGACGCTTTGTCATAATATTTTTGAATCTCCGTTCCCAGGTTTGCATGGAGCCCCCGCTCCCCTTCCAAAGTTGCGCAGAGAGAATGACTATATGCCGTGAAAATGGTCAACTTTGTGAAGGGGGGCGGGGGTGTCCCAACGAGTTTTGTCCAAGATTGTCTGAGTTTTAAGTGAGAGATTTACCAGAACAAATTCCGGTTAATTTTCCGAGCAGCTGTATTCAGTACACTTTTTAGGAGGCTTATAGGCCTGAGGATTTTAGCCAAATGAAAGTATAATTTAAAATTGTTTCAATGTGTTGTTTTGTTTATTTGTTTATACTGATTTATTGTTGGTTGGCGAGATCATAATGGATAGACTGTTTCAGGTATTCGCAGGGAATGTCAGGCAGAAATGTTTACGTTCCGTAACGATGTCTATGGCAGCCATATGCGTTGCATTTTTTAGCAAATAAAAAGGAGGATGACAACTCTTCGTAAGTTGTAAGACGGAAAACAAAACAATTTCTTTCACGGATGGATCGAAGAGTCTCACTGCTATTGCAAACTAGTGGTAAGAAGGCACGATTTTTAACTGAAAGAGCGCCACGATCTACCATGAAATGCTAAAAGCAGAACTGCAAGCCAAGCTTTTTATTATAACGATGGTAGATCGTTAATTGGGGCTGGTTTTAGACATATTTGGAAGCGAATTTGATGCCTATGACAACATTTTTTCATGTTACATGAAGCTGATGACGTTTCCATTATGCCTTCTTTTAGCCGACTCAATTTTTTTACATTTTGCTTTCAAATTTGCTCTCAACACAAATGGTAGACCGTTTGGTTAACTTAGCCTTCACCTCTGTCTCGTCAAATTAGCATGTATGGCATATTTCTGTATAGTTTCAGCTACTCAAATGAAAGTTACTGCGTTATAAAGGTGAAATGAATATACATTCAAGTACTTTTTAACTTATTTCTGGTAATTTAATTACTTTAATATAAAATAATAGGCAGGATACAAGACGTACTTCTGCTGAATGTTCTTTTTATTTGGTACCTGTTCAGACAGTGTGAGCCCAAAATACGTGACTATTGAAAATGTCTTCCTGAACGAGAGGACGCTTTGAACTTATTTAGCTACCTTTCCAATGCTTTTTGCTTCAAAAGTATTTTATTAACAAGAACTTCAATATGGACTCAGAATATGCTGATTATTCTCTGTTACTGTTCTCTTATACCTAAAGATAAGACACCTACCCTTTTGCGAATCAACGCAACGCAAAGAAACACTTTCTACCGTGGGCCGCGAGCAGTTCTAACTTCTCGAATTTCTCAGACAATCTTGGACAAAACTGTTGGGACGCTTTGTCATAATATTTTTGAATCTCCGTTCCCAGGTTTGCATGGAGCCCCCGCTCCCCCTTCCAAAGTTGCGCAGAGAGAATGACTATATGCCGTGAAAATGGTCAACTTTGTGAAGGGGGGCGGGGGTGTCCCAACGAGTTTTGTCCAAGATTGTAGCTCTAAGTGCACAAATACCACGTGTTGGACTCCTAAGTACGTTTTCCTTTTGAGAGATCATATTTACACTAGATGTTTAGTTTCACCTCTTGTGACCTTAAGAGACATTTGACCTCCAATGAATATGTCAGGGTCATGAACGCAGAACTGAGTACCCACATACCAAGTATAGGATATTTTTAAAAGTTTACTTTTTCGATTCCTTGCAAAGGCCTTTGGGATCTATGCAATCAAGCTGGTGACGCTTAGCATGTAAACACGATATCTCAAGAAAGGAATGATGGATACTTTTTATACTCGCTTCATGGATTGATCATATTAAGGAAAAATCTTCTTGATTTTGTCAAAGGTCAATCAATGTTAGTAGACGTTAAAAACAGAAAAAATAGTAAACACGATCTCTCAAGGTAGGAATGATGGATACTTTTCGTACTTGTCATGTGTATGCGTTATGATCAGTAGAAGAGCCTTATTACTTTAGAAAGGTCAAAGGTTATCTGAGATTACTTGAGGTTAAACTGCAAAACCTTGTAGATTGCTTGTAAACACGATATCTTAAGATACGAATGATGAAAACTTCTTATACTTTGTTTTGGTAGAGGGCAAGGTTGCCTCGTACTGTTAACAACAACCGTTTTGTTTTTGAAAAGAGGTCAAAGTTCATTATGGATCACCAGAGGTCGTAGGGTGATGGATATCACAGTCGGTATGCAAATGCCCCCATATTGCGTTCGGTTGTTTCTGGTGACGGTCAAAGGTCATCTGAGGTCACCAGAGGTTAAATTTTAAAAACCTTGGGAACCCAATATTTCAAAGAGAATTACCTTGAGGGGTCTCATGCTAAATGTGCTCATCATCCACACTGAGTTTGACAAGCCTATTATTTTTGGTGGCTGTCAAAGGTCATTTGAGGTTAAAAGCGGTCAAACTGTAAAAACCTCGCGTGTAACTGTGAGGGATCTGACACTTAGAAAATATTAAGTACTTGAACCTTCCGAATTGCTCTTTCTGATTTACCGTGTTTACAAGCAGTTTTCAAGGTTATCACAGTTTGACCACCGTTGACCACAAATGGTCTTTGACCTCCAAGGAGAAAACTTAAGGTTCTTCTACTTATTATAGGGCATCCATATGCTAAGTTTAGATTTATCAAAGTTCATACAATTGAGATGTCATACTTTTTAAGTTTTAGATTTCGCAAAATGGTGACTCCCGTGACTTTTTGACTTTTACCAAAATGTAAGAGGACTGTCTATTCAATATGGGCCATCTACAAGCTAAGCTTGAGGTTCCTGGAAGTTACTCTCCTCCTAAGATAACATGTGTATAAAGATCGTTCTACAAATATGCCATTTGACCTTTACAAAAAGAATGGTTCTTCTCTTCAATATGGGGCACTCATTTGCTAAATTTGAGACTAACAAAAGTTTTCCTTTTGACCTCTGAATACCCCAGTTGAAATTTTACTTCTACCAAAACAATAGTGATTATTCACTTAATATGAGCTATCCATATGCTCAGTATGAGATACCTCCAAGTTACCCTTTTGGAGATACCGTGTTTACAAGCGATTTTCAAGGTTTTCACCATTTGACCTCCGTTGATTCAACAAAACGAGAAGGTACACACGATATGTGTCACCTACATGCTGATTATGAGATTTATCGAAATTTCGTTGCTAGAGGATATCATTTTTGACGTTTGATATTTCAAGAAAATAATAGGAATCATGTACGTAATAACGGACATCTATACACTACATATGAGACCCCTCATCGTTTGTGTTCTTAATATACCGTTTTACTGGCAAAAGGGTCACATATTCACATGCATCGTGGCACACATACAAGACATCTTCGCACAGACTGCCTAAGGAAGAAATTATAGACGTGTTTGTTTCAGCAGAGAGATGAATTCCCATGTAATTGTTACCATCTCTGGCATGAATGATAAGGATGGGTGTAACAGACTTGGAGCTAGGAGCGCCATGCTATAACAATATAGTACTCCTTTACCTTCATGACAATCCCTCGCAAAGCTTTCAACTAACCAAACATTGATCCACCATTGGTCTTTAATTTCAACAGGGACGTCGGTATAGTTGTAAACCGTTGCAAAGTATGTTCGATTTAGCAATAAACGAAGTAATATGGGGTGCAAAAGGCACCACCACCGCCATCGCCACCACCACCACCTTCATCACCACGTCTAGTCTTCAACTTTGACGGATGACATGTTTGCAAACTTTCTCTATGAGACACGCTTATTTCAAGCTAACTCGTACTGCAGTACCCTGAGAGGACCAGTCAGCGAGCCACCACCAAAATTCCATCGTTTCATTATTCCATGATTTTCATTAAGTGAAACGTAACGAGGGATGAAAATCAAACTTGTGGCCGTGCAAATCATATCAAAGTTGGAAAGAAGATTTACTTTGAGGATGATGTTAGTTGAGATACATATATCTGCCACCATATCTAGAAATGCTGCTTTGATCAAGATATTGAAGATTTGTAACTGCAAAGTTCTTATTTTTACATGAGATATCCCAGCTTTCTTCGAGAGAGCTTAAAAAACTCGAGACAAGATAATAGTAAGAAGCATTCAGTCCGAAAAGTTGGGATCCTAGAATATGCAACCATTTGGTAAGTAGAATCAAGGTGTTAGGAAGGAGACCCAAAATTCTGCAGACACGTTGAAGCAATGTTCGTTTCCTATGGTCATCTTGATTGTGTCTTATAAATGGCTATCGCAATTACCAGGATCAACTATGATTAAGTGACCATTTTTTGTTAAAATGATAAAGAATATATCTACTCCTTGCATTGAACGGTTATCTTTTCTTGAACAGCTGCCTGATAAAAAAGTGAGGGTTGAATAAAATTCTTTCTTCCGTGGTTTCAACAATGAAGCTGCAGGGTATTGTATTAGCACTGTTTCAGATTAACACAAGTATTGAAATAGTGAAAAGTAAGCTCAGTAATTTTATTGTCAATTTTTCACAAATTACGAATTTGAGGGTGCCATGGAAACACAGAAGTGGACATTCGTAAGCATCCCAACAAAGTCTGACGCTTGATTTTTGAAATTCGATGCGGCTCTGTGAGTTATCTAGCTTAGTGTATCTTGTGAGTACACAACATCTATTCTTTGGAGAGGTATTTAAAATTTTTAAACCTTCATCGCTCAAACAAATAATACCCATCGAATCATAAGTCTTTTTGAGAGTAAATATATCTTGACTTGACTTGTGGTAGTACTTTTTGGAAGTGGGAGGAGTACTCTTATTCTATTTAATGTAGTTGGGAAGACTATCTTGTATCTTATGGTTATAGAAAGTATTATCGGCATAATCGGATAGAAACGAAAAAAGTTGTGGATCTCTTCATACAGACTGGCATACTGTCACACCTATAAGAGGACAAGTCATTTTCTCTTAAGGGTGTAGCAAAAAGTGTGAAATTGGAAGGGCAGAAGATCTGAAGGGCACTCTCCATAATACGACATTTTTCCTCGGACACAAGCCTTGCATGAAACAGGTATAAAAAGGTGATATATATGCCTTAGTCTATATGTATTATATGGTTCCCGGACAACTACCCCATGACAACTGCCCCAAGGAAAATCTCCACGTAAGTCAATTCCAAATTTTATGGTGGGGAAAATGTCTCAGAGGTAAACGTCATGGTTGGGGATTGTCCGGGGTAAAGTTTTCCCTGCGGAAACTGATCTGGTGGGAATTATCGGAAGGGCATCCGGTTTCGGTACTAGACTGCTTTAGATGACGATGGAAAATATACCATTGGGGATTTGCTCCTTCCAAAAGGATTAGAGCATAAAAATTGTTGGCAGCAGAATAAATCCTAAAACAATCTGCAAAGGGCACTTAATGATCTCTCTCACTACACGAACCTCTAAATGACGGTCTCAGTAACTCGAAGCACTGGCTGGTTGAGTTGATTATGCAGGGGCTTTTGGGTCTGGTAGATGGAAGATGGTAGTTGTTCTATGTAGCTTTGATACAATACTATTGATACTGCTGAAGCTGCCCAACAAGGAGTGATCAAAACATTTATGACATGTTAGCAATTCACAGTGTAGTGCATTGCATGCGAAGCTGGTTTTGATAGAAAAGAAGACACTTTTAGCCTACCACAAAGTACCAGATTTAGTTTGGGAAAGGGGGGGGGGGGCAAAGAAAAATACCCTCAAGCCCTTGGAGACCTTCCACCGCCGACATTGCTTACTACATTACTTAGGAAAGTCTCTAGAAATGACTCTGATACAAGTACAGTAGGATGTGTCACTCCCCTTGAAAAAGTACTCTCCCTTTTGACAACGGAAAGTCTCAAAGAATTTGCCAGCCCTTATCTCCCACAGTAAATCAATGGGATAAAAATGTCACAAACAGAAGGCCCTTGAGGTACAATCTGATGTTAATATTTCTCCTTTTGAAAGTCACAAGGTCACCCGAAACTACTTGTGCTCCTGCTATTGTCCCATCTGTTAAAAAGAGAAGACCAGTGTAAGAAATGGCTTTAGAAAAAGTAAACCTTAGCCCCTGAAAGGCACATGATTTCACAAACTGAAGGCAGTGCGGCATAGAACAGTGGAAAAATACTCTGCTGCATTTTTAGAAAAAAAGAACAAAAAAGGGAAAATTGTTAACCTTATTGATAATAGAAATATCTCCTATGATTGTCTGGTGCTTCCCCCTCTCCCAAAATCAAGAAAATGAAAGCAGTATGTTAAGGCACAAAAAGCATATGGCAGTGAGGGTAATTGCCCTCTTTCCATAAAAACTGAAAATGCTAACTTGTGGCCCCTTCTTGCAATAAAAGTGCCTCCTAGAATTATTTTGAACGGCATCCTACTTCTCCTATCAGGCAAAATACAATTGCACAATTAGATAGGGGCGTGTCTAAAAGTAAGAACACTTTGTGAAGACGGTTTAGTTTAAGTGGGTAACCTGCTGATTGCTGTATTTCTACTTTGAAAAAATGAATTCATACTTCAAAATGAGCAGCCAGGTGATATTTCACTTTCAGAAGGGACACTTGTTACATTTTTCACAGTTTGCCTTTACTCAAACTTTATATCTGGCTTTGTATCTGAATATATCTCGCTAATAAAACATTTTACATGGCCATATTAAGCGAGATATAAAACTAGATATAAGTATCTTGACATGTTGAATCAAGTGTTATATGGCCATATCAAGCCAGATATAAATTGATAGATGGCCATGCCAGATATACATATCAGTTTTCATATGGTCATATACAGCCCTATGTAACTTGATGAAAAACCATGCCAGATATGCATCTCAAGTTTGATTTGGCCATATCATACTCGATATAACTTGATAGACGACCAGCCACATATACATATCAATCTCCATAGGGCCATATCAAGCCAGATATAACCTGCTTAGACAACCATAAAAATACACATATCAATTTGCATATGGCCATATCAAGCCATATACATAACTTAATGACAAACCATGGCAGATGATATGGCCATATCAAGCCAGGTATCACCTGAGAAAAGACCATGTCAGATATACATATCGAGTTTTATATGGCCATATCAAAGCCAGATATCACTTGAAAAGCTAGTATTTTCCTGATATGCATATCAAGATTTATATGGCCATGTCAGGCCAAATATTGCTTAAAAAATATTGTGCCTGATATGCATATCAAGTTTTATACAGCCATATCAAGCCAGATATAAACTTGATAAAATGCCTTGCGAAATATACGGTACATATCCAATTTCTATATGGTGATGTCAAGCCATATACGCTTTGATAAAAGAACTTACATGAATGTTAACCTTTATATTGCCATATCAAGCCAGATATATGGTGATAACATTCAGTGCCAGATATTCATTTAAAGTTTGACACAGATATATCAAGCCGGATATTTACTTGGTAAACTACCATGCCAGATATGCATATCAAGTTTTATACTGCCATATCAAGGCAGGTATCACTTGAAACAGGACCATGCCAGATATACATATCAAGTTTTATATGGCCATATCAGGCCAGACATCACTTGAAAAAATATTGTGCCTGATATGTATAGCAAGTTTTATATGGCCATATCAGGTAACATACGATGATTAAAGAACATGCCAGATATATATAACCTTTATATGGCCATATCAAGCCAGATATATGGTGATAACATACAATGCCAGATATGCATGTAAAGTTTGATATGGCCATATCAAGTCCGATCGAACTTGATGAAGACAATGTCAGGTGTATAATTCAAGTTTTATAAGTCTATATCAGTATTGTTTTGTGCTTAATTTGGTAACTTTTCCCAGGTTAGGAGTACTTCGGGATACAATAGAATGTAAAATAAATAAAAATTGAACCACATATAATTTAATATGGGCCATATATGGCCTTTATGTCATATCAAGTTATATCTGTCCAATTTTTGATATGGCCAGATGTAAATTCCATATCTGGTTTAGATATGGGCCCGATAAAAATTTCCATATATGGCCCATATATGGATTTCGAGTAAGAGTAAGGGCGTATCCTCAGTGTCCCTGTTTCTACAAACCTGCTTTCTGTATCCCAGCTACTTATTACACCCAACCATCTATACATAACCCCACTCCAAACCAGTGGTTTTCTTGTCCAAATTATTTGGAATATCAGGTTTGTTAAGTCCTGTTTTTACTATATATCAACGCAATAACGATAACTTGTCTTATATGCTTTAACAGCCGTTGTAAATTTGTGTAGGTAATTTAAAACTATCAAGCACAGAGGAATATAAATATATATTTATATATACATATTGCAATAACAGTTATATATATTTCTCGAATTCCCACCTTAAGGGGAAAGAAGTTGCTAAAAGTCGACCATAGGGCGAAAAAAATGGGGCGAAAAACGGATTAGACTTAACGTTTTCACACACATTTTATATAGGAATGCGTAAACGTATGCAAACGTCCGTTTAAACACACAATCTATATGCAATTAATGCAATGTCGACAAATTTACGGACACGTATCTGTTACCACTTACATATGGCAGGCCATTGAAAGAACGTTGATTATATCTTGAGGACGGTTGGGCGAAATGTATGCTTATGTATTTTATTATTTTTTTTTCGCCTTAACGTCGGATGATATAACGACTTTCCCCTTAAGGGGGGAATTAGCGTTATATGATTTATTATTATTAAGTTTGTGTGCACATCATTAGTTACCAGAGCAACAGTTCCATCCACACAATCCTTATCATTTGTGATTGTTACTGGTAAGCCGAGAGTGTAATATTGTCTCAGTCTAGTGAGTTTGACACAATAGTAAAACTTAACGATGTTATAGAGAATATGGATCTGGAGGGGCATACTTATCAAGATTTACAGATATATGTATATTTATGTAGACTTGTATCAATTCACAGTGCTTGAAGCTTCCATAACACTACAACTTGTCAATAGACTGTTTAAAAAACGTGAACTTTTTTGATATGGCAGCCAGTAAAGGTTTGATAAAGTGGAAGGTGTTTCTTTCCAGAATAATATATTTATCCATTATTCTGTTTGTCTTTCCAAGTGTTGGTGAATATCTGGATGGATTTGTTGAAGAATTTCATACTTCTTTGCCACTTGCTAGCTGGGCATTGACATTAATGGCAGGATTGCCCTTGTTGGTTGGTAAGCATTAAACCAGCATACTACTCTTGGGTATTTCGGATAATTTTGCTGTAACTGGTTTGCCGTATACGTTTACTTAAAATTGTTATTCTAATGGGATAGTTCAAAAATTTTTTCATCGGCCAGGACTCGAACGCCCGACTCCAGATTTCTGAGCCCCATTGCTTTTAACGCAACGTACGTTAGTTATTGTGCAACTCATCATTACCTTACGCTTACATTATCTTACCAATAATTTACTCAAACGTACTTAAAAGTTGTCCTTCAACGTGCAAAACGAACTTAAAGACCTTCTGAGAAAACTTTCAGTTCATAATAATACTGTGATAAAATGAATTACTGATATAATGCCATGCAGTTCAGGAAAAACAATAACTTAAACATAACAGTGATATTTTTGATTTTATTTTCGGATTTTTAAGTGTAAGAAAGATAGTTTCTTCCCTATATAATTAAACTTCCTCTTGACCGAACATATGCACCTTTGAACCACGTTCGGTTTTATCTCATTATTGGCCAGTGTATTATCCCTTTGTCCAAGGTAGGTCTACCGTATTAGTGCCTTTTTCTGAAAACTAACCACTCCATAATTCCAGACTGCACGTGTCGCCAGCAGAATAGGTATTAAAGGACACTTTTCAATGAGAAGGACGTCAAAGTTCTTCATACTTTTCACTTGGCTGGATAAAAAATACAAATTTTCTACTTTTAAGGAAAACCGGATGAATCCTCATCGGCTAGCGTTTTATATGCCTAGACAATAAACATGGTTAGGATGATCTAATGACTTTCCTTCATAGCCATCTACCTACATAGAGAAAAGCTCACATATGATTACGAAACAACACTACGTACTTTCTTAAGAGAATATTGGATTCATTCAAAACTTGCCATTAAAAAATTCATCCGGTTAGAGGTTTGGATTATGAGGACAGACGAAGAAATAAATGGATCCTAGTCATTCGACGTCATGGTATGTTTTCTCCATGATGTTGGCGGTACGATGGAAAACTTGTGCGGATACACATTTTAAAGAAATTACACATTATTTTGTACACACTATTGCCTGTTTTGCGTAAGCTTGTACAAATCTAGCTCGTGCATATAAACATAACCACTTTTTGCGTTGTTACGAAAAATGTAGTTTTTCATTTTTGTTATTCACTTTTTGGTGGTGTTCAAAGATCATGTGAGATCAGCAGAGGTCAAGTTGTCAAAACATCGTAAAAATGATGTAGTCAAGAAGTATAAATTTTAGCAATGAACCTCAGTGCAAAAAGCTTAGTAAGGCTTATTAATCCTTTGCTTAAATGGAGTGATTTGTTGCACTAAGAGTCATCTTTCAAATTTATACTACTATAAGTATATCATTTTTACGATCTTTTCATAACTTGACCTCTGCTGACACTATATGATCTTTGAACACCACCAAAAGGAATGACAAAAAAAAAAAAATTATAGTATAGGCTGCTAAATACAATTGATGACTGCACTTTGATTGACATTCATTTAAACAATAGCGCCAGTCTGGTTGATCAATGATGATTTGTACAGTCAGTTGTGCTCCCAATAAAGCTCACACATAGTGTCAATATGGCGTTGAGGATTTGAAACTCGTTGAAGGCTACTGTGGCTCTTTCTCCGAGGTGTGCTTAGATAGGGGTTTTTCTTTAAATTCGGAGAGGAGTTAGACGGAAACTTAGTCTGGAAAATGTTTACGGTTTGGGAGAGATTTTATAGCCTTTAATGAATAATCGGATGAAATAACCAGGGAAAAAACAACTTCCTCAGGAATTATTCTACCATGCCTTTTTGGTAAGTCTTGAAACATGTAACCAGGAAATCAGTTGATATCAGCTTTATTAATTTTTTTTATCACAGCTGAACTCTAGATCTGTTTTTCAAATTAAATAAGACGAACACAAACAATTAGTTGGTGAAAAGACCACCTGTACTTTTGCCCGTCCCCAGTGCATACCCTGATTTTGTTTTCTAACAGTAGTGGTGAACTGTTACTGTACTTTGCACTACGTGTACCGTCTCCTATGTACCAGCAAGCATTACATACAGTATAACATAGCAGAGAGCTATGGTGTTTATGCATACACATCTGTCTATACGAAGTAAAACAATTTCATTAATATTCATAGTGGTGAAGGTTACTTAGTTTCAAGCAATCCTCAAATTGGATTGAAAGTAATCACTGGCGCCACCAAGAGGGGGAGCATATCCCCCAGTCAAATCCTTTGTCCCCCACTTTCCCCCTTCTGCTCTTGTACAAAAGTAAACGTGCACAGGAGTAATACTAACACACAACGTTTTCCCCCTCCAAATTACTGCTTGCTTCTCTTACCTTTCCCCCACACACTTTGGAATCCTGGCGGCACAACTGGTGGTCATGTATATTAATGTAGTAGACATATTACAAATTCCATAACAAAAACAGCTATAGCACTTCGATATCATCAAGCCAATTGGTTTGATTTGCTAAACCAATTTGCATGCAGTGTGATGTTAGACCCAAGGCCAACCAGCCCGTCTTGGAAATTCAGCAAATACAACAGTCAAAGGAGTTTAAAGTCCAGGGAGCTTTAACCGTGTCAACCTTATTTTTCTGATTGAATAAATATACAATGAATACGGTATGGTCCTATATCATCCATGCTTCAGTGTATTAAACTGTCAGAGAAAACCATCAATGCTTTTATGGAAGGGAAAATCGAAGTAAAAAGCAATGATAAGGGTAAAGTTCTATACCTAACAATGTAAGAAATGGTATACATTACGTTGAGATAATAACAAGAGTTAAAGGTACCATTTTCGTTGCGTCTTCTCTTTGAAAATCTGTTACTGATTACACTCGTCAACCACTAAATTTTAGAGAGCTGTTATGACTCTCTGATCTCTAGTGTGCTAATGTAGCTATGGTAAGAAACTATGATAATGTTCAATAAATGAAATCTGACGTTACGCATGATGAAGCACTACAAGAGGAACTTATCCATCAACCTGTATGGGCTCAATGTGTATTGAAACAAATAATTTGCCTAAACAAGGTTTACATCAACGCTGATGACGTTGCAACCACAATGCACTCCAACACTAATATTTGTCTATACACCGACTAGTGAAAAGGAAAATCATCTCTCGCTGACAGTAAAAACGCTTCCGAGTACGTTAATTTTACTCTATTATCAACTTCTAAATTCACATCAGTTTAGTGCAGCTCCCATACAAAGCTACGGGTAGCCGGTTTGTCGAGGTTATATGCACAGGATACTGTGCGTGAGCTATATGACAATTGTGATACGATACTGATGTGCTTAGGGTATCATGACCAATCAGGATGTAGCTGTGGATTCAAAATTATGCCAATCAAAGTGCAGTCACCATTTTAGTATCAGGTTTGAATTTATTACCTGAATTACACAGACACACACATGCGCGCACAAACATACACACACACATATATATATATATATATATATATATGTATATAGTACTTAGAGTGACGTAACGTCTTTACATGCATGAGTGAATCAACGGTTTATTGAATAGTCGCACAGGTCTAAGGTCTCTGGGCAACTATTCAACACAGCTTTGATTCACTCATATATATATATATATATATATATATATATATATATATATATATATATATATATATATATTCTCCGAGGTTGATTTCATTTACTTATTTCACTTCACACGATGCTCTGGGAATTCAAGCGAGTCCTATTTATTTCAGATTATTTACAGATTTACTCAGGGCTGTAACCGAGTCCACCTAATCCGAGTCCGAGCCAATTCCTATTCCAGTGACCCCAATTCCTGGCCAATTCCGAGTCCAGCACCCCCTGAGTCCAAGCCGAGTCCGAGTCCAGAGGACCCGAGTCCGAGCCAAGTCCGAGTCCATCCCATAAGTAAATGTGCAGTAAAAATCCTTGGAAATTGGCAGCACTGTAGTGTGAATACAGGAGCATGAGTGCAGGTACAGGTACCAGCTGGTCATGAGTATGGGTACGGGTACCAAGCAATGGGTATGGGTATGGGAACCTGGCCAAAAGTACAGGTGGGGGCGGGTACAGGTACGGGTAACAGGTCATGAGCCCGGACACGGGTACTGGTCATGAGTGCGTGGTTTTGAGTTTGGGTATGGTATGTGTGCCCTTCTCTGGAGGGCACCCCCCTAATTTTTCCTAGCCCCTCAAAAATTGCACAGATTTCGTAAAGGCTAGTACTAAAGACACAGAAATCACCAGAAATGTTAGCTTAAAACATATTGAAGCTCAGTTGCAAATTATATCTACATATTGTAGCCCCACCCTGACCCTCCAAAAATATGTCCCTACATCCTTACAATTGTGCCTGCTGATGCCGTACAGACACGTCATCATCTCTATGGTTTGAAGTAATTAAGTGCAATTTTCATACCTGTTACACTAAGTACACAAAACTTACTTATAACTTTGGCAAATAATGATTATTTTCTGATGCATATAGCTAATTCACTGCCATTTTTTGTGATTGGACTTCATACCTTGTCATCCTAAAGGCTGATGGTCATGCCATGCGGCTTGAGCCAAAGGGCTTGTTGTATGAACCAAAGATGTGTTGGAGCAACCTATCTATTTACAGTACAATCAAAGCCAATTGACAGTTTTTACAACAAAAACAGTCAGATTTGCTGGGTCTGAGACTTATAAAAGAGGAGACTATACAAATCTCCAAAGCACTGGAAGATTCAAGGAAAATACAAACTACACTAGCTGTATGAATGGTACCTAATAATACCTGGAGTTGAGCTTAATCCATTCACTGGTACAATATGTGCCTATTGATTGCTATACACCTTGCACAATGCAAACAATGAACACAGGTCTGTGCCTTGCCTTGCAGTAAATTGTGAGTGAATCTCCTAAAACCCTATTCAAACCATAAAGTTATTATAGGCTATGAAGGAGGTGATACTTTTTTGCATCCTGTCTCTTTAACAAATTTTACAAAAAGGCTATACACTGTAGACTATATACTACGGAACGCTTAGTATTGAACTGCTACAAAGGGGGTAATTCTTGCATTTGTAAGTTTTTCCAGATCAGATGTATAAACAAACTGTCTATATAGGCCTATAGGTCAATAGCTTCTGCTGTTTAGATGAATTTTGCAGTACTAACTGTACAAATCAGTCATGTACATGAATGGAGCTTAAATTTAGTAAACTTAATTTAGTTCAAGGACTTTTGTACTATAATTTGATGAGGGTGATATGAGGGCAGGTGGTGGATGGGGATCAACTGGGAGAATAGGCTATTGACCTGTAGGCCTATGTGACAATGCCAACATCACAAATCTTGAGTACAGTTACAGACAGTCCTCAGAACTGACCCCTGCTGCACTATAGACCTACATGATCTGAAGTATTTTAACCACAGTATAAGTTGTATCACGCAGTATAAGAAGAATGCACCTGTAGTAATTGAAGACAATAGATTTGTACATGTGGTACCAGTTCTGCTAGAAAGTTCAGCGTTACGTTAAGTTACATAGTCGTTCCTTGCTAACTGTAGTATACTACAGCCTTACCTTATGTGTGCTGTATACGATTCATTGGTTCAATACATATACACTGCACTGTATATATGAAGACATATGACTGCAGTAGCTGCAGATAGCATGCTATATATATTAAAGAGCCTGGAACATAACCAGAGACACTTGAGCCTGCATGTACTTTGGCCTTCAAGCCCTTTCACTTGACCATGACAATGTCGATAAAAATTTACCTCTGAAGACCAAAAATCAAGCCCTAGGTGAATTATTTATATTTGATGTGCTTACACAACCCTCCTCATTGTCAGGTTTGAGGTTGCTTCCTCCTTCCACTTTTGGGCACCCTGCCCCCTCAGGCAATCCTGGCATAATCTCTGATAGCCTATTGCACTATTCTCAGACTGCCTTTTTGAGTTGTAAGTAAACGCTATGGGTCTCAGCTATTCAGTTAGAGGTCAGTGAGCATCCCCACTACCTGTACATTTACCCCATCAAAAGAGATGTTCAAAAATGCTGCCACACTCTAACTTGACTCTGACTCAGATCCTGGTTTGACTTGGACACAGCTTGGTCTCGAGGCCTTCTGGACTCTGCTTGACTCGGATTCTGACCATCGACTCAGGCTTTGCTCAGACTTGGGACAGGTGGACTTGACTCCAACCCAGCCCAATAGTAACCTTCACTTTTTTGTATTTAACTTCACATCTTGCAGGCTGGTGGTCACTGCTTGACTAGATAAATCAGTGTAAGTTTAACGACCTGAAAGGACGTGTCAGTTCTTCAAAGGATTTCTGTAGCTGGGTAATGGCAATGGTTGCCACTGTTGCCGTTACAGGAACTAGGCATACAGACACAGTACAAGCTTCAACCAGGCATGTATCATGTAGTACTTTTCCAACTAACTTAGAGGACCATCTTTGTTAAAACCTTCTCTTCTTTATATCATACATTCTTGAATAGTTCATCAGTTACAAGACCAGACCAATTAATTTCCGCATGTACCCCTGGCTAGCCTGGAGCCCCAGGAGGACTTAACAAATCTGTTCCCCAAGAAAAAGCCCTTGTCCCACCTACAAAATTCCAACCTGAATAAGTTTCAACCCCAGCTGATTCTCAGTAAACAACTCCCATGCCCCCACTGTTGCAAACATCCCCAGGGGCACTTTTCCCAGACAATAGGCTGATAGCCCAGTGGTAAATATGAGCTAATATGCTAGGGAGGCATCGAATTTTCATTTAAGTGGACTCGGCTGGACTCGGCTCCGAGTCCGAGTCTAGTTGCAGCCCATTTCGGGCCAATTTCGATTCCAGGACCTTCCATTCCGGGCCAATTCCGAGTCCAGGAAACACCGGAATCGAGTCCGGAATTGCGTCCGAGTCCGGACTCGGGTGTTACAGCCCTGGATTTACTTAACTGAACATTCAATCATCCGGTTCCCGGAATTATAGGGCCGATGAGAGTCGAAAAAGGACGAGGCGTCCACTGCTCTGTGTAGCACCCCTCGGTGAGAGATTTTCATTTTTCTGAGATTAGAGCTGCCAAGACCGGCTTCATAGCCTAATTGGTTAAGGCACCTGCACCTAAAGCAGGAGGTCTGGGTTCGAGTCCCAGTGGAGGTTGATTTCATTTACTTATTTCACTTCACACGATTCTCTGGGAATGCAAGCGATTCCTGTTTATTTCAGATTATTTACAGATTTACTTATATATATATATATATATACATATATATACATATATATATATATATATATATATATATATATATATATATATATATATATATATATATATACATACACGGAAGTGTAGATGTGACGTTGCGACTTCTAAATATAGAAACTGAAGAATGGACACTCTGCCACATGTGCTAAAGCTCGGGATAATATTCTGCCTGTGGTTATGTGGCCTTTAAATGATTCCAATACTCCATGTAATTATAGCAGTCGAAGAACATAAATGTTCATACTCCTTTGTCCATTTCAAACCTCTTACTTTAATTTTTAAGTCCATGGATGCAAACAACAAAATATTTTCAAAAATGCATAGTTCCAATTCCACAATAAAAAAATAGCTCCCAATTTTTAAGGATGAACATGTATTCACATGCAGTGTCCCACATACAGAGATCTCTCAACAAATACTCATGCAGGCAACAGACCTAAGAGTACGTGCACAAATTACCACTCATATACCAGAGCCTATATAGAGATACATGTCAATTAACACTGTACAGTAAAGAGTTTGCACAAAAAACGTTCCATTCAAGTTGAACCAAGCACTGAAAAGTGAAAAGGTCCATCACATATGTCTAATTCTTCAGTTCCTTGTACAGTATAATTGTTTAAACAGATTCTTGGCACTCTCTTTCAGTGTAAGATATTTAAAGTCACAACATACAGCAAAATTTCACCATATTTCCATGAATACACAACTTCTTCCCTGGCTGTATATGTATATGCCACTGTACCAACTGATATTTTCCTGTAATACTCTCACCTATACACCATTCAGCCTGAGAGTACAGCACTGTGAGTGCAAGTTAGCTGTTACTTTTGTACACTCAGCGTACCTTGCAGCTGTACATGTGTGTGCAGCCCAAACGGTCCTCTGCATACATCTCATCAACCAATCACAATGAGCTTCATTCAGAGGGTGCATCACATACACTGTGATGCAACAGCAGTATATTGTAGGCCTACTGTAGTTAGTTAGAGGGCATATTCTACAACCCCCAGCCCACAGGCCTACTGTAGAGCAACAAATAAATTCTAGGCCCTGTAGGGAAAGTGCTGTGTAAAATACTGTACGGTGCTTAATGAAATTTAGTAGAAGACTGATACAGTACACTATATTGCATCATGGTAGTTAGTAATACTGTATGGAAGATATATACAGTAGAAGTGAATCAGCGGTCATTGCTTGCCAGTACTGTGAATTATGAATATTGTTGAAAGTATATAGACCCTGTCACTGAATTTAATTGTACATGTAGGGACATACAGTTCCACATGGGTGTATGCTGCATGTATATTCATTAAAGCCATTTACAACTTCTTCAATTAATGAATACTTAGCGTACAGTCATTCATCATGGGGGAACTAATTACCAGCTCCTCCGTTCACAATTGTCAGTCAGGATATACTAAGGATCAAAGACTTTAATTTGATTAATTTGAAAAGGAGAGCCCGAAGAAGAGACACTGAGGGAGTCAACTATTTGTCATTATCCCCCAAATGTTAATGAGATCGGCACAGGTGAGGTACAGTATCATAGTCATTCCTTGTACTGTTGTATCAGCCAATGTTAACATAAGCAGCCAGATAGCGCGATAACCGAACCCTTCTCTGTTTGGATCAAGTAAGATTAGTGGCCCCTTTTTGCTTCAAGTTCCTGCTATATTCCCTCTAACCTTACATATACTGTTTGTGTTCAAATTGCTAGGGGTGTCACAGAGGTGTCGCAGACTGTGACAACCCTCACAGTGTTTGAGGGGGTTAGTATAAATTTTCATGGATACTGAAAAGTAAAACAAATATCAGGGAGCCGGTGCTTCATTGATGTAGAAAGTAAAACACATACATGCAAAGTGTTTATGGTAGGCAGGCTTACATGGGTCTTCAAGCATAGCCATGGTGAGATTACAAATGCCATGGGGATTTGCATGTGAAATTGACACATTTCACTAAGTACTGAACATTCCCCACAAGAGAAACTAGCAATTCCCGTGGACACTTGTCACTTTCCCATATGAACTAACAAATGTCATGGGGAAATATCATTTTCACATGAAAAAGTGGGAATTGTTAAGGGAAATTATCATTCCCCATGAAATGGTTCCATTTCCCACGATGAATTACAACTTCCCGTGAGAAAGGAATCACATCCCGCGAGGATTTGCAAAATTCCCGTGGGAAATATCCATTTCCCGAAGCAAATTTTCATTTCCCTTGGCAATTCAATGGAAAATGGTGCATTTCCTGTGGTGATTTTCAGATTCCCCGTGGGGAATACACGGTTCCCATGTAATTTTCACGGGGATCCTTGAATTCCCGTGGGAAGTGGGCCACTTCCCATGGGAATTGCATGGGTTTTTGTAAGGGTAACTAACTAACTAACCAACCAACCAACCAACAGCTATAAGGTCGAAATTCTGCTGATTTTTTTCGGTTTGCCCGTGTTCTTTTATTGAGTGTATTTCTCACACCAACTTTTGGACGGACCCTTACATTAGCAAACCGTTTTAGTACACACTTAGTACAAACTTTATTTTTTAATTATTTTTTAGCCATTTTGTTCTCTTTGGTTACTTTCCGGAGTATCCTTTCATCTCAAGTTTTAGCCTTTTTTACACCCAAGTTTGTACCTTTTCCACCATACAAAGTTTGAAACAATTTATTTCAAGCCTTCGTAGGAATTTTACTCTAGACGTTTCCCACTATCTAGACCACTGTTTTTCCATCATTTATTCCATAGATATGGCAACCTTTGACAAAAGTAGATTCTCTAGCCATTTACATTTTTTGGTTACTTGTCTGCGCAGAAACGTTATTCCCAGAGGTTTTCAGACTAAATTTTCACGCACAGTTTCCTACTTTCACTTTCGTAGGAACACCTCACGGAATTTACGTTCGTGTTCGTTTAGCCTGATGCGCTCTACCATCCGCAGCATGGTTACGAAAAAAGCCGGATTTGACCTTAGTATTCAAGAGCAAGGGTCACTTTTATTTAACACGTTACCAGAAGCTGGAGAAGTCCGCTTCTACAACCATCGGCTACATAGTTTTTCCTTTGACTCGAAACCAAGAATTTAGCAAGCTTGTTGCCCGACGCACCTTCCGCTCATATCCCGTCCGGTAATGCCAAACATTCACAGGGCACCACTGAAGAGTCCGAAAGACGATGTGTGAATTTGAAAAAAAGGACAGAAGGACTCTCCAAATTGGATGAAAGGTTAAATCTTGACGGTTCCCTGTTGCTACTCCCACAATATCGTCAGTATACCTTTTGTAAAGGAAAGGGCGGGCGCCGGCATACTGAGAAAAAAGTTGTTCTTCAAGGTACTAGCCCATGGTTAGGCAAGCAACAGGTAGCCCCTTTTTGCTTCCCATGGCTACTCCTTTAACCTGACGGGAAAAGCGTCAGTTAAACTTAAAACAGTTTTGGGTGAGAATAAGTTCCGTCAGGCGAAGGAAAGTAGTTGTAGGTATCTGGGGGTATTGTCGTTAGTACAGGTAATAGCGTATAGCTGACAAGGCAGCATGATGAGGAATTGATGTGTAGAGACTAGATACATTAATGGTGAATAACAGGCGTTCACCGCAATCTTCAGGAAACTCAAAGACTTGAATTAGTGTTAAGTATCCTGGACAAAAGACGGCAACGCTGATGCCAACAGAGAGAGCGCAAAGTCTAAATATTCGGAAATTAGAACCAGGGAGCAGCTCCCTGTTAGAACAGTGGGGCAGATGTGAGACGAAACGATGGGTCTGCAAGGGTTGTTGGCCTTGTGAATTTTGGGAAGAAGATAGAAGTTAGAAATTTGTGGGCAAGGGTGGAGTAGTGATGTAGCTGATTTGGGAAGTTTATTGTTGTAAATGAGGTTGTTTAATGTCTCCTTAACCAGTGTTTGGCTGTCGAAAGTGGGGTCAGAAGAGAGTTCAGTGTACTTATCGGCTCAGTGTACTTATCGGCCTCTGCTACATACAAATCTCTCTGCTAAACCACCACGGCTTCACTCTTATCGGCCGGTTTGTTGATTAGGTTCTTGTTTCTTTTGAGTGACAAAAGAGTCTCATGTTTCTTTGGGCAAGATTACAAGGGGTGGTCTTCCTGGTGGCGGGAAGAAGATCTACATCCTTGTTGATGGAATCAATAACGGAGTCCAGGATGTCATTTTCTCCAGACCTGGAAGTCCAGGAAGAACGAGTGGAGCGTGAAGAGTTGAACAAATCTTCTAAACTCGTATAGTCCGACTGGCCTGTGATCCCGAAATGGCGTCGAAGACAAAGTTTCCTACAGAATGAGAAAACATCTCTGCAGATGGACTACTCATCAGGGAGGGGCTTCAAGGGAACGAAGTTCAGGCCTTTGGCTAAGACTGAGAGTTCAGAAGAGGACAGCTGCATATCGGAGGGAATGGTGACTACAAGCTTAGTGTCCTGTCAATGTATGGCATCACTGGGTGGGGTATGAGCGGAGGATGCATCGGGTAACAGGCTTGCTAAAGTTCCCAGATAGTACACTATGTTAGACCAACGTTGGCAAATGGTCGGCAAATGTTGGCAAGCGTTGGCAATAAGTTGTGTTGGCACATAAACGTTGGACCAACACAAGGCCAACCTATATTCAACCACTGTTGAGCACTCTAACATTTTACCAACGTTGGGCCAACATTTAACAAACATCTGTTGGTTTTCATTCATTGAACCAATGTTAGGCCAACATTATAACAATAGGGCTTTCTTCGGTAAAACAGCATTGGGCCAACATATACCAACCAACTGTTGGCCCACATACATGGAACCAACGTTGGGCGAACACATGAGGCTAGAATTCAATAGGAGGATTTAGCCATCATTCGACATACGACGTCTTTATTTTTCGCCCGGGAAGATGGCCTTTTCCCGGGAAACTTTGGCTAAACGAGCCTATTGAATTCTAGCGGCATGATTAGTCAGCCCAACTGTTGGGCCTTACTCGTAAAACCAATGTGGGGCCAACATGTACCAACCAAGTGTTGGGCCGCATTCCTTTAACCAACGTAGGGCAAACATTACTATCATACAGTAATAAAACAGTTTTAGAGAATTTATGTATAGGCCTGTCAAAACAGTAAATCGAGGTTCAAAATTCATCAGTGGCACTTAATTGTGATATTATCATGTTAAATATAAAAGATCAATAGTGTATGTGGCAATTTGAAAGTTTCAAATTATAAGTCATCCCTCGACTGATGTGCTGAATCTGGAGGACACTCAAAAGTCATGGTCAAAAGTAATACATCGCTAAAGGCCCGCATTGGTTTTGGTTGGCCAATGGTAAGCGGCTCAACGTTGGTCCAACAATGTACCACCGAAAAAAATAATGAGCTGGTCATTTTGGTATCAACCCAACCTACAATTGTTTTAATAGCTGCTATTTCTAAATTTTACATTCACAGTGAATACTTTACAAAATGTTCACTAACAAAGTGTGAATTTTTGCTGAGACAATTTGAGAGAAATGTATAAAATGCTGTGAAATTCTAGTGGAGCACCAGGTTTATATAGCTTTCGTATGAATGGTGCATTCCGAATTTTTTAAATGAGATGTGTGTTTGTCACTTAATGGTAGGTCTAATTAAAATAAATTGTGGCTGGCAATGGTGAATCCTTGCGGGAAATCATGTTTCTCAGTTTTGCAATACAACATAAAGAACAAAACATTGAAATATCATTAAGAAAATTGTATTATTAATCGTTAATACTAACAAACAAGTCTCAATGAATATATAATAGGTAAACCAATCTTCTCATTTCATATAAGAATTTTCAATCAAAATCCTACTACATTTTAAAGTAGCTAGTCCTAGCAATGCTAGATGAATGGCGGTACCCGGTGGAATTTTACAAACGCTTCTGGGGGACCGTCGGCAGATCTCCGTGATGTATTCGACTCTACCTTCCTTGTTGGCTCATTGAGTCCCTCGCAGGGCACAGGTGTTACACAATTGTTGCCAAAGTTCCCAGACCCCTAGAACCGAAAAACAAGAGACCAATTACCTTGTCAAATATAGTCTGGAAGATTCTGGCGAAAGCCCTTTGTAACAGGCTAGGCACAGTCATGCCGGATCTTGTAGGGTCTTTCCAGACTTGTGCGGTGCGGGGACATAGTATTCAGTAGAACCTCTGGTTGATGCGGGACTTAGTTGAATATGGGATGGACCGTGATCTTCCATGTGCGCTTGTCTCCCTCGATCAGGAGAAGGCCTTCGACATGGTTGATCACAGATTCCTCTTTAAAAGCTTTAAGAAGTTTAGTTTGAATCCAGTTTTTGTTAAATGGACCTCCTTACTGTACAATAGTGTATATAGTCGGGTTATCGTTAATGGCCTACCGTCGGAACCATTCAGAGTCCAACGTGGGGTACGGCAGCGGTGTCCCCTGTCACCTCTATTCTATGTGTTGTTTAGTGAGTCCCTTGCAAGAACCTTCCAAGTTGAGCCTTTGTTTCGACCATTTCACATACCCGGTGGAGCTAGTCAAGTGCCTCCAGTATGCCGACGCCGTCACATGCGTAGTCTCCAACCTAGCTTCCTTCAGGGCCCTCACTGGCACGCTGTCTACCTTTCATAGAGCAACAAGTGCCAGACTGAACCCCACCAAGACCGAAGGATTCCGTCTAGGTAAGTGGCGGTCAAAACAACTGCCCTTTGCGGCATCATGGGTAGACGACGCCATAAAAATCAGTGGCATATGGTTTGGTTATGTTTCAACAGAGTTACTTACCTGGAATGAGAAAGTGGACCTGGTGGAGGCTAGGTTGAAGGACTTCGGCGATCGCTACATTAGTCTGTTGGGGAAAGTAACAGTTATCAATCCTTTCGTTTACCCTCTCTTGTGGTATCCAGGCACTGTTTTGGCTGCTCCAGAGGGTGTCCTGGTGCCACTCGAGAGAGCCGTGTTTAGTTTTATTTGGCCAGGGAAAACGGAGCTGATCAGAAGAAGAGTGTTGTACCAGGATCCTAGGCGGGAGGGGGGGGGGGGGGAAATTGGGCCTCGTGCACTTTCCTTCAAAGCACCGTTTTCTCCTGACTAAGTGTGTTTTTAGTGCCGTCGACAGCCAGATGCCGTTTGCCTGCTTTGTCCGTTATAGGGGGTATCATTCCGGTGGTTCTTTCTTACCCTGTTTAGAAACACTGTACCCCAGAGCAGGAGGCCCACGAAGGCTTACTGTCAGGTGAGGAAAACACTAAGTTTTATGTCAACTGTAGGGGACGTTTCGCAGTCCAGTGCGGGGGACCAGTGCCGGCCATTTTTGATGACTTGGTTGGTCAGGTCCAACCCAGGGACCACCCGTCAGGAAAGGAAGTGTGGCGTGTGGTTCACAGAAGGTCACTCGATTACCGCCGGCGAGACTTGCTGTGGCAAATCGCACACGACGCCATTGTAACTAGTCTCAAGAGCCTCCGGTGGCGTCTTGGAGATGGCATTTGCCCCCGCACTGGATGCACTAAGTGGGAGAGTGTGCCTCATGTGTTTTGGCAGTGTGGCTTTTCAGCCCGGTCGGTCAGGACTACTCTTTGTATGGTCTATCACCCCCGCCATACAATACAAGTGTTCGCGGCATACTCACCTTTGTTTTTGGCCTCCATCAAGCTGGCCTTGTGGAGAGACCGATGTAATATTGTGTTTCGGGGGGGGGAGGAGAGGCCTGCGGATGTCGTCCTTGCGTCGGTGAAGATAGAAGTTAGGCTTAGGGTTGAAGCTGACCACGTTCGTTTGCTAAGGGCGACGTTCGGCAGGCGGTGGGGTCCACTTGTTTCAATGAGGGCGGGCCGGGTGTTGGTTAACCTGTAAATATCATTTTCCTTTTTGTAAATAGTCCTGTATGGAGGGTGGGCTGGGAGTGTCGTTTTGTTGTGCTAAGCATAATGTAAGATAAGGTTGTAAATAGTTGTAAATAGTTCATGGTTGAGTTTTTGCCGGTTCGGTTTTGGGTCTTTCTGTTTGACAGTGTCCGTTTCTATGCACTTAAAAAGCACACGGCTAGTACTAGCAATGCTGGTAGCTTTTAAGACTTGTAGAAGGGAGCTTCTCTGACATATTTCTTTATGGATTTCCATAATAAGCAGTTAATTAAAAAGACGTTTTAGACAAAACGAGGCACAGTTTAGTTGGTACAACATTGTGCCAGCCATTCTTTGCCTTGAGTACCCAACCATCAGATAACATATTAGCCCAACCGCTGGAACATCGTTACCCTTTGCTACAACGATATACCGGAGTAAATATTGGCATAATGATGGCCCGTTGTTTCTACAACATGTTGGGTAAACGTTGGCGAAACCCTAGCCCTTGGTTTCGACAACACGCTGGATAAAAATTGGCATAATGTTGGCCCATTGCTGCAACAACACGTTGGGAAAACAATGGAGTGACGTTGGTCCATTGGTAAGCCAACATTTTGGGCCAACGTGTAGACAATGAGCAGCCAACCTTCCTTCAAACAACATTTTTCCTATGTGGTACCAACAAAATGTACCTTTTTCCAACGTTGGCCTAATGTTACTGTGCTATCTGGGTTTTGGCTTTCGAGTTAAGCAAAAAATTATGAAGTCGACGGTTGTAAATATGAATGAGGAAGCGGGCTTCTCTAACTTCTGGTAAGGAGTGAAATAAGAGTGACCCTTGCTATTGTACAGTGAGTTCAAATCCGGCTTTTTCCTGACCTTTTTCCTAATATGTATGTGTGTGTATATATATATATATATATACATACACATATATATATATATTTATATATATAAAAGAAAAACAACTAAGGTGTAGTACTGGCAATATATATGTATATGTAGCGTAAATAGTTTGGTGCAAAGTTCTGTGTAGCATGGAAATGGTAAAAAGAAAAAGTAGTCAAATAATACTCATGCTATGGTTAACTACTGAAACGTTTTGATACAGGATAGCTTATTGATTTATCCTGCACAGTTTTCTTGTGGTTATTAAACATCAGCCTAAATTTGATGCCGGTCTGGCCGACATAGTAGCCTTTGTCACACAAATTGCAGCATAATAAATATACTACATTAGGCGTGCCACAGTCCAGGGGAGGGGGACGGATGTTGCAAGTAGTGCCGAGGGAGTAAAAGTTTCGTCCGTGATAATGAACCGACACACTTGACACCTAGGCTTGCAACACTTTTTATTGCCTATGCTCCCAACAGTAAGAAGCCTGAAGGATGTAGGGAGAGATCTGAGGTTGGGGGTTGCCGTCTCGCAATTATGGGGGGATCTTCAAAAATCCGGAAATGGACTTGTCAATAAGCTATCCTGTATCCAAACATTTCAGTAGTGGACCTAACCACTCTTTATCTAATTTAAGATGTATTCTGCTCGGTTCTAATTACCCGTCTGTCACCCAAAGACTCAAATCTGAAAGCAAGTGGGTAATAAAACTGTCCACACACACCCGTGGCCTAAACAAGGACCTGGGCATCTTAAGCGATTTCCCCTCTGTGATTTATCACCCTCGCCAAGGGGTTTAACCTCATTGCTGTGTCTGTTATTTGTAAATTAACCTTCACTTCACATTTTGCGCTGAAGAAGGACACAGGGGTGTCCGAAATATCTGCTATCCTGTTACCGTATCTGTGCTCTCGTATTGTCATCTTTGTGGTGTGTTCTACTTATTATACACACATATATATATATATATATATATATATCTGTTGCCTTCTGGCTCGCGTAGTATGTCACATATTGGAACCAAATATGTCAAAAAATTGTAGCTTTGGGTGCATTGTTAGTTAAAGAGTGTCCTCATAACAGAGCAAGTGGTAGCCGTATAGTACTGTGTAATGAAATGCTATTAAAGCAATGAACAATTTTTACAGTTCTGCATGAAAAGGTTTTGCCATTTAGTTTGTATGTTTTTGCATTATTTATTTTGACAGGTCCCTTCATACAAATCGTGTTTAGGTATTTCTCTTATCGCCATGTGTCCGTAGCTGCGGGATTCGTCTTTGGACTGCTCTTTATTGCCATTGGGGCGGTTGCAAGAAACACCATCCACGTATATTTATGTGCTGTTTTATCTGGTAAACTATTCTACTATCTTTTTGATCGTACGAAGATCACTATAGTTTCAATCATTATTCGAGTTTCACACCTTAGTGTTCACTACCGAAATAGTACATTTCAAATATTTCCAAGGTTTTACAAACTTTTAAAAATCGGGAGCTTTCAGCTATGGTTCAGACACGATATTTAGTGAGTCACTGTTCGTTGTTGAGGGCATACAAGAGCCAGACCATAAGAGACATATGTACACGGTACTGACCACATTCAGGGTGACCCTAAAAGGGGCAGGGAGGGCAAAGGGGGCTTTAGTTTTTGTCGGGGAAATCAGAAATTCTTTAGGAGCCAAAAAGAAAAAAAAACTATAATTTTTAATATATTTACAGTAACTATAATAAAGGAAAATGTTCATCTGATCTAGTTGACAAATTGTGGCAATTTTGTTGTTACTTTCTTCGGAGAGTCACAGTTGGCAAGATAACAAATAATCCTCGGCAACGATATGCCATCCAGAATATTTTACTGTTTTGCTCTCAATTAGGGAGGAAAGTTCTTAATCAATACGCCAAAAACTTTGCGATCAGTTTCCCACGCTTTACAGTTTCTTTATGTTTACTTCATAGTTTGGTTTCATATAGCTAAATAGAAACTCCTTGGACAAGTGGCATAACAAGATGCACATAGTTTAATTTTTTTAAGGATTTGGAATCCCATAGTCAATTGCCCAGTTGTCCTCTTGTATTTATCGAACGTTAGCCTTCAATATCCTACTTGAGCAATTTATTCGGAGGATAGACGGGTGTATACGATTTAATGCATATCATCTCAGGGGTGGTACAAAGTTGAGGGTGAAACCAGGGAGCTGTACCTTACAGCTCCCTGGTGAAACTGTCACGAGTGATAGGAGAAAGGTTTCACCCTTGGCATGACGTAGTAATTAATGCACTCATGTAACGGGGATAACACAATTAGGCATATCAATGCAGAGGGCACAATGAAGCAGACAAGCCTCGCATTCTTTTCTTGGGTTGGGATGGGTGGTCAACTTGTAGAGAAGACAAATTTTTAGGCAGTACAGAACAAGACTCCAAAGAGGTGAGCTGGGCCCAAGAGGTGCGTGTAGGTGTGTGCGTAGTATCCTGCCATCGGGGTAAGACTTACCCATATTTTACAGTGTGAAGGGACTTCTTGCTTAAGCCTGTAGGAAGGAGGAGCATACGACACTAAACTGCATGGAGCCGGGAGCGTGAGGTCAGCTACCACTGTATACAAGCCTTCGAACGCCATTTTATATGGTAAGGAAGCATTCTTTATTTTCTCGAAGTAAAGGCGTGAAAAGGGAAATGTAATCTATGTGTATGAATCGTGTATACGAAAACCTGCGAGTGTAAGAGTAATTAAGTGAGAGATTTAAAGGCAAATCAATTGTATGGAAATGTATTTAGATGAACATGGGTGTCGAAGTAATGTTGTTGTCGTTAGGTGGGACACCAAATTGTCAGTGAGAACAAATGCGTAATGTAGTCATGTGATAGTTGGCAACATCGTAAGCATTTCATTTAAAATACTATGTTTAATATCAATGAAAAATGGCTCTTACGTAGAAGCAGATTCAATTTCTAAACCTGCAAGCAGGAGAAATGACTTAGCCTATTTCTTAAAGGAGAGCTGCTGTGGCGTAAGTTTTCGTAAGCCGAGGACGGTTGAAATTCGCAAAAAGTGTTAAAGAGAGTAAATTGAGATGTCTCTTACGTACCGATCTAATTTCGAAAGTATTGTTTAAGTCAAAAAAAAAAGAAATATGAAGGGTTTCAAACTGAACCGAGGAAGTTTTTGAAGCCAGAAAATTTTGAAGAAAATTGAAAGGTTTTTGAAAGCAAGAGGAACTAATGAATTTGTCATGTGTTTTTTTCCAAGAAAATGTGTAAAGGTTTCTAGGTATAAGATTGAAGAGAAAAATACTTGAAATTCCTAGTTGAGTCCGCATGTTACGAAAATAATTAAATGTGTAAACTCGTTGTAAAAATGATTGAATTAGAAAACGAAATGTATTTTGGGAACATCGGGGAGTCATGGAAATTACGATGAGTTGTATAGCTTCTGTAATTTGATTACGGGCTTACACTTACAGGCTTCCGGTTTGGAGTTGCATGCCTACGTACCGTGACCACACCCAGAAGCAACCAAGGAGCCTTATCACACGGAGCGAATACCCCAGCGAGACGACGCCAGTGTGAAAGTCATTGACCTGACCTTAGCAAGGCTGAGTAGCCGGGGGTTGTAAAGTCACGTGACATTATCTTGTCTAGAGTACTCGTATTTTGCCCTCATCAGCCAACTGCTTGGGACAATACTTCATATTGTAACTGTTGATGTAGTTTCGGTCTTGGGGAAGAAATTTTGGGTTGGACTTTGTGGAAAAGGCACTAAAAAGAAACTGGAAGCTTGAATTAATGTCATTTTTTGTATGTATTATCTTCACAGTAATTAATTAAAGTAAGTCATAGCTTTAACAGTCGTCTATTCCTTTTTTGTGTGTTTTAGCTTACAAGTAGCCCAGTACTGAAGAAGCACTTTAATTCCGAACCAAATGTCCCAAAATTAGGTGACAGAAGCCATTGCTTTTAAGTCAATTTCTGGCCAATTTCATCGAGCTTTAAAGATTTGTTTCTTTTTTCTAACAGTTTAGTTTTATAACGATTTGCATAACAAGACAAACGTAAATTAAACAGTTCTTATAAATAGTCGAGAATTTCATTGTCAATGGCATAACTGATCTCCTATGCATTTAGTCCCTGTCACAGCCAGCCGGCTTGATGTAATTGATATAATTTGGCTCTTAATAGGGACAAATTCTTCCATGTGTCCTATGAATCTGAGTGCGCTACATGAGCTGTGGAACTAGACAACAAGATGCATTTTCAAAATACTAAATCATCAAAACTCGGTATATCAAGTTAATGAACAGCAGTGGCGTCACCAAGGGGGCAGGGGGCACGTGCCCCCTGGAATACCTTGTGCCCCCGTTTGCCTCCAACTGAGATTTGAGATTTTGAAAAAAAATATAGATCTTCTGTAAGTTCTGTAGTCAGAATATTTGACTACCATGTTTCATATAATTTGATTCTTCTTAGGACAAGAAAAGGCAGCAAATTGTATTTTTTCGAATAACAAAATCGCCCATCTCATAAAGCACACAGTGTTCTCTGTGTCGGAGGCTGAGCATCGGTCTTGGTAATCCATCCATAATCCTCGCCGCCTCGACAGGTGTGAGTATACGCCTTGATAAAGTGTACCTGAAATGTCTGCCTCGCGGACTCATTAACCAAAACAGTGAATGGTGTTGTTTCGTACGTACAGTACCATGGGACTTGCCTGCCACTTGCGTTGCGAATTGTAATGCAAGCTAAGTGCCAGCAATTTCAAGGAGACTTTTCTGTATTTTCTTCTTCGAAAAAATAATTCCAATAAATTTTAAGAGAGAAATATATGATACAAAATTCTATGATCACTTTAATCCCGTAAGACTCCAATCACTCAGTTTGTGGATCATGAGAATTTCACATTAATTGAAAAGTCCACAATCAAACGAATATTTGATTGTTGATTCGGCAATACACATGGACGTTTTTCACTTTCATGAGAATTTCTCAAGCCATGCATAATTGTTTTTAGTTCCTAAATATTCGTTATTTTTTGACACAAATTTTACTTCAAAAAAGTAGCGTATGAGGCACCAGATTGCATCTAAGGATACCTAGTTTTTCAAAAATTTCCCTTAGACCCCTCCCCAGGCCGGCGTTTACACAACATACTGCATATGCCACTATCTAGTTGTGCCCCTCATTGAGCTGTTGCGCCCCCTTGTGCCCCCCAGAATGAAAAGTCTGGTGACGCCACTGATGAACAGATCAAATGGGTTTTTCTCTAAATAAGGGTACCAGTGGTGGGACATAAGGTCAAAATTTAAAAATCATCTTTCTTGATTGAAATTTACACTCATGATAGAGAATTATCAGCATTTACTAAAATTAAAAATATTTTTACATACAGCCTTGTGTATGCATGAGGGGACTCATTCAAACATATACATGCCAGTAAATTGACCAACATAACAGGGACACCAAAGCAGGGGTTAAGTTCCTTTTAGAAGAATGAAGAAAAATCCTTGTTAAGTGAGATTAAGGACCCTTTGTAACAAGAACATGGAAAAAGTTTGAAGGAATTCTCCAAAACTTGAAAAAGCCAGTTTCATTTTTTGCAATAGTTCCACATCTCAAAAGGTCTACACCTTTACATATTTTATACAATATTGACTGTTTTTAACTAGTAAATGGTATTTAACTATTTAAATTTTCCTGTTTGACACCCACAGATTATTAGACTTGCCAGTTGGTATCTTATTTCTATCACTTCATGGACATGTATGGTATTTGCAAAATCTTTTACTCCATTTCGACTGTTGTGTGTAACAGGGAAACCAAGAATTGGTGTCCCCATTACACCTAACATGTAAATTTTCAAATGATTACAGTTAAATTTTTAAATGTTGAATTGACCTGAAAATTTTCAAATGCAATATAAACCACTGTTTGCAGTAATAAGATACTATCAAAATCCCCAGTTTCATTGAAATTTTGTTTGTCATACATCGAGAATGGCGGACATAACTATGACATCATGGGAGACACCAAAAAAATCAGATGTCCATCAGAATAAAATACATGGTTCAAAAGATTGGAGATCATGTTTTCTGGTAACATTCTGATATCTACATTTCATGTGAGTTAACTAACCCAAAAATGTAGTGGTTTGTGCAAATGGTGAAGCCTTAAAGTTTACCAACATAACTAACCAAAGGGGACACCAAAATTCTGTTGATTATGAATGATGCCTTGAACAATGTTTTTTTTTCGATTAGTTCATTACAAATGTGCTTCTTTCTAAAAGAATTTGACCTAATTCTTACATCAAATGAACTTCTGCTACCTGAGAATGACCATATTAATAAAAATGGTAAAAAGGACATTAGAAAACCAACATAACTAGGGGGACACCAAAGAGTTATGTTGGTCAGGTAATGTTCTGTGGTTCTGTTTGGAAAACTGGGTGAAGAAATAATACTCATATTTTGGAAATGTGGACGCTTGGTCATATCCTTACTATGGTAAATGAACAAATCAATTCAATCCATGATAAATATGTTTTCAGATAAAGTCAATTTGTATGCTTGTATGTCCTACCAGTTATCCCAAAATCATGGGGGACACGGAACCAAAGAAGGCTGTTTTCTAAAAATACCTAACGCTGAAAATTCAGTTTATATATCATAAGGTATCCCTGTTGGTAAGGTTGGTAAGGTTGTATTCCATGCCCTTGAAATTTTCTATACAGCCCTGTACACTGGTAATGGTAGTGAAATCACCACTGGTACCCTAATTTAGAGAATTACCCAAATACACAATGAAACTCATGCAGTATTGATAGATATTTGGTCTTTAATAGTCGAACGTTGTATGGGTATCAAGGGCCTACTGTTGTCGAAACTGTTGAAGTAAAAACCTTTTGGGGCCCTTCCGTCGAAAAAGGTAGCCACCCAGTCTCGCTAATCCTGGCACCACCCCTGATCACATTGCGTATTGTATTGTAAACCGAAACGCAAGTAATACGTTGGTTAGGCATAAATACATGCACGGGCTTGGTTGTCCTCGAGCACCTGCCAAGCAACAATTAGCTGACAAATATGGCCCTATTTTTGTAGTCACATACTGAACTTAAAAAGCTTTATAATGAATTATGTGAAGCTTTTCTCATTGAGCGTAGAAACTAGTACATGGTTGTTTCACGGTCTTCATAACTAAGGGTACACGGTGATAACGTTAATAATTTGTGAGTAGATACATACCTCCCTGATTGAATTTCCCTCCTGGAGCCTAGAATGTCTTGTATGGTGATATTTACATCATTTCAGCTTCATTTAATGGTAAACAAATTTGTTTTTATACGATTTCTCGTGTGACACTTTCATTTCTCCTGTCTTATATCTTGAACATGCATCTAGGAGTAACATTGGGAGCTACTACTCTATCCACTTACTTGGAACTCGGAGAATACTTCAAATCCAACTTCGGTATGGCAAACACCGCCACCTATTTGATATCAGGTTCATTGACCATTGGAGGCCCATTGCTTATTGAACATTTCAAAGAGGAATACGGACTACGAAAGACGCTGATTCTCACCGGTGCAATTACCTGGCATCTTGTTTTATCGGGTGTTTGCTTGACAACTAAAAACTTGACGACACCTCTTGAAGATAAGTCGCAAAATGAAGTAGAAACGCACCATACCAAGTCTTTTTTGAGAAGTCATCCTTACCTTGTGTGCCTTTTCATCTTCCAGACTTTTGCTTTCATACGCGTCCTTGGGATGCCTTTATTTCTTTATCCGTTTGCGATTTCTAAAGGGCTCAGCCATACACAGGCAGCCATCTTAACATCAATGTTCAACTTTGGATCAATGGTTGGTCGGTTGAATGCTTTGGGTACATTCGTTTGGAAGGTAATGACACTCCCATTGGTAAAGGTGAATGTCATAACTGTGGCACCCGTTTTCTTTTCAATGATGGCACAGATATTATCCCTTCGCGTAACCAGCAAGCTGGTGCTTAGCCTCATGGCAATAACTGCTGGAATATCTACCGGTTTTGAGACTAGCTGGGGTATGTCTTCAGTCATGGATCTCTCTTGTACGGAACATTTTAAAGCGACAGGGTCCTGGGTGCTATTCTTTTCGGGATTAGGGGCTACGTTCGGAGGATTAATCGTTGGTAATTAATATTTGTTTTTCAAATTAATAGCTATGAAATATTCTATTGCTACTGCTTTGACAGTTTCCCAATATCGTCGGTAAAAACTGAAAACCGCTATACCAAACGTAACTTACAAGGACAATTTTCATTCGGTATGATGTTTGATGGAAATGTTCAGCCACAATTTTATCACACAACTCTGAGAAATAACTGAAAAGCTAATCTGAAAAATCACTGAATTTAATTTAATGAATGACGTATTTACTTTGCATTTCAGGGTCAACCCATGATATTCGAGGATCTTACGATGACGTAATGACACTGATCATCGTTCTGTCCGGTTTGCAGGTCATCTTCATAGTCATAACACTAACATGGAAACGTTTGGTTAAAGAGTGTTATTTACAGGACAAAAGCGCATTATATAAACTAGATTACAATGCTGGAACTTGCAAGTGATATAATGAAACAAATTTTTCTACATTTTCAAGGCTGATGCATGTTGTCACTGTACACCTACAGTATTACTGTATATTAACTATATATGGACTCTGAAAAGTACCTATATATCATTTAACAAAAAAGTTTCCACCAGGAATGATGATGGTTTCTAATATTAAATGCTTAGTCGATCTGCTGGTGTTTCACGGTATATTTTGGTAGCAAAAAGACACAATAGATGTCTCATTACTGACATGGTTAATATATATTAATGTTAGGTAATTATTATATAAACATTTGTAGAGCAAAAACCAGAATAGATCATGAAGAGTGCTTTGACCATTTTGAGCGGTCGTATTGGCGTTCAATTATTTTATTGCCGAATAAGTTGAAAAAAAAATTGGTTGAACTGATAACTTGTATACACTGTACTTCCTCTTCAACATGATGAAATGCAGAAAAATTCCTTTATAATTAGGGCAATATTTGGGCCTGCTTTAAACAATATCAGTAGCATATTTGAATTGGGATCTTAGCCACCGTCTTCAGGCTCGTAAATTGTTTTTTGAGTGTGGTTAAAAGAGAAACATCTGGGCGTTTGTGCTGTCTAATTAGTGGTCTGCTTCCTCAGTGTCGGCTGGTATTTAACTCTCTGATAATCATGTTAATTTAATATAATAAAATGGGGAAAGAGAAAACGGGGCTTCAGGAAAGCACGTAGAAGATAGGAGTCACATTCATAGAAAAAACAAAACAAATTAAAGGAAAATTTTCGTGGAAGATAAGACTCAAAAATAATACATGAGTACAACGCTGAAACAAGGTTGAAATACTGATATTTGACAAGAGGTAGTGAACACATTGAAAGTTACGTCATTAAAAGTTTGGTATAGAAAACTCTCTGCTAGTTAATTTTGTTTTTTTTTTTATTATTGCAACTCCAAATGTGATTATTTGCAGTAAAATTTTACAAGCTTAAAATAAATCAGTATCTTGCAATGTTGCTATACTGATATTTATAAATACATAAGAGTTTATTGTTATAGCAAATACAGCATTAAATGCATTTGACATCTAATCAGAAATTGTCAACTGGGTTTTAAGTGATGATGTGTCGTATAATGTCCCTTGAAAACGATGAAGGGCACTTCTGTTTTTGACACTATTTACACTAAATATTTGTTGTCAGCAAACCACAGAAATTTAACTAAGGGCCTATTTAGCGGATATTTTGGGATACCAGTGACGTCTTGAGTGACAGTTGTCCTACACAAATAATGTTTAGGGTTGCACGGTTGGAGTGATAAAAGCTCAGTTTAAGCCTAGGAAAGAAAAGGAGACATGAAGCTAGAAGACCCACAGTAGGACTTGGGAGTTGCTGTTTGACAAATATCAACTCCCTGGTAGGACTCTCGATGGAATGGGGGTCGGGGCAACCAGAACGTGTTATGTGGTTAAAATATACAAGATGCTCCCTGAAATGGCCACAGTTTGGTGAGTACGGAAAAAGAAAAGCAGCTGGCTAAAAACTTACAATTTTCTTGGTAAAAACTATGTTATTCAAGCAATTTCTGTAATCCCTTGGCATTTGATTGCCAAATGCTAACCACAACGAATTAAACCAAAAACCGACAGATTTATTACTTTTTGCAAATTCAGATTCTATAGTGAACACCGTAACTTGTCAACATGTTCAGGTTGGTTATATGTGATGCTATAACTGGGGTTAAATCTTGTTTCTTCATGGAAATTAAGTGACATCAATCAGTAACTTTAATCCAGAGTTACCTAAACTAAAACGTTTCCATGTCTTTAATTAAGCCAACAGAAATAATTTTGTTGTATTCATAATTTTTCATAACAACAAAGTTGAATTTAACTTCAACTAACTGTAGCTTATGTGGGCAGTCAACATGTTTGTGATTACCACACAGCTGTTTTACCCGGTGGGTGCCGGAAAAAACACAGTTTATTTCAGATACTTACACTTTAACTAAGGTCTTTATAAGTGTAGCATGAGTTGCAAAATGCAAAGTCGGCTAGTTAACTGGTCCACCCGAGGGCGCTTCAGTCCGGCGCGCAACCGACTTCGTCGGCTGGGCAACCGATTTTGGAGGCAAGCCTATGCCAGGCCCAAGTGGGAGGAAAGCCGGAGTTGTATGCTCTTCACATTTAATTTTTTTTCATTTTTGAAAGCCTACATGTGCACTGTTAAGGACAATAGCTTATCAGCTAGTGTATTTTGGAAGTATGATAAAGCATTAGTACTAAGTGGTGTAACTTTTATGGACTCGGATCGAGCGAAGTTCGGGTACCTATTCCGTAGGGGTCCCCCAATCTGAAGACCCCGGTCCCCAGCTGTGAAGCAAAAACGAAGGTAGTCTTCAACCGGGAGCAGAATGATGTATTTATCCCTATCTAGTTATACAGCAATAGCTTCCAGGTCAGCAACAGTTTGCAAGTCACAGTCAGTTATCCCAGAAATAACTGCTAGATCTCCTAGTACGGTCAATGGAAAAGAGGAAAGTATGCTTTAAAATCAGTGAAGGCCGATGGAACCTTTTCATCGAGAAATTTCTGATTTTGAAGGTTTGAGGGTAAATTGAATGATCCTTTTTGCTAGAACATAAATCCTCAGAGCTTGGGTTGATTCAAAAGTGAATAGAACAATGGCGAATATCTTCTGACACTTAATACATTTTACTTCCAGCCTGTCTAATCCTATACCTACTATCATGTGTAGACCTACTATAATGTGACAAGAGGTTTGTTTAAAGGGAAAATGCAGTCTCCCAAATTTCAATTATTGTACCCCGTCATCCAAATTCAAGAACGGCTCCTGTCAATCGTGTGACAATAATGTTGTTAATTATTTGTTAAATTCATGCAGAATAACTACTTGGTTTATTTTCAATATTCAACGTTTTTATACAGAAACATAATGAAAGTGGAATCAGAGGAGATGGAATCAGTGGAATGAGAGGAGATTTTTAAGATTAAGCAGATTTTTGAAAATAAACTTGGGACGACTGCTTTCTCCCCTTAGGTAATCTGTCCGTGTTCTTTCATGCTTACGGCAAAAAATATAGTCGATGTGCAGTACAGTAAACAGCGATCACTGACTGCGGTTGCTTTCTGCGAGAGTTATGTGAGAAGTTTTTTCAAGCGAGATTCTTTAGATTTCTTACTGGCCAACCTACACTCCCAAAATAATTACAATTCGTTAGTTTATGGGCTTCTAAATGTCAACAACAAACGGATTCGCAATGGGGGAATCCGCGCTAAGACTACCCCACGCGTCTTGGTCGTTCCAGAATTGACAACTAGGCTTCTTTGAATTTTCTACGAGAGATTTCTATAATTGTAAAGAAAGTGTGCCTTTACTCTTTTGGCAAATTTTCTGCAGAAATGAAAATTGCATTTTCAAAGAAGCTTACGGAAGATATAGCGGAGGCAGAGGATGCTCTTCCCATGTGGAGAAGTGGGTAAATGATGAACCCAGTGAATGTGATTTTCAATCTGATTTTTACGGAGTGATGAGTACATACATTGCAAAGATTATGAATGCTATGCCAAATTCTCATTGATACGAGAAAACTATGCACAGCAGCGGATTAAGGGTGGGGAAACAGGTGCACGTGTACCGGGGCCCCACATTCAGGGCCCCCACATTTAGAGGCCTCTAAAATGTTGAGAAATGATGCTATGGTCCATGACATGTAACTTTTAGCAAGTAACGTTGGCGAGAAGCGTCTCTTGTGATGTTTTGCCGACTACCAAATCCAGATCTAAACTTCGGGCAGACCTATAATTATTGCAACATGAATGTTTCCATAATGTCAAGCTTTCTATTCCAATATATTTTTAACCTTAACTGCTATTGTTTTCTGGCCACGTCACTCATACGATCTGAAATTCGAAGCGCTGTCCGCCAACAACTCATTCAACAAACTGCAAATATTTTTATTCCTCACCTATTCAGTCAAGATCAGGACCAGGCCTCCAAAAAAAGGAGGCGTCCTTTTTGTGGGAGAAATCTGGAAGTCCCTGGTGGTCCACCCGACAAGTTTCTGCAATTTAACAATGTCAGATGCGACTTCTAAGCTTTTGGTAACCGGAAAAAGTGCACAAAGGAACAAGTTTTCAACTTTTTCTATTGATGTTTTGTCCAGCTAAGGGGAGGGGGACACGCCCATCTGTGCTCACTGGATTCACCCCTGATGATTGCGTGAGAGTGTGCGTGCGCATAAAAATCAACCGTTTTGGGCATAGTCTATATCTCGCGTTATCTGGTATCAATTGTTCTCACTGAACTAGTAGGGCCCAAAAATGTGTGCTCTCGGGCCCCCATACGCTTGGTTTGGTCCTGACTATGCAGTGCAGTAAGCGACCAGTGTTTATTACTTACTGCCATCAAACAAAGCAAAAATGCTGGGTGTAAAAGAAACCTTTAAAATTTTATACATCAACACTTCATTGTACAGCTTCATTACATTTTTTCCATGTGTCTTTAAACCCTGAAATGTTATAAAATTAAAAGTTGTGTTCAGTTAAAATCTGTTTTTACTTTCTCCTTTTACCAGTTGAAAAAATACATTAAGTTCTGCTAGTCTACGTTAATAGTTATGGAATTGTATGACTCGTGACACACGGGCTTAGGGTGGAAGTCGTGGATCCGACCGCGACAGTGGCCAACGAGGCCTAAAAGACCCATGAAACTGACAAGTATCGAGAATCATGGTTCTACCAGTGCTCTAGTCTTGGTCAAGACGTTATTACACTTTCCCCTATTAATATCGGGGGGCTCTTTAAACTTGTCATTTGCGGGAGAGTTTGCTTCAGAAATAACCCTAGTACAGAGGTTACGATTTCTGAATAATATGGAAAGGGCGCACTTCCGATAGTTGCAATCGCTGTATTAACTAAGTAATAAGGTCTTGAGCAAGTCTACCAGTGCCATGGTGGTAGATAGTGAAACATGAAACAAACGAAAAACATAGAAACAGATACATCAGTGGCAAATAAAGTTCAAAGTTTCGCTTCAATCTGAACTTAAAATGTCTTTTTGCCTTTGCAAATATATAGTTATGTACTTTTTACAGCTAGTGATTCTTATAAGATTCACATAGGGTAACCGTCTACTATTGATTTAGTTGAACGTCCTTGTCGAATCATCACAGACGTGTTATTAGAGACAGGAAAGCTCCTTCTAAACCCGAAAAATGTAACGAAACTTTTTTGAAATGGTCCTTTGAACCCACCAAAAGTTCTTCTAAAGACGAAAAATAATAATACAAAAAATGAAATATAACATAGCTTTGACAGCCATTAGCATTATGTCATGTTCTTTTCTTAAGAATTTACCTGAACTTGCTATTTGAGGTTTATCTGAAGTGATACCACTTAGCCACAAATAAATGAAATAATCCAAGTTTTTGCATTTTCTAACTTAACACCTTAATATCAAATAGCCTAGCAACCATGGAACTGACATCTGTTAGGTACAGACAGACATAATCGTTTATGCAGTTTTCTCTATGAGCTAAACATATCAAAACATGTCAGAAGAGTTGTAAAATACTAAAATTTCACAGCTGCATCGAGATGACGGAGAAACAAACTCATCATGTTAAACATTTTATGTGTAGACTTAGACGAAATATTCGTATCAACCTAATAATTGCTACGTTTACACACCCCCAACAACCGTTATTTTTAATTAAACAATGCGTTGCTTTCGCCGGGTGGTTCTTTCTCCAGAGATTCCAGGGGCCTTTGGCAAAAGTATTAAACAATGAGTTGAATAGCAGTAAAAACTAGGGACTTCATCGACAAGGATGTATCAGAAAATGCACCAGTCTGAGGTTGAACATATATAAAACCTCTTTCAATACAACTGAATGTGTCAGTTCTCACTTTGAATAACCGTCAAACTGCTTTGAATCGTAATGTTATCGACAAGGATTACCATAGAAAAGGGCATCTGACTTTGAGTACGATTTATTTTAGTTCCTGCATACCGCATTCTTTACTGTCATTGCACAAAAGTCTGAGATATGTCTGCTATTACATGTGCTGCATTTCTTATTTTGTCCTTCATAGCTTACATGTGACAGGCTACACAGGCCTCCGCTCAGCGCTGATTATAGTGTTCAAGAACTTGGCGTACGTGTTTACAGATTTCTTAGTAGAGGCAGTGCGTTTCAAAAATGAACCAGTGATGTTGTAGAAATTTGATCGTAAATAATTAATGTTTTTTATTGTATATAACTTTACTGTTGGGACGACAATTGTGGAGGGGTGTCAGAAAGTAGGTGAGACCAGTCAAAGTGATCATAAGTTGATCAGTTGATATACGTTTTGTATGTGCAAGCAGCCACGTGTTTTTGCTTGCTGTCCAGACTAGACAAGAGCCAGAGAGAGCGAAGTGGGATCTTAAGTAAGCTTTCAAGTAGTAAACAGTCTAGCCTTGGTCAAGCCGTTAGTTAATTTTTCCTTCTCACATATTCTTGCGAACGAGGGCGATTGTCAGCTAAACTGTACTTAGTCCTCGAGTATTTCGTTATTTCTACAGTGGTATCGAACTGAAATTTGAAGACAATGATAAACAGGACGTATTCACAGTACTTTCCAAATGAACGTTGTATTGCAGTGTGTATTAGGGTCTTCAGCAAGATTATAAACAGTCCGTTTCCAAGCACTTAGTAAGCAAAATAGTAGAAGACGCACAAAGTGCACTTCCAGCTAATAATTAAAAGACTTCACTCGTTTTCGCGAGTTTTTCGAAACATCTTTAGGCCTCTTTTCCTGACTGACAACGAAGTTACGTTACAGTACATTAGATCCAAGAAGAACACCCTCTTTGCTTACAACAGGATCTGTTACTAGGGGAAAGAAATGCAAGGTTTTGCTTCTCAGAATTATTTCCCTATGAATAATTTAGTTCCTAATCCAAGGTTTGGAATGTATGTTGATGAATTTGTTACTGAGTGTCAAACTTGTTAACCTCTTACACGTTGGGCATTGACGTTATATACGGGCTTGTCTCTTTTAATCGGTAAGTACCACATGCACATTATTTCATATAGTATGAAAATATCGGGTTTTTAAAACGAATCTTATCTATTTCTAATTTAATAACAATATTTTCCCCGAGGCTTGACATGCTTTTTCAGGTGTTGCTCTTGGCGCAAATCGGTTCCATCGTAGGAAGTTGAAATCCCACTGTTCCAATATTTGACCGTACATTTTCAGATTACGGTTACACCCAGTGACCAAGGACGTCTCGACAGCCTGGTAAACGTTTACTGTAATTACTTGCTACTCATTTAGAACGAGCTTAGGAATTACCCACTCATATCATTAACAAGAAGCTTTTGAAGATATTCTAACGTTTGAGCTAGAGATTGGGATATTTTACGACTATAAGCACCCATCCTTGGCAGCTGTACCAAGACAGTGGCCAGTTGTTTAATGATGCCCGCATTGATCTTTGTTACCTTCAGTCTTCCTTAAGTTCACTTGCACTGTTTCTTCATGTCAATGAATGCTTTCTCATGTTTTCATTTAATACCATGCAGGCATCCACAACCGTCGAAGAATCCTATCTAATATATTGTCCACGTAGCAATTGCCTGCTTCAGATGTTGCTGACTACATAATGCGAATTGGGACCTGCCCTATGAGCCGACGACTGGTGGAAATCTGATGGAAGAACATCAGAAGAATACTTCACCATCCTTCCTAAGCACTACATTTTATGAGATGTTGGTCAGTTCTATTACACCATTCTTGCTCACCCCGGGGGACGTTATCACTCCCGTACCTTTATTGGTAGCGCTCGAAGAACCGACGTTCGTGAACATCCGAAGAATTCTTCGGTTGATCTGCGTAAAACCTGTACGCTAGTAAAAATTCATGTATACGATCACAACAAGCAAATATCATAAATATTCAGCTTAAAAGCGACTAAAGCAATTCAGATTACCATGCATTTAACGCGATCAAAGTCAATGGAGTTTTGGTCACTAATCTCTATATATTACTGGATAGCTATTGTGGTAATATTTTGAAGCTACCGGTCCGCCATCTTGTCACTCCCAAAAAAAAAAGATCTTTCTTCGATACAACAAGACGGTACTGTGGTAAACGTGAGACTTTGCATTTGACTCTGCACCGAGTTGAGTTGATTTTCAAGTTGTAGTAAGGTGCGGTAGTGTTGCAATTAATCGGGTGACTGTCCTTTTCATTCCTGCCGCCAATCGTTGGTCCTTGAGCCCATTGATGCATTTACGGTGAAATTTCGACAAGTTAATACTTAACCCATCATGTTACCTCGGCCCTCCTTTTGGTCCTATGCTACCAAAAAACAGGAATTCGCTTTATAGCACTAAAACAGGCCCTTAGCTCGGGGGCGGGGGGCCTGGCTCCCCATATGTTTGCCACACCCCTTAAAATTGTGCGTGTCCTAATAAAATGTGTACGAATTAAGGGCGGCGATCGATGCAGTGACTTCCCATTTGATACCTAGGCCCCTCTAAAACTTTCATCCTAGCAACGCCCCTGCACTAAAAGGCTGTATCACAACTAGCCTGTAGGGATAGGACCAATAACAATGATCCTACAGCCAAACAGTCAATGAGGTGCTGGCCCACAGTCATGGATGAGGTGTTCCGTCCTACAGATCCACCCTAGCTCATTGTGAATAAAAAGACAAAAATGATCTCGTCGGCTGAAAATGAATTTCTCGTTCAACACCTTTTCTGACCATAAGATGGAGGGGCATCATATAGGTCCCACTTAGGTTAGTTGACCCAATGGAACCCACTGAATTGTGCACCCAAGATTAAGATAAAGCCACTCTTGGAACCAGACCATGTTATTCATATACGATATTTCTAGAGCCCAATGGTCCGTTCAGGTGACTATCATCTACTCATAACCTACATGTGTGTGTGATCTGTTACGCGCAAGCATAGCAAATGAATCCTACGTAGAAATCATACATATTTTCTACGGCGTGATGAACATTTTTTTTTCCTAAATTATGACAAGCAAAAACATGTGTCTTCTAAACTGCCAAAGTGCTCACGATACTATCCACATGAACATGAACCATATGGTCTATCCCTCACTACACCCACATAATGTGGCCAAGGTAACCCTAGCACGGAGCCCCTATGTGCCAGCACGAACAAAACCTCTGCAGTGGTATAGGGTTTTCCCACATGCACCCATACGAGCCTGCCTACACCAGTATGGTGTGAACCCATTATCATCCCATACAAAAACCAAACAAACAACAAACGTACTGCCAAGATTAACCCACTAGGCCCTTGCTGGCTCCACAAAAGGAAACATAATGCCCATGAGGGCCCTATAAAGATATGGCCACAGGAAGGTGCCAGTGTTGCCCCCCCCCCCCACCTTGGGAGCTTGCCCATTGAAAATGCACCAAGAGACTACACGAGCGTCATGCTCAGCCCATCACTTTACCCAGGACCATCTGCCCACACAAAATCAGCATAATACCGCCACATGGGCCCAGTTGTAACTGTAGACTCTAACCCATGCCCATGAAAAGCACATAATGCCCACAAATAACTCATGTGGTCCCTATGTTGGTTTGTCCAGTGCGAGGTGGGCCATCCAACTTTATGCCGGTACTCGGTTCACATCTTGCTCATCTTGCCTATCCCGCCATCAGATTGTATGTCTTGCCAGTGGAATAGCGGCAAGGGGAGACATCGGGACAACTTTTTTTCATATGTGACCAAATAGGATGGGGTCCTTTGTCAATTTGATATGTGAGTGGACTAGATGAAGTGTTACTGGTGCCAAAATGATGTCAATTCAAGCATTGTTGAAGAAATTATGTGCTTAGAAGCTGGTGGCAGGAAAACTTTGAGCTCTTCCAGAAAATATCTTGGTATGGTAAACTGAAAGTGCTACGAAATTGAAATCCCACTGTTCCAATATTTGACCGTACATTTTCAGATTACGGTTACACCCAGTGACCAAGGACGTCTCGACAGCCTGGTAAACGTTTACTGTAATTACTTGCTACACATTAAGAACGAGCTTAGGAATTACCCACTCGTATCATTAACAAGAAGCTTTTGATAATAATCTAACGTTTGAGCTAGAGATTGGGATATTTTACGACTATAAGCACCCATCCTTGGCAGCTGTACTAAGACAGTGGCCAGTTGTTTAATGATTCCCGCATTGATCTTTGTTACCTTCAATCTTTCTTAAGTTCACTTACACTCTTTCTTCATGTCCATGAATGCTTTCTCACGTTTTCATTTAATACCATGCAGGCATCCACAACTGTCGAAGAATCCTATCTGATATATTGACCACGTAGCTTTTGCTTGTTTCAGATGTTGCTGACTACATACTGCGAATTGGGACCTGCCCTATGAGCCGACGACTGGTGGAAACCTGATGAAAGAACATCAGAAGAATACTTATTTCACCACCCTTGCTAAGCATCACATTTTATGAGATGTTGGTCAGTTCTTTTATACCATTCTTGCCCACCCGGGGGACGTTATCACTCCCATACCTTTATTGCTAGCGCTCGAAGAACCGACGTTCGTGAACATCCCGAGAATTCTTTGTCGATCTGCGTAAAACCTGTACACTAGTAACAATTCATGTATACGATCACAACAAGCAAATATCATAAATATTCAGCGAAAAGGCGACTAAAGCAATTCAGATTACCATGCATTTAACGCGATCAAATTCAATGGAGTTTTGGTCACTAATCTCTATATATTACTGGATAGCTATTGTGGTAATATTTTTGAAGCTACCGTTCCGCCATCTTGTCACTCCCAAAATACAGATCTTTCTTCGATACGACAAGACGGTACTGTGGTAAACTCGAGACTTTGCATTTGACTCTGCACCGAGATGAGTTGATTTTCAAGTTGTAGTAAGGTGCGGTAGTGTTGCAATTAATTGGGTGACTGTCCTTTTCATTCCTGCCGCCCATCGTTGGTCCTTGAGCCCATTGGTGCATTTACGGTGAAATTTCGACAAGTTAATACTTAACCCATCATGTTACCTCGGCCCTCCTTTTGGTCCTATGCTACCAAAAACAGGAATTCGCTTTATAGCCATATCGTGTACATCGGCCGTACCAGTTTACAGCAAACGGCAGACCCGAGTAATATATGGAGATTCGAGGGTCAGAAATTTTCCAACTCCAGTCCGTGCTCGAAGGAGCAATTTTACGCTTGGGCTGGCCCGGTGTAAATAATCCCTGCTCAGTTACAGCAGGGCAGGTTACGGCAGGAAGTTGTTACGTAGCAACTCCCTGGTTACAGGTAGCGATTACAACTAGCCAGACAATGCAGTGCATACCACTATACGCGCACATGTTGACACTGTGTGCATACACCTGCATTATATTATCTTGCACAGACAGTATCATGGTGCTTCGTAGAATTACACACAGGCTTCCACTTTGAATGAAATTTCTTCGGTTTGAAAAAATTACACGAATTCTACTGAATCAAATTTTAAAAAAAGTATTATGGAAATAGTATGTTGAAATGGAGTTGTTTTTGTCTTTTTCCGTACCAAGCTTTTGTTAAATTGCACTTTTCACCAGAAACGAGCCCAGCGATGCGTGTTTCTAACACCAAGCCGCCCATATAGGCCTACTAGATAACGAAACAACATAGGCCCATCTTTAGAAATGAACGTCAAAAGACAGCTCATAAATATTTGAACCCAGTGCGTGTGGATGGGTAACGTTCCAAAACTAAGGCCCAGAAGTAGCGCGAAAGACCTAGAAACTTTACAAATATGATTGCCCTATAAACACATACCCAAATGAATATACGGCACGTGGCTCGACTTTTCATGCTGCTAGATTTCATATTTATCAAGTTATCACTAAAGTTAACATGACATGATTTCATGATCTAAAGAAGTAAATTTTGGTAATACAGTTATGTCTACATAAGGTATGCACTTATTTCAACGACAATAATATTCTTTTGTGTCGAATCAATAGCCAAAACTTCGTATATTTGGTGGAGAAACTCTTTTCTGAAGCAAAATTCACTCCATCAGATTTTAAATCGTACACATTCTTTCAAGGTGTATTATGCGCTGTGTGCACGAAAAAAAATCTTTTTTCCCTGTTACTCCTATCCTGATACTACCTTACATACTAAAATGATTCCTATCTTCATATTGCTCGTAATTTTTTACTACTATAAAAACTACTTGCAAAATTTTTACGTCAAAAGTTTCCTAAATATATTGCAAAAAAAAGCAAAATATTTTCCCAGTATTTTACGTACCCCCCATTTGCGAAAAGTGGAACGTGCCAAAGTGCCAGTATGCACAACATAGAGGTAGAGTGTATGGCAAGCGAAATGTCCAATAATTAGAAAAACCAAGTTTATCGATCGAAAAACCAAGTTTATCGGTCGAAAAACCAAGTTTATCGGTCGAAAAACCAGGTTTATCGATCGAAAAACCAAGTTTATCTCCAAATCTTGGTATATCGGTTGAAAAACCTAGATTTTCAAAATAACTTGGCTTATCGGTCGAAAAACTTAGATTTTCAGTCGAAAATCCAAGTTTTTCGATTTATCTGGTATATCGAAAGATAAACTTGGTTTTTCTTAACGGAATGTCCAATAATTAGAAAATCCAAGTTTATCGATCGAAAAACCAAGTTTATCGGTCGAAAAACCAAGTTTATCGGTCGAAAAACCAAGTTTATCGGTCGAAAAACCAAGTTTATCGGTCGAAAAACCAAGATTATCGGTCAAAAAACCATGTTTTTCGGTCGATAAACCAAGTTTATCGGTCGAAAAACCAAGTTTATCGGTCGAAAAACCAAGTTTATTGGTCGAAAAACCAAGATTATCGGTCGAAAAACCAAGCTTTCAACGCCAAACGTCCAATAACTAGAAAAACCAAGTTTATCGGTAGAAAAACCAAGTTTTTCGGTCGAAAAACCAAGTTTATCGATTATTTCGAAAAACTTGGTTTTTCGATTGCCATGGTGATTTGCCGGTACTACTTTCCGCGACCACGACATGCTAGATGGCGGCTAAATTGATGGGCCTATATGTATTATGTAACAACATTTACAACAAATCAATGTTGGTCAATGCTTTTGTTTTTGTTACAACATTTGTCAGACAAAGCAACAAAAAGTCTTCATAGATATTTGTTATAGTCACCTGTCAACAAGTTTTTGGGAACACCCCCTTTTGACTTGGACACATCCATTATTACCATGAGGTGGATTATTCAATTATTTCAAGGGACTTGGGATTTGGGTCGCTCGTAGTTAACTTAGATCCTGGTAGTGGTACAGCTAGCTAGCACCAGCGCGGGCCCGTACAGTACTACTGTACTACTAGCACTACTAGCCCAGTTGGACGCATACTGTCTTGTCAAAGGTCATTTGAGTTCACGAGAGGTTTAACTGTGAAAACCTTGCAAATGGCTTGTAATCATGACAAACTAAACCCCATAGCAATAATGGATGTGTCCAAGTCAAAAGGTGTATCCAAAAACTTGTGGACAGGTGACTAAAACAAGTATCTATGAAGACTTTTTGCTGCTTTGTCTGACAAATGTTGTAACAAAAAAAAAAAAAAACTGGCAAACATTGATTTATTGTAAACGATCGTATTTGGAAATTTATTAAAATCTGCACTAATTACAGAAAAATTACATGTTTACTTAAACTTGAGTCCCTTGAAATAATTGAATAATCCACCTCATGGTAATAATGGATGTGTCCAAGTCAAAAGGGGGTGTTCCCAAAAACTTGTTGACAGGTGACTATAACAAATATCTATGAAGACTTTTTGTTGCTTTGTCTGACAAATGTTGGAACAAAAACAAAAGCATTGACCAACATTGATTTGTTGTAAATGTTGTTACATAATACATATAGGCCCATCAATTTAGCCGCCATCTAGCATGTCGTGGTCGCGGAAAGTAGTACCGGCAAATCACCATGGCAATCGAAAAACCAAGTTTTTCGAAATAATCGATAAACTTGGTTTTTCGACCGAAAAACTTGGTTTTTCTACCGATAAACTTGGTTTTTCTAGTTATTGGACGTTTGGCGTTGAAAGCTTGGTTTTTCGACCGATAATCTTGGTTTTTCGACCGATAAACTTGGTTTTTCGACCGATAATCTTGGTTTTTCGACCGATAAACTTGGTTTTTCGACCGATAAACTTGGTTTTTCGACCGATAAACTTGGTTTTTCGATCGATAAACTTGGTTTTTCGACCGATAATCTTGGTTTTTCGATACAGTTTGTCCAGTAATTCGAAAAACCAAGTTTTTCGACCGAAATAACAAGTTGTTTGTCCAATAATTAGAAAAACCAAGTTTATCGGTCGAAAAACCAAGTTTATCGATTGAAAAACCAGGTTTATCGATCGAAAAACCAAGTTTATCGGTCGAAAAACCAAGTTTATCGGTCGAAAAACCATGTTTTTCGGTCGATAAACCAAGTTTATCGGTCGAAAAACCATGTTTTTCGGTCGAAAAACCAAGTTTATCGGTCGAAAAACCAAGATTTTCGGTCGAAAGACCGAGTTTATCTGCGAAAAACATGGTTTTTGATAGATAAACTTGGTTTTTCGACCGATAAACTTGGTTTTTCGACCGATAAACTTGGTTTTTCGACCGATAAACCTGGTTTTTCGACCGATAAACTTGGTTTTTCGACCGATAAACCTGGTTTTTCAACCGATAAACTTGGTTTTTCGACCGATAAACTTGGTTTTTCTAATTATTGGACATTTCGCTTGCCATAAGAGTGACCCAGGCAACGAACGAAATGAACGTTCGTACGTGCACGGTGCCTGCCGTATCTTACCGTACATTTTTAACGGTAATGTGCGGGTGAAATCTCGGCCAGGAGATGGATTAGAAAGATTTTTACTGTCATTATTATGAAGGTACGGTAGGTAGTGGATTTTTCATAAGAGTAACAAGGAAGCAGTTCAAGAGAAATTTGAACACATGGTTGAGGTACATTACAGTACAGAAGTTGCAGTGACAAACAGGCGCGGTTCTAGATCGAGACTTGGGGGGGGGGGGAGCTTGAAACGGAAGAATCATAAAATTTTCTTTCAAATATGTAAATCGGCCACGCGCACGCTGAAACCAATGATAAAAACAGTACCATAACCAGGGACGGCGCAATGTTATTTTGATAGGGGACATGGGTTGAGTGATCGCCGTCGTAGGGGCGGGGTCTAAGGGGAGGGGTGTCCTCTTCCTCTGAGAAATTTTTGCTTATTTAATGTTGCTAAGATGCAACCTGGTGCGTTCTTTGGGTAATTTTTTGACTATATGACTGGAAAATATTCATAACTTTGTGAATTCTAATTTTTGGTTGGGGAAAGAGGGCCTTCTTAGGGGAGAGGTTTAAGGGGAAGGGTGTTCCCCTCCCTTTGGGAAATTTGTGCTAAGTTAAGGTTGCTAAGATGCAAAATGGTGGGGTGTTTGGGTTATTTTTTGACTGATATATATGGCTGGAAAATGTTCATAACTTCGTGAATTCTAATTTTTGGTTGGGTAAAAGAGGGCTGTTCTAGGGGATAGGTCTAAGGGGAGGGGTCCCCCTCCCCTTTTGAGAAATTTTGGTTACCTGAAGGTTGCTTAGATGCAAAAATGGTGTTGTCTTTGGGATATTTTTGGACCTGATCATATGGGTTCAAAACATTCTTAATATTTTTGGTTAGGTGAAAGAGGAGCCTTTTTTGTCATAGGGTATGTATCAACAAACCTCCTGAAGTCCCCTTTTGAATACATTACTGCCTTCTGGTCGGGGAAAGTTTTACGCAAAAATACGTGCGTGGAATCCACAGAAATATTCTCGAACTATTAAGAAAATTTGCCTTTCTTCATTTGTACATTATAAAATCGTATCTAAAGGCTGATAGAAACCGGAAGCTCTGGATTAACTATATGGATCAGATATAGGCCTACTCCGCTCTCCTCTTTTCTTCTCTTTTACGTCTTCTTTTCCTACTCCTTTTCTCTTTTCCTTCAAATTACAGGGGGGGTAGGCCTCCCTTCCCCCTGAGTGGCACCGCCCCTGACCATGACATAGATGTAACGTATATACAGGCATATATTTTTTTTTATTTGGAAGAAAGTAGCAAACGTTACTGAGAGATACAAACAACTGGACCTGTTCACATTAATGGGAATAACAATTCGGCCTGTAGATTTGACTTAAAAGGACTGCTAGTATAGCTTGACGAGATCAGCGACGAAATGACTCGTTTTGAACTTCCAACAGATGATTAATCCGTTAACTTGATTTACATGTACGTACATACTATCATAGATGTTACTTATGCTACTTATCTGACCCAACTTCCATTGTATGAAATCGTGAACCTAATATGTGATTTCGAGACAGAGACGACAGTTTCCTTGACAAACTAAATCCACTGGACCAAGATGTGCACAAGTGTATTGGGCAATTTTGTTTTTCTCAGTACACGCAAATATAGCATAACACAACCTCTGAATTTGGGGGGGGGGGGGCTTGAGCGAACTTTTTTGGGGGGCCTGAGCCCCAAAGCCCCCTCCCCCCCGTAAAACCGCGCCTGGTGACAAACTGGAAGTTATTTTTTGGTTCCGATGCACACGTTACGGCACACTTGGACACAAAGCCACAGAAGGTAATGATAGGACTTGTTTAAAATTTGTACTAGCGGCGCTAAATATGGTCAAATTATTAATTCCCGTCTGATTTCTAAACTCATGAAGTTAAGAAACAACGGCACATTGTCACGCCCGTAGTCAAGGGGGGGGGGCATCATAATGTAATAATTTCTAGGCCTACTGCGAAAGTTGAATACATGTCAAAGTCACACTTTACACACATACATAGCCTTCCCAAGGAAAAGTCACTTTAACATTTTCTTAAGAATATTATCAAATGAAATATTCTGTTTTTAAGTGCATCCCCTGTCATTATCATTTGTTCCAACTGCAAGGGGCTCCTTTATATTTAGATCAACAGACTATAACTTGGTTAAATACGAAATCACCATTTCCTTTACCCTTCTTAACGTTCAGCTAATCCAGTTTGAAGATGCAGTAATTTCATCATTTTAGAGAAATTGCTTTTCCTCTCTGCAAGACTGATTTGTTTACTATGCCAGTCTGTCATGGCTTCTATATACAGTACCGTAGTACACACAGTACTGACAATATATTGCTGAGGGCACAGTCTCTCTGTAGATAACAGCTTGCTTGAACATTGAGGTGGTAACTCTATGGTGTGAATTACCCCAAAGTCCATTCACACTAATAGTCCTGGTGATTAGATTTCAACTCCATGGTGAAACTGGAAAATCTGTTTAATTGACCGTGCAGGGATTGAAGCCTTTGGGCTGATTTCTTTAGACCATTTTTGCTGTAACCGTGGTAGGGGAATGTACGCGCCATGGCACTAAAACAGGCCCTTAGCTCGGGGCGGGGGGCCTGGCTCCCCACATGTTTGCCAGACCCCCCAAAATTGTGCTTGTCCTAATAAAATGTGTACGAATTAAGGGCGGCGATAGATGCAGTGACTTCCCATTTGATACCTAGGCCCCTCTAAAAATTTCATCCTAGCAACGCCCCTGCACTAAAAGGCTGTATCACAACTAGCCTGTAGGGATAGGACCAATAACAATGATCCTACAGCCAAACAGTCAATGAGGTGCTGGCCCACAGTCATGGATGAGGTGTTCCGTCCTACAGATCCACCCCAGCTCATTGTGAATAAAAAGACAAAAATGATCTCGTCGGCTGAAAATGAATTTCTCGTTCAACACCTTTTCTGACCATAAGATGGAGGGGCATCATATAGGTCCCACTTAGGTTAGTTGATCCAATGGAACCCACTGAATTGTGCACCCAAGATTAAGATAAGGCCACTCTTGGAACCAGACCATGTTATCCATCTACGATATTTCTAGAGCCCAATGGTCCGTTAAGGTGACTATCATCTACTCATAACCTACATGTGTGTGTGATCTGTTACGCGCAAGCATAGCAAATGAATCCTACGTAGAAATCATACATATTTTCTACGGCGTGATGAACATTTTGTTTTTTTTTTCCTAAATTATGACAAGCAAAAACATGTATCTTCTAAACTGCCAAAGTGCTCACGATCCTATCCACATGAACATGAACCATATGGTCTATCCCTCACTACACCCACATAATGTGGCCAAGGTAACCCTAGCACGGAGCCCCTATGGGCCAGCACGAACAAAACCTCTGCAGTGGTATAGGGTTTTCCCACATGCACCCATACGAGCCTGCCTACACCAGTATGGTGTGAACCCATTATCATCCCACACAAAAACCAAACAAACAACAAACGTACTGCCAAGATTAACCCACTAGGCCCTTGCTGGCTCCACAAAAGGAAGCATAATGCCCATGAGGGCCCTATAAAGATATGGCCACAGGAAGGTGCCAGTGTTGCCCCCCCCCCCCACCTTGGGAACTTGCCCATTGAAAATGCACCAAGAGACTACACGAGCCTCATGCTCAGCCCATCACTTTACCCAGGACCATCTGCCCACACAAAATCAGCATAATACCGCCACATGGGCCCAGTTGTAACTGTAGACTCTAACCCATGCCCATGAAAAGCACATAATGCCCACAAATAACTCATGTGGTCCCTATGTTGGTTTGTCCAGTGCGAGGTGGGCCATCCAACTTTATGCCGGTACTCGGTTCACATCTTGCTCATCTTGCCTATCCCGCCATCAGATTGTATGTCTTGCCAGTGGAATAGCACCAAGGGGAGACATCGGGACAACTTTTTTTCATATGTGACCAAATAGGATGGGGTCCTTTGTCAATTTGATATGTGAGTGGACTAGATGAAGTGTCACTGGTGCCAAAATGATGTCAATTCAAGCATTGTTGAAGAAATTATGTGCTTAGAAGCTGGTGGCAGGAAAACTTTGAGCTCTCACCAGAAAATATCTTGGTATGGTAAACTGAAAGTGCTACGAATGGCCAATTTGTCAGCTTTCTTGGAAGGAGTAGCTTGTACCTGGCGAAAACGTCCACAAGTATATCTTAGTCTCGTAGAGGCCACTTTACTTTTTCAAATTAGTGTGTAAAACTCACGAAATGAAGATGTCCCATTGTCTCACGGTGTAAAAGTGAGACAGTCGTATAACAACGTACGCGTTACAGCTTAAAGTGGTAATGACATTCATTTTGCCCCTCAGTACTTAGTATTTAGACATACTTTGAAATGAAATGATCCTTTCCGTAAAAAATCGATTGATAATTATCCCAAAACAGCCATTGAAATGCCCCTTCTAGTCCCCGTGCAGTCCATCTGAAACCCAAAATGTGAATAGCAACAATTTGTTGTTCAATCAAAATATGACGTCACTGGCGGCAAGATTGTCCTGCACAGCGCACTCGCGATCGCACAGCCTAGACCTGTTGACAAGCAGTAGGTCAATACGTGCCGTACGTCTTCGGTGCTGATTCATCATAAAGAAGTTGGCCCACATACGTTAGCACCTGATCCCAGTTAGATAACATACACAAATAATGAATGTTTATGAGTGCACTAGTATGAATAATTTCATGAGTTGAAACACAGAACGTTCTCTTCAAGATGGGAAGCCGAGTTGAATATAACGTTCAATCTTCCAACGAATGCAAAACATTCATTAACTGTTTTATACAACACCTAACTTTCTGTATAAACATATGTATTTATATAAATACATACATATATATTTATATATCCATCCATCCATCCATCTATCTATCTATCTTTATATATATATATATATATATATATATATATATATATATATATATATATATGTATATATATATATATCCAAAAGCAGAGCTTTTACCGGTAGAGATAGTGCTCAATATAGCGGTATGCCAAGAGCTGTACTACACTAGTATTAAGATGGATTGTCGCTACTCCGAGTTTCACGCTCTTACACGATCATCAGGCAACTAACCGGGATTGAATGATTCTTAACTTAAATACAGTGTACCACTCAAGGAGTTTGTTAGTTAGATGAGATTTAACGACACACCAACACGTATGTGTTATATAGTGTCAGTCAACTCGATAAAAAGTTCAAAGTTTAAATTTATTTTCAAGTATGGTTCAAGTTCAAGTTTGGTTTCCCTTTAGTCGCCTCTTACGACAGGCGGGAAATACCGTGGGCATATTCTACAACCCCCAGCCCACAGGGGGAGCCACACTCAAGGAGGATCCCTACGGTTGGCTGGTCTTGTATACCGGCGATTGCTATGGCGACACTTGGACACGATTTCTGACCTTTTGTTTAGTAGAGATGTTTTGTCAGCCGAGAGTATTGCCAATTTCTCTTCCGTAGACAGGTTGCACTGGCCGTGGGCGGTCATGCGTGTTGGTATACGCTTGAGAATGTTCCACTGAATATTGAAGCTTGTGTTGGATTCCTTCAAGCTCCAAATATATTTGGACAGTTCCGTTTCTTTCTTGTAGGTTTCATTGTGAAAGGATTTCTTGTGATTATTAAAACGGGCTTTAAAATCTCCTCCTGTCATTCCTATGTACGTCATGGTGGTGGGGTCGTTGTGGCTGGTTGTAGTGACCTTGGCTGAGTAGACAATGGATGATGTCAGACAAGCTCCCTCTAGACGGCATTTGGACCTGTCGCGGCAGTTGCAGGAGTTTGGTGTTTGGTCAATTTGCCAAACAATTGACCAAACACTAAACTCCTGCAGAATCAATTATTCTCTGCAAATATTCTTACTCTCAGAAGTGGACCCAAGTAATTACAAAATAATTAAGGAAATATTCGCTAACTGTAAAATGCCAACACTCCCCACCACCCGTTTACAATGATGTCAAACTTCCGCATTTCGAGGAGCGCAGTTTTTTATTTATCCAGAATTACAGTAATGACCTTAGTTTACACATTTTAACAAATCCGTGTTTTGATACGTTTAGCTACAATCGAATCATGATATAATTTCTGTGGGTTTGTAAATGCCCATTATGTAGTAGTGAGACAAAACCTGTCATTAAAAACCACATATATTGCAAAAGCTGTAAAGTAATATTATGCAATTGCACTATGCGTTTACGCCTCTTACTAGACTTGAATCAAGACGCAGTTGGAATTTGCAAGAAAGCATGTAAAGCATCTCACCATGGCACGAATGACAAGAAGTCAACCATTATTATATTATGCATGGCGATCGTGCAATGCGTCTGTAACTGGTACACAACACAGGTTGCTTCAAAGCAAACAAGAGATTAAAATTCATATAGAAACCTGATCGAAGACAGGTATAAAGGTCGATAATGAGATGTCGGGAGTACCATTGTTTTGAAAAGCGTATCAACAATGTGCTAGTACGTATTCACTAGTTTTGAAAAGTCAATAACAAATCCTGTGACAACAACAAATGATAGTTCTGAGAAAATTCAAGTGCAATTCTTATTTGTACCTTATCCTAACTTCCAAATCTGTATTCGTTATAATTCTCCTAAATTGATATTATTCATGACAGAAATATTTACCTTTACTTATGGTTTGATAAGTCAGTCTGAAGCTGGAGCCTTCGTGTCCTTCTGTGATAGTTCATAATGACGTAATGTCACGTTTATGGATTTCTGACTTTTTCAAACTGGCTTCACTTCAACTTGAACTGTGCAAAGTTTTCGTTTCACCTAATTGTTCGATTGCTTGTATAATGTAAACTTTCAAGTGTTCAAGCAATTATTTATAGTGTTTAAATTACTTTCAAGTAGCACACGTTTTGAATATCAACTGACATAATTACCATGTCAGACAATTGATTGCATTAATTCGCTTTTGGTAGTTTGTCACATACACATCGATATGCAGCCACACTGATTTGTATGAATTGCTTTACTTATCGTGAGGATGGAGTCAGAGATCAAACCGCTTATTAGCAGAGAGAAAGATAACAGAAAGCAAATTCCCCTGTTACTTATGTTGGTTATGTGGTGTCTTGGCATCGTAGAATGGTCAACGCCACAAACTCATGAACAAGGAAGCTTCCACCGGCCTTTCATCGGTGAGTATAATTGCGAACTTGCAAATACATAATGTAAATGTAAAAGACGTTTTATTCTTCGAATATTTTTTTCAATATCATTCTATTCTTCCTTTTCTCTTTTGGCAGTTGATCATGGTTATTTACTATATGAAAATTCATAGCTCTGTTTTACGAGTTTTCTCTGCACCTGTTTGTCATCACTTTTCGATTTCTTACTGGAGGAATATATGCCTTCACGATGGCGTGTCCATGTGGATGGGGTGTTTGTATGTGCTTGCTACGCTAAGCATTATAAGATAGCTCAAGATGACTGATGTAAATTTCCTGTACTTGGTTTACAAATTTGCCATACTAAGAGAATGAACCCTATTGTTAAGATCAAAGGTCATTTGCGGTTACTAGAAATCAAAGCCAAAACCCTTGTAAGTATGCATGAAATTTTCAGCAAGGGAATATTGATACTCTCTGCAATTGATATATGGACGAGTTGCATGTGGTAAAAGAATCCTGCTGCTTTTGGCAGAGGCCAAAGGTTATCTAAGATACCAGTTGCTGGAAATTTGAAAACCTTGTAAACTGCTTGTAAACAATAAATTTCAACAAAGTAAATAATAAGGGGTCTCATACTTTAGGTGTGGATGCCCGTATTGATTAAAAACCCTTATTGCTCTCTGTGGCGGTCAGAACCAAAGGTCATTTAAAGTTAAAAAAATCAAACAGTAAATACCTCGTAAATATGTCATGATATCTCAAAAAGTTTAACATTGAGGAATATCATTCTTAGCATATATATGGGCTAAAACGAGTACAAGAATCTTGACTTTTTGGTGGGGTCAACAAAGTCGAATTGTGGTAACCTTGTAAACAGATATCTCAAGAAGGGTAACTATCACGAATCTAGTACCGTAAATATCATGTACGTACTCCACGATGAGCCCCAAGAGCCCACCATTTCCGATGGCGGTCAAATGTAATTTCAGCTTCAGAGACGTCAAACTGTTAAAATATTTAGCCCTCCGCCTGAAATCACTTGGTAAAATTGCTACCTTTTGTTTGAAAAATACCCCACAACCTTTCGTTTTTTAAGTGGTTTTTTTTTTAAATAAACTAATGGTATTTTCTAATAAGCAGTGTAAAAGGTTCCGAATACATTTCTACTCATCAATTGCAGATAATAACTTTTATTTGAGATTCATTTAATGGACAGTGACTCTCATCCTGTGAAATACATTGTGTATATTCCCTTGTTTAGTATCTATTGAAATAAATTTCATAGGAGGTCCTTTACCTTACAGATACGAAATTGGTGGAGGGATTTTCCAAATTTGCGAATTTGAGAGAGTGCAAAACTGTTGCAAAATGTTCATTATGAAGTTCAGTTTCAAATATACTGAAAGACGAACAAAGATACTTGCATCATCTATCGATATTCATGGCAACAATATAGGCTACATAGGAAATGTTTCTGAAGTTTCAAGTTCTCTATCATAGAAAGCGATAACTTTAACTTGTACAAATATTTATATAAACAATAAGCAACTATACAGCTGTAAAAGTATTAATATCGAAAATGATATCCTTTTCGGCCTCGTTCTAATATTTTACAAAGCTTAAATATATTTTCGTTCTACGAATCAATCAATTACAGGATCAAAAGATAATACTTGTCAAGCTTTACTTGCTGTGTGAATAACAATTTGCTACAACTTTCTGTTTCCCTTTCCAGGACGATCAAAATGGCGGCGACGACTTGTGTTTATGCTGTCAATAGGTTTCCTGCTTCTTTGTGTGATTGTTGCTTTCACAGGAGTTTTATGGTATCTATTTTGCTACTTTGGCAGAAAAGATCATGCCATTCGCTTTTTATCTGTTGGTATTTGCTACTGGCCAGCCATGATGTCTGTGCCATTCTTTGGCCTCACAGCCTTTGCTAGAAACAATTTTACGAAACATAATGATGTCCAGACAGATATTGCATGGCCAAAAGTTTTTAATGAGTCAGTAATTGTCAGACAGCTAACTTACTTAAAGACATCAAAGATGACGCCACTCCCAAAGATATGGGTATTTCTATTCTTCCATGGTTTTGCTTTCTCGGTTTCGTGCTTAATTGCCATACTCTATGTTGTCATGTACAAATCTTGTCAGTCTTGGATATCATATGTTTGGATGTCAGCCGAAATTATTGCTTTGTTTTACTTTGCGTTATTTTCTTACTATTTGTACCTGCAAAGAATCATTTTAGAAGAAGAAGGTAGGCACACTCTTTCCTTTATCATATCGAAGGAAGGAAATATTGAGGTTTGCATCGCACCGGTGAAAAAATTCTTTTGCAACTACATGCAACTTCGAAAAGTACTCTTGCCCTGGTTGTGCGTGGTCATGTTTAGTTCAACGTTCGGACTGACTGCATTTCTTACATGGACGTACGAGAACAACATGGAATCCTCGAAGAGTTCCTCGAACAATAACACAGAGATAACCCCAACCGAACCGCCATTTTATCTTGGAAAGCTTTGTACTTATTCCTGCAACGAATCTCACATTCTGGCAGAACGTACAACTCATCTCGTTTATAGTTCTGTCTTGCTTGGTAAACTTATTATGCCAGCCGTTTTAACATTCTTAGTCATTGAAGGTTTGGATGTGAAACATGTTTGGGATCGCTTCAGTTTGAAACTCCTCTTGATGTTAAATACTGATAACTTGGAGTTTTGGAAATGTATTACTGAATACTCGGAAAAATTACACCCTAATGTGACATTTGATACATTAGTTGGTTTTGTTATCCCTGTATTAGGACTTGCATCAGGACTACTCGAAGGCCACCATCTAAAATTTTAAAGTCTTCTATTTGCTTAACTGAAAGCTGTTTCTAAGACTAGTAATCGTGCACTAGCTGTCCTAGTTAATCTACATTCATATCAGACGGAAATTCAAAGGATAAAGGGTTACAATCAAGGACGACAACTGCGACTAAACATCGGAAATCATCGCTCACGACACACTACTTAAGCCATCGCAAGGACTATACCGAGTGAGGATTTTTTCGGTATTTCGTGAACACACTGCTTTCAGGTAATCTGCACAACAATACAACTGCAAGGTAACGGGATCTGCATAACCAATGTTTGCTATAATAGCTATGCTGTCTGAGTCTGCTTTCCCCTCTGTGCCCAGTTATGTCTATCTTTAGTTTACAAGTAAACGAATGATTTTTGTCTTCACCTGCTTAACTTTTGAGTAGGTGATGTTCTTGTCCTCTTTCCTTTTCTTCGGTGGGTTTTCTCTTTCCCTTTTTTTTGCTTTTGTGTTACTTCCTCTAAAACGTATACCCTTAATATTGATTGTGTAAATACTGTCACATATTGCTATTATGATTAGATAAATTAATTATGTTATCGAATGCGGGCTTTAATGTATTCCATACGAATAGCATAAGTTTAAATAAGGATTTCGAATCTTCAGTATTGTTGACTATCTTCCGATCATAAAACATAATTTGGTGGTCATCGCTTTTTAATTCCGAAGGCGAAAGGAATTATGCAGTCACGGTGGCGAGTGTGTACGTGTGTATGCATGTGTGTACGCGGATGTATGCGCGTGTGTGTTCGTGACACTTGGCTTGTAAACACGATATCCCAAGATAGCAATGATGGATACTTTTCTTACTTGGCATATAGAATTATCATATTAAGAGAAAGAACCCTAATAGTTTCTTTAGTTTCAGCCATCTTGACTCTTGCAATGACAAACAAGGAAAACAACAAGAGTTGTAGTTTCATCTTGTATTCAAATATCCACTTCTAGATCATCCTCAGTTAAAAAAAAAAAATTTTGAATACAAGATAAAACTACAACTCTTGTTGTTTTCCTTGTTTGTCATTGCAAGAGTCAAGATGGCTGAAACTAAAGTAACTATTACCAGGACGACTCTGTCTACAATTAACAGAATTCTGTGGAATTCTCAGATAGAAGAAAGAACCCTATTGTTCATATGAGGTCATCATAAAGATCTTTAACAGAAAAAATTGTAAACACAATATCTCTTGAAAAGAAAAGTGGATCCTTTTCATACTTGAAATGTGGATGGGTTATTGTCAAGAAATGAGCTTTATTGGTTTTGGTAGAGCTCAAAGGATATCTGAGGTCACCGGAGGTGAAAATACGGAGTTTTTTAAAACTGTCTGTAGCAATGATAGCCACTTTTTTATCCTTGGTATATAAATTTATCATACTGAGAGGAAGAACCCTGTTGATTTCAGTGGCGGTCAGAGGTCATTTGAGGTCATCAGAGGTCATTTGAGGCCATCAGAGCTCAAAAACCTTGGAAAAGAACATATTTTAAGACAGGGATGGATACTTTTCATGTTTGGTGTATGGATTTCTCACTTTCAGAGAAAGAGAACCCTATGGGTTTGTTGGAGGTCGAAAATTATCTGAGGTAATGAGAGCTGAAAGCACGAAATCCTTGTATACTGAATAGACAGCGGGTGATACCTCCAAATTGTGTCCGGCGTTTTGTTACCAACAAATCTTAGTTAGGGCTGACATTTTGTACCATTACAAAGATAAAATTAGAGAGAAGAACCTTTTTTCACAGGTATGACTGTTACAGTAACAATTTTAATTTTAATAAGAAATCACTAAGTCTTTGAGCTTTCTGTTTCTGGAACCTGATCAACCGTAACTAATATTAATAACGACAGCGTAATTGAACATCATCGAACCAACAGAAAAAAGGGGCGTCTGTGCCTTTGTCCGTCGTAACTTTACTCATTTAGAACGTGCAGACCTTTCTTTATTTATCGATTCTGTCGGAAGTCTTTTGCTTGAAATGACCGCCCTAAATATTGCAATGTCAATGTTGTCTTGGATGTAATACATCCGCCACCAAAAGGGTAAATTCCACAATTTCACATGAGTAAAAAGCTGGTGTATCAGTAACTGATAAAAGTGATCCATTTCCAATATTTCTAAGCACTTCTTTTAAATGTAAGATGTCAGTAAATAGACGTAATCTGGATATTCAAAGCTTTTCAGAACATTCGCATATTTGTTTCACGTATTTCTGCTATAAATTGGCAGCATGTACTAAGTAAGATTGATAACAAATACGGCCTTCCTTACTTTTTATGATATCCTTAGAGATATTCATGATGCATGTTTCCCTGTGAAACATATTAAAGGTAAAGAGGAAAAGAGTTCATTATGGATCACTCCAGGGACTATGACTTCCATGAAGAAAAAGGACAAACATTACAGGCAGTTTACAGAGACCCATCTTTGCCAATTAGTCAATTTTTACCAGATTTACTGTCATTATGTCATTCGTATTGCAAAGAAGTATTATTTTGAGTAATTCCAGAAGAACAGAAACAACATTAAAGAAACTTGGAAAATTGTGAATGACCTTCTAAATAAAAATAATAAAGCAAATTACCTGATACTTTACAATTGTCGATGAAAATATCAGTAATACACAGGATATCGCCAATAGCTTTAATGCTTCTTTTGTAAACTTGGGTCCTTCTTTAGCTGCAAAATTTACTCAATCTGCTACACTTTCCAATAATTTTCTTGGTGATCCAAATCCTTTTTCTCTTTTTCTTTTTTCCAAAGCAGAGGATGAGGTTGAAAAGGTTACTACTAATTCTCCAGATCCCCGGAAAACAGCCGGTGTCCATAATCGTAGACCTATTATAGTAAAAAAGTTATTCTCTACATTTTAAGGCCTGTTTATTACATCTTCAACGTTTCTCTCATTCCTGAAACTTTTCCAGATAGACTTAAACTAGCCAAAGCCTTCCCACTGTGTAGAAAGGCAACACCACAACTATTTGTAATTATCGTCCAGTATCCATCCTGCCTTGCTTTCAAAAATCCTTGAAAGGCTAATGCTAATAAGACTGAACGTATTTTTAAGTAGATTTAGTATATTACATGATAATCAGTATGGTTGCAGACCTGGTCACTCGAGGGAACTAGCCCTGGCCGACATTCTAGGCTTTACAGTGCCTTAGACAGTAGTTAACACTGTACCGGGCTGTATTCCTCTTGGTCAAGTAATTTTACTGTACGTGCGGTGTTTCCCAAGGCTCCGTCGTAGGACCTATGCTTTTCATTTTGTATATGAATGATATTTGTAAAACCCCAAAGACATGTTCTTTCTTTCTTTTTTCTGACTACACGCACATATTTTTCACTGAAAGCAATGTAAATAGTTTGAAAACAGCAGTGTGTAATTAGCTTTAAACGTTTTATGATTGTTTTTAAAAAAAATTGTCTATTAATGCTGAAAAGACGTACTATGTTATGTTCAGTTATAGTATTGTTGATACTTATGTGAACGATGTTATAGATAGGATTCCTGTTATGACTGGTTTCAAACAATTTGTCTAATAATGATGAAAATACGCACTATGTCATGTTCAATTAAATGTAGAACTGATCATACTGATGTGAATAATGTTATGATTGGGATTGCTCTTGAGAGGGCTAATAGTATTACATTTCTGGGTGTTGCTAATGATGCTAATATCTCCGGGGGCCATATTAGCCGTATTATACATCAAATTTCCCAAGGTATTGGAATTATGTCAAAATTAAGGACATGCTACCCCCATAAGTTAGGAGATATATCTATTAAAGTCTTTTATTGCCCCATCTATCTTACTGCTTATCGATTTGGTCTGATACAACTAAGACAAATCTAAATAAATTGTTTATTCTTCAAAACAGAGCCGTTATGAACATTACCTGTGCGTTACTACGAAGTAGCACCAGTAAACTGTTTCCTTCTTTAAATTTACTGCAGTTGGAGGATCACATACCCTTCAATGTATAGCTACTTTAGCCTATCATTGTCTAAATAATCTCATTCCTGGTTCATTTTCTTCTTTCTATATGTGAAATCTCTCTGTTTACAATCCCGACAAACGCCATGCAGACAAACTTCGTAGTACATTGTATCGTACATTCCGCAGCCAGCTTAGTCTCAGGTATAGAGGGATTTCAGTCACGTGACTTTAACCAACTAGACGCAATTTCGAAGGGCAAGTTTGCCCGTCTCTTTGGTTTTGACGGGCACGCGTCCATTGTGTCACAGTAGTATCTATGGTTATGCCGTGCGCGTGAGCTGTAAATTCGCTCACTGCGTGTGTGCTTTGCCCTTCAGTGCCTGGGAATCCATTGCGGGTGACGTCACATGAAATCCCTCTATAGATCAACTTCAATGGAATTTATTACCAAACAGTCTTCATGCGAAACAATCTGCTGCTACTGTCAGAAAATGCCCCCAGAAGTATATATATTCGTCAGTACTGAAGGAGAGAAGTTTTTATGTTTAATGGACGTTTACTATTACATTTTATATTGGTTTCTGTAAGCTTTCATTTTTACGAAACTGATCTTCTTTGTTAAGCCCATAAGCGTTTTAAAGTTCACTTCCAACCACATATGATTTTGTTTGATTCTTGTGTTTTTAAAAGTTTGATGAGGGAATTTCAAAAAAATAATAAATGAATGATCTTCGCAAAACACGGTCCAATGTGGGAGGTATTGACCACACGGTATCAATGCCCCATTACTGTTAGGGTGTTACAGGTAGAATAATTTCGTTGGTGTCATTTCGTTCAGGCAAAGTTGCAACTCCGTTACAGAACAGGATATCTTCCTCATTAACCATGTTTCCATAGTACTCTCAACAAGAAGGGCATATTTTGGATAGATTGAACAAGCTGCAGGGCACTTTGCATTCAGCACTTTTTGTAAAGTATATAAGCATATAATGTCCAAAGCTACAGTCGAATATAATATTCCCCTGTTTTGTAGAATCTGAAGATAATCAATGAATAGATATTCTAATTGATGCATTGTTACTGGCGAAGATATATATTTTCAAAGCAATCTTAAAAATGTTTTCAAATAAGGCCCATGTGTATATTTCACATCATCATAAAGAAGTTAGCACTTTTCTAAGAAAAGGTGATCATAAAATTAACAATAAATTTTACCAGATGAAATTCTCCAAATGAAGACGTGGGTAGTATTTCGTCCCATTCATCCAATGATAATGAAGAGCAGTCCAAAAGAGAGTCCCGAAGCTACCGTAACATGGCGATAAGAGAGAGAAAGCCCTGTACACTCGTAGTATGGTGTGAGCTGTGAAGAGTGAATAATGTATCAGAAATATGCAGGAAAAAATTCATACCGAGTTAGATGTTGATTTTCCTTATTAAATACGTGGTACATAACTGTAACTGCATACACTCTTTTACGGAACAATGCCCACAACTGACTAATGCAGATATAGAGTCACTTCATATTTTCTTATGTCTACTTGATTATTCATTTTCCTAAACAAGAGGTATTTCGTAGTTGTCCCAATCTGATATATTTCTTTGAACCTATCAAATTTACCCCAACCCATTCCAAACCCAACCTCCAGATCACACAAAATATAATATTGTACTTCACTACACAGTAAACATTGGGTGTTTTTTTGTCTCAAAAACGTGAGATCTTAAGAATCCATTACACGTTTGAAGCAATCCATATACGACCTAGGGTGCCTCGGAAGGCCAATTTAAGGTTAATTGGCTGCTTTTTGGCCTAAATGGGTTGGCCAAGTATGGGTGTAAATAGGTAACGGACGCGGAAGATATGTCCTAAAATTACACCACAGACCATCTCGACTCCAAAATTTTCCAGGGACCTAAAGTAAGCCCCGTCGGATCCCTCGCATGTGGGGCTTCCGTATTTGCGCTTGAAACTGTTCTAATCAAGGTCATCTCCCAATCCAACCCCTCTTTATGGGAAGCTGTTGACGCTCTTTAGTAAATACGATATGAATCCTTTGTGTGAATCTCATGGAATTATTAATTTTATGTCTCAACGCCCAGAGCAAATAAATGCGAACTACTCATTGAATATGATCCCTTGATGTTCCTATGTACTTACTCGATATTTATGCTCCATACAATTATCAAGTTACATACTCACGTTCAGCAACACATTAGACGGTGGGCCGAGTCCAAAATTCTCTTGCTTCGTGATACCTCTCAGGGAAGTACTTGTAAAATTGCTCAAAAATCGTAAAAATATATACCTAAGATGAAACGTCATGTTCCCACGTGGAAAAGTTGCACATTTTGTAGCTATTAAGTGAAATATCAGCCAAACGTTTTAAACATAGCTGCTTACGAACGTGCCAAAAGTGTGTCTCCTGTCAGCCACCAATAGCAGATCAACAAGAGTAACACACGACCTTGATGGAGTGTAAACATTACGGAATTATGTATATATACCGTTAATAACACAGTGACTGAAATTTCCCGATTCGCAGGATTTGTATGTAAAAACATTAGAAATTGGATGATGGAGCTTACATCTGAGGGTTATCTGTGCCTATTTCCAAGCTTGCTGGAAAAAATCGAACATTGCATTTCTGTTTCGAAGGATCTGACCTGCAGTGAGACCGAAACAACTTAGAACATGATGCAGCAATCGTCATGTTCGCCAGTCATTTGGCTAAACCAGTACGTATCGTTACACCCATTGCTAGGACATGCTTTGTTTACTACAGCCTACAGACTACAGTGAGGTCTCTACACACTTCAGGGCAGTTGAGAGGGTAGACCCACATTCTGTCAAGGTAGGTAATTTGACATATCTCACTATATTTGAAAGGGACTTATTGCAGAATATGAAACTGTTTGGGGCGGATTGTTGGCAAATTGTAATTTAAAATTGACTCGCCTGAAAGGATGGTGCCATGATAGCTGATTGCTGGAAGCTTCTTAGGCCCTATACATAGGCGTGTATCTTGTGACATCCATGTAACGTAAAACACAGCCATGTCTGAGGGCATTACTGCTAAATGTTTAGTAAGATGCAAATTTTAGCTTCATTTTGCATTACTCCATTTTTATTTTTTCAGGTTAAGTTGTTGAAGTTAACCTATCCTTGGTCAAGATGTGGTGCCACAAGGTGACTTTGTTAATTTAAATCCTCTCATTTAAGTTTATCCCAGAGGCTAAATTATTCATGTCGTGACATCACTATCGGCATTCCTGCATGTATAATTAAATGTTTAAACTATGTATCCAACCCATCTATTCGTACTGCCCCCGACTACTGTTTTGCGTAAGGCTACTTCTTTTCTTAGATAGTTCCATGCCAAGGGAATCTTGTACATCCTGCCTGATCTTATTGTTGCAGTACACGTGGAAACCTTGTCAGACAGGGAGGTTTCGCTGTTATTTCGAAGTTAAAAGAAGCACTCCTAGAGACTAGAGAGACAAATAAGTCGAAACCTCTGCCTTGGTGCAAAAAGCTAAGTTTATTAGAGCAAGTGGCTTCTGATAACGTACAATTAAAATTTGTAGGGGTAGAGAGGAAGCTTTGGTGCCTCGCCGACGAGAACCAGTTGAGTCTCGGAGAGTCTGCAGTTTGTTGTCATGTATCCAAGCCATACGTTAAATGGTAAAAATGCTTAATTTTATTGCTTGTAGAATTACAAAGAGGTAAAAAAGAGGTGAAAAAATATAGACGTAGACAGTGTCGTAATATTACTCAAGTCAATGTGTAATTTAATGCGTACGTAGATTTTTGTAAGTGCGAAGGTCGCTTCTTTGCTAAAAACGTGAACGAATGAAAGCTTGAAGTAATAAACTATGTATGCAATGAGGTTATGTATGCAATGTACGTAAACGCTAGGTGTGTCAAGTCTGGCGAAGGTATTGATTCTTATGTTCCTAAATCCTAAAATTGCCCCAAATGGATTAAAATATTATGGTATTTGTTAAGGATACTACTATTATTGTAGTAGTTGTAGTTTATACTAGTTGTTATGTCATGTCAGTTACTAGTTGAGGTGGGTTGATCCAAAAGTAATGTTGGTGTATTTTTGGGTATATATACAGGTCCCTCTGTGTCTAGCAAAAAACCCTAGTTGTGAAATACTGTTAGTAAGAAATTATCAACTGTTTGAATTCAATCTTGAATTCTTAGGCTTTGTGTGTTTGAACGAGTTACGAGGGGATTGTCAACCTGCACCCCATGATTGTATGCTGACCCGAAGATCAGTGGTTGCTGAACCCGATTAAGGACCTGTGGTCAAATTCGATCTGACGAGAGATCTTGAAGACGGCCATAGACGGGACCAGGCTACCGCAAGGACGTTTCTGGATAGGCCAAGGGCTTTTTTATTCTAGGAGGTAACAAACGACGGTTTATTGACAGTTCTAGGGAAATTAAGACTTTTGGGGAAGTGACTGAAACTTAAGATTTTGTTGGACTTGGAAAAGGGGGATTGGTATTATTTTGTAAGTGCTGGAAAGACTGAAGAACAAATAAACGTAACGGAGATCTTCATTTCTTTTTCGAAAATGAACGTGACGATAGAAAATAATACCAAGTTGTAGCCATCCCTAGTTGACCACTATTAATACACAATCTGTCAGTGAACTTCCTGTTCAGCTATCTTGAGATCAGTAAAGTTAAAGGGCTTTGTTGTTGTATTGCAGTGAGACACAGATGTGAGTGGTAAAATCATCACTGGATAACAACTCTTAACAAAGGCATGGCTGGAACTCTTTAAAGACTGTTTGATCAAAACAGTAAGCTTGTTTACAAAAGGTATTACCTGTTGCAAGTGTAGAGATAAGATTCACCAGCGGAAAAGGCCTTTTTTAGCGTGATTTTGGCTAAAATCTATTGAATTTTAGCATCACGAAGAATTAAATGTTATGTTGAATTAACACCAGAGAGAAAGTGTCTTTTTTCCTTTTGCACTCCAGCACTTTGAGGGAAAACGGAAATTTGTCCTGTTTGGGACAGTGACATGGTGCATGTAATGTCTGAATCGCATTATATATTGCAGTGTTGTTTGTGTAGCCTGAGGATGGATTACCTTCAGCCTATTTCTTGCCGTAGGCAAGCCCAGTAATTCCTGTAACTCCATGGAAATGTGATAAAGTGTTTTAAACATTGCATTTTAAAGTACACAAAGACTAAGGCTTTCTGAAAGACCTACTTTTAATTCCAGTCTGCATAGAGATGTATTGTTACCCTTTTCAAAGTACAAATGAGTGGCCCTGGGTAGCACAGTATATAACTAATTATGATAATTCTTATCCCATTATTTATAACTATAATGACAATTATCAATTAGTATGTTTTAATGTCTTTTTTGAGACATATCAGGTCGGTAAAAGTAAACATTGATCACTGATGGTAAATTCAAAGGCACACGCTATTCGTAAAAACAATATAAAGCAGAGTATGCAAACTAGCCCTTGACTGTTTCCATGCATCTATGAAAAACTGAAGCTACCGTTGTCAGGAAATTTTCATGGGGTGGTGGTGGTGAGATGTCCAACATAATACAAAAATACAGAATATATACTTTTGACGTTTCCACTTGGGAGGCTCCCGCTGGAAAAGGCACAAGACGTGCATGGGACATAACCCCCTTGGCTATGCACCGGGCTCAAGCAATTACTCACCAGCTGACAGAAAGCAATTCAAACGGGTGTTCTTTTAACCGTCGCAGTTCCCGGAAATGTGGTATAGCAATAGTCAGATAAATTTGATTTATAAGGGTATGGGACCATTTGGTGTGGGAGGGGGCACAGTTTCTTTTACCATAATCTCTGGGCCTTTTAAGCAGAATTTTGCCCAAAGTACTTCAAATTTTGCCTGAGTTTTTGGGTTATGGAATGTCACCGAGGGTGGGACAATTTGGCGTGGTCGCCTAGGGGGGAGAACTCTGACTACCACAAATAAACCACACAAGAGTCAGGTTGAAAGAAAAGCTTATTTAATAACAAAATAAGAAAATATACATATATACAGTAAATCAACAGATGAGGGGTCGGACTGTTACATAATAATTACAAACTACCAAACTTAACTTCCTATGTTCTTGTGCACAAGATAATCTAGTTCTTACGTATTGGGGAAAACCTGAACAAATCTGCTACATCTATTTAATGTGGTAATAAGGTATACTCTGATCTAATGTATGTGAATTACTCTATAGTGAGGAGATCTAAACAAACTCGTTACTCTTTGAACTCCTCGTAAACTTCGGGGTTAATGGTTAAGATAACATAAAAATGATGATGACAATCTGATTACATAAATACGCAATTAGTTTCCTCCTTTCACCATGATGTTCGCCAGATGAGTTTGAAATAACAAACTACTAATATTGTACCACTCTGTCACATGCTTGCTATTTCAAATTTACAGTTCAGTTCAATGTACTAGAAGTAACACTTCTCATAGGTATACAGGTCAATATAATAATTCAATCACTCCATACAAATATACAGGTCGATACAGTGTACCCGACAACACTTCTCGGAGTCGTCAAAGTTGAGTGCGTCCGGTAGATAAGGATTTAACACTCCCGTCCCATCACATGACCAAGACAAGCGTCAGTAGCGGTGATACGTATAGAATTTCAAATGGGAGAATAATGAGTTCCCCTTGGCGTCTCGCAAGGTCTCTCCAGGCAACCATACAGGCGGCGGTCCGTCGCACCTGCTCCCCTCAGTACAGCTGGGTATATCAACAGGGGCACCACACGGAATCACACATAAAAGTACTCGGGAATTCCTTTACCCGGTACACCATAAATATAGTAACAAGACTGGATAGCTAGTCCAATTAATAGGTCGGTCCTTCGCCTATGTAAAGAGCGGCTTCTATCAGTCCATGGACAGAATTTTGCCTACCATTCAGCTTGTACTACACATTTCCGCTGGTAAATATGCCTGGTTTTACGAGCCTTTTACATGTTGTACCTTACAACAGCGATGGTAAAGCTATGTAGAGATCTTGATGAAATTTTAAAGCGGTATCTACCCACGCTACAATAACTATTACTAATATACGGGAAAAACAGCTGTGTCTTACTTGACGGGTTTCCTATGACGACACATTGTATGCTACATGTCTCTACTTTGTTTAACAATGAGCTTGAATTTGACTAGCTTCAGCAGAACGAAAACAACAAAATCACGCGACACCGTGCCCTCAACAGAATCTACACAGTTAACTATACATAAGTATTGCCTACCTTTGGGCGGTGGTTGTACGGAAGCTTTTACGTACCTGCTGCCTATACGTGATGCTAAACAGTACCGAGGTTGCTAATAACCAGAAAGATTCTAATCGCTGGGTAAACGTTTCGCAATACTGAAACAACACAATGCAGCTACGCAGATACTACCTACACTAATGCCGCGAATCTATCTCAGATGTGACATGGAAACTAATTTGAGGACACAGTGTCCCCCCATGTGTCATATGCCTATGATTGTATCAATTCCTTAAAGGTGCAGTTCGTTTGTAGTGTTGATATTCATAACCAGTGTACATAAAATGTCAAGAACGATTCTTGTCTGCAAGTAACTGTAGTTTGAAGATTGACCTTTGGTATTTCTTTTATTCTGCAGCTTCAGAAGCTGGGAACACCTGCTGTGAGTAAAATGCCTAGTGTAGCAAGTACGTAACCAGCTTAGAGTTAAAGGAGAGCTAGTCATGATCTATTTATATATTCCTATATCTCATCCTTTTTTATCCATCCACTTTGAGATTTGAAGAGGAAAAACTTTCCTTCATATGACTCTAGGGAATTGAAGATGTCACAATGTAGTCATATTCTTCTGTAGATGATGTGACGATTTGATTCTCTCAATTCATGAAATATGAAGCAGTGCAAGAATCAATAAACCCTCTCAAGATTGGTGGTACATTTCAATTGATGAGGTGTTCTCTTAGCATCCATCAACTGTTGTGAACTGCAACTCACAGATACTCTTATATCTGCGAAAAACTGCAGTTTGTACAAAATTGATGAGTATCTTTCAGCAACTTGCTGGACTGGAAAATACTAGGCAACGATCAACAATTTATTGTCATATGATCTTGTTTTAAAAGACACATGGTCAACCATCTCTTGGTTTGGATGTAAAAGAATTGCCGTTTCTATCAAAACCTACTGCAATGTGGATGTTAGTTATATGAACATTACAGTATGCTTTCCATGAAAGTTATTAATATGGGCAGTTGTTTATGAGTTAAAGGTGTGCGGAGTTGAGGCTGGATGTCTGTAGGCAATTTTCTTAGCAACCAGTACTTCCGGGGGGGGGGGGGACTACGGAAGTCAAGAAATAGAGTACTTTAAGACCATCGGCTCAAGGGCCTAAAATGTACTGTTAAAGACGCTATTGTGACACCTTGGTGAAATCAAATACAAAGCTCAAGCTTGTAACTGTTAGGTACTCAGAAAAAAGCATATTTGCTTCATAACACTTGTAATAATAACATAATTTGAAACAAAATCAAATTTATTATGTTACCTGTTAAATGAGCAATATTGGCAAATATGCAACGGTGAAGCTCGTTTAATGGCTTTTCAATACTTCTCGTCAATCATCCTTGTTAATGCTAGACGAATATGCATCAAAATATAAAACATGGTTAACTTTAAGGCTCTTTTATAAATGCCTAGATGAATGGCCGGAATACTGAACCATTCTTACATCTGAGGTCTTAACACTTCTTCTCCTTAGAGCAAAGTATAAACTAGTATTACATATTGAAAGTTTCATCAAGAAAGCAATAGTTTTAGCGGGTTTCTTATACGAGGAATGTATCGAGTCTGCGTCATATTACATTCGTTGTCTTCTTATCAAATACAGTATGACACTTCTGGACATCTGTTGCTTCAGAGAAACTACCGTGCTATGTGATATTAAAAATTTCTTGGCTTTTAAAAAAAATCCACCGTAGATTTCGACATAAGCATTCTGTGACCGTAGATTAAAAGTAACTGAAACAGTCATTAGGTCTTTATAGAAATTTTTAAGTTTAACACCACTTCTTACCATGTATTTTGTCCTTGACATAGAAGTCAAGTTTCTACACTAGAAATCTGCAGAAAATGATGTCTTTCGGAATCGTAAGTTTCAAGCTTACTAAAGGCGAGATGAATTGAGTGAGTTAGGAAACATGACAAACCGCCTCTCTTTGCTATAGAAAACAGAAATATATTACACTATGTGAGGAATACCAATCATCTAAATATATTATATTAGAGAGTAAATACAATACAATACTAACCGAATAACATGGAAATCCCCCTGTTAACTTTAATGCCCAACTAGCAAGTGGTAGGGAAGTATCAAATTATAGCAACAAATTCATTAAGATATTCTCCAACACCTCGAAAAATGAATTGCATGATGCTTATCAAAAGCAGTCTTGAAAGAAACACCTTCCATTGCTTTATTCCTTCACTAGATCCCATAACTAAAACTCAAACTGTTCTTCTTGCTCTGCCAATTTGCAATTTTAGTCGTATGGCTGCTACAAGAGGCGAAAATTGACTCAAGTAGATTCACATAAGCTAGGTGTATATGACTTTGGTTCCATTTGTTTCTACGTCTCGTTGATTATATCTCACCGTTTACCTACAGACATAAAAACCACCACGAGTATTGGGAGACGTCTGTTGCTAACAGTAAAAATGGATTTGTGACAAAAGAGAAGAAAGGCAATTTTTTTTATTTTTTTTTAAATAAAAAAAATCAGCAACCCTGACAGTTTTCAATCACTTCAGCTTACCACGTTTGCTTTCTGTCAGTATTATTTTGGGTGTTTTAAGTGGGGGCAGGGATGAAAATTATGTAAATGTACCGACAGCATAAAGTCAATGTACCGACACTTAGTGCCAAAGGGTTATTACTTAACAAGTCACCCCGCACCCGTGACCCCCCATCCACCCAGGGGTGGAGCCGGGATTTGCCCGACCGGAGGAAAGACTCCCCGACAGGGGGACCAGAGATTCAAAGCCTCGGACACCTCCGATCCCGTCGAGAGGTTGGTGAGGGAGAATTAGAAGAAAACCTGTGTACTATACCATGTCCTTGCGGGGCATAGTTTGCATAAAATTTGTATTTACTAGAGAAAAATAGTTTCTGCCGGACTCAAAGTTGTGAAAAAGCGAGCGAAGCACGCAAAATTATTTTGGGTGAACCTTTACACAAAAAGAATCTGTGCTTATTCAAAGCTTACATAGGTGAATTGTCCTGGCAGTTGGGTCCTATCGGGCACAACTTACATTTTACCTTCCTTCTCGAGTCACTAGCCGCACCGCGGCAAGACAGATAAGAGAACATTAACTAAGTCTAGCAAAACGAGATGAAATTCCCGAACTTTACATAATTCCATGTATTCTACTTATGAAGTTGTTTGAAAGATGGAAAGGGTTTGTAGCCTACTGTATTTAGCTATAAGTAACGTAACTGAGGACCAGTGGATAAAGCGTGTCGAAAATTTTGGGTTTTATGTCAGAAATGACCCTTTTTGGAAAGCCTAAATAAATAAATTGACCATATGTGGCGACAAGATTTTGTTACAGGCTTTTTTCAAGTTCCAGAACTAAGGATGGGGGATGGGGGAATTTTAATGAGTTACGATAGGTTAGACGGATCACTTTTACTTCGCCATGAAGTCTCTCAATGTACCTCATAGACTGTCTTAGTACACTTGACATAAGAGGAACCGTAAGGCCAGACGATTCTGGGGTAAATGTTTTCGTGGAAAAGATCTCTTGCGGTATTCAAAGTTTGAATGCATGGAAAGGTGTGTTATGAAATGTTAGAACAGACGATGATTTATTTGGCCTGTACCACATTCATAGAGAGAGAAAACTATGAAAAAATCCTATGCTACCACTCTCCCCCAGTGAGAACTGTTCACATATTTGTCCTTTGTAAATGTGAATCTTTTAGTCTTGCATAATCTCAATAGTCGGAGAGTATCAGAATCCATTCCTAGGCACACATTTTGGCAACCATAAATCTTTACTAGAAAGGAGTCAAATGGTATATTTATGAATCGTAAAATGCTGCTTATTGCCTCTTGATAAGGCCACTTATATTGTAAGTTGAAGGTGCATTACGTTGGAGCACGTTGTATTCGCCAGAAGATTCATGGTACGGAGGGAACAATCCCTAAATTTTTTGGAAGAGATGTCGATACAAAAAAGTAAATTTTATATACACATTACTATAACTGTTAGGAAACAAGGACATGTTTATGCACAATCCCCGCTTAGGAGGAACGACGTGTATGTTCAAGGGGCGAAAACCCGTGAAGCCCTGCACCAACTTGACCAAAAAAATAGCATAAGCATAAAATGTCTGGCAGCTAGTGTTCATTTTGGTATTGAAGTTGAAAATAAATCTACAAACGTTAAAACTAGGCTATATGTTTGGAGTTAAGATTTGGGAAATCTGAAAGTGTCTTTCTAACTACATTTTCATTTTTCTTAGCTTTAGTTGCTTAAGTTTTGTCAAGGAAAGCAGTTGCCAGGTTTAACGAATTTGACTGAATTTACATTACTATGGCGTTACACATTGCAATCGTTTGAGACATAGCGGGGAAACCTACAGGTTGTTAGTAATGAGACGTAAATGGAGAATCATACAGTGGACCGAAGAAGAGAAAGTTAGATAGGACAGACAGGGAGAAAACGTTGATGTAACTACAGGAGAGAAAGAGAAACCTTAAAATGAACGAGTGGGTACTGGATCTGTCCTATTTTGTTTCAGTAGAAGCAAACATACTAAATATATGCGCATGTGCGCATGTACATAGCTGGGTGAACAAGATCTACTAGGTTCACATTTTAGGACTGTGATACCTCTCCTCGAAAAGATGAAGGCAAACGATCTAGAGTGTGGTGTAGTGTGCTGGGAAGTAGTAGGCATTAAATTTGATGGATCCGAATGGTAATAACCAATCAGGGGGTGGTGCCTGAATATTACCACTATTTTGAATACGCTGGGTGTTTAATAACTGCAAGGATTAGTTAAAGCTCGTACCCAGAAAAGGTACTGGAGGGGTAAGATTGTTTCCAGGAGGGTTTTTTTAGAGATGGAGAGCTAGGTTTACTAAAATGCATAAAAGCAACGGATTTTTTTAATCTTCAAGGGGACGAAATTTTAGTCAGGCTTTAGGACGAACCCCCACTCCGTTGACTTGGATACTCAATGAACTTTTGTCAAATTAGATTGAAACTTAAGAATAAATGCAATTGCAATAACGCAGATGTTATAGTGACGTACAACCAAAATGAGCTTTTTTTACTAAGCATTTACAGTTTTAAATACCCCAAGAAAACACCTTTTTTCCAATTACATCAAAATCTTTTACTGTTCTCAAAATATACCTCTTCAAATATTGATAATTTTTTATGTAATTCATGGCATATGCAAAGATTATATTGTTGAGTGTTGCATAATGTTAGCATTTCGTTTTTTAACCCCTAATTAATTACCTCTTAATTACTTGCCCGAGTGTGCTTTCAAAATCTGTCATATCTGTTATGACATATTACTGTTACATCTGTCCTTGGAATTAAGTTTGGAAAAATAAAGGATAACATTACACTTATTCTGAGAGTCCCTTTTCAACGTCACAAATTTGCATATTTGGTTATGTTTATTCATGATATAAGTGCTAAATAAAAAATACCCCATAAAATGGAGTTTGATGGGAATGTAACTATTTTCTACGTTGTTTACGCTTTTACTTCGAGTGTTCAATATCCAATTTTCCTGCCACCAGACCATCAATGACACTATATAGTCCCGAAAAAACTGCATGGGTTTGGCTGAAAAAAGCACACACAAAAGCCTTAGCTACGAAACCAATGTTTCAATGTTACTTACGTCTAAACGAAGTTAATCATTGTGCTTACATGCATTTACGTCGAAGAACATTTAATGTGCTTATTTTCATGTAAATGCACATTACGTATTTACGTAATCAGTTATACAAACCATATCGGATTGCGATGTAATTTTACCTCAATGGGGAGTTCGAGGTCTTAATGAGGGCTTTCTTGAGCTTTGTGTCCCTCCCAAATTTCGATTAGCCCATGCTCTGATTTTAACATCTATCATTTTAATAAAAGTGGTCCTCATGGTTGCCACATAAAAAGGCCGCACAAGCAACATCTTTGCTACGCCTTTCTGTCACAGGGCGGGTGGTAACATACAAAATTTTGGATTTGGTGAGCGACGCTTCTCCAAACAATTTCAAAAACCACTCAAACACATAGCTTAAGTAACTTAAATCTTGTATTAAACTTAGAAAAGGAAAAATTGGGTTAGTAGTACATATCATAATAGCTAAGAAAAAGGAGAGGCTTCAAAACTTAATCTAAATCTAAACTCTCAAGTTCCCATCTCGCTCAGGGTTTGTCTGGCTTGTAAATAAGAAAGAACAGTTCTGCATCACTTGAGCTTGGGCTTCAACGTAAAGTCAATAAAGAAAACAGTTCCTTTCAATTCTGCTGTCTGGTCTCCAGCTCATTTCTCAACTCAAAAAAAAAAAATAAATAAATAAAAGTTCGCTCGTCACAGCTTGTTCGTGGAGCTTTTTGGTCACGGTCAGCCAAGGTGGGCCATGCACAATCCCGTCAACACAAGTTAGGTATATACCGGGAAAACCAGATCCCTGTGAAGTATAATGGTTCCCCTTTTTAATAATAGCCTTTGACTTATACGAACAGGTTTTCATTCGCAGTCTAGAACACTCTAATTAGAATACTGTTCCTTCACACTCATGTTTCAAACCGTTAATCCCAAAGAGTGATGAATTTATCAGCACATTTTCGTGCAATAATTTTGCAGTTTTCCTAGGATAATCAGAAGGCCATCCTCTGGCTAAGTTACCCTCTCTGGGTACACCTAGAGCTTTCACTCAACAAAAATACACATTTCCCCCCTAAGCATTATGAATTTGCCTCATTCAAGCCTCAATTAAGTCCCAATGCCCTTCCCGGGGGTGGTGAGTAAAGTCATACCAATAAAAGTAAATTTTACCTTGAATCTGGTTTTTCACCCCGTATTCGATATTCATGACGTTTCACAGTGGTGATAAGGCGTCCGTCGACAACTCACACCCTGGCCACACCGGTAGAACGACCTTAATTTACACGTTCTCCTCGGTGGGAAACCATAGGTAAACAGTAACACCCTCAGCGGTGACTATATTACACCTCCACCGGTATCCACGCACCCTCAGCGGCGCAACTTCACGTCTACCGTGCCACAACCTTATCTCTACAGCCGACAGCCTTAGAGCACCATCTCTCAGATTGTACTGAATTGATAAAGCTTTTGCAAGCAAGCACACGCTGCAGACTTTCTTTAATTATGTAATCTCGGAATTTCGAGTGAATTGTATCCAGAGGCTTGAGGCTGACACACAATGCATTACAAGTTCACTAAGCCAACTTGGCATCTGGTCCATTGAAATCACTGTGAATGCATCAACATAAATTATCATCGAATTACCACGTTCAATGAGAGGTTTTTACATCACATCGTGACACTTTCATTCCCAGGCTGGATATTGAATTGTTTACAAAAGTATGATTATCTAAATTGTACCTAAATTCTATAATTTCTAAAATATTTGGCAATGCTTCGGAAATGAATTTAAATGTTCCACCTTCTATCACCCTTACAGGATATTTCTAAGCTGAGATATAAATGGTTAAAGTTTATTAACTCAATTAAAAATGGCACATTGGGCAATAATTTATGATGTTATTCTTGTGCTCCTCAAATTTTACCATCTTTGTTTTACTTTGTCTTTTCGAAAGCCACTGCACCTTGTGCCAAAAAGGGATCAATGTCTTATAGTTACAGTCGACTTGGCTATACAAGCCTTTTCCGTACAACATGCTGTGAAAGAAAACAGTCGCTTTTTCAAGGTGCTATAAACACTTTAATTTCAAAAGGGCAAAAGCAGGTAATGGAAATTGTACCAGAGGGACATCACAAATCATTGCGGAATCGGCTATTTCAAATTAAGTGAATAAATGTAATTTTGACTGTTTTAATAAAGAAAGCCGGGAAATGATATTTGCCTAAAGGTACAAAATATTGCAGGGTATATTTCGCCAAATGGAAATTTGTTTTGGAGGTACAAAATTGTCTACGGTATATGATGCATTGTTGCATTAATGCACCTAATACTTATTGCAGATATGGTTTTTATGTTGTCTAAATTACAGCCTTTTATGACTGGCTTAATTCCCGTTGTCAGCTGTCAGGGCATTGCCAAGATTTGTAAGGACTAGTATCAGTTGTCATACATTTAAAGAGTCACAGTAAATACGAAAGGCTTGAAAGGAATTTGCAATCTCACATATTACAACTTTTCATGTGCATGTTTCCAACCGACTTTCTATGCAGATACCCGGCCATGTTATTGTCACATCAGAATGTTTCCCTTATGACCAGCAGTAGTAAGACCAGTTGCAATCCCTGTGCAGGAATCAAAAACTAATTAGGTTTTGAAATTGCACGTGTAGGGGTATTTTCTTTCAGCTTTGTTATGGTAACATTTGACACATATCGGACTAGGTAATAGTGGTATGTTCTGAAAGAATCAACAGCTTCTCAAAAGTGGGGGCATTACCTTGACCAAAACTATTTCAAGCGAGTCTCACTTACCGTCCCTAGAAAAATTTGAGGCTGGATGAACCGTGGTGTAATCTAAGACATTTTCCCACGATTTTAATCCAGTAAATGGATATTCCCACCATTTTGAGATTGATTTCATTGAATTAGAAATAATTGGAAGTTATGAATTGAGCATGTACCTGCTATTTTCATTACGGTGGTGGATAAAAGTGAGGGGAGGAAACAATCCCCTCCACCTTCAAAAGTGGGGGGATACCTGGGTCCCCCACCTGTTGAAGACCATGGTATCTTCAAGTTGTACACATAGTCGGTCCAAAGTTTCGTTATACAGAATCACACATATCCAAGACATGAAAAGCTGTATGAAACTGCAAAACTTTCTTGTTTTTTGTAATTCACATTTCTGCCTGTAACATCTTTTTCACAGTGAAAAAATTGGTATATTTCCCGAACACCTCAAGAATAATTCGCTGGGGTGTAAGAATAACAGAACTGTGAAAATGTAGTAAAGAACGATGACGTCTAACACCATACAAATCCGATTACCAAGCTGACGTGAGACATTGTACCCTAAGAAATATAATTGATGCAGCACATCGGGCCGACGTAATTGGAGGATGGCATGGGCGCCGAATGAGGGGGAGGGGGTGACGGCAAGGGGACGTGTACCCATCACCTCTTGATCGGGGGGCAACACAAAATGTACCCCACTTTCGGTTAATGAACTAATCATGAGAATGTTGGTACATGCCCTTCAAGAGCTAAAGAGAAAACCAACCAAGGTTTGGCTCTTAGTGAGTGCAGATTCTTCAACAGGGGTCGCAAATTTTCGGGGCGCTTCGCACGCTGAGAAGTATCATTGTTTAAGATCCTTCCACAATTCAGGTCTATAAGCCTACAGCCCCTCTACTTTCACCCAGTAACAGTTAGATGATATCCTCAGTTTTCTACAAAGGTTGCAAATTTCACCCTGCGTCATTTGTCTTTAGTATGGTGAGCAACTTGCGGTGGAGGTTTTTTGACCGTCTTCTGGGAAAAACGGTAGGTAGGATTTAACGCATTTTACTCCAGATAGAAGCCAGCCGGATAACCTGTATTTGCTTTCAGTGAGTGTAGATCCTTCAACAAAATTAAACAACTTTTTGGTTTGCATGTTATGCAATTCAGTGGCGTAGGAACCGGGTGGCCAAGGGGGCCATGGCCCCCCAATATGATTTGAGCGGGGCCAAATGTCATTTTGGCCCCCCAATAATTGCGACAGTTTACAGTTTCGTTTTACCCTTTTTTGCTGTTAAGAGGACAATTTCTCTAATAAAAACCGAAAATTTTCGGCGCGCTACGCGCGCAGGAGAGATATTCTGGTTTCTTCAATAGTTTCATTCTACATCACTAGATAGCGAAAGTCCTTTCCCCCTCACCATAACACGTAGGAAAAGTACACAGTTTATGTAGAGGTCGTAAATTTCATCCCATATTGCAAAGCCTAGCTACTGTTGTCTTGTGTGTCATGCGGTACGGCCAGTTGGTGAAGGACTCACTGAGCAATATTTGGCATTTCATCGGATAGTCAACGTAGTTTCGACACAATGCATATTATCTCCTATGCGGTCTAGAACCCCTACAGCTTTTCTTTATTGTTTTTAATGATCACATAGGCCTATGTTTTTTGTGAAAAATGACCCGAAAAATTTTCGCGCGCTTCGTGCGCTTTGCAGTTTTACAGTTTAGATTCCGGAAAAAACATTTAATCAACTCGGAACTTAGCTTCTCTAGTATACACAAATTTTATGCAGTATATGACCCGAATGAAATGGAGGCTAGTACACAGGCTTTCTTCAAATCCCACCTCAGCAATACTCGACGGCATTGGGGCTGTCGGAGCTTCGGGTCGTTGGCCGTTCGCTGGGCAAATCGTGGGGCTACCTCTTCTCAACTTAATAATAAGTTAACAGACTCTGGCTGTAGAAAATCTCAGTTCCAACTAATCCACTGAAAGCCATGGGGGATAACTCAACGCTGAATAACTTTGAATGAATTCGGATAGATTGTGACAGACTTAAGTGTTAAATTCAAATCAAACTTTAAAAAAATTTGCACAACAAGGACACATCTTGATGGCTTCAAAAATCCTGGCAAGCGTCACTTCCGGTGATTTGGGATGTATTAAAATCGCAGATTTTCTCGGTACGCTCCTTCCACGCAAACCTATGGTGGCGCTTTGCTTAGATAGTAAATGGGGTTCAAACCTCCAATCCTGGGACCCCAAGTCCAGGCCAGCTCAACTAGTCTGTCCTCACAGAAATGTGTTTTATAAAAAAAAATCAAATCAAGCTTTACATTTTTTCACAAAAAATTGCACATCTTGATGGCTGCTATCAAGCCTGACAAGTGCCATTTCCGGCGATGTGGGACGTATTCAAATCTCACATTTTCTTGGTACGCTCCGCGCCAACCTATGGTGGCGCTCCGCTTAGACAGTGAACGGGAGTCACCCCCACAAAATCCCCAGTCCTCCAGAGCCTCCTACACAAAAAATCACTCCTGCATGGTGTTGTTTTTGTTTCCTTTTGCTTTGAATATTTTTTATTTTGCTCAAATTAAAATCGGAGGAATCACATTGAGCAAATGTGTTTTAGTGTGGGAAGGGGGTTCAAGGTCGAGAAGTCACATCTGGTCTGCCCCCCCCCCCCTCAATATCAAACATCTCCCTACGCCGCTGATGCAATTTACAAGTCAGGTTTTATGGAAAAATACTTAATCAGCACTGAACTCGGTAACTCAAGTAGGACCAATAAACGTAGGCTATACTGGGCAAAATCATCTTTGTCGCGAAATGGAAGTGTATAAGGTGTTCTACCAATCCTCTCCTTTTTCCTGATCGCTACCCTTTCCACAACTTTTCACCCCTGTTTGGGCTTCAGGTTGCTATTACCTCCCAGTCGGGGAGGTTGGTCAACTGTAGCCCAGTGCAATTCCTGGCGACACAGCAGTCTTGCTTCCTGCATGGTTTAATGTGTTCAATCCATCATATTTAGAGAGTTTTTTTTTTTGGTTACAGTTGGTAAACGCCAACTTCTCCTCAGGTGGTTTGGCTCTTCAAATAAGTTTGAGTTGTCAGAAACTGAAAATCAGACTCTGAAGTGTTGACAAAGTCAAAGTGATTCTTCCTTATTATTGTTACTGTAAAGTTATGCTTGTAAAAAAATAAACATTGCTCTCACTAATTTTATCTTTGGAATGGTGCAAAAAGTCAGTCCTGACTAAGTTTCGTTGGTACCAGAACGACGGAAAAAAATTGGAGGTATCTCCCATTGTTTATGCAGTATACGAGGTTTCGTACTTTTAGCTCTGATTACCTCAAATAACCCTCGACCTCCAACAAACCCATGTATTAGAGGGTTCTCTTTCTGAAAGTGACATATCTATTCATCAAGTATGAAAAGTATCCTTCCCTGTCTTGAAATATCGTGTTTTTCAAAATTATCGGGTTTGATCTCTGATGACTTCAAATGCCTCTGACCTCCACTGAAAACAACAGGGTTCTTCATGTCAATATGAAATTTATATACCAAGTATAAAAAGTGTCTATCATTGCTACAAACAGTTTTAAAGAATTCCGCATTGTCACCTTCGGTGACGTCAGTCAGATAACCTTTGAACTCTGTCAAAACCAATATGGTTCATTCCCTGGCTATAACGCATTAGCATGCCAAATAAGAAAAGGACCAATGTTCATTTCTAGAGGTATCGTTTTTACAATTTTTTCTGGTGACCTCGCATGACCTTTTACCTCCACCAAAACAATATGATTTTTTCTCTTAAAGTGATATTACCTGTTTAAGAAAGGGAAATACATAACACTGCCTTGTCCAAAGTGTTGGAATAACGTTTAAGCAGTCCATCCGAACAATAAAGATAAATAAAGATCCCTCAGTAAAGAAGTTGTTCCAAATATTGTTTCAATTATCATAAAAATAACGACAAAAACTATAAAAATTAAAGATGTTTCCACACAATCTTTATTCCATTCAATCCCACTCCTGGGTGAACAAACCAATGGGAGTGCTCTAATATATAAATACGCAAAAGGCAGCACAACGAAAGGTGCCCACGTATATGTTAGAGAACGAACACTGAACACATGATATTCACACCATAGCCTAAGTACTTGAAAACTGACTCTAGGCGTACAGTACCATGGAGCTGATATCCGAAAGGTTTTATCGGCTTCATGATAGGAAATCGAAAGGAGAAATTTCTGTTGAAGCCCTCACGACCAATTTCGGAACAAACTACAGCCCTCGTGAGCTACTCGATAACACCACAACTTGGGACTATGTATCAGCAAGGGTTGCTACCTAGACTCGAAGGGAAAGGAGAGTAAAATTTGTGCAGTTAGTGAGCTTTCGTGATCTTCGAAGAGTGTTTTTTTTTTTGCATGATTCTGAAGGCAGACTTACAGAAATACGAGTAAATCTAACTCAATTTACCCACGAGACTGGTCATTGATGTAATATGTGAGTACTACGTCCGACGAATAATATTGAACAATTTTTGAGTCATTCAAATCATCGATAGCCAACGATATCAGCTTGGAGTCTGACATCTGAGATGCTTATCCTCCGTCGCAAGGTCATACAATGGAGCTACTACTACCTGGACATTCCTTCCCTGTTACGTTTCCCAGCTAAAATGTACACAGTTGCCTTGATTCAACCAGGGAGTTCTGATACAACAGCAACAAATTCTTTTACATGTTGGAAACTCTTGGAGAAACCATCTACAACAATCGAATTTGACCGAGGGAAAAAACACATTGCTCACAGAGGAAATCGAATGGAGCCATACGATTTTACGACTGCCATTATTGTCATACTTCAGGTTAGTTATCGAAACCTACAAACCCGACACATTTTTCGGCATTTAGTGTATCGTTGTACAGTTTACGTAGATTATTTGATATGTAGACCTAGCCTATCGCTCAAGGACAAAGACTTAGGATGCGGGGAAGTAAGCAAGTGTACATAGAGGTGTAACTGGATACCGTTACAAGCGTTAGTATGCAAGTGTCTTCTTGAATACTGTTAGGGGTGAAATTCACTAACACGGGTATTATGATGAAAATAGGTGCTTTTGTTTCAAAACCTCAAGTGTGCTGTGCAGTATACAACCTTCAAAATCACAGGCTCTGTTTCCAGTTAATGCATGAATAACCGAGGGAATATAAGCCCATGTACAGTACTTCGGTACATACAGCTTACAGCTGCGTGATCCGTTGAATATTCATATAGTGTTGTGATAGGCGTAGTTTGAGCTATTTGTAATGAGGACGGTTTTCTCAAAATAGCCTACAGATTTTGACTGTTTTCGCACTGTTTCTTTAGTTTATATTTTGCCATTCACACTACCATTTTCAGTCACTACATAAACAACTCCATCCATGAATGGTATAGTTAGTGTATTGACAAATAATGAGACACATTAGGCCGTATGTATTTCCTTTTTTCGTGGACAGGTAATATCACTTTAACATGACAGTTCTATATGCCAAGTAAGAGAAGTATCCATCATTGCTAGCTTGAGATATATCGTGTTTACAAGCCAAGCGTCAAGAACTCCTATACATGCACACACAGGGGCACATACGCGTACACGCACATACACACTCTCCACAGTGACTGACATAGTGACTGACATAGATTCCTTTAGCCTTCGGTATGGAATCAAAAAGTGATGTCGGAAAATTATGTTTTATGATTGGAAGATAGTCAACAATAGAGTCAAACTCCTTATTCAGACTTTTGCTATTCACATATGAAATACATTTAAGGCTTCTTTCTCTAACGTATTAAATTTATCTACATCATGATAGGAACATGTGTCTGTATTTACACAGTCGAAATTAAGGGTATACGTTCTTGACGACGTAAAACAAAAGCAACAAACATGCGAAAGAGAAAACCCACAGAAGAAATGAAAAGAAGAAAAGAACATTACATCACCAACTCCAAAGTTAAGCAGGTAAAGGAAAAAATCACTCGTTTACTTGTAAACATATGATAGGCATAACTAGGCAAACAGGGGAAAGTAGACTTAGACAGTATAGCTATTATAGCAAACAATGGTTGTGCACCATACCCCGAAAAATCCTTTCGCTCGGTTTAATCATCGCGATGGCATAAAGCAGTGTGGCGTGAGCGATGATTTCCGATGTCACAATTGTCTAAGTCGCTAGTGCCCCTTACTTATTTTCTTGACAACACTTCTTCCATCACGTTTAAAGAGAGCAAAACTTTTCCCATCATTCAATAGGAGCAGTCCAGCAGTCGATGGTGTTAGTTGGTCAGGTCCACCTTGATGACAGTCCTTGATCCTTTGAGTTTCCGTCTGATAAGAGTGTACATTTAACAGGACAGCTAGCGCACGATTATAAGTCGTAGGAACAGCTTTCAATTAAACGAACAGAAAGACTTTAAAATTTTAGATGGTGGCCTTCGAGTAGTCCTGATGCAAGTCCTAATACAGGGATAACAAAACCAACCAATGTATCAAATGTCACATTAGGGTGTAATTTTTCCGAGTATTCAGTAATACATTTCCAAAACTCCAAGTTGTCAGTATTTAACATCAAGAGGAGTTTCAAACTGAAGCGATCCCAAACATGTTTCACATCCAAACCTTCAATGACTAAGAATGCTAAAACGGCCGGCATAATAAGTTTACCAAGCAAGACAGAACTATAAACGAGATGAGTGGTATGTTCTGCCAGAATTTGAGATTCGTTGCAGGAATAAGTACAAAGCTTTCCAAGATAAAATGGCGGATCGGTTGGGGTTATCTCTGTGTTATTGTTCGAGGAACTCTTCAAGGATTCCATGTTGTTCTCGTACGTCCATGTAAGAAATGCTGTCAGTCCGAACGTTGAACTAAACATGACCACGCACAACCAGGGCAAGAGTACTTTTCGAAGTTGCATGTAGTTGCAAAAGAATTTTTTCACCGGTGCGATGCAAACCTCAATATTTCCTTCCTTCGAAATGATAAAGGAAAGAGTGTGCCTACCTTCTTCTTCCAGAATGATTCTTTGCAGGTACAAAAAGTAAGAAAATAACGCAAAGTAAAACAAAGCAATAATTTCGGCTGACATCCAAACATATGATATCCAAGACTGACAAGATTTGTACATGACAACATAGAGTATGGCAATTAAGCACGAAACCGAGAAAGCAAAACCATGGAAGAATAGAAATACCCATATCTTTGGGAGTGGCGTCATCTTTGATGTCTTTAAGTAAGTTAGTTGCCTGGCAAATACCGACTCATTAAAAACTTTTGGCCATGCAATATCTGTCTGGACATCACTACGTTTCGTAAAATTGTTTCTAGCAAAGGCTGTGAGGCCAAAGAATGGCACAGACATCATGGCTGGCCAGTAGCAAAGACCAGCAGACAAAAAGCGAATGGTGTGATCTTTTTTGCCAAAGTAGCAAAACAGATACCATAAAATCCCTGTGAAAGCAACAAGCACACAAAGAAGCAGGAAACCTATTGACAGCACAAACACAAGTCGTCGTCGCCATTTTGATAGTCCTGGAAAGGAAACAGAAAGTTGTAGTAAATTGTTATTCACACAGCAAGTAAAGCTCGACAAGTATGATCTTTTGATCCTGTAATTGATTGATTCGTAGAACAAAAATATACTTAAGCTTCGTGAAATATTTGAACAAGGCCGAAAAGAATTCCATTTTCGATAAAGTTATTTTTACTTTTATAGTTGCTGATTGTTTGAATAAATAATGGTACAAGTACAAGTTAAAGTTTTCGCTTTCTATGATAGGAACACTTCATAAACATTTCCTATGTAGCCTATATTGTTGCTATGAATATCAACAGATGAGGCGAGTATCTTTGTTCGTTTTTCCTTATATTTGAGAATTGCGCTTTTCAATGAACATTTTGCAACAGTTTTTCAACCGTCCAAATTCGCAAATTTTGAAGTAATCACCAGATCTTCACCAATGTCGTATCTGAAAGGTGAGGGACGTACTAACAAATTTACTTCGAAAGAAACTAAACGAGGGAATATATACAATGTATTTAACAGGGAGCGAGCCACTGTCCATGAAATGAATCTCAGATAAAACGTATGATCTGCAATGAATGAGTAGAAATGTATCCGGTATCTGTGACTGGTTTTTATAAAACGCCGTACGTTCATTTTAAAAACCACTTGAAAAACAAACGGTTGTGGGGAATTTTACAACCAAAAGGTAGCAATTCTACCAAGTGATTTGAGGTGAATTGTCAAATGTTGGCAAAAAGACCTTGCTAAAGTTATGATGCTGTCTGGTTTCTCCTACAACCAGAGAGCTTACAAGTCATGTGGTTCCTTGCTGAAAGGAAATACTTCATTGCACAGTGGTCACAAAAATGCTAGTGTTGATTGTGAATATACTGTCAATACTCATGAGTGTAGAAAGTTTCAGAAAGTAGCTCCCCATTATTTCATATATATCAGTATCAGAGACCTGCAGTAGTAACTCCCTGTCAGCATTGACTGACTTCTGTGTGTACCATGGATCAAAGTAAACATTACCAAAGTTTCACCTTTGAAGAATCATTTTAACAGTGTGACATCTCTTGACTTGTTACTATATTTGACCCCGTCCCAAACAGTTCGGCTTGTTACGCTATATAAGCTTTTCCACCTACTTGGCAAGTGTGATATCCCTCAAAGTTACCCTTTTTGAGATATTGTGTTTGTAAAGTTTCCCAGTTTGACCTTTCTTGATCTTTAATGATATTCTACAACCACCGAGACAAAAAGGTCACTTGTACTCAATATTGTATATTTTCTTGTTAAATATGAGATTCCACAAAATTACTCTTTTCGAGATGTCATGTTTACGAGTGTTAAAAATATGAACTCTGGTGACCTCGAGTAACGTTTAATTACCACCAAAAGCAGTGGGGCTTGCAATCAAAATAAAGGGTCTGAATGCTAGTGTTCGATCTTTCAGTATCTCTCTTGTCATATTTCTTATATTTTAACAGTTTGACCTCTTTAAAGCTGAAATTACATTCGACCGCCTTCGAAAATTATGGACTCCTTGAACTCATTGTGGAGTACGTACATGATAGGTATTAGATTCGTGAAAGTTATCCTTCTTGAGATACCAGTTTACGAGGTTGTCATAATTCGACCTTTGTAGACCTCCACCAAAAAGACATGGTTCTTGCTCTCGGTTTCGGGCATTCATATGCTAAGAATGGGATTCCTCAATGTTAATTCTTTTGAGATATCGTCACGGTGACATATTTACGACGTATCCCCTTTTGATCTCTTTTCACTTAAAATGACCTTTTGTTTTGACCACCACAGGGGTTTTTAATCAATACGGGCATCCACATCTAAAGTAGGAGATCCCTAAATATTTAAATTGTTTACAAGCAATTTTCAAGGTTTTCAAATTTCCACCGACTGTGATCTTAGATAACCTTTGGCCTCTACCAAAAGCAACAGGATTGTTTTACCACATGCAACTCATCCATATATCAATCACACAGAGTCCCTTTATTCCCTTACTGGAGATTTCATGCTTACAAGGGTTTGGGTTTTTATTTCTGGCAACCTTTAATGACCTTTGAGCTCAACCATTATAGTAGGGTTCAATCCTTTAATATGACACATTTGTAAACCAGGTAGAGAAAATGTCCATCAGTCATTTTGAGATATCATCTTAAAAAGCTAAGTGTTGTAAGCACACACATACGCACTGATGACAAGCAGGATAAGAGAAAACTCTTCAAACAAATATGCATTTGAATATATGATCAACTGCCAGAAGAGGAAAGGAACAATAGAATGATAATGACAAAATATTCGAAGATAAAACGCCTTTTTCATTTACACTATGCATTTGCAAGTTCGCAATTATACTCACCGATGAATGGTCGGTGGAAACTTCTTTGTTCATGAATCTGTGGCGTTGACCATTCTACCATGCCAAGGCACCACATAACCAACATCAATAACACGGGAATCTGCTTTTTGTTATCTTTCTCTCTATCAATAAGCGGTTTGATCTCTGACTCCATCCCCACGATAAGTAATGCAATTCATACAAATCTGTGTGGATGCAGATCGATGTGTATATGATAAACCACCAAAAACGAATTAATGGAATCGTCTTCAACTGCAGTGCACTTTTATAGCTATAGATATAACGCCGTGAGCTCGAGATGTTTCTCACAAACATAACTGCTTCATGGATCTTTGTTTTTCAGTCAATCATTACTTGCAAAATTTGCACTCTGGATCTTCTTCGACTGAGTGCAGTTTACTCTTCTGCACGTAAGATATTACCGGTACGATGGAAATCCGCTCTAACGTCAACTGAAAAATCTCTTTAAGCTGAAATCAACATGTTACTGAACCTATAACACAGTATTTTGTCAGTTGATATTTATAACGTGTGCTACTTGAAAGTTTAAACACTATTTATAATTGCTTGAACACTTGAAAGTTTATTTTATACAAGCAATCGAATAATTAGGTGAAACAAAAACTTTGTACAGTTCAAGTTGTAGTGAGGTCAGTTTGAAATAGTCAGAAATCATCAGACCGCTACCGCATTATGAACAAGCACAGAGGGACACAAAGACTCTACCTCCAGACTAGTTAGGATAAGGTACAAATCAGAAATGCACTTGACTTTTCTCAGAACTATCATTTGTAGTCACAGGATTTGTTATTGACTTTTCTAAACTAGAAAATACTCACTAGCACACGCTTTTAAAAACAATGGTTCTCCCTACAGCTCAATGACCTTTAACCCTGTCTTCAATCAGGTTTTTATAGCAATTTTGCTCTCAAAATCTCTTTGTTTTGCTTGTAACATTCCGCGTTTTGTACTAGGAAATGAAGTGCGAGAAGTGAGAGTTACGGAGACATTGCACTACAGTAAAACCCCGTTTATCCGAACCCCGTTTATCCGAAACCCCGTTTATCCGAACTAGCCGTCAGATTTAACAACAATAATAGTCAACACATTTACAGTAGTATACACCAAGTTTTAAGTGCTTTACAAGGCAAAATTCAACGTAAATTTTTGCAGAAATGCACTAATTTTTCTCGGGACTTTAAAAGTAATGGAAAGATGTCACGATGGCTAAAACAGCCGACATGTGGACATAGAAAACAATCTGTTATCTCTTTGTCAAATTTGGAAGAAATATCGTACGTATTTGCTTTGAAATTCTTGTTAGAAGCCATGTGTCGGTATAGGCTCAATATCCTCTCATACAAAAATACGTTAGGCTAGCGTAAGTCTTAGTTTCACTAAATCTGAAAAGTTAGTAACGTAGTGGGCTTCATACCTAAAAATAATGAAAGTAGACCTTACAAAAACATTGCGAACTGCTGTTTGAGAGTCTCCTACACATGTGTCTCTAACAATTTTGGAAATTTTTGCAGAATTGATACTCTAGATACCTCTCCAGATCGTTACAGCTTTTCTTGAGCACACACATTCATTTGGTGTGTAGAAAGTATTGGTCATTCAGAGGAGCGAAGGCTCAAATTTTTGGAATAAAATCTCTCTGTTTTAGACGTCTTAAAATTTATTTGTCATATCATCGGTCACAAAAAATAGTAACTCAATATTTTGGGGGATTTTGTCTGCAATTTTAAGCCTTTTTGGAATTATTTTGGAAATGTGTTGACACACTATCTTATATGGACCCAGTGTACCGTACTTAAGGCAAAACATTGGAACCTCGTTTATCCGAACTTTTTCGTTATCAGAACAAGCTTCGGTCCCGATGTGTTCGGATAAACGGGGTTTTACTGTATAGTCAGGCAAAATATAAAAATGATTAACTTCTTGTCCTTCGTGCATGCTGAGATGCTTTACATGCTTTGTAGCAAATTCCAACTGTAAGTCTTGATTCAAGTCCAATTAGAGGCTTAAACGGATATTGTTATTGCATAATATTACTTTACTGCTTTTGAAATGTACGTGGTTTGTAATGGACATAGGTTTTTAATAAACATTAGATAATTGACATTTACAAACCCACAAAAGGTTTTTCATTATTCGATTCTGGTCAAACGTATAAAAATATGTCTTTGTTCAAAGGTGTAAGCTGAGGTCATTGCTGTAATTTTGGATAATTAAAAACTACTCTCCTGGAAATGCGGAATGCATTGTATACGGGTGAATTTCTCCCATGATGCGTTGCCATCCACCGCGTAAATTCAACGGAGACGAACGTTCAAAACAACCTGGAAATTTTCATTGATGCTACAAAAGAGAAATGCTGGCATATTTAAAAACTTTGTTGCTAGGGGAACAAAAAAGCCGGATTATGTCTGATAGTTCACCTCGCAGATTTTGAGATACCGAGCAATTTTGCTACATTCTTTTTCCTTAGCTTAATTTATAGTCTCGATATAGCCGCAAGTTTTGTGCACTGTTTTCCACACAAAGGTGTGCAAGTAAATTGTGCCAGAACTTGTGTTTATTAACAGGTTGTTGAAAGTTCCTTCTGGTTTCGCTCTTTGTGTGTGAACTATTATCTTATATTTAAATACACACACACACATTTCTTAAACAAATCGACGACTGTGAAGAGGTAGACACTATGTGCTCATAAATATCCATGCTCTGAATCAGGCAAAATTTCCCCCGATCGGGTGAATTCTCATTTTCACCCGAAAGCCGTTATCTCCCGAACTGTCTAAAGGAGGCGTGCGTTAAGACATTATAAAAGGAGGTGCTTACCCTGATATTTCACCTACTGGCAAACAATCACGTCATGAATTTTGCCTTTTGTGATATTATTCGATAACTATACACTCTTAAGAATGTCTGATAAAATTTGAAGCGAATCTGATCAGAGGGGCTTTGAACAGAAATCTGATCAATTATTTGACTAAATTTGGTACTTAAGAAATGATAACAATTGGTTCATTTTTAACCAAATCTAGTCAAATTTTTATCAGATTCTGTACGGAACCCCTCTGATCAGACCTTTTTTTAGAGTGTAGTATTGTTTCAGTAATTTTGAGTAGTTGCCATATTCATAATTGATTTCAATTCAGCCATTCCCTTCAGCACGCGTTGAATGTGATACCGACCGATAACTGGTAGATAAAATTTGATATCTTGCTTGCTATGACCTAGTGATGGTGAACATTAAATGACTCCAAAGCTGCACCCTCTATCGTCCATAGAATGGGATGATGTTTTTTGGGAACCAGGCCCTTACTTGACTAAATGTGGGGGGGGGGGGGGAGTGGAGGATTCCAGTCACTAGCTTATTTGATTTTCATTGTAGAAAATCAAAATGTGGATTGCTTAACATTGTTTCTAACTCCCTGACGGAAACCTGTGCATGGTTAACAAAGCATTACTTTTTACTTCTTGCCTGTGTTTTTGAAAGTATTCCGACCACGTGTTTATATCTGATATAAAATGCTTATTACTTCAATATAGAATCAACGGCATTTTCCTCAACTCTACGCACAGAATCTTTGATAAATTTTGAAAGCTCTATTAACCAGTTGCTAGGTAGGTTGGAATAATCATCATTACATTTAATGCAGATTTTTTGTATCACATCCAAGTAGAATATTTACAATTGCATGAAGGTGGAGAGAAACTAGTGCTTCGCAGAAGTAAAAGAAAATAATAGAGGTTTGGAACGGTGAATCTCAGGCACGTCTGCAGGACAGCATTGAACGATCGGAGAGGGATACCAAGGTGGGGGCTTCCTCGGGCTCAGCCCCCCTTTTTCACCACATCAACAATAACAAATACGCGAAAATTAGCATAATGTTAATCTAGGAGAATATTCAAGGGGGCTTTCAGCCCCCCCCCCTTTTCGAAATGTCTGGATCCGCGCGTTACTCTGACAAAACTGTGACAATTTATCCGAACAACAAACAATGGATCACATCGGAATTTGAAAACAGTAATTAATGAGAAAAAGCCCTGTTTTAGAGAGGGAGACAGAGGAAAGCTAAAATTGTTAATAAGAGGTTAAAGTGGAAATCAGAAAAGCTAAGGACAATTATAAGATAGAAAGTTATTTCAAATCGAATGACACTAGCAAAATTTGAAAGTGCATGAAGAGTGTAACAGGTTGGGAGCAGAAGAAAATGAATTACTGTAAGTAATATTAGTAAAGAATATATGCCTGGTGAATTGAATAACTTCAACTTTTATGCTAGATTTGATGATAATAATTATTCAGATGAATTGCAGCGTGTTGCTCAAAGGCCAGGTGTATTGATAAGTCAGACAAACTTGAATTTACTAAGACTGAGGTTTCCCGAAAATTTAAGCGTATCGAGTCCAACAAAGTTTCTGGTCCTGATGGTATCATTGACAAAATTTTGAAATTGTGCTTTAAACAATTGTCATACGTATTACGTTTATCAACATTTTTAACATGTCCCTGCTCTCTCATCGTATTCCAGTTTCATGGAAAACTTCCCATTTGATCCCTGTTCCTAAAAAATCTGCCTTTACGTCGATTCCTATGAAAAAACCTTTGGAAGGGCTTGTCCTTTCAAAACTACGTCCCCTAATCAGAAGACCTTCTTCAGTTCGCATAAAGGGACTAACGTTCTGTGGATGATGCCATTCTGTTTTTTCTTGATTCTCTGTATAGACATCTCGACCATATCTCTGGTCAATTTGCCAGGGTTTTATTCGTAGATTTTCATCTCACTCAACATCATCCTCTTGCACATCTTAATCGATAAAATGTGTGACTATCGGATCAACTTTTATTTGACCAAGTGGGTGTTAGACCTTCTTTACCTCCACGAAAAACAATTGGCTTCTTGTAAGTGGGTTTTTGTTGTTAGATTTTCAATATGGCAGAATACTACGTACAATGTATTGGACGAACGCTTCACACATTCAGTAAAAGCTTTATGTTAAATATAAATTTTTTAATCACCATTTCTTTAATGTTCCTTGCAGTGTGAAGCTGTTCGTTTTCAGCGCAAGTGCTAATGATTTCAATTATAAAATGCAAAACGTCACGAAGTGATTTCGCTGATTTGTAAGTTTAGATATATTGCAGGATACAGCCGTGCCTTCGGCATACAAAGTCCACCACGCCATATTGCACCTTTGACATAGTTAATTAACGTAGAAGTTGAACGTAGACAAATGCTGATATTATCAGCTCGCAAATCTCCCTGTAAGAAAAGCAGAGCGACTGTTTCAACTCTACCATTTAAGCTTAGGACAAAATACTTTCCAAGCTTGCCCATTATCTAAAGTACTGATATTGACGACTCCCTATTTGTAGCCTTAGCCACAGAGTATCAAACTATTCAAGGTCCACTCTGTCGGAATGGACAAATATTTCAAGGGGTTTTTAATGCTAATCTAGGTTGAACGTGCACTATAGGCTAGCAATGCATCGTGGTAGAAAGGTCAAATGACGCCAACCATGGCAAAGTATTCTTCCTCTTGGGTAAATTTTCATTTTCACCCCAAAACGGTTATTTTCTCGACTACTAAACATCAGGTATAGAGGATGCATATGACAGGGCTGATAACTGGACCTCCTTGTGGGACCCCAAGCCGTAAATAAGGAGCAGAGAAATCCCCTTCCTGTAAGTTTATTTCCCTTGACCAGCTTTATGCGATATATATATATATATATATATATCAACCAGTAAATAAGCAGCTTTCTTGAATGACACCTCAAAGACTTGATAAAACCGGGTTTGCAACACTCCTAAAGAAGAGATACTTTTTTGTCTTTACATATAGTTCAGACACGATAGCATGGAGACGTTCAAGAATAGAGTCAGAGCAAGAAACGTCATTTTTGTTTGCAAATAATTGTGATATCAAATTGTTACGATAGACTACAGTACAATATACGTAGAACTAACATTTTATTCCTAAAATAAATACTAATTACATCAAAATTTAATCAGTCGATAAATTTTTGACTCACATAGGGTAACTTATTCATGGCCAAAGAGCAGTTTCCGTAGGTGTTCAAACAAATGAGATAAGGTTTTGTTGAGTACCTTCATTGCAGTTTACAGTACAAATAACACCTATTTTAGCTATTTGAGTACTCACTAAGAGTGCCCAAATGTTTAATCAAATATTTTTCCATCCATTTTTTATCAAGTCTAAATTTCATCTTCACTTCCATTTGGTTTAAACACCAGCAAATATAGATTTATGTCTTTTGGTACTGCATTATTAAATCCTGCATAATGGGCATTTAGTTCACAACATAAACTTCTGTTATTTTTATTTTAATAGTTGTTTTTTAGGTTATCGCAATGGTGTCAGGAGAAGAAGGAGGAGGACGGGGGCGACTTCCATCTAAGACCAAGTTCCCGTTGTCGTAGAAAGTAATAAAGACGATGGATTGGGTTTCTTAAAAGGTTCCACAAAGACACCGAATCAGAGATAAATTTTTCTGAAATATTCAGTTCTAATTGTGTGAACATATGGAAGGCCCTCTGTGGGTTGTTGATCGAATCATGTCATAACCTTAATTGTTTTACTCTTCTTCTTTTCAAGTTGCTGATGTTGTCGTATGCAGCTTTCCATTTCCTCGGTTATCGGTGTCAACCTAACAAGAACATAATTGTGAGTTGCAAAACCAACAAAATGTAAAACAGCATCGATCAGATCATTTAAGCGCTTTTACCACATGATTCATATTCCTGCCGATAGAGGCAATCACGTGGCTTCACTTTTAATTGCGATGCCTCCCACTTAGTGGCTGGCATCTTCAACTAATATTGATGCTTTGTTGTCCAGGGAGGTGATATAACCTCCCTGGTTCGTCGAAAAAAGGGGACTCACTTTGTAATGCGATGTTTTTGTAGTCGCAAATATATGTAAGTCTGCCGGACTTTTGATGAGATAGGGTGTGCTGATTTCGGGGTCTTTAAGGTACGCATTATTGTGTAATTTAGATATCATGCAGAGAATGCACCTGAGAATTTAATGCTACTTAAAACATAAGAATGATACTTTCATATCTTCGTTGTGATTTGATTGAGACATGTCGGAACAGAAAAGAAGAACGGATTCAGTGATTGCTAGGATATATTGATCATACTAAACGGCAGACATATTGTTGGGTGATTTTTTTAATCAGCATTGCCTATTACTGAATAAATTAGCCATTGTGTGGTTTTTCTTCTTAATGTTATATAACAAAACACTGGGTACACTTAAAATTTAGAGATAGGAAGATCTTGTCAACATTACCAGCTCAAGTGATTTTATTTTATTCTAGAGTGAACACTACTATGTCAGACATATTTAATGAAACGTCTTAACTATAACTTAACATCGCCAATCATGTAAGTCCTGTGATAGAACAAGGCTGTAACCAAACTTGGTATGGGTAGTTATCACTGAGTGGTGGAAAAATGAAGGTAATTTGGAGGTCATTAGGCATTATTATTAAGTGACTCCTCACACATCTTTAATATGGAATAACATTGTAACTGTAATAATAATTCCATCCAAACATGGTAGGTACAGTGACTATTGTATACGGAAAAATTTGTAGGTCACTTGAAAGTTATCATGGGTAATTTGGGGTTAAAATTCAGAATAATAAAAATTTCTATTAAGCTTAGCTGGTGTATTTACTGTTAACCGCCACAAATTGTATAGCTGGTTTGGAGGTCAACAGTAGGCATGAGGGATAAAATTTCCTAGCATTTCTCGGATTTTCATAAAAGATAGTAGATATAGTTAACATTCCGGAGGTCATCTGGGGTTTTTTGCAAAAATAAGTGACCGTTTTGGATGGTTTATTCAATCCAAAATTCTACTGAGTTGGATACCAAAATCAAGTTACTGGACCTATTTCCTATTGTGGCCTCTTCCTCGAGACCTCTGCAGACCCCCGCAAGTGCTAAATGTGTAAAACATTCCGTCCCCTTGCCACAACCCCAAATACAGCTAACAAAATTGCCAACATGGTAAGATAGTCTTTTCATGGCATCGCAATTCTAGACATGTGTCTTGTTGTATGTTGCTACATTAACTGATCTTTCTCTTCTGTATTCTTACTTTGTTTAAGGTAGTCTGAGTCTCATAGTGCACGTAAGCATTAGATAAGTGTCATATTGATGGTGTGTTGCAAATGGAGTCCAAGGGTTTGAATTAATTATTGTCAACATATCCCTCTAATAGTACGAAAACAGACCATGGGAATATAAGAAGTTTACAAGATTACAATAATCCGTAGTTTCTAGAAATGCGATTTATGAACTTTCCCGTCTACTTAATACTTCAGTGTGAATATGAGATTTCTTTATTCATTTTTTCATGGGCTGTAAAGCTTGACAGTGTACCCCTTACATACATCACAGTCACGATATTTTTACCTCTTTTACTGTTCCACGAAATAGATGTTTCTCTCACTGATGCAGCTGATGTATGGGTCTAAATACACCAACGTATAAGGGAAGGACGTCAATGTATACGGCAATTGAAAAGATAGGTTCTCCCAGTACAACGCGAAAAGCTTAAAAGTAGGGTGTTAGTAACAATTGATATTTTAATTAGAAACAAAGGATTTCATTAATGGATGGAAATTACATTTAATTGTTATGTGATGTGTTCGAAATATTAACAGATGAAGTTCTCACGTTATCAACTGAAATGATGTTGATCAAACACAACGGATTTCATAACATCACATTACTTAACACCGCAATGTTATTGTTTTAAAGTTTACACCCGATTTTTGCCCCCATAATCCAAACCTTCATGATGTGAATGTATAAGATAGGGGTTTTACAAAATTTACATTCCTTGTGCGTATATTTATATCCCCATCTGTTTCAAGGTCAAACAATCCATTGAAAACAAAGAAAACGGGGCATTGCTCATCAATGTGAGGAAATTACATCCCTCCAGCTTGCTTCAAGTTCAGTTTGGGTAACAATGCAGTAACGTCATCTGAAAATATCTCGAAAAGCCCTTCCTTTAAGGACGTTCCCAAACTTTTAGCTAAGGAAGTGACTACGTATGTTTGTAGTGACCTTACACCGAACCAGTGCAAAAGGTTGGTCTAATATCAGGATCGATCAGGGGCAGTTTCCAGCGATAGGTTTTCTGACGGGGAAGGGGGGGGGAGGCTATAAAACTATGAGTTGGTGGTATTGGTGGCCCATGATGTGCATGCACCATTATAAAGACATAAATAAGCATTGTAACGTCCACGTAAACCAAAAAGTTATATCAACGAAAAAATTAAAATACATTGATGGACAATTAACTGTATTTTACTACAAATTTCAACACTGATGAGTAAACAAATTTTGAATAAGCCCGTCTCCAAGTTTCTCTTTACATTGTTCAATTGGAGGTTTTCTTGTATAAATCGTTAACATGCAATGCTTACTGAGACTGACAGTGCAGTAAACGAATTGTGCTACGTCAAGAAAGACAGTGACAATGTGTGTCACGTCAAATTTTATGTGGTTCATGAAAACATAGACATCAGAGGAAAGCTCTTCAAAGATGAACCTTTTTGGTGTTTTTCGTCCAGCGTTTAATGACCAATGTTTCTAACATACAATCTTTTCTCCTTCATGTGGTATTACAAGATGTTATTCCCTTCTCCAAGTACTCCAATGGCAATAGCTAACACAGGAATGACAAAGCCAAATAAAGTATCAAAGGCCACGTTAGGGTGTAATTCCTTCACATAATTTGTCAGACATTCCCAGAACTTTAATTCTTTGGCGGAGAACATTAAGTCAAGTTTCAAAGTGAAATTATCCCACACGTACTTTAAATCCAATCCTTGTATGACGACAAACGTAAGTACAAAGGACATTACCACTTTACCCCAAAAAATTGCACCTTGGCCTAATTGGTCCGAATTGTCACATGAATAAGGGCACAGTTTATCAATTATACCAAAATCGTCTACGAAGGTAGGATTTGCTGCTGTTGTTGTTACAGGTGTTGTTACCATGTGGGTATTGTTGGATGGATTTGATTTCTTATAGGTCCACATCATAAACGCAGTCAACCCAAATGTCAAGCTGAACAAGATCATGCATAACCACGGTAGAAGCAGGCGACGAAGCTGGATGTAATTACAGAAGAACTGCTGAATTTTTGTAATGCAAATGTCAAGCTCTCCCTTACTTTTGCTAATAAAAATAATCATTTGTTTTCCTTCTTCTTCCAATATAACTCTTTGGAGGTACACAAAGTAGGAAAAGGTAGCAAAAAAGAATATTGAAATTATTTCTGCAGCTACCCAAATGAGAGAAAGCCACGTTCTGCATGGTTTCTTCTCGTAATGTAGAAAGATCAAGAAGGAAAGGATGAAGGCAAGTCCATGAAAGATTATAAACACTCCTACTTTTGGAAGTGGTGTTATCCTTGACGCTCTGAAATGCGATATTTGTCTCGTAAACCCTGATTCGCTTAAAACTTTCATACATGTAATACTTCTGTCGTCATCATGGTGTGTCCTCGACATATTTCGGAAAATTGCTATTAAGCAAAGAACCGGAGCATAAATTATTGGTGGCCAGTAGCAGAGAAGGGTAGAAATGAAACCCAAAATATGGTTTGCTTTGCCGAAATAACAAATTACATAACATGTAGCTCCCAAGACGGTGATAAGACCTCGCACCAAAAAGCTTAACATTGTAAACGTGAAAACGAGTCGTCGTCGCCATTTCGAATTACCTGAATGTAAAGAATTACAAAAAAGTTCATGCATGGAAGTACTTTATGGAACATAATAAACGCCAGGACTATATTAGTTGAAATTTCAAATGATAAAACTTAAATGTTTGCGTTTTCAGAAATGCAGCAATAGAAATAGATGAGTATGTCCAAAGTTTAAGTTTAAATCGAGCCAACACCAGGCTTTTCTAGCTAATGAGCATCTTCACGTGACTACCTAAATTAGCAATATAATATATCAAAATGAGTGTCATTAAAGTCAATGTATAGGAAAGGTTTCTGAAAGTGGTATGTACGAAGTAGGATAGTCTCCTTGCATGAACACAGTAATTAAGATATCAACGAACAGGCAAGATCGGTTTACAACACCATCCATTGAGAGATGTATGTAACCAGATGCACCACCAGTTGAAAGGCTAAAGAAGGCAATGTTAAGTGTTTGTTGTCAAGACACTTGTGGTATTCGTAGGTAGTGATCCTCTTTAACTTTTGTCGCCCTCAATATGGAACCTTACAAAAGGACGGTAACTTCGTAAGTGTTGTCTATTGCTGTAGTTAACCCACTCTTATTCATGTCGCCATCTAACTGCTCAGTTCCTAAAGCTTTATCTAGCAGCATCCACTCATTAAACCTATTGCTGCAGTTTTGGAACATTTTAGCAGGTGGCCCTCGATCTAATGCAAAAGTTACATATTTCGTTTCAGTGAGGGAATGTGTTCAGGGAACATTTAACATCTAAGTTTTGATATCCTCACGTGATAACTGTAAGCTTCTTTATCAATGAGGTCATCAATTTACTAACACTCATAGCAGGAAGTTAGAGGAGGCTGGGGGAAGCTTCTGGCCTGGTAGTAAACTGAAGGGGGTAGAGTAGGCTCTAGCCCCGAATTTCCTAGGGAGGATAAGCCTTATTTGTTCCCTCTGTGACACATACACACACACATATATATATTCTCTGAAGAGGCCGACATCGAAGACATGACAGTGCCTACTAAGGCTGTTCAGAATGTAAAGGCCGACCAGTTCGCATACCAGTTAACTTTCTCGATGTTACGTTTGACATGAAAGATGGTAACTACACCCCCTACAGAAAACCTAGTGACACCCCTGTCTTTACTCACACCCGGTCAAATCACCCACCCAGCATACTGAAAAATATTTCCATGGTTGTAAACAAACTTGTGACCGAGCTTTCTTGCAAGCAAGCAGCTTTTGACGCTACAGCACCTGTCTACCAACAGGCACTTGATTCTAGTGGTTATCACTACAAACTAGAATACCCAGGTGAGAGCCCACCAGCCCCAAGACGACCGAAAAGACAAACACATAGGAAGGTTGTAAGCATGGGCGTCCGCAGAAAAAATTCAGGGGGCAAAATTTTTTAGGGGGCCCAACTTTTTTCATGGGAAATATTTTACTCCCCGAAAAGAGTTTAGATGCTTCTTTCACACAGTGTTGACAAAGGCAAAGCCAAGAATTTGTCAAGGGGGTGGGGACGAAGCCCACAGACAGACTGTCAGTGCTCCGCGCCACCATGGGTTGGCGCGGAGCGCAAGAAAATTTTGGCCCATAATGCTTCCCAGATCCCTGGAAATGACACTTCCAAGGCCTATTTACCGCATATAAAAAGAGGAAACACTAGCAATATCGTAAATATAAACTTTAAAAATACCAAGAATATGCCCCGGGGGGGGGGGGACTGGTGGGTCCTGGTATTTTTACTCAATTCCTGATTTGAGAGTAGAAATTCACACTAAGTGAACTGTTAAGAAATGTTGATGTTATGCTTTTTCCTTTTTTTCTTTATTTTTTCGTTTTTTCAAGTTTTAATTTTCCAAGGGGGACAAGTGCCCCCCTCCGAACGCCCATGATTGTATGGTTCAACCCCCCCCCCCATAGCAAAACACTGAAAACAGTCAAATCGAATGTTGGTAGAACCTTTCTCAAGCTCCTAACCAACCACTTTCCCCGGGTCACAATCTGCACAAAATGTTTAACAAAAACACCGTGAAAGTCAGCTACAAGTTGCATGAAAAATATTAAATCAGTTATAGAGGGCCATAACTCCAAGGTGCCCTCTAGAAAAGCTCTGCCAGCCCCAAATCATGGATGTAATTAAAAGGTCAAAGATTTTTTTGTCCCCTGAAAATTGCAGAAAACCGGTAATAATGAAGCTCGGGACCGAATTTTAAACTCGAACTTTTGTAACTGTTTTATAATTGCAGATTTGGCTGTGCCCATACCCTTTTAATTTTCTTGCCAAACGCGTGCTCGTTTTTGACATGACAGTCTTGCGTAAATTGTTCTTCAGATTGTAGATCGCGCCATGACATCTTTTAGTTATTTCACGCAGTTGCGCAGTTTTCTGTATTTCACGCAGTTGCGTAGTGTTTCTGTATTTGACGCAGCTGCGATGCCTTACTGCGTTGTTTTAGTGTAAGGCCGATTTTCAGACGATGAGTAGCGTGGGGGCCTCAGGCCGCCTCACACAAAGTTTACAAAGTCCGAGCGGAAAAATATCGACAGATGAATCCAGAAAAATAGAGAGAAACGTTTCTTGAAGGTTTACAACATTTCATTGGTCCTTTTAGTCTCGAACAGAATACAGGAATACAAGCTGGTCGGGAAAGAATTTTATGAGAGAGCCCTAAATACTTGTCTGGTTGAGCTGATGTCTAAAATCAAACTGATAACAAATCATACTTTGGGCTACGACGCCCAGAAATCCTAAGAGCCCGCCAAAAGCTCCGCACAAGCTGATTGGTTCAAGCAATAACGTCATTCGCATAAATTATAATAACACTTTTTGAATGGTTAGTTCCTAAATGAGATCACGTAGCAGCAGCGCAAAGCTGGCGTGCGCGTCTTTCCACGCATGCTATCACAATAGCATTCTGACAAATCTCCGACGGGTGACTAACTTGGCAAGGAGCCAAGCCCAGGCAGAGAAAAGTCGGACGATCCTAACCTTGAGCGTGACCTTCAGCTACAACCCAATTCGTAAGTGTAATAGCAGAACACATTCAGAAAATATCTAAGTTTAAAGAAGAACTAATAATACGTCTCACATTAGTGTATAAACATACACTGTGTCACCGGTACTAAAGTACGCGCGTCGGTAAAGCTGCGTGTAGACACGCGTTTTTTTGTTTCGTTTGAACCGCGTTTTTCTGATCATTTGATATTTTGTGGCCTGATGAAGGGTATTTACCCGAAACGTTGCGAAGTTTTCTCCTAAATTTGAAGCATTCTTTGCTGCTTTTATTGACCTACAGGTTTCAAGAGTGCTACGCAGTAGTCGACCTTATATATATATATATATATATATATATATATATATATATATATATATATATATATATATATATATATATATATATATATATATACTGGTCTTATCATGAGTCGATCACCTAAGGGCCATTGTGACCATAAAAATATTAAAACATTTACAAAAGTCAATAAAACTTTGCTGTAACATTTTGTTGTATGTCTTCCTCATTGTGCAGTATTTTGGTGCTGTTAAGATTTCGTAATCTGTGGAAAATGAATTTTGAAACGTAGTTGGCATTACATGCAACAATGCTTACAACGGAATCTTGAGTCTATCGCTACAAAAAATAAGCAAATAAAATGCTATAAATTACCACATTTAAGAACAGTTATACAAATAATCATAGATAATAATGACTTTTCCATCTAAATTTTTAATCAGAGCTTCATCAAAGACATTTTGGTCACCTTTTTTGTAATTTTTGCAAATTTCTAGTTCATACCTATGCCAAAACTTGAAAATTTGGCCCTGAGTAACATTTTTGCTTTGGACATCAAAAATAAGGCAAATAATTGTTTTATATGTTGTTTGATCAAGGAAAATACAATGCAGGTCATGCTTACATTGCAATCACATCGCGCCTTCAAGCTGTACTGGCGTTTAGAATACAGTGATCTACTCATGATACTGATCGACTTATGATTACTATATATATATATACATATATATACATATATATATATATATACATAACTATAAATGCTACCTTAGGTGGACAGTTATATTGACTTACACACTAAATTTTTACAAATTCAGTTCATTTTCTTTAACCCTAACCCTCACCCTACCCTTACCAAACCTTCTAAATGAACGTTTTAGACAATGGAGAACATTTTAAAGCTATTTCCGACGGTAAAAAATGGTAGTTAAAACAATAGGTCCACAGTGAAATGTTCACCTAATGTACACTGTCAACGTAATGTACATTTTTATGACAAATCGTGTCCACCAGTCCTAATGTCATATACAATAGCATATATATATATATATATATATATATATATATATATATATATTTGCCCATTTTTCACCTTGGGGGAAAAATCGTGTGAAAAAAACTTACATTAGGGGGAAAATGTACATTCGGGGAAAAAATCGTTTCCCCTTAACGTTTTCACACACTTTTTATATAGGAATACGTAAACGTATGGTATTTTGCTTTCAACCACACAATCTACATACTATTACTTCAATGTAAACGAATTTACGGACACCTATCCGTTAACACTAACGGATGGCGAGCCATTGAAATAACGTTGATTATGTCTTTGAACAGTTTTTTAAGCTTAGGGGAAATATATGCTTATGTATTCTATTGTTTCATTTTCATTTCGCCTTAACGAAAACGCAGTATCGCGGTTTCCCCCAACCTGTCGAATTAGTGTTATATATATATATATAAATATATATATATATATATACATACATACATACATACATACATACATATATACATACATACATACATACATACATACATACACACACATCCATACATACATACATACATACATACATACATACATACATACATACATACATACATACATACATACATACATACATACATACATACATACATACATACATACATACATACATACATACATACATACATACATACATACATACATATATGAGTCAATTCACGCTATATTGAATAGTCGCACAGAGACCTCAGGCCATTTTTCCTCTAACATAGGCACTTGCCTAATACTGAAAGAGGATATTTATTTATGAATGGAAAACTTAACCTGAAGCAGGATTCGAACCAGCGACCTTCCGCATACAAGGCGGATGCTCTGACCACTGAGCCATTGAGGCCTAGCCTATGTGGTAGAACGCGGTCAACTGACCTTAAATACTGTTGGGTTAAGTTTTCCATTGTTACGTCATAGGAACGCGTCCATGTAGTATTGAGTAGATAGAGTGACGTAACGACTTTATATGAATGAGTCAATCCACGCTATATTAAATTGTGCGACTATTTAATATAATGAATAAAGCGCACTAAAGAATAGTGCGATTCCCCCCTGGAAGCTCTGAGGAGTTAGACATTTCAAAAGTCTATAATGCGGTGAAATGATCGTCAATTTTGCTAGTTTGATAATGCCAAAAATATGATTCCATATAAGAGTAAAACGTGAACCCATGGATGGGGATCAAAGAAAAAGTTTTTAAGTCTTAAAATGACATTGGCACCAGACTGAGAACGTTTTCCGTTTAAATTTGGGGGCCTATCATGGGATCCATGGGCTCGGTCAAGGAAACTAGCTGGTAGGATCCAGAGGCAAAGGATTCCCTGGACAAAAACCCTCTGAACAGTGGCGCCGGCACGGGGGGCATGGGGGGCGCGTGACCCCCAATCGATTTCAGAAATTTATTTTGAAAATTTTAAAATGATCCCAAAAGGCGTTTAAGCTATAGATTTCTGTATGGGGTAGGTGAGGTGTGTTTTCAACCAAGTGATGGATCTATATATTGTAACCATTTTCCAGCACAAATGGTTCTCAGACTATCAGAATTATCGAAAATCCTTCACAAACTTTCAAAATTTTCGCGCGCTCCGCGCGATTCAAACCTTACCTCAATATTGTTCTAATTATCAATAATTTCCGGTAGCAACTCCCACAGAAGCACAGCGACAGAACCTGAAAGCTGTTTACGAATTCTCAAGTAAACTCGGACTAGCTTTGTGATTGGCAAATAGGTTTGTTGGGGAATTGAAAGTGTCTCGATGCAGAGAATGAATGCAGGTTTTGTCATGGTTATCTTATTTAATGAAAAATTTCGGCGAGCTTCGCGCGCATTCATCACTGTTTTCACTCCAACTCATGACCATTATTAAGGTTAAAACACATGCAACTATTCTGATCACAACACTTTTCCGAAAAACAGAAGTACATCCCCAACATCTGTAGGGGCCTATGGGATCTTTCAGTCTAATTAATAGCATGATGTGGAAGGTTGAAAGTGCATATTTGCCCTTACACATTTTTCAAAATATTTTACCCAGCGCTTCGCGCGCAGCCTCTACCTGTATAGATGGTGATTGTTAATACACTTACGACGAAAAAAAAAATATTCTGAAACGTGATTTTTAGTCCTTAATCGGTCTAATATCACTTCCCTGCACCTATACTCTCTCATTCCCAGTTGATGGAAGATGTTCGTCTGGATTTTCTTTCAAACTTAGTAAAAACACCGTTGTTGTAACGTGCTCGGCATTATACTCTATAGTACCATTTGGATGTCAGGTAATATCATATCAGTGCCCCATTTTACATAACTAATCCAGAGCTTCCAGGAGGCACTATATAGGTGTCTGTCAGTATTAGATACCCTTTTATAATGCACAATGAGACAAAGGAAAATTTTCGAAATAGTCCAAGAATTTGGACTCCACCCACGTATTTTGTCTTAAAAACTTTCCCCGAATAGGAGGCATTAAAGTCTAGCCAAAAAGGGGGCTTGGCGAGATTTGTTGACAACATACCCTTCTCTAAGACAACAAACTCTCCTCTTTCACCTAACAAAAAATCAGAATTCACTAATTTATGGATATTTTCCAGCCAGTTCCAAAAATATCCTAAAGATAGCACCATTTTGCATCTAAGCAACTTTAAATTACCAAAATTTCTCAAAGGGGAGGGGATACCCCTCCCCTTAGACCCCTCCCCCACGACGGTACCTTTATGTAGTGACAAAAAGGATTCCACACTGCTGTATACCATCGCGGGGACGCGCACTCTCTTCTTTCTCCTAACCAAAAATTGGAATTCACTAAATAAGGATATTTTCCAATCATATGAGATCACTTCCAAAAATACTCCAAACATAGAACCATTTTGCATCTAGGCAACCTCAAACTAACAAAAATTCCTCAAAGGGAGGGGACATCCCCTCCTCTTAGACCCCTCCCCCATGACGGCACCTTTATGTAGTGCCAAAAAGGACTCCACATTGTTGTGTACAAACGCAGGGGCGCACAAAAAATGGTACAATTTAAGCAGACTTGGGGGAACTGAGGTGGCATTATGACATCATCGGTTATGACCCCCCAATCACCAAACCCTGGCAGCGCCACTGCCCTGAAGCTAGTAGAATATAATGCCGTGAATGTTCAAGATTAAGGAGGTAAAATAGCTAACCTCAAGTAACAAATCGTAGAAAAGTTTCAAGCAAATTGAACTCTGCAATGCAACGAAATTTAAGAAACCCGTTCAAATCCTGCAATGAACAGCGTCTCTTAACTCCTTAAGTTATCGTGCTCTATAGAACAGAACAGTAAGTTTGTGCACAATGTGATTTAACCAATTGACTTTGTTTTTTACTTTCAACCTTTCCCCTTCAAGACCTAGAAAATACTGTACATGCCATTTATTCCATTAATATAGGTAATGGAAAGGCAAAAATTGAAAAAGCCGAGCAAAAATTGGAGGAAGAACAGAAGAAGTTGGTTGAGATTTAGAATAATGATTGACCCATGACTCGATTGATACGTATGCCTTCAGAGTAGCCGATCTGTAACTGCATCGAAATTAACCATTCAACATATTTAAAAGAAATTTATACTTTGCAATGGCAGAACAAATTTGTTTAGATTTTTGGTACAACCTTTAAACGTTTCTGTGAAAAGCTCAAAGGGATAGTTTGCACACCCCGACCCCCCTTGGTGACACCCATGACAGTGATGATTGATGTGAGTGGGCTCTGCCCTTTGGGAAGCTTTGACTCTTTTCAAGTTCATCTGACTGTTGATGTTAGAGTGCAAGGAATGTGTAGTTTGCTTGTATTGTAAGAACTTACTATAGTTAAAATATTTAACTTGTGAAGTATTTTGGAAATGTTCATTTGCCTTTGACAAATCCAGTTTCATTTGTGTACACAATGTTCACTCAATGTATTTTTATACACTAAAGTTTTTACTGAGCGATCAAATTCGGCATTATGTTTTTCAATAGAATTTTTAAAAACCACCACGAATCGTGATATCAGACAGGCTATGAAGCTTGCGATTGTTCTTGACCCAAATGGTATTTTCATGGACGTTTTACAAAGGTTTGTTAGTGTTTGTGCCCTTTTTATTGATGATGAGGTTTGAGAAGAGGAATAGCCACATCTACCAGACTATCATAAGTTGGTTCATTAACCATCCTGGCCTTACTTCGCCCCTTAACTTTACTCCAAAGGTTTAATTACCATTAATAGTCGGCCTAATGTAGTTATAGCACTAAACCTAGAGTGATGTGTTTGTTATTTTTACTGCTGTTCTATGCAGGTTTGCCCTACACTAAACATTAATATAAATGTATCTTTACTAAAACATCAAATGAAATGTATCTGTGTTAGTACAATAGCCACTACTATGATGCCTAGTTCCCCCCCTTCACAAGAAAAAAATTAGACATTCAAGATACCTTTGTATAGTACTGGACAAAATGATTCGGGAAAGTCTTTTGTCATACGTTTCTATGCAGAGGATTTAGAGGAACTGAAATGTGAATGGAACAGAGCACTGAGTGCTTTTTCAATTCCTTGCAGTCTGAAAGTTGTTGCAATAATTCTGTTTGGAAATGTAGATCCATTTCACCTACAACATGCATGCATGTGGAAATCATCCATTACTAACATTCTTATGCATGTGTCACGTGATATCTTACCAAGTTGTTTTGTCTGTGTTCCCCAAAGGAAGAGTGACAGAAGTCATTATTACAACAAAAAGAATACTGAACTTTTGTCGATAGGTCTACACTTACCAATAAATGGCCGATGAAAGCTCCCTTCATCATCTGATGGCTGAGACCACTCTATAATACCGAGGCTCCACATCACTAACATCAGTAACATCGGAAGTTTTCGCTTTTCTCTGCTTCCAGTAGTAAGCAGAGTCGTTTGTGGTTCCATTTTTTGTACAGTTTCGTAGGATTGTCTGTGATTTAGTGTGCGTATAGTCTATATGAAATCTTGACAATTCCAACCTACATGTATGACACAAGCAACTCTACGCGATGTGTTTAAGTGTTGCCTATTGAAACTGTTTTTGAATTATAATATCTTCGTGATATATCTGAATCTCAAAACCAAAACTAGTTCAACTGCCAGATGGGACGAAAGTGCAAGGTTAACAGAATGATTGAGGATTGCTGAGTGCCTTCAGCACAACAATATCATTTCAGTGCATGAGGTAAAATTACTAACTTTCGGGAGTAATTGAGAATGTCGATAGGGGGCGGGTGTGGGAGATGAGCCGAGAAAGCTACTGTATGACAAGTTTGAGGCATAGAATCGATAAAATGTTTTCTTTAGAATAGAAAAACTTGCAAATATTTTGTCCCGAGCAGACTTTATGTGCTACATGCTAAAAGGCCTAGGTTATCGTCATTAATACTAGGACATGAAGGGTTTGTGTATGGAATGTATGCCTAGTTAATGTAATCTGCGCCCTTGGAAAGGGCTTTAGTTCTATTCCAATTGACATCGTTTTGTGGTCATAAAGTTCAATATCCATAAGGGCCTCTATTTATAACTTACATTCCTTTAAAAAGGTTCATTTTTCATAATACAAATACATATCAAAGACGAAACTTTCCCCCATGTTAAAGATAAAGAAAGCTTTACTTTATCAATAATAACTAACCTATTTTCCGAGTATGATCAGCAAGCAGGCTTATAACTAAACATCCCATTTTATTGGCTATGACCAGCAACTTTATTACTAATTGACCATAACAAGCAAAAATTCTTATAAATGGCAAACTGTCTCATTAAGCTGAATGAAATTTTGGTTGAACTGAGGGTTCTTAAGTACAGTGGTGTAGTTCTACATTGAGTCAATTCAAATGCCCGTACGCAGATGGAGTAGCCAAATCTGGCTTAGTTTAAGGTTTTAGAAACCTAACAGAGCAGTAATACAAAGTATCTGCGGTCTCAAATCCCACCCAACAGCACAAAGATGCTATTTGTCTAATTATAAGACACAATGTCCGTTACGAACAAGGGACTGCCTACGTAGTATCAGATAATGCTACCGCCTACCTATTTTAACTTTTTCATAAGTGTTCTGGATCCTTTTCCCCCTTTGGATAAACCAGTGGTCATTTCGAAATTTGTTTAGTAACATAAATATTTGGACAAGCCAATAGGACAACAATGTACACGTCTGCCAGCGTTGCATAATAAACGATTGTGACATGTCAATTGAATTATGGATATATAACGTATTTACTGATTCTCTTATGAAGACTTAACTCACAGTAGAATGTGAAAGTGACTTGACATTAAAACAATTCACATGAACCTTAACAGAAAGAGAAACTGTTTAACGTCAGGTTCATTGTTCATGATCTTGTAGATCGATTTTGAAGAGCATCTAGACATAGTCTCAAACATTAATTAAGACTGTTTCAAAAGTACAGTTCCGTCGGCCTGATTGCCGATTTCATCCATCGCAATTACTATGCTGAGGATATAGAAAAGTTTTTCCTGACCTCACTGTCTTTCAAGGTCGTGAATTCCTATGTCAATGGAAAGAGGACATAGAAAGTATAACGTTCAGTGTATAGTTTAATTTAATTAGTCTCTCGTGACGGTAAGGCAAAGAGCCATCCCCTTCCTTCTTGAATGGTTACAATAAGCATTTTCATTTGAACATCATCGTTATACTGTAGCTAGTTACGAAACACCCCCCTTCATCGCTCCATGGCATGGATGGAAGATCTGAGGTAATAAAGACTTATGTACCTGGGCCCGTAGTCAGATAATGTATTTAAAGGAGGGGGAGATAGCTTCCGGACCCTGCTCCTTCTGACTACAGACCCGTACGAAATTAATGAAGCCCAACTGACAGCAAAAAAGTCGAACTACGCTTTGAAGAATAAATTAGAAGATCGGCCAGCTATTCTTGAGAAGGGGGAAATTAAACGATGAAGGAGCAGATATTGCAAAAAAAAACTAGAATTTGCCAAGGCTGGATGTTAAGCAGTTTCCTGAACGCCAAACCTACCATTCATAAGTCATACACCGGTAATTGATCCATAAAATATAGTTTTTTGTGCATTGAAAAGAATTGCGCATTACGATTTATCTTGTACAGGCATGTATATGCTACATTTAAAGGGGAATTTTCATGATCCCAGTGTCATGTGTAGGTCCGTATCATCAAAACGACTGGGTAGAAAGTTATTACCGGTTGAAAGTTAGGGTTTAAGTGATTCTCATGTTTATTCATGACTTATCGAGTTCCGCACGTACACGCATTCCCTAAGCAGATGTAGGTGAAAGTAATAATAGCAAGGGAACGTAGGAATGAAAGACCCGTTGATCAGGAGGGATGCTCAGGAGGTAAAATTTGCATAATAAAGGGATGCCGAGGGTGGTTTGCTCCCTGTAGCTCGTAGGAGTCAGATATGGGAGGTTTGGATGGGCACTGCTGTCCTGGGCGTCACCGTAAGCACGTCGGGCCGTATCCTGTCGTGGAAACACCGAGAAGGGCTCCCGTTGTTGGTTATGTCGGGAGGAATCGGTTATTATGAAAGACAGGTGCCTCGTATGTTGGCTGGCTTAGGCCACGTAAAAAGGGTTGATTTCTCTTATCGGTGGTGGCTGAGAGTGGGGCCGTCGACACTGGGACGTCGCTGGACGATGAGCAGACAGTAGTCCTCTATTCACGTAAGTTCTCGTAATTGTTATTGCAACCAGGTGGGTACTTTTAAGAATGGGTGTAAATTCTAGTTGTGCTGTGAAAACTAGGGTAGAAGGACACCTTGAGCTTACTCTGGTGGGGAAAATGTCATTTTAAGGTAATTTGCATTTAATTGGATTTACCGATATAATCGGGTAACTTCTAATATAGAACTGCAAGTAATGGTATCTTGTCGATAGAACATGTGTATGCGTTTTGTATTGTTTACGGGGAGAGTGGGCAGTTCAGGGTAATTAATGATACTATTCCCGTGTTTTTCGAATGAAACAAAATGTTGGAGTAGCAACTTGGAGAGTTCATGCTCAGGTAGATACTGTGAGGGGACCGTAGCTTACCTTGAGGTTTTAAGGCAATGTCCGGGGTTACTGGTGAGGGTAGCAGGGTTTCACCCCATCCCGCCCATGCCTTTACTCAGTGTAGTCGTAAGGACACTTTTCTAGATAATCTCCGGTATTTTGTCTTACAGTCTTTCATTTTCGGGGAACAAAACTTTTCGTTGAACGGGGGACAAAACTTTTCGTTGAACGGGGGAACAGGAGTCACCGCTGGCAGCAACTCGTTACCAGAACTTAGGGGGGATTCAACGCTCCTCCTTGACACTGAGCCGCGGTAGTTTTGGTATCGTTCCACCCTTGGCGTATGTTCAACAGGGATTTGTTTTGATTGTGAACTTATATGCATTTATTTCAGAACAACCTCCGAGAGTATATATATATATATTTTCGTGGTAAATGTGTGGCGAAGCCTACCTTGTAAGTGGCTAGTTAGTTGAACTTTTGCTTATTTAGTGACAAAGAGGAGAGAGATTCTGACCAGAGGAGAGAGATTTCATTCAAGAGAAGAGGGGTTTATTTTCTGTTAAGAAGTTGTAAAAGAATAAGAATAATGAGAATAATTTTGAGTTAATAATATAGCGGAATGCGTTTTGAATAATTTTCGTTTAAGAAGTAAATAAAAGCCTTCATTTTTTTGAGTAATTTAGAACCTTGAAATGTTCTCATTCGAACTCTACGCTTAATGCAAACGTTCATTTTAGAAATAAGAACCAGGGAATGATAACTCATCGAATGTCCGATCCAGGTTATCACACCCAGACAGTTCCAATTCTCCCAACTATGCATCTTCTAGCTCCTTCCATAACTGTATGAGGCTCTTCCTTGTGCAAGAATAAACCTGTTTAATTGCTTAAGGCCATGTCCTGGTGAGCATACAAGGCTATAAAATGTAATAAAAGTACTCTCTCCGCCTTGTGTGGAATGTGAGCTACTCTGCATCTTTCAAATTTTCAAACTTTGATGTCAATCAAAGAGCAGTCGCCAACTGAGAATTTTGATATACATACACTAAAAATATACTTTGGGGTGATGACAGTCTGTCTTTAACATCTTGTGTTAATGCTGAAGGTTACGACATAATCTGACAATTCTTCCATTTCATCTCTTTTATCTTTTCGTCTTGTACTTCGACGCATCCACCAAGAAGGCCGGGCTAAATCTGAGAGTGGTTCTGGTATATGTGTTGCTGTATAGTTACGATTGACTGAGGGCGCTTGTCAAGAGTCTGTGAACAATATGGCGACTCGCATGTCGTAAGCATTTTTGTAAACGTCTGTTGTTTTCCTTCGAAAGAATCTGGCTTAAGTTCATCATAGATGCGGAAACTTTAAGCCCACAAAACTTCGGTAATTATGAAGGCTTAGGTTGCATGACCTGTTACTTTTTGGGATTTTGAAGTGTTTTAGGGCTAAATAATGATTTGCACGTGTTGAAACTTCATGTTTACGTCATGGGCGTCACCAAGGGGGTTCGGGGTGTGCAAACGACCCCCCTTTGAGTTTTTTTGTTACAGAAACGATTAAAGGATGTACCAAAAATCGAAACAGGTTTCTTCTGCCATGGCAAAGTATAAATTTCTTTTAATGTTGAGTGGTTAATTTCGCTGCAATTGCAATTACAGATCGAGTCCCGCAAATTACTATTTTCCGTTACCTATTTTATGGATTAAATGACATGTACAGTATTTTCTAGGTCTTGAAGGAGAAAGGTTGAAAGTAAAACACAAAGTAAATTGGTAAAAATCACATTTTGCACAAACTTACTGTTCTGTTCTGTAGAGCCATAACTTAAGCAATTATGAGACGCTATTTATTGCAGATTTGAACAATTTTCTTAAATTTCCTTGTATTGCAAAGTTCAGTTTGCTTAAAACTTTGCTGTGATTTGTTATTTGAGGTTAGCTATTTTTACCTCCTTATTCTTGAATATTTCATTATATTCCACGAGCGTCCATGGGTTTTTGTCCAGGGAACCCTTTGGCTCTGGATCCTACCGGTTGGTTCCCTTGACCGAGCCCATGGTTCCCATGATAGGCCTCCAGCTTTAAAAGAAAAACGTTCTGGTGCCATTGTCATTTTAAGACTTAAAACCTTTCTCTTTGATCTCCATCCATGGGTTAACGTTTTGCTTTTATATGAAATCATATTTTGGGCATTATCAAACAGGCAATATTGACGATAATTTCACCGCATTATAGGCATTTGAAATGTCTAACTCCTCAGAGCTCCCGGGGCTTCGCCCCTGGACCCCACCAGGGACCCTTAAGCGGGCCCCTGGAACCAACGCCGTAGTGCTCGCGCTACGCGCGAACATTGCCGCTAACGTTGCAATAACTTCCTCCTTCACACAAACTACGACCCCCCTTTAAAAATGTCTGGTGACGCCCATGTACGTTACGTACAATCTAGTACTGTGATAAGCCCAGGGCTAGGATAAGCTCTGCTGGCATGTATTCGTATTATAAGCGTATGTTGTTACGTGGTAATGATTACTTAGTCATGACTTAATCGCCTACATTTACTGACCAATCTGCATTTTATGTATCATTCATGTCTGGTTATTCTAGGTTCCAGCCGGATAGGCTCAGTTGTTTACGGTGTGTTTGGTCATGGTTTAGAGGGTTAGCCGGTTAGTTTCGAGTGTAACCTTACCCACCCCCCCTTTGTTAGTTTGTTATTACAGACGCAGTGTCTAGGTTGGGGGACTGGGGACCTGTAGTTGACATGTCTGGACTGTTTGCTTTGTTTTAAAAGCATGGTCTGGTGACCAAATCTGATGCTTTCAAAAAAAGCACAAAAATTTTCTGTGTTAGGCAGTGAAAACCCCATCTCAATAGCATCTTGCATTTGGAAGATATAAATTTTTGAAGAAATACTACATTTTCAGTTTCCCCAGTGCATGATGGGAAATTTGTGATGTCATCTGGGCAATGGATTTGATGTAGCTTTTGTATTTCTTTATAATGTTGATATCACTATACTGAATATTCCATAACTTTATTTGCTGTACCATAAGTATGGAACAGTTTTTCACTATATCTACACGGAAAAACATCTAAACATTCCAAAGGTATCAAATTTCAAGGACAAACAAGGTAGCCAATTATAAAGAATAACAAAAGGAATCTGAGGCAATTTGCCCACTTTGGATCACGTTTTGTGACCTTGAGGAATCTTGGAGGTATTTCTCATTAAAAGTAACCAATCTTTAGGAAGAGATATCTTGAGTTAAGAATGGAGTTTTGATATGGGGTTTGGATGACATGTAATGAAAATTTTTTATCTTTCATATAAGACCCCTACAACATGCCACCAGATAATGCCTTTGAGTGTACACAGTATTCTGTAGCCTGCGTGGCTGACTTAGTTTGCTTATTTGAACACGTTATTCAGCTGTATCATATCTAACCTAAGGAGTGGATGAGTGACCTTTTCAATTAATGGTTTACCACCCAAAGTGTGGTTTTCCATGATGTATTGCTATGGTAACAATTACTTGGTTATTCTACCTCAGTGCAGTACAGTAGTGTGAACCCAAAGTGTACTTATATTTCAACTTTCGCAGTGAATTTTAGGGTTTCATCAGTTATATCCTAACCCGACTTGTTTCTCGATTTGAACTTGAACATTTTTTCCTTAATCCTGCTTTCATTTTTTCCTTTAACAGTGAATCTCATCACTTGCTCACTCTTACCTGTTCATACGGATGTAAATAAAGGAGCAAACACAAAGAAAGTCTCTGTGATTCAGTTGGTGGCGCTCTCCAGGTTTAAACCGCAATCTACAATATGTACATGTTTATACTACATACGAAAGGGTCTTATCTGTAATTGTGGTCATAGGCAGCGTTCGAAATAGCCGGTATCGCATTACCCCGCGGAGAGGACTCTGTTTGCTCAGCTCCTCAGCTTCCCAAACCACCGTCCGCCAAAGCGAAGAGGACTGCGTCCAATTTTAGACGCAAACTTCATTACCATAATATGACTTATTCATGTACTGTCTCATTATTCTTGCTATTGTTTATGAGTGAGTGTGTGTACTCCTGTAGTCGTAAACTGAAAGCCTAGACTGAAACCTGAGACGAATTTCTATCATGACTGTACTATATAAACACACATGAGCACCTGTGCAGTGGGCACTACCAGGGAGTGGCTATTACAATGACATACCAACTCTGTGGGTGGCATAGGCTACTGCAAGATTTACACGGGACCAGATGTTGCCTTCTTGTAAATATTCACTAACATTCAACCAGTCCTGAGGCCACATATTTCTATGAATATCCAAAAGAATGTATTCGATGTTCACTTTGGTAGGCGACGGGGATATGACTGAACAAGGAATATGCCGTACATCCTGCTACGTAGGCAAGTATCGCATCGCAAAATGCGACACACTCTCTTGCACATGCAATGTACTTTTCGCAATTCATAGCGTAAGAATGCGATGCACTATGTTTGCCAAATAATAAAAAAAGTACAGTAGAATGAAATAACAGTTATACACACGCACTCACACTTATACATTGAGGTTTTGTCAGAAACTGATACATTTTCAAGCAGAAGTGCTACACCAAAAGGAAAAATTGCTACACACAATCATTTTTGTGTAGCACTTCTTGCGACACCAAAATATTTCACTGATGCAAACGCTGGTCATAGGTGTCATTACGTCCCAAGGGAGGACATCTTATGTGTTTGAGAGGAAGGTGAAGATGAGCTAAGAGAGAGAGAGACCCAATGGGGGAGGGGGGAATTTATTACCCACTGAAGTATTTATAATGTAAGAAAATTTCTCATCACTGTTTGCCAACCGTCAACTGTCTCCTAATTTTTAAGAAGTATAGACTTCGGTGACAGCTGTCGGATTCCCCCAAACACTGACATTGAATGTTTCCCCGTCCCGTTAGTCTCGCAAAATAAATCACGATCATCATTTCAATATTTTCGTATGATGTTACAGACATTCCTCTTGGACAGTAAAAAAGGACTTAAAACCTTTAATCAAGCGGTTCCCAACGGGGGCGTTATCGCCCCTTACTGGCATTTTCGCAACTCGGGGGGGGGGGGGGATGAGAGCCAAGGGACGGCAGGGGACGTATGCAAAAGTGAGATAATAAATTTAATTTAGGCTTTAAAAGGTATCAAGTATCTTCCTTTAGCTGAACTTTCAAATTAGTATGCAATAAATTGAAGATAAAAAAGTCGAGTAGGTCTAGCTTTTCCACTTTAGGTTCACTACAAAGTTGGTGAATTATCTCACCTGCTAGATACCAGGAAGTCTTATTTTAACTGTGTTGCACTTCAAACTTTTTCTTTTGAGGACCCCAGTGATAGATTTATGTACGCTACTACATGGTCATGAACGATGTTACAATGAATATTGTCAAAAGCAATACTTCATGTAATATCAGCATTTTGAGACTTGAATTTACGGACGGCATGTGTTGCAGGACAAGGAGCTGTGGTACAACTAATTGTGTCAGCAGTCGATTAGAACTTCAGTTGGAAAGTTCCCGGTCGATGAAGCGGTGCCTCGGTCTCGGAAGGGGTAGTCTCTAGGTCTTGGATATTGAGGTTTGGACTACAACATTGTTCAATACACATGGCCTAAAGCAGCAGTTGCTTCGCAGCGGTGCATGATATAACAATAGCTCGGCTGAGTACTTGAGCTAAAGACCAGATAACATCAGGCGCGTAGCCAGGAATTTTTCAAGAGGGCGAAGCCTGTAGGCAAACAATCATAGGTTGGGGAAAATCGCTAAAAAAACTTGACCGAAAATAACTCCTAGATCGCTGGAAATGGCACTTCCCAGGCCCCGTAAGTTGCATCTAAACATTTTTTTTTATTTTAAGTTACTAGCGATATCATAAAAAAAAAAAAATCATTACAAAATTACCAAAAATATGGGGGCAGCTGCCCCCTTCGCCTCCCATTTTGAAGTGACTGATCAGCTAAGGGGGATTACTCTTGCCGGAATACAAAAGTTTCTTGTGGGTCGGAGAAATTGAAATAAGGGGAAATATTAAAATGTTGCTTTTAGTTTTTTTGCTTTTGGGATGAGAAAGTCTGCCCTATTAACTCTATGTTTTTTCCTTGAAGACACGCCATAACTTACTAGGCAAAGTGGATGTGTGGCAACAGCTGTCAAATTGATCATGTGTATTGGCTTGCAGGAAACGACTTTTAGGGCGTAATAAATCTGTACCAGAAATAATTCGAATCCCTTAAAAAATCTGCAAAAGTTATTAATCATGTTTTGAAGAAATAATTTTGTTATTTCATTCGTTAGTCAAGCAGGAAAGACAGGAATGTTTTTACTGATAACCTCACTGCAGATTCTGGAAATAGTATTAATCAGATTGGTTTTTTTTTTCAAGTTGTTTTTGATTCCTTGCCGTAGGCAGGCAAGGAATCTATGCGATGGTGATGTCGTGTGTGTGTGTGTAAGTGTGTATGTGTGTATGTGTGTGTGTATGTGTTTTTGTGACACTCATTGTAATCGCGATATCTCAAGATAGGAATGACCGATACTTTCATATTTGGTATGTAGGTTTGTCATGTTGAGAGGAAGAACCCTATTGTTTTTGGCAGAGGTCAAAGGTCATTCGAGGTCACCAGAGGTCAAAGTCCAAAAACCTTGTAATCGCAATACCTCAAGATAGGAATGACCGATACTTCTCATATTTGATATGTAGGTTTGTCATGTTAAGAGAAAGAACCCTATTGTTTTTGGGAGAGGTCAAAGGTCATTTGAGGTCACCAGAGGTCGACGTCCAAAAACCTTGTAATCGCGATATCTCGAGATAGGAATGACCGATACTTTTCATAGTTGGTATGTAGCTTTGTCATGTCAAGAGAAAGAACTCTGTTGTTTCTGGCAGAGGTCAAAGGTCATTCGAGGTCACCAGAGGTCAAAGTCCAAAAACCTTGTAATCGCGATATCTCAAGATAGGAATGACAGATACTTTTCATAGTTGGTATGTAGACATGTCATGTCAAGAGGAAGAAGCCTATTGTTTTTGGCAGAGGTCAAAGGTCATTCGAGGTCACCAGAGGTCAAAGTCCAAAAACCTTGTAATCGCAATATTTCAAGATAGGAATGACAGATACTTTTCATAGTTGGTATGTAGACATTTCATGTTGAGAGGAAGAACCCTATTGTTTTTGGCAGAGGTCAAAGGTCATTCGAGGTCACCAGAGGTCAAAGTCCAAAAACCTTGTAATCGCGATATCTCAAGATAGGAATGACCGATACTTTTCATAGTTGGTATGTAGACATGTCATGTTGAGAGGAAGAACCCTATTGTTTTTGGCAGAGGTCAAAGGTCATTTGAGGTCACCAGAGGTCGACGTCTAAAAACCTTGTAATCGCAATATCCCGAGATAGGAATGACCGATACTTTTCATAGTTGGTATGTAGACATGCCATGTTAAGGAAAAGAACGCCATTGTTTTTGACAGAGGTCAAAGGTCATTCGAGGTCACCAGAGGTCAAAGTCCAAAAACCTTGTAATCGCGATATCTCGAGGTAGGAATGACCGATACTTTTCATAGTTGGTATGTAGACATGTCATGTCAAGAGAAAGAACCCTGTTGTTTTTGGCAGAGGTCAAAGGTCATTCGAGGTCACCAGAGGTCAAAGTCCAAAAACCTTGTAATCGCGATATCTCAAGATAGGAATGACCGATAAATTTTCATAGTTGGTATGTAGACATGTCATGTCAAGGGGGAGAACCCTATTGTTTTTGGGACAGTTCAAAGGTCATTCGAGGTCACCAGAGGTCAAAGTCTAAAAACCTTGTAATCGCAATATCTCAAGAAAGGAATGACCGATAGTTTTCATAGTTGGTATGTAGACATGTCATGTTGAGAGAAAGAACCCTATTGTTTTTGGCAGAGGTCAAAGGTCATTCGAGGTCACCAGAGGTCAAAGTCCAAAACCTTGTAATCGCGATATCTCAAGATAGGAATGACCGATACTTTTCATTGTTGGTATGTAGATTTTTTCATGTTGAGAGGAAAAACCCTATTGTTTTTGGCAGAGGTCAAAAGTCATTCGAGGTCACCAGAGGTCAAAGTACAAAAACCTTATAATCGCAATATCTCGAGATAGGAATGACCGATACTTTTCAAAGTTGGTATGTAGACATGTCATGTTGAGAGGAAGAAGCCTATTGTTTTTGGCAGAGGTCAAAGGTCATTCGAGGTCACCAGAGGTCAAAGTCCAAAAACCTTGTAATCGCAATATTTCAAGATAGGAATGACAGATACTTTTCATAGTTGGTATGTAGACATTTCATGTTGAGAGGAAGAACCCTATTGTTTTTGGCAGAGGTCAAAGGTCATTCGAGGTCACCAGAGGTCAAAGTCCAAAAACCTTGTAATCGCGATATCTCAAGATAGAAATGACCGATACTTTTCATAGTTGGTATGTAGACATGTCATGTTGAGAGGAAGAACCCTATTGTTTTTGGCAGAGGTCAAAGGTCATTTGAGGTCACCAGAGGTCGACGTCCAAAAACCTTGTAATCGCAATATCTCGAGATAGGAATGACCGATACTTTTCATAGTTGGTATGTAGACATGCCATGTTAAGGAAAAGAACGCCATTGTTTTTGACAGAGGTCAAAGGTCATTCGAGGTCACCAGAGGTCAAAGTCCAAAAACCTTGTAATCGCGATATCTCGAGGTAGGAATGACCGATACTTTTCATAGTTGGTATGTAGACATGTCATGTCGAGAGAAAGAACCCTGTTGTTTTTGGCAGAGGTCAAAGGTCATTCGAGGTCACCAGAGGTCAAAGTCCAAAAACCTTGTAATCGCGATATCTCAAGATAGGAATGACCGACAAATTTTCATAGTTGGTATGTAGACATGTCATGTCAAGGGGGAGAACCCTATTGTTTTTGGGACAGTTCAAAGGTAATTCGAGGTCACCAGAGGTCAAAGTCTAAAAACCTTGTAATCGCAATATCTCAAGAAAGGAATGACCGATAGTTTTCATAGTTGGTATGTAGACATGTCATGTTGAGAGAAAGAACCCTATTGTTTTTGGCAGAGGTCAAAGGTCATTCGAGGTCACCAGAGGTCAAAGTCCAAAACCTTGTAATCGCGATATCTCAAGATAGGAATGACCGATACTTTTCATTGTTGGTATGTAGATTTTTTCATGTTGAGAGGAAAAACCCTATTGTTTTTGGCAGAGGTCAAAAGTCATTCGAGGTCACCAGAGGTCAAAGTACAAAAACCTTATAATCGCGATATCTCAAGATAGGAATGACCGATACTTTTCATAGTTGGTATGTAGACATGTCATGTTAAGAGAAAGAAGCCTATTGTTTTTGGCAGAGGTCAAAGGTCATTCGAGGTCACCAGAGGTCAAAGTCCAAAAACCTTGTAATCGCGATATCTCAAGATAGGAATGACCGATACTTTTCATAGTTGGTATGTAGACATGTCATGTTGAGAGAAAGAACCCTATTGTTGTTGGCAGAGGTCAAAGGTCATTTGAGGTCACCAGAGGTCGACGTCCAAAAACCTTGTAATCGCAATATCCCGAGATAGGAATGACCGATACTTTTCATAGTTGGTATGTAGACATGCCATGTTGAGAGAAAGAACCCTATTGTTTTTGGCAGAGGTCAAAGGTCATTCGAGGTCACCAGAGGTCAAAGTCCAAAAACCTTGTAATCGCAATATCTCGAGGTAGGAATGACCGATACTTCTCATAGTTGGTATGTAGCTTTGTCATGTCAAGTGGAAGAACCCTATTTTTTTGGCCGAGGTCAAAGGTCATTCGAGGTCACCAGAGGTCGACGTCCAAAAACCTTGTAATCGTGATATCTCGAGGTAGGAATGACCGATACTTTTCATTTCGGTATGTGGACATGTCATGTCAAGGGGGAGAACCCTATTGTTTTTGGGACAGTTCAAAGGTCATTCGAGGTCACCAGAAGTCAAAGTACAAAAACCTTATAATCGCAATATCTCGAGATAGGAATGACCAATACTTTTCATAGTTGGTATGTAGACATGTCAGGTTGAGAGGAAGAACCCTATTTTTTGGCAGAGGTCAAAGGTCATTCGAGGTCACCAGAGGTCAAAGTCCAAAACCTTGTAATCTTAGTATCTCGAGGTAGGAATGGCCGACACTTTTCATAGTTGGTATGTAGCTTTGTCATGTCAAGTGGAAGAACCCTATTTTTTTGGCCGAGGTCAAAGGTCATTCGAGGTCACCAGAGGTCAAAGTCCAAAAACCTTGTAATCGTGATATCTCGAGGTAGGAATGGCCGACACTTTTCATAGTTGGTATGTAGATTTGTCTTGTCAAGGGGGAGAAGCCTATTTTTTGGCAGAGGTCAAAGGTCATTCGAGGTCAGCAAAGGTGGAAGTCCAAAAACCTTGTAATCGTGATATCTTGAGATAGGAATGACCGATACTTTTCATAGTTGGTATGTAGACATGTCATGTCGAGAGAAAGAACCCTGTTGTTTTTGGCAGAGGTCAAAGGTCATTCGAGGTCACCAGAGGTCAAAGTCCAAAAACCTTGTAATCGCGATATCTCAAGATAGGAATGACCGATAAATTTTCATAGTTGGTATGTAGATATGTCATGTCAAGGGGAGAACCCTATTGTTTTTGGGACAGTTCAAAGGTCATTCGAGGTCACCAGAGGTCAAAGTACAAAAACCTTATAATCGCAATATCTCGAGATAGGAATGACCAATACTTTTCATAGTTGGTATGTAGACATGTCATGTTAAGAGGAAGAAGCCTATTGTTTTTGGCAGAGGTCAAAGGTCATTCGAGGTCACCAGAGGTCAAAGTCCAAATCCTTGTAATCTTAGTATCTCGAGGTAGGAATGGCCGACACTTTTCATAGTTGGTATGCAGATTTGTCTTGTCAAGGGGGAGAACCCTATTGTTTTTGGCAGAGGTCAAAGGTCATTCGAGGTCAGCAAAGGTGGAAGTCCAAAAACTTTGTAATCGTGATATCTTGAGATAGGAATGACCGATACTTTTCATAGTTGGTATGTAGACATGTCATGTCAAGAGAAAGAACCCCATTGTTTTTGGCAGAGGTCAAAGGTCATTCGAGGTCACCAGAGGTCAAAGTCCAAAAACCTTGTAATCGTGATATCTCAAGATAGGAATGACCGATAAATTTTCATAGTTGGTATGTAGACATGTCATGTCAAGGGGGAGAACCCTATTGTTTTTGGGACAGTTCAAAGGTCATTCGAGGTCACCAGAGGTCAAAGTACAAAAACCTTATAATCGCAATATCTCGAGATAGAAATGACCAATACTTTTCATAGTTTGTATGTAGACATGTCATGTTGAGAGGAAGAACCCTATTGTTTTTGGCAGAGGTCAAAGGTCATTCGAGGTCACTAGAGGTACAAGTCCAAAACCTTGTAATCTTAGTATCTCGAGGTAGGAATGGCCGACACTTTTCATAGTTGGTATGTAGATTTGTCTTGTCAAGGGGGAGAACCCTATTGTTTTTGGCAGAGGTCAAAGGTCATTCGAGGTCAGCAAAGGTGGAAGTCCAAAAACCTTGTAATCGTGATATCTTGAGATAGGAATGACCGATACTTTTCATAGTTGGTATGTAGACATGTCATGTCGAGAGAAAGAACCCCATTGTTTTTGGCAGAGGTCAAAGGTCATTCGAGGTCACCAGAGGTCAAAGTCCAAAAACCTTGTAATCGCGATATCTCAAGATAGGAATGACCGATAAATTTTCATAGTTGGTATGTAGACATGTCATGTCAAGGGGAGAACCCTATTGTTTTTGGGGCAGTTCAAAGGTCATTCGAGGTCACCAGAGGTCAAAGTCCAAAAACCTTGTAATCGCAATATCTCAAGAAAGGAATGACCGATACTTTTCATAGTTGGTATGTAGACATGTCATGTTGAGAGGAAGAACCGTTTTGTTTTTGGCAGAGGTCAAAGGTCATTTGAGGTCACCAGAGGTCAATGTCCAAAATCCTTGTAATCGCGATATCTCAAGATAGGAATGACCGATACTTTTCATAGTTGGTATGTAGACATGTCATGTCGAGAGAAAGAACCCTATTGTTTTTGGCAGAGGTCAAAGGTCATTCGAGGTCACCAGAGGTCAAAGTCCAAAAACCTTGTAATCGCGATATCTCAAGATAGGAATGACCGATACTTTTCATTGTTGGTATGTAGATTTTTTCATGTTGAGAGGAAGAACCCTGTTGTTTTTGGCAGAGGTCAAAGGTCATTCGAGGTCACCAGCGGTCAAAGTACAAAAACCTTATAATCGCAATATCTCGAGATAGGAATGACCAATACTTTTCATAGTTGGTATGTAGACATGTCATGTTGAGAGGAAGAACCCTATTAATTTTGGCAGAGGTCAAAGGTCATTCGAGGTCACCAGAGGTCAAAGTCCAAAACCTTGTAATCTTAGTATCTCGAGGTAGGAATGGCCGACACTTTTCATAGTTGGTATGTAGATTTGTCTTGTCAAGGGGGAGAACCCTATTGTTTTTGGCAGAGGTCAAAGGTCATTCGAGGTCAGCAAAGGTGGAAGTCCAAAAACCTTGTAATCGTGATATCTTGAGATAGGAATGACAGACGGTTGTCATAGTTGGTATGTAGATTTGTCATGTCAAGGGGGAGAACGCTATTGTTTTTGGCAGAGGTCAAAGGTCATTCAAGGTCACCAGAGGTGGAAGTCCGAAAACCTTTTTTTTTTCATTTTTTTTTTTTGGTTATTAAAGTTTTGGTTCAAAGGTCATGTGGCATGAGCTGATGTGAGCAGAGGTGAAATTGTGACCACATCATAAAAAATGATGAAGTAGAGAAGTATAAATTTGATGGATGAACCTCAGTGTAACAAAGCACCCCCCTTTCGGCAAGGAATCACGAAGCCTTTTGGCTTTCTGGTTACGTTAATGGTTCCCAGTTACGTAAATACTTCCCTGGTCCTGTTACTTTTCACAATTTAATATGTATAATTAAGACATAATCGCACAAAGTTTGATATACGGATTGTAAAAGGTTACCTTCATACAGCAAACAACGACGAGAAGTATGTGTCAATGGGCTTTGTACTCGTACCCGTACCCACAGATCAGTTGTTCGCAACGGGTTGGTATCGCTCTTCGAATGCTTTTTCGTAACTAAGGGGGGCGATAAGAGCCAAGGGGCGGCAGTGGGGACATTTGAAAAAATGAGATCATACTAAATTTAAACGGGTCCAAAAAGATACCAAGTATTTTCCTCTAGCTGAACTTTCAAACAAGTATGCAATAACATGGTCCGAGTTAACAAGTCGGGTAGGTCTAACATTCCCTCTTTAGGGACACTACAAAGTTGTAAATTAATGAATTATCTCATCTGCTAGCTGCCAGGAAATCTCATTAAACAGTGCTGATTTTCAAACTTCTCTTTGAGAGGACCCCCATGCCTTCATCAGAGGCGGTGAACGGGGGCTATGGGATCCATAGATCAAAGCCTTATTTGTTCCCTCTGACACACACACACATATATATATATATATATATTTTCTCTGTGTGTGCATATATATATATATATATATATATATATATATATATATATATCTCTAGAGCCCTACATCGGAGACATGACAGTGCCTACTAAGGCTTTTCAGAATGTTACGTTTAACATGAAAGATGGTACCTACACCCCTACAGAAAACCTAATGACACCCCTTTCTTTATTTACACCCGGTCAAATCACCCACCCAACATACTGAAAAATATTCCCATAGCCGTAAACAAACGTGTGGTGGTATCTGTGGGTCATTCTAAAGTGATGGTATGTTTAAAACATGTCCACAATTTAGTGAATTCTAACTTTTGTTCGAGTGAAAAAGGGGAGTAAGAGACGGCTAATATATTGTCTTCAAACCTTCTTAAGTCCCAGGAAAAATCATGGGCAAGGATCCATCTCCAAAAGTGGGGGGGGGGGGATTTTTCACATTTGCGTCCTGGTGGAAGAAGCAGTGGTGGTGGCCGGAATTTGAACCACAGAGAGGCAATAAGTTTTGTAATCGTCGGCATGGGGGAGGGAAGGGAAATTTTTCTAGAACTGAATGCCCTCAAATGCGATTTGGTGCAACAAAAGTGTAGGGTTTTTAGGTTATTTTTCTTCTAAAAATTTCGTTTTCCTAGGCTTAATTGCAGTCTGTTCCATCATTTTCGAAAAAGTGAGGGGGACTTTTTGACGATGTCCTCGAGCCCTTCCAAAAAAGTGAGGGGACGCGCCCCCGTCCCCTCATGATCCACGCCCATGGGGAAATTGTACATGCAATTATACCTGCGTGGAGTCTACAGAAACATTCTTGGACTATAATAAAATTTTTCCTTTACATTTTTAAAAGGATATCCAAGGTTGACAGAGAACAGTATAGAGCCTCCCGGGAGCTCTGAATTAGTTACAGTATACAGAAGAGGGACCAACGGGATTCTCTCTACCCGACATCCATATGGGAGGAGATGTGATATATCACCTTGTCTTTTTAGGTATAGCAAGAGGGATGGTGGACAGGCAAAATTCGTTTCAGAAAAGATTTTGGTCGTTATTGAACGTCGCGGTAAAATGTTTGGAAAATAAGCAACGGCAATTACGTAATTTCAATCTTTCAAATCATGTGCTAGACTAGATAAGTCAAAGATCCCATAATGATGAGAGCCCTACAGAGAAGGAGATGTACTTTTTAGAAAATTGTTTGCATTTGAATAATTTCTTGCGTCATAGCTTTGTCAATGGTATATGAAATCGGGTGTAAACCTTGTCGTCTTCGCGCTAAGCGCGCCGAAATTTAATATAATATTAGTCCGTGACAAAACCTGCATTCAGAACCTGCATCGGACACTGTCACTTTCCCACCAACCTATGCTTTTCAGAAACGAATCTTCTGACTGAGAGTTCTTAAAAGCACTTTTGCTCCTTTGTTCCTCCGTGAGTAGTTACCGAAAGCTATAGATAAAAAAGACAACTCTGACACAAGGCTTGACGCTAGCGAAGCGTGCGAAAATTTGGAATTTGTCAAGAATTTCCAAGAACTTGAATTTGTCAAGAACTTATGATATGTTTGAGAACAGTTTGTGAAAGAAAATGGTTAGAACAAATCAACCAGTTATCAAAAATACATCTTACCCTACACCCTCCACAGAAATCTGTAGCTTAAACGACTTTTGGGACCAGTTTAAAAGTTTTCAAGAATCGATGGGGGCCCCTGACACACGTCACCCATTGCCCACTGTGTCGACGCCACTGTCTGTAGCTTATAAGCCTTTTGAGTTCATTTTAAAACTTTTCAGATAGTTTGGAAATCGAAAAGGGGATGCACTCCGCTACTTTGCCTGCAACAGCTGGTGGCACTGTGCTCAATTGCACGTCACCTGAGAGCTTGTCTTCTGTATTCATTCTGCAAGGTCTGTATGGCGAAAACTTTGCCTCTCAATCCCTCTAGATTACAAAAATTTCACTCTTTAACACAAAATTGTTACTAAATTTCAGTGCAGCTAGCCGGGCCCATACTGCATATGTCACGATGTTTACTTATTTAGATCTTAAGTCAAGGATCATTACTCAGCTATTCACCTGTTTTCGAACATTGTAGCTCTCCTTTCTTCGCCAACCACTTTGAAAGATATCTAAAAAGATAATCCAGCTATAGCTCCACCCAACCCCTACAGAAATATATACTTTGAATACGTTCTGAGACACTTTTATTCATTTTTTGCTTTTAATTTTTCTTTCTCCTTTTCTTTTTTCTTTTCTTCCTTTTTTTCTCCTTTCGTTTTTTTTTTCGTGGCTGGGGGGGGGGGGGCAGGCCCCCTGGATCCGCGCCTGCACTCGAGACCAATCACCAAGTTGTATGGTTCTTGGAGAATTAGGTCGGCATAAAATCGCTAAAACGATTGAATTAAAAATGATCCCTTTTTGGTTGAGAATTATCAATGGAAGTGAACGTAAATTATCATTTACAATATATAAATTGCTGAGGGCCTTGCATAAGGGTCAGCGACGTAGTCAAGAATTTGCAAGGGGAGAAAACATTTGTGACTGATATGGGGGAGGGGTTAAGGCGGGAGGGGGTATCCCCTCCCCTTTGAGAAATTTTTGAACAATTGAAGGTCCTTAGATGCAATCTGGTGAAATGTTTTGCCAGTTTCATCATTATCACGTGATATCATATTATCAGCAGATTTTTCCTAAGAAAATGTTAAAAAAAATTGAAATAGGAAAAAATCTGCTCGGTAATATGATATCACATGATAATGATGAAACTGGCAAAACATTCCACCTTTTACATGTTCTTCTGTCCTTGAAATTCCCTGACTAAGGAAGACAAATGTTTCCATCTGGACAAGTCGAGGCAACCCACGTTTACAAGGTACTTAGTACCAACCACAATAGAGTAGATTTGGGAGAAGTCGATAATTTGATAATAGAATAAACTTGCCGAGCTCCTTCAAAGTGTTTTGGAGTTGCACCTGATCGTTACTGATTCGAATTGTCAAATATCTGGCCTAAAAAATACTGTTATCGCAGTGTGATAGCGGCAAAATAATTATTCAGAGGAAGCGCGTATCACGTACGACTGTAATAGGCGCGCTAACTTAGCTTCGTAAACAACGAATCATAAGAACATGTGTGTTGTGATCCTTTCTAGTTAGGGTGACGCATTATGTAAAGTAGCTCAGTCAGGAGGCCTGAATGTTACTACAATTATGATGGAGTTAACAGAGCTGACGAGAATTTAAGATCAAAAGAGCACTGACAAAATACACTGCAAAAACATCAGTTTTAACATTTTTTCGACACTGAAAGGGGGGAGCAGTCGCTCCCTCTGCTCCTCCTCCCTCTGGCTACGTTCCTGATAAGGGTATTTATAGTTCTTCTTGGATATTAAAGATTAAGAGTATTTTAGACAGTTCGGGTATGTCATATATTTGGGATGATCCTTGTAATATACATATTCCTTGGATGAAGAAAACATTGAGTTTGAGATTAAATGATATGTACGAGCATAACTGGTTCTCCTAAATGTATGAAAATTTAGTCAGTGTAAATTTTATCGTATTTTTAAATCTAGGCTTGTCTTGAAAAATTATCTTTTGTCCCGAAGTAATTGTGACCGTTTTAGTTTCTGTAGTCTCCGTTGAGGGAATACAAAGATTCCCGCCATTGCTGGGCGATTTCTTAATATTGACCTTAATGTGAGGCTGCGTAATTGTGAGCTTTGTGCAAGTGGTTCAATTGGTGATTAGGCCCGTAGCTACGGGGGGCCTAGGGGGCCTGGGCCCCCAGATGTCCCCCCCCCCGAAATTGTGCGTGTCCTAATAAAAAGTGTAATAATTAAGGACCGCGATCGACGCCATGACCCCCCATTTGATACCGAGGCCCCCTAAAAATTTCCTCCTAGCTACGCCCCTGTTGGTGATGAATTCCATTATCTTTTTCAATGTACGGCTTTTAAATCTAAAAGAAAATATTATTTAAAGCATTATAATAGGGTGGGTCCAAATACTCTTAAAATGGCTCTGCAGCTTTTAACATCAAGAAATAGGAAGGTGCAAAGAAAACTGGCCACATTCTGTAGTAAGTTTTAAATAAGTAGTTTAACTGTAAGGGTGTAATTATGTATGTGCATACGTAGGTTTGTACGTTTGTGTTTGTGCTTTTGTACTTTATCTGTGTAGGTTCATGCATGTCCGTCCAACTTCCTGTTTTTGGAGACGTTATTTCAGTTGGGGACTGGTGACTACGGTTTAACTTGGTTTTGTAGTTGAATGTACTAAATTGCTTTGTACTAATTGTTTACTACTTATTTTGTCGCCTTTTGTATAATACCTTTATTTGTTGTATGTATTGACTCTCACACCTCTTAGGAGGTATTAAAGAATCAATAAACTGAATTAAACTGACCTGAAGAGAGTTGAAATGGGCCCGCGCCATTAACGATAAACTGACGAGATGTGAAATTCCATGTCAGGACGACCATTGAATTACAGCTAGTGCTGTTTTCTGAAGATGGAGACAAACGAGGTTGATTCTTGGCCGAATTCGGAGAATTTTTTACCCAAATTCCTGCAGAAAAATATTTGATATACAAGAGAAGAGATTTGAGAACAAATAAAGTAGCTAACAAAAGATTGTGTACGTTACGATAGCCACAAGAGATCAGCTAAGAAATTTTGTATATGACAGGAATATGCATAAGTAATGCAGATGTTTAGTCCAAATAACTAAGGACGGTGGCGAAATTCATCCACACCATCCAGATACTTACGCCAGTAAGCATATTACTGAAAACTCGTACCGATTTCAAAAGCTGGAATATCCGATCCAAGCACGTAGCCATGTGAGGGGGGGGGGGCAAAAGTGTCCGCTCTCAATTTTTTTAGTAAAAGGTCTTGCACTGGGGAGGAAAATTTCATTACGAGACCAGCATTTTGGGAATACAAATATAAGAAGAAAAAATGGAAAATATCGCACCATTTTGCATCTAGCGTCCTTGAAACAGGCAAAAGTTTTCAAAGGGAAGGGGGGATACACCCTCCCCTTAGACCCCTCCCACAGGCAATGAAACTCCAACATCGATGTGCCTTCTCAAATGGATTATTCTGGCTAGGGGCCTGATCCAATCAAATGACCCCCCCCCCCCGCCCATTTTCTCATCCGTTTGTGCCAGACTACTCTCTCAATTGTCCAAACAGATATATTTTTAAAAAAGCCGCGAGTAAGAAAATGAACTTAGGCATATACATGCAAACTCCCACTTCCACTACCAGGGCCGTAGCTAGGGTCATATGTTTGGGGCGGGGGGGGGGGGTGAAGGTCCCAAATTCCGACTGGGTGGATATTTTTTCCAACTGAATGGTGGCGCGTAAATTGCACCATTTTTTATGCGCCCTGCGTTTACATATAGCAGTGGGATCCTTCCTTTGTCACTACATAAAGGTGCCGTCGTGGGGGAGGGGTCTAAGAGGAGGGGTTGAAGCCTCCCCTTTGAGAAATTTTTATTAATTTTGGGTTGCTTAGATGCCAAATGAAGCTATCTTTGGGATATTTTTGTATGGCTAGAAAATGTCCATAATTAAATGAATTCTAATTTTCCAACTGGTTTGATTTCTTTTTCCAAATGAGTGGCTGCCCGTAAATTGCATTTTCGTTTTTATGGGCGTTACGTTTGTGTGATTCAGCGGTGGGGATCCTTCCTTTGTCACTTCATAAAGGTGCATTCCTGGGGGGAGGGGACACCCCCTCCCCTTTGAGAAATTTTTGTTAGGGTAAGGTTGCTTAGATGCAAAATGGTGCTATCTTGGGATACTTTTGGAACTGATCATATGGCTGGAAAATGTCCATAATTTTGTGAAAACTAAGATTTGGTTAGGTGAAAGTAGAAAGTATGTTGTCTAAGAGAAGAATACTTTGTCAACAAACCTCCTGAACCCCCCTCCCCTTTTGACTACTTTGATGCCTTCTATTCTTGCATCTAATGCTAGGGTATACCTGCATAGGCCTCCTGGAAGCTCTGGATCAATTATATAAAATTGGGCAATGACATAATGCTTATTACCTGGCATCTGAATAACAATATAGAGTATGACTCCAAGCACTTTACATCTATCGTATTTTTACTAATTTTGAACGAAAATCCAGACGAACAGCTTCCAGCAATGGGGAATGGGCGGGAGGGAGAGTATAGGTGCAGACAAATGATACTAGACCTCCCAGACAGGTATAGCAAAAGGGGTTTAGGACTAACAAGCGCGTTTTCAGAATGTACACCCAGTTTATGCTATAAAAGTTCACTGGTACGTTGTGCTTATAATGTTCATAAGTGATACAACGTAGACTGTGAGGATTGCGCCGAAATTTGGGGGTATACTTCAATGCCAAAATGAAAAACCTGCAAACAGCCTCAACTAAGGTCGGTGCTTTGATTTGCCGACATGGGGGGAAGGGCCCTGAATGGGGGCCAGCTACTCTAAGTCCCGACAGATGCAATGGGTTGCCGAACTCAAAATGTAAGGTGCTCGAAGCGCGCCAAAAAATTTGGGGTTATATTGAATTTTCATAAAGGAAAGTTGAAAAAGTTTGGGCTTTTATTGAAAAATCTGAACAAAACCAAGAAATTTGTTCAGGTGACTGCATGGTCGTCGTCGGGGATTACATTCTTCATCTTACCCATTAAGGACCTCCTACGAAACTGAAAGATCTTTTTCTTACAGAATATGTTTGCCACGATGGCGAGGCTGAAGAAAGAATCTTCCAAAAGTTAGGAAAAGGAGGAAAGAACCTCGAAACGATGCATTTTCGTGTTTCTCTAGAATCACGCCTACACAGAAGAACAACATTTGTGGAAACGTTGAAATCAAATATGTTTGAAAAGGGGGCGTTACCACTAGATAGAGCTATAGATGAAAGCGCGCGTATCTCGAGACGGAAAATTTTTTGAAGTTATAGAAAGAATCGTTACAGACTCACTTACTGGCTACTGCCTGATAAATAGACGTTTGGAACATTTTCTGAGTATTTCTATGTCTTCACCAATATTACTCTATAAAAAAATTTGCCCAATTTTGTGGGGCTAGGACAAATTTGGGGAGGGGGGCTTAAGCGCCCTAGCTCCCATAGAACTATGTCTGGTATAATTACCTTAATAATGTTCATGAGATTGATTGTAAATCGTGACGCATGCGCGCGAAGCGCGCCCAAATTTTCATTAAATAAGGTTTCCATAATAAAACCTGCATTCAGAATCTGCATCGAGATACTTTCAATTGCCCAACAAACCAACATGCCACTCAAAAAGCCAGTCTTTTACCTGGTAATTTGTAAAAAGCTTTCAACTTCTGCTGTTATGGTTCTCCGAAAGTTGCTATCGGAAGATATTGATAATAAGAACAATACTGAGGTAAGGTTTGAAGCGCGCGGAGCGCTCGAAAATTTTGAAAGTTTGAGAAGAATTTGCGAAAAAGGACAGCTTTGATTTGATTTTACGTGAGGAAAATAACGTTTGGTATTATTCTCACTTGGAAAAATATGTACAAAGTTGACATAGGATCAGTCGGAAAAATGTGCCAGACTGAGCTATCAGAAATTCCAACTGGCATTTCAGATTTTCCGACTATCGTCGCTATGACGAACTTTGGGGGGGGGGGGGTGAGTCACCCCCACACCCCCGGTCGCGACGGCCCTGTCTACTACCCCCCCCCCACTCCCAAACACAAAGCAGCCAGTGTACCTTCAAACAGGCTGAAAATTCTTTAAGTGCAGTAAAGTCGTATCTCCAATCTTGTCACTGTGCCTATGCTATTACCGATGATAAATCTTGAAGGCAGGTCATCCGTGTTCATTAGCCAAGAGATCACGCATAGGCGTAGGAGGAGTGGGGGGCTGGGGGCTGCAGTTCCCCCAACCAAAATTTTTTGTGAAAATTCAAGCAATATGCTTAGAACTTTTCTGTCACCTACTGAAAGAAAAATAATGCAATGATGTAGATAAAGGTAATCAATAGTTAAAAAACTTCCTTGACAACATAGGCGGCGGAAGCGGGGGGACAGGGGGGACACGTCCCCCTTAAATTTTTCATTGGGAACGGACCGCCGTAAAAAATTCATACACGTATAACCATAATTAATGATGTACGAAAATTAAGAACATGAAGGACAGTCCCCCATAGGAACCGAATATTGCCCGTTGACGATTGGACTGAGACATTTGACCTTTTCGGCGTTCCTCATAAACTTTACCATCATCAAAATCCGCGCCGGACGGAACCAACTGAGCTGAGCCGCACGAGTTTGGATTTTTTTTTTTTTCTTCGTAGGATGGAAATGGAAGATTCATGTCAATGGACGAATAAGCTTCTTTGGAAATTGGCCACACCCCTAATTCCAAAATAACAGCTTTCCGACTAATTTTTTGTAATTCTGACGCTGGATTATGAAAGAACAGGTCAAATATCCCTTATCCACGTAACCCTAACCTTTATTCTAACCCTAACCATGATTTTGAAACCAATTTAAAACTTTTTTCAAAAACCGATTTTTCCATCACCATCCTATGAAGAAAACTAGAGAGCGGCACTACTTGTATCGGCCCCAATGTAATATCATGAAAGAACAAGGTCACCGAGACTCTGGCTTTGAGCAAATGAGGAAATAAGTAAATACCCAAAGCTCAACGCCACTGACCTTCAGTCAGAACTTGCAGTCTACCGGAAGAAATGGTCAGAAACTATAGTTTACAAGAATGCATCAGAGCCGTGCGTGAAGCTCCACAAGAAGTAAGAGCACTCAGGGGCGTAGCTAGGATAAAATTTTTAGGGTGGCCTAGGTAAAAAATGGGGGGCCGGCACCGCCGAGGGTCAGGCTTGTCAAGACTATCTAAGCGGAGCGCCACCAAGGCTGTTGGCGCGGAGCGTGCAAGAAAATTTTTGGCTTTAAAAACCCTCCAGATGGCCGGAAACGGCACTTCCCACGTGTTTTAAGCTGCGTGTACCCAGCCTTGAAATTCGAATCTCATGTCTGCCATTACTCAAGTAATGGGAAAAAAATCAATCCATGAAAACTGGTAATACACAAGGCCGCACATACACTTTTTTGCTAGGGGGCAAAAAGTGGGCATTACTGATCTGTGGCCTGGGGGAGGGGACTAAAGGGAACGGGTGTCTCCCTCCCCCTTGGTGAAAATTTGTAATTTCAGGAGGACGTATAGATAGCAAATGGTGCATTTGAGGGATTTCAGCTTTAAAAGAAAACGAAAAGAGTTGTGACTAAGTGCGACAAAACTCATTTTTGAGAGCGTGGTGGATATGATGTGAAGCATGACCTCAGCCATTGAACTCCGTTGTGGGGTAGGGTTTAAAGGAGCTGAGTAGTCGCCAAAGTAGAATAAATTCTCGGACCCGCCGACTTCGTTACGTCACATCCGGTTATGCTTCTTGGTTTATCGATTCGATCCGATACCGGTACTTATCAAAGCCATGCATGCAGTGTGTCTGGTGTAACAGCTAGTACACTTGTTACTGTCGTTAACAGTACTAACGTTAGCCTAACTTAGGCTCGCGTTAGGGCCTAGGTCTACCACGCAAAAATGAAACACATTGATCGAAAAAACAGTTTCAATACCTGCAAAATCCACAATGTTCTTCATAAATCTCCTGCAGATGATGCGCGAAATAGGCGTGTGCCTTGGCACTAGTAACGCTGATATACTACATACGTACGTACGTTGTGAGTTGTGTGTACTACATGCCTGGTTAGATGCATTGATCAGAACCAATACAAGTGGAAACGATTCAAAATTGCCGGTGCCAGAAGAAAAAGTAACGAACTAGAAATTCAAAAAACAAATTGTAAAATATCTTGCAAGTGTAAAATCAAATAACCAAGAAATAGTACAAGAACCTTATGGCAAAATTACTTCGCAAGATTATTTTAAATGAGAATATAAATCGCATTAGGATTAATATTTTTAAAATTAGCCCCGCACAGAGGGCAATCATCTCGTTTGGTATGTTGTATTTAATTTGGAAGTACGCCACTATTCAGCTCCTTTAAGGGAGGGGAGGGAGTGTTATTGGTTATAAAACGTTTTTATGACTAAACTGGCACGGTTTAAAACGTTTTTAAGCCATTGATGATTGAAGCTAACCTGTAACAACAACATTGTAGCTATGCATGATCGAGCGTAGAGCCAGAATTTTAGAAAAGTAGGCTAGAAATACATCCTAATAGAGCTGTAAATGATGGATGATATGTACAGATATAGTCATGAAAATATTGATCTCCCTATTTGAAGTTGTTTAAGTTCTGTCATTACGATCACAGCTATTTCTTATATTTTTACTGCGTTTTCTGTGTAATTCTCAAAGTTGGAAACGGTGCACTTTGAAAATTGCTGGGGGTAATTACCCGCCCCCCCCCCCGTTGTGTACGGCCATGGCTATCATATTGAGCAGAGATAATACAAGAATCATACTGAATTATGCATCCTTTTTCATTTATTCTGCCTGCAATTCTCCCATATTCACCTTCTAGTATATGTCTGCTACATTCCCAGCAGAAAATTCCAGTCTACCTGTTACTGATTTGTCAGGTTTTGTTGGGTTTTGTCGAGTTTTAATGGGTTTTAACTGGTTTTGTCAGGTACCTGACACCAATTACCTGTTAGTTGACTGGAAGTTTCTCGTGGTTGACAGGTTTTGTCAGGTACCTGTTAAAACCCGACACCAATTACCTGTTACTGACTGGAATTTTCAGCAGGGTTTGTCCAACGCCCTATTCATAGGCTACATGTCCACTACTCGATTACATATCCCCTAGATCATACCATTTGTCTCCAACGTCTGAACGTAGGGTTACCATATTTATTTTCTAGCAAGGAGGACATAGATCACTGTCCTGATGTAGAGGTCTAAGGGTGTCCGGCCCCTTCCCTTTGGAAATTTTTCCGGTTTTCAATGGTGTCTAGATCATTGGTCTAGATGCAAAATGGTGCTGTATTTGTTTCACGGACTCAAGTTATCGGTATATTACTTGGTCAGACCTATAATACCACCAGTAAATCTTTCAAACTATTTAACCCGCAAAGCAGAAGTAGGGATCATGTGGGAAACACATGAAATCCGGACCTTATTGGCAATTTTACAAATCCGTCCGGACCGTGACGCCATTGCGAACTACTAAAAAGAGGACTTGTCGAAACAATAGTTCTACAGTGCACTTGTCATGGGCAAGTAGAGAGACACGACATACTTGTTAAGGATAGAAGAATTATTCGAACGCAGCACCTTAACGTACGGCATATTTTGTGTATGATACCGTATAGGAATGGCCGTGTAAGAATTAGTCTGCGGAGCAGACTCTGTACCAGCCTTACAGAAGATGGCGCTCTCTCAGAAATCATAATACACCCCTGTATATATTGTATTGTATCAAACTCCGTCTGATTAGGATTAAGAACTGCACTTGTAGCCGATAAAACTCAGCAATAGCCTGCTTACAGCAGGCTATGTAAGAATGGTCTTCAGTGTATGGTTGCCATGTTTTCAGTAAATCAACCAGCCATCCGAAAGGCAGAAAGGGTCTAAACCTGATAATTTCACATCCGAATTAGTCGTTGGGACGTTCGTTTCATCGTCCAAGTAAATTATATGGGAATTAAACGACAGTGCAGATTATATACCTAATTTATTGAAAGTAGGCATTTTAAAGTTATAAGTTGATTTCATACGTGCACAAATGTGTTTTTCACACATACTTTTTCTTAATTCTTACACATTTTATTTATTTATTTATTTATTTATTTATTTTTTGAAGGAAATACTTCAAAGTTTATTTCCGTTCAATCATTTATTTTTTCGTAATTCTTACACATTTTATTAGGACACAAACAATCTGGGGGGCCTAGGCCCTTCAGCCCCCCCCCCCCCCCCGTAGCTACGCCGCTGAGAGCACTCCTAACAAACGTCTGTAATTACGCTACTGTTGTTCCGCCCTGTTTAATCTGCTGAACGTGAAACTGGTCATTCAGCACACTTCGAAGACTGAAAACATGGTTACGTATCTACCATGACACATGTGCGACTTAATGCAGTAGCACTTGCTCATGTTCATGAGTCCACTCTAGATCAACTAGGTACTCATGAGTTGTGCGCTAAGTTCGTCAACAAAAAGGAAACACGAGTCAGTTTCTTTGGCAAATACAAGCAATGACTCTAATCCTCATGCCTTTCTACTGACTCCAAAATGACTTAAAGCAATAATATGGTCCTGGGTAGGAGAGTTAGAGAGTAAATACTTTCCAAGTTTTATCAGTTTGAACAGGTCTGAATGGTCTATATCACGGGCCTGTCAACTCTCACACATTCAGCGGCGCTATCCCATGCTCTTACGATGAAACAACAGTTTCTCAAGTTTCTCACGTAATTTCTCAATATGGTGTAAAAATTCCACTCATAACGCAAACGATGTGTCGGGTGTCGGTAAAACGCCAGGTATGACTGTCACGGAGGACGCAAAATTATTTAGGTTCACCCCACGTGATTCTTGCATTAGCTTTGTAAGGAGTATATAGCAATTGTATCAAGGAAGCATTGGCCACGCTTGGCTGGGAGCCAAAGTTTGGAAGGTACTTTGCCTATCAAAGAAACTAAGCTTGTCAATAATGTTTGGGCATAGGAAAGGAATTAGATTTGTATATCTAGGACTGGGGGTTAAAAAAAAAGCGTAAGAGAAAAACAGGTGGAAATAAGGTGTGTGATAAAAAGCGTTCTGGACATAGTAAGGATGGGTAGATTGCATTGTCTGCGACAGGGAGTGAAAAAACGACCGATTCTGTTGAAGAGAGGAGGGGAGTTTCTCCGCTGCTATAGAGAGCAGTGAGTCTTCGAAAACTTTGCTAAAGAGAGCAAGTTTATCATTCTTGCTAAAGAGAGCAAGCTATTTTTTCTCGACTAAAGAGAGTCGTCCATCGTTAAACTGTATCACGATTATCGTTACTGATCTCAATTCTGGGAAAACCAATTCAAGAAAGGTCTTGAGTTGTAAGTATATTTTATCTTTATTTTTGTTTTGTAGACCTCCTCTGGGTCTGAAATATGCAGCCAAAGAATTGGACGGTGTGAGCTGATGGTTTTTAATTGTATAGTTTGTCTGAAGTTTGAAGAAGTTGATTTAGTGTAGCCGTTATAGTAGTGACCCCAGCCCTAACTCTTGGGAATTACAGGCTAGAGAGAATGGTGTATTAATAACTTATAATCCATTTCATAGTAAGTTCGTTAATTTCAAGTATATTTGCGGCTACTAACAAAGAGATAGATTGTACCACCTAAGAAATGATATTATTCAGTTCAAATTCAGATATTGTATTCAAAGTTTAAGGGAGGAAATTTGTTGTATAAAAAAAAATGTAAATGTGGGTGAAGAAGGCATTTTATTGGAAAATGAGTCAATTTGTCTATCTTTTAAGGAGTAAGGTTAACAGAAATTGGAAATGCGAGTTATTTAAATGAAGATGATCATCGATTTTATCTATATTGTGTGTGCATAATGTGTTTGTAGGAGGATATTGAAATGTATTAATTTGTTTTGTTTTATAGGGTTTTTTTTTATGGGTTTATGGTACCCGAATAAACCATTGGGAGCAACCTTACAGAACTGTCGTTAATTTTTGACCGTCATTGTGAGTCTCCATATACCCCACTCGTGACAATGACGCTACCTGAGTTCCTTCTCCAACTGGTCATAGTCTGCAGTAAGCCAGTGGCGTAGCTAGAACAGGGCCCACAAGGCCTCCGAAGGCCTCTGTCGGAAATTTCTAGTCTCTGTCGGAAATTTTTACCACCTTGATTAAAAATTCTTACAACGGAAATAAGTAGCTAAAATTATATTCTTAGGGGTTTACTTACAACACTTCTTATGTTTTTAAGCAGAATTACACATCGAAATGTTTACTGACAAGGCCTGGAAGTGTCATTCAAGGCAATCTCGGAGATATTTTAATCTAATTTTTTCCGCGCGCTACATGCCAGATGATGGTGCGCTACGCTTAGATAGTACATCATTACTTCAAGATAATAATCTGTCGGAAATTTTTTGCTTTTGCCCCCCCCCCCCCACACACACACACACACACAAAAAAAATATCTAGCTACGCCACTGCAGGAAGCTGACAGTGTAGTACATTGCTAATAAATAGTAACGTAACCACAGTCCCAGGAACGAATTATTCCCTCATTTATAATAATTTTCATTGGGTTTCAGTTTGCTCCACCTCCATTATCAGGATATTTTTATATTCGATTTTAGGCTGTCAGCATGCAATACATATACCAATTTTTCGTAGGCCTGTTTATAATGTGAACAAAATGTCTCCTTAAACATTTCCAGGAATATGAAACATCTGAAAACTGGCAATTCTGGGTATGCAGTAATGACGCACGGAAAGTGCCATTTCCTGCAATCTACAGGTATTTTTGGCAAAAAATCCCCCCCCCCCGGCGGGACGTCCCCCGCGAACCGATGGTCGCGCTGCGCGTCAGTACTCTCCCAGCGAATCTCACTCTCACCAGTCTCCCAGAGAATCTCACTCTCACCAAGTCACTAAAAGTTGACAGCCCTGTATAATACCATAGGAAAAGCTTTGTATGTCTTTCACTAATTCCATTTCTCATAAGAATAAATAAAAATAATCCCACCTTGGTATTAATTTTTTATGGGTACCCATCCTGGGGCTCAGTGGTGAGGCAATAGGCGAAAAAATAATATAACCTAAATTCTCGAAAACTATTTCACTTCCAAAGATGACAAAGTGACACAGATCGCATGTATAAGGACACTCAATACACCCCTCCCATACACCTTGGACGGTGACCACATAATTTCCGGCATTTTTGAAATACTTAGATTTTGGTTCGCTCGTCCCCCCCCCCCCCCAGTTCAGTTCAGTTCAGTTTATTCTCTGCATCTCCCCAATATGGGGTATAAGAGACTAGTAAAATTATATAACATTCAAAGAGTACAAAATAATTACTTAGAATGAAAAAGAGAAAAAGGAAAAGAAAAAAGCATGGCAAATATACTGACACAACACTGACAGTAATCTGAATGAAAAAAAATAATATAAATAATAGCGAAAATAAAACAGTGACATCCAGTAACAAACAACAATCGGGGATTAAAGCTAACTATTTAAATCGTCGAAGGATTTCTCCACTGAATAAACTGATCTTTAGTAAAGTCTTTCTATTACTTGTCTTAAATAAATCTTCCATTTTCAGGGTATTTGGGTTTTTACAAAAATAAGGGGGTATATAATTTTTTCTTTCTTGAGAGAACGCTTTACATTCGAACACATAATGGAACTCGTCTCCTAACTTTTCCTGATTACAAATGGTGCATATTCTGTCATGAAAAACAATATTCCTGTACCTCCCAGTAACAGTGGGTATTTTGCTATTGTTACAACGTAGTCTACAAAAACTTAGCCTATTTCGAAACGGGAGATTAACCAAATACTTTTCAAATGTTAGATTCTTTTTAAAAATACGGTAAATTTTACAAATATTAATGCTTCCGCCGCCGCTGATTGGCAATTAAAATAAAGTAGTTCTGATTTGAATTGCACCAGCACCTGTATATTCGGTATTAATTCACCAGTGTCTTTTTTAATGGTTAAACGTATACTATGATTATCAGTGGTGTATTTAAGGGGCCATTGGTCTATGCCCCACCCTATAACTAATGGCGATTTTTTTTCTACCTAAAATACGTAAATGTTTAGCGACAAATTTTACTTCAAAGGATATGTGGCACTAGATTGCATGTGAGGACACCTAATTTTTCAAAAATTTTCAAAGAGGAGGGGGTATAAATGCCATTTTTTTAATACCTAAAATACGTAAACGTTTTAACACAAATTTTACTTTCAAAGGGAGTATACTATGTGCCACCAGATTGCATGTAAGGATATGTCAAAATTTTTCAAAGGGGAGGGGAGAGCCCCTCCCCTTAAACCCTGGGCCGGCGATGATCACACAACATAATTCCTGCCCTCACCCCCATGACAGAAATCTTGGCTACGCCACTTATTATTTTAACGACTTCCGCCAAAATTAAAACCAATACGGAAGGAAGTAACATGGCAAATTAGGCTATGAATTGGCATACCGTGTGATAACCGATGCATGTCCATATGATATGCACATTAAAATGTCTAAAGCGCGTGTTTTTGTTACATTTTTTCGGGCAAGTCGTTACAGCCCCCCCCCCCCCCAATCAACTTGGACTCCTACGCCTATGAGAACACGGACAAGGAACACATTAACCTGAGGCTGTGGCACGGAATCCGTGTCAAATAGCCAAGAGAAGATCTTGCGGGCATGGAATCCGTGTCAATAACGCCCAACCATCCATCATCCAGTTATTGGATACCAATGGCACAGGCAATTCTAACCTTATTTGAGTGCACATGATTATGCACCTGTATGTGCACCATAGAAATTAAATTACAGTATGTGATGTGCAGTAAAGAGCATGTATTGGCGTAGTCCGCAGTGTACGTACGTGAGAACTAGGCCTAGGTACCCGGCCCTAGGCTATAGTATTGGCGTATATCAGCCCGGTTGGCGTATACACTTAGACATATAGTGTAAAATACATATTATCACTCGCCGAACGCCTGTTTTTGACGTCATGTATGATCGGTTGTCGGTTTACAACGAAACTGCCCTCCAGCTTCAATAATTTGGATAGCAAAAGGTGTGAAAAATACGTAAAATGATAGTTGTATTGTAAGCTGTTTTGATTTGCTGGTTAAATCAGACACATTATCTTACATGAGAGAAAAAGACCAACTTGGTCTTTTCGTGAAACTAATCCTTGTACAAAAACTAGTCCTATGTAGGTATTGTCGGCACGGCTCGAAAAAAAAAGGTAGAGCATATTATAAGCTAGGGGTGTGCGGGGAGGGGGTATGTATTAATCAGAATGCAAATTAAGTTTAAACGTGTTAATACTGGTTGCACTGACATGCTCTTCTGGTAATGTCCCACTCCTTTTTAATTCTACTTTAGGGAAAAAGGAGTAGGCCTACAGTAGGCTACTTACAGTCGTAGACATTAGTACGACACGCAGGTTGATGGAAGTTTTGCGTGCAAGTTCGCCGAAGACCTCGCCATGTCACTGGTTTTAGGAAGTGTTCTGTAGGTATGTCGACTAGGTTTTGATTGATTTTATAATGTAGGATTAATCTAGAGGCAGATCTCCTGTTTTGCATAGTCCTTGAACAGGACTGTGTACTACGTTAACGGTGAACCTACTCCGTACCACGGTCCTTGTCCTGCCTACACAAAATTTCCGGTCATTAGCCGGTCTGCCAGCAGACCAGCATTCCTCACAGCTTCAAATATTCACCTATGATTACCATACTTTCTATGAACGTTCTTAGTCATTGCATCTATGCTTCTTGACCAGTTTCTCTTGGAATAGAGGGGAGCAAGAAGGTGAAATTTGAAGGTAAAAACTGACCTTAACACTAAGTCAGTTACAAGCTTTTAGAGTGTCGGTGCAGTCACATGACTGACTTCCCTGTAAAAGTTGTAACCAGGGTAGTATGCAAATGGATATAGTATGTCGTATACAGCGGCAGCGCCAGGAATTTTTAGTTGGGGAGGCTAAGGTGGGGCTGAGCAAATTTTTGGGGTGGCTCATAGCAGTGGCGTGTGCAGGATTTCGAAGGTGGGGGGGGGGGCACAACCTGTGATGATTCCCCCTACTGGCGCTTATTTTGATGACCTTTTTTTATTTTTTTGCTTTTGTGCACTGCAATTCTTGGCGACCGACCCACGTCGGCATACTTGTGCTATCCGAATTTTCGAGGACCTTTTTTTTTGCCTTTTTTCCAAAACAAAAGAAATCGAGGGTCCCTCTCCCCGACGACACCCATTTTTCTGCCCCACGGGGGCTGGTGTGTGGTTAAGGTTTGAATGCTCAGTGTGTCTGGTGTGTCTCTTCAAACTTTTTCTCTTCCTCGGACCCGTAAATCCCCCGACTGACTTCGGAGGTGGGGGGCCTGTGCCGGCCCCCCTTTAAACACGCTACTGGCTTATAGTACTATAATTTCCGCGTTAGCGGCAATCCGAAAGGCACAAATTGTGCCAGAAAAGTTCACTGATACTTTTAATCTTCATTAGTGATATAGAGCTGACTGTAAGGAATGCGCGCGAAGCGCGCCGAAATTTGGTCGTATACAGTATTTCATTGCCCAAAAGAAAAGCCACATGCACTGCAGACTCAGGGAGTAGTGCTTGGATTTGTCGACATGGGGGCCAAGCGGAGGGGAGGGGCTTAATGGTAGGGCTAGCGCTGATGGCTGACAAATTTTTAGGGCCATTAAAAATTTACTTAATAAAATTGTTTTAATGAGTGTTTTAAATTTTCAATTTGCTCATTTCAGTTGGGGGGGCTAATGGGGGGGCTGACCACTTTTTTGGGGAGGCTAAACCCCCCAAGCCCCCCCTTGGCGCCGCCGCTGGTTGTATAGATGCACATTTTTCGACTTTGGAGAAAATATTTGTATATTAGAAATGGATCTTCACCTCAAACCGGTAGATATTGACTTCAAAATCTGAAATCAAGAAAATGTAACAAAATTTAAGGAAATCCTGCAAATAATTTTAGGAAATTGGACATCAAAATGTGGAAGCGCTGCCATGGGCAAATTCTGACAATATGGCTGCCGTTTTTTGACGAACGTCGAAGCGAGTTTTGGCCTTAGAACACACCTGTGAGCTGTGTGAATGCATATTTTTCTACAATATAATGGTAATAAACTGAGTTGCATGGTTTTAGAATCGAAGAAATGACAATTAGTGTAGGAACGATCAATTTCTTATAAATTTTCCTCTCAAACCTTAACTGCGGGGTTTTTTGTGTAGGCAGGACAAGGACTCTAGTGCGGAGTAAAACAAAGTGTACGTAGCATAGAGTCCTGTTCAAGGACTAGTTTTGCAAGGTCGTCCAGTTAAGATCATGGAGGAGCTTTCATGGTGACCGTTCCTTCTGTTGTACAATAATTGTGTTTGACGAACCTTGCGGCATTACGTTGCACCCTTTCCAACTGGCTACATGCAGTGCTTTTTAGTGTATGGGTCCCAAGCAGGTGTAGCATACTCTAAATGAGGTCTGACCAAGCAGGTATAGGCAGCAGCTTTGAGCTGCTCAGGGCAGTTGGATACTGTAGATTCCTTTTTATGAGGCGGAGTACCCTACTCGTTTTAGTGATTGCATGAGTAACATGTGTATCCCACTTCATGTTGCCTTGAAGATGGATACTAAGGTAAGGATGAGAGAGAACTGTTTGAAAGATATCATTGCCCAGCTTATAACTGTGTGGAATAGTGGATCTACCTGTAGATATATGCATGTGACATAACACTTGCTAGAATTAAAGCACATTTGCCACTTGCTTTGCCAAGCATTTAAGAGGTCAAGATCTTTCTGTAGATCCTCAGAATCCTTGGTACTTGAGACAGTATTGTACAAGAGGCAGTCTTCCGCAATTAATCGCACAGTTGATTTTAAGTTTAAAGGCAGTAGGCAGTCACCCCAAACAGAGTGAGTGTATCCTGTCACTCTCGTTCATGAATGGCCTATTTTGATCATGTGACAATATTTTTGTTAGTGAATTGTGGAATTCAAGGAGAATTTCGCCTTGCTTTACCTATTGTTTGTAATAGTTATGTTCAAAACGTCTTCAGAGGTGCTTGTAATGCAATAAGAGGAGATTTGCAAGAGTTTGCTGATTTTTCAAAGAAAATTTTGGGGCGACTGCCTATTGCCTTTAAGAAGATCATTTAGCTACAGAAGAAATAGGAGGGGTCCAAAAACTGTGCCCTGAGGTACATTAGAGTCCACAGGGACATAAGAAGAAGACTTGCCCTCAGGAACGACCTTCTGTTCTCTCCCAGAGAGAAAAGCATTTATCCAGCAAACAAGTTCTTTGTTTATACCATAATAGTATAATTTGTTGAAAAGTCTATGGTGGGGGACAGTATCAAATGCTTTGCTAAAGTCAAGGATGACAACATCCAAGTACTTAAAAAAATGGAGGAAATTATGTGGTCATCATCCTAGGAGGGGTGTATGGGAGGGGTGTATTTAGTGTCCTTATACATGCAATCTGATGTTAAATTAGTTATCTTTGGAAGTGAAATAGGTTTCAAGAATTTATATTATGTTAATTTTGTTCACCTGTTGCCTCACCCACCCCCGCTACACCACTGAGCCCTAGAAAGGGTAACCATAAAAGATTAATACCATGGTGGGATTATTTTTCTTTTGTTATAGTATTATACAGGGCTGTCAACTTTTAGTGACTTGGTGAGAGTGAGATTCCCTGGGAGACTAGTGACTGGTGAGAGTGAGATTTGCTGGGAGACTACTGACACGAGCTCGACGATCGGATCGCGCAGAGCGACTTCTTGCCAAAAATATTCCTAGATTGCAGGAAATGGCACTTCCGGCCCGTGCCTCATTACTGCATGCCCAGAATTGCCAGTTTTCAGATGTTTCATAGTCCTGGAAATTTTTAAGGAGACATTTTGTTTAAATTATAAACAGGCCTAGGAAAAATTGGTATGTATTGCTGACAGCCTAATCGAATATAAATATATATATATATTTATATATAAATTCCCCCCCCCCCCCCACTTCTGCCACCTATGTACACAGGTCTCATACTAAAATAGTAGTGGTGCAAAATATGAAGCAAATGTTTATAAATTGCCACAGCTATTGTGATTGCACCTTTACCTAAAAGTGGACAATCAGTGGACAACAAAAACATTTTTCAGAAAAAAGTACACAATACACACATAAATCTTGTGTTAGAAAGTAGCATGCCAGACTGAAAAGTTTTCACTTTGCACGGGCAGGTGTCCTGTGCTTTTGTGCAGCAAAATCTCAGTTCATAAATCTGCACAGTTAAGGTTCATTAAATATTTTTAATGTACCTACAGCAGAGCTCGAAATAACGGGGGCCTGTGGGCCCGATGCTCCTAGAAATTCGCTCGGGCCCGTAGCTTCTACAGGGAAAGGGGCCTGGTTGGCTCCTAAATATTTCAAGTCTAATTGCACAGTCTGCACGTGAACCTCTCTATTCACAACTCAACGATCTTATATCTCGCACAGCCTGTGTATTCCTGTACTTGTACAGTCACTGAAAACCTGCGAAAACACATTATTTTTGAAATCAGTTCACATCACTCATCAACAGTCTGCTTTGTCACAACACAGAAGATCACTCACGTAGACAAAAACCGATATCAGTCATGAGTAATATAGGCATCACAAGATCAACTGACGAAGACAGTTGGCGGGAATTGAACAGTGCCCTTCATTTTATGGGCAATAACTTCTGGAGTTACGAGGAAATTTTGAAAATGTGGCATTAGCCCAGGGCTTGAAATGAAGGGCACGGCCAAAATGAAGGAAATGGCCGTCGGTCTATGTTATTTCAATGGACATTTACTGAGGGGCATCACGTCCATCAGAAAGGGCCAGACGGCCATGACCATTGGTGCCGTCAGGTTATTTCGAGTCCTGCTAGCCTACATGCAACATGGTCTAAGAGGGTGTGGACAGATTGGTTTCAGGCTAGTTTCAACCTCAACTTGCCTTAACTATACCCATACTACACGTTTTCAAGCACGTAAAAAGCACCCATACACTTTATCAGTCCTTTTTTATTTGAAAGTTTTGGGCCCCTTGATTTCTCATTTGGCCCCTAGATTCCATGGGATAGGGGCCCGGCAGGCCCACAAAGGTTGAAGGCTTATTTCGACCCCTGTACAGTACTTTACAGGATGAAGTTAAGGGTTGGGTACCGTGCTAAATACTAATAAGTCTGTAGATACATGTACTATAGATTGGACAAATTTTGAGATTTTGGGTGTATTCCCTGCACAGCAGTAGCCACAATACTCCATGTTTGTGGTCAGTTGTGATTTCTGGCAATGTTTTGCATGGCCACTTACCACACTGCACAGCTAGCTGTGTGGGCTAGATCTTGCATGTGCCTTGCAAACTTAATTCCTAGCTGATGCAAACTTCATTAAACTCTTAAATCACATTGCTTATTGAGCTTGGACTCCAACACTTCTTCTAGCACAGCTCATGCATGGTGAATTGATTATATTCAATACAAACTGTTCAGGGGCAAGATTAGGCTAATGGCTGCCAGGAAGTTGAGTTGTACAGTTTACTTGCATCAGTTAGCTATGGTTGCATCTCTCCAACTCATGGCCAATGAAGTTAAATGCTTTCTTTTGTGCTTTCTCAATTATGAATATTGTCATTCAGTGTTCACAAATGTGTTTGCTTTTTAGGTCTACGATCAGATATTAAATGCCGAGGAGGAAAGGAGTTTGTACTTTGTACACCATTTGTCTGCAAAATGTGGCTCAAAATCTTCGCTACTGGACAGAGCACTATGATACACACATTCTTCGAAATAGTCAGGCTGAAGGAAGAAATATCTTGTTCGTGATAGGACCCTTCAGTGATCTCTGTGAGTAAAAATTGACTTGTCTGATATTCTTTGTTTTAGTCTGTTCTTATAATACACCAACCGAGAGCCAATGAATCCAGATGCCAGAGTATAATCAATAAGGAGGGTTGTGCCCATAACACTTTGAAAGTAACTAGTTATATACAGCTATTTCCATAAAATTGTAACTTGTTACAGTTAATTTTTACAAGGTTGAAAAAATAACTAGTTACAATAACCTTTGCCTGAGAAGTAACTAGTTACCATTCAAAAGTAACTAGGTACTTTAACTTGAAGATAGGGTTACCTCGTCCAAGATTGAGGGAGGTGATAAGGGGGTCTGGGGTGGTGATAACATATACTGTAGGGATGGGACATGGAAGTACTGTCAAATTCTTCTTTGTACAAGATAGTAACTTAGCTGTTGATACACACAACAGGTGTCAATTATGATTCCACCTGAACGGCCTGATCTTTGGTATGGATACTGTGGGCACACACTCTAAGTGCCTAAATTGCAGCAACAAACAAGAATATGTAGGAATTTATTATGACTATTTGTTAGAAACAAGTTTGATGCCAATCAAAAGTATTTCAGTTATGGTAATAATACTTTGAATGAGGAATCTTTACAATCCAATCACATAACTAAGAGAGACTGACAGATTTAACAGATTCATACATGAGTATGATAGCAAGATGATCTACAATTTTAACCCATAAAAATTTAAATCATCAAGGTCTGAAGTTGGGTGTTTCCTAAGTACAAAACTCAGGTTCCACCCTATCCTAATCTGCAATATACAAATGTCAGGGGTAATATACACATGATGGTCAAGCTCCACAGTTGGCTCTGAGGTCAAAATAGTTTGAAACTCGAAGAAGGACTTTTTCTTCCTGAGGCCTGAATAACGGTCTTACAATTAATTTTATTACAATACATTTCAAGCCATTTGGCCATCTCAGTATTCTGCTGTTTCCTTTCGGCTGTACTAACTGTTTTTTAGTGTAATAATTTATTGACATTTCAAAAAAAAAAAGAAAAAAGAATGAAAGATCTGAAATTTATAATTCTTATTCATCAATTAAGAATGTCATCCAGGATATATGAATAGATGCACTGTGATTGAGGCATGTCTGGTACCATTTTATAAACAAGACTGTAATGCCGGAGCTCTTGCTCTAGTGCGTCACTCTGAAGTGACACAGAATGTTAGGTTCCATAATCAGAATTAGCCCAGAATGGACTGCAACTGGAAGTGGATGCAGTGCAAATTCTATCAGAGTCTTCAAAATGAAAATCCCTGCGATATTAAGTAAAGATCCAGTTTTATTGGTGCAAAATGGAAAACATGAAAGACCACGTACAGTCTACTGATAACAAAGTGGGTAGGGGGGGACTTTGTAAACTTGACTCCTTGCAATGACCATACGTATTAATAATGAAACAGGTGCATGTTAGACAGTATAAACTGCATAAAAACCATGCATATTCTATAAATGGTCAAATGGGCAAGTGTTGAAATTAGAGCCATTAGAAATGGATCTGGCTGTGACTCAAGGGGGAGGTACTGTACTCGAAGCCCGGAATTGGGCAACTGAAATCGGAATTTGCTTGGACTCCTATTAGACAGTGGAGTTTTGGTACAGTCCTCAAGTCACTAGAGGTGATGATAAAAACAAATTAATTTAGTGTGGCTCTTTTTTCTCTAAGTTAAACAGTTTCTCATGTGTAACATACCCTTTACTTTGGCCATTGAAGGTCTGGAAAAGCTTGAAAAAATCAGTTAAGTCACTGATGCAGTGAAAAAATTACTGAAGGATCATTGAGTATTTTGCAACGAATTTCACAATATATAATTCACCTCATGAATATATAATTATTATAGAGAAGGCAAAGAGATGGCTGAGAAGGCAAAGAGGTTCTTTGTAATTATCTCTGTTTGGTCATTCAAATTCAGTCTTATTATGCATACTAATCTAGTATGGTAATGCATGTATTAGTTCTTTTAGTAATAGCAGTTATTGTAGATGTTGCTTGTTCATTAGAACCACCCCATTACCAGTAACTCTATTAATGATGTTGTGTCATATTTAGGTCAGATCTTGTTTTTGTTTTTTTCAGTCACTCCCCTTGCTAATGACTTACTGGACCAATTAATTTGCAGTAAGAGGCTTACCCTTTCTGCTTTACAGCTTCTTGTGTTCGGTGGCACCATCACCAGACTTGATTTAGGAGGATGCTCAAAACTTGTGAATGACTCTCTGATTAAGTCTGTAGCTCGAAACTGTACAGTAAGTGTCATTTAACTCTAACTGTGGTCTTTTATTGAAGTGAACAGTGATATAAAGCTGGGAAGGGGGGGGGGCCAACAGTTGCAAAGGTTTTGGGTGAAAGAGAGTACATGCTCACAACTGGCTTTCACACTTCCTCTTTGCATCCTCCCCCCACCCCCTTGTCCCCCTCCTATCCCCTCTTTCACATTGGATCCATTGATAAACAGATCCATTCAGTATTTTTCCATTTACCATTTCTTTGATAGTGCTTCAGTAGACATGCTTGGTTTTGGTTTTGAAGCAGACTTCCATAGGTATGGGTCATTTATTAACCAGCCCTTACTGTACTTTGATTAAAAGAAGTATCACATTGTTTTAGTAACGCGGTATAAGGCACTTATAGTTGGAAGGTTTGAATGTGGTATCATACTTTGTGTGACAACAGTTAAAATAACAGACTATCCAGATACATAGCAAAAGATTAAGAAAACTGCCTGTATCACTTACCTTAGTAGTTTAGTCTTTGATTTTTTTTCTCTTGTGAAGTCAATCAAGATTAAACATGAAAAAGAAGATGAGTTGAAGTACACACCATTTTCAACCTTGACTTTTATCTTTTGTAGAAATGTACTTTCTGATTTTATTACCATTAGGGTCTCAATATCCTCAAATCCATAAGAAAGATGGTGGTGCTGAATAGAGTATTGTATCTTTGTCTTATCAAATATTGCTAGCATGTGGATTAACTGTTTCATAAATTCTTTCTTTGATAGCGTCTAAAACACCTCAACCTGAGCAATTGCAAAAGGCTCTCATCAGATGCATTTGTCACTTTGTCAACAAGACTACCTCTGGCAGTTTATTTGAATTTTTCGTCAACTTCTATCACTGCAAAAGCTCTGCGTAATTTCCTTGAATACTCAGTAAATGTATCGGAACTGGTACTTAAATATTGTAAGATAGGTGACAAAGATGTGAAAGTTCTCTGCAGCAGCTTTGATCAGAGTAAACTCAGCAGAATGAGATCAATTGACCTTTCGGACACAAGGGTCACAGAGAATGGTTTGGTTACTCTCCTCTGTTTTTTTCCCAGTATTGTCCACCTCCATCATCATTTGCTGCTAGATGCAATATTAAAAGTATGCAATTCGGATGCTATGACTGCCCCACCCATTTGTTTACAGTCCTTGTCTTGTCTGTATGTTGAACTTAGTGAAAGAGACATAGTTGACTTGGTTACAAATTTTCCTAACCTTTCCAAATTAGAATTAAAACTGACAAGCATGTTTTCATCCTTAGCTAGTTCAACATTTTCTCATTGTGATCGATTGGAAGAGTTGATTTTGGTCGGTGACCATTGGAATGGAAATCCTACAAAGTATTCAACAAGTGTTAGGCCATTGCTGGAAACCTGTGGGAAGAACTTGTTGTCATTAACACTGCAAGATTTCAGAGAAGTTGACCTTTTGGAAGCAGTCAGTTTATGTCCAAAGTTGAGGAAGCTCTCAGCTCTTTTGAATGCAGACCTCTCTAGCTTCTGCAGTGGGAGAAATCATGTGATAGGACAATGCCCTATGCTCTCAGAAATTTGTATTTGGAGCAAACTGGGAGATTCATCACTATCTTCATCGACCCTAGAATGTGTTCTGTCATCAGCTGTAAATATTCAAAAGATAACGCTCTTTCAAATAGACTGTTTTACAGGTTCAGTAATCAAGAACATTCTCCGTGCAAATCCTTTACAGAGATTGAAAAATTTGCATTTGCGAGACTGTAATCACATAAGTGGAAAAGATTTGTCAGTTTTGATTCTTGATGAGGGCAATTCACTTGAAAGTGTCAGCTTAATGCACAATTGGCTGATCAATCGTTCTGATTATGAAGGTTGGAAGAGGGCAATAGAGAAAATGAATTTTCATGTATGTATAGAATGGAAGTGAATATAAATGGATTTTATTGAAACTTAGTGGTACCCCTCCAGTGGGAAAAAGCTAGGTGCTTTTAAATAACTGGTGATTACTTCTTAAGTTTTCATATAAAATATGATTGTATTATTTTTGATATGAATAGTTCAAAGCAAGTTACAAATTGATATCATATTTTATCATATATTGAAAACCATGTGCACATAGTGAACTCCAAAATTTCCTCAAAAGTGTCAAGTTTCCTACAATTCAGATTTCAAATCTTGTTATTCAGTCCTTCTTGCAGGGAGCTAGAGGTACCTCACTGGTACATATAGAACGTGTTCACAGTTGAAGAAAACTGTTAAATCGTTAAGATGAGTTATGGAAATTATGTCTGCACCATTGCTTCTGCATTTGTAATTTCGTGGGCTAGTGGAGACCTGTTTCCAAAATACAGCATACGGTTTTACAATGTTGTAACGAGTCATGACTCGAGTCACTAATTTTCAGAAGGGAAATGACTCGAACAATTGTATCATAATAATCCTCAAAGAAATAATACAGTGACTCGAGTCACTAACTCGACTCGAGTCACATTGAAAGTAGTAAATGACATGACTCGACTGCAAAATTGAGTGACTCGTTACAACACTGCGTTTTTATCATGTTTTTCTTGACTTAATTTTCATAATGAAAACAGGAGTTAGAGTATTGTGCCGCTAATTATTTTCAACTCTTAAAATGAGGTTATGAAAAGATAATTTCACAAACATTGCAAAGGATTGGTAGGATTCGTCAGTGACATCACAATAACAGTTGTGCAGGGGAAGAACATATTTTGTCGGCCGCCTATGAACATATAATGTCAGTTTGACGTCTTTTTTCACCATACTGGACCCCTACGGCCCCGTGAAAAGTTTGTTTTTGTTTTAAAGTGCAGTTCCTTGCAATCTAGGGCGTTTGGCATGCGACAATTTGTACTACACTTGCGATTTATGCATAGCAGACGAAATATAGTGACAAAAGTGTTTTGAAGTGATTTTTTTCTCAGAATTCCAGGACATTTAGAATTTTTTTTTACCATAGCTCAAACTATGGTGGCTGGAGGTCATTTCGGAGGAGGCCAAGGTAGTCGATTAGCCCTAGTCATGCGCTACACAAATTGTACAATCCCCGATGGCGGTCAGTCCGTTGCCCGAGAGTTTCCTGTTATTTGGGGATGGGAAGGGGGGGGGGCGGTTTATTCAACAGGCACCAAAAGATTTCGGCGCGAGGTCTCCCCACTCCCCCTCCCCCTTAAATTGGCTTTTTCGTAATAACGTATGAAACTTGTTTAAATCTCCAGGTTTGAGATGTGATTCCAGGTGTTCTTGCGAGAACCTCAAGGTTTGCCATTTTTGAGGTTGGCAAGTCTAATAATACGCAATTTTCTGTAAACATTGGAAAAGACATCCTCAATCGTATAGCCGGTTTCTTGTATTTATCGTGCTTTAGATCTATGGTAAACGAGTTAGAGGTTTGTCCATTTCATCAGGTAGACCAAAGGGATAAACTGTAACACACGCGCGTGCCATTCCATAGGCTCAGCTGCCCCCGACAGTTGATTATGTTTTTGCTTGGTGTGAATACACATTTCTTCAAAGCAGACCTCAAAATCAGCATAAAGCTCAATACATCAAGCCCTCGCTTTGTGCAAAATATGTTGTGACATGGAATGATATTGTATTGGCCTTTGGATTGCTGCACCCACCGGAGAGCTTGGCTCCCAGTCGGTCAACCCTTGCACCACTCTGCTGAAAGATGAGACCTCAAGCAATCAGTGTTGAGAAGAAATAAGGCATGGGAAGTAAGAAACGGTATTCTGCAATAAAACTTTTAGTATTACGCACTGTGCCAATAGATAGTGTCCTCTGCACGCTATCACATACTGTAAAAAGAAATCTACGACAATGTCAAGGGTACAGATAACCATTACTGGGGCTCGAAGGGGCCCCATTCGATCTTAGACTAAAAATTCTACGATGACGTCAAGGGACTTTTAAGCCAGTATTCCAGTTGGGAATATGGTGGGTGCTTTTCAAATGAGCAATACATCTATGTTAATCGTTAACCATCACAAATCTGCAGGGCTGGCGCCAGAGGAGGGGTGGGGGTGTGACACCCCCCCCCCCCCATCATCCACGCAGTCGGCAAAGTCCTGCACTAGTCGGCAAAATGAAGGAAAGAGGGAAGTGCAAACGAAGGAAAGTTAGGGGAAGAAGAAACAGGAAAAAAGGGGAAGAGGGAGAGAGAAAGACCGAGCGAACAGAGAAAAGAACAGGGGAGGGAGGGACTAAGCAGGGCAAGAGAAAGGGCTGGTACAGACGGAAGACAGAGATTGAAATGAATTTGCAGACAACGTTTATCACAATATTTTCAAAGACCGTAAGCAACACTTTTTGAAACTTAAAACATTCTGTCGTCAAAAAAGCTACATAGGGCTTTTCAGTATCATTGTATACTGAAGGAGTTCATCGTTCATGTGGTTTCTGGCATTGAGTCGGTTAAATTCTGCACCAGTCGGCAAAATGAAGAACACATGAGGAAAGAGAGAGAGGAAAATAAGTGAAAGAAAGAGGACAATTTTTGTAATCAGAACCCAAAATTTTCGACGCACTACGCTCGCTCTAATGTCACTCCAGTTTCTTCAATTCCATTCCACATAGCTAGATAGCATATGGTCCTGTCAACCTTGCCAAGTAACATGAAGGCAGGGTATACAGGTTATGTAGAGGTCGTAAATTTCATCTCATATCGCAAAGCCTAGTTGATATTCTCTAGCGTAGGTCATGCGGTACGCTCAGTTGGTGAGCGACTCACGGAGCAAAGTTTAGCCATTTCATCAGGAAGTCCAGGTGGTTTCGACACAATGTATGTTGTCCCCGATGCAGTCTACAACCCTTACAGTTTTTATGATTTTCTTTTTGTACTTAATGATAACATGTTTTTTTGTGTCAGCCTACCAAAAATTTTCACACCCTTTGCAATTTCACGATTCAGACTCGAAAAGAACAGTATCAGTGCGTAACTCGGCTCTTGATATAATGCTAAATATACGGTACTCTGCAATAGCATGGGATAGTTAGGCTCCTTCATATCCCTTTCTCACCCCCTCGACATACTGTCAGAACGTGGGGTCGCTGGGATGGCCCGGCCCCATGTCGGGAAAATTCTGTCGCCACCCATGGTCGGTTTACTTATTTTAGCTTTCAAAAGGGTCATTTCTGCGATAAAACCCAAAACTTTCGGTATGCTTTGCCCACTCTTCCTCAGTTTCGTTACTAATAGCTAAATATAGAACAAACCCTTTCCATCTTTTCAAGTAACTTAGGCTAGAATTTATCGTTTTATGTAAATGCCGGGAATCTCATCTCACGTTCGCTGTACTAAGTTAATGTTCTCTTAAGTCCGTCTTTCGGTACGGCTAGTGACTCGAAGAGGGAAGTACAATGTAAGTCGTGCCCGATATGGCCCAACTGTCTGGACAGTTGACCTCAGTGGCGTACACAGGGGGCATTGGGCCATGCAACCCTTACGGATGCCAATTTTTTCAGTTCCTAAAAAACGTAAATGTTTTAACACAAATTTTACTTCCAAAGGTGGCATATGTGGCACCAGATTGTATGCAATGACACCTACTTTTTCAAAAATTTTCAAAGCGGAGGGGGACACCTCCTCCCCTTACACCCCTCCTCCCCTTACACCCCTCCTCCCCTTACACCCCTCCTCCCCTTACACCCCTCCTCCCCTTACACCCCTCCCCCAGGCCGGCGATCACACAACATATTGCATGCCCCCCCCCCCTTCCTTGAGAGAAATCCTGGGTACACCACTGGTTGACTAGTATATAAGCTTTAAATACTAAGTACAGATTCTTTTTAGTGTAAGCTTCGCGCGCTTTGCAATTTCACAGTTTAGATTTGGGGAAAAACCTTAAATCGGGCGGAACTATTTTCCTCTAGTATATACAAAATTTTATGCAATATATGCCCCGCAATAGCAGTGGTATAGTACACAGATTTTCTTCAAATCTCCCCTCACCAACCCCTCGACGGCATCGGGCAAATCCTGGCGCCACTCCTGCTGGACCACTACCGGTTGGACTAACGGTTCTCAGCTCTAACTGTATCTCTTATCAACACTTTCAGTCGGCATTTGTTTCTTCTCAGTCGGAAGATACGGCACCCCCCCCCCATGATAAATGCTCTGGCGACACCCCTGCAAATCTGTCGTAAACTAACTGAAAAAAATTTCCCAAATCCTTCACTATCAAAGTCTTCTCGTATTCTAGCGCTCATCGCGCTTCAGCCCCAGTGCCAGAATGGTCATTATCAATACCCTTTAAAATGTAGGCGCATTCGCATTGTTCAACAGAAAGGTTTTCACATTGCCCCCATGGAAGTTTTCATCGAGGTGACCGGCTTCGTTCCCATGGATGACAAGCATGCGCATATGCAGGATTCAGTGGCACCAGCCTCCAGGGATTAAGAGCGCCCAGAGTATGAGTCAGGATCCTGTTTCATGCCGTTAAAAATGTTACATTTCCGACCCCACGAAATTGGACTTTCGTGGGGTAGGATTATATGTCACTTTCTAACCCCCGAGAATAGCTCCATCCCCGAGCCAATTAATTATCTCTTTCCAACAAGCTGTATCACGTCATGATCTGGACAATGGCAGCGTCCAGCCTTGAGGCAATTGGTGTAATAGAGAAGGGGAAAGAGGTTTTTAGTAGTTTTAACGAGACCAATACCTCATGTTATGTGCTTTGGGTAGGGTTCGGGGGTGTTCCATGGACGAATTAGTATCCGAAAGCTTTTGATAGTTGTAAAGATGTGGACATTGGTGTACAGCACTGAACCGTCTTTCCATTGTAGTTAGTCAGACTGTAAATATTGAATTGACGTAAATTGCACAGATTTTCTGGTTGATTTTGCAGGCATCAAAGTGATCCTATATTTCCTATAATTTCCTATATATTTAAAAAATATCCTGTATTTCCTATAATTGTGTGATTTTGTGTTTGATTTCCTATTTTCTCCAATATTTTTCGCATCTTGCCGAAAGAAAATTTTCTGTGGTGTTCTAGAGTGAAATTTTCAGATGGATTCTTTTTCCAAGATAATTGTCTTAGAGTGGCTTAGTCAAACAGGTAGTAGTGTATAGATACCAAGTATTTTAATTACATGCAAGCACATCTGAAATATTCTCTTATGAAGCTGCATTGAGCACTAATAAGCTCATGTTTCATCAACCATAAATGTGCCACTCTCACACCTTTGATTTTAAGAACCCTATGATTTCATCTCTTTGAGGTAATATTATAGTATTGTCAAGGGGGTGGATGAGAGCCCTGTGCCTGGCATCACCTGTGGTCATGCAGTCCACATCGTAAAATCCTTGTACCTTCCCTTTGTATGCACAGATACCTGGTTTGTGATTAGTTAAACTCAAACTATTGAAGGACAGTCAGTGGTTCTTAATACCAATTTTTTCCCTGCCATCTACTATCTTTCCTCAAACTGACTAGCCATTAGTTGAGTTGATTGTTCAAATCGTTGTACGTTACAATTTTCCCCTAAAGATCAAGAACTTAGTACTTTGAGAAAATTAAGAGCCTCACTCTAATGTTTACAATTTTACAATCTGCAGATCTCTAAGGCAGGGGCGTAGATTTTTTTCAACTTTGGGGGGGATGGGGTGAACTATCGGAAATGTGGAAAATGTGCACGGGGGAGCGCGAAGCGCGAGCCCATGACGAATGGGGTCCAGGGGCCCGCCTTAGGGCCCCTGGTGGGGTCCAGGGGCGAAGCCCCCGGAAACTCCTGGTTTTAATGTCTCAGAAGTGCCAGAAAGACTGTTTTAAGGGGTTAATTTTAGTGGTAATGTTCTTTGGTAGGCTATTGGCATATTTATACATTAAGGAAATGCTATTTTGAGCACAAAACTCGTTGATAAGCTGCACTGGATTGAAATTGTACAAGAGCAACAATGTCCTGCTATCCTTAAAAAGGCAGGGATCAACATATAGGGTCATCCCAGACAACTGGATTTTGAATTCGGAGATCATTACAAGACCTGCAAGTTGGCTTGAGATCAGTGGCGTCGCCAGGTTTTTTGTGATTGGGGGCACCATAGATAATGTCGTAATAATACTACCTCAGTTCCCCCAAGTCTGCGTAAATTACACCTTTATTTTCCATGCGTTCCTTCATTTGCATGCAGCAGTTTTGATCTTTCGTTTGTCACTACATAAAGATGTCGTCCTGGGGAAGGGGTTCCCCCTCCCCTTTAAGAATTTTTTTTTATTAATTTAAGGTCTTTCAGATGCAAAATGGTGCTATCTTTGAAATGTTTTTGGAACTGATCATATATGGCCGAAAAATGTCCATAATTTGGTGAATGCTAATTTTTGGTTAGGTAAAAGAGGAGAATATGTTGTCTTGTCAACAAATCTCCTGAAGCCCCCTCCCTTCTGTCTGTTTTACTGCCTTCTATTTCAGGAAAGTTTTTACACAGAAATATGTGCGTGGAGTCCACAGAAACATTCTTGAGTTATTACGAAATATGTCCTTTCCTTCATCGTGTATTATGAAAGGGCATCTAAGGCTAGCAGATACCTGGATAGGGCCTCCTAGAAGCTCTGCATTAATCATATTAGTTTGGGCAAGGGTAATGACATAATGCGTATACTTCCTGACATCCAAACGATAATATAGAGTACGACGCCGAGCACTTTACAACTATCGTATTTTTACTACTTTTGAACTATAATCCGGACGAACAGCTGCCAGCAATGGAAAATGAGAGGGAGGGAGAGTATAGGTGCAGGAAGGTGATGTTAGACCTCCCTGATAGATGTAGCAAAAGGGGTGAAGGACTGTTAAGAGCGTTACAGAATGCTGTTTTCGCCATAAGTGTATTAACAATCACCAACTATACCGAATATGGCTCAGCGCGAACTGGTGAAGCTCTGGTAAAAATTTTTGAAAAATGTATAGGGCCTAAAGGCAGATACGTACTTTCAACCTTCTACATCATGCTTCATATTAGATTGAAAGATCCCATATTGATGTGAGGTCCCCACAGATGTTTGGAGATGTATCTCTGTTCTTCGGAAAGTAAAGTGTCGTGATCAGAATAGTTTCGTGTATTATTACCTTAATAATGGTCATGACATGGAGTGGTAAGCAGTGACGAATAATATTTCCATTACCTGATAACAAAACCTGCATTCAGACTCTATATCGAGACACTTTTAATTGCCCAACAAACCTACACGCCACTGCCATCAGCCAGTCTTTTACCTATTAATTCGTAAACTTTCAACTTTTAGCTGATGTGCTTCTCCGAAAGTTGAAATCGGAAGATACTGATAATATGAGGGACACTGACGTAATTTTGGACGCGCGCGGAGCGCGCGAAAATTTTGATAGATTGCCAACGATTTGCTAAAATTCTGATACTTTGAGAAACATTTGTGATAGAAAGTGAAGCGAGATTGAAAAAATTTCTTACGAAAATGAAGAATAAAATATACTTTCCATCATACACGTATCTGTAGACTGAACATTGGGGGGATGATTACATGGGCCATCCCCCCTAGTCAAATGTTGGGGGGATATATCCCCCCATCCCCACCGGGATTTACGCCCATGCTCTAAGGAGGTTTTCCTAAACTCCCCTAGAGGCTCTGTGGCAGGCCCCTGGATGTCATGTCAATTTATCCAACATACCGAAGAGGAAAATCTGATACATGTATGGGTCTGGTGCTGCAGCGCCCATCAAAGGTGGCAAGTGGGGTCACTTACCAAGTTGTCCTTTCGCCAATTGTTTCGTTTAATTTCTTCAAGTGAGATTTTAGATGTAAAGTATGTTAATGCACAGACATTTTTGCATACCGTAGGCTTCTTGACATGTGGACTACACTTGCCTGCCAAGTTGTACAGGTTCAAAGTGAGCAGTGGCATTTTTAGGGGGCATTGGACCATGCCCCATCCTCTCGATGCTGAATTTCACCGGGATTTCAAGAATGCAAAGGGGAATTCTGGTAAGACGTATTTTAAAAATTGAACACCTTTACGAATAACCAGGGAAAATTCTCGCCATCTGTTTGGCAGATACATTTTGTTAGGGAATTGAAATTGTCTCGGTGCAGAGTCTGCATTCAACTTTTGTCATGAAAATGATTTTTAATGCAACTCATTATTAAGTTGATTTAGGGTGAAAGGGATGTCGAAACTGGGGGATGAATGACCGAGTAGGTCCATTTATGCGCATGTATTGTTCATGCCATGCAAAAAACAATTAATTACTTATTAATTAATAACAATTAATTAGTTACAAATGTGCTGCTTTGGATAATACTAAAATGTCTTCATATCCCTGTGATAAGCCTGTTTATACTAAACATTTAGTTTTTGCATTATTTTCTACTCTTTCAATTCTAAGCTTTCGACAGAGGGAAATTTCCCATGTGTGTCTCTGAATTACCTATGATGTATTAAGAAGGAAGGGCACTGTAACCCCACGCCTTATCCCCCGATACCGCTTCACATTTTTGTCCAATTGAGGGCAGCACTCAGTAAATAAAATACAACAAGCACCTCGAATATTATTAAATACAGAATATAGTTTATTTAGATCCCTTTTTACATATAAATTGTTTTCGGCTTTAGACCAAATAATGAATACTTAAAAACCTGTACACTATGCCCTTTGGAAACTTTAAAAAACGAATTATCATATAAAATTGTTTTATAATTGCTGAAAATGGTGAGACAACATGCAACCTCCAAATCAGAACAAAATTTTCGTAAGAAAATTGGCTTGGACTGCTAATAAACTTACCATGTCATTTTATTTGCATGTTGGGTGTGATTCAATCGTGCAACTTTTGAAACAATAGTATAAGTTACTTGACTTGCCATTATTTTTTTACAGATGCATAAGGCTAGTGTCAGTGGCCCTCAATGGCGTCGTGCTGTTGGGGTCTGGTAGCGTCTCCAGTTTTGTCGAGGATAACGTATTAACGATGTCACAATATATAGTAAGTCACGTATAGGGAGGTTTCACGGGGGCAAAAGTCAACTAACGCAACCACGTTCTAGAGGAAAAACAAACACACGCGAACGCTAGGTCATGCACTAAAGCAATGTGGTGTGTGGCGTAGTGTCCTCCACAACAACTAGCGCGTTCACTGAATTTGACTTTTTGACCTTTGGTGTAAGCCCCCTATAGAGGACGTCTTTATTTACGGGCACAGGGGCATGGGACCATTTCAATTGGGGAGGGAGGAGGTCACAATTAAGTTTGCCCGGACCTCTTAGTGTTTTTGGAAACATTTTGGTGAAAATTCTATAGATTCTGCCTGAATTTTGGGGGGTTCAGAATTTTGGGTGGCGCATTGCCCCTGCCCCCATACGTATATCTTCACGGGCCCCCTTTCTGGAGGCACGACGCCACTGGTGGCTTTTCAGTACTATAGCAATTACAATTCAATAATAAGCATCACTGGCCAACAAAGGTATTACCTTCCTAGTATGGTCCTGACCCTCAATCTCAACCATTATGTTCGATTCCCAGGCTGCAATGTGCAGCTATGATTTTTTTATTTTGTTTGGACGGAATTTTGCTTATAAGAAAAGGTAGTATCGGCTGACTTTCGGTCGATATGTATCCCATATTCATGCATGTGTGAATTAAACTAAGAAGTTCTACATACCTAAAAGGACACAATACACAATTGTCTTGATGCTAAAATTAGCTGATTGGATGAACGCTCTACGCACATAAAAATAGGTTCAAACGTTACATATTTAAGTTTCCGATTACACGAGCAACTTTGATACCCTATGGACCGTACGCGTATGACGTCACAGAACAGAAAGTGCCCCCTGGAGGTAAGAGCGTATCATTGCAACCTACAACAACAAATACAGACAGCTGATTTGTGTACCGGTCTGATATGCGCGTAAGTTTACTACGCGCGCGTGCGAAGTCTGCGTCGTGCCTGCAGTGTGCTTCATTGTTTGTCCTCCAAAATGACGTCGCGTGACGCCAATGCATAAGATCTATAGTTATATGTAAGCACCTCTCAGTCTCAGGAAAGAAGTATCACGGTCTAAGGATTAACACCACAGGCATTTTCTATATATTAATAGAAAAAAGTTGACAACGGCAATGTTCAGACCTGTAATGGAAGTTATACAACTTAAGAACCGCAAATTATAAGGATGGTCAGAGAAACTTCTGTCTTAACAACAGTCATTATCTTGCTTAGCATCTTATTTGTTATTAAGTTTTCTCATCGTGAAAGACTGCAGTTCAAAGGCCTCCCACACCGATTAACTTGTATATAGACCCGTACCCAGATAAGTAACTGAAGAGGGCGAGATAGCTTCCAGGGAGTGAAATATTCTTGTAGGGACGTGATACACTGAAATGCATTCAGGTAATAATATTGGTTTTCTAGGGGAACGGAAGTTTTCTAGGGGCGTGGCTCACTTCCCCCCCCCCCCCCGACTATACTGGCTTGCTTGCATGCTGCAGTCTTCTATCCCAAAGTCCAAATTCCTTACAAAAGCTTGAAAATGTGATGCCCGTGCAAATGGAGGAAAGCATTATCACAAACATGAGAATGTCTTGAAATGGCACATTATCCTCATTATTAGCATTGGGGGATGAGTACTTTTGTTTTAAAATTTTAATGCAAAATGTCCAGATTTGAGCGAAAAATAGCAATACCTGAAACTGAACAATAGATCTGACCGAACTGTAAAGGGGTCTCGAGCTCCATCCCCCACCTCGTAAACCTACGATTATTAGTAAGACCAGTGCTACCATTCTGCGGTATTATTACAACATAGAGAATACCGTGTCAACGCACAACTCATTGGCAGTTGTGCCTTTGGTTAAAAAATGATTAGAAAAAAACCCTAATGCAAAAGTTGTTCATAGTTCGTCTTATTTATTCATGGTGAAGCCTAATTTAAAAAAAAAAAGTTAGAAATTGATTGGCGCATCAAGTCATAAACCAAGTTAGTTAACCTTTTCTAATCCTATAGACGACGCTGTCAAAATCCCATTATCTAGGCTACATCTTATTTGGCCACAAAGCCGACAAGAATATTATGAAAATACCAAGCCTTTGTCGTAACATTAGTTTCATAAATAATATACTCTGTATTTTACAAAAATTTAATGCGCACTATTGACCAATTCTATAAAAACTATAAAATTTTAATTTGTACACAAAATAAAGTCTTTTACTAGTTCGTGCTAACCTATTTTGAAGTTTAATTCATAAATTCGTCCTGGAAGCAGTTTGTACTTAAATAACTACCTTGATCTTTAGTTACACAAAACTGATATCAGCTTAAAAATGCAGCTCACGACTATCCATAGGATAACATTGATATGTACATTAAGAATACCATTAAAATTAATCACACACATAGTTGCATAGACGTCCATACGAATACAGTATTCATTATAACAGAAATTAAGCTTTAGCTTTGTACTCATGCGCACATTGTAGGATCCGGTTGCCAATATGTAAGCAATTTCGCTAAAGAGGCTAGATGCACTGGGATTTCCCCCACATATCTGCTAACATTTAAATTGAATGTCAATTGTGACATTACTTCTCGTTTATTAATCGAAAGCAGAATGAAAACAAACCGATGTCGTATGCTACCAATGCTCGACGCTTTGTTCAACGCAATGGCCCACATGAACACCAGTCAGCAATTAGTGCCATGGTCAGAGCAGACAACATCTGTTTGTTTTCATTCCAGTTTGATTTTGTTTACCTTAAAGTCACCGTTAACAGTGTCAATATTTTCAGAGGATAACTCACACAGTAAAACCAAGATGTACAGAGGAGCTGCGAACCTGAAGGAACGCATACTTTACGCACATACGTCAAGTACATCGACCGTACATGCAAATAATCCACCTGATGTCAACACTCACGACATTTAGATTTAGCCGTGGTGATGCATTTCTAAAAACTATATATTTACCCCAGCCGTATTATTAACTGGAGGCTGCTATTTCACAGTCACTCTTTATTTGGGTGGCGATCCTCATCACCGTTGGCCCTCCAGGAGGTCGGGTAATTCTCTTCAGTGCATCAATAATACTGCATCAATTACACATTAATGTACTATAGTATTCTCAATAACGAAACACGTTATAGGGAGGTACAAATTTACACCTGCTACGATGGTTACCTGTCTGTAAACGTAGTGTTGCTTTGATCTTTATACATTTAACCTGACATTCAGTTTCATTACCCGATCGATTATCTTGCATCAAAAATTCACTTGCTGTGTGATAATAAAAATCCAAAGTTATGAAACAAGGAAAGAGATGGGCGGTCCAGTGTCTTATGCTGAACCCTTTATTTCTTGGGCCCATCTGGTTCTGACGGCGAGGGAACTTACCCGTTTTCTGTAAGTTTCCATACAATTTATACACATACAGTATCTCACGTTTCGTACCGGTACTATCATAATCATGCACTATAACAAACCATTACCGTACTACAAGTCATGTCTGTGACACTAAGCTTAACGCAAAATTTGTTGCCTTTTTAAGGCCGCAAAAATATTTGTACGCACCCCTGCTTTACACCCTGTTAAGACCTTGCGTTTTAGTAAACCCCAGTACATAAAGAAAACTTGTAGCTTAATGTTAGACTGTCGTAATTTAAAACTAGTTAGACTTAATAAAATCCTTTAACCGTAGTTCGATACAGAATAGTACTTAAGATTAGTAATCAAGACCTTTTCTTATTTTGTCGCTGTTTTCTTTTTTATTATAACGAACAGTTATTGTCCTTCGCTGATAACCTTTGTCACGATCACAAAAATTTCCCTGCATATTTTGTATGAATACATTATCATGTTCAATTTCGTCATAAAAAAATCATCGTTAAGTCGTAAGTATTCACCATGGTCTTCCGTCCCTGAAATTTGTCTCTTTGGATTATTTTATGTGAATAAATAATTATGTCTTAATCTGGTAAACTTTATGTAAGACGGTTTTTAGGACGGTACTAGTCGCCTTTCTTAGAATTTGTATTAACACTAGCTACTGCTTGTGTTAGGGTTAACAAAGAAGATGTACACTGAACCTTTCTTGACAAAAAAAAAATAAATAAATAAATAAACAGTACGTTTGCATTCTGTGCGACCACTCATCAAACGCGAAACCAGCCTCTACACCCCAAATGGTGAGAGCCTTTTTCCCTTTGTCGCGCTCAAACCTTAGTACGACTATTCCGAAGCAGCGGAAGTCAGAGCCATATATTAGGATTGCTCTGATTGGAAGTACTTAGAAGACGCCCTCTATTAACTCAACCGAATTCCTGGTCTCGTGTAGTGTTGTCCATAACATTCGAGTTTAAACAATTGACATGTGCCCTCATTTAATGAGAACGTGAGATAGAACAATGTACGAACGTCATGAAGAAGACATCTGGTTAGACTGCGTGATATTCATTTTGTACATGCATATTACTGATTCTTTAACCACTACTACGGAATGAAAAATGCCTGTCTGATGTAAGCCTACCGGTTTACAATGTAAAATGGAATTTACACGAATGTATTTCCTTTCAAACAAACTCAAGGTTCACCAAAACTATATTTCTTGAGATAAAACGATATCGAAGAGTAGCTATTGAGATCTACTAATCTTGTTGTATCAAGCAAACTTATCGAAAACATCTTTTTTGAAAATCTGTACTGCTGTTATGTTTTTGTAAAAACTTAGACACATAGCCTACCAAGTCACGGTTTACCCGTTCGTAACCCACTCCCATCAGCCCATGCCAATAAATCCAGCCACGCCACTGTCTGTCTCATAGCAGCGACTCTGCGTATTATTTCTTGGGGAAATTTATCTATAGACTGTCAATCACCGTAGCATTAACGAGAAAGATTCAAGGTACAGTTTCTTTCATGTTGAGACTGAAGTGAAAATCAGTAAAGTAAATGATGAGGCTAATTTCCTTGCATTCGAGGAGATTACCATTTCTACTTCAGCACTAACATTCTAAGAAAGGCGACTAACCCACATTAATCCCTGCGAGAGATTATTCCACGTCACAAATATCCTTCCATTTTGTGTTCCATTTCGCACTTGGCCCTACCTTGTTTTCGACTGTACTTAGACTGGGGTTGTAAGTTTGGTTTTCCCAGTAATCCTCACCCTTGAAAAAATAGAGGGCGCGATTTTTGATGGAATAGTAAGCCACGTCAATATTATCCGGAAGAGGACCGTGAGAGTTGTATCGACTTGGGTATGCCTCGCTTATCTGTCTTGGGTATCCAGGAGAGCAGCATCCACCGTTTTCAACGTCGTAAGCATAAACCTGTTAAAATATGGAAAAGGGATAAATTTTATTGATGATAAGAATTAGTTTTGGACGATGTACGTGAGTAACAGTTGTAAATTTCATAGATTGTAAACTTCCATAAATTGTACGAGTTCCCTAGCCAAAGTATAGAAACACGTTACCAGTATTAAAGTAGATGTGATTTGGTTATTAAAAAAAGCACCAATGAAAGTTTGTGGGATAGCAAATACGAAAGTTCAGCAACCACAACTTCCTAGATCCTGCCTACCTCTTTGAAAGCACCCTGTTCCAGGACAACTCCTCCGAAAATTCCCACCCGGAGATTTGCACCCCCCACAACTCCCTTGGACAACTCGCTCCGGACAATTTCCTTCGGACAATTCCCACCGGGGTTAATTCCAAATTTTGTGGTGGGGGGATTGTATGAGGGGTAAACATCATGGATGGTAATTACCCGGGATGGAAATCGCCCTGGTATAATTAATGGGTGTGAATCACGGATTGGGGGGGGTGTCCGGTCACAGTACCAAAAGAACACCAAACTGTTGTCACGGTACATTAAAGATCAGTACAATATGAGGTCTTTATTTGTCTATGTGAAAATTTCTTGTTAAGGCAAATCTCATCAGGATAGGTTGAAATATGGTAATTAATTTTTAGGCAAAAAGAAGAAAATAAGACTGAAAAGTATTTCTGCAGTTCTTTATGTGAAAGTTATCGCTGTCACTGCAGTAAAAGCATGCAATGGATGTGACATCACGTCAATGTGTAAATCGGTTAGGGTAATTACCTTGTGCAAAGTCACAAACAAGCATGTTACTGGACTCACTTTCATTGACGTCAATCAAAGGTTACAGGGGACACAACCTCGCTTTCTGGAAGGTGGGGGACACAATTTCAACCCCCTCACCCTTCATCAATACTGAACTCATACATAAAGGACAACTTTTGTAAATGTAAAATAAAGTTATACCATGTTAAATTGTCTTTTAAAACGTATTTTCCACATACGTACCCCGTGGGACAGCTGGATTAGAACCTAAAGCATCGTAAAACTCTATTAGCCCATCACCTCTTCTCCAAGAGGACCGGGGCATGTGTCCCCTCCCGTCTCTTTACTACCAAACTAGAAAATGATCCCGAATCATACCGGTACTTAGGCTGCAAATCTTGTTAGTTGCTGGCCGAGGTTTCTTTTCAAATGAATGACCCGTGTTTTTAATTTTATTTCCTGCCAAAAATCTTATGCAAATGTACAAAATTTCACGCGCTTTTAAAGCATTTGAAGGTATCTGCTCCATTAGAGGCTCGCCACAGGGGCACGGGGGCACTTTCCCCCTCCCCTCCCCAAAAAGTTTGCTAACCATGGTCTTCAATTTTCCAAAAAAAAAACAAATAATAATAAATAAATAAAACATGTTATTCGAGGCCCTCCCTTTTCCTTGACTCGGTTTAAAATTAAAGAAGTGAATAACTTTCCAAAGCGATGCGAAGGTTAAACATTAATAAAGTGCTTTTAAAACGACGTTTTTTTCGGCGCGCTTCGCGCGCGTTTTCTTAGTTGCTTGTTTGCTACTATATGTACTTCAGGCATCACAAATGGACCTGCCATTAGTGGGAGCTAAGGTAATCAAAACAAATGATCACTGATGTGATATCTGTAATCTGATTAGCTCAGGCATCATAACGTCATTTACAGAGGGTAACGGTAATTCTGGAGTTAAATGCCCATAATTTTTCAGACACTTCAGAGCTTTCGGGGTCATTAGATAGGCCTACACAACCCATTAGCCGTGTTGATTATCATCCACGACTAAAAGCAGTTTTGCCCGGGTGTCACCTGACCAGATTAACATAGGTATCTGTCTACAAAAAGTTGTAACGGGCATGTAGCCTCAACGTATTGTGTTTCCCATAGAAGGAGAGGTTTCCCTTCCCTTGACCAAACTGACAGCGCCGTTGTCCCACGAGCGGTCTTATGACTGTCAAATGGCATGTTATAAGCAAAAGGTTCTCCACCTCTGTGCTAAAGTTGATTTAAAATAAACACTCCAAAAGTCAATCTAAGCTCAATGTAGTGATGAGACTTTTTGGCCTAGCTATTTGTATAAGATGAAACGTCAATTTGAGTTAGGGAGAATGCCCCTCCCTCTTTAAAATATTCGTTTCGGAACGGTACTGAGATCCAACATAGTGCTATCATTTCATCGTTTAAGTGTCTTCAGTGTTCGAAATTTTTCTTAGTTTAAAAAAAAAACATTTTATGGCTTCTTGGCAAAGCTGAACATATTGTGACACAATGAAAGAAACAACAAAATGGATCAAGCCGTCTTGCCCATTTCACCTGCCTCTTACCCCCCCCCCCCCATGGAGTAGCGATCGGCTGATATGGTTGTATTTTTGTTTTTAAAGTTGTCAGCTCATGAATGACTGCCTGAAATGGTTTTTGAAGAGCTCTTGAGAACTACATGGGGCATCGCTGAGATACATAATAATAACCAGACTCCTATTGTACTATCCGGAGCTGACCGTTAATGTTGTCCGGGAGGTCTTCCGAATCTCCTTGAATACGGACTTGAGTTTGCCCCCCTCCCAAACAAAATTTCTTAGAGCCGCCCATGATCTGCTCGGTTTTTTAATACCGTCTTAAACGTATCCTTATTACTTAGCGTTAATCTTTACAACTGGAATTCTTGTTTCTTTTTCAGTTAGACGTACGTAGGCGTGATTACGAAAGTACACGGGACTGCAGGGCCGAGGATGCGATCGGAATAAATGGGAACTTTTCTTCCCTTCCTAGATTTTTGGGAAGATATAGATATTTCCAAAAACATTGAAATTTTTAACAAGATTACTGGGCATTTTTAATTCAGAGTCGCCTTCATGGCAGGTATCTCTTTAGATACGGATGGGGGAAGGGGAAGGGGGGAGGTCTTCCCGTTGAATCCCGGCCTCCCTTTTTGTCACTACCTACAAAACTGTTTTTTTATCTTTCTTTCATCCAACAGAGATTAATAAGTTTTCATGGGGAGAACTAAAACCAATTTCAAAATAACAAATTGTGACCACCATACATATAAAATCGAACTAATGTAAAAAAAGTATGTTTGTGTATGTGCGTACTTATCGTGATTGCTAGATGTCAGAAATTGGGTCAACTGGTCAGTCCCCCCCCCCCCACACACACACACACATACATACTTTGAATAAGGATTAACCCTCTGTTCACTTAATTAAAACATACCCACTTGAAAATTGTGTAAAAAGGGAAGGCAAAGTTTCGTTATCTGAAATTCATATCGTTCACTGAATATAGAGTCGACAGAAATAAACGAAAATTTGTTTCCCCTTTCACTTTTTAGTGTTAAATGGTATACAGCCTACGATATGCGTTGATGTTACATAGTTCCAGAGAAATGCAAGAAAATCAACTTCTATGATTTGGATTTCATATGTGTCTTACATTAACTAAAAATAGGCTTCAAACATACCAGAGAACCTTTGAAGAAGTAGACGTTATTATCCCTTTGGTCAAAGTATGCAGCGTCAAGGTTATCGGGAATGCGGACTGTTTGTCCTGGAAGTGCAGGCCACCCGTCTCGTATCAAACGGCCACTTGAACCATAGTACACGCCCGTGTCCGGGTCTGTCTCGTACACCTGAGCATCGTTGTGGTTCAGCCTCCAATAGCGAGAACCTATACATTAAACCAAATCAGACAAAACGCGTATACTATTTGTTCATTTGAAATATAAATACATCTGTAAATCTGTATACCGGTATAGGAGCAGATTCGGGGGAGAGCTTCCCCGGCTCCAGCCCCCCCCCCCTTTCGGCACCATTTTTTCTTCTTTGAGACGATCCCAAAGCTACTGTACAATGTGTAGGCTTATTTTGATTACCAGATGCCAGGAAATGCCATTTAAGTGTCTAAATTTCAAGTCTCTCCCCAGACACCCTCCCCTATGGAAGGCTTTGTATATTGACGCTCGTAGGTGCGAACTTTGTCCTCATGTAGTTAGCCCCCCCCCCCTTCCTTTGAAATGTTTGAAAAGTTTAGGTCGGAGTGTTCACAGGTAACACAGGTTTATGGCAGTAGTTTTGAAAGAATTGTTCGTTTAAATCAGATGTTTTCATCTTAGGGTACATATCTGCATATCTCGAGGGGTAGGCGGGCCTTTTAGGTGTACAAAACAATGAAGCACTCTGCACACACAACGTAGACTTCGCACGCAGTAGACTTGCGCGCGTATCCGATTGGTTCACAAATCTGAAATGATACGAGCTTTCTGCTCTGTGACGTCATATGCATAAGGTCTATTCCAAAATTTTTGCTTTAGTGGTAGTATAGAGGGATTTCAGTCACGTGACTTTAACCAACTAGACGCAATTTTGAAGGGCAAGATCGCGCGTCTTTTTTGTTTTGACGGGTACGCGTCCATTGTGTCACAGAAGTATCTATGGTTGTTCTGTGCGCGTGTGCTGTAAATACGCTTACTGCGTGTATGTTTTGCCCTTCAGTGCCTGAAAATCCATTGAGCGTGACGTCACATGAAATCCCTCTATAGTATAATATGGATCAGGCCCACGCTACCAAGCACGGTTGAAGCAGGCTTTCCCGCCATGCAGAACTCGCATAGGCCTAAACCTGAGAATTCAGATATCAATTTCATAGACATCTGATTCAAATCATGCGGTACCACGCATGATCACACATATCCAGGGCAAACTATAAAGCATTTGAATTTGAAAGTTCCTTACTAATTTGTTGCCAGCACCCTAATATGAAACCCTTTGAAGTTTACTTTGCTCACACTAATAGATGTAAGCTAAATCCAATGCGTTAAGCATCATGTATTTTTAAGGTTAAGGTGGAACTTATCGTCTTTTTCCAGAATTTAATAGGCACCACCTCCTCTAACCCTTATTTACCTTTAAAAAAGTACAGGTCTTTTCTGTTATCACCCAAACCATGGTTTCCGTTTCTTTTGGGTCGTATCTGGACAACAACATCAAGGTTACTTGGAACTCCACTAAAGGCACTACTTATAGCACGCGGGACACCATTGCGTGGACGTTGATTTGAGTTGTCATAGAGCCATGCCCATTTCCCTCTCATGAAGTAAGAACTGTACACTGTCTTTCGGCCGTTGTTCGATGTCCTCACCCAGTCAAACGCGACGTCAAATGATCCAGTGCAAGTACCTGTACATGAAAAGCAGGTCGGGTGAAATATCTGACACTCTGAACGTGTCTATCTATTTGGATAGTCCGCCGTATGGTATTTCAATGCCACTAGACAACCTTAAAGGGAAAAGGCAGTCGCCCCAAGTTTATTTGCAAAAATCTGCTAAATTTTACAGATCTCTTCTTATTTGGCTAACAAGTATTTTTAATGATGTTTCTGTATAAAAACATTGAACATTATAGGTAAACCAAGGAGTTACTTTGCATGAATTTAACAAATAAGTAACAAAAATATATTGTCACATGATTGAAAGAAGCCATTACTAAATTAGGATTACGGGGTACACTGATTCAGATTGAGGAGACTGCATTTTCCCCTTTAATCATACTCACTGTGTTTTACAGTGATATAGTAATAAGCGCGAGGAGCTCATTCGAAATAAACCGATTCCATTTAGTAGTTTGTCAATTTGCACAGTTAGTTTAGCAAAGTCAGCAACTCATCCACCTCATCTATGAAGGTTCCCTTATAGCCCTAACCAGGAGCCTGAATTTGTAAAATACAAACACTTTGTGTTTTAAAAACGATCCGGAAACCTTCATCCGGAACATTTCGTCAATCATGTTCGCCGTACTCGCATGTAAAAATCGTTGATGTAACCATTTACGAGGATGGTTTAAATACGATTTGACACCACCACCAGACACACTTGTTGCACTAAACAATTTTTTTTTAAATATCCAAAGTGTGAAATTTGTTCGTTTTTCTCTGAAATAAATATGGACTGCTGTACTGACGCTCAGTGTAAATACTATGGGTCTTGGTCACTATATACCTTTAAGGCATATTCCAGTGGCATTTCACAAGCAGTTCAACCCCTTTAACGTTTAAAAGAATTTGTCAGAAATTAAATTCAACGATTTTAAAAAATGAAGAAAAATTTTCTGTTTTAGAAGCTGAAAACCTCATCTCAGCAGCAGGTAGCTTTTGGAAGATACTAATTTTCAAGGAAATATAACTTTCTTAGAGATACAGTGCCGTATAGGAGATGGGTAATGTCATCACCGCACATAGCAATGCACTTCTTTAAGGTATTAACACCACATTATGGAATATTCAATAACTTTATTTGCCATACCCTATTTATTGCATAGTTTAAGTCTAGATCTAAACATTCCAACAGTATTAAATTTCAAGGACAAGCAAGACATGATATTATAAAGAAAAACAAAAGAAATCTGAGGCAGAGTGAAAGCTCTACATAGCATTTTGTAACCTTGATAAGAACTGGAGGTATTTCTTGACAAAAATAACCAATCTTTAAAATCAGATAAGTAACAGAGTATTGCTACAGGGTTTGAAACACATGTACTGGAAGTTTTCTTTTTCACATAGGACACTTGTAAAATGCCACTAACAAGTTGACCGCCTGCAGTGGTCAAGTGGTTAGAGCATCCGACTTGCAGCCGGAAGGTCTAGGGTTCAAATCCTGGCCGGGTCATACCAAAGACTTTAAAAATGGAACCTACTGCCTTGTGCTTGGTGCTCAGTATAAGCAATGGAGTAGGGAAAACAAGCCAGTGATTCACAACTCAACTGGAAAAAAGGCCGTGGTCATCACGACTTGAACCAATTGGTTGGAAACTGGGACGTTAAACCTCATCTATCTAACTAACTAACAAGTTGAGACGAACAATGAACTTTAACTGGCCATTTTAGTAAACCTTATCCATTACTCGGCCAACTTTTGAAGAGCGTGGCATTGATGGGGCAGACAACACATCACACCTATGGGTGAGAACTCATGTAAAAATAAATATCATTTTAATTGGTCTGACTCACCGTAGTAACTTTGCACCAGCTGTCTGCTGACGGAATCAATGACTACCCTCCCGTTGTAAGGTTGGTAGAAAGGGTACATGGTGGAGTCTGTAACATCACTATGACTGAGCCCGAGTATGTGGCCTATCTCATGAACTGCCACAGACAGAAGGTTGTAACCATAACTGGACTGGTGGGTCCACTGTATATCGTCCTGGAAAAAGAGATAGGTGCCATCAGCTGAGACTTGGTACCTGGCGTACTCGTCTTCGTGAAGATTGATGTTGAAGTCGAGGCTCGATTCTGTGAAACAAATGGTATCGAGGGGGGAGGTTAATTATTTGGAGGGGGAAGGAAGACGTTTGTCAAGGTGGCAATTGATGCTTGCAAAAGAAATCTGTCGTTCTATGTCAGAATTTCAATTGTCCTTGAAATAGAGAGAGAAGAGCAAAGGAAAACACAGAAACCATACCTCAAGGGTCCTCACATCACAGCATTGCATATGTTGTTTACAATATTTGAATAAACACATTTTTTCTTGTAAAATTTATTTGTTGACAATTTATTTTTTGTTGTTGTTGTTGTTTTTTTTTTTTTTGTTTTGTTTTGTTTTTTTAATTTTAGCTATTTCACATTTGCAGTGCTCCGTTGGTTCATGAAATGTCACGGCAAGCATGCCATTTTCATGTAAACCTACTGTCTACCAGCCGGCAGATCTAGGGACTGGTTGAATTTTTCATTATGCTCGGTTGCTACGTAAGACGGAACCAAAGAAAGCCTCTTCGCAGGCTTCATGTTCCCTTCCTCTAAAGCCTAAGGTTCAATATGAAGTTAACAACAGAGCACGCTCACCTCTTGTTAAGAATGCGATTTGTATATCGACGTCTAGCAAATCCCCGGTACGTTGTTCCTGGAAAGTTAAAGGAGTAACCCCAGCCCATTTAAGAAAGGCAAGTTCAAGAACTTCTCGAGAACCTGAACAACTTGAGAAATGTCTCGAACAATATACACTAAGAAGCCTCCATTTAACGGGTGTCGTTGTAAATCGAACGTTTAGGCCCACTTCTTCGGGCCCCGGTAATGAGCTCGAAGATACACTTCGTTTTTTGCGACGATCTTGTGGTGATAACCTTGACAAAATCTTCTCTGATACGCTGGTAGTACCTGGTTCAACTGAATGAGTAGTCGCGAAGCTAGGAGCTATCTCATTGTCGTCAGCATTGTCGTTGACAGAGAAAGAATCGAAAATACCGTCAACGACCGTTGTTACAATGTCGGTGACAACTTCAGTAGAGAAGTCTTCCAGAGGAGCAAGAGTTCCAGCGAGGGTGTCTTCCTCTAACTCACCAGTAAAATCAAAGCCCTCCTCGTTTTCACTGAAACTAGCTTCTTCGATTACCGCATCAAAATCGTTTAAACTCGACCAAATATCTTCCTCGATTGAATCCCAAAATGGAAATGAAGTCCTGTAATCAAAGTTGTCGATATCGACAGGTTTTGCGGTATCACTTTTAGAAGTCACAGGTTCAGAGCGATACGGTATAGTATCTTTGTTGAGATCCTTCCCTGAATTGATTCCGGACAAGTTTTCAGTACTTTGCAGATAGTCAACTTTTTCAAATTTCATATCGACAATTTTCTTAACTTCCTCTCCCAAAACGATCCCCCGGCCTTCAGATGACTCTTGGTGGAGTAAAGAATTATCGGGAATACCACATCGTGGTTTACGTATGAGTTCTACCGTGGATTGGTCCAGAAAACCGGTTATTGGCAGGTGGAACCTTTCTTGGAACAAACGTATAGCCTTTGTTAACGCGGTATCTTTTTCAGTTAGTGACTTGGCATCCTGTAACTTAGGCAAATTGTCTGCTAAAAGTGGTTCATCAGTCGCCTTTGCAAGAGTCCCTGAGGTGTCTGAAAGAAATGGGGGTGGGGTGAGCCGGCGAAGAGAGAGTAGAGAAGCCTCTGTTAGTGACTGATCTTTACTCTCTGACGCCACGTAACCGTAGTCTTTGAGGAATTTCTGCAAAAGAAAGAAATAAACTATTTTGAACAATTTATTCTTTCACCTCATGTATTTCGTTTGTGTCTGAAAACTAAATTTGACTTGATCTCCTTATTGTTTGGCAATTTTTTCACATTAATTGATTTGCAATGGTGAAAATACCGCTAGCAAGTAATTTAGGGGCCTAATTGTCCTTGGCGGTCCTTTGACATTTACATATTCTACTTATCAGACATTTATATTTTCCTTATTATCTGTTTTTTTTTAATCATAGCACATTACAGAATCTGGTAAATCATCACTCCACGTCTCCATTGCATAGGAGGTAAGAGTATGGACTGACTCTCAGCTATAATACTGTGATAAGTGCTCTTTCTGTTACACTGGAGATCTCACATTCCCCTCTCTCCTCTTTTTTCTACTACCCGAAGAAAATAATCACCAAGCGTGACATCAAGGGAAGGTGGGAGGGAATTATCGTCATCAATTTGATTCAAACTGAAGCTGAAATTCCGGTCTCATCCATGGCTGGCTTCTCGGACGTTCTCGATCAGCTCAAAGGACGAACCTTTACTGAAACGTGCCTTTATTCTAACAGAAGCAATGGGCCCTTATATCAAACACTTGAAAATCGCCTTCTCGCCCTTCCTCTGTCAATATTGAAAGTTCTGTGTTTGGAATCATAGACCTGCTCTGGATGTCTTGAGTGCTCAGTAAGAGGATTAAGCTTACAAACAGTTCTGACGACTTTAACTCCTTTCAAGGGAAGGTTTACTTTTCCGAATCCTATAAGCATGGGCGTTAAAAATAGACGTCCGGGGTCGAGGAACTGTTTGATTACAATTGAAGGTAAGAATGGATACCGTGAATGGATCGAAGGGAGGGTTATCGAAGCAGGTTAAAAAGATATGATAAACATTAGAAACGGTGAAAAGAAGTGTTAAGTATATATTGACCAATGCAGTGGCAAATACAATTAAAGCAATTAATACTGTTGCGTATACTGGCATGAAATGGCAAAGTGAGACCAACGATCAATCGCACATAAAGCCATTGTTTGCACGTTCCATGACATCGCTTGACACAGCCTGACAGGAAAAGCGTTTCAACATTTTGATGGGACACGTTCTGCAGTGGACGGTGCTTGGAACTTTAGTGTAACCAAGATGGGACCGGTTTGCACGATCACGTTTAACCTACTATTATACTACATTGGGCATCATGGTTAAGTTAGTTGAGAGCGTCTATTGCACATAAAAATACCGGTACTGAAATGATATGCTTCATTTTGAGTATATTCTAAAAAAAAAGTAGCCTGCTTACTAATTTGTTTACTTTGACAATATTAAAAAACACTCTAACTAAGAAAGGTTGAACATATTCTGAAGACTCGTTGTGAAGACTTCTTACATCAGACTTTCGAATTAATCCCCTAAAGCAATGTATCCACAAATAAAGAGGGGTGCACTAATTCTTATAATTTACAGGCTTCAAGAAGCCGATTCAAAATATCCCAGAATATTTTTTTCATCTGTAGAAATCTTTTAAAAATGTTATTCTGTTTAATTATTCGAAATTCCAATTTTCATCTTCTCGCATAGAAGTCGTGATTCCTTTAACTGGCTCCAGCGGCCCGGGTAGGCTATCATTGTAGTTATTGTGGACCTGGTATGAAGTCCCAAGGGCCGTCTGTTCGGTGCAGCATTGGTATTTTACTTGATGCAAATGGCTTCGCCACACACGAGTAACGACAGAGGAGGACGCCAAGAAAGCCTAGAAGTGACGAGGCAAAAAAGGTCTTCTATTGGAACTCCAACGGGGCGTTCCGGTAGGGTTTCTTCGGTGGGAAAGTCATCCAGAAAAACAAATAACAGACTCGCGAATGTTTTTAAACAGTTTTCTGCCATTCATGTCGTCCACTCAATTACCTATTCACGAGAGAGAGTCATTTGGAGACAAGCGTTTTGTATAATTGGGGACCTTTGTGCGAAAAAATCCTATCTTGCTATGTTGGAGGCGAACAGTTACACGTAGAGTTTAGAAGTTTTGATTTTAGTGCTATTTCTGGTAAATTTAGAGAGAACTATGTTGCCAAGGAAGTTTTTTGAACTACTGCTTACCTCTAGCTACATTGCATTAGTTTCTCTTTCAGTAGGTACCCGGAAAATTCTCAGCATATTACTGTCGCAAAAGAGTAGAAATAAGAACATTTTCTCCTTTAACCCCCTTCTCCCAAAATAGGCCTATATTTTCCTTGAATGTAGCAGAGGTAGATTACATACAGGAAACTTTGGATAAAAAAAATAGCCTTTTCGGGCCTGTAGTCAAGGAAGGAAGGACGAGGGGGTTTAAACAACAATTACTATTGTCTCAGCATACTTATTCCTGGTCGGAAAGTGTGGTCCACCCCACCTCCAACCCCTTGTCTGGGAGGAAGCTATAATTCAGTTTGTTTTCGTCATGAAATTATCACTCTATGAGAGAATTATAGTTCCACATTAGTTTCACTACATGTGGCGCACATGCAAAGAAACTTAAGAGCAATAATCTAAAAAGTTGAGAAAAATAGGCCGATACCGTATCGTGATTGTTGAATCGATCTTAAAGGGGGAGTCATTTAAGTCAGAATCTGAGAATTGAGTGGGCCTGCCGCCCCCACCCCTTCGCCGTGAAAAATGACAGGGGCAAAGCGGTAGAAAAAAGAGCGAAGATGAAATGGAAAATTAAGATTTCCTAAACAAAATTATTTTAAATATGACTCTCTGCAGGGGATGGGTAGAGTTTTTGTTAAAATCATCAATTTGACGACACGGAGGGTAAAAATGTGTAAAATAGGTGGATGGCTAACCATTGGTTTACAGATGCTTGACCATGTTAAACACGTTGGAGGAGCGCTACATTGAACTGTGGTAACAAATCTCACGGTGTTATAGAGAGACATTTTCTGACACTTACGGGAATTGAAATGTCAGCTTTTCCCCATACAGGTGGAGTTAAAGGCGTTAGGTTGCAAGGGAACGTGCCACCTTGTGGACTACTGAGCCCCTCCCCCGATTTAGCAAATCTGCCAAAAGTATACCGTCGTAACAAGCAGCGACGTCAGCAAATATTGCAAAGGGGAGAGGGGAGTGCACGCCTAACGGTTCACCATGGAAATTTAAAATTACCCCAAAAAGTTTAAACAAAAGATTTCTGCACGAGGTAAGTTGAAATGTCTTTAGAGGTGAAGGATTGACGTGTTTCGACGCTTTTAAATAACAGATTTTTTTTGCACATACCGTACTACCTTAATTTTAGCAACTTCACTTTCAGTTCAATTCTTTTCCATTTTTGTCTTCTATATCATCTCAAATTTTTTGCGCCATTCAATAGTCTGCGCGTTACATTTGTGCTCTTCTGTGTAAGCGTGATTAGAAGAGCAAAGTTTTTAACTCGTGAAGAAGGGAAATTCCTTCTGCGTTACGCTAATTTTGAAAAGATAAATACAACTGAGGAAAGCTAGTGTTCTCTAGCGAATAACAAAGAATGGCTGAATCAAAGTTATCTCAGTCCTGACAAGCTCATTTTTGTTTGGAAATTAAAGTGTCTGAGAGCACTGCCTGAATGCGAGTTTTACCATGTAAATGATGTTTTAAATGACAAATTTAGGCGCGCGAACTGTCACCGTACGCCATTCTATCCGACTTAACTTATAACGAGAGAAACAACATTTATTACGATAAAAATCATTTTCTGAAAACTTAATGTTCATCTTGCGCTTCATGCTATCGTCCAAGTTTTGAAGTATTCTCAGATTCGCCTTTGTAGACCTCACCACTGAGCCCTTAAAATGTAATCTGTACTCAGCCATTAACATATAAATCATAAAATATGGAATGAAGCAAAATACCCTAAACAGAGTAACTGGAGCCTATTTTCTGCGTTCTTAATCTGTAAAATTGCGAGAGTTCCAGGGGGCTACACTTTCATCGGGGTACCGCAACTGGACTTCAACAGGGTTCCTAACGTGGGCCCCTAGACCTCACGCCTGCCAACACGCGCTTTGCGCTAGTGGTATACCTTCGATACACCTTAGGTTGCCCATCTTCGACCAGGCCCGTGCCCAGAAAAAGGTACTGAAGGGGGCAAGATGACTTGGGGGCGAATTTTTTTCAGTGGGGCGAGATATACTAAAATGCATTAAGGCAATGATAATTTTTGATCTTCTAAGGGGTGGCGAAATTTTTTCAGGAGGACTTCGCCCCTTCCCCTCCCCCTTGGCTACTGGCTTGTCGTGGACCCCTTCCTCCTTCGAAATTTCCGGATCAGCGCCTGATTTAAGTAGTATAGTGGTGTTTCCATTATGTGCAAATTTATAACAGGAATTTCTACTTGTGCGGTATACATGGGAGTATAGTGTCACGCTCTCCGTAAAGTGCGCAGATGCATTGCCGGTTAAAACGGAAGAGAAGTCAGTGGCGCCGGCACGGGGGGCATGGGGGCTCGTGCAACCATTCAATTTCTGAAAAAATTCTGAAAATTTGAAAAATATCCCAAAAGGCGTTTAAGTCATAGATTTCTGTAGGGGTTAGGTGAGGTGTGTTTTCGACCGAGTGATGGATCTATTTTAATCATTTTCTATTACAAATGGTTCTCAAACTATCAGAATTTTCGCGCACTCCGCGCGCTTGAAACCTTACCCCAGTACTGTCTTTATTTATTATCAATATCTTCCGATAACAACTCCCGGAGAAGGACAGCAGCAAAAGTTGAAAAGCTGTTTACAAATACCAGGTAAAAGACTGGCCTGTTGAGTGGCATGTAGGTTTGTTGGGCAATTGAAAGTGTCTCGATGCAGAACCTGAATACAGGTTTTGTCATAAAAATCTTATTCAATGCAAAATTTTGGCGTGCTTTACGCGCATTTGTCACGGTTTGCACTCCATCTCATGACCATTATTAAGGTAATAATGCATGCAACTATTCTGATCACAACACTTTCCGAAAAAACAGATATACATCTCCAAATATTTGTAGGGGCCTCGCATCAATATGGGAGTGGGATCTTTCAATATATTTGTAGCATGATGTGGAAAGTTGAAGTACGTATTCGCCTTTATACATTTTTCAAAAATTTTTACTGAGCGATTCGCGCGGCGGATTTTATCGGTATAGATGGTGATTGTTAATACACTAACGAATAAAAAGCATTCTGAAACGTGCTTGTCAGTCCTTCACCCCTTTTGCTATACTTATCGGGGATGCCTAATATCACCTTCCTGCACCTATACTCTCCCTCCCTCCCAATCTCCGGTGCTGGAAGCTTTTAGTCTGGATTTTCGTTCAGAATTACTAAAAGTACGATAGTTGTAAAGTGCTCGGCGTAATACTCTTTATTATCATTTGGATGTCAGGTAATAAGCATTATTTCATTGCCCAATTTTACATAATTAATCCAGAACTTTCAGGAGGCCCTATACAGGTATCCGCCAGCCTTTTATAATGCACAATGAAGAAAAGGAAAATTTCGTAATAGTCCAAGAACGTTTCTGTGGACTCCACGCACGTATTTTTGCGTTAAAACTTTCCCCGAATAAAAGGCAGTAAAGTAGCCTAAAGGAGGGGGGGGGGGCTTCAGGAGGTTTGTTGACAACGTATCCTTCTCTTAGACAACATACTTTCCTCTTTCACCTAACTAAAATTAGAATGCACTAAATTATGGACATTTTCCAGCCATATATGTTCAGTTCCAAAAATATCCCAAAGATAGCACCATTTTGTATCTAAGCCTTAGATTAGCAAAACCTTAACAAAAACCTAAACCTTGAATTAACAAAAAGTTCTCAAAAGGGAAGGGGACATCCCCTGTCTAGACCCCTCCCCCAGGAAACCACCTTTTGTAGTGGCAAAGGAAGGATCCCCATTGCTGTATGCAAACGCAGGGACGCATGAAAAAAAGGTGCAATTTACGCAGACTTGGGGGTTAATAACTGAGGTGGCATTACGACATCATATGTGGTGCCCCCAACCATAAAACCCTGACCGCGCCACTGAGAGAAATGTTATGGATGTGTCATCTAAACAGTTAGGGGGTATATGAGATACAAAAAGACAGCGCAGGTGCTAAGTAAAAAAGCATTCACTTGTCGTGACGGTCAAAAAATATCACCACGCATTCTTGGGCACCCTTTGGATCTTTCAAATCCCATCTACAACTGAAAAGACAATATTTTCAAATTTTGCTGCTCACTTGGGTACATAAACATAAATCTCTCCCACGAACTGGATTTAATATTTCAATATTAACTTCACCCGAATGATGTCAAATACGCGTAGTAAGTCATTGATCATTATGCTGCTCTATTTTCGGGTGTCTCAAAACGTGAAAAATGTTGTTAATTTAGCTAATGAGTTTGAAAATATGGACAGGCAACCCTCTGAGAAGAGAGCCTCAACTCTTCATTAATAAACACCAGTGGGTAATCCAAAGACAGGCTTGGACATTTTTCGAACTGCCCTAACTCAATGTCTCAGCCCAGGGCTTCACATGCCCCGTAGTCAGACAAGGTGTTGAAGAAGGGAAGAAGGGGTAGCTTCTTAGCACGATGTATTCTAGGGGGATAAGTTAAGATGTATTGAGGCAATAAAACGTTTCGCTCTCCACAATTTTCCAGGAGAAATTATTTTTAGGGCGTCCTCCCATGCCCCCTTTAACTACGGGCCTGGGCCTTGTAAGGGCCCGTCACATCCGGGGTCCACTGCCGTGTTGAAAGTTAGAGCGTTCTGAATGTTTATCAAGGCCAAGTGTGGTGTCCCCGCATTGAGCTTTCATTACCGGGCTCGCTAAATCATGTACCGTCGTCTTAAATCGTAATTTGTAAATTTATTTTTAAAAATTTTGCGAGAAACTTCCCCCATAACATTAATTTTGTGCTGTAAACACAGTGACGGATCTAAAAGGGGCGGAACAGGTAATGGCCTAGGGTCCCACCCCCTAAAAGGTATAATTAACACAGTGTTATTTAAAACGATTATCAGTACAATTCTTACTAACAACCCATGTTTTTAAATTTATTCGTACCGTAATTAGAAGACAGGCCTTATCCCATGTTCGAACAATGTTCTATTTCATGTACAGTTAACTAGTACTTATATAAATTAACGCAAAAGAACAGGAAATTTAAATAAAAAGGGCAAATATGAATTATTCAGGATCCCACATTCCTACCGGCCTAAGGTCCCAGTGCACCCAGTTTGTCCCCATGGTGACACATAATACAACATATGGAAACTACTCATCAGGGCAAATGTGAAAAGGGGTTTGATTGGTGGGCCCCAAACTAGGCAAGGTGTTGAGAGGAGGTAAGACAGCTTTTAGGAGCCTATGGCTACAAAAAAAAATCGTTCTTACTCGCTTTGCACTGCACTGGGTTGCTTCATGGTTATAGAGCAGTGGTTCTTAACCGGTGGGTATTTACCCTTTGGGGGGTAATTTTGGTATCTCAGGTGGGTAATTATTGATCGCTGATCCTGTCCAGTATCTTTTTTAATTGTTCCAGTTCTGTAAGGTTACTCCCGAATCCAACGATCTGACACTGTGGTGAATATTAGTACTGAACCGTAGTACAATAACGGTACCAGACCCATTTTAGTGTACTCACATATTCAGATATTTGGGAGATTAACTAAAACGCAGTTAGAAGCGCTTTATGGAAAAGTAAAGGATTATAAATTGCACGTAAAATTGTCTCTAAATTAAAGTTAGGGTACTTTTAATAGGAAAACAGCAGGTTAGGGTCTGTTTTCCAGGGATATTGGGCATGTTCTTTCAGTGTCAATCATCAAGTTATTGTTATATTTATATATTTATTATAAGTTATAACAAGGTCATTGTTAGTGTCCATAGGCACTCTCTTTGCTGTGAATGTGAATTGTGGAGAAAACCACTTTTGATATAGTTTAGGAGGGGGAATACATAGGGTGGTTGATTGGAAAGGGGGAATGGGACGGGGTGGCTTATTGGAAATGGGGGAATGGAACGGAAAAGGTTAAGAACCACTGTTATAAAGAGAGGTTGCTTCATGTCATTGCCGTAATAACCTGTTCAATCCGACGGAGAACCTCCGGAATCAGAATAACTCTCTACCCATACATTTCTTTTAAAAGCTTCCTGGCCGCAAGCATTTTTTTCAAGGGTCGAGGAAGGCTGTGCGTCGGATAAGCGGTCTACATGGCAGTTAAACTACGGTCTGACATAATATATTTAAAATTTACGGTCCCTCATTTTGAACAGTTCGGGGACTTAAGCTTATGTCATTTATTGATGCAAAAAACTGATAAACATTTGTAAATTGTAATTAAAGACATAGTGGTCAAAGAATAGCATTATCTTTCTTGCTCAATAACACATGCGAGAAAAAGTTGATTGTTCTTACCTTGGCTTTTGTTGAAATTTCCAACGTTGTGTTTATTTTCTCGTTTTCCCTAGGTACATCATCTCCACCACTAACTGGTAGATTTTCGTCAAGTTTCGGAGCTGCTGGCCTGGAAAGTGATGGAACAACTACCGTCGCCAAGACGAGTGTAAACAGCGCACTACACAAGGAATTCATACTTGTGACTAATTTCATGATGGAAATGCACAAATCCGTAAAAATAAAATAAAATAAATCTCGATGAAAGACAAGAAGGAAGATATTTTATCGGGTTGAAGAAGATCAGCTGCCACCAGTACTGAGTACTCCAATCAAATGTTCAATACGAAGTCACATGACTTATATTAAATTTTTCAAAACTGTTTCAATAACCGCGTGAAACGTCGACGGGAGCGTCATTCGTTCTACCGTTAACGCCTGTCTCCTTTCTTCGATGAAATTATCTGAAATACAGAAGGAATTAAATTTAAAAATAAATGATACACTCCTTAGCTTTGTTGTTTCACTGCATGTGAAGTTTACTAAGAGATGACGGTCTCTGCAAAGCGTTTCAAAACGACATCCCCTTTTAATTGGCTATAATTTCATCCAAGTCAAAGAAGACGTTTGACCCCTCACTGCCGTCCCAGACATTGACATCTTATCCAATCAAATGTTTCTCCTCGGGGTAATATTCAAATTGAAAATACTTCGCTAAAAGGTGAATGGGCAGTACTTTCTCACTGTCACAATTTCTAAAGTTAGATCGTATACAGTTCTTTCCTGCCGATTTCAGTGGTGAGGCATGCAGTTGCCAATGGCATTATGTCAACAAGGGATAACTGGCAACAGGCAGAGTGACAATAGCAACAAATAGGGCCAAGCTGATCTGTTTAACTTTCAAATTGACTCGTTTGTTTACACAGAATCGACAGGATAAAGTATTTTGTAGTGATCGTCTCAAGTTTGTCCAATATAAGGTGTTCGGTAACTTACACCTTTTCATTCAGTTGCCAATATTTACAAACGAATACATTTCAATGGTCTCTTTGCCCTCCACATAAATAGTAAAGTCACAGACGTGTTTCAGGCTTCCTCTCTTGAGCGAGAATATAAACTGGGACAATTTGAACACCGAGTAAACCGTTTTGTAAACTTTTGTCATTACGAGAGGCAAAAATAAAACCGCGGAGGAAAGTTGATTTTACAAAACACTTTGCCAGGGACACGTTTTCCGAAACACACATATAACCTAAGCCTACGTGTAACGGGAAAGGGTTTCCGGCCTTAGCCTGGGTAGTAGCCAGAGTCGCCACTAGGGGGCATAGTAGCATTATCCACCAGCCAGTATTCCCCTCCCGCTTTCCACCAGTTCGCTGTGCAAAGGTAGCAATGAGCCGACATAACTTTTGCTCCAAAACTTCTGCTTGTCCCCAACTTATACCACTTGCCCTCCACCACTTTTTGAACTCCTGGTAGCGCCCCTGGTAGCAGCTCTCTGTGGCTGCAGCTCACTTGGTCGGCCGCCCTCTCCAAGTTATGAGCCCATCGGGGTAGCCAAACCGTGACCCGGGAGGAATTTCTAAAAGACACCTGAGAACTCAAGGGTCTGTTCACTTGCTTTACTGTCTGAGACTTGTTTTTGTCTTTTTTTCTTGGCTGTTGGAGACTTGAAAAAATTCTCGGGTTCTCAGACAGTGGCCAGGAAAAGGACTGATTTGTAAACTTACTGCTTATGTTTGAAATCCCACAAACAGGTACACCAGTTTGCATTAGGCATGTACTACTGAAAACTTAGGCGTGTGCAAGCTGAGTGTAATATTAACAGTAAAAATGGTAGGCTATGTACTGGTTACCAGGATCCAAAATACCCTTGTCGTTTCGTGGGATAAGTCACAAGACATGCTCAAAATTGATAAGAAAGCTTTCATGTTTCAGTTCGCATGTCGTAGTATTTTGAAACACTATAAAATCAAACAAATGTTCACCGTTTTGAAAGTGGTAAGGTAAATAGGTTAGACTCAGGGTGATACATGTTTGCGGTTTGACCAAAATTTCCGTCCCAATTGCACCTCCCAGCTCCGGCGGTCAGAAGTAATTGACATTACTTCCTTTTCTTTTTCAAACCAAATTAAATGTCACGATTTTTTTCTTTCTTTTTTTATTTTTGTCGAAGGAGTCCAACAGCTTGTTTTACGAAATTTCAAAAGCCTTCTCACCCATCACAGTAGTATACCACATGTACAACTTTTGTTGTGGTAAAAGTTGCTCAATTTTGACGCGACGCGTTTGTAGAGGACTTTTTCGATGCATGGAAATATCGAGGTCGTACCTCCATAGTCGATACTGCCCGGAAAAGATAGTAGTTGCAAATTGTCGATGGAGACGACCCGCTGGGAGTCACGGTAAACCATGAATGTCAAAAGGAATTTGTCCAACTTGAAATCATGACTTGATCAAAATTTTATTGGAATGTCTACAAACTGGAAATAGATTTTGAGAAATGACTTTGTAGCGCAGGTAAAAATAACGTTGGCTGCCGGGGGGCACAGAGCTCAATGCAGACTACTTCGTTCCGAAAATAGCCACACGAGTCATGGCATCTCACGGCAGGTGCCCTATTTCTCTGTAGGAGTTGCTAGAATATGCACGTTTTGGGAATTTTTTCTGCCTGTTGAAAATTAATCACGGTAATACGAAAATAATGATTGTTTTGACTTGAAGTAATTTTTAGAGAGCTCTATAGAACCCGCTCTTTTGAAGGTGTAGATATTCTAGAGGATTCTGATTATTGGTCGAAATCAAATTAAGGTTGTAGTGGTGCGCAGACGAGTAGAGTGGTCATAAATATTACTGGCCACTTCCTACATAATTAAAATTGATAACCGTTGGTCCGTGCTGTTGAAAGAATTGGTCATTTATACACGGACTATTATGTACATAGTAAATGGAATTCCTGGACTGAATTTATGGATAGGCCTGTTTTGGAATATTTTGATTCTGAGGAATTTCACGCTCTGAATCAGGGTTGCCAACTGGCAATTTTCATGGCCAAATCATGGGTAAATTTGGCAGAATATGGATAAATCTGGCAGTAACTAAAATTTCCGGGAAAAAGTTTTAATAGATAGTTATCTCTGAATAAAACTACTTACGACGTAAAAACTAAAAACGTAACTGTTGGATATCTTTGATACAAGTCATTATCGTCATCATAATGACGAGTCGGATGATGCAATCATTACGAAAGAAAGATAACAGAATAGAAAACCCTTGAACAGAAAATTATCTAGATGAAGTTAAGTCTTACCTTGTCCCAGAAAAGACGTCATTAGAATCTGAGTATTCAGGGAGAAACAGGGAAATGAATTAAATTGTCTATTCAGCCAGATTTGGCTTGGATCATTCCGAAAGAACTTAGTTTTAGTCTTGAATCTCTGTAGTTGCCACAAGTGCCTTTCGTATCAAAGGGTACCGATCGCAGGAAAGGATAAGAGTCCCCCTTTACCGAAATATCCCATAATTAATTATGCTTTGTAAGACACATAAGAATCAATGCACAGGCCTAGGCTCGTTACCTTCGCTTAAACGAATCTCAATAACACTATAGAAGAATTCTTTTGCCCAGAAAGAAACAGTCGGCAATGAAAGAGAAGCACGAAAAATGTGGAACGACAGTGGGGGATTGACCAAATTAACTCTTCCAAAACAGCGATTCGCGCGACTACACAAGCTTTAATGGTCAACAATTTAATGATCGCAAACTGCAAATACTGCCTACGTTAGGGCTGACTTGGCCTATCCATTAGTTTACTTATTCGCATCAACTCCAATGGGTTTTATTCTATGCACAAGTGAGACTTGCAAGCGCCACGCTTAAGCTGTCCTGTATGGCATCCGACTTATGTGTACCCCTGTACATAAGAAGGATTCAACATGCATTGTACAATTTCAAAGGTTTCTCAATTCACAATTGTTTGGGAATTTGTATTGATAAATTGTTCAATGTTTACATACCTCCATTCTTGCTGCATGAAATTTCACAGTCCAATAATCGTTCTAAAAGCAAATAAATCAATTTCGAAGGGAGTGTCGTTTGCTTTAAAACCGTCGGTACTAACTTGCCGGATGGAGCAAAATCAATTTGTTCCTCAATTGAGAATTGTTTACGGTGTGCACTTAGTAGCAACTTAAATAATTTAGTGTTTCACTCCACTTACAATACAAGAATATTCTAAGCGGAAAAGTCAAAACAGAACAAATAAAAACAATTCTCAAGAAACAAGATCCGCGGTTACGCGTCGCAGATCAAAGGTCTGGTTGTAAGCTGTTGGAATTAGTAATCCCTACATATAATAGGGTATTCTATGTAACGCTTTTGTTGCGAAAGACCATCAACGTTTTCATTTCAAATGACTGATTTTTAACATCCTTAACTGGATGGTTCCGCTGAAAATTGCAGTCAAGCATTACAGTGATTAGGAGCGCACATTCACGGTTTCTTGAACGACTTTTCGATAGATAACGTGGTATTTTACTCCTTATATGTGCTTGTCATGACGAAGTTGAAACCATAAAGTAAACCTTAATTAGTTGTGTAAACCCTCCTTTAAGAGCAGTGACGTCATAGTGGCGCCAGATTCAAGAGTCTTCAAGACAAAATCAAAATACAGATAAGTTATGTTGGGTTGCTTCATAGCGTATGAATCAACACCATCGCTTCTACCGACTAAAGGTAAATAACTTAACAACAAAGGTGAAAGCTATGCCTCTTAACTTAATAGCCTACTCCAGAACTTTTACCACACTTTCTCAAGTTTTGAAAAATTTATTTTCCATTTAAACAGTTTGTCTGGGACTTTCATATCTCCAAACATACCTCGATAAAATATTTACACCGTGTGGTAACTTGCAGTTGAGTTATTAGAAGAGACAACAACCTGACAGAGGTATTTAAGTCACGTAGTCGAATATTTTCGTTGCACGTGATATGTATATTTTGGCAGTTTGAACATCATTCTGGATGAAGCAAATGCCTTTACATTTCCGTGGATGTAGGCAGGCGCGGTTTTACGGGGGGGGGGCTTTGGGGGCTCACGCCCCCCAAAAGTTTGCTCAAGTCCCCCCCCAAAAAAAAAAAAAAATTTCAGAGGTTGTGTTATGCTGTATTTGCGTGTACTGAGAAAAACAAAATTTCCCAATACACTTGTGCACATCTTGGTCCAGTGGATTTAGTTTGTCAAGGGAAACTGTCGTCTGTATCTCGAAATAACATATTAGGTTCACGATTTCATACAATGGAAGTTGGGTCAGATAAGTAACATAAGTAACATCTATGATAGTATGTACTTACATGTAAATCAAGTTAACGGATTAATCATCTGTTGGAAGTTCAAAACGAGTCATTTCGTTGCTGATCTCGTCAAGCTATACTAGCAGTCCTTTTAAGTCAAATCTACAGGCCGAATCGTTATTCCCATTAATGTGAACAGGTCCAGTTGCTCATATCTCTCAGTAACGTTTGCTACATTCCTCCAAATAAAAAAACATACCGGTATGCCTGTAAATACGTTACATCTATGTCATGGTCAGGGGCGGTGCCACTCAAGGGGAAGGGAGGCCTACCCCTGTAATTTGCAGGAAAAGAGAAAAAGAGTAGGAAAAGAAGACGTAAAGGAGAAAAAAGAGGAGGGCAGGGTAGGCCTACATCTGATCCATATAGTTAATCCAGAGCTTTCAAGAGGCCATATTCCGGTTTCTACCAGCCTTTAGATACGATTTTATAATGCACAAATGAAGCAACGCAAATTTTCTTAATAGTTCGAGAATATTTCTGTGGACTCCACGCACGTATTTTTGCGTGAAACTTTCCCCGACTAGAAGGCAGTAATGTGTCCAAAAGGGGACTTCAGGAGGTTTGTTGATACATACCCTTAGACAAAAAAGCTCCTCTTTCACCTAACCAAAAATATTAAGAATGTTTTGAACCCATATGATCGGGTCCAAAAATATCCCAAAGACAACACCATTTTGCATCTAAGCAACCTTAAAGTAACCAAAATTTCTCAAAAGGGGAGGGGGACCCTCCCCTTGGACCTATCCCCTAGAACAGCCCTCTTTTACCCAACCAAAAATTAGAATTCACGAAGTTATGAACATTTTCCAGCCATGTATCAGTCAAGACTGTCCCAAAGACCGCACCATTTTGCATCTTAGCAACGTTAAAGTAACCAAAATTTCTCACAGGAGAGGGGAACACCCCTCCCTTTAGACCTCTCTCCTAGGACCGTCCTCTTTCCCCCAACCAAAAATTAGAATTTACAAAATTATGAACATTTTCCAGCCATATATATCAGTCAAAAAATTAGCCCAAAGACCCCACCATTTTGCATCTTAGCAACCTTAAATTAGCAAAAATTTCTCAAAGGGAGGGGAACACCATTCCCCTTAGACCTCTCCCCTAAGAAGGCCCTCTTTCCACCAACCAAAAATTAGAATTCACAAATTTATGAACATTTTCCAGTCATATAGTCAAAAAATTACCCAAAGAACGCACCATTTTGCATCTTAGCAACCTTAAATTAGCAAAAATTTCTCAGAGGAAGGGGACACCCCTCCCCTTAGACCCATCCCCCACGACGGCGATTACTCAACCTATGTCCCCTATCAAAATAACCTTGCGCCGTCCCTGGTTATGGTAATGTTTTATTATCATTGGTTTCAGCGTGAGCGTGGCCGATTTACATATTTGAGAGAAAATTTTATGATTCTTCCGTTTCAAGCCCCCCTAAGCCCCCCAAAAGTCTCGATCTAGAACCGCGCCTGGGTGTAGGCTGTCAATAACAAAGGCTAAACTGGTTATCGGTTGCAAGGGTTTTCGAGTACCTTCACATAAGCAAATTGGTGTTGTTTTGTGATGGAAACATATAGGTGTAGAGGATTATTTTCTGGCGGCTAAGCTGTTTTGCTCTAGAAAAACTTAAATTGTTCACGAAGGATGCCCCAAATATTTTCATACGCATTTTGATAGGAACTATAACATTAATAACCAGCATTTGATTCCATTGTACTTAATGCAGCATGTGGTTTCATCTCAAAATATGATCGAAAAATACTGATGATGTGATACGTTTAATTTCTATAGGCTACTTATCGCTAGTCCATTCAAAACTACCTACGTGGAAGTGATGTTATCTTTCCGATCATATACTGTGTAGGCCTGCATCCTCATCCTTGGTGGGGAACTATGTATTGCCTAACGACTGACAGAAGACAAAAATGAACGGAACAAACAGTCACAAGGTTTCTAACTGTGACTCACGCATCCTGCGTGTTTAATCTGCTACAGGGAAAGGTCCTAGTAAAATGTAGCTCGACAACTCCACCCCCTAGAGCTAACCCCCAACAATCCCCGGACTCTAGTATCTGCCGAAAATTGCCACCCTATGGACAATGCCCAACCTAGACATTACCAACCGAACAATTCTCGCCCCAATTTTCGACGGACTGTTTTCTTCAGAACAATTTTCCCCGAACAATTGGCCCTAGGACAATCATCTATTGAGCCCTGGGGAGGAGAGGGGAATCGTCGGAGGGAAAAATGTCATGGATGAAACGTTTCGTATGGGAATAGTCGGAGGGCTGTTGTCAGAGTTCTTAATTATCCAAGGAGAAAGGTTCGGGATGCGGGGGAGGGGGGGGGTACACCAGTTTTGGAGCGCCAGAAGAATACTTTCACCCATATCAGTAATATATTAAATAAATTTCTTATTATATGTAAACATAAACTGAGACAATAATTTAATCCGTCTCACTTTAGGTGATAATCATATAGACTAAAAATCAGACACAATGAGAAATCCACAGTTGTGAAATAATGCCTTGACTTGGGGAGGAGGAGTTGAATTAAACTTTAAGACTGTGTGAGGAAGATGGGGCCAGATTCATTTCAAGAAAACAACCCTCTAACAAGTATATTCTGTCCACAAAAGGGTTGTATCCGTCTACTTGTTTTTCCTTTTCAGTGATGGTCTTATTTATCAGCGTAATTCAGTCATTAGTTAATATCCACCATTAGCTGTATATGTGTTCATATTCTGCACTGCAACTTGGATAAGTAGTTCCACGATGTTCAGTTGTTACATTGTACTGAGCATTTGTGGGTTGCTGTAATAATGACCGTTGTCGGTGTACAAAACGTCTGTGACTCAACATCATAGTTAACTTTACAACAAATAAGTACCCCAGTATACATAACTTTTCGGCAATTGATAATACATCTTTTTAACGTAAAAACACAGTGACTATTTACAAGTAATTTTTAAAGAAGATTGATACGAGTGAATTCAAAGAGGAAACAAATTTTACTTGGTTTTGGAATTGGCGCCAGATGGAGCTGCTAAAGCCAGGGGTTTTTCTTAAACTGTGATATGATTTTGCAATCCATACATTATCATAAGAGAACATCTTACACAGAACAAAACATAAAAACCGACGACGCGTCAGATCGTTTCCAAGGAAGTATAATGACTGACATCTGAACAGCTTAAGTAATCTAAACAAACTTTACTTACAGGGTTTTCGAGTTATTCCTAATATATTGTCTTGATGACAGTTAACTTGATCCGTAGCTTTACTTCAATCAACAGCGTGGAACGACTTCAGAAAGTTTGGGGGAAGGACTTTCCTCTGTCCGATCGGTATAAACATGAAACTAGCTTTTAAAGTAGGTAAAGTAACGCCTTCAGAGTTTACTTGATCGGTTTTACATGAGAGGCGGCAAGAGATGTGACAGAAAATGTAGGAATCGATCGCATTCCTTTAGCAGAGAAAGAGTCTTTGCTGTTCAACACAGTGGAGCGAGACATCATCTCTTAGTTCCAACGATCGAGCATTCTTCCAGCAAAAACAAGAATAAAACATTGCGGGTCTCTTTGTGTAGAAGAGAGGAACTTCCAGAAGCTTAGCAGAGCGGAAAATGGGATACAAACTGTAAGGCATGCCAAAAGAGTAGAAAAAGTTAATATTCGGTGAGCTACAGTGTTGCATATTGGGCACGTGGCATTCATTATCTCATATCACCCTATTCTTAATTTCTTTATTATTATCGGATGAAATACGGTATGGAAGCAGAAGAAGTTTCACAGAGAAGCAGTAACAGATATAACTGGGGGTGAACGTAATAGAAAAAGAAACCTATTCCCCGGTGCTATTACCGTGAGAAATACGAAAATTAGTTTGACAATACAAATATAAGCTAAAAACTATCTTCTTAGGTTTTGAGATATCTATATTAAAACATTGATTCATGGTCACTAAGAGACTTGTAACTACTCAAACTCTGATATAGACAAATTCTGACATTTCACGGCTAATTTATTTTCTCCTTTTTAAAATTTGTCTCAAATTTTTCCTCCAAAAACAGCACGTACAGAGTGCACTTGTTAGTACCAGATCGCAAACCTAACGTCTTCAATATTCATTCCCAAATTTTTTTATAATGCTCTAAACTCTGCCACCTAACTGCAGGTGGGATCCCACAAAACTGAAGGTTCCCTGTATAGACCCTTTTCCAAATAGCAATTGCAATGGATTGTGGGATGGAGTTCTGGTAGGCGATGTTGTTGTCAGTGGCATTTTGCTGTGGCAAAAAACGGTGCACGCCAAAATTCTATCCCACAATCCTTTGTAATTCCTATTGGGAAAAGAGTCTATGAACGGTTCACTAGACCAAAGATCCTCTAGATCGAAAATCTACACAGGGTTACAGCTAGGGTTAGGATTACGGGTACACAAAACTAGGGTCAGAATTATGATAAGGATTAGTCTAAGAGATGATTATGGTGAGTGTTAGGATTAAGATTAGGGTTGCAGTTAGGATCTTCCGGCTAGTGGATCCTCGATCTAGTGGACCCTTATTTTCTTATTACAAACAATAAATATGAACAGTTTTAATGAAAAACGAACAAGAATGATATCATGATGCACTTGTCACAAGTCAGTTTCTTTGGGAAATGACAGCTTCAGTTTTCTGAATGGAAGGCAAAAAAAGTTGACCCTTAAATTGTATAAGATCTTTGATGCGATATGAGGACATGATACAATATTTTCCGTCTAGTATCTACTGAAGATTTGAATCCGACAGAGTCATTAAGAGAATAAGAAGGATTGTTTTTGTGATAAAGTGTTCAACGTCACGGTGAAGACGATGCCGCCATTTATAATAGTTCTCCAGAGGTGACTGGGCCTGTCAGGACCGTCTACAGTGGCGTCACCAAGAGGGACCGGGGGGCACGTGCCCCTGGAAAACCTTGTGCCCCCGTGTGCCCCCCAACTGAGATTTGAGATTTTGAAAAAATATAGATCTTCTGTAAGTTCTGTAGTTAGAATATTTGACTACCATGTTTCATATGATTTGATTCTTCTTAGGACAAGAAATGGCAGCAATTTGTATTTTTTCGAATAACAAAATGGCCCCATCTCATAAAGCAGACAGTGTTCTCTGTGTCGGACACTGAGCATCGGTCTTGGTAATCTATCCGTAATCCTCGCCTCCTCAATAGGTGTGAGTATACGCCTTGATAAAGTGTAGCGGAAATGTCTGCCTCTCGGACTCATTACCCAAAACGGTGAATGGTGTTGTTTGGTACGTACAGTACCATGGAACTTGCCTGCCACTTGCGTTGCGAATTGTAATGCAAGCTCAGTGCCAGTAATTTCAAGGAGACTTTTCCGTATTTTCTTCTTCGAAAAAAATAATTCCAATAAATTTTAAAAGAGAAATATATGATACAAAATTCTATGATCACTTTAATCCAGTAAGACTCCAATCACCCAGTTTGTTGATCATGAGAATTTCACGTTAATTGAAAAGTCCACAATCGAACGAATATTTGATCGTTGATTCGGCAATACACATGCACGTTTTTTTCACTTTCATGTGAATTTCACAATCCATGCATAATTTTTTTTTTTTATTTCCTAAAAATTCGTTATTTTTTGACACAAATTTTACTTCAAAAAGGTAGCGTATGTGGCACCAGATTGCATCTAAAGACACCTAATTTTTCAAAAATTTTCAAAGACCCCTCCCCCAGGCCGGCGTTCACACGACATACTGCATACGCCGCTAGCTAATGAACTATGGAAGCTAATGAACTATTAGCACTTCACTGTGTTTATTATAGACGTACATGCCGATTTTATTATTGACATAGTAGGCAAGACTGACTTTGGGGAGAAGTCAGATCTAAAGTAATCTATCCTGTGGAAGAATAAGCACGCTTGGACAAAAACAAACCGCAAATATTACTTCCTTTCCACAGCATACAGATGTATATGCCAATATATACGTGAAAGACACCCTGGCAAGACCACTGTGATGACATCGACAAGGAAACTGATTGACAAGTCAAACCCGAGTTATCAGACCGCAACACATTCACAACCAATTTTAGGAAACAGATATCAAAATTGACAGTATAACAATAGACTGTGATTGGCAGGCCACAGAGGAAGCTATCCACTCAACATAACTCGGAGGGAGCAAAATTGATAACGACTGAAAATGCGAGGGAACACAGGGAAAGTTCCGTAAAGTGAGGGGAACATGTAGTGATGAATATGTTAACAAAAGTATGAAGCAGGTACTGTTGAAAGACGAACAGGGGCTTTACATATTACAAAAGAGTTCAACTCTCTCCCGAATAGCCTAACACGGTTATTTGCATTCAGCCCGTATTTGGTGAAATGTTTGCTCACATTTTTCGCTAACATGCTCTCACAACTACGTTCGGATCAAGGAGTTGGTCCAATAGCAGCTCACTGGACACTTGGCGATTCTGTTCTGACATTGATCTTCCTGAGCTTGAAGTTCCAGCATAACTAAATTCAGGCGCGGATCCAAGGGGGGGGGGGTCTTTTCCGGCCTCAGCCCCCCTTTTCGCCACATCAGCAATAACAAATACGCGAAAATTAGCATACTGTTAATCTAGGAGAATATTGAAGGCGGCTTTCAGCCCCCCCCCCCCCCTTTTCGAAATGTCTGGATCCGCGCCTGAAATTGAATACCAAACGGTAGAGTGGGACTATAATTCAAGCTGGTTCCATCTCTATGGGCGCAAAATATTCTTTAAAATTAGTTTGCGCATGGCATTGCTGTACGAATAATGAAGTGGTGGAAATACGAAAATTGTCGAAGGGGTTAGGTGGGGTCGAGAGTAAGTTTCCTTACCCTTGATGGCAAAATATCGGTGCATATCAACCAAGGACTTCTTATAATATGGACAGAGCACCCTGCACTACCGTCCTACACTCTAAAAATGTCCGGATAAAATTTGATCCCAGTTCGGATCTGAGGGGCACCTAGTACTCGAATTCGGATCAATAATTTAATCAGATATGGATGAAAAATGATCCGGATTGGATCATTTTCATCCGGATTTGGCTACTGCAAATGACCCGGATTTGGGTAGGTGCCCCTCCGATCCGGACTGGGGTCAAATTTTATCCGGACGTTTTAGAGTGTACTGTCCTATGCGTGGAGTGTCGCCACCGTAGGTACACGTTTAGGCTTGCTAATATGGCTGCCGCCTATGTCTTCTGTGTAAAGTTTGTATATACTGGCTCATGTGGTTCAGTATCGACAGATTATGCGAGAAACTTGTAAAAGTTTAGAAAAAATGCCAAGTTTGGTCGAAATCAATGAACATTGAAATGAAGTACTTTGATAGTTTCCTAACATTCATGTCTGTATTTGTCTGAAATGTTGCAGATTCATCATCGAATTACACAAACGACAGTATCTAGAGGTCATCTTGGTAAGCCTAAATTCGTTCAAACAGTGGCGCTCCTTTAATTAAAAAGACTGAAATTAGTGACCAATCGCTACTTTTGATTGGAATATTCAGTCTAATAGATAGAGAATGAATCTTAGTCGAATTTAAAATTTTCAGTACAAATTTAGAGTTGTCCGTCATCCCACTCTTTTAGATTGATATTTTTCAGTCTAAGGATTTACAGAGCGACAGTATTGGTCACGTGATCCTGTATCTATGTGTATAGGATGTTTGTGATATCAGCACATTACATGAGGAAATATCCTCCCTAAAATGATCGGCCCTTCTATTTCCCTCGTATACCTTACACCAACTGCTCAATGGGGAAAGGTGTAACCCAAACCATGACATCCAGTACAGTTGAGGTGAAGACGGGCAATAGATTGGCACAAACTATTCCAGAGAATGCATTTAGAGTCCATCCCAATTGTGCACCAACACAGAACAGGAAGTTGACATTGCAACCTCAAGTTCTGTTATCCGGCATGTGTTGAGTGCAATGTAACTATACCGGTATTATCCAAAATGCCAGATACTGTTGAGCAGTTTTGAGATTCCTGCCTAATTTACAGTTTCTTGGTTTTGTTTTTGTTTTGTTTTTGCTTTGTTTTTTGTTTTTTTGTTTTTTGTTTTTTGTTGTTGTTGTTGTTGTTGTTTTTTTTTTTGCATCATGAGTGGAGAAGAAAAGCCGTGTGAAGATGGAGGACAACATATTTAGTCAATTTGTGACATTATCTACCTCATTTACTAAATGGGAGGGGGTGGCAAACAACTTTTTATCGCACGCAATAAGGCATGGTAAATATAGTACATGTATGTGCACCACATATTTTCTGAAGAGGCCCCTGTATGTTTATTGCTATAGATAAAATTTGTTGATTGCGCGTCCTACAATACAATGATGTAAGATGATTTAGAAAAATAAGTTCACATATATTCGTTTACACTATGTGAGGTGGGATTTATAGAGATTAAGCTAAGTTCGTCTTTGATTCTAATCACTAAGGTCTGATAAATACGGGAACTTGTGAACTAAAGCCAACAAGTTCGGATTTCTGCCTTTTACTAAAAAAAAAATCGTTTCTAGCACCAAGCAAAATCCTTGGATGTGATTCAAGTACCCTGCGGAGCAGAAGTAGTGTTCTCAAAAATTCTTGTCTTCACACAAACTAGCACACGTGTGTCACTGACTTCAGAAGAGACCGCTATCTGTTATAAGCCAGCTATGTAGGCCTTAACTAAAGACACTCGGACCACACCAAAAACTGAAAATGCAGCCAATCTATAGTTTTATAGGCACATACATCTTACAAGGGCCTCGAGGAAGACTAAAAGAGACGCCTGCACTAAGAGAAGAATTTTTCTTAAGGACTCGGACTCGTGTTAAAATATTGATTCTTAAAGATAGGGAATTTCTAGTACTTTTTGAGAAAGAGAGTATGTTCCCACGATCGAACTGGTTTGTGTCACGAAAGTAGGGCAATTTGTTTCTATTTTTGGCAGTATGTATAACATGAATGTGTTTGTCTTGTCGCTTAAGGACTGTGCCGTGTGTTCTTTATGAGTCTTCGCCACAGCGTGGTGTACAGTGCAGTGAAAAGCGATTTTGAGGAATTATTTATAATTTTAGAAGTGCACCTCCAGCTCTATTTTGCTCCTAAGGTAACACACCCTTTGCAAATGAATCTATAAAAGCTCAAACTGTTATTTCCTGAGGCTTGGAATAGAGATGTCAAACCTTTCGACAGCTACGATATAGTGCCTCACAGATGACAGAGGTTAAGGGTAATGATGGATCCGCTCCTGGCAAAGCAAGGCTTAGTATCGACATACCTGAGGTTCTTAGGAAACTGGTTAATCATATCTTCAAAAGTCAAAACAGGCTTTCTGATATAACACTCAAAAGTTCGTCGAAATCATTTTTACTAGGTCAATATTCAAACTGGGAACAATAACACTCACTAATTAGGAACTTCTGCATTTGACAAAAATCAAATGATAGTTTCACCAAAGGGGTGCACTCCAGTGATATATTTCGGGAGGAAAGTTGGAAGGAATGTTTACATTGGGGTTTCTGTTGTTGTTGGTTAAGGGTCTGGGATATTCACTCCTAGTTATTATCTGCATGGGCACTCCCGAGGGGCTTCAACACTGACACAATCAATAAGAAAACCCAAATACTCTTCCTAAACTGAAGGTACACGACGAATGTGTACTATCAGATTTACGTCATTTGGTAGGACTAAACTTTCTTCATCTCAAACATTGCCACACCGATAAAAGATATTAAATAGGAGATTTGGTGTGTTCATCGAGGACTATGACACTATATACCCAAAACTGTATATATTTCGGAGCGCCCTCTTAACTAAGGCGTAGAGCATGATCTCATGTATTAAAACAGCTTAACCAGTGGAAGCAGTAACGAGGGGAGGCGGTCATGGCGTGGAAAGCTCTCTGTTCCGACGTCTCTGTATCCCGATAAGTTAAGATTTAGGTCAGTGTTTGGAGGAGGGTTAGGTTAGAGCAAGGGCGTGGATCCATCTCCAAGAAACGTGGGGGAGGGGTACTTTTCACCATTTGCGAATTGCCGTTGGGGGACCTAAGGGGAGCGGATCCTTTGAAAAAAAAATGGAAATTAGAAGGTGTGCATATGGTAAATGGTGCCATATTTGGGCGCAGTTTAGCTTTTAAAATGTAGTGTCAATTCATAACCTATGTTATATTATTGAAAAAGTGGGGGACTTATTGGAGATGTCCCCCTTTCAAAAAGTGAGGGAGAGCGCCCCCCGTCCCCCCATAATCAACGCCCATGTGTTAGAGTATTAGGGTTAAGTGTGTATCGGAACACAGAGACGTCGGAACAAAGAAGTGTGACCAGAGGATATACTTATGTGCAAAATGGAGTGGGTTACGCCCGAAATCAAGTCACTAAGCGGTTGCAATATTAGCAATCACGAATTCATGTTTTTGATATTTCGCAGTTTTCGGGGTTAAATAATAATTTAATTCGAGGTTTTCATATACTTAGGACAAATTTTCTATGACGGCATAAAGCAGCTAGGTAGTAAGTATTGTATAATGACAAAGAAACGCTGACATTGTTGGTCCGGTTACCTGATAACAGAGGCATAGCCAGAAAATTTTTCATGGGAAGCAGGGAAGCCACGATTTCTTGGGGTTTTATTGAAAACGGAAAGGGTTTATTTTCCACTATGGGGTTTTCCTGTTGGGGCGGTTAGGGCGTGATTTTTGGGGGCAACGTCTCAACCCATACCCCTTTAGTTTCGCCACTGCTTGACAAAGTGGGTCATTCCTCCTTATTTAATGAGTGGTATCCTAACTCTTTTCCTTACTTGTGAGGAGACTCTCTCTACCTTTCACTGAAAAGCTGGCTTGTACCAAGTTCAAAGAGTGTACCTCAACTCATCGGGATATGTCGTTTATATACCAACCGTAGTAAGTTAACGATTGACCTCATATAATGGAAACAATGGGCTAGCACTTGGTGGGCAGTCACAATCAATGCTAGACTAGATTATATTGTAGAGTGTACAGTGACTTAACGTTTAAGAGCCTGCCATTAAAGGTCGTCTAAAGGACAGGGTTGACGGACCTTTTGTGGGCGATTACCTATACTGTTTCCAGTTACCGGGATATACCGGCAGGAACCTACTATCGTAAGAAGAATATTCTTATAGCTTCTAAGTGGAGCGCCACCCCCAGTTATCACGTAGGATATCAAAATGTCAAGAATTCCAGCAGATGACCGGACCCGAATAGCACCCCTGCCTTGTTAGTTGCATCTGTTTGTCTATTATTTGCTTTGAGATCTCATGTTTTGTTAACTTACAACACTAAGTCACAAAAAAGGAAAAGTAAGAGAAATATTTGGTAGAATAATGCCAGATACTAATCTTTACATAAAAGTAGGGAGCTTACAAAGGTGACAGAATGATAATTACGGTAAATTTTGAAACTCTAAAACAGACCGAGTATATGTTAGAAATGTATCCACTCCATAATTTACTCTGCTTCATCGTAAATCAATATCTCAGGAGAAGACAAGGTGTAATTCAACAAAGATCTAACCCAAGGGACCACCCATTTCACTAGCATGTCCTATCCAACCGAAGCAATGAATATTTTATATCAAGAAGCAGAAGAATCAATGCATTACTAAAAGAAATTTCAGACAGAAGCAGTCCGGAGAATCAATAGGTAATGGCTGTAGGATTACCTTCTGCTGCCATACATTATCTCAATATGTGTTGTACCATTTATTGAAGGACAGTCCACAGGGCTGTAACGTCCGAGTCCAGATTCGGACTTAAATCCGGACTCGAGTCCGTTTTATTTATTTATTTATTTATTTATTTTTATTTTTGCCAGATTCGGAAATGGCCCGGAATTGGAGGCCCTGAAATCGGAATTTGCCCGGAATTAGCTGCAGCTGGAGTTGGAGTTGGGCTCGGAGCCTATTCCAGTCGAGTCCATAAAAATGAACCTTTCACAAACGTTACCGTACTCAAGGCTTCATCGTTACTGGTGCACAGTTCAACACATGAATGATCACACAGTCAATAAGTCACAGGGGGAGCCCAGCAGGCGCGTAGCCATGAATGTGCCAAGGAGGTGCAAAGCTTGTTGGCAAATTATCTAAGCGTAGTGCCACAGGTTGGCGCGAAGCGTACAAGAAAATTTTGGCCAAAAACGTCTCCCAGATCGTTGGAAATGGCACTTTCCAGGCCTTGTAAGTTGCATCTCAACATTTTCTATTTTGAGTTACTAGCGATATCATAAAAAATCATTAAAAAAATACAAAAATATGCCCAAGGAGAGGGCGGTTGACTCCCCCCTCCTTGGCTACGCACCGGAGCCAATGTATGAAATTGACTCCTAAAAATTACCTTTATCATTAAGTGTACTAACAAAATTAGTAGAAAAAGCATTGGTATGAGATGCCACATTGTCAAATCGCCGGAACTGGCCCGGGATCTGGGAACATGGAATTGAAATTACCTCGGAATCGGAGGGTACTGGACTCGGAATTAGCTCGGAATGGTGACCACAGTGGAATCGGAATTAGCCCGGAATCGGGTTAGGCATAGACTCACATACAGCTCTAACGGTCCATGCCGACGGTCAGAGATCATGAAACCAGTGAGTCGTTATCGGTATTAGATAAGATAGCATTGTGTTAAAGGCGACTGGCGGTCACACTTTCCGGGAGGCATTCCAAACTTTATACGAGGATATATCATAAAAAGTTCAATGAACTAATTGAACTTCTAAGTAACTGCCAAGTAATCTTGAACCAGTCATCGGTGTTCAATATCGGTATCGGTCGATATTCTCCATTTCCGTCCTGTATCGATATCGGTAAATTGACCTAACTTGAAGACTGCCGATGTTACCTTACAGACAGAAAGGGGCGTCTAGATGTCAGTCAGTCGGCCGGTTTGTTCGGTCGGTCCGTCGATCGGTCAGTTAGCTGTAATCAGAAACTTTATCATATTAACAGATTAAGAAAGTAGGGTGTTTCTCCCTTCAGTGTGTAACCTGACTAAGGGCTGCTTCATTTTCATAAGGTAAAATATTTGAACTTACAGCCAAACATACTGAAAAAACTTAACATTTTTGTAAAGTGCCGGTACAGGACAAAAATGTCTCTCAGTTTCTTCCATTTCGTTCAATCCTGCGAATCTATCAGACACATTTTTTCAAGCGAACGAACAACAATTTTCAGGCAATTATAAAGGCAAAACATTCTAGCAAGTGTATCTTAATCCTCCTTCCTGATGCATATTTCCGTCACTTGTATCAGTCTCCTTTGCGAGTCCGTCTCTTTTCAGTGAGGAGCACGGATTTATTGGCACTTGCCTTTTGTTCTTACAAAACTCATACACTTTTCAACACTACAACTGTAAAATACTCCCTTAACTCACATGAAGGGCACTTAGTCTATTTGATCAGCACATACTCGTCCAAATCATCCTCCGATATTGACTAACGAGTTAGATTCAAACAAAAAAGAGGAAAATCGATAAAATCTGGGCTGTAAAAGTTTGTTTAGGTTTCTTTAAAGAGGAAGGAATGCTCGCCGAAAAATGGAGCATTAAGTCGATAATAGGCCTACTTGGCTGCCAAACTGGTCCACCAAATCAGTCCGTCTGAAAGACGTGAGCTCGTGATGTAAATACTCAATGGTCGAAGGCGTCGATCAAGGGGGCACTGGTCTATCCCAAGACAGGTGTGAAACATGTATGTGGCTGGATGAGGGGAGGCTGGGTGATGTCTCCCTCCCTCGTCATCTATACAGAGGAGCACAAGTTCAAGTAACCGTCTTTCACATAGGCTCTATATTATGCTGACTCAGCAGTTTTCTTGATCAAGTACAGGTTTGAAAAGGAAGATGACTTAATAAAATAGTAAAAGATGGGGATAAATTTAATAATAAGATCGTCCTGACACAGAACGGTACAAGTTTGATGTCTAAAAATACTGTGTGAGTATAATGGGAATTTAATATAGTTAAACTTCAGGGGGTGCAGGGGGTTCATGCAAGTGGCTCACGTATCCAGGATTTTTCTTTGGAAGAGATTTTAAAGTTGATACTTCGTCACAACGTTTGGAGAGGAGCGCCACCGTAAGTTAGAAAGCAGAGTAAAGGGATTTTCCTACTCATACCTATTAGAAATGACAGTTTTCAGACCTTGCAAGTAACTATTTAGATGCACATGCTAAATATTTACTTTGAAAGAATCACTTAACCCTAACAAATATTGACCAGTGCTCTACCCCTCCCCAATTGCCCCAACACTGCTGATTTTCCAAAACGACTTCGTTACAGTGACCATGTGCACACTGTGCAAAACACAATCGCTGGGTTGGTGTACTAAAGGTGTGTCTCTTCCCCTTTCCAAAGTTATGTACATAGGCGTCCTGGGGTCAATTTTTCTGGGCGGTCAGGGATAATTTTTACCCGAATTTAGAATTCTGGACCAAGTTGCCCGAATTTTGATACCGCTGTGTCGGTTGCAAAAGGGCATAATTTATTTTCTTGGCTGTCTCATTTGCCCAAATGGATCCATTATTTTTGTCCGAATTGGGAGGGAATATGCCCCCTGCCCCTCCCCCGCCTTGTAGGCTTATGGTCGTGAAGCAATTGTAGAAATTGTAAAGTGAAAAATGGCGATGTGTTTCGTAATAAAATACCCCTGCATAGCCGCACAAACAACATCACAAAGATGTGAATGTCAGAGAAAACAACCCGGAGGCAAAACAAGATTCATACTGCTTTTTGTTTTTATCAAAGTTTGGTAGATAATAGTTTCACTTAACTTTTTGACAGTTTCTCTGTCATCCCTTTCTGGGGGGCTTGATTTCCATGGGCCTACTCGTGGGTATCGAACACAATACGGTTAGGGTAGGGTGCATTCATGGGGCAGAACTCTAAGGCTGTGTGATAAGTCAAAAACAAGACTGACGTTGGTTATGCTAAGTGGAGAGAACCCGCTTGTCCAGTTTTCCATTGAGCTCAGATGCGAAAGGCGGGGTAGCCAGAAAATTTTATGAGGGCGCAAGGGGGACTACTATTTCATGGGGCCTTTAAAGACCCAATCGGTGTAATTTTTTTACCGTCGAGTTTTCTAGTGGGGACTGCTGAGGGTGTGGGAATTGTGGATGCGCCCTCATACACCCCTCACTTACAGTACTCGACAAGATGGTAAATAACACTGTATTTATAACCGTCCTGTGTTCATACTCAAATCACACTCACCAGAATTATGAAATATTACAAAGTCAATAAATTCCTAATTCCAACCTCTTTCATTGTGTTTCTCTTGTTTACGTGTCTACCTTCATGAGGGAGGTGGCGCATTGTTTAGGACGAAAAATTTCACGTGTTTAGTATGTGCGTGCCGACAAGACTTACCTAATTGATAACGATGCACCACGCTCGTAAACTTTACGCACGTGTCGTAGATATATAAATTCTTTGCTTGAACCATGGAGCTTCCTAGTAGATCCCTGGTTGCACGGGTCGATATTTGTCTAAACTACCATGCTCTTCCCTTTTCCAAGAAATAGCAACTGAGCTAAATAAAAGATTGTAGATGAATAACGTGAAAAAATTTATAATTTTCAAGCATGAACAGGTGAACCAAGCGAAGTGACGCAAATACTAATGAACGGAAATGACTCAACTGCTGGATGCAAGCAGATTATAGGCTGTGGAGGATCCGGGGGTGGGGTGCCAGGGGTGCATGTGCACCCCCAAAATTTCCAAGACTAAAATTTTCACGTACTTAGGTCTACCCTGCCTTTAACATTCTATCGTAGACATCTCACTGTTGCTCTGCTCGTCTCGGTTTCGATATAGAAACTCGTACACCATATTGAGAGCACCATTTTTATCTGAGTCCTTCAGATGGACAACGCTCTCCCACAATGGGTGAATCTAGTGCGTCCCCAAACAATGGATCCGCCTAGAGTATAGGTAAATAATCTTTTCTGTTCAGGGAATTTCTTATCGTTCACTGGGATGTTTTTAAGATCATGTTCAAAAAATTGGCTCTGATCAAATGTTCGTTAAAAAACGCCAAGGACACCGTGACAAAAGAATGAAGTTATAGTCTTAGAGAGGGCGTTTATTCTTAAATACATACACGGTATCAGAGGTTGATAAAAATATTTCCCTCAGTTTCAGTCTTCGTAGTACATGTTTATGTAGAGAAATAAATATTACAATTTATTCGCGTAGTTTCAGTTATTCGGTAACGCAATAAGTTGTCACGCCATTCTTGTACAACTTAGATTACTTGGTCAATGATTTTCCAATATCATGTTAAAATTTTTATTTTTAGATGCACAAGAGCGATATTACAAAATGATTGGGCAATCTTTTATATTGATTTGAGATTTGTCAGTAAATTGCAGCTTCTACTTTCTTTGGTGCAAAGAAAGAATAGAACTTGAAAGTTATCGCTTTCCATCACAAAAGTGGAACCTCGTGCTAACGATGTTACGACTTAACTCAAAGTTAAATATGCAAGTTCTATGGTATTATAAACACGAATTAAATGTGACGAGTGATTTAAACATAAAGAAAGATGAAAAATAAGCTATCTTACATCATTATGACCTCTTCTTGTTCCTTACATTTCTCCAATCAAATCCCTCAAATAGGCTTTGAAAATTTGGAAAATGTTGCCAGCCTTACCTTTCCAAATACACATAGTGTTTCGAGAAACCACGAAAGAACATTTTAAATGCGTTAAGCCTGTCATAAACTAAGGCACATAGTCACACGGTATTTACCGAATATACTTCTCGAAACATTTAACCTTTCTAATACCTTAACTCGACTTTTTTGTCCTCGTTCCTTTTCCACGGTTTTGCAAAAATCGTATTCGAAACTACTGATATAATTCTAGACTATAAAATAAAGCTATTAAAAGTTACCAGGAAAGAACTTTACAGGACTCACATGAAAAATCCCCTTCGTATAGTTTATCTAGATAGCTGGATGATGTGCAGGGTGATGTTCATGGGTTATCGAATCCGCGAAATGATTTCGAAACTCGTTACTACACATGCGGTTCCTCTTTACGCGTTGTGATTTCACCGTCCAGGCATGGTCCAAGGCTAACACTGATTTCTTTCCTTCAACGCAAATACTCAACAACTACTTGACAACCCACTATAGTGGATTAGAGGGCTCTGGCGTGACTTCACGAGGATGCAGCGCTTTTAGGTTTAATCAGTGGGGTGTGAGCGGCCCCCGATTCAACTTACCCCACCGTACTACAGGCATCAGTAGAGATGCACTGAAGTATGTAACCGCGTGCGGCGTGAATCCGTCGTCTGTGACGTGTGAAGAAAAAGAATCCCAAAAGAGAACAGTTTGGTGTTATTTCCTTGAATAAATAAGAGTGAAAAGATGTTTCTGAAAGCAATTATTTCGTGAAGACAACTGATTGGCGCGAGGATTCAATCGTTTCTCTATTTTGCTTCAGACAGAAACACGGGCCTTGAAGGTCATGTCACGTGACTTGGATGTGATTGGAAGAAAATTGAAGCTAGTCAGAATGTTCAAACTTCAAACATTATTTCCTATAAGTATGAACTGTATTTTCTGGAATGCTTATTTTTTTTTACTTTAAAATAATATAATATACGTATGTTTATTTTTATGCCAAAGAAATTGGAACGCCTTTCATCTTGACCAGAGTGGACACACGAGCCTATATCTCTGTAGCTTACGAATTTATAGACTAAGTCAAAATTTTCTACGAAGCCTACTTTTTGTTTTTTGTTTTTGAGAGTCTCTGGGAGTCTTTTTTACAGAGTTTGTATTAAGGGCGGGTCACACTACAACGATTTTCAATCCGAAATCCTTTCCGAATTTTTTTAACTCGGACCACCATTTTTTTATTCCAACTTTGTTCTAAAGATGGTCACTCTATATCGATAACTGATCCTAGTTTGTCTCACGATGAACTGTTCTGCTACAATTATATTACTTATAGCGCTCAATAGAGCAGTATTTGTTCGAAAATCAACCCGATTTTTGCACGCGTGTCCGATAAACGCTGTCTGCCGATGTGACGTCACGAAATAATTAGTTTACATTTCATTTTCGTAGTCCTCTGATGCAAATTATATATTTACACAGATTGGCAAATTTTTGGCTGTTTCCGACCAGGGATGGAGAAGATTTTAACTAAAACTCACAAATATCGGACCGTAATCCTATCCGAAATCGCTCTAGTGTGACCTGCGCTTAAGTGAGGCTAAATTGTCATCTCCTTCGGTACTTTTGAAATACTACCGTAAGTAAGCGTAGGGAGGGGGTCTGTAGCCCCTTAAAAATAACGTGGGCTTCAACCCCCGACCCCTTGCATTCGGGCACCACAGTGGATGGGGGTTAGAAATAAACAGCTTCAGAGCCGTGAGACTGTTTTAGCCTGACATATAGACAAAGATTTTGAGAGTAAAGTGTTCGCCAATGAGCAGTGTCAACTTTTGTAACTTTTATGATCCTCCTTTAGTGTGGTTTACGTTAAGATAAAGAAATTAATATTCAGATTGGACAAATAAAACTTGTGGTGAACCCCTGCAGGCTGAGTACGTTACTTCGTTTTCAAGTTATTGACATTCTTATAAAAAATAGCAGTATTGTTCTCGCTCCTTCGCGTAGCACGCTTGGCGCCTTGCGTAACCTTTGTGCGTTCAAGTTGGGTCAATAGGTCACGTAGATACGTATTGCAATAGATACACGTGGTACGTTGTACGTAGTAAACAAAAGCTTTATTCTAGAGTGACTCACCCTACCTCAACAACACACTGTTTGCTCGATTGCAACTATTTATACTGTTGTGTTAATATTGTACTTTTGAAATTAGCAGATCGTAAGTGCATATTGCTCTCAGTGATCGTCGGTAGGCCTTTGTTAGTAAGTTCTTTACAAAGTTTGATTTCAAGTAAACCGTGAAGAGAAAGAATAGACCTTGTGCTTTTAACGTCACAGAACAAAAGTGCGACCCTCGATAGAGGTAAGCGCGTATCATTGCAACTTTCACCAGCAGATGCAGTTAGTTACTTAGTTAGATGAGGTTTAACGTCCCAGTTTCCAACCAATTGGTTCAAGTCGAGACGACCACGACCTTTTTTCCAGTTGCGGCTCACTGGCTTGTTTTCCCTACTCCATTGCACCAGCAGATGCAGACAGCTGATTTGTGTACCGGTAGAATAGCCTACACGCTTAAGTCTACTACACGCGCATGCGAAGTCTTCTAAGTACGTGCGCTATATTGTTTACCCTCCAAAATTACGTCACGTGACGTCAATGCAGGAGATCTATACCAAAAAATGTTTTGTCACTCTAATTTTTACCATTCTCATATGTTGCAATGTTTGATTATGGTCTTGGGTCCAAATCTTCAGTGATTTGTGAATAAATTCAACCGAAAACTAAATATCTCAAATAAAGAACCAATTTCCCATACAGGTATATAGACAAAGTGTTGGGTTTAGTTTCAAAAGTTTCCCAGCGAATAAATCTGGAAGGAATATTCTCATAGGGGTACAATAAATCGAGGGCTTTAGTATGCTTCAAGTAATTCTCTATGTGACTGTTCATCACTCTGGAATCAACAAAGGAAAATTATTCGGAAAAATTTCTTCATCCATGATCCAAATTCAGAGTTGCCTGTATAAAATCTTGTAACTTAAGCAACGAGATTGAACAGAATGCAAGTTGTTTTTAGAAGAGTTATAAACCAGGGCTCCTAAATACTTTGCTTATTAAGATATCCGGTTTCCCTATTTCTCTACAGAGTTCCGAAATTACCGGTACCCTTTCGCCTATGTTGTGTCCCACCTTTTCTGTCCCAAAATAAATAAAGAACATAGAATTTACTGATGTCTGCCAAGAACTTGTAGGGCGAGGTCCTAAAAGAAAAGCGTGGATTGCAAAACACAAGACATGTTTGCAGAATCTGCTCAAATTTGGACTTCTCCTGTTTTAAAAGCCATTCAAAGACCACCCTAGTTGCAACACCAAAATTCCCCAAAAAGAGCATCGCATTTATACGTCCCGAGCATGGGGCTCTTGTAGAAAACTTCAGTATACATTCTGTGAGTATTTTTAAAGCCCTTCTTTTTGTAGAATTCGCGAGAACATGGACAATGATAGGAGGTCTAGTGTGTCCGGGAGCTATTGGGAGGAGTTGTTTGATTTTACGGGATTCCCCATTGAAGTGGCAGTCTGGTAACAAGGGCCCCTGTTTGGCTCGCAAATGAACCTTCGTCAGTAGGTGATGTTCAACTGCAGAGTAATAGGGGAATCAGCAAAGTGCAGTTTGTTGTCGCAAATCGTGTTGACTTTTCGCCTTCAAAGACCTGAATGGAGTGGCGATTAGATCTCCATTGGGTCTCTCTGTTCCGTTTGGATAGTTACTATGTCTAGGCCCACAGGGGAACAGGGCCACTCTGTGTTAGAGTAGACACAACGGTGCCTCCTCTAAATGGTATTCGTCGGAGCAAGTGATATCTGATGATTTCTATTCATAGTTCAGGGTTCCTTTGTAAGAGCCATTTGAAGCTGTTTAAAAGGAGAAACTAGATGGACAACGGGGGTCCCTTGTGCTGATTAGATATTTACGTCACTGACTGCACATACGCTAGGGTTCTTTTCAGAGAGAGAATAACGTAGTAAGAAGTCAGTCACTTCAAAAAGAAACGCAAATGGTAATAAGGTCTTCCGTCGGGTATTGGAATGAAACTGACAAATGAGTGTATAGGATTCATCTGATTATAGTCCAAAATCTGTACTGCAGGGCGAATTTTACATCACTTGGCGTATGTTTTCTCGAGCAGACTTGTATTTTGTATAAACATAAAAAGACACATTGTTGGCTACATGGAGGAACTTAGCTTACATAATGGATAAGAAAAATGAAGTCCCATACGACGTCATCGATATGGTTCAAATTAGTTTTAACTTTCTTTTGCCTTTCACCCTATAGCCATATGGATCTTTCTATAGCCATTTTCAACTTTCCTGGTGTGCAGGGACGTAGCTAGCTACTTTGGATGGGGGTACGGAAACCATCTGAGATGATTATAAAAAAAAAGCCCCTCCATGCAGTGGTTGGTGATCGGGGTGGGTTATCACAAGTGATAACCATCTGACCCCCTAAAGCACCAAACAAATGAAATTTAAAGAGTTATTCCTCAAGTCATGTACGTAATTTTGAAAATGTTACTCATGGTACTGGATCGATTCATGATGCCCTATGATGCCCAGTGTCTGTGTACGTCTGTTAATTGAAAAAATAGTTTTGTGAGCAATTTCTTCTATTGTTTTCAAAATTTTGTCATCCGGCATGGAGTAGCAACCATCATGATTGCGTGAAGAGTGAAAAAATTTCTCTAGAACTTAGCATGTCCCACTTAAAAATGGCGGGCAAACTCAGCATAAAGACACTTTTAGTTTCCTAAAAATGTTTTCTGCAACGAAAGCAGTTGTGAATTAAAGGGGAATTTTCATCATCCCAGACAGTTCCAATTCTCCCAACTATGCAACTTCTAGCTCCTCCCATAACTGTATGACGCTCTTCCTTGTGCAGGAATAAACCTGTTTTATTGCTTAAGGCCATGTCCAGGTGAGCATACAAGGCTATAAATTGTAACAAAAGCACTCTCTGCCTTGTGTGGAATGTGAGCTGCTCTGAATCTTTCAAATTTTCAAACTTTGGTGTCAATCAAAGAGCAGTCACCAACTGAGAATTTTGATACCCCCACACTAAAAATATACTTTGGGGTGATGACTGTCTGTCTTTAAGGATTTACTAGTCTGTACTCAGCTTTCACTTTCTTTTAAAATATGCATATCTTCCCCAGCGTAGGAGAAAACAAAGATTACAGTTATTGTAATAAATTTACTTTTAAACCAATGCTTATAGATACAGAATGATAGATAACAGTGCTGTAATACTCGAAAGTCTCGAGTAACTATTTTGAGGACTCGGACTCGGAAGGCAAGGACTCGGACTCGGACTCGGACTCGGTCTCGTACAGTCCGGACTCGTGACTCGGCTCTAAATTTCCCGAGACCGGCAAAGTTTGGGAATCACTTTTATGCAATTAATCCGTCGTCACATAGCTTTACCTTGTCCTCTGCAGTTTCTATACAATACACGGTATTTACGTCTTTCAATTATGCGCTGTAGAGTGCAGATATTATAAAAAGTCTTACGAAAGAAGTGTACATTGGGGTCCTTAATTAATTCGGCTGGTGGCCCACATGTTACTCGGGAAGATCTCACGTGGTCACAGCCAGACGCGTATCCTTGATTTTGTCATTATGCCTCATTTGAAATGGTTAGCTTTCACTTGAATGTGTGGTGTCTAGGGGATCGTCGAAAGGTCCCTGGTTCAGAGCAATACCGAATGGAATAAAAAGGGCGTAGCCCTGGAAGGTCTGAGGGTATTTGCAAAATAGTGGACATAAACCTGAACATTTATCTACGCAATCTGTAAAAGACATTGAATACCCACTCCATTGATGATCACAAGTATAACAATTAAACCACTAAACCCAATCCAGGCTATACAGAGCCGGTAAAAAATAAAATAATATCAGATTAAGTGGCGCATATGTATAATATAATATATTTATTTATTTATTTATTTATTTATTTATTTATTCATTCATTCATTCATTCATTCATTCATTCATTTATTTATTTATTTACTTTATATTATTATTATTATTATTATTATTATTATTATTATTATTATTATTATTATTATTATTATTATTATTATTATTATTATTATTATTATTATTATTATTCTTATTATTATTATTATTATTATTATTATTATTATTATTATTATTATTATTATTATTATTATTATTATTATTATTATTATTATTATTATTATTATTATTATTATTATTATTATTATTATTATTATTATTATTATTATTATTATTATTATTATTATTATTATTATTATTATCAGCATGGATTATGACTTAAGGCGACACTTCGTGCTAATTCAACGACATTAAGGCGACACCTGGAATTAAGGCGACACATAACTGTCGCCTTAAAGGAATAGGTACCATTTAGAAAAATAATTTCATTGTCGCAAATAGGCTTAAATTGTTCATTTTGGTCTAATAAGTATGTCTACCAAATTTGGTTAGGGTGGGGTTAGGGGTAGGGTTAGGGTTAGGGTTAGAAAATTTGAATTTTTAGTGTACAAGTCAATGTAACTGTCGCCCTAAGTTAGTATCCACGCTTATTATTATTATTATTATTATTATTATTATTATTATTATTATTATTATTATTATTATTATTATTATTATTATTATTATTATTATTATTATTATTATTATTATTATTATTATTATTATTATTATTATTATTATTATTATTATTATTATTATTATTATTATTATTATCATTATTATTATTATTATTATTATTATTATTATTATTATTATTATTATTATTATTATTATTATTATTATTATTATTATTATTATTATTATTATTATTATTATTATTATTTTTGAAGGAAAAGGAGCGGAGCGTCACTATCTGTTGGCTTGTATAGCGTAACAAGAACATTTTTTTGCCAAAAGCCTTCTAGATTGCCGTGAGTGGCAAGTTACGGCCGGTACTGCAGGCTTCAAAAGTTGTACCTAGATACCACACGTATTCTTTACTACGAAACATCATTATTTAGGAATGCACAGTTCAAATAAGAAAAAGAAAATAAGAGGAAACAAAATAATGTTTGGCCTATATATGTTTCTATAAAAGGGGATATGGTCTCCTAAGGTTTCTTAAGTTCATTTCAACTGGCCGGCCAGCTCCCCTTCACCACTACTGCATGAATTGCATACGTCAAACTATATGGCCCGTCGATTTGACTGTAGCCTGAGTGAGCATGTGAGTGGGTAGGTGGGTGGATGGGGGATCACTGGATTATGGTACGGTTTGCACACAGGGATGAAGCAGAGGGATTAGTGATGGTATATAGGAGCTCAAATTCAAGGTTTGAAGCCAGAGAATTCCAACTGTCGAAGTTCATATATACAGGTCAATCTATAGCAGGGGTCCCCAAAGTTTTTTGCTTGGTGGCCCCAACTTTCTACTCCGGAATCCTGGTGGCCCTGAAATTGACGGGTCGGTGAAGCTAGTATCTCACTGGGCTGCGACAGCTGACGGCAGCTGGCGTCTAGTTGGAGACACAAAATTGCGAGAAAAGAGCGAAAATTTTCACTTCCAGTCACACTGAATCGGTACTTACGACACGTTTGCGATTGTCGCACGAATGTTGCACGAATGTTACACGGACTCCCGGCGAAGTTGTGGCCTAAATTCGCAGGGAGTTTGCATACCTGTCGAGCAAATGTCGCGCGACATTCGCGCAACAAAATTGAGATTTTTTTGTTTGCACTTGCGAGTGTTGCGCGACATTCGAGCGAATGTCGTGCAACACTCAAGCGACATGTATGCGTGACAATTGAGAAATCTGGACCATATAAACACGGGACCTCTCCCCAGTCCAGCAGTTATTTTGCCTCCAGACGTCAAGCGTGATGGATCTCAAAGAAGAAGTGTAGAACCTGCTAAATGAGGACCCAAACCTGGATGAGGACCAGGCTGACATGCTGAAGGCTGCAGCATGTCTCCTTGCTGTTGCTGCGGTCAAGGAGGCCAAAGGCAAAGCAAGAAAAAGAAGGGTCAGAAGAGAAAGAAAAAGGAAGAGCGTGTGGGTGAGAAAATGGCTCTTGAAGAGACACGAGTATGGCATGTATGAGCAGCTCATGAAGCACCTCAGAGAGGAGGATGTTAAGTCCTTCAGGAACTTTGTCAGAATGGACCCAGAGATGTTCAACCAGATGGTGGAAGACCTGACCCCTGTAGGGCAATCTTTTGGTCGCAAGTTAGTCACAAAATGTCTTAATTATGTCGCAATTTTTTCAATTATATTTTCAATTTATTCGCAATTTTGTCGCACCTGTCCCGGGTTTTTCTCATTTTGTCTCCAATCAGTTACAATTGAGTTTCATAGGTCGCAAACCCCTCACAAAGTTATCTCAGATTTCTCGCACTTCCTGAGACGGAAAACTAAATTGAGAAGGGTTTAAGATAGGTTCGAGACACCCGCGACCACTCTGTGACTATTTTGAGAGAAAAGTTGTCTCACGAATTTTTTGAACATTTAAAAATTGCGCAAAACGAATAGCGAGGCCCTGCGACTCATGCGAGGATATTGAGAACCCTGCGAACGTTTCTAAATATTTGGAAACTCCCTCGCGAAACCCGCTCGCGATTTGTCGGTTCGCGGTTTGTCGACCCCTGATCTATAGATTTCAATTTAAGCAAGATGTAGCCAGACACATCACTTCTAACTCACCCCCTTTTGCTTCCAAAACTGATGTGTTTGTCGGGTTGCCGGCACAATTGTTTTGTTGGCATTTTTTTTATTCCAAATGCGCCCTCTTCATAATCATTCCTTAGGAGGGCGAAACGGTTGCAGAAATGAGGTACATTGGAAATGAAGACGCTCTTACGCACAGAGCACCATCGGTACTTCTGTGGGTGCAGGGCCCGTTGGGTGCCGAACATTTACGAAAAGGATTCGATATGTTCCGCTTCAAATTTAATGAGCAGAACAATGAAAGCAACAAAATTTTGACAGTTTGCAACAATTTTTAATAGAAAATATTAAAAGATCGATCGTTTAAAAATGAGAACCACCCTACATCCAGTCGCAGCTTTCCCGCCGACACCGATCTTCCCAACAAACCTATTCGTCAATTCCTGCCTTTCCACCAATACAAAGTAAGAAAGGAAACAAAAGCAGTACCATGTTCGGCATACATACAGTACAACCACATGGCCAATAAAAGGACAATCTGCCATTCAGACCCTGGGCCTTTATCATAACAAACAGGGACGAGATTTGGTGTGTAAAAATGGGATGGGGCAAACCCTGGCGGAATACCAAACGGGGTGCGCTCCTTTGAAGGCGTGAGGTCCATGGTGTGGCGACACCCTATTGGTGGTCCAGGGACAACGCCCCCGGAAGCCCTGGGGTATTAAAATAGTAAAAACAATTATCATGAAGCATTTGGCTATCTTAAAACTCATCGGATGTGCACTATAAACAGATCAGAAGAATCACATTTTGACCTTTTTAATAATAGCCTCGATCAGAATTACAGGTCATTTTGAAGGGAGATTGGATTGTTGGTGGTTAATATGATAACAGAAGAATTTGTATGAATATGGAACATGCAAGATGTTCTATAGCAAGTAATCACGAACCAATATTTAAAACGGGTGCGAGGAAAGCACGCCGAAGAAAACCGCATTCTGTATTGCAGTCTTCATTTTTCTTTATTTTTTGAACGTAATACTATTCATCACATTAAAGACTCTCCTACTTTCCGAAACCAGGTTATTCTCTCTTTTCTGTTTCATTTTTGTCCATGGGGTTCTAGGACAAGGGACCCCCAAGTTTTTCATTACTTAGGAAAAATAAGATACAGGTTAACGCATAAAATTGTAAGGACAATGAAAGGTTGAGGGTGATGTATAATACTTTTCAAAATGAATGAATGCTAATAGGTAACTCTTACAGAGACATGGCCGTGGGCTTCCACAGTAAAATGATGCCAGAGAAGCAATTGTAATTGGAGCCGGCACCTTCGTAAGGTGTGTCCAGCAAAGGCGAAGCGTTTAACTGGGAGTGCCGAAGGTTAGAAGCCGGAGGGTTTCGATCCTCTCGAGAATTCGTGTAAATTTGATGCCTTTTGCAGCCATTCTGGACCATTTCTGGAGAAAAAACATTTGATGGCTTTTGCTGCAATTCTGGACCATTTCTTCGGAAAAACGTACGTCCCCAGGTATGGCTTGAAATGCTAACAGAATACTTTTCTTATCGTGGTTGTAAATTTCAGATAGTGACATTCGGTCAATTCTATGAGGATGGTGGAAGTTGGTGTGGAAAGTGAACAGGTTGCAAGGGTTTGAAATAGTAATTTACTCAAGCGACTGATCCTACAGGAAGTTATCAGGAGACAATTCCACCGACAAAGGTTCTACTACGGAGTACGGACAGTAGTATTAGCGATACACCTATACTTCCATTGAGCCCACGCGAAGCATGCCGAAATTTATTGAGAATCACGATTCACTATACAGGGGTAGGTTTGTGAATTGTGATTGCAAGAACCGTGCATGGTGGGTGTAATGACGTACATTTAGTACTCTGAGTAACCCCGTATTTCAGGGCTTCATGTCATAAAATTGTGGCTGGGAGCCAACGACGATGCATTGAAAGAAATTTTGATTAAGGTACCTAATAAACCTTTCAATAACAACTGCCCCTTGGGCTCCACCACTGTATTAGTTAGTACTCATTGCCGGTGCGCGGAAGTGCGCCGAGGAAACATATTCTGGCATTGTTTGATATTTGAAATTAATGTTTTTCCTTCATTTTACATTGCAAAATTAACCATGATGTTTGAAAAGTTCCCTCATAATTTCTCTGGTCTCTTTTTCTTTCGTTTATTTATTAATGATTTTCATTCATTTTTAAGGTCTGGGAAAAACTGGGGGCAAGTGCCCCGCCGTGTCCCCTCGTAATCACGCGTATGATAACACACAACAACATTGCATAAAAAGCAGTGTAATATTAATCATTTCTAAATTCCACTTTCTTAATGTACAGTTTTCCATAGGGGGACTGGGACTCGGACTGGGACTCGGACTCGGACTCGGCAGGTGAGGACTCGGATTCGGACTCGGAAGGCTGGTACTCCACTACAGCACTGATAGATAATTCAAAACAAGGCAGCACGGTAGCTTTCTTGTCACGAAATAGGGTTCTCACAGAGAAAAATTCAGTTTTTGTTGCAGGGGAATAATTTGTTGGCCCAAACTTCCAAAATTTCAAACGATGCAACATCAGTAACTCTTGTAACGCATAATATTTTGAGGAGTTAAAGCTATTGCTGGAGTTTATTGGTGAGATTGAGTACAGCTATTTACTTTGTATGTCATGTTGGTGCATTTTATACGCAATATTTGCCTTAAATGGATAATGAGAATACGTTGCATGGCGGTATTGGTATGGAACGAACTGGTATGAATGAATTATGAGGGAGCGTGCGGAGCGCTCGAACGTTTGGTGGTCTGCGAATGATGTGTCATAGAAAACGATTAAAATACATCCATCAGTCATTCGCTCATTCCAACCACGGGATTGGGCACGAGTCCCTCTTACCCGTACCCGTTCCTCCTGCCTCCAAGACATCTACAATGTACCATCTTACATTCGTAACATTTTTTGTTGTGATTCAGTTATGGCGCTGATGACACTTCTTACTAAAAGAACCATTTGCTTTGCCTACCATGGAGATTGTTACCTCTCGATGTACGTAATTATTCATTTACCAAATGCCTTGCAAATTTTAGGGACAGACGCTTCATACCACCGTGTTATGGTCTACTTTTCAATGTTTCGCGTCATTAGATGTCATTAATGTTACACAGTGAGTAAGTATGGAAGTCAGCTTATTTCCCATAGTTTTATTTTTTTAAGTTGGCTACATCCTTCCTGGGGAATTTACCCCAACCTGTCAATGCATTGTGAAACTTACTTGTAGGCTTCTAGAGGGATTTCAGTCACGTGATTTTAACCAACTAGACGCAATTTTGAAGGGCAAGATCGCGCGTCTCTTTGGTTTTGACGGATACGCGTCCATTGTGTCGACACAGTAGTATCTATGGTTATGCCGTTCGCGTGAGCTGTCAATTCGCTTACTGCGTGTGTTTTGCCCTTCAGTGCCTGGGAATCCATTCCTCGTGACGTCACATGAAATCCCTCTATATGTTAAATATGACGGTGTAAAATAGATCTCAAATGTTTGAATTTCGAAATACAAGGGTGAAAATTTTATTTAAGCAATTAGATTTTAGGAAGAAATTTGAATTTGGTAGCAAGTGCGCCGTTAAAATGATTAAATTCGATACCTCATGATGAAACAGTGCCGTACGAAATGCCATTGTGTAAGGTTGCAGAAATAATTATAGAGAAACTCTAAACTAAAATTTGCCCTACAATTTTAGCTCAAGTAAATAAAATGTTTGCACACTTAGTTATAATATTACTACGAAATAAACATATCCATACAAAATATTACCTGTACACGTTTTTAGTAGATCACGTTTCACTCACGCAAGTGACACACAATGTGTTTGTCTTTCCATCGCATGCAGGGGAAAAACATAAATATTGTGAATAAACTCTTCCATAGTGAGAACACTTCACAACACCCCTGAGAAAATTAATATTACAACTTTAAAATCCCCAGTGTATGAAGCAAGCTCCCCAAGCTAAAACAACATTTACTGCTCTCCAAGTCATTTCGAAGTTTTGATAAATTTGAAAAAAAACTGGCGTTAACTGAACTGTTGGAACTGATTTAATATCTTTCTCTTAAATCACTTTCATTTCGAGACAATTTCACCCGTCAGTCAGGTGCAGCTACTTTATAAATGCTTACAATGCCATGTTGTTTTTCTATAAATAGTTCGGAGTGTCCTACGTTGGCCTAGGGTGAACAAACGTCTGCTTGTTCAAAGTTTCCCGAATTCTTCCCTGTTCAACCATTGTCTGCTAGCTTGTGTGAAGTGACCGACATTCAGTACTACTGGGACATTCTTATACTTTTATTATTCTGATATCAATGAACCGAGTTGAAATTGGGCCAACTTCAACACTTGTTTACATTTTGCTTTTCCTCGCTTTATTCATTCAAAACATAGTAGGTTGCCTTTGTTTATGTCGTTCAATCTTGAATGTTGTGACGTGTCAGTCTAACGATGACATGTCTTACGATAACCTTTGTTAAGGCTTTTCTGCCATTTGTTGTTCTTCCTTTATTTTGATTTGAAAAGTGCGAGTTCACGGTACCTACGACTGTATGGTTGAGGCTATGCGCCGGCCGCATTATTTTTTTTCCAGGACGAACGTGGGCAAATCGAGTTTTCAAAAAATTTTAAATTTGTTTCAAAATGAAAGTTAGGGTTAAATTTTAGGTTAGGGTTACGAGGATTGCGGTTATTTGGCCCGTTCTTTCATAATCCGGCGTCAGAATTACAAAAAATGGGTCGAAAAGCTGTCATTTTGGAATTAGAGGTGTGGCCTATTTCCAAGAAGCTGATTGGTCCATTGGCCAGATTTTCCCTGACTCGTCCTGGGGAAAAAAAAAAAAAACTACGCGCGCCGGCCTCGTATTTACTGAGCCGCCACGGATCAGCGTCTGGCGTAGCGCATACCGGGTGGAGTATAACACTGAGGAGGTAACAGCCATTGTCTACAGAGGGAGGTGAAAGAAACTCCCACCGGGAAAACTCAACAGACGCTAGTCTTACCATTGATATTATCCAAGTTTGGGTACACTCTAAAAACTGTCGGTTCAGATTTGACCCAAACAGGGTCGGAGAGGCAACTAAATAAAATCTGTTCAAATATTTAACTAGATTTAATTCAAAATTGAACCGAGCTGGTTTAACTCTGAACCAAATCTAGTCAAATTTCTGAACATATTTTTGTTAGTTGTCCCTCCGACCCTGGTCGGTTCAAATTTGAACCCACCGTTTTTAGAGTGTAACGCTTTCAAAACACTATATAAATTGGTTTCATTCAATGTTCATTCGATCATTTTGAATTAGACATGTAATACAATAAACTGAGAGGGGGAAATTACGTCTCTGTATTCAATTCGTCAGCGTATGCTCTTCAGGTAGCCACTGGTGTTTTCCTAGCCGCCAAACATTTGGAAACGTGTAAAGTATATTTGTTGTTTCTGGAAGAAAAGTTACTTTGGTGTAGAGTAAATCTGTGACTTTACAAAAGGATGCACCGAAAAAGCCGATGAAAACAAGTGCTACGCGTATGCACAGCAAACACAGGCCAGCCGGGTTTGTTTTCATTGCAGCGTCACTTTTGACCAAGACGACCGCCCCTGGAACGCTGGTTCTTAAGGCATAATAATCCCGAATTTACTTGTACCGCCAACACTGAACGTCAAACTTATTCAGTGCGCAACACGTACCGGTACTGTGTGTACTGTGTACACAAATCAACGGTCAAAGATGTTTAAATAGAAAAACAAGCACAACCTTAAACCCCTATTAAAATCCCTGAAAGAACTCATGTAAGACATTATTAAGCCCATAGGTTCTTAATACATCACATAAGTTACGGAATGTAACTGAGTTTAGAGCTGTGTTGTTTTTCTTTTTAAACATTTGCTTTTAACCGATACTTTGTGTTCAATGGGTACCGGTACGTGTTGCGCGCGCGATAACTTTGACGTCCAATGCAGACTTCTCTTTTGTCACACGTGTAGAGGGATTTCAGTCACGTGACTTAGATCAACTAGACGCAATTTTGAAGGGCAAGATTGCGCGTCTTTTATGTTTCGAAGGGCACGCGTCCATTGTGTCACAGTAGTATCTATGGTTATGCCGTGCGCGTGTACTGTAAATACGTTTATTGCGTGTGTTTTGCCCTTCAGTGCCTGGGAATCCATTGCGCGTGACGTCACATGAAATCCCTCTATTTGTGACCTCAATAAAGAACACAATGCAAATGAAGAACGCTCGTCAGTAGATTTTATGTACTGACGTCACGTGACGTCATTTTGAAGGCAAACAGTAGACCTTATGCATTGACATCACTGAGCTGTATAACTGGAGGACGCACGTCAATGTGGAATAGACGAGTTGGGAAATGTTTCCACGCAATGCAATATGGGAGTGGGTCAAAGGTTAAGTGTACCACGCTTACAGTGTCCCAGCGCGGTTGTTGCATGCTGAGCACGCAGAGCTAAACACGTTGCCCGTTGTCATGGTACACTTGACCTTGTGACCCGACGGGAAGTAATGAATTTTCCCAACCCGCTTCGAAACTGAAGCCGACTTAGGGCTCACGTGATGTAGGTTAGCTTATAGTCAAGTCGATTCCACTGCCCTAGAAACGCGTAGTGAAGTGAAAGTAATCTGACGCAGAATCATTGATGTAAACGCTAGAGGAATTTGTAACTATACTCATTACGTCTCTAGTGTTTTTGTTGCAATTAACTGAGTAGGGAATCTTTACAGTATAATTGTGTAATCAGGAGATTGGTTTTTCAAAGTTTTCAGATCGCGTGTTTGGTCTAGCGGTAGAGCATCCGCCTCTCACGCGGGAGGCCCGGGTTCGATTCCCAGGTCGAGTCATACCAAAGACCTTAAAAATGGAACCTACTGCCGTTGTGCGTGATGCTCCCCATAAGCAATGGAGTAAGGGAAAACAAGCCAGTGAGCCACAACTGGAAAAAAGGCCGTGGCCGGCTCGACTTGAACCATTGGTTGGAAACTGGGCCGTCGTTTAACCTCATCTAACTAACTAACAAATTTTCAAAGTTTTCCTGATCTGCTGATAGGAATGGTTCTGCCTATTCGAAGTACAGTGCGCGTGACCGCATTTCGAATGGTGCGTCGAGACGCGTTGACTGCGATAGTACCGTCACTGAACAGTACACAGAGTAGGCGCGCTTGTTAATGACTATCCATACATGTGCACATATGTTCTGTACAACGCGTTGAACTCGTCCGTTTGACACAAACGCAAAAAGGCGCATGGAGTGAAGCTAACACATTCGCGCACATGCACGCTTGCATTTTGGCCAATGATGTGCCACGAAGCCACCTACACGGTGAGCTTTTGGTGCTGTGTATGTTATACAGCATTGTGATGTTGGCCTTTTCATGAGGTTGCTGAGGCAATTTTACCTCGGGGCAATGGAGTGGATGCTAACCCGTGATAGCGCGTAAATTAGCCTCCAAGAGGCCGAAGAGACGCTAAGACCGGCTGCGGCGAGTAAGCATGTGCATTATTATCTAAGCGTTTTGACTTCTAGATACGCGTTTCTACGGCAGTGGAATCGACTTGAGTAAGCTAACCTACATCACGTGACCCTCCATAATGGCTTCAAAACATTACTGTGGAATGATCCTTCCTAGCATATAGTTCAGTGATTGACATAACACGGACGTCATTTTGGAGGAAACCATGAAGCACACGTGCACTCACGGCGTAGATTTCGCCCGCGCGTGTAGTAGTAGACTTACGCGCGTATACGATTGGTTGACAAATCAGCTCAGTGTAACTTGTAATGATACGCGCTTTTCCTCCATTTTCCTCCAAACGAGGGAGCACTTTCTCCTTTGTGACATCATATGCATAAGGTCCACTGAGCTATATAACTGGACGCACGTCAATGCGGAATACGCCTTGAAATTGAAGCCGACTTGGGGGGTCACGTGATGTAGGTTAGCTTACTCAAGTCGATTCCACTGCCCTAGAGACGCGTATCTAGAAGTGAAAGTAATGTAACGCAGAATCATTGATTTACACGCTAAAGCAATCCTTTGTTCCTATACTCATTACGTCTCTAGTGTTTTTGTTGTGATTAACTGAGTAGGGAAGCTTTACACTATGATTGTGTGATCAAGATCGTTTTTCACAAACTTTTCTTGATTTGAGGAGTGGTACTGCCTATTCGAAGGACAGCGCGTGTGACCACATTTCTAGTAGGGCGTCGAGACGCGTTGACTTTGTAACTTTATATCGTGCGCGCGGTATTTCTTATAGACCTTATCACTGAACTATATGCTAGGAAGGATCATTCCACAATAATGTTTTGAAGCCATCATGAAGGGTCACGTGATGTAGGTTAGCTTGCTAGAGTCTCCACCGCCGTAGAAACGCGTACCTAGAAGTGAAAAAGCTTAGGCAATGATGTACATGCTAACGCGCCGTAGACGGCCTTAGCGTCTCTTCAGCCTCTTGGACGCTAATTTGCCGGCTACCACGCGTTAGCATACACGCCATTGCGCCTAGATAAAGTTGCCTTAGCAACTTCCTGAAAAGGCATACATCACAATAGCTGTATAACATACAGATCACCAAACGCTTACCGTGTAGGAAGCTTTGATGCACATCATTGGCCAAAATGCACGCGTGCATTTGTGCGCGTGTTACTTTCCCTTCGTGCGCCTTTTATGTCAAGAGGGCGCGTTCGAAGCGTTGTACAGATTTTCTGTGCACAGGTATGGACAGTCAGTAACAAGCGCGCCTACTCTGTGTACTGTTCAGTGACGGTGCTATCGCGAATGTTACGCAGTCATCGCGTCTCGACGCACCATACGAAATGCGGTCACACTCGCCGTCCTTCATTTAGGTAGGACCACTCCTAAAAACAAGGAAAAGGAAAGTTTGTTAAAAAAACAATCTTTTGATCACACAATCATGAATCATAGTGTACAGATGTCCTACTAAGTAATTACAACAAAAGCACTAGAGACGTAATAAGTACAAAGGATTGCGTACATCACTGATTCTGCGTCACATTATTTTCACTTGAAGCTGCGCGTTTTTAGGGCAATGGAATCGACTTGAGTAAGCTAACCTACATCACGTGACCCTCCAGGTCGGCTTCAGTTTCGTCGCGTATTCCGCATTGACGTGCGTCCTCCAGTTATATAGCTCAGTGGGTGAAAACAGTAAAGCACACGTGCACTCACGGTGAAGATTTCGCCGCACGAAAGTAGACTTACGCGCGTATACGATTGGTTGACAAATCGGCGTCCTGCATTTATGTAACTTGCGTCCTGCATTTGTGTAACTTGCAACTATACGCGCTTTTCCTCCATTTTCCTCCAAACGAGGGAGTACTTTCTCCTTTGTGACATCATATGCACAAGGTCTATACTAATTCCTTGACGCGTACGGCCGATGAGAATCTAAATTTCTATTGTTGCGGTTCACAAGCACGCATACATCTGATCATTTTAATTGTAACTGAACATTGTTTTTTGCCCATGATAAAGTGGGGCTATCTTTGTCATTGCTTTGGCCAATTAGTAGTGACATAAGAATCTTTACGTAAAATAGACTATCTACAGAATACCAAAGTGTGACGTTATTTCGAAAGTCCCTTAGACTGGATGCCGAAGAGCGTAAACCAAAACGTTACCCCGAAGGAGCGATACGTCCCCAGAAGGGACATTAAGTTTCAACTGGCTCTACTGCACGGACTTCTATGTAAACGTATGTCACTATCTTATTTTCTAGAAATTGTCACGACCTTCAGATCTCTACTATACGAACTCTTTTTTTAAATAATATGACTTGGTTGATTTCTTGAAATTTTCACCCTTGTACTATTCTAGTCCGCAGTCTGCTGACCTAGTATTTGGGAAGCTTTGGGGCTAGTTCAGGGAACAAAGTGTACGTGAGAACTAGGCCTAGGTACCCTAGGCTAGTACTATTCTGTCATTTGTAATTTATGTAAATGCTGATCATTATTTCACTAATATGAAGTGAGAGAAACAGAGAACTGAACACGATGTTTTCAGATTCTACTTTCATATTAACGATCTGTTCAACCAACGGATAAAACTGCCTGGGCCATCTTCCAGGCTCTTTCTCGGATGGAAGCATTATTAGGGTCAAACATAACTTTTCCTCCTATTTCAATAACAAACGTATACTAAAAAGTCTGTCAATCAATGTTGATACTAGAAGAGGAGAACCGAGGGCGAAAGCGACATCTTTAAAAAGATATTACGAGTGAATTTACTAAGTGATTCACGGAAGAGTGGGAATGTTTTTATTACTGAGTGATGACAGGTTAAAGAAAATCATGTCAACCATCTAAAATATGAACGGAGAAACAAAATATTGCCGCGATGACTAACAATAGGTCAAAGGTCTTTCCGTCAGTAGTTAAGAAAGCCAAATTTGACACAAATTGGATAACCATCTGTTGACTTCCTTTATTTTACCCTTCGACTCAGTTTCTCATATTTGACCATTAATGTACTTTTGACAAGGCCAAGCACACCGTTCAAAGTTTGACATTTTTGTGTTTCGGGCCAAAGGCACGCATCAGGGAGTTGCCATTAGAGGTAGTTCCCTACACCCGTGTTGTCAATACCAGTCAAGCTATGCTACTGCCATGATTGGATGCAAGGGTTACACCTCTGTGTTCCGACGTCTCTTTGTTCCGAAACCCGTACCCGCAACACCCTCACCCTAGCCTAACCCTTATCCTAACACTGACCTTATGTAGACTTTCGGAATACAGAGACGTCGGAACAGAGAGCAGTCCCCGGATGCAAGCTAGTTTACACTACAAAACTTTGCAGCACTCTTGACCAAACTATACTTCAGGCACGAATTCAGAAGGGATTTGGGTTCCATAGAACTATATGAACCAAAGGGTCCGAATCCTCTCCTTGTACCCCCCCCCCCCCCCACCCCCCCCCCCCCCCACCCCCCCCCCCCCCCACCCCCCCCCCCCCCCACCCCCCCCCCCCCCCACCCCCCCCCCCCCCCACCCCCCCCCCCCCCCACCCCCCCCCCCCCCCACCCCCCCCCCCCCCCACCCCCCCCCCCCCCCACCCCCCCCCCCCCCCACCCCCCCCCCCCCCCACCCCCCCCCCCCCCCACCCCCCCCCCCCCCCACCCCCCCCCCCCCCCACCCCCCCCCCCCCCCACCCCCCCCCCCCCCCACCCCCCCCCCCCCCCACCCCCCCCCCCCCCCACCCCCCCCCCCCCCCACCCCCCCCCCCCCCCACCCCCCCCCCCCCCCACCCCCCCCCCCCCCCACCCCCCCCCCCCCCCACCCCCCCCCCCCCCCACCCCCCCCCCCCCCCACCCCCCCCCCCCCCCACCCCCCCCCCCCCCCACCCCCCCCCCCCCCCACCCCCCCCCCCCCCCACCCCCCCCCCCCCCCACCAGGGGGAAATTCCTTTCTTTTTCAATGTACGGCTTTTAAATCTAAAAAAGAAAATATTATTTGACACGCATCTATTATAGGGATGTTGTGGGGTCCAAATACTCTTATTTTTAAAATGGTCTCTGGCAGCTTTTAACATCAAGGAAATAGGGAAGGTGCCAAAGAAAACTGAGCACCACATTCTGTAGTAGTAAGTTTTAAATAAGTCAGTGTTAACTGTGTAAAGGGTGTGTAGTAGATTTGTACTATCAGGATAATTCTGTATGTGAATTACGTAGCGTTTTGTACGTTTGTGTCGTTTTGTTGCTTTTGTAAATGTACTTGATCTGTGTGGTTAGGTTCATGCATTAGCAGGTACGTTCCAAACTTCCTTTGTTTTTGGAGACGACGTCGTTATTTCAGTTGGGGGACTGGTGGACTACGGGTTAACTTCGGTTTTGCTAGTTGGAATATGTACTTAAAATTGCTTTTTACTAAATTGTTTTACTGTACTACTATTTTCGTCCGCCAGTTTGTATAATACCATTTATATGTTGCTATGTATTGGACCGCCTCACCACACCCTCTTAGGAGAAGGTATTAAAAGCGAATCAATAAACTGAAATTAATCACTGACCTGAAGAGGCAGAGAGTTGAAAATGGGCGCCCGTCGCGCGCCATTAACCGCGCCATTAACCGCCGCTCCTGCCATTTAACGATATAAACTGGACGACGAAGATGTGAAATTCCATCGTCAGGGACGACCATCCATTTTCCATTGAGTTTGAATTTACAGGCTTATGTGCTGTTTTCTGAAGATGGAGACACCACAACCGAGGTTGCATTTCTTGGCCTGACATTCGGATGAGAAATTCGGAGAAATTTTTTTACCCAAAATTCTCTGCATGAAACTAAAATATTTGATATAACAAGAGGAAAGGGTGAGAAGAGATTTTTAAGATTACAAAATTATAAATAAACGTAAGTAAGTCTAACACAAAGATCTGTGTACGTTTACGATAAAGCGCAACACAGAGATTCAGCAAAGAAAATTCGTATTGATATGACAGGAAATATGAATAAGTAATGGCAGATGGTTTAGTCCAAAATAACTAAAGGACGGTGGCGAAATTCATCCACACCATCCAGACTACTTTACGCCAGTAAGCATTAATTACTGGAAAAACCCTCTTAACGATTTCAAAAAGCTGTGTGGAATATCCGATCCAAGCACGTAGCCATGTGAAGGGGGGGGGGGGAGCAAATAGTGTCCGTCGCTCTCAATTTTTTTTGTTAAGGTCCTTGTGCACTGGGGGAGGACAAATTTCATTTTTTTTTACGAGCACCAAGCATTGTGGTGGAAATACAAATATAAGAAGAAAAAAATGGAAAAAGATCGGCACCTTTGCATCTAGGTCAAAATATCGCACCATTTTTGCATCTTCCAAGCGTACCTTGAAAACAAGGCCAAAAGTTTTCAAAGGGAAAGGGGGGGAGGTACCAACCCCCTCCCCTTTTTCTATATAGAACCCCTCCACACAGGCTATGATGAAACTCCAACATCGATGTGCCTTCTCAAATGGATTATTCTGGCTACGGGCCTTCCTGTAAATCAACCTTTTCTACTGATCTCCCGACTGAATCAAGATCAAATGATCCCCCCCCACCCTCCCCCTCCCATTTTTCTTCACCTCCAGGTCTTGTGCCCATATACTACTCTTCTCAGTAGATTGTCCAAACAGAAATATATTTTTTAAAAAAAAGCCCGCTGAGTAACTATAAGAAGCTGCGATGTAAGAAAAAGGGGAAACTTAAGGTTATTACACACGCAAACTCCCACTTCCACTACTCCCCCCCCCCCCCTCCCAAATACAAAGCAGCTAGTAGTACACCTTAAACAGGACTAAAAAATTGTTCTTTTTTAATGTGTCAGTAAAGTCGTATCCCCAGTGACAGTTTTGCTTACTGGTATGCCTATGCTATTACCGATGATAAATCTTGAAGGTAGGTCATCCGTGTTCATTAGCCAAAAGAACACGCATAGGAGTAGGAGGCGGGGGGGGGGGCTGAGGGGCTGCAGTTCCCCCAACCAAATTTTTTTGTGAAAATTCAGGCAATATGCTTAGAATTTTTCGGTCACCTACTGAAAGAAAAATAATGCAATGATGTAGATAAAGGTAATCAATAGTTAAAAAACTTCGTTGACAAGATAGGCGGCGGAAGCGGGGGGACAGGGGGGACACGTCCCCTTTAAATTTTTCATTGGGAACGGACCGCCCTAAAAAATCATACATATAACCATAATTAATGATGTATGAAAATTAAGAACATGAAGGACAGTCCTCCGTAGCAACCAAATATTGCCGGTTGACGATTGGACTGAGACATCTGACCTTTTCGGCGTTCCTCATAAACTTTACCATCATCAAAATCCGCGCCGGAACCAGCTGAGCTGAGCCGCATGAGTTTTTTTTTTTTTTTTTTTAGTAGGATGGAAATGGAAGAATCATGTCAATGGACGAATCAGCTTCTTTGGAAATTGGCCACACCCCTAATTCCAAAATAACAGCTTTCCGACTAATTTTTTTTGTAATTCTAACGCTGGATTATGAAAGAACAGGTCAAATATCCCTTATCCACGTAACCCTAACCTTTACTCTAACCCTAACTATGATTTTGAAACAAATTTAAAACTTTTTCAAAAACCGATTTTTCCATCGTCATCCTATGAAAAAACTAAGGAGCGGCACCACTTGTATCGGTCCTAATGTAATATCATGAAAGAACAAGGTCTCCGAGACTCTGGCTTTGAGCAAATGAGGAAATCAGTAAATACCAAAAGCTCAACGCCACTGACCTTCAGTCAGAACTTGCAGTCTACCGGAAGAAATGGTCAGAAACTATAGTTTACAAGAATGTATCAGAGCTCTGCGTGAAGCTCCACAAGAAGTAAGAGCACTCACGGGAGTAGCTAGGATAAAATTTTTAGGGGGCCTAGGTAACAAATGGGGGCCGGCACCGCCGAGGGTCAGGCTTGTCAAGACTATCTAAGCAAAGCGCCACCATCAGTTGGCGCGGAGCGTGCAAGAAAATTTTTGGCTTTACAAACCCTCCAGATGGCCGGAAACGGCACTTCCCACGTGTTTTAAGCTGTATGTACCCAGCCTTGAAATTCGAATCTCATGTCTACCATTTCTCAAATAATGGGAAAAAAATCAATCCATGAAAACTGGTAATACACAAGGCCGCACATACACTTTTTTTGCTAGGGGGAAAAAAGTTGGCATTACTGATCTGTGGCCTGGGGGAGGGGACTAAAGGGAACGGGTGTCTCCCTCCCCCTTGGTGAAACTTTGTAATTTCAGGAAGACGTACAGATAGCAAATGGTGCAATATTTGAAGGATTTCAGCTCTAAAAGGAAAACGAAAATTAGTTGTGACTAAGTGCGACACAACTCATTTTTGAGAGCGTGGTGGATATGATGTGAAGCATGACCTCAGCCATTGAACTCCTTTGTGGGGTAGGGTTTGAGGGAGGGGAGGGAGTGTTATTGGTTATAAAACGTTCTTATGACTAAACTGGCACGGTTTGAAAACGTTTTTAAGCCATTGATGATTGGAGCTACCTGTAGCAACAACATTGTAGCTATTCATAATCGAGCGTAGCGCCAGAATTTTAGAACAGTAGGCTAGAAATACATCCTAATAGAGCTGTAAATGATTGGTGATGTGTACAGATATAGGCATGAAAATATTGATCTCCCTATTTGAAATTGTTTAAGTTCTGTCATTACGATTACAGCTATTTCTTATATTTTTACTGCGTTTTCTGTGTATATTGTCAAAGTTGGAAACGGTGCACTTTGAAAATTTCTGGGGGTAATTGCCCTCCCCCCCCCCCTCTGTGTACGGCCGTGGATATCATATTGAGCAGAGATAATACAAGAATCATACTGAATTATGCATCCCTTTTCATTTATTCTAGGTGCAATTCTCCCATATTCACCTTCTAGTATATCTCTGTTACATTTGTCCATCAACCTATCCATAGGCTTCATGTCCACTACTCATTTACATATGCCCTAGATCATACCATTTGTCTCCAACCTTGGGTTACCATATTTATTTTCTACCAAGGACGACATAGATCACTGTCCTGATGTAGGGGTCTAAGGGTGTCCCCTTCCCTTTGGAAATTTTTCCGGTTTTCAATGGTGTCTAGATCATTGGTCTAGATGCAAAATGGTGCTGTAATTGTTCACGGACTCAAGTCATCGGTATATTACTTGGTTAGACCTATAATACCACCAGTAAATCTTTCAAACTATTTAACCCGCAAAGCAGAAGTAGGGATCATGTGGGAAACAAATCCGGACCTTATTGGCAATTTTACAAATCCGTCAGGACCGTGACGCCAGTGCGAACTAGTAAAAAGAGAACTTGTCGAAAACAATAGTTCTACAGTACACTTGTCATGGGCAAGGAGAGAGACAGGGCATACTTGTTAAGGATAGAATTATTCGAACGCAGTACCTTACCTAACGGCATATATTGTGTATGATACCGTATAGGAATGGTCGTGTAAGAATGATCTTCAGTGCATAGTTGCCATGTTTTCAGTAAATCAACCAGCCATCCGAAAGGCAGAAAGGGTCTTAACCTGACAATTTCACATCCGAATTAGTCGTCGGGACGTTCGTTTCATCGTCCAAGTGAATTATATGAGAATTAAACGACAGTGTGCGGATTATATACCTAATTTAGTGAAAGTAGGCATTTTAAAGTTATAAGTTCAGGGCCGTAGCGAGCGGGGGTGTGGGGGTGTCTGGCAATTTTACATTTACATGTGCAGCGTCAAAGAATTGGTTACTATATCACCTACCACTAGGCACCAAAAATGCTTTTATAAAATTCAACTGAGATCCATCACTGCCTTGAATCTTACACAAGCAAGCCTGCACTCCTCCAAAGTAGGCTGACCGTCGCAGGCAGCAGGATTTTCATCACTGAGCTTTTTACTATTATTTATGTTGTGACAAAATGGGGAGGGTCAGAGTCGTCCTTAGAGGGGGTGTGGGAAGTGGGATTGTGGCGCCCCCCATTGACAGATCCAGTCGACAAAATCCTGCACCAGTCGGAAAAATGAAGGGAAGGGGAGAGGGAAAAGAGGAAAGGAGAGGGAAAGAGGAAGAAAGGAAAGGAAAGAGAAAAGAAGAGAAAGAGGTGAGAGGACGGAGAGAGGGAAAAAGAGGGAAAAAAAAAACAGCAAAAACGAAGGAAAAAAGCCGGCCCGGGAGTGTGTGAAAGGGGGCTCCGGGAGGAGCAATTGGAATGCATGATGTAGACCGTAGACAACTCATGTCGTAATATTTGAAAAATCCCGTCAAAAACACATGAAACGTAAGCATATTCATTCTGCGGAACTGCACTACAACTTATAGGCTTCTCAGCCAGCCAAATGTTCATGGCAGTGTGATATCGTGTCAGGCTGAGACGACAAATCTTACATCAGTCGGCAAAATGAAGGAAAGATGGGGAAGGAGGGAGGAAAAGCAAAGAAAACAAGAGAAGCAAAACGAACAGAGTGGTAGCCAAGCATGGTTTGACGATGGAATTTGAGGCACCCTTTCTACCATACTGGCTGGCGTCTAAAATCTTCGGACACCCGATTTGAGCTCTGGTCACGTCATTGAATGCACGAAAGGTCTGCAAGAGTCAACTGGATTGTAAGAGGTAGCAACTCGAGTCATTACTTGCTATACAAAGTCCGCGGCCTTCCCGTGCGTGCTGGTAGATGTTGAGTCGCAATTTGTGTTTTAGAGTGCAACTTTATGAAATGTACATCGTTTGGAATTAGGGGTGGCGCTTTGTGAGGAACAGGGACAGTGGTGCTGGCTTGAGGGCATGGGGGGAGTATGGCCCAAGCGATTTTCGACTTTGTTAAATAAACGCAAAGGCGATTAAGCTGTACATTTCTGTAGGGGGTAGGATGAAGTGTTTTTCCGACTGACTGAGTGAATGATGAATCTATCTTAATAATTTTCTATCGCAAATCCTTTCAAATCTATCAAAGTTTCTAACGCTCCGGGAGATCTAACTTTTTAATGCCATTCCGAACGCATTAGTTCAAAGGTAATTTAACGGGTTTTGTAACAACTCCTATGCAAAATTTTGGCTCTTTTCGCCCGCAATTGCCACAGTTATACACTACATGCCAGAAACCGTTAGTAGGACGATAGTGCACGGACGGGATGTTTCGGGCGAGAACTATTTCTGTGAAGTTTAAGCCCAACCTCAGGTTATTCAAGACGCGATGGTAATCTTGTATTATGGCAAAATTTGTAGCGCGATGTTTATTATTTGAAGTATGTTACCCAATGGCGTAGGCATCGGGTGGTGGTGGGGGGTTAGGTCGAAAGGCACACAGTCAAAATGTAGTGGGCAAAAGTATGCTTCCGCCCACCTCAACTCAAGAACGAAATCCCTCATATTTTCCTCTTTAAAAATGTCTTAAATTTGCCGCCTATTTTCCTTCAGATTTGCTCAGAAATTGCACCAAATTGCATCCAAGGGCCCTCAATATTCAAAACTTTTCCAATCCTCTCCTAAAGTGTCATTTGGAGGTCAATTAAAATCATCACACGAACTTCCCCAGTTTAATTACCCCAGAGTTTCTAGGAGGCCCTGTGCCGTTCTCACGGTACCGCCATGATCGGAGGTGTGCCATACCACAGCCAAAATACCACAAGGTAGTGACAATTTCTTAAAATTAAATCAGTTCAAAGCTTTGGAATAAAACGGACCAGTTTTGGGAGGAGTTTCAACCCCTCCACGTAGACACCATACCACTTTCCTTACACCCATCTGCTAAAATAAAAGCAATATATTTTAACATATGAACAGTTCAAAACTTTGCCAAAGGTATCATCATTTTGCATGTAAGCCCCCTTAAACGATCAAAGCTTATCAAAGGGGAGGGGGAAGACTCTCCCCCTTGAACCCCCTCAGACCCCCAGGACGGCCCCTCGTAGGTTACAGAGGAAGAGTCCAGTCCCGGGTGCAAAGCATCGTAGATACGAATATGCATACTTAACACCGACTTTCTGAAATCAACTGGAATGGAATTATGACATCATCTCCTGTGGTGCTACCCAATTATGAAATCCTAGTGGCACCGTTGGACAGATGGCTATGTCGAATTCCTGTAAAGAAAGCCTAGTTTCCCATTTTGTCGAGTAAACTTAGGGAATGCGATAAAGTATGTCATACCCAACGGACGTCTTTAACTTTTTTAATCGGATTAAGTGCATTCTTCTATAAGACCTTACAAAATTTTTGTGGGCTACGCTCCCTTTTAGGATTCGCAGTTCAATTTCTTTTATAGTACAATTCCATATGACTAAGCAGTGCAGAGCTCCTATACCCTAGATCAGGTGATCTTAATTATTTTCGTTGGCTGGCTACATTTTTCATCATGAAAATTTCGCGGGCCACAATCAGGCAAGTAAGTTTGTTCGAGAGGGGGGAAGTCCCATTTTCAAATGACTAAATGACGCAACGGGAAGGCGAAGCCTCCCACCAAACAGAGTGGTTTCTAGAAGCTCCACTTCGAAGGGCCCCAGGTAGGGTCCAGGGCAACGCTCCTGTGGAACCACAGAAGCTCAAATATATGAGCGAAACATTGTATGACTGAAACATATACGTAAATTTCTGTCAATTTAATTTGAGACACAATGAACCTATGATCAAAAGTGTCACAATTTGAACATTATTTACTGCGATATCGAAAATCCTATGTTATGCAGAGCAGATAATAAACTCATGCCAGATTCGGTGGTGAACATTCACATCGAAATGATTGTATGGGTGGGGATGGGGGGGGGGGGTTAATCAGTACACTCTGAGCGTCACCATCGGTTGGTACGGCGTGCCAAGAATTTAGGTGCTAAAATAGCTTCCAGATCGTTGGGAATGGCTTTTTCCAAGTCTTGTAAGAGGTAAATATTCATTCATTTCGAGATCACATGATTAGAAAAAGAGACACTTCAAGGAAGGCAAATAGGGGGCAACGTTTTAGGCCTATATTTTCTTCTACCAAGAGATATACTTCCCTCAGAATTCGTAAGCCCGTACAACTTGGTCTAAGTGGCTTTCCCCTTACTTAACCATCACTGATCTGGCCATCCCATGTCGGAAAAACCCCCCATCGTTTTGTTTATGCAGTGGGTGTGTGGATAAGTTAGTCGTATTATTTTTACTACTAGATTGAACTTAAACGGAAAAGCGTGCGGACCCAGTGAACATTTGGTAGTTTGGGACGATTTTGGGAGAAATAAAAAGAACAAACACATAGAAATACATGCGGGCCACCTTAACACTACAGTTCTCCCCTCTACTTTGATTTTCCAATTTGACTATTCGTCAACTTCTTTTTATCCGAAAGTACAGAAATTGTTCGAAAGCAGTACAGCTTCACCGATTCAGGCACACTGTAGGCCTCCTTTTTTCTAATTACTGTGAACTTTACTAAGATGAGTGGGTACTCCTGGCCACGTTACTGGTTTAGAACAATCACTGCACAGAAGCTGTCCTTTATGAAGTAATAGTGAAGTAACTGCTAATGACAGGCCTAGGTGCGCGCGACACATTTTAGTTGTGGTTTACGTCATTTAAAGTAATATGATATTCTGTCCGCATCAAAATACCTCGGAAAGAAACCTCATATTTTGTTTTAGACCTTAATTTGTTGGCGGGCCGGATAGGATCGCCTCGCGGACCGGATGTGGCCCCCTAGCTGGCCGCCATTTAATTACCCAGGGTTTACACAGTTTAGAACGGGAACATAATCCACAACCGTGTATATACCGGTAGTTGTTCGCAGAGTACGATAAGCTTCGACGGCGGTTTTGACCATCATCAGGCAGAAGGTACCATCGTCAGGCAGGAGGCACAAAGTATGCTATTACCAATTTGGACCACCTGACCGACCGTGATAGCCGATGTATTTTCTCTGAATGTGAACCGAGAGTGTCTTAGATGCCAAATTTTGCCATGCTCGCCCCGCACCTGAGAGAGATTAATAAATATAGTGACAAGTTTTCCGACGTAAAACCCAAGTCCATATAACGGTGGTGAGGCTGAGGTCGACAGTGGCCCCGCATATACAACATGAGTAGCTTTCCAATTAAACTTCCAGAAACCACTATAGTGTCAATATGATTTCATCCAGTTGCTTTCAAAGTGGTCTGCGAACAGTTGTGGCGTATACGGTGGCATTTCCCCTGTATATTGCCCCCTCTCCTACTGTCCTCAGTTAAATCTGGTACTTCATAATATGGGCTAACCGTTTGTGAAAAAAGGCTTGCTATGCAACGAACTAGACTCTGTACCTTGAACTGCCTTGAAAATGCAATACTTTTTTTCGGCGCGCTTCGCGCTCATCCATCACCTCTGCTTCCTATTGTTAGGCCCACTTCTTGTAGGACAACGTGAGTGATAACACTGTTTCAAAGCCAGATACCAGATACAACCCTCTTTAAATATCAATTCTCCACAATCACTATTCTCTGCATCAACAAATCGACCGCCTTTTAGTCGAGTAACAATATTCATAAAAAAAAGTGTCCCAGTCGTAATTTCAGTGGTCTATTTATTGTCCATTAAACGCTTTGAAAATAGTTAAATGCTCCATTTTCATATATATAATTTTGAACATATTTCAAAATTTCCGAAGCTTCGTCCCTTAGCCCCCGTCTTGGCTTTGCCTCTGGGCTCATCCTGGGGCCTAAGGATGGACCCGGCACACGCTTGCTTCGAGCTTCCCGCGTCATTTTTTCTGTCGGTATTTTCTTCCTTTTAGTGGACCAAACTTGTCACCCCCCCCCCCCCCCATTTAGAATGCTCTGGCGACGCCTCTGTTTACACTCTGCTGTGCCATTTGGGAAAATTTTTAAATATGGAGCAAGTTCAAAGGGGATTTGAGACCCTTTAAAACCAGGGAGCTGCCAGCAACCCTGCCCAAACCTAAAAGCTCATTTAGGAATAGCTCTAATACTGTACTTGAATTGATATTTATTCATGTATTTATTTTTATTGTATAGTTAATTATATAATTAATATGTTTTGAATTAATATTTTTCAGGTTTCGCCTGAACAAACTCTATTGCACACCCATAACACCGGCATTCCTGACGTCGAACGAACGTTAATTTCGTACAATACTAGTACAACTTTGATTGGTCATCTTAAGTGGGAAGCATTGTGCGGTCGTCACAAAAACGCTCAGGATGTTGTCTAGCAATTAAGATCATCCTTTCGCTTGTAAGAACGTTCCCCGATCATCCTCTCAAAGATTGTGAACCATCCCCAGGTGAATCTTGATGACTTCAGCATTTTAAGTGTACTGTACAGAACAAGCAAAATGTTAAGGACAATAACAAGTCCCCGAGTTTGAGAACATAGTTTTAACGGAAATAGTATAATTTTGTTTTGCTAGCTTAATGTAAGATAAGTTTGTAAATAGTTGTAAATAGTTCATGGTTCTGGTTTTGCCGGTCCGGTTTTGGGTCTTTCTGTTTGACAGTGTCCGTTTCTATGCACTTAGAAAGCACCGCTTTAACGGAAATAGATCGAAATATTTTTTTGTCCCATGCCTTTAAAACTTCTTTCGTTATACAAGTACGACAGAGTTACAACTGAAAGATTCGAATAGTGACAACAGATAATCCTACACCTGCAGCTCGCAGCCACGAAAAAATCACGATATTTAAGAAGCCCTACACTTTAGTGTCACATATGTGATCTAAGCGACCAACGCTGTTAGTCCATCCCATTCAAGGGCCCTTTCAGACATAAGTTCGTGTCCCTTCAATCTGAGCACTATGGGCTACTTCCGACTTGAAAGCGAGAAAAGATTTAACACGGGATCCTCTCTTTATGCCAACTATTTTAGCCTATATATAAAGAGGTAGAATTCAAAGAAGGTCTTCAATTAATAATAACATGTCAGTAAAATGAAATGAAGGATGTGACGATTTAATGGTTTTCCCAAATCTTACGTAAAGGCTTTCAGTTAAGTGACGTCTTCACTTGGGCATAAATTATGGGAGGAATGAGTTTCTCCGGATCGCATTTTAAGTCTAGGAGGTAATTTATTCCTCAGGATAGAGGGGACAATCTACTCAACTGGAGTTATAACAATGTAGATCATCCCTCATGAGAAGGTCATCGGGGTAGTAGTAGGGGGATGGGGGAATGGAGCACCAGCGGTGGCGCCAGGATTAGCCCGACAGGGGGCCAAGCTCCCCGACGGGGCCAGGAACTCCATGACCCTACAAAGGTGATGAGTTGCCAAAAGGACGACAGACGTAAAATTGTCGGTGCGCCAAGCGCGCCGAAAAATTTCAACTTTTTTTGTAAAATTTGAAAATTTGGGGTGTTATTGAAGAAAATTTGAAAAAATTGGCTTTTTTCCAAGGAAAAGTGGAAAATTTGGGGTCTTCATTGAAGAATCTTCACTTTCTATGAGCAAAATCAAGCGGGGCGACTGAAGGTCATTGGGATTACATGTTATATCTTGTACGGATTAAGCTCCCCGACGAACTTGGAAAATTTCCCCGACGGGCGGCATGCTATTCCCCCGCTGGCACCACCTCTGGGGCGCACACGGGGGCCGGACTGCACACATCAGGCCTGTAGTCAGACAGGTACAGGTGCGAATCATGATTAAGGGGAGGGGTACTATACACAAAATTCATATTTTTTACTTTTCTAGGGGGAAAACATTTCCCCTGAATGCCCTTATTTTTTGTGTTTGGCATACATGTGGGGCGACCTAACCTTTAACACACCAGATTGTCAAATGAATAATGTAAGTATTGTGCCTAGAATTGGAAGGAAAGGGGCGAAGAAGTTGGTAGTCTTCCAAAATAGTGCTAAATCCAAAGTTCGGGACTTACGAAACACTTAATCAGGTCTCAGGTAGGAACTCTGCAACAGTGGACCGCGACACCTCAGACAAAAATAGCTAAATAGGGGTTGTCTTTCATGCGCAATCATGTGTGGATCTCCTTTCAATGGGAACCTTATAAACTTTCTCTTTCTTTTTTTCATTCCATCAAAGACCTCAAACAACAACTGATGAAGAAACAGTTCGTTGCCTAGCAACCGAGACTGGCGAAGCTTTTTAACTCACCCAATTGCAACAGGGAGCTATCTACAGATACGACAGCAACGTTCGACTTTGTATATAAAGTACACAGTGCTAGAATGCCAGTACAAGTTGGAAGCCTAGGTAGCTTGTACAAGAGTGCCGACAAAATGTTGCTGTGGAGGGTTTTTCATATCACACCACCCCATTAACTCAAGTGACACAGATGGATTGAAAAGCTCTTTGTATTGGCGTATGGTCCAAGGACCTTCCACAATAACCTTGGTGGGTTGGATAGAGGGAAAATGGCTAGGTGGGGAACAGAGTAAAACCTCGTAGTAATTTGTAGGCTCTATCCCTTTATCACTATGAGCCACAGGAGGGTGCTTGAATCCCAGTCCCCCCCCCCCTACCTTGCACCTTGGCTACCAGTCTGAGCATGTATCTTTTGTCAACAGAGCAAAAGCCAATGCCTAACGTTATATTGGTGATGACTAGTACAGTACTTCTACAACTTTTAAGAAAAGTCTTCATTACAGGCTAAGATCTGAAACCACTCCCAAACGCGGAATAACAACCCCGAAGGTACACGACCCTTAATGAAAACCCCCAGAAAGCTTTAACGATGTTCTGAATTTGTATGAACTAGCTGCATTGAAAGGAAATGTGGCTATTGTAACACCAACAATAGGACCCCAAAGGATTATTACTCGTACTGACACAACTGAATGGAAACTTATACATAAAGTTGCCCCTGACGTTTGACGTTTATGTTTGTAAACAATGGTACACCAACAAAGTAACAAACAAGCAGAAAAGCACACTGATTGGCTAGCACTTGATGAAAAGGATATGACGTTTTGGTTTTACTCTTCCATTAACTAAATTAAGTGCTGAAAATGTAGAAAATTATATAAAACATCATTTATTTGGTTGCATTTGCGAGAATCGCCACAAAGATATTGTCACAAAGTTGATTTACAAGTAAAGATGATAGCCACAGACACCCCAATCCCTTCATGATGCATGGGATTTTGATTAAAATAGTCAGTAATAACATTAATATGGTTCTGTGAGTGACCCTATATAATCAATTCCAATTCTTATCTCTAGTAGTGGGTAGATAGCATATGCCGTCACGAGGCCTCTGTGTGTGGGTGTGACACTCATGGTTTTAGGGGCCGTGTCATTTCCTCCCTCCCTGTCTGCTTGCTAAAGACCGGGGTCGTTCACGATGACGACGGGATCGTTCATATCTATTTACAGGGGACGTCCTTTCAGATGTGGGCAGAAGCAACGATAAATAAGCCTGCGCTCATTGGCTTACTCAGGCACTTGACTCAGTGGGGTATGTTTGATGACCAGCGTCTATGAAAGCGTGACCCTTGTCTTTTGGCTACTTTTCGCATTAATTAAGCAGATTGGTGGCGCTCTCTCGTTTGAATGGATATTACTTACTGTGATGAAAGGTAGTTAAACCCTAAAAGAAAGTAGCGCCCCCCCCCCCCCTCCTCCCTGTGCAACAAAGGAATCATACCGCCAGAGCGAGGGCCCCTTTAGTTTGTAACTAGTCCTGGGCGGATCCTGTGCTGAATCCTGTGCTAGCTTCAGACTGGTGCATATATAAGATACATACTGTAAATGTAAAATACATATTGTGAGGCTCCGAACGCCTGTTTTAGACGTTTTGTATGGTCGGTCGTCGGTTTACAACGAAACTGCCCTCCAGCTTCAATAATTTGGATAGTAAAAGGTGTGGAAGGTACCTAAAATGATAGTTATATTTTAAGCTGTTATGATTTGCTGGTTAAATTAGACACATGATCTTACATGAGAGAAAAAGACCAACTTGGTCATTTCGTGAAACTAGTCCTTGTATGAAAACAAGGCCTATGTAGGTACTATATCCTTCAATCGTCGTGACTATTCGCGAATAGGCCCTAGCCTAGGGCACAGGCAGTTCTAACGTTATATAATGCATACATATATATAAATAGACAAGGTAGCGCACTTCTTCCACACCAAGGCGTTCAGTAGCCAGATTTGGTTGTAATGCACTAATACGGCCAAATCCCCAAATGCTTTGGCCAAACTGGCAAATCTTTTACCAACTTGGCCATGTATTCGTGCATATATAGCCAAATAGGCCAAATCTGGCCACTGAACGCCTCGGTGTGGAAGAAGTCTATTTATATATGTATGTACTATATAACGTTAGAACTGCCTGTGGCCTTCTTCTTCTTCTTCTTCTTTCAAATGCAGCACAAACGCCAGACAAGGCTATCCCGTGCTGTTGAACTAGGGCTAAGGGAGTCGGATGAATAGAATAACTAGCTATAGCGATTTTGATCAAGGGCTAAGAGCTGGTTTTTAAAGCTGTCCACTGATGGGGCACAGCGAGCCTGTTCCGGTAATAGGTTCCAGCTAGGGATAGTTCTTGGATAGAGAGATTTCTGATAGCAAAGCTTGTTAATGTTAGTGGAGGGATAATGGTATAGATACCTTCCACTAGTATGATGGGTAGTCCGTCGATTAAGATTTGAAGGGTCAATAAGATGATTCCTTACATTACTTGGAAGTTATCCATGCGTTTCTTTATACATAACAACAAGACGAGCCCTAAATCGTCGAGTTTCAAGGCTGTCCCATTTAAGATCTTTAATCATCTCAGAAACACTTGATTGGCAACTGTAGTTGTTAAAGATGAATCTGGCAGCACGCCTCTGGACATTTTCTATAGAATTCTTTTCGGATTGGGTATAGGGGTCCCATACCGTACTACAATAATTGAGAATGGGTCGAACAAGAGCAAAGTACGCTGCAGTCTTAGTATCTTTATCACAGTGCGAGAGGTTTCGCCTCAATAGGCCTAATGTCCGGTTTGCTTTGGATACAATTTGGTTAATATGTCTTTTCCAGTTCATACTAGAAGAGAGTTCAACTCCTAGGTAAGGGTGGTGATTAACCTGCTCTAAAGTATGATTACCCATTTGGTAAAAATAAGGATTTGGATTGCTTTATGGGAGACTCTCATAGTAAAACACTTAGATTTATTAAACCCCATCTGCCAGATGATTCCCAACTGACACCAACTTGTTCCCCAACATCATGTTGAAGAATTTTTGTGTCCTCTATGTTTTTTATTTCACGATACAGGATACAGTCATCGGCAAATAACCTGACGCTTGATTGAATATTTGCCGGCAAGTCGTTAATATAGACTAAAAAGAGTAAGGGTCCCAAGACAGTGCCCTGAGGGACACCAGAAATGACTTTAGATTTGTCTGAAGACGTTCCATCAATTAGCACCCTCTGGTAACGGTTAGTTAGGAATTTCTCAATCCAATTTAAGATGCCTAGGGTACCTAGGCCTAGTTCTGATGTACACTTTGTTCCCTGAACTAGTATGGGAAGCCCCAAAGCTTCCCAAATACTAGGTCAGCAGACTGCGGACTAAATAGGCCCCACCATTGTCAATAAGCCCTAGATCTTCTCGTATACTGGCAGGGCTCGAAAAAAAGGTAGGCGGGAGCATATTATAAGCCAGAGGTGTGCGGGGAGAGGACCGGTATTAAGGGGAGCCGTCCAAACTCGCCTCCGCGGATCCGCGCGGAAGTCGACTTCCTCAATAACCTATGAATATGCCTATTGACGTCACACGCACACCTCCGAAGTTTCCCGATGTTTAATGAGCCCTCTCAATCTCTGCACTATTGTGCTCAGTGAACGTTCACACAATAGCGTGTCTTGGCCTGAATAGGGCTCCTTATTTTGGTTCCTGGGTGTTGAAACTTTCATTTGAAAACACTGTTGCGAGTTGAACAATAGGCCTTCTCAAAACGAAATGGTTGCTGTCACACCTGAGCGCACTCCACAGTGGCTGTGTGCGGGCCTCGATCTGTGAAAAAAACTTTCAATAGAGATCTCTAACAAAACGTTCCTGGCACTGTTACACGGAAATCGCGAAGCTGCAGACTTGGTTGGCTTTTGTGCACTGTAATCGGATTACTACTAGTTACGGGAAGATCTGCATATCTCGGAAAGGACTCGGCAGTGGCAGAGAGAGCAAGAGAGATAATGAGACATGCTCTGATGCACAGGAGAATTTGGCTCCGCGCGGATCCGCGGAGGCGAGTTTGGACGGCTCCCCTAATCAGAATGCAAGTTAAGTTTAAACGTGTTAATACTGGTTGCACTGACAGGCCCTTTTACACTCCTTTTAATTCTAGTACTTCAGGGAAAAAGGAGTACTTATAGTAATACTAAGTTAGACATTAGTACGACATGGGGTACGCAGATTGATGGAAGTTTTGCGTGCATGTTCTCCGAAGACCTTGTCGTGTCACTGGTTTTAGGAAATGTTCTTTAGGTACAGCAGGGGTCGAAATAAGCCTTGAACCTTTGTGGGCTTTCCAGGCCCCTATCCCATGGAATCTAGGGGCCAAATGAGAAACCAAGGGGCCCAAAACTTACAAATAAAAAAGGACTGATAAAGTGTACGGGTGCTTTTTACGTGCTTGAAAACGTGTAGTATGGGTATAGTTCAGGCAAGTTGAGGCTGAAACTAGCCTGAAACCAATCTGTCCACACCCTCTTAGACCATGCTGCATGTAGGCTAGCAGGACTCAAAATATCCTGACGGCACCAACGGTCATGGCCGTCGGGCCCTTTCTGATGGCCGTGATGCCCCTCAGTAAATGTCCATTGAAATAACATAGACTGATGGCCATTTCCCTCAGTTTGGCCGTGCCAATTTTCAAGATTTCAAGCCCTGGGCTAATGCCACATTTTCAAAATTTTCTCGTAACTCCAGAAGTTATTGCCCGTAAAATGAAGGGCACTGTTCAACTCCCGCCAACTGTCTTCATCAGTTGATCTTGTGAGGCCTATATTACTCATGACTGATATCGGTTTATGTCTACGTGAGTGATCTTCTGTGTTGTGACAAAGCAGACTGTTGATGAGCGATGTGAACTGATTTCAAAAACAATGTTATGTTTTCGCAGGTTTTCAGTGACTGTACAAGTATCGGAATACACAGGCTGTGCGAGATATAAGATCGTTGAGTTGTGGATAGAGAGGTTCATGTGCAGACTGTACAATTAGACTTAAAATATTTAGGAGCCAACCGGGCCCCTTTCCCTGTAGAAGCTACGGGCCCGAGCAAATTTCTAGGAGTATCGGGCCCACGGGCCCCCGTTATTTCAAGCCCTGTACAGTAGCCTGTGTCAACTAAGTTTTGGTTGATTTTATAAAGCATAGGGTTAATCTAAAGGCAGATCTCCTGTTTTGCAAGGTGGTCCAGTTAAGATCATTGAGGAGCTTTCATGGTGACTGTTCCTTCTGTTTTACAATAATTGTGTTGACGAACCTTGTGGCATTATGTTGCACCCTTTCCAACTGGCTACAGTGCTTTTCAGTTTATGGGTCCCAAGCAGGTGTAGCATGCAGTACTCTAAATGAGGTCAGACCAAGCTGGTATGGGCAGTAGCTTTGAGCTGCTCAGGACACGAGTTGGGTAGGCTGTAGCCTAGGGTACCTAGGCCTAGTTCTCACGTACACTTTGTTCCCAGAACTAGGCCTAGGCTATTGCAACACAAACTTTTGACAGCATGTTACTGTGAGAGTAACATCGTCTGCGTGCGTTGCTGCAGTGATTGTTGCTATAAATGGGCAAGTCCAAGCTATTCTGTGTGTTTCGTATGGGACAATCAGAGATTTCAAAACTGTAACTTTGGTTTGGAAGCTTTTTATTACAGTTTTATGAGCTAGTATGGTGACTATTATAACTATGTCTGTCATGGATAAAAATTCTAGCTTAACCATTTAACCCCCCACCCCCCCCCCCCCCCACCCCCCCCCCCCCCCACCCCCCCCCCCCCCCACCCCCCCCCCCCCCCACCCCCCCCCCCCCCCACCCCCCCCCCCCCCCACCCCCCCCCCCCCCCACCCCCCCCCCCCCCCACCCCCCCCCCCCCCCACCCCCCCCCCCCCCCACCCCCCCGCCCCCCCACCCCCCCCCCCCCCCACCCCCCCACCCCCCCCCCACCCCACCCCCCCCCCCCCCCACCCCCCCCGCCCCCCCCCCCCCCCCCCCCCCACCCCCCCCCCCCCCCACCCCACCCACCCCCCCACCCCTCCCCCCCCCCACCCCCCCCCCCCCCCACCCCCCCGCCCCCCCACCCCCCCCCCCCCCCACCCCCCCAGCCACCCCCCCCAACGCCCCCCCCCCCCCACCCCCCCTCCCCCCAACCCCCCCCCGCCCCCCACCCTCGCCCCCCCCGACTCCCCCCCCCCCCCACCCCCCCCCCCCCCCACCCCCCCCCCCCCACCCTAGCTTCAACGTTACAAATTATGAACAACGGAGCAATTTTTGATTTATTGATTCATTCATCGATTCCTTCCTTCCCCCCGCTCGTCCGTGCGTCGTTACAAAAAGGAAAACAACATCTGCACTGCAGCCCCCGACCAAAGGCCAATGCCGCCCGGGTAAGACAAGACTGACAGAGTAGCTGGAACTTGTAATTTCTTGTGCGGAAAACAATGTTTACCGGTTGAGCAACACCCGGCCCGCCCTCATAGAAACAAGTGGACCCCACCACCTGTCGAACGTCACCCTTAGCAAACGGAACGTAGTTAGCTTCAGCCCTAAGCCTAACTTCTGTCCTCACCGACGCAAGGACGACATCCGTAGGCCTCCCCTCCCCCTTAAACACAATATTGCATCGTTGTCTCCACAAGGCCTGCTTAATGGAGGCCGAAGCAAAGGTGAGTATGCCGCGAACACTTGTATTGCATGGCGGGGGTGATAGGCCATGCAAATCATAGTCCTGGCCGACCGCCCAGGTGCTCCAAAACGTGAGGCGATCAGCCAGGACTTGAAACCACTCCCAGAGGAGGGCAACAAAGCCACACTGCCAAAGCACATGAGGCACACTCTCCCACTTAGTGCATCCAGTTCTCGTTGACTGTTGAATACTCCCATATTCGCCGGAAGTACTATGCTGTGCCAGACCTAAAGACTTTATTTGAGCAGACAGATCCTTTCCTTATTTTGGGCTTCTCAAGGAATGTAAAGAAATTTTTGACATGACTCCCGCATTTGCCTGGACTCTTTAGTGAAATCTGACCCCACTTTTTTTTTAGTTAATTGTACCTCAACATTACACCTTTTTCATTTCTAGATGACACTATATAACACAATCGTGTTGGTGTGCCGTAAACCCCCATCTAAGTAACTAACTCTAGATATCGATAGAATAATGGGCCATGTTGGACGCCTGGAATTAATGATACAAACAAACCTATTATGTGAGCCAAATCACTAACTGTTGGCTGGACTTTGTCCTTGAAAAGTTTAATATGAGACAACAACTTCTTTTTCTTTCTTGGGTTTAACAATCATATTTCTTGAATCTAGTTCAAACCCTACGAACACGAGGGTCTGATTACATCACAAAAAGTCGGAGCACCCTGCCTTTTCTCCCCGTTTTTGATTCCTTGCCGAAGGCAAAACAAGGAATCTATGCGATGGTGATGTGTGTGTGTGTGGGTGCACTCAGCAACATGTCCTTAACAGGACACGGTACAGCCGGCGAGAGCTCCGCTGTCGCACGTCTTTCCTAGCTCACGCGGAGCTCGAAACTGGCGTAGCTGCCCGAAAATTCCGTCGCTGCAATGAGAAGTCTCGCGCGGCTGCACGTGCCTGCCTTGGCAAGCAGCCCGCCCTCCAGACACGTACGTCTGCTGGGTTAGTTGGAGGTCAGCCAGGCTTATGGGGAAATCCAGCAAATTCCTTACCGGCACATTTCCCGCGATAAAACCCGCTTTTTAGGAAGGCGAGGGTGGATGTATGGGTGTAAATTTTTTAGTGTAAGTTTGGGGTAATGTGACGGCATAGGCTTTGTAAACACACGCTATCCCCTCGTGGTTTTTTTGGTTTTTTTTTTTTTTTGCCTTTAGCGTTAATTGTTAAGATAAATGTTGTTTAAATAATTTCCAATGGTTGTCCCTTTTTGCCGGTCCCCCCCGGTTGGGTTTTTTCCCTGTTTTTGCAGTGGTTCCGTTTTTTTCTAATGCCCTTAAAAAGCACCAACCGCTTATCTACGATATAGCAATGACCGACACTTTTTTTCCGTAAAATTTTTTGGTAAAATATAGATTTTTTTTCATGTTTAAAGTAATGAACCCCTAATTGTTTTTTTGTGGGGGAGGGTTTTCAAAGGTCCACCCCATTGTGAGGTCCCCCACCACAAGGTCAAAAACCGAAAACCTTTTGTAAACACGATTTTTTATCCCTCCAAGTTTTTAGCAATGGCACCCGAGCACTTTTCCCCATATTTTCCCGTTTATACAGATTTTTGTCCATGTCCATGAAGGAAAAAAATAACCCCTGGTTGTTTTTTTGGTAGAAGGTTCCCAAAGTTCATCAGAAAGGTTTTGAAACTGCGAAAACCTAAACGGCTTGTTTTTTTTAAAACACGATATCTCCCCCGAGATAGGCAAAAAAATGACTGGACACTTACTTTCATATTTGGTAAATATAGATTTTTGGGTCCCCCCATGTTTTAATAAAGAAAGAACCCTATTGTGTATTTTGTGTGGGTGGGAGGTCAAAGGTCCCACCCTGTGAAGGGGTCCCCCCCCCCACCAAGAGGTCAAAAAAAAACCGGAAACCTTTTGTTTTTGACCACGAAAATATCTCAAAGGTTAGCAGTGACCAACCCAACTTTTTCATTTTTTGGAATACAGATTGGTTCCCAAATGTTCCCCAGAGGAAAACCCTATTCCCTTTTTTGGTGGAGGTCCAAAGTCAATTCACGAGGCCACCAGAGTTAAAACTAACGGAAAACCCTCCTAAATGGCTTTGTTAAAAAAACAAAATTTTTTCGAAGGTTTTAGCAATGGCCCGAAACACCTTTTTTTCCCATATTTTTTTTTTCCGAATATAGAATTTGTCCCCCCCCCCAATGTTTTTTGAGAAGGAGGAACCTAAATTTATTTTTTTTTTTTTTGGTGGAAAGGTGCATAAGTCCCCCCCATTTGAGGTCACCTGGAGGTAAAAAGCTCTAAATCACTATCATCCTCAAGATAGAAATGAACCCGACAACTTTTTTTTTCATAATGTGGTAAAAAAATCTAGATTGTTTTGTCCCATTTGGATTTTGAGAGAAAAACCTATTTGTTTATTTTTGGTGGAAGTTCCCGAAGGGGTCTTTTTTTTGATGGTTCCCCAGCCCAGACAGGTTCCCAAAAGACACCACCGAAAAAACCTTTGAAATCAACCGATTTTATTGTCCAAGATAGGAAAATGAACCTGAATGTAAAGATTTTTTTGGCCTATTGTTTGTTTTTTTTTTGAGATAAGGAAATTGATATTTGTTTTTTCTGGTAGAGGGTCCAAGCTCCTATCCCTGAGGTCCTAACCAGAGTTTACACTGCCGTAAAAAATTTCTTTTTTTTAAATTGGCTTTTTTAATCAACTAATAATCTTCCATATAAGCAATGGGGACAGACACTTTTCATATTTTTGGCTATGCCAAGGTTTGTTTTTTGGTTTTTTTATGTTTGTATTGAGAAGGAAAAACCCTGGTGTTTTTGTGGGTTGGTGGAAAGGTTCCAGAAGTCCCTTTTTTTTGGGGTCCCCCACAAGAAAGGTAAAAAACAACCCGGAAAGCCTTTTTGTTACTTCCCACAAGATCTGAAAAAAATAGGGAATGAAGGACAACTTTTGGGATATTTTTAGTGTGGGTAGATTTTTTCATGAAGTTTGTAAAGGAAGAAACCGCTAGTGTTTTTTTGGGTGGAGGGTATCCCAAAAGGTCATCTGGTGTTTTTGTACCCAGAGGTTCCCCAGAAAAAGCAAGAAATTTCTGAACCCATTTTCCCCCAAGATTTTGTTATATGACCACCATAAGGGTTCCAAAAAAGCAAAAAAATTTTTCTCAAATAATTTCACAAGAGTCGTCACCCTGGGTTTCCCCCTAGAGGTCAAATTGGTTTAAAATATAATAAGGCAATGTAGTCAAAGAAAGGGAATTGAAAAATTTTGAGGGTTTGTTTAAGGGCTTTCATTGGGGCAACAAAGCACCCCCATTTTTCGGCAAAGGGAATCAACTAATCTTTGGGTTTTTTCCTGGTTAAATGTGTCCCAGTTTTTTTTTGAATAAGGGTGGCCCTCAAATTACTTCATAATTTTTTTAATAGCACAAGTTGCTTTCCTTATTGAATCTTTGCCCAATTTTTCAAAATTTTAAGCCTAGAATTTTTTCCACCTTTTCCAAACCATGCCATGTTTTTTAATCACATGGTTTTTAACCCCCATATAAATGCGCCCGTAAGTGCAATTACACTCCCCCATGCATACTACTGTAAATTACTTTGGATTGTCACTTGTTGGTATTCACACACCGAAAGTTAAAAAATTTCCAGCTCCACCACAAAAATAATTTTAAGCTGTTTTTTTTCCGAATTGTTGAAACTTCTAATTAACGCTGTTCAATAAAAGTGAGCTTTTTGGGTTCGTCCCCACCGTTCAATCTTCAACGGTTTTTTTTTAGAAAATGCTGGATATTAAAATTAAAAGGTAATGAATGGAAACTTTACAATTGATTTGTTTTTTTTTTTTTCCCAACCTTTCCTATGTTCAGCTTAAGGGCTCCTTCGTTGTAGAAAAAACCTGCGTTTTTTTTTTTTTTTTTTCAAAAGAAAATCATGCAGAGTTTATTTGTGGGGAACTGAAATGAAAATGGCCGCCAAAACAAATGCCCCAATTCAAAGTTGTAAGTATGAAAATGAAATGCTTTTGTTTGGCCCGTTTTTTTTTTAGAAAGAAAATTTAAGACCAATAGAAATAAAAAAAATCCTGGGCAAAAAATGAGCTTTCCATTTGGGTCACCTTTTTGTTTTTTTTTTTTTTTTTTTTTTTTTGACTTTTGCAGACCTACCCCTTCAAGAACACCCATTTGCGTTTTTGTTAACAAAGCATGCATGATTTTGCAAAATGCAGTGCTTGGGACATTCATTCCGATTTTTTTTTCTACCTTTTCGTTATTCCAACATCACCTTTAGAAAATTATCCCTGCCTAAATGTCCCCCACGTGATTGGCTTTTATGTTAAGTTTGGGGGTTGGTTCCAAAACACGTTTTTTTTTCCACGGTTTTTTGGTTATTGTTGGCCCCCATTTCCTTAAGATTTAAAGCAAATTCAAAAATGAAATTTGGTCTTCATACAAATAAAACCCACCTTGTGAAAAACAATCCGTAAAAAACTTTTTTTTTTTACTTTTGGTTTTTTTTTAGAAAAACCTTAGGCATTCATTGGGTGGTGTTTTTTTTATTATATATTCCCAGTTTTTTTTTTTTGCACAATCCCACACACCAAAATCAATTCGCTTTGACAACTTCAATAAAAGATTGGTATTTTTTTTTTTTTTAATGTGAAAATTACACCCACTGCCTACCCGGAGCGCGACAAGCTTGAAACTCAATAAGCTTGTTTCTGGTCTCAAGACAAATAAGTCCCCCCCTGTAAAAATAACTTTTTTTTTTTTTTTTTTCTCCTCATTGGGAAAAATTGCAAAATCCCCCTTAGAGTTTTGCAAGGATAAAAGAATTTTGTAATTTAACTCCTTAAACATATCTAGTGTTGTTGGCCTGGAAGGCATATTTGTCCTTAATAGCACATTTTTTTTTTCCAACCAGGACAAAGGAATGGGGTTTTTTTTTTTTGTAACAAGCCAGGGAAGCTGCCCCCCGCTGGTGGACCGTGGGCAGTTTTTTTTTTTTTCCCCTGATAAATGCCCAGACTTGCTTATTTTTTTCACCGGTAAAAATTGAATGGCTAGAGGGTAACCTTTGTCGTTTTTTTTTGAATTTGTGCTGAAACCAAACACAGATCCATTTTTGGGCCCCTAAACAGTAAAAAATTGCAAGTGGAGGCAGTCCCCCTATGCAGGCCATAAAACCTAAAATCGTGTTAAACCCTTTTCTAATAAACCCATTAAATTTGGGTTTTTTCCCACAATTTATGAAAAGAACAAAGTATGGAAAATTTTTAATGAACTACTAATTAACTGCCCCACAGGTGCATGACCAGAAAATTATTTTTTTCCTTAATAGAAAAAAATGGAATTTTATGGGAGAAAAAATACGCCCCCCAAGTGGGCCCCCACCCGATATTTTTACACTCCCGTTTTACAAAAACGGGTGGTAAATGCGTTTTTTTTGAAATAGGCCCAACCCCTGATGTTTAAAGGTCGTCCGTGTTGGACATGAAACATAACAATAGTGTTGGATATTTTTTGAAAATTGTCAAAAAACATTAAACAATCCAGAAAATAGCCAACAATTTTCCCCCCATTAAAAAATTTTCCCAATCAAATACTGATCCCATTTTTTTTTTTTTAACGGAAATGTTTCTATTTTAGTTCCAAACACTTTGTTATCAATGGGATAAAAACCCATAGCCCTTAAATAAATGGGCAAAAATAAAATGTTACATCCGAAAAAGAAGGGAACCCATAACCCATAATATTGGACCAACATGGTTTTTTTTTTTTTTTTTAGCTTTTTGTTTTTTTTTTTTCAACCTTAAATTTTCAAGAGGACAATTGGAGCATTGTTATTCCTTTCCCCCCCGAGGTGTTTTTTAATTTTTAAATAAAAGTTTTAAATTTTTCCTTGGAAAAATATTGGGAAATTATCCTACTCACCCATACTATGAAATTCTGTTAAGGATCAGTTAATTGGAGAGATAAATTTTTAATATAGGGTTTTACACAAAAGAATAATCTTCACACTGTGGGCAAGACAAACCAAATCCATTTTTCCCTTTTTTGCATAGGCCAAATTGTAGTTTTTTTTTTTTTTTTGTTTTTTTTTTTTTGAAGACCCCATATGTTGGAGAATGGGTAAAAAAATTTATATTTGAAATTAATTCGAAAGGGATCTTTTTGTTGAGTTGGAAAAGGACTTAATTTTCCGTTTTAAATGGCAAGTGAAAACACCACTTTTTTTGGGTGGCATGTCCCCCACACTACCCCTTTTAATTTTGTGTTAAAAAAAAAATCCTTTGCCACATGGTAATTTTGGTTTATCCCTTTGCCGCACAAAACTGCCTCCCAGGGCACCCTTGGCCCAAGGTTGCGCCTGCCATTTTTTGCCCAGTTTTCGTTCCTTCTTTTTTTTTTGGGTTTTTGTTTTCTGTTGAAAATTGTAAATTTGTTTGGTTATATCACCTGTACAAATAAAACTCGTAAAAAAATTAGTGATTTTGAGTTGTGGCAGGTTGGAACCCCCCCGTATCCCCCCCCCTCGCTTCTGAATTGCCCCTTCGGGCGTGGTTTTTTTTGTGTTGCCCTTTGGTGGGTGTTTGGGTTTGTTTTGCCTTTGGACCGTGGTGGGGTTTGTTTTTTGGCCTTGGGTGTTTTTTTTTGTTGTTTTTTGTAATCGTTTGAATGCGTAGGTGTGGTGGGTGGTTTTTTCTGTTTTTGTTTTTTTGGCGCGGTAGGCAAAGAACCTGTTTCCGTTTTCCCTTTTGCCTGGGTTGTGAATGGTGGGATGCAATGTTTGGCGATTCCTGTTGTGGTGGTTGTCGTTTTTTTGCGTTTTTTTTTTTTTTGCTTCCGGTTCCCGGTTTTTTTTGGGTTTTTTTCTTTTGTTTTTCCTGAGTGGGCACTGTTTTTTTCTTATGTAACTTAAAATGGCTTCCTGAAATGTTTAATTGGTGTATCACAAAACCGAATCTTTTTAATGTTTTGTTGTTTTGAATTCCCTCAAGTTAGGGAAAGGCTTTTTTTCCATCCGTTTTTTTTTGAAAGGAGCTCGTCTTATTTTTTTTGATGCCTTTTGTTTTGTACCTGTTTTGTTAAAATGGCCCAGGTTTTAATCAAAACCCATTTTATCCAACAACTGAAATGAAACACCGGTTTTTTTGTTTTTTATGAAAATAATACTCCCCTACTTCCCTTGCAAGGACTTGTGGCTTTATAATTGTAAGCCAAGGAACAGGTAATACATTTTTCAGGTTTTTTTTTACACTTGTTTTCCCGGCCTAAAAAAGGATGCCTGGGTTTTTTTCATGTTAATTTGGCCAGGAAGGAAAAAGAATCATTACCCAAATAATTCCTTTCCAGTCCCCCCCCACCCCCACCCCCTGGAAGTAGGAAACTTTTTAAAACTGGGCAAAAATCCGGTTGTGGGAGCTTTTGTTTTAAGCGTGGGGAATTAATGGATGGGTTTTACCCCTTTTGGGCCCAAACAACTGCCCTTCCGGGGGACCCCCTTGAGTCAAGGTGCACCAGTTGAAAATTTGTAAAATTTTGCCCCCGCCTATTGGCCCTTTTTTTTTATACGTGTTTGTTTTTCCCCCTTTCGTGCGTGAAAGTTTTGCCTCCGGGCCGTGGGGTCGGCCCCTTTCACGGACGAGCAAGTTTGCCCTTCCGGGCCCGTGGTGGTTTGCCTTTCCGTGGCCGTGGAGTGCTTTTTTTTTTTAGATGCATCGAAAACGGCACCATACAAACAAAAAAACCAAAAAACTCCAAGACCGGATCGAAACAGGAACAATAAAGGGCAAACTAATCCACACACCCCAACCAAATCAAACAGAAATTTATTTTCATCACAACAATAGAACCACCACACAACCAATTGCACCCCCAGATGCCCACCACAAACCAACCTGCCCCCCCGGCTCCCCCACCCTAATACAATTATTTACTTACAATTATTAACTGACAACCAATAATGTACTAATTACAAATATTTTTACTACTACAATAAATACTACAACCAATATTACCTTCGGGCGTGAAAAAGTTTCTTTCCGGCCGTGGTGGGTCCGGCCTTTTCGGGCCATTGGGGAAGTGTTTTTTTGCCCTTTTCCGGGTCGGTTTTTTTTGCTTTCGAGATGTTTTTGATGATTGCCTTTTCCGGGTGTGGGGGCTGTTTGTTGCCCGGGCCTTTTCCTAGCTTTTTAAGTGGCATACGAAACGCCAACATAAGCCAAACCAAAAAAACAAAAACTCAAACCGGAAATCGGACCAGGAACAATAAAAGGCAAAAACTATCCCACACAACCACCAAAATCAAACCTAAAAATTATGTTTCACTTTACACCAAATAGAAAAAAGAAAAAACCACAACCCACACACCACTGAAAACAACCCAACTGCCCCACAAAAAACCCCCCAACCTCCCCCCCGGCCCACCCCTAAAACCAATATTACTAACATAACCGCCCCCAAACGAAACACAACACCAGAACCCCAAACCAACCATCACCAAAACATAACCACCCAACTCCTAACAAAAAAAACCAAACCCACCAAGACCGAGCAATATCATCTCCAACCAAAACTGCCCCAAAGAGTGCTCCAACGAGGGGTTCCCGAGGCGGGGTCCACCTGCCTCCCCCACGATGGTCACCGGGTGTTGGCTGGAGTCAACTTGGCCTAGTATTTTTACAGTAAATTGTTTTACACTATATCGGCTTTATTTGTACCCCAAAAACAAAAAAAATGAAACAAAAAACTGGGCCAAAAAAATACCAGGCGGTCCACCTTTTGCCCAGGTGGTGTCCCCGGAGGCCCCATTTTGTGGGGCAAAGGGGGTAACCCCTCATTTTATCTCCCACGCTTTTAAACAAGCCTCCACAACCGGATTGCACGTTTTTAATAAACGTCCCCTAAACCCCAGGACGGGCTTTGTTTTTTTCTAGCATGTGTTTTTTTCCCTCCTGTTTTTTTTTGTAAATAGTCCCTTGTGGTGGTGGGTGGGGCTGGGGGTGTCCACCCCCCGTAATATGTTGTTGCCTTTTTTTAAGTGCATCGAAAACGGCACATACCGAAAACAAAAAAACCAAACTCAAACCGGAAAAAAATTCGGAACCCAGGAACATAAATGCAAAACTAATCCACACACCACCCAAAATCCCAAACAAAAAAGTTTAAATGTTCCCTTACAACGAATAGAAAACCCAGACCACCACACACTGACAACCAACCCCAAATAACCCAGACCAGACCAACCTCCCCCGGCCACCCCCTAAAAGGCAATAATTACTACATACCCGGGCCAACCCCCACCCAAAAAAACAGACACCAACAACAGGGGGCCACCGAGGGGTCAGGGGCGGGGTCACCTGCCACGAGGGGGTCCGGGGATGGAGTCAACTTAGCTTATATTTACACTCTGATACACATATACACTATTTACACTATTTACACAAAACCAAAAAAATGAAAAAAACGGGGCCAAAAATACGGGCCACCTTCCCCAAAGGGTGTCCCGGGCATTGTGGCAAAGGGTAACCCTTTTATCCCCACGTTTTAACAAGCTCCAAACCCGGATGCATTTTAAAACGTCCTCCCCATGTGTGGGGTTTCTATTTTTGTAAGAACATATTTTTCTGTTTGTTTGGGTGGTGTGGGATTTTTTGCTTTTTTATTTTCCCTGTCCGATCCGGTTTTTGAGTTTTCGTTTTTTTTTGTACGTGCCTTTTCATGCACTTAAAAAGTCACGCGTGAAAAGCGTTTCATAGCCCTCAAAACGGGAAATTGTGCGGTGCGCTGGGAAATTTTAAAGAAACCCGAGTTCCCATTTGAGAAAAAAATGGCGGCGTAGCGAAGGCGATAAAGAATGAAGTACGTTCTTTTTTCCCTTTTCGCCGTAAAATTGATACACAGCTCTTCTAGATTGTAAATCTGAAGACGCAAATAAAATTTTAAAGTATATGGGCGTATCATGAGTATCCCCAACCAACATTGGACCATAAAAATATTAAAAAATTTACAAAAAACAAAAAAAACTTTGCGTAAATATTTTTTTATATGTCTTCCTCAGTGCTATATTTTTGGGTTTTGTTCGGGTCGCGGTAATCCCTAGAAAAAAGAAAATTTTTAAAAGTCGTGGGAGTTTCATGTAACAATGCTTATGAAGGATCTTGAGTCAATCCTACAATAAAAAAGCAAATAAAACCTGTAAATTTCCCCATTCAAGAAAAGTTTGCAAATAAACTTAAGAAAAAATTCTTTTCTATAAAATTTTTATATGCTTTTTCAAAGACACTTTTGGTCACCATTTTTGGGAATTTTTTTTCAAAATTTTTATTTCAACTTGTGCCCAAAAAATTTTAAAAATTTTGGCCATGAGAAACATTTTTGCTTTAAAAAATCAAAAAAATAAGGCAAATCATTTTTTTTGATACGTTTGGGGAAAATGCTTGCAGGTCATCCATCATTGCAAAACATCGCGCCTGCAAAGCGTACTGGGATTTAGAAAGCAGTGTCGACTCATGATACGATCGACTCATGATTCTTCTATTTTTAGTATTCATGATTTTTACTCAAAGCGCATTTTTTGTTGTTTTTTTTAATGATCGATTCTTACGCCTTTGCCTATTCGTCGAACTCGTCTCATTTTTCGTTACGTCAAACGTAAAAATACGTAAAAGTGTTATTGGGTTTTACGTGCTAAAAAAACGGAAGGCCAACCCGGGGAAAGGATCATTAAAAGGGGCCCAAAAACCAAAAAAACCCAACCCCCAACAAAACAAAACCCCCCCGAAATCGCCCATAACACCGACCGAATCCCTCGACCAGCGGGATACTGCAGCTCCGCCCCGGCTTCTGGGTCTTTGTTTCCACACAAAGAAACCACCACCAACGACACAACAACACAATCACAATATAAAACACGCCCAACGGCAACAAACACACCCGAAGGCAAAAACACGCCCCAAGGCAACAAAAGCGCAGTATGACATGGGGGGGGGGGGGGTCGCACTGTGACATTAAATCAACTATTTACAGTTTTTACTTACCAGTATAATACAACTATACACAACTATCTATCTACACGAACGAAACAAAACTTCCCAAAGAGATCGAACGACCCGCAGGGGATCGGGACGTCCACGTCTCTTCGGGAACCAAACTAAACTGGGCAATACAGAGGCGCACCCTGCCCAAGGGTGCCCCCGGAGGCAGTTGGTGGGCAAAGGGTAACCTCATTTATCCCCACGCTTAAAACAACGATTTTTATTGTGTTCTTTTTAAGTGCATCGAAACGACGGCACATACAACAAAAAAAAAAACACAACCAAACCGGATCGGGCAGAAACATAACCAAACTTTTTAACAAACTAAATCAGCGACCGAACATTAATGTCATTTACAGTAAATAGAACATATGTACAATACTTACATACACATATATCATATGTTTTAGCAACATATTTACAACAAAGCACCTCACAAGCCACCCATACAAACAGCCCCATTTACCAATTACAGTAGTTCCATATTTACAAACAAAAATCACTATTTACAAGTTGACTACCACCCGGGCCCGCCCTCACCGAAACAAGCGGAGCCCCACGCCTTAACGAATGCCGACTGGCAAACGGACGAAGTCCGACTCCACCCTCAGCTTACCTCCGCCCTCACCGACGCCAGGACGAAACATCAGCAGGCCTCCCCACCCCCTAAAACAATGTTACATCGGTCTCTCATAAGGCTAAGCTTTATGGAGGCCGAAACAAAGGTAAGTATGTCCTGACCACTTGTTTATTGCATGGCGGAGGGTGAAAGACCATACAAATCATAGGTCCTGGCTTGATTCAGCCCAGGTGTTACACAATACGTTAGGCGTCAGTCGGACTTGAAAATGCTACCATTCACCAGAATAGAGCCACCTATGTCACACTGCCAAACCACATGTTACACACTCTTCCACACTTTGGTGCTCTTGTGGCGGGGGGCAAATACCATCTCCAAGACTCCACCGGAAGGCGCTTGAGATTAGTTACAATGGCGTCCAGGTGCGATTCGCCACAACAGGTCTCGCCTGCGGTAATCTAATGATCGTGCTGTGGACTGACAACGACACACTTTCCGGCCCTGAAGTCAAAGTGGTTGGGTTGGACCTGGGCCAACCAAATTCATCAAAAACAGCCCGGTATAGTTCCCTTGCACCTTGACTGTGAAACATCCCCACTATTGTCACATAATAACGGAGCGTTTCCCCTCATTTGAACTGTATGCCCTCCGTGGGTCTCCAGCTGTGTGGGTTTCACTGTTACTAAACAAGGGAGGGAAAGTAACTCGTGACGGAATGAATAATCCCCCCCATAACGGACAAAATAGACCTAAGGCATTCTCCCTGTCCACAGCACTGTAAACACAACCTTGGTCATGAGAAGAACGGCAGCTTGGAAGAAAATCGCATAAACAAGGCCCAACGCCTCCGCGTCCTAGATCCTGGTATACCACCCTCACCCCTCTTGCTAACCCAGCTCCGTCCCCCTGGACCATAAAAACTAAACACAGCCCTCTCGAGTCGCACCAAGAACGCTCTGGATGGCAGCGGGAACAGTGCCGGATACCACAAGAGAGGGTAAATAAACGATTGATAACTGTTACCTTTCCCAACAGGCTCATGTGGCGTCGCCGAAGTCCCTTCAACCTAGCACCACTAGTCCACTTTCCTCATTCCAATGTAGTAAACTCGGTGAACCATAACCAAACCATATACCATTGATCTTTATGGCGTCGTCTACCCTATGATCCTGCAAAGGTGCAGTTTTTTTCGACCGCCACTTACCTAGTACGTTGGAGTCCTTTGGTCTTGAGTGGGGGCGTTCAGTCTGGCACCTGTGGCTCTTTGAAATGTAGACAAAACGTGCCAGTAAGGGCCCCTGAAGGTAAGCTAGGTCGGAGATTACGCATGCTCGACCAGTTTGCTTCGTCAGCATACACTGAACGGGGTGACCTTTCTACTTCAGCACCGTACCTCTCTGATGGTACGTGTCAAACTGGTCGAAACAAGGCTCCACTGAACACGGCTCTTGCAAGGAGATTCACTAAACAATACGTAGAGTAGGACGGTGCAGGGAACAGCCCTGCTCGTCCCCACGTTGGAGCTGTCTGATAGGGGTCCGACGGTAGGCCATTGTGGATGGCGATACCCGACCTGTATACGCTAGTTAAAATAGGGTAGGCTCCGATTTAACAAAAACTGATTCAACTTCAAACACTTCCTGCAAAATTTTAAATAGAGGAATCCTTGATAGTAACCATTTCGAAAGGCGCTATTTCCTGAATTCGGAAGGGGAGACACTGCGCCCATGGGAGATCACGGTCCGTCACGTATTCAAAACTAAGTCCCTGCACCAAGCCAGAGTTCTGCTGATACTGTGTCCCGCACCGCACGTCTGAAAGGACCCTACAAGATCTGGCTAACGTGCCTAGCCTGTTACAAAGGGCTTTCGCTAGAATCGTTGTAGTCTACAGTTAACAGGGTGATTGGCCGTTTATTTTTCGGTCTAGGGGGTCTCCTGACTTTGGGCAACAAAGTTTACACGCCTTGTGCGCTGCGAGGGGCTCAATGAGCCAGCAAGGAAGCAGAGACGCATACATATCGCGGAGAATCGGTCCACGGTAACCCCGAGAAGCGTTTTATTAGAATTCATCGGAATCAACCGTCGTGACCAGGCGCCTTTCGCCTTTCCATCTTCGCCACTGCCTTCCAGAGCTCGTCAACAGTCAAACGGGGACCAAGTTCATCGTTTCCTGATCTCTAGATGGGGTTTATCATATTATCTAACAGGGTTTTTTGGAAGGCTTTTATGACATCTGCCTGATTGTATAGCTGCTCTAGAAGCTTTTAAATACTTCTACGATGTCGAGAGGGTCCTTCGGTACCACACCTGGACGTCACGGACCTTTTTATTCGCGATCGATGGCATACTTTGTGCGTCCCCCCCCCCCCCCCCCCCCCCCCCCCCCCCCCCCCCCCCCCCCCCCCCCCCCCCCCCCCCCCCCCCCCCCCCCCCCCCCCCCCCCCCCCCCCCCCACCCCCCCCCCCCCCCCCCCCCCCCCCCCACCCCCCCACCCCCCCCCACCCACCCTCCCCCCCCCCCCCACCCCCACGCCCCCCGCCACCCCCCCCCCCCCGCCGCCCGTAGAACTTTGAGGTTGGTTTTTCCTCTGCCCCTCCACGCCAATGCACGCGAGCCGAACGCGGTGCTCCGTGTAGTTTTTCCTCAAGATACTGCTGTATTGCGTGAAGTGCGGAGGGGTCCCGTTCCTCTCCTAGAGCAGAAAGAGCGAGAGTACCTTCCTCCCTTCTTCGACGAGCTCGTTGCTACACACAGTATGTCAAACTGTAAATGTTTGATACGGGGACTTTTACGGTCGTCCCACCACTCTAAATCTGTTGCAAAGGCAGGCCTCAAGTTCGCCACCTTCGTACGTGGCCTTAAACTGTTTGCAATTTCATCTCCGTTAGAATACTGTGTTCATTTTCCAGAACCCCCTCCCTGCTGTCCCATGACTCTGGGGGTTGGAAGGAGACCGTAACTGCATCCCCCCCAAAATGGGTCGATTGGACATGCCACAACTTCACAATCAACGGTCGGTGACAAGATCAGGTGAGAGTCACATAACGTCTCTACCCGGCTCTTCTCACGCGTGTCTATCCTACGACATTTGAGAAAAAGTGCTTGCGAGCCGTGGTCCGTGTTCTCCTAACATTCACTCCGGGGGGTGCCGTAACCACCTTTGGCCATCAGGGCGGTGCCGAAGTGAACCCGGCCAAGCGCGGGGTGTTCCCTCTCCAAAACGTCAACCATGTCATGATTCTTTGTTGAACATGTCCCAATTCCGCAATGCCGACACCACAGCTCGAAGATGTGGTGTGTAGACATTCTGTCGATGGCTGTGTGGTCGGGAACCAGTTAAAGTCTCCGGCTAGTATACAAGGGGCACAGCCCGGAACGAAGGGGGATGGAAGGTAGTAAAAAATTCCTTCTGTCTGTAGCTGATTGGGTGCGTAAACATTACATAGGAATGAAGCTCCCGCAAAGGATGTTTTTATGGTGGATGCATATCACCCGCGCCGGCCATGATCATGATCAACTTTTCCTACCAGGGAAGTCCATCATGGTGAAACTAAAATAACAGATCCACATAAGACACGGAACCAAAGGAATCGTCAAACCCCCCCCTAAACATTCATATGACCAGGTTTTAAACGTCGTTCCCCATTAAACGCATGTGAGTCTCCTGGAGGAAAAACGAAGTCCCACACCTAATGATTTGCAAAACTGGAATATTCTTGACCGTTTCCGACTGTCCCTCATGCCATTAACGTTTAGAGTCATGAGGGACAGAGGACCAGTCTGATTGCATGGTAATGTGTAACTACAAACCGTCTCTGACCGGGCCTTTTTATTTATGTTTGGTGCGGGTGGCATAAAGGATGGACTCCCCTGATCTACACCTCCCTTTGGGGCCCGGGACCTTTTTAACTGAATTCTGATTGAACCCCCTCACACAAATCAAACCAGTCCCCCCCCGGATGGTGGGCCCTTTGGGTTTGGAGGCTCTGAGGCAGGCCCCTCCAACATCTGACATGACAGTGTCAGACTCTGAGTCTGATGAAAGATTAAGGTCTTTCCTCCACTGTTGAAATCCGGCCTCCCCAGGACTGATGGGAGGTGCCTCAGGTGTGATGGGGAAAGGTAGAGAAGAGGCCCTACCTCTGGGTTCCCAGAGACCACCTCACATCCTTGAAGCTAGGAAGTCTTGTTCCACCTGATGTGCCACCTCATCGGGTGAAGGGGACCTGGGTTCCTCCATCTTGGTTCGGGCCTAAATGCGAGGGTTCACCTGCCGGCTCCACATCTGCACTGCACGTGCAGAGTATGACGTGGGGCAGGCACCAGAGACATGTCCCTCCCCCCCACAAAAGGTTACACCGCACCTCGTTGGGACAGTTGCCTGTCCATGCCCCAACTGCAGGCACCGCCGCATCGTTGTTGGGACATGACTTGGTCTGTGCCCCCCCTCTCTACATTGAAAACAAGTGCGGGCTGGCCAAAATACCTGATGTGGCCTTTGAACCCCCTATGAAAAGGACGGGGAATTCCCTTTCCAGCTCCATACGGAACTGTCTCTTCCCGTTGAAAAATACCGGCCAATTCACCTTCTTGTACTTGACCCAACGCCAGTCAGAGACAGTTCCGTACTGCCCTAGAACCCTCGCCACCCCGGCCCTGATCTACCTCAAATTAGGTACAACACTGTCACCAACCCCCAGAGCGATCATATGGGGTGACAGTGAGCCCTTTCCCCTCCCTTTTAAGGAGGAAACCCCTTTATTCGGGCAGCATCAGTCCGGAACTTCAGGTCTATGTTTCCGGGTGCAAGGGCCTTTCAACATCTTATTCCTTACTTCACCTTATTGTTCTTCAACACAGAGAAAACCCTTTCTGGGGTGTAACATTCCCCCTCGACCAAACTGTAACTTAAAAATGCTGCTATCCCGACCTTTCCCGGGCCCTAGCAGCAGTTTAGAGTGGCACTAGGCCCACGCGAACCCAAGGAAAAACCTCAAAAACAAAAAATAAACACTGTTCAAGAAAAACAAGGTTTTCCCCAGTTGTTCCCAGTTGTTCCCCACACCAAGTTCCTAGGCCTTAATACTCGACAGTAGACTCAAACTTCAAAAACCATATCGACCATCTTGAGGCGGAAGGTCAAGGAGCCCCTAAACCTGTTGAAGGTCGTTCAAAGATGGGGGGCCTGACCGTCCTTTTTTCTTGCCACAGATCACTTGTTGGGGGCCCAAAATTGATTATGGGTTTTGTTGTTTACAGCTAGCCTGATCAAACCCCAGAAAATGCTCCCTATCCATAACCCAAGGTCTCGAACTGCCTGGGGGGCTTTTTGTAGTCCCGATGCAAGTTCTACACGAAGCCAACGAACCACCCTTCAGATCAGATGGGAGAAATTGTCACTCCAATTTTCCCTGAAATTGAGGAGCCCTAACACAACCCCCCTTTGTGACGGCCTTTAAACCATAGGTTTAGGTTTTCCCAGCTTAGTTCCTAACACCTTTTAAGCTTATTTAATCTTCAATGAAGTGCAAAGGAAGAGGTATTAGTCGGTTCTATGAGTTTGACCTTCGCGGTATGATCGTTGTCATCAAAGGGATGTGTGGAGTTTCTTCTCCTGTCCAAGTAGCAGTTTCCTGGTATAACGTTGGCATTTCAGCTAAAATAAGTACTGTTTCCAGTTGAGAAGGCCAGTTCAGATAAACTTTAGAGTGTTCACAGACAAAGTAAAAGTGCATGTACTATCTAAAAACATGTCTCATCATTTTCTACATATCATGCCGTTTTATGATCTTTTCTAACATACTGATATTCAAATATATGTGAAAACAGACTTTAGCTCATTTGACGTCATGGTTTTCGATATTTGACATGCAAAAGATTTCATGGTCAGGTACGGTACCTTTCCACCAAGTTTGAACTTGATTGAACTTATGCTTTTAGAGGAGTTTACGACACAATTTTTCACAACGTTTTGACAGATTTGACATTTTTGACCTTTAACCTCAAACCAGATATTGAACCCACCCTTAGCAACCAAGAGCACCATTTTAAAAAAATTCTTTTCAGTCCTAACATATCATGTGGTTTAATTATTTGTTCTAACATACTGATAGGCAAATAATTGCAAAAACAGTCTTTAGCTAATTTGACCAGTGACGACATCAATTACGCATATTCAAAGTCGTGTGATCAGGTTTTTACTAAGTTGAGCTTAATCGGACTTACGGTTTAAGAGGAGTTCGCGACATACTTTTTTGCTCACACACCCACCCGCACACAGGCAGAAGTTCAAACACACACTTACACGCAGCTTCACATTTCTGATGTTAGGTGAACTGAAATACCTCATCTCCCTGTACATTACATGTAGGGATATGAGGTAACAAGATAGAAGCCTAGTCGTCACACAGCGGCTTCTCTTTGTAAAAGGTCCAGATATTGCAGTTAAGACCTGCCGTCATGATAATGCAACAAATGTTTCACTACAAACAGGAAACTGTAATCGGGGCTGCATCCGTGTCCAACTAACCAGCCAGTCCCAGCTAGTTCCGATTCCACTTGTCCCAACGCCGGACCAATAACGAGTCCGGTAGCCCTCGATTCCAGAGGCCCATTACCGAGTCAAACCCAAATCCAGCATCTTTGGGCAATGTAGCATAGGCGTTGGAAGCGGGGGGGGGGGGGGGGCGGGGGGCTTTAGCCCCCCCCGTCATAAATGAGGGGCTGAAGTATGCTTCCGTCCCCCCCCCAAGATCCAATGCCCAAAACCCCTTATTTCTGTAAGAAATGTCAAAAATTTGCAGTAATTTTCCTTAAAACTTGTCCAAAATGTTGCACCAAATTGCATCTGAGGACCCTAAAATACCCAAAATTTTCCAAAGGGGAGGGGAACACCCCTCCCCCTAGACCCCTCCCCAGGCCGGCGATTCGAAACAAGGTTCACCCCCCCCCCCCCCGTCTCGAAAAGCTTCCCACGCCTATGCAATGTAGTATATCATACATTTAGTTTTCATTGTCGTTTACATGTAAAGTAATTGAATTAGGGCCTTGTGACTCTGATGGCAGGAACAGGACTCAAGTCCCAATCCAAGAAAACAATTCCGGGCGAATTTTGATTCTAGGATCTTCCATTCCGGGCCATTGTCGAGTCCAGTAAAAGGGTAAAAACGGTCTTGAGTTTGGAATTTACTCCGAGTCAGGAATAAGGCTTACAGCCCTGACTGTAATGTCCAGTTCTGTGCCAACCGCATACACACTTCACAGTAATTATACCGTATTTTCTCTATTAAAAGCCTCGAGGGAGTGAAATTTTCCAGAAAGGGGGCGTTTATCTTTGTTGAATTGTCAACTGAAATCCTTACTATACACTATACATTGCCATAAACAAATTGCATTAATGACGCTTAAGTACCATTCTGAGGGCGTTAAATTAAATTTTCTTCCCACTTTCAAGATTCTGCGAACGAGATTAAGGACCAGTGGAACGCGTGAATAGAACAATTTGATACTTTATTCGTCATGTTGGTCCTGTCAGCCGTAGAGAACATGAGAGGGCTATGAGATGGCCAGTAATGGCACAGAACAGACTGACGTCAGAAGTTGTAGGGAAGATGATTTAAGGAAGGGTACTTGTGATAGGAATTTTCCATCCTGCGAAAAAAATTAGTTCGTTAATTGAGCAGTGCATATGGAACATCTTAACGGGCGTTTATTAGGGAGGGGCGTTTAATAGAGTATATTCGGTACCCTAATATTCTCCTATTAGCTAGTATGTGTGCACACGAAGTGTGATCTTACCGAAATATATGACTTTCCACGTAGATATTTGGGCAATTTGTTTGACATTAAAAAGAAAAAAGTCCATAATTTTCACGTAATCTGCACCATCAATAAATTGCAAAATAAAGCAAGAAAAGTAAGAATGTAACATTAAACATTGTCATCAAGAGGTGTTACATATCGAAAATTTTACAACAGGTCTCTGAACCATCATGTAACTATTGAAAGAGTTATTCCCTCTTGCTATTACAAAGGCTGTTTCGGTTTACCGATCAGATATTGATGTTGCTGGTCGAGGAACTATTTGAATCAAAGGGAACATAGAAACAGGTACACCTGTGAAATAGATAGGACAAACTGAAAGATAGATAATGTATATGCTGCTTTTCAACGGTATTTTGAGTTAACCATGTGCACAAGGTGAATCAGAAAGGCAGGTTGCGTTAGGATGTGCCATGCTGAAAATACATACTCGTATTATATATGACGCACAGAATAGCTAGCTATAGACGTGTTCACAACACGATCAATTATAAGTGAACAAACCTTATACCGGTACTCTCTGATTTCTTCTCGAGAAACACTTGATTGAGCACGGCGGGAACAGACATTGGAATATAGTGGATTTACTTTACAGGCTCACTATTATCATCTTCCCAACACAAACTGTAATGTTGTTATTATCTAGTCCTATATTCTCACCAGATAGACATCCATGCAGTTTCCTTCATTACCAATTAAGTCTTTATTTAGCTTTTGCATCACAACACCGGAAAAAAGAAATATTACCTTTATAATGGTTTAGCTGAGATCCTTGGCAGGAGCTTCTTCTTTTCACTTTTTTCCAGGGCTGACCCATTTCCGGGACCACCATCCCAGGAAGACTCATAACCTGGTCTCAAGGACCAGAGTCGCACAATTATTATTCAACTTTTTCTATTTCTTAGTTCTTACAACGAATTATTCTTTTCCATTGAAAGGAGACGTTTTGTATAGGACATGTGACATTGTCTACACCTTGAAGCAATAATATAATTTTTAGAGTCTACAGCCCCACGAAAGTGTTTGCAATCTCGATGTTAGCAAATCTTGGTACCTTTAAGTGTGCCAAAAAGAGATGTTGGATTATGCAGATATGCCCTTTCATTGTTACTGTGGTTCTCCTATTAACTTTTCTTTGGAAGAAAATTGTTACCTTAACTGACTAAAGGGCCACTGTATTAACCTGCTTACATTGTATCTAACCAAAACTATTGTCCATTCCCACTATGGGTTAATCCTTCATATATAATCATTTATGGAGTAACTGCTAATCTTAGCTATTTTAAATTTACTTGTGTAACAATTCCTGGGTGTACATACCCCAGTAACTTTGTTCCAAGAGTTTCTTCATCTGACTATCGTGTTGCTTTAATCTCTAACAGTCCTGGAGGTTCCCCCGTTTGGGGGAAAACCAAAACTTTCCCAACGGGGGAAAACACTGTATAGGCTTGCCAGTCTAACAAAAGCAAGGTTAAGCAAGAATAAAAACCACTCAAAATCTCAAAAACGGCGTGGTGAACCACCGATTAGGATGTGGCTTTTCTGTAGCTATGACAATAAACCTTCCAAATATACATTTAATTCCATAACATAAGACCTACAATTTTTGCAAGGAGGTTCCACAACCCATTCGCCACTGACAATGTACACAAAGAACACGTGGGATTGTGGGTAAAATAGACAAAATGGCGGCGCCCATGACCAAGTTTTCTCCCGATCGGGAGAAAAGTAGATTCTCCCGAATGGGGGAATCTCCCGAACTGTCTAATAACTTTCTGATATGAGGTTAGCCTACAACGTTCAGACAAAGTAAATAAACTTGATGACTTTTCGATTGTGGATGTAAAATGCATGCAAATATCGTGCCTCATATTAATGTTGACCATTGTCATTTTTCCCTCGTGTTGTTCAATTTAACATTAACGCTTGAAGAATTCGCATGAGATGAGACTGCTCTTTCTTCTCCGTCTCCTTAGAGGGCAACGAATCTCGCAACAGGTAGTGAAAATTGTCCCTACTAACTTCACTTCTAGTCCTCCTCCAATTTAAAAGAAAAACCCCTATCTAGCACACCTGAGAAAACTACAATGATTTATGTTGACGTCAAATTGTCCATGGTCATATCCAAACACTACTGTGTTCGGGCTGTCAGCTATGCATTGGGGAACACTATCCGTGATCTACAAAGTCATCGTTGATATTGACCAATCAGAGTGGTGCTTTTGTTTGAATTTATGACAGTCAAAGTGAAGTCCCCAACGTTTAGAAGAGATAAGAGGACATTCCTATATATGTTGTGGGAATCCAACAGCCCTTTTATTGCTTCTTTGCATCGAAAATCTCAAAGTAAGTGTGAATTGCTGAATGGAACAAGTGTGAGGCAAGTTTGCGTCAACCTCTTCCAGAAAGTTTCGTCTTGCGTCTTGTTTTACAAATTTTAAGGAGGTTACCAGTTATGGGAATATGGATCTTTTGAAAAGAGGTTAAGTCAAAGCTATAGCAAATAAAGTAAACAGGCTTTTTTCATCTTGATTTGCCTAGGGTTTAAGGTCTGCATACGAGTAATGGGTGTGGAAGTCGCTATGGGATCACAGACCGCCATATTGACAGGGGAAAACAGGATACTAACACAAACCTGATGCATGTTGCAGTCTGTGTTAAAATGTTAGGTTCAGCAATTATGCAAGGCATACAAGTGTTGTAAACGTTACTAAATAGAACTAAAATGCCATTTCACACAGGTGGTACTTGGGATCTGCTGTTGCCTCAAAGTTGATCATTGGATGTTTCTCTTTTCTTGTACTATATGTTTTCATCATCTTAAACATCCATGAGGCTCAAAACACAAATGCAACCCTTAAAACAGTTGCCCCTTGATCGTTCCTTGGTGAGTTCTGCTGTTGTACATTACTCAAAACTACGCTCGTAAACATTGGCTACTTCTGAACAACTGTCTTTCAGGAAGCTCCACGGTTCAATGACTGTCTAACATGGTACACAACTGTGTCTTGTTCAACAACTGAACTTAGTTGAAGTTGCTAGAGATCCAAGTTCCTATGGCGGTATTTTTGCAGATGGCATTCTCTTCTAGCTATGTTTTTACAGCTCATTGCTGCACACAGAATCTGACTGCTTGTGAACTGACTAAATGATAACGATGTTTTGTCATCAAATCTGGCTTTTCTTACAATTTCAGACAGAGCTAGTAATCTGGATTTACGCTATCACGCATCATGTCACCTGGGTCCCTGCCCTTGAATTTATTCTTTTCTGTCGCATAACACATATTATTGTTCCAGCTGGCACCTTTCATAAGCTTCAACACTGATGTATTATATTTGCCCGATGAGCCGTCTAGTGTATAAGACGAAGTACAAACAATTATGTACTACTTTAGCCTCATTAACTACCTAATGTGTAAGTACCATCAAGCACGTATTATATGTTGGCCTCCTTGGCCACCTAGTGTATAAGTATCAACAATCACGTAATACACTTGATCTCATTAGCCATCTAGGGCACAAATTCCAACATCATGTACTACATTCGTCTCCTTAATTGGCTCTGTAGTGTTAAAGTCCTGGCAGTCATGAATTGTGTTGGCTACATTGGCTACCAAGGTACGAACAATAACGAACAATACTTCTCCCCCATTGTATGAGTACCAACCAAGGATCATGTATTTCGTAGGCCACATTGGTCACATAATGATAGAGGACCAACAATCATACTTCGTTGGCCTCCCTGGCCAGCAAGTGTATATAGACCTTCTGCATATCACATCACAGAACAAAAAGTACTCCCTTTAATGGAGGCAAGCGCGTATCTTTGCAACTTACACCAACAAATACAGATAGCTGATTTGTGCACCGGGGGATACGCGCGTAAGTCTACTACACGCGCGTGCGAAATTTACGCCGTGCGTGCAGTGCACTTCATTGTTTCCCTCCAAACTGACCATGCTTGCCGTTAATGCATAGGGTCTATAAGCAGGGCCTACCAAAAATCAAGTGCTTCGTTCTCACCAGCCCCACGATTTGCCTCTACTTATGTGTTATACACAGTACTATTGTGGCCTCATTGTCTACCAAGTGTGTAAAGCACTATGCTACAGTCGTGTACTGTGTCGGCGTAATTGGCCACATAATTTACAGATCATGTAGGCCTACTGCGTTGCTCCCATTGGCCACACACTAGCTTACTTATAAATCAAGAGAAGGCAGGGTAGCGTCTGATCAAGGATCTCACAACTCCCTGCTTCTTGTAAATTGTAAATTGTAAGCTCCATACGCAAATCTAAATTCAAAGCTGAGAAAAAGTTCAGTGAATGCATGAATGGACAGAGAACAAAGGCAATCAGGCAATAGGGCTCCAGTTTCTCAATATGGAGACAAGTATGGATCTTAGTTCAGACACCGTCATTGTTTATTCTTTTTTATAATCAATACAATCATGGAACTACCAACTCGTATATGCTTACATCAAGGAAACATATACGAGCTAGAAGGGGAGTCTGAAGACCAGGCTTAGTCCCTCATAAATAATTTTTATGTCACTGATCACCCCCTACCTTCTTAAGACTTGGTCAAATTTTGTGCCAAATTTCTGTCAAACGTTTGCAATTATGGATCTACTTCATGCAATTTAACTTTAAATGTCTTAGTAATTGATACGTTTTCGCGACGCTTTCAGACGGAGTTTTTGTAAATGGACTATCACAAGGGATTACCTTATAACTATGAATAACTTAAAGGCACAAGACGTACATATAATCTCTTTGAATTTTGTTTGCCCGAGTGGGGTGCGCAAATGTTTTCTGCACATGTAAAAATTTTCACACTTGAATAGAATGTTGACTATATAGGATAGGTCCCAATTATTGAACTTGAATAGTATACTTTAAATTGGAAGACAAAGCAATTTTGCAGAATTTGGAAGGAGTATCACGTAAAGAATTATTGATTTTGATCATGATGTCTTCGATTCTTAAAGTCAACAATGACTTGTACAGTCAGCTATGTTCACAAATGAGCTCACACACAGTCACTGTGTGTCCATATATGACCACGAGCAAAGTAAACTCGGTGCAGGGTAGGTACTGCTCCTCTGTCTGGAAGGTGTATTAGACAGGTGTTTTTGTTTAAATTGAAGGAGGGCTAAAAGTAAAGTAAGAAGGGAGAATTTTACTGTTTCTGGTGAAATAAAAGCGCCTTTAAATAGCCAAATTGTTTGTATCACTGTGCAAGCCCCTTAAAAATGAGATGTTTTCGCCCAATGTTTACAATTATGAAGCTGCTTCACGCGTGTTAATATTGGTGATGCCAAAGATATTACAAGCATAGATTCCAAACTTAAAATGGCGCGTTCACTACTCATGAAGGCCAAAATATCGGGGCGGAAGTGCTGATCACTGCTCAGTCGTTTTGAAGACAAACAGGCAAATGAATGTCTTACAAAAGTAGTGTAAGTACTTGTTATTTCGGAATGTTGTTGACTGAAGAAGTACTACGCCTCAATAAATTCCACTTGAACAAGAATAACTGTTTCTTCAACGCTGCATTCCACATATTTACAATTGAACATGAACGCACAATGACTGGTTTTGCAAGTTAATGGACATTCATTGGTCAGTTTCTATGGTATCATCAAGTGACGTGCTTTTATATGCGCGTTCAATTACTTACGTTCTCACAACGGGAAAGCAACTAGCGCGTTTGTTTCCAGAGCGCGCAGAACTGTGCGTCAAGTATTCCGGATAATACACAGAGAAATGTATTCTGCGCGTATAGAACACGTTGTAAAAGTAAAAGTGCACGCACGCTAACCTCTTTTAACAATGAAATTTGCTGTAACACGTTCTTATTTTTGTACACAGATCGCGGAATAGAACGGCGCGCATGTCAAATTGACACTTCCGCCCCGATATATACGTCTCCATGAGGAGTCACTGAGCGTAACAGTGTAGGTATAGGAGTTTGGAATCTATGCTTATAATATCTTTGGGTGATGCCATAGTGACTGCCCTCGAAAGGAACACACACATACATACACAATATTTGACTATAGGCCTTATCAGGTTCCCAAATGGAGATTTCACACACGATCACCTACCTTATTTGGTTTTACTCAAAGATATGACACGTACATGTAATATTTAGGTTGTATGCACGGGTGAGGTGCGCAAATGTTTATTGCACTAGTTAAGTTTTACAAACTTGAATCGAATGTTGACTTACGTAGGATAGGCCCTGTTTACTTCAACGTGAAAAACATACTTTAAATTAGAGGCTGAGGCAATTTTGCAGAAATTCGAAAGAGCTCCACTTACAGAATCAGTGATGGTGATCATGTAGAGTTCGATACGTGCAATATTAACATAGCTCATGTACATACAATATTTTCAATGTACAAGCACTGTGGCATGATTACAGTCAGTAGTTCACAGCGATGTGTTTGGCACAAAATCACTTTTGACACCTTTTTTAATTCTACAAATTACGCTCTTTAGTCAAAGCCTTACTCCAACTAACTCTCTACCGGGATTGATGATGCAGAGGGCTCGACGGTGTAAGGAAGGGTGGGTGATGGTGACGGCTTCCTGGCATATTGGAACAATAACTTCACCCAAGCTGTTCTACACGCAGTAATAGTGAAAAGGCTCAGTTTCAGGATGGGTGCGCGCGAAGCGCGCCGAATAAAATCGCATTTGTCAGACATTTTTGAAATGTTTCTCCTCATTTTATCCACAATGTCGTCCATCTGCATACCAAAGTAGTGATATAATTAATGGAAAAAATAGAAAAAATGCTTAAGAGAAGCGAGCTGTGGCTCCCTTCCTCCCGTTCGCTACGCGCCTGTGCGGGCTATATTACTAACGTGAAACTCACTGGAGTGCAGTACATGCTTATGATTGTGTTCACTTCAAATGCATTGTTCCGTACTCGAAAGTGCCGTGTATCCAACCTCGGAGAGTAGTTTTGAGGTCAATTCAGGGAGTTGTCTGACAACTCCTGGTCGATTGATCTTCACTCAAAAGAAGCCTACTCTGCTTAGAGAGCAAATGCTGTCGACCAATATTGGATTAGCATAGCCTTCCCCTATACAATGTAATTGATTCTGAATCGTTACAATCATAGGAAATACCTTTTATCGGAAAGATACTATAGACCTCATGCATATGACGTCTCAGAACAAAAAGTACTCCCTTCAATGGAGGCAAGCGTGTATCATTGCAACTTACACCAACAAATGCAGATAGCTGATTTGTGCACCTCGGGGATACAGGCGTAAAGGTGCGTTCACACCAAAACCGAAATCTGCTGCGTTTTTCGGGTGGGACGAGAAATTTGTTACCTCAGAACGAATGGGGTGATTTTCTTTATTTTTTCAAATTGAAATAAAATTGCCCCTTTTTGTCCTAGGAAAAAAATTTCCGCGTCCCGCCCGCAAAACGCAGCAGATTTCGGGTTTGGTGTGAACGCACCTTACTACACGCGCGTGCGAAATCTACACCATGTGCGAAATCTACACCGTTCGTGCACGTGCTCTTCACTGTTTGCCTCCATACTGGCGTCGCGTGACGTCAATGCATAAGGTCTATAAGAAGAGACCGGCAAGACTTAGCTTATGTTACAATGTAAGGTTTGGCTTCTTCTTTAAAGGGGAACTCCATCTAGAAATCGCCTTCTCTGAGAATAAAAGGTAGTGAGAATAGGCCACGCTTCCCTGACAATTTTTTTGTTTGAGAATTAGAGAGACCAGAAGCAAGATGGAAAGAAGAAAGGCTTGAAGAGGAGTTCTAAAGATAAATTTTACGTCGCATGTAGTTGATGACCTTTATGGGCAAATCTTCATGTCTCGCTTTCCTTCAATACAAACTTAATTTTCGGCCTACGGATTGCAGGATTTGTCATCCAGGAAATGACAACTTAATTCTGACATGGATTCATATTTTAAATATCATTAAATAACAATTGTGAACTTTATGGATATACATATACCCCAAAACTATAACCAATTGTTAGTCATTCAAAATTTTGTCGTCGTATGAAGTTTGTAATGACGTGTAAGATTCCCAGATTGTGAAAAACGTTGATGACAAATTTTACACAAGTACGGCTTTTCTCCTGTATGTATACGTCGGTGCTTAATTAAGGTGGAGCTGTCGTAGAATGACTTCTTGCAGAAAGTGCACGGGAAAGGACGTTCTCCAGAGTGGATTCTCATGTGAGTTTTCACAGACGATCGCTGTCAAAAAGAAAGGAGTACATCAATAGATTTTCGAATGCATTGGCTTGAGAGACCTGTTGCCAGCCAAGGTGTTGTAGGGCGAAGGCGCGAGATAGGTTATGGCGACTGCGATAGTAAGGTTTGTTCTCAACGTTTTCTGGGGAGGGGGGACTCCCTTACCTCCTCATAGCCAGGGACCTGTGGCTTGAGCAACAGAGTAATAAAATATAAAGATAATAAACCAGTTAAAGGGCACTCCTGTTCTACGTGTTTATGTCCGTATGCAATACTACAGACTTAAGTCAGACTAACTCTTCTCCTTTAAAAGTAATACTTACTGAGAACTCTTTTATTTACAGCCTAACTGCTTTTTTGTAGAGCATCTCGTTGATTCTTTGCTGTAACATCTTTTATACCTAACTTTTTTTTTACTTATATGACTAATTTTACTATCATAAACCTTACACTTCATGCCTTTTCACCTCTGGAGATTTCAACATTTGAAATTGTTAACTTTTCATTCCAAATTAACATATCTTGTAAATATAGACTAGAATAAAGAATGAAAGAAAATGCTGGCTTGCTTTGCGTAAATGACTGTACCCTTTGCATATATACAGACAACTTTTGACCTCTATCCCGACCATGCAGGAACTCTGTGAAACCTGTTGTAATTTAACCAAGGAAAGGTTCTTCAGACCTTTCCATGTCAGTGACTGGGCTTCAATACATTTAGAGGCAACCGTCTTTCTGTCGAAAGTAAAAATTAACTGCTGGCGCCATTTTCAGCTGTTAGCCGTCGTAAGACATGGAAAGTGTAATTTCCATCGATCTAGAAGGCAGTTTAGCCAACACTTTTCTGTACGTTATGGGCCAAAATATGGTGGCGTTTTGCTGAAATTCGAAAACCTGGTTATCTATCAGCTTCAATGCTCCCAACTTAATACCGCTCTCGCCCTCTAAACGAACACCCTAGCACTCCTATATCTAGCATCTAGCATGGGCGGCGATCCTGGGGATATATTCCCCCATGGAATTGGATGGGAGATACTGTACCCTACATCCCCCCCCCCCCCATGCAATAAACCCGACATATACGGAAATAATGTAAAACAGTTAAGTTAGTTATTAACAACAAAACTTCTTAATAGAACAGAAAAATTAAAATATTACAAAAATTCACACTTTAAAATGTTACATACAAACTGGAAATGGCCATTTTCGGTGATCTTGGGGGTAGTTTTGGCCAAAATTTTCTTTGTACGCTCCGGGTCAACTGATGGTGGCGCTCTGCTTAGATAGTGCCACTGACTATATCCCCCACTTTCAAAGACGGATCGCCGCCCATGATATCTAGCACCGCAAGGTGCTGATAAAACGACTAATGAGGAGGAAAGCCATGCAAATCAAAATTTAGTACCATCACAGCTATGTTTTGCATTGTTTAGCCTGAAGAAGGATATACAACAAAGAAATTCTTTTACCGAAGGACTGTATTCAATGATTTGCCTTATAACACGTTTGAGACAAATAGCCAATAACAAGCACCAACGAATTTCGAGATTTTTCAAGTTGTATGCACATTACTATGGAGATCATCACAACCATGGAAGAACTTATTATGTTGCATAATTTCTTACTCATCTCCCAGTTTGTCTACAGTCATGCACTTGCATACACCCCTGCTATATGTATGTGCAAGACAAGTATCACTCTTCGATTTACGGTAGTTAACTACAATAGCGCCATCGGTTTGTTCTTCCCATTATGTAAGCCTTATGCAGGGGTGGGAAACTTTTTCTCTATGAAGGACTATTCTGATAGTCATAGTCCACTCGAGGGTCAACGGCGCCGAAGACGGCGAGGAAGCAAGGCGCTGGCCCATGCAGGGGCCTCAAGAGGACTCTGGTAGGGTCCAGGAGAACAATCCAGGTGGGGGAACGGGGGCAAAGCCCGGAAACTCTGGAGTACTCTATGAACAAATTTGTAGGTATTATATTTTATTAGACGTGCAAGGCTAAAAAGACCGTAGGTATCACAATGTGACTGTCTTTTTACTTAAAGGTGATCAGTCGTCTTGAAATATTCTTTGTGACGTCAGCCTTTTCTTGACATGTTTCTGCAGTCGTCACTGTTCAAGGATACACCGTACAAGCATGGTATAGCTAATCGGTAAGCAAGAAGAGACGGCTTGTAGCTGTATACCTACTAGCTATACCGATGTCATCATAGCTACTTGTACGGTGTATCCTTGAACAGTGACGACTGCAGAAACATGTCAAGAAATGGCTGACGTCACAAAGAATATTTCAAGACGACTGATCACCTTTAATATGAAATAATAACGAATAAGCCCCTATGAAAAGTGCGCGCGATGTCCACCGAAAAAACACCGATTGTGGAGGATTTTTCTTTTACATTGCTCTACATTACGTTGCACAGGAGGGCCTGGAGTTCTGACCCACAGTCGTCCTACATGTCGGTGTGCATCTCTAGTGGAATGCTGTGCCCCGTCCCCGTGATAGCCCACTTCGAAAAGCCTGACAACGCCACTGGTGATAGGGCGGCTAGTCTAAAAGATTAGTTACACCTTGAAAATATACTTCCTTTGCAGTGAGTGTTTGGTTTAAAAATTATGGCCACAGGGTGGAAGAGGTAGGGAAGTTCTGGAATACGTCGAATAGCACTAAGTCCGACGCCAGCTTGCTATTGCAAAACGGCAAGGTATTTTCACTTGTCTGTGACGGGTGGTACCGCACTTTAAATTCTGGTAAGTCCATAATTCCAAATATGTGTAATTTGTCCTACCTGCGAGAATCTGCGATTGCAAACTGGACATCCAAAGGGCTTCTCCCCAGTGTGGATCCGAACATGGGCCTTCAGATTCGCCGTCTGAGAAAATGACTTCAAGCAAACGCTGCATCTGTATTTCCGTTTTCCATGATCATAGAACTTCTCATGAGAATTATCACCGTGCACTTGATTCGATGTATCGCGGTTGTTACAACATCCATCCTAAAAAGGCAATAAACACAGTGAAAGAAAAAGAAAAGACTACAGATTAAAGCACTCCCAGGAAATATTTGGGAGAAAGGAACCATTATGTGATTTCCCAGGTTCAGAGGGCCTGTAAAATGTAATCAGGACAATAAAGTTTTTAGCATTTTCAGTTTTTTTTTCCAAGTAAGCCATTTTATGTAGGGTTCAAAAATCGGGGGGGGGGGACGACTGCAACCCTTGCCTCCCCCGGATATATTTCGGATGGTAACAGGTAAAATCCAAATGGTCTAATTTTCATCTTCACAAAATATTCCTAATTTCGAGGTATGTAATGTTGGAATCTACGAACATTATTAAAGTAGTAGACACATTGTCTTAGTTTTTCCTAAAAATTGATACGGCTTAGGACCCTATATACTGAGAAAGCGTTCATTGATTAACAAAGTCAATCTTATACAATAGGTTCTGAGAAAATCGGGCTCATTTTGTAATGTCATCTCTGCGATTTTATTTGATATGAAACACCTCTGAATATATCAGTTGCACTCTCTACATTTTATCAAAAATCATCGCTTAGTTATCTTTTGTAATTTAAGGTATTATTGTAAAGCATAGGCGTAGGAAACAGGGGCTGGGGATAAAGCTCCCATCTAAAAAGGTGGGGTTAAACTATGTGTCCGCCCCAACTTTTTAAGAACAAAAATCTCTTATTTGCCCTATCTGTGAAATATACCAATTTTTTTCAATAAAATGTCAAAAGTTTTCAATAAATTTACTTCAAAAACTACGCAAAATGCAGCATCAAATCACATCGTAGGATGCTCAAATATTCAAAATATTTCCCAAAGGATGCCAGTGTTCAATGCTCATCCCCCATCCCCAGCGAAGAATATATAAAAGTATAAGATTCAAAATGGTAACCTATGGATCGCGAGCCAGGCTTATACGAGACCACTTGACCTAGAACTTCATCAGAATAACAGTAACGTGAAACAATAGGCTGCACCCCTCGCAAGCGTAGGAAAGGGGGCAGGGAGCGATCGTCTCCCATTCTCAAAGGTTGGAGGAACATTCTTTTCCTCCCGCACTCTCCAGTACTGCTACCGCAGGGAATAACCCAACATGATGCTTTTCCAATATATTCACAATTTTTCCTGTTGACTTTGAATATACAGAACAGAAAAACTCCAAAGATTTTTTTTTTTTTTTTTGGGGGGGGGGGGCGCTTTGCGCGCGATGTTGTTGCTATGGGTTCCCCATGGCAGATGTACCGAAAATTTAGGGCAGTTGTGTTCAGTCCCCTCCCCGCTATTGAAAATGGTCCATTAAGCTTATGCGCTAAGCGTATATGCTATAGGAGACTTACCGTGTTCTTTAAGTTTCCTTCAGTAGTAGTATGATGGTCTCGGTAAAAAGTTCCTTGTCTTGGAGTGATCTTTGGCTTCTGCGGTGTAAAGACATCTCGGTTGAATTGTTCTTTATTCAACATTGACCTCCTTTAATAAATGATAAACAAAGCAGGATTAATGAGGTACTCTAAAGGCCGGTTCATACTTCTGTATAGCGCTGTAAAGCTATGAAAATTGAACAATCTGAGCTATGTCCGCGATTGGCCCGGAAGAGCAGGAAATGACCATTTGATAGCTTTATACAGTTATAAAGCGTGAAAAATTTTAAGTTCGAACTTGCCATTAGAGGCTGTTTCACACTTTAGAATAGCGCTGTAAAGCAATGAAAGTTGTCTGTGAATGGCCCAGAAGGACAAGGGATGACGATATACGGTTGTTATAACTTTACAGCACCTGAAAATTCGGAGGAATGAACCAGTAAAAGATGTACTGTAACTGCCTAAAACGGTAACACACATCACAGCACTAGGTCGTCAAACGCCTACAGAAACTCCATAAAACTGGATTAAGTTAACTACATTACCGTACGCAAAGCGCCTACAAGAAACAGCGGATCCACACGCCAAATGCCATCTCGACCCAATAGCGAAACCACACGTTATCATAATTAAACCCTGTGCCATGCATCCCCTGTCGGGGAGAGGTAACACTGGGGCGCAGTATTTACATGCAGTGGAAATTTTAATTTTGAACATTACACTATGTTTCGTCATCACTCTTGGGAGGGGGGCAGGTTTCAAGGTTTTCTGCCCCTCCTCTAATTACGCCCCTGTTGCGCCTGTTATTTGAATGGTTAGTCTGAATACACTGCATTAATGTAACAATCGAAAACTTTACATAGTGTAACTGCACGACGGAAGCTGACGCCAAAGATGAGTACTACACCTGGTGCACTCCTTGCCTATTATACAGAGAATATGCAAAATATTATAGTTTGAATGAAAATCTTCTTAGTAGTAAAACAAGACGGCTGAATTCATCTTTGGTAAAACAAACTACTGGGCATTTAGACTACAGTAAGGGTCGCAGCATAGGCGTAGGAGGCGGGGGCTGCCCCCCCCCCAACCAAAAATTTTTGTGAAAATTCGGGCAAAATGCTGAAAATTTTTCGGGCACCTACTGAAAGAAAAATAATGCAATGATGTAGCTAAAGGGTATTAATAATTGAAAAACTTCCTTCACTGAAAACCTAAACTAGTCAGGATGGTGCCTCTTTCGACTAATTTGACTGACTAGCGTAAAAATTATTCAGTGGATTAGTCAGTGATCACAAACTAGTCAGTTTGATTAGTCGGTGTCAGTCTAGTCAAAACGGGACTGGAGTTTGGAATCGGGTCCGACTCCGGACTCAAGCGTTACATTCTTGAGTATAGGTGATTTATTAAAAGGCTGATTGTAAGTTAAGTTGTATCCATTGATCACGGCTATCTTTAGCTCACCAAGCAAGTTGTTGTCTTTTGAAACTGTATTAATTGTTTAATTAAATAACTTCAACTTTGCTGAAGCTGTTAAAGTTAATTCTTCCTTGGGAAAGCCGCAAGCCAGACAAGAAGCTAAAGGTGACGGCTTTCACAGGCGAGATATTTGTGAACTTTCGGAACTGGCCAGTCTAGCCTGTGCCGAGGAAACGATGGTAACCGACGACTTTGGGCTTGGTATATCCTGGGAGGTGTTAGCACCTGGTTTATCTATACAAACATCACATTTACCGGGTTGCGTGAGAATAAGATTTTTCAGAAGGATGTTGTAATGTGAAATTTGTCAGCAAGGAAGGGTAGGATTACTATCATACAGTTTTGGGAACATATATATTGTGATAATATGCGATATAAATATTGACTTGAATAGTATACCATTGATCTCCGTCTTGACTGCTATAACTCCTCGTTTGAGTCTCTTTTGCTGTGACCTCTGAATGATCAATCGGTCCATTGTGAGATATATTGTAAGACTTGTACGAGTCCGGAAATCTCCGGAATGTCGAAATATTGGGCAGCTTTCTTTGCTTGGTCATTTCTTCTCCGTAATTTAAGGGCTGTCATAAGAAATTACAGATAGGAGAACATTGTAAGTAAGTAAAAAAAGCTTTTGGAGCGGTTAGTTTTGAACTTCTGGAACACAGGGGTAAGGTCATAGGGACCAGTAAGGGAAGAGAATTGTAACGAAATGGATTAAAGGGTACATGGGTCGGGATACCTTTAGTAAATGTACACAGAAGCATTTCAGTAATCAGCATAGGCGTAGGAGCCCAAGTTGATGGGGGGGGGGGGGGGCTGGAACGACTTGCCCGAAAAATATAATCAAAAATTTCCGCGCGCTCCACGCACGTTCGTTAATGTACATATCATATGGGAATTCATCGTTTATCACACCGCATGCCAATAACATACAATAATTTGCCTTGTTTCTACCTTCTTTATTGGTTTTAATTTTGGCGGAAGTCGTTGATCGCCGGCCCTGGGGAAGGGGTTTCTAAGGAGAGGGGTTCCCCCTCCCCTTTAATCCCCTCCCCTTTGAAAAGTTTTGAAAAATTAGGTGTCTTTACATGCAATCTGGTGCCACATATGCTACCTTTGAAGTAAAATTTATGTTAAAACATTTTCGTATTTTAGGTACTAAAAAAAAAAATCGGCATTACCCCCTCCTCTTTGAAAATTTTTGAAAACTAAGGTTTCCTTACATGCAATCTGGTGCCACATATGCTACCTTTGAAGAAAAAATGGGTTAAAAAATTAACGTGTTTTAGGTAGAAAAAAAATCAGCATCAGTGAGGGTGGGGCATGGCAATATGGCCCGTCAAATACACCCACGATAATCATAATACAAGTTTAACCATTAAAAAACACACTGATGAATTAATACGGAATATATAGGTGCTGGTGTAATTCAAATCAGAACTTTATATTAATTACCAAGGAAAGTTTTAAATTATTAATACCCTCTAGCTACATCATTGCATTACTTTTCTTTCAGTAGGTGCCCGAAAAATTCTCAGCATTTTGCCCGAATTTTCACAAAACTTTTGGTGGGGGCTGCAGCCCCCCCCCCGTCCCTGCCTCCTACGTCTATGGTAATCAATCTGTAGCTAACGTTAAGAATGGAACAGTTATCCAGTGCGCATATGATTATGTAATTCTGAGTTGAGGGGTTATAGTAATGGGGGACAGGGTAATAGGGGCTTACTCAAAGGAGATGAGATAATTAGTCACAGGTCCGTATCAGACAATGGAGCTATTACTGCATGGAGCTATTATGGCCAGACAAGGTACTGAAGGGGGTGGGAGATACACTAAAATGCATTAAGGACTAAAATACGTTAGGACAAAGGTACAGTTTATTAGTAAGGGCTGAAAATAGTTCTAAGTGGAGGTGCCCCTGCCCTCCCCCTTACCTACGAGCTCGATTACTCATATATGTAACAAAAATTAATTGTGGCGAAGTCCATATTTGTTACCGCGATAAAATGAGAAATATTTATAGTGAAGTGAAATTTCTCTTCTCAGACCTAGTAATGACTTTTACACTCTTAAAACACGGGGGTTAACTTCTGTTTACTCCAACAAAATCCTGGTTAAATTTTCCATGACATCCTGGTTAAACTAACGCAAATTCTTGTTAAAGTAACTAGGATTTGAGTTAGTTTTACTAGGATTTCATGGAAAATTTAACCAGGATTGTGTTGGAGTAAATGGAACACGGATCCTGGTTAAATTTAACCCCTGTGTTTTAAAAGTGTAGTCTCAAGGTGTGCGAGACATTTTGTTATAGAAAGGTGAAATGGCACGATACGGTAGGATATTGTCGTACTACGCCGACGGTATATGCATCGTATCACACAGTAAAGGTGTACTAAGACCACCCAACACCGGGATCAGACCCAGACCACCCGAAACTGAAGTAGGGTTTGGGTGGTCTCGGTGATCTTAGAAAGACAACTGGGTGGTCTGGCCTGTCACTGATGAGACCGACGGCATTTTGGTCTCGGTGTATCGGTCCGTTTCAGGCCCAAAGCCGAGAAGACCGGAAAAATATGACGATACAATTTGTGAAACTTCAATGCAACTACAATGAAAATATTTGGTTCCGGTCCTGGCAGGAACTTTGAGGAAATCTGGCCAGAATTATAGTGACAATAATCCGTTACATTATTCCAGTGACACTTACTCTCACTCAACACATCGATTAGGTCTTTGTTGTTCATAAAATCTCAAAATCTAAGTAAGTTTGACTAATTTGACTTTTCAGTGGTGTTCTTTATCAATTTAGGCCCTACAAAGTCACAGTTAACTGTTACAAAGTTAACCACCACTTCAACTCTCCTCCCCTTGCACCATAATGCAATTTCATTTATACTGTTTAATACTATCTGGCAAAATCCAGTTCCAGACAGATCTTCAAATATGTATTTGGTGCATCGCTAGTCATTGCCTGACGGGACTGAACATGTGCACATTATTTATGTGCACTTTAGGTTTTTGTTTACATTGCAGTTAATCAGTTATGTATTGTATCACATATAACGTAATACATATCTTCTCTTGTTCTTACCTCCTCTACGTCACAGCTGACGTCATACTGCAGCTGGTACGGACTTGACGATACCGACTGGTGGTCACTGCGGGTTTGCTCGCCGTCATTAGGACGTAAGTCTTGTTCGCTTCCATTTAACTTGGGGATCACTTTGAAAACACCGTCATCACCAGTCTGTAATTGATATTGACCACTGTCTCCTGGTAACATTATGTTTCTTAACACGAATAAAAAGTAAAGATCGTAAGAGAATTAAGATTGCGTTGGTCAAACCAGGGAGCTTGCAGTTCCCTGGTCAAACATTAAAGGGCACATGAAGTCACAGAATTTGTTTCAGTATACCCTGCTGTCCTTATCCATGTATGGCTCTTTTTAATCACGTGACCATATTATTATTGTTACTGACTTGCCCAATCTATGACAGATGGTTTATCTTTTATGTTAAATATTTACGTTCAAAAACATCATGAGATACTTGTAACTTTGGTAAGGGTATGAGATGAAATCTTAAAGATTTATCCGTTGCTTCAAGGTAGGGTGGCGCCAGGGGGAAGGGGGTAATATCTTCCCCTCCCCTACCCATCTGACAAATCCTGATGCCACCTTGCTTCGCGGTAGGGCTGAGGCAACTACTTGATGTAAAGAGATAAAGAAACTCAAATGGAAATGTTTTCTTCAAATGATGCAACTTAAAGTGATAAATCCTACCATTCGAAAACAGACACGTTGTTAGGCTTTTCGGCATCTTGGTATAAAAAGGACCGAGTCGTAAATTCAGTCTGTGATGTCATAGCTAGGACTATGTATTTGATAATTTCGCATATCATATTTAATGCATTTTTACCAGCCTAAGTAGGCTAGATCATTGGAACGATTCGTTTTATAGTCTATCCCACCCAGAGGTTTACTTGACTGTGTCTGAACTCATATACAACACTGTGCGCCAATAACACTGGATCCTTAACATATCATTGATTTTCACTTTTGCGAACTCGACCGGAACCGGAGCCGAGTCCTAGTTAAGCCCATTTCGAGCCATTTTCCTATTCCGGAGCCTTTGATTTAGGGCCAATTCCGCGTCTAGTAAAACACGGACTCGAGTCTGAAACCCTGTCCGAATCTTAGACTCGGGCGTTTCAGCGCTGGTTCATAACAGAACCACAGTAGGGCAGCATTCCAGTCAGTGGCGTTTCCTAGGGTAGATGGCACTAGGGGGATCCTCTTTTGGTCACCTCGTCCAAGGGACACCAGCCAGGAGAAGGTGTTCCCCTTCCCTATTGTTGCCAAGCTGCTTGAATTCAAAATGCTGCAACCTTTGTCAAGGCTGTGACCTAGAAATTCTGATCCTCCAGTGAATGTTTCTATTTTGTATTTTGGAATGTGGCACTTTACCCCTCCTTTCCTGGCACCTGGGGCGGAACGCCCTTTTTCCTAGTAGTATGTCACTTATACCATTGAAGGCCTATTCCTGTGCTGTCGTGAACATGTTTTCCCTTTGACAGGAATTATAGTTATAAATTGTCGCTTCATTTTTCAAACTTTTATTTTTTTAGAAAATAAATTTAAAAAATGAGAAGTGGTGGGGTATGAAGTCTGAAAGTAGGGGGTTACCCCGAGCGGAATACTAAATGGCGCTGAAGGCTCCGCAAGAGAGCGAAGCGCTCCATCTTATGCGTGGGATCCAGTGGTCGTTGTATAAGGCCCTTGGTGGGCTCCAGGGGCAACGGCCCTGTGGAGTTCCAGGGGGAAATGCTCCCGGAAGCCCAAAAGTATTCAAAGAAATAAAATTATCAGAATGAAGCACTTGGGTATCTTAAAACTATTTCGATGTGCAAACTAAGCAGAAAACAAAACTCACGGTTTGACCATTTTAATAAAAGCCTTTTTTGAAATAGCAGTACAGGTTTGTGGTGAATGGGGCCTGCAGGTGGGGTACAGAGGGGGCTGTCCCGCTCTAGTCCCCCACTCACCATTCACACACACTTTTTTTCGGCACCACTTTCTTATTTGAGACGGTCCCAAAGCTACTGAACAATATGAATGCTAATTTTGATTTCCAGATGCCAGGAAATACCATTCAAGTGTATAAATTTCAAGTTTCTCCCTAGACTCCCTCTGTGGAGGTTTCGTACATTTGACGCTCGTAAGTGCTAACTTTGCTCTCATGGAGTTAGCCTCCCCTTTTGCGAAATCCTGGATCCGCCCCTGGCCTGGCTGGTGGGTGGTTACAATGATAATCGAAGAGCTTGAACAAAACTAGATATACGGGAAGTAACTAAACTAAGAAACAATATTTAAAACGGGTGCGTCGAAGAAACAACCTTATTTGAGACGTTTTTTTTTTTTTTTTTTTTTTTTGTAGCCTATTGCTTTTATTTATTAATGCAGTATTACCCATTTCATAGAAAAATTCTCCAATTTTCCCCAGGCACCTATTCTTCTCTTATGTTTCAGTTTGGTTTATGGTCTGGGACAAATGCCCCACTTTTTTTTTTTTTATTAAAGCGAAAAAAGGAAGTTTTGAAAATACAGGTTACGGTGTAAATTTATAAGGACGATCAAAGATTGAGGGTTACAGCTATATAATACCCACTAATATCAATGAAATTTTGTTATGGGTAGTTCTTACATAGATATCACAATGGGTGTCTGCAGAAAAATGCCAGGGAAGCAATTTTCACTGAAGGCTTCATCTTTGTAAGCTTTAACCGCGAAGGCTGGGGACTGAGGGTCGTCCGAGGGAATTTTTCTTAAATTTGATGGTTTCCGGTCAATCGGGAACATTTCTAGAGAAAATCCTGCTTCCCCAGGTGTAACTTGAAAGTCAGATATTTTTCTTACGATGATTGTAAATTTCAGATAGTAACCGTCCGTCAATTTGATGAGGATGGTGGTTGTGGTAGGGAATTGAACAGCGGGAGGGGTTGCAAGGGTTTTGCAAATAGTTATTTACTCAAGCTATCCTACAGGAAGCAAACACGAAGCCTTGCATGCTTCCAAAGTTTTCCGACGGACAACAGTACTAATAAGACACCTATTGATACTGTATTTGGTTCTCGGGAAAAACGCCGAAAAATTTGTTGAGAACTGAGATTCCCTGTACACGGGTAGCTTTTTTGATTTTGTATGCAAGAACCATTGTGGGTGTACTGATCTCATTTAGTTCTCCCAGTGAGCCTTCTTTCAAGGCTCAAGTCACACAAGTGTGGTGGAGAGCCAGGGCCCATACTTTGAGTTTTACTAAAGATAGGCTATGACATATGCTGTCTGTTTACATTCTGTACGATTGTTTATCTTTCACACTTGACCGTATTGTTTCCTCCCAGTAGCATCAGTCATGGGTAGGGGAGGAACACGAGGTCCCTTAACTTTTCCAAGGATTGGGGGACAGAATATAAATCCTCCCACCCCACAGGTTTAATAACTGACTCGTTTATAGTCAGTTTAACTGTTAGTTGACTGATAGATCACACTACACGTTTGCCTAGCCCATGCTGACGTGTTTACATCGTGGTATCTGAGACCTCCGGTGATGTTGCAAATTAATTCTTAAACATTGAGAACTCTTCCCAAGGAAAAAAATAATCCTGCGTAAGACGGAGTTTGTAAGGTTTCTTTGATAGTGTGAAGGGGTTGTAGCAAAATTCACATGTTTTGTTAAGTAGCCGTCACTTATGGTAGTGGACCACTATAATTCAAAGGTTCTTACGCCGAAAAAGATTTTCTTACAAAGTAAGTCCCTTAAAAATTTTATGGGAACTTATTTCTGACTGTGTTAACTATAAAAATGTAATCACTTTTTCATTTGGTTTTTGTAGACAACGAGTTGAAATACAAACTGCGCAAAATTCAAGCCAATTTGACCAATTTTAGCTCAATTTTTTGTTGTATTGCTCCTCCCTGTGAAGTGCCGTCTTTGAGTATTGATCAGGGGTGGAAATATGTACTTATCATTCAAACCCTTCTAGCTCAAAATTTCAATAGTTACCGGTATGGTATAAAAATTTGAAAATGCCATAAGAGCCCACATGGTGAGCTTTAACCATAGGGGTCACATGTCCAGATTGAAACTTCTACAAGGATCTATAGGGACAAGAAAGTAGCTTGATTTAGTGTATAAGTCAATGGGGCAATAATTAGTGGTATTCTACCGTATACGATTCTTAGTATTTTGACACAACGGTGAAATCACTCATAGGGCTGTAGTATGCAATGTACATGAAACGGGTAGAAACAAGCTCGTACTTACTCTGTCTGAGATATGTAAGACTGCGGCGCCAAACCTGTCTTCCAACTACCCCCCGATTGCGACACAGGTTTTCCAAAGTTTTTCCAGCTGACGTTAACATTATGCGCTAACTCATGGTCCGCCATCGGGGTCGCAGCTTGCTTCCAGCTCTGGTAAGAGATGCCAGGGTTAATGGTGCCTGCTTCGTAGACGCAGACGCCATATGGTGGAGGCGGGACAGGGCCTCCTGCTGGTGGTTTGTTTTCATTATGGGTGCCTGTCACTAGAGAGGGTATTGGAGGTGCCCTTTTAAGGACTCTTAATTCTTCAAACTGTATCCCGGTTTGGTATCTGTCTGCCTGGGAGGCCTTCTGTAGGTAAGGTTTCTCAGCGGCCACGGGACATAAATATGTGGAAAGGTAATTTCCCAACGATTCTGCGTAATCAGCCGATGGAGACTGGGAGCGTGACATATTTTTTTCTCGAGGATCTTCTGCCTGTAGTCTACCTCAATTGGAACCGTTTGCTGTTTAGAACGAAAAACAACTGATATTCCTAATACTTCAAAGCTGACTATATATATATATATATATATATATATATATATATATATATATATATATATATATATATATATATATATATATATATATATATATATATATATATATATATATATATATAGTTGTGAAACAACACTGGAAATAGTGCTCAACCGATGGGAGCAAGTATAAATCTAAATAATAAGTAAACTCTATGACATTTTCAAGATACAAATTTGTTTCGTATCGAAAACAAATTTGTATCTTGAAAATGTCATAGAGTTTACTTATTATTTGGATTTATATATATATATATATATACATACATACATACATACATACATACATACATACATACATATGTATGTATGTGTGTATATATATATACATATATAAAAATACCTATTACGTCAATTTCTTATATCAAAAAACATGTTACTATTTGCCGCAATTATAAGTAACTTCACATATTTTTGAGTAAGAAAATAAAGTGACGAATACTTAGAACACGAATTGATCTGGATTTCCTAGTATGGAGTGGATTGTGTGATGAACTCTGGATAGATTAAACTTATAGCTATTGCTTCTTTTTGTATTTTGATATTGTTTGCAATACAAATTATTGTCTGTTTACGTATTAATATTCTGATAGTCTCTTGTACCAGTGTGAGGCGATATGGAGGATAAAATACACTGAAACTGATGCACATGTTGTAACCGGAATCCACGACACCAAACTGACACCTCAGATACCTAACGACAAATGAAATCATGAGATTTAGTTGGTTTGCTAGTTGATATAGAGTTAAGATCTTATTCAGACTAGAACCAGTTTACATCATAGCAAATTTAAAGGATAAAATGCAGTCACCTTATTTACATTAGTATTTCCGGGTATCCTACTTCATGAATAGCCTATTTTTTATCATGTGACATCGTTGTTTCCCTGCATCGTTAAATTCAGGCACAAATAACTACTTTGTTTACCTTACACAAGCAATATTTATATTCTGAAACATCATGAAATATATATCTGCAAGGTAAATAGACCTGATGCATATGACGTCAAAGAAGAGAAAGTGCGCCCTCCAATGAAGGCAAACCCGCATCATTGCAACTTACGCCTGTATACGATTGGTTGACAAATCAGCTGTCTGCAATTGTTGGTGTCACTTGCAATGATACGCGGTTTTCCTCCAAACGAGGGAGCACTTTCTGCTCTATGACATAATATGCATAAGGGCTATAGATAGTTCTCAGTGACGTCACAACTGGGGGTTGGCAACCGCCATGTCATAGGGCAAGCTTGTACGTACATGCCGGGGTTGCCCTATGAGATGGCTGACATACTACACGTGAAAAGCTCCTATGACGTCATGTGAGAACTATCTATTGCATGCAGACAGCTGATTCGTGTACCAGTCACTGATCTACATTAAGGAGCTTTCGATGGAGTGAACGTGGACTGCGTTCAAGTCGATCAGCGTGTCTACGTGAAAGCGTCGACTGGTTAGGTACGTCAACTGTTATAGCCTGTTTCGATGCTCCAGTGCATGGGTCGACGTAGACGAGTCGTATAAAACATGGAAGTGTTACAGTCGATACGTAGGAATTTGCTCAACCATGCATAGCGCTAGTTAACAACATGGACTTCAGCTTTTTAAAGTTGTTGGTATGTTTTTATGGCGATATGTACAACAGTAACAACATAGGCTAACTTCACGGCGTATTGAACTTGCTGCAAGAAAACATGCCCAAAACAGAACAAATTCCCCAACGGAACCATCACTGCCTCGACATTTTAGGTAAAAGGCGATCACAATTACAAAACAGATCATGGCGAGAGAAACTAGCATGTTACTGAGGTGCACTTGTTGCCGCTTCATCCATTTTCATAAATTCTGTGACGTCACACGTGTGAACAGCGTTGCAGTTTGAGACGAACGGCAAAACCAGGGTGGACACGTTCTCGATTTTGATAGTGGACGAGGGAAACGACGTGACGCATGCGCAGAGGCTTAAAATGACGTAATCTCGTAGCAGTCGACTATGTGGACGTGCAAATCGAAAGCTCCCTATTTAGATCACTGGTACCGGTCGGTTACGAGCCAATGATGTGCATGCTAACTTGCGCAAGCGCGCCTTAGCGCCGAAGACGCTAGATGTCTGACTTTGCCGTAAACTTGAAGCCGCACTGTATGTTGAAATACGGCAAACATGTCCCTTTTTGGTGACTTCATAATACAGTTTACATTACGTATATTTGAAATTGGTTATCTGTCTTGCCCGGTGAAATAAGGAAATTTAGGGCAAACGATTTACGCCAAAGAGATCGGAACTAAACCCTGTGCATGTGAAACATATAACTTACATGCTGCATCTGCTCGCATAGCAAGCTTATTGAAGTAACACCGTGTTTTACTAAACATACCGTTGATAGTTGTATTTCCGGAATTGCTTTGCCGTATTTCAAGTGTCATGGCGGCCCCCATGTAAGCTTCATCGAATTTCAAGCAGGCAATTGCTGTATTACGCTATGACGCAAAAGTCAGTCATCTAGCGCCTTCGAGGCTGAGGCGGGCTTGCGCGCGTTAGCATGCACATCATTGTTACGCGCGTAGCCTTTTACGCTCGCTTGCGAAACCTACGTCGTGCGTGCAGTGTGCGTCATTGTTTTGCCTCCAAAATGGCCCCGCGAGACGTCAATGAATAAAGTCTATAGAGCTTATGCACGTTACGTCAGCGCGTTTCGCTGGATGGAACTGATCATGCATAGTAGGTGTGTTACCGATACGCGCGCACGATAGCACCTTAGTAACAATTGTTGCACAATGTACGCCTGGATGGAAAAATAGAGAAACGCGCAACACAGTGACGTCGGTGCATAACCTCTATAAATGGATATCTGTAAGATTTAGGTGATTTTTCAAATATGGTTTTGTCGACTTCTTTTTCCCTTTAAGCACGCGTGATGGCTAATGAAACACCATATGCATTAGTGCATGTAACTATATGTAAGCATACACATATACTGTTAGCATACGTCACACCATATGTGTTATTGCATGTTACCATACATAAATTATGTAGTTGTCATCGGTTGTCATACAAAGTAGCATTTCGATAAGCAAGAACCCTAAGTCGTGTGAAGAGAAAGGTTTTGTTAAAAAAAATAAAACTAGGCTTAAGTTTCGTCTTGGATTTTTATATGTCATTAATATGCTAAAATTTGAAAAGAAGATGCAGAATTAAAACGTCCACAAATGACTAAAAGGAAAACTTGTACGAAATAGACACTAAAGTCATTTCTTTCATAATTTTTTCTGATCAACTGCATTTCTAAGCAGCAGTGGATCTTCGTACGGGCACATTGATATGATAGGCCTATTTGCTTCATCATTAAGCTTTTTTTAATTCTGACAATGACACCGAGTTTTTCTTAAACTTAAATTTATTCCTGGAGGAATTCTTCAATTATCTACATCTCGCCTTGTCTATTATAGTGATTAAATGTAATTCTTCATGTTTAAAGTGAGGTAACTAAAAGGTTGTAATGAACCATTCCGAATCCTCAGAATATATCATACTTGAAAAAAAAGCTTAGTTCCTTCAAAAAAAACTGAATTCGACATCAAGAATGCAAGCGAATGCAATGTCACATCCCAGAAGGGGTGTTCTAAGCTTTCTGTTTCGATATTGCAAAAAATTAGAAAATTTGTCACATTCCATTTTCCCCATGACATGCAAAAACTCACTCTTAGCAATTATTCTGTGAAGAAAGAGATACCAAAGGTATTTTGGTTAAACGCCAACGACTACCTTTCTGTGTACTGCATGTTGAAAAAAAACAATACTATCAATCTTTTGTGGTAATGTCTTAAGAACTGTTCCTTCCATTTCTTTACAACTGTTGGTTCAGTACAATACGCTTATGCTGGGGTATATTAAGGGGTACACTAACGGCATACACTTTTCTCTAACAAATGATCATTAGGCCCACTGACTGTTCCATCTAACTCAGACCCAGCCATTTTCCAACTTCTGGGCATAATATGGATTAAGCCAAAATATAGGGGGAAGTGGAACCTCCCAATGTGGAGTCGATGAAAGTTGAAACTTACGCGGAAAATCTAGCGGTCTTACTTTCTAGCTTAAAAGGTCCCTTACATACAAAACATTCTTCTTAGAAACAGTGTCCGAGCTAAGGGATTCGATCAGAGGGGGCGAAATGGCCTGTAGGCTGGTGTACGGGCGCTTTGAAGAAGGATACCCAAGGCCTCACCACGATCTAAGTCATGGCTTTTCAACGTTTTCTTTTAGATTTTCCCACCTGGTAGAAAACTACCTTCCCATTCCTCCTCCTCAAGTATTTCTATTAAAACATGTTTCCATTTGCAGTCCCTTCCTTACACATACTAGTATAAAGGCGACTAATATAACTCACTTAATTTTTATGCTTTTGTCAGGTCCAGATTCAAGATTTTATGTAAAAAGGGACTTACTTTGTGTGGATAAAGGTAAATCTGCTAGAGTTACAGGCAAGAAACCTTAAAGGGAGGAAAATTTGGGAAATGAACCACTGTTAGATGTACATTTTTGGCATCTGGAAATCAAAGTAAGAACACAAAGAACCATAAGTTTTCGTGAAACCGTATATCATTATGCATATCATTATGTGACCGCTTTGCAGTAGCCAGTAATTAAGTACATTGTTGGAAATGGCCAATACAAAAGGTCTGCCTGGCCTTTTAGAGTACCTTCTTCATAAAAAATGAAAGAAAACGTTATTAGATGTGATTTTCTGGCATTTGAGAATCAAAAATGTATAGGAAGAAGCATTTCTATTGCGTTATCATGCAGTGTCAGATGACTAGTACTCTGCATTCACGAATTAAGTGAGCGGGTTATCGTGCCCATGCACCCTTGAAAATGGTGACTTGAAGGAAAGCAAAAAGGAAGCTGCTCATCAGATACGAGTCCAGTACTCACGCCATTCCCACTAGAACAACAGTTTTATTTTATTTTAACCAAACGGCTCTTTTCAAATGTTTTGGGAAACAGTTTGTGTGAGTATTTTGGGATCTGCATAGACTATTTTTACTGCATAGACTAGTTTTATTGGTCATGTGCACAATGACCCCGGGCGCGAGCAGGGCTAGATTTTCACAACAATTATTTGTGCGCCCCCTCAACATCCTTCAAAGGTTAATTAAAGGCCGTCACATCCGTGTATTTTGTAGCTTATAATCACCTCAGTTGGGAAGCAATGACCAGCAAAGCTCCATCATACACATCATACATTAGTGCATAGCGTCTAGACAAGTTGGGCTATGTACCTCCTATATCACAGAATGTGACCCTTCTCATTAGAATATAGTAGGCTACAGATAATGGCCGCTGTTTGGGCATTTTGTTAACAGAGCCTAAATATAACACTATTAAATCATGTTATTTAAAAGCAATGCTAATAATGGTGCAAGAATATAAGAATATACTGAAGTACGGTAAAAACCAGAGCCATATATATATATATATATATATATATATATATATATACACGTAAATATGGCTCTGGTAAAAACCTGAAAAGGGCGCCAACAGGTGATTTGAGTCCTTGAGGGGCGAACGACCCCTTGACTTTATGGACGCTCCTCCACTGCTCATAAACCTGATTACACATATCAATCGAAGTATTTATTCGTATAAAACTATTATTTCAAATATGTGATTGCCGAAGTTTTCAGTTGGCTCAGTAAACGCTACCCTGCACCAGACAGTAATGATTTGCTTTATAAAATATTTTTAATTCAAAGGCGTAGGGAAAAGGGGGTATCAAGGGCGACAGCCCCACACTCTCAAGAGTGCGAGGCAAACACCCCTTTCCGTCCCTGCACTCCCAAGTATTCGTACGTACCGTAATTTGTATTACATGCAACACGCCAACACGATGTTTTCCACTGTATTCACAATTTTTCCCTTGTACACTGCCTATAAAGAGCATCCATTAATTATTGAAAACTTTTTTGCGCGCCCTCGAATTTGACCTCCCTTGTCCTTCTATGATGAAAGAAAGAAAGCTAAGTGCAACTTTCAATTATAATGAACCTATGATGAAAGATATTTGAGTTAATCTTCTTTAGAGAGATCCCCTTGCCTACAAAATGCTTATGTTGTATTTTCTGTTGGGTGGTTTGGGGCTAACTGCTACCAAGTTCATTTGGGTTGTACTGAGAACACTTGGCCGTGTGAAGCCTGAGAAGACGATTTATCTGCCCCTAGAGACAATTCACTATTGCTATCTCGTTAAATACTGACATGACAATTTTGTATCACCATTTACTAGTGATGACGTATAGTAAGGGGACATGGGCTGTGATGACTTCGTAGGAGAATCGTCCAATTTCTTCGCGAGTCACAGTCAAGATAGTGGATTCGATAAGGTGGGCGATCAGTCTCCCCAACGGTTTACCTTTTGTTGTTCTTTAGGAATCCACATCCTTCAATACAAACAAAATATTTTGGCACTGTAGATTACTTTGCTTTTCGTTCATAATTACTTTTCTTCCATCAAGTAAATAATAAATGTCCTTCCATTTTCCTTAGTAATCTAGACACACTTGTTTGTTCTACACGGTTTCTTTTAATGTTAGAAAGTTTATTTTTAATCGCGTAGTTCTGCTCTTGCATGTGTCACAATACAATGCAAAACAAATTATCCCCTGTCTCGGCGGGCGGTCGGGGGTTTCTGCTTTTGCTCACCATCAATAGAGATTACAGGTATTTCGAATTTTTGCCACCCTTGGCAGTTCTACAGACCATATTTATGAAAACACTTAATCAGTGCGACACTGCTACGGAACAGGCTGTGTCAGTGGGGAAATGAACAGCGCTGATAGACTCATGACGAAACATCGTTCTTTTTTCATTATTCCTAAGTATATTTTGCATATTTCACAAAACGTGTTAGTTTTCTGGCAACTAAAAGTGGTAGTTCCTAGTGCATGAACACGCTCGAGTAGATAATATAAAAGTAATGGCACCATTTTGCATCTAAGCTCCTTTTAATTGATTTTTTCTAAGGTGAGGGGTACATCCCTCGTCACAACCCCCCCCCCCAAACGGTCAAGTAGTCTTTAGTGCTTGTAACGATTAATAAAAGTATCATTTGGAAGTGTAATAAAATTCTACAATATGAAATTTCAAAATGAAGGCCGTTTAGATGAGCTTACAAGATCTGAGAAGTGTCATTTCCTGCAATCTGGGACCCAGTTTGGACGAAAATGTTCCTGGTACTCTACATGCCAGCTTATGGTGGCGCTCCGCTTGATAGTATCACAAAACTTTCCGGTGGCCACTAACCCCAAATTTTCATTTCTCCCCGCAATTCAAACTACCTTCCTATGCTTATGTTAATATACCAACAACGAAATGTTTGTTTGTTTGTTTTACTGATTCTCCCTTGCGAGAACTCGGCAACAATTGTTTGGAACAATTTAAGTGGAAAAAAAATTGTACTTCAATAGCTGACAAAACAATATCCCCAAGAAAAACACATTATTCAATAACTTTAGGACAAGTTTTTGCCCTAAAATAAAAAAATTACACAGCCAAAGTTGTTAAATTCATAATTATATGCATATTGCATGAAGAATTTAGACTTGATTTTAAGTGGAAAATGTTACATGCTCAATTTTAAAATAAAAATGCTCGATCAAAATGGAAATGTTACTTATTCAGTACGTAATTTTTTTTTTTTCGTGTTGCTCAAAATGTTGGTCGGTCAATCACTCAGTTAGTAGGGAAGAAGCTAACGATAATTAAGTGTTAGAAATCAACAAAAATAAACATTACTACGAAAGTAACATAAGAAAAATACAATACATAACGAACGCACTGCAGAGAAAAGGTTAAATGCCGAGTTCAAAACAGAGAATGGCCCAAGTTTTAGGCACCCGTTCAAAATCTAAAAGCTGGTGGTTTGGTAAAAAAAATGAAGTTCAGTTGTTTCTTCGTGTGCTGTGTACGTTAATTACACTAGTAGCAAGTTTGCCAACGTACTTTATAACCAATGCCTTAATGGACAGAATCAAATTCTCCACCCGTATAATTAGTTTGATAATATATAATTTGAGTTTCTTGTTGGAAGCGTCCCTTTTGGCAAAGAAATAGATTGCATTCTGTGACAAGCAAGCACACCTGAAAAATACCCCTTTGGTAAATCCATTGAAGGTTGCAGGTGGGTGTGCCAAGGTCCGATTAAATATAGAAAGGTTTCTGTTGACTTTATATGTCCAGCTGCCCGTGTACATTGTCCCTTTAAGGCTTTTACCTTTGAAAATCATAAGGTCTGGCTATGTTATCGACTATTAGGGGGCTACCATAGTGAATTTAACTGTGACATGAATTTTCGTTCACTAGTGAAGAAAGTTCCAGTCTCCTGCCGTTGCAACAGAATTTCGTTTCGATAACGAAAGCCTCGATTCTTCAGCTCGCTCAAATTTTGTAAAATAAGCTGTAAAATATCTTCTAGGGGGTGGGAGGATATATCCCCCCTCCACTTTTTGGATATGCTCCCATTGACTTTCACTTTTTCACACAGTAACTTTTGCCGCCATTTTTCCACGCAAATCTGCGCTACTGCTTGTATCAAGAGTGCAAGGTACTTATGTGACATTGATTTTTACTGTATGTGTCAAATAATTGATTCAAATACCCAGTAGTGTACACAGGATGCAACAGGGGTACCCTATTACCTAATACCGAGACCAACAATTTGGGAAAATGGAACTGATTCACCATTTGATATCTTAGCCAACGTTTTAAGATCCAAATGTCTCAAAAGCGACTGGTGCAACCCCTATCCCCCTGTTCCAAGGCTACCATTCAGTTGCACCCCATTGAGAAATCTTGGATTCGCCACTGTATCAGTTGGAGCAATGTAACGCCCAATCCAATGTCTTTAGCCAATTAGCATCGTCGTAACTGGGATTACTCTATAGAGGGGTGTCACCGACGTCACGCTATCTTCTCTTTCTCTCTCTTTCTATCTTCTCTTCTCTTTGGTTTTGAAGGGCACGCGTTCATTGTTTCACAGTAGTATCTATGGTTATGCCGTACGCGTGTACTCTAAATATGCTTACTGCGTGTGTATTTTGCCCTTCATTGCCTGGCAATCATACCGTCGCGTGACGTCACATGAAATCCCTCTTTAAGGACATAAGGTGACTAATGTGATTTATGTACTGTATCCCGTTATTTCACAGTACATGGTAATAACCTGTTGTATAGTTGTTACGACTGTGGAGAGATCCACCGTGTGATAAAATCATCAAAATCATTACATTTGTTTTCCAAAATCGACTCAACCATTACATCCTCAATAAGAAAATTGTTTAGCTTGTTGTGACACTCCTTTATATAATCAGTTGACGTAGTTTTTTTTTTCTACTGTATTTTAAAACCTGTCACAATGTAAACATTATAACATTGTACATTACAAATAATAGATAAATAATATTTCCAATGTGATAACGACAGAATTTCTTATAGGATTAAATGAAATAATTTTGAAATGTCTTCATTCTGTCAAGGAAATTCTTCTTTAAAATAGCAATTCAACATCCAAATTAAGTGAAATTTATAAGAAAAGGTAAATGCATTGGGGATTGTGTTATCAAATTTACAGGAGAAAATACAGTACTTAGCATAGAGAATGAGGAAATTAATAGGGTGATTAATATTGACAAAACGACCAAAGCAAATATCTGCTGCACAGAAATTGTAACCATTCCTGATGCAATCACTGGACACTTCTTCCCAAAATTTTGTAACATAATTACACTGGTAAAATAAATGTAAGCGGGTTTCCTCTTCAATGGAACAGAAAGAACACAAAAGGTCAGACAACTGCATTAAGTGAAACAAATGGTTAATCCCAAGAGTTTTGTGTAAAAATCGCACTTGCAAATAAATAACTTTCAACGGTCTTAAATGGTAAAGAAAAAATAGAATACCAATTGACATTACTTCAAAAATTACATTTTCTCCATTTGGCAATGGCTGTCGGATGAGTATAAATCTTTTCTACTAAAGTTCGATAAATAATAAATCGAGAAGTTTGGGGTTTAAAGAATAGCCTGTATAAACGTATTCTCACTTTGACAAACAGTAAATGGATCAGAACTCGTATAACGTGGCAACTCAAGTCAAGTTTCACTTCAGTTATACTGCAAAAGTTTTCAATTACCTGATTACAGTACTTCAAAATCCCATCCTAAAGTTTCTCGTCCCTTTCTCATTTTTTGTTTTGTTTTATTCTCTTGTTTTCGATCCATTCATGGGGGTTCTGACCCCCAACACCTGTGACTAAGCCTATGAGATCGAATAGCAAAGGAGGAAGAAACATGAAGGAGAAACTCTAACCTAAGATAATTGAATGGGTTCCCGGACACCCCCACCCCCGAAAATTTCCACCTGGACAATTCCAACCCCGAACAATTTTCTTCTAGAGGAGTCCATTTTTTCGTGGGGGGGGGGGAATTTGTCTGAGGGGTAGCTGTCTGGTCATGAAGTGTAAATGAGTTAACATCAGGGGTCCGGGAAATTAAGAAGAAAATCCTTCCGAGTGATTTTTTAATTTGGTCCCTAATATCATCGGGATATTTTATCAGCAATAAAAACGTGAAGGAAAATCTGCCAAAATGGGTTACTCGGGTCAGTTGATCCCACTCCTGAATCCCCAACCTGCACACCTCTCGCCATTGGGGAATTTACTATGAAATAAACTGCCTAGGGGAATAGTGGCGTCATTTATTGTCCAAAACGTTATGGTCAAAGTTGTTCAATGATTATTTTTGCATAAAAATGCTGCAATATTCGTGGTTTCATTTTTCCTGAAGCCCATCTTGTCCATCCCATTGCCCGCGCCTACCAGACATTTTGTAATTTCACGTGTGCCTTCTTAAATATGTCTGTTCATCGACTGTGTCCACTCGGGAAACAAGGCTCCGGCGAGTTAACCCAGATAAGCCACTGTTCTTGTAGTGACCCAAGTTTCAAGAAGTAGCAAAAGAGTGAAACTCCTCACCTGGTCTCAAAGAATAAAGTCACATTTAAGGCCAAACTGATTGCCATCAACATTTACTTTTTCGCACTTTTACCCTTTACTCATTGATATGATTGTACTATTTCGGGGAGGGGATAAATTAGGTTAGTTTGGTTACTCTATTTCGGGGATGATACGTTACTTTGGCGTATTCCTTCATATTTGCCATTTGCTATACACTTTCAACTAGCATTTATACAAAGGTTTACGCGGCTCAGTCCGAGACAACGCAACAAGCTTCTCGAACTTGTTTGCGGTTACGACATAAGCATCAACAGGACCTCAAAAGTGTGGGGGCATGACCTTGACCAAACTCTTTCAAGCGCGAATCGCAAAGCCCTAGAAGCGAGGGAATCTGGGTTCACTAAAGAGTAAGAACAGCTTTTGGGACCAAATGACCTGTTGTATAATCTGAGGCATTTCTTCGAGATTTTAATCCATTAAATGGCTGTTACCACCTATTTCGACTTTGATTTCATTAAATCAGCTACATATTACAAGCTATAAAATCAAACATGTGTCTAATTTTTTCGTTGGACTTCTGAAAAAAGTGGGGGATATTTCTCTCCACTTTCAAAGTGGGGGGACGTATCACCCCGCCCCTACCTGTTGATCCTCATTACGATCTCGAGGTTGGGAAACCATAATCTAGTCGAAGTACCGTAGTCCTACCCTTAAATCTGAAAGCCTGAATTTTACAAATCAATCACGGAATATTTTAAGACAAGAACTTAAGTCTCATCTATTCTCTTAAACGCTAACCTCTAACTTGAAGAAACATCTGAGATAAGTTAACACATGTCAAAACTTAAATTTGCTGTCATGTGATAGTGCTCTTTTATATTTTCGAGTATTATCACATCATTATTTTTGGCCAAAAAAGGGGATTGTGAAAAGGCTGTGGCTAGCAACCTGTCGGCTGGTGAAGAAGAAATAACTTCAAAGACGCCAATAATTTTTCTGAAAGTCAATGGTCTAAAACGTTACAAAAGATGGCGCAAATGTCCGAATAATTTCAGACAACTGTTCTAAAAAATAATTTGACTATTAAGATTAAGCCAGCATAAGTTTATCCCTAGAATACAAGAAATCGGCATTATTCCTTATCTGCTCTGATAGTATGATACCCTCGTACCCCCTTCACTGTAGCTGTCCCCATCGCGGTTCCTGAGTATGGGGAAACTTAATGACAAAAAAACGTAGGTCGACAGAAGATAAACACTTTAAATTAACAGGTCAGGCAACATTTTCCGTACTGTAAGTTTAAACATATGGTTAAATATTGAAAATTGTTGTAAATAAAACACGTCAAAACTTTACCTTTTATCTTTTCAGCAACTACAGAAGGTCCCATCCAACTTTCATGCTCGTGTCTTCTGTGATATGTGAATTACAATACAATGATGAATCAAAGTATATGCTTCCTTCCTGCCCTTTGTTCAAGCGGTTGCGTTAAATCTACCAATCCTTTGTGGTCACGCGAAGCGCATTATCTTCTCAACAGTACGCTAAGCGGTGTCACTTAAAATTAGGTTTGGATGTAAGAAGAAAGAAAGAGTAATCCCAGGATTTAAATGACAGACATTCGGCCAACGGATCGGCGTAATGCTCACATGAAGAGAAAATTGTGGTGTAGAAACTTCATTAAAGATTCACTAATGAGGTCCATACATCTCAGAGTAGGAGAGTGTCATCTTACGTCATGGCTCGAATGAAAGATACTGCACACATAAAAATCTCATCAGAAAATTTTAAATGAAATCTTGATTGCTATAAAGGGAATGATGTTTTCAAACATGTCATTGGTACACAAAGATGAGTAGATATATTTGCCCGACAATGACGTATACCTTTTCTACCTACTCTAAAACCTTTTTTCTAAGTCCTAGATTTGTCCCAATCCTAACCAGGGGCGTTTCCACTCAGCCAAACCAAAAGGTATAAATTGTTTGTCATCAAAGTTTTTATTTTGTTTGAAAAATGTTAAAAACAACTATATTTGTAAACATCAATCTCTGGCAAAGCAGTGACGAAGTAACCTGACGATTTTTTTTTTTGGGGGGGGGGGGGGAGATGCAACAAAACCATTGGTTTTTTGAGTGATGGTTTGGACAGAATATTAAAATTTCGTAATTTTAGAAAAATGGAAGGTTTGCAAACTTTCTCTCTGTAAACTTCTATACGTGGCCGGTGGGGCGAGTGGAGTGGAGTGATCTTATGCCCCCCCCCCCCCCCCCCGGAGTACCAACACCACTGTGCTCAAGACTTTGCCTATAAAGTATTTTTAACTAAACGGAAAGAGTAATCCTAAGATTTAAATGACAGACATTAGGTCAACGGATCGGAATCATTGCACATGAAGAGAAAATCGTGGTATAGCACCTTAATTAAAGATCCACTAATGAGATCCACGCATCTCTCAGAGTAGGTAGGAAGTTTGTCATCTTACGTCATGGCTCAGATGAAATATACTGCACACATAAAATCTCATCGGAAAATTTTAATGAAATCTTGATTGTTTTTTATGGGAGCCCTATAGAAGGGATGGAACAAAACTATGTGGTTCTGAGTGATGGTTTGGACGGAATATTAAAGTTGCGTAATGTCAGAAAAAATGGAAGGATTGTAAGCTTCTCTCTGTAAACTTCTATACGTGGCCAGCGGAGTGATGTTATGCCCCCTCCAGAATACCTACACCACTGTGATCGAGACTGACTATAAAGTATTTTTAACTGAACGCCACGGTCTTCACGACAAGCTGATAATTTTGTGTTTAATTAAAATGTATCCTTACAACTACATTTTTGTTAATGTCTCTAAAAATAATGTTGATTTCTTGGTAAAATGATGATTCATCATGATTTACATTGTACATAATGGTACAAAATGTTCGAAATGAGGGTGTTAATTTGTTTTGTTTTAAAACAGTTTCCTTTGCTTTTTAACGTCAAAGACTTTGCCATCTTAGGCGACCGCCTAGCTTGCCTATATGGCTGCCACAGCCCTGTTTCTAACTCCTACCCTGTTCTACCTCGAAGCCCTAACCCAGTGGTTCCCAACGGGGGCGTTTCGCAACTCATGGGGGCGATGAGCTAAGGGAGCGGCAGTGGGGCGTTTTGAGAAAATGAGATACTAAGTTTAAACCGGGCCTTACAAGATTCAAAAAGGTTTCCTTTAACTGAGCTCTCAAATTCGTTCCCTAAAAAAGGAGATAAATGACGTCAACAAGTCGAATAGGTCCAACATTCACTCCTCATGTGCACTAAAAATTTGGGAATTATTTTTATTCTAGATTTGACGAAATAGCATCTAACAGTGATTAATTTCAAAATTTGGTCGGCGAGGACCCTCATATTCCTATTTGTGGCATCCTGGTGAAAGCGGTGAGCAAAGGGCCATGGCTAAAAATTGTCACACCACTTTTACCTTGAATGTAGGTTTTCCGTGCTGTCCATCAACATGACATACTAACAGAAGTGAAAATTGCAGATAACTGTAACATAATAGATAACTTTTGCAATGTACTATGAAGTAAAAAACAAGTAAAACGTTAAAATGTTTTTAAAAATGTAATCTTACGGTTTGCCAATTTCGGCTTTCTCATTATTTTGTCCGTAGGACAGCCTGAGTGGCATAAGTCATTTAAAGTCCCATGCGACCCCTACCATCCTTCTGCCTGCTACCCACAGGAAAAGCTCCTTGCAGCATCAAAGGGAACCTTGTTTAGTAGCTAAATGGGTGATTTCTGTAATCTCTAGTGAACATTTAAGGTTATTAAATATTAGGTATCGTAATCGGAAAACAGTCAAAATTGACTTACAGTGCCTCATTCTTGTGTCTACAATTTCGATAATACCCCAGAGCTTCGCCCCCGGTCCTCCATTGAGACATTGCCCCTGAGCCCCATTATGAGCCATTGTGGGAACTGTCCACACTTCTGTGGGCCTTTGGCATCTGTAAAATTCACAAAAGTTTCTCGGTCCCTAACCCCTACTTTGTGATTCACCATTACAAAAGAGAGTCAGCTTTTTGAATCCCACGCTGTTGTTTTGCTTCCCTGTGTCGGACCCGTACGGTACGTAAAAACACGCTATGTGTATGCCTCCTTTGTTTCACCATGTTTTTTTATGATAATTGTCGTTTCATTCACGGCAACAGTATGCTATAGGTTGGGGGGGGGGCGTTTGCCCAACGCCATTCGGTGAAAGGGGGCGGTGAGCTGAAAAAGGTTGGAACCACTGCCCTAACCGACCTTGATGCTAAAATATACCCAAGTCCGATAAGATGTTTCATGTTTAAGGGCAATGAAAGATAACTTGATTGAAAATCTTTGCTCCATCCTGTTCCTCAGTCTAGCTGACCTTCCAGTACTGGGCCTTACGAAGTGCATGAAATAGACGAATGGATAATTCCCAAAAGATCACTTTGATCGGTTGAGAGTTCCGTGGCAAGGTTTCTTAAATTGACTGGGGCTGAACCATTTATTTTCGGAGTTTTGACTTTTTTTCTAATGTAATTTTGGGCCAATTGCAAGAAAAAAAGAAATCTTTAATATGAAACTTAATGGGGAGCTGCCCCTACCCGCCTCCAGGTTCGACGGCCCTGATCGATCATAGAAACAAAGGCTCACAAGTATTTTCAAGGAGCCATGTCGGTTGATTTGTAGACCGACTGTCACTGATGTAGCAACATTGGTTCAAAACTTGGAAGTGAGAGGGCGCGTTGTTTTCTATTTACAAAAGTGTCATTCCCTTTTGAAATGTAGAGAACTTAAGTTACAGAACATTGCAAGCGACTTTGAAGGAGCGAGAAGCGCCCTTACCCGAAGGCGCAGGGTCCAGGGGCCCATCTTAGGTCCTCTGATAGCATGCAGGGGTTGGCAACTGTGGCGAAGCTCAGTTGCATTACTTACAAAATTGTCAACATTGGAATGAAGCCTTTGGTTAACTGTATATGGAACTGAGAAAACAGATGACATTTTGTTTACGGTGGTTTTTTAACACGGCCTATTTTACACTGCACCAGCTCGACTGTGACATGACGCGCTCACTTTAGTCGGACAAATGGCTGCTGCAGTGCATGAGGAAATTCGTGTTTTATGTTTACTCGTCGGTGTTTACTGAATTTAGCTGGGTTTTGAGTTCTACGCTTTTCTTGTGCAGCTCTCTGGGAAAGAAAAAGCTTTTTAAACTTCCAGAGACTATGTACTAGTAGTTGCTGAAGAGCTACTCATCTCCTAGTACGTTTACCAAACAGAAGCTTTTCAAAGATTAACTAGGATGTCCAACTGTGATAAGCCGCTTAGGATGGTATAAGACAGGCATTAGGTTATCAAGGTAGTACCGATTATCATCAGAATAATGGACAATTTGTCGACGGAAGCGACGCGTTCGCGTGCCGTACGAAAATCCGGTAATTGAAAGAGACGTATTTAATCATCAAAAGAATTGTGTCAATTTCTTAACTGTAAACAAAGACAGGCTTCCTCATCTCCTCAGCTTCTAGAATCTTTTCTTCCCTTGTCAACTTGGCAAGGTGTTTTCACCTTTGGGAGCCGCTCTTTGTTGGAATCGCTCAAGACAGGTCTTGCAGTATCCGTCTGGGGCTTCTTGATAAGTCTCGTGTCCCTTCACTGTCCTCAGATCGTAACTCCCTTGGGGAGAAATTTCAGCTTTATCCGCCTGCGATGCTATAAAGCCCGAGGGACTTCTCCAAGGGGGGTTGTAGGCAGTGGCGTAGCTAGACATTGTTCGTGGGGGGGGCGGAAGCAAAAGAATTCCGACAGGTTATCTTGATAGTTGTACGATTCAAAATTCTGAGGACCTTTTTTTTTGGCTTTCCGGCAATTTTGAGACCGACTCTTGGCTTCCACGTTGACATATCGATGTGTAATTCTGCTTAAAAACATATGAAGTGTTGTGGGTGTTTCAAATGAATTGTTTTCATTTATTTCCGACAGAGGCCTTCGGGGCTTTGTGGGGGGACGACCGCCCCTCCTGCCCCCCTCTAGCTACGCCACTGGTTGTAGGACAGGCGCGTAATAAGTCAGGATATTTTCAAGGGATCGACCTCGGGTTGAAATGACAAAATGGCGCCGAAGGCGCTGTAGGAGGGCGAGGAGCTCCCCAACGGTGAGGGGTGCAGAGGCCAGCTTTAGGGTCCCTGGTGGAGACCAGGAACAACGCCTCGGTGCATGGCCGGGTCCATGGGGCGAAGCCTCGGAATCTCTGGCGTATTTACAATATTGTGGGAATGTGAAGCATTTTAATCCTCTTCAAATGACATTGGACTTCACATGCTACAAAAGTCACAACAGACACTTTGTGAATTATACCCTTACACTTTTCATCAGTGGCGCCGGCACGGGGGGGGCATGGGGGCGCGTGCCCCCCCCCCCAATCGATTTCAGAAATTTTTTTGAAAATTTCAAAATGATCCCAAAAGGCGTTTAAGCTATAGATTTCTGTATGGGGTAGGGTAGGGTGTGTTTTAAACCAAGTGATAGATCTATTGTAACCATTTTCCATCACAAATGGTTCTCAAACTATCAGAATTATCGCAAATCTTTTCGCAACCTTTCAAAATTTTCGCGCGCTCCGCGCGCTTCACACCTTACCTCAATATTTTTCTAATTATCAACAATTTCCGGAAGTAACTCCCACAGAAGCACAGCAACAGAAGCTGAAAGCTGTTTACGAATTCTCAGGTAAACTTGGACTAGCTTTGTGACTGGCAAATAGGTTTGTTGGGGAATTGAAAGTGTCTCGATGCAGAGCATGAATGTAGGTTTTGTCATGGTTATCATATTTAATAAAAAATTTCGGCGCGCTTCACGCGCAGTCATCACTGTTTTCACTCCAAATCATGACCATTATTAAGGTTATAACACATGCAACTGTTCTGATCACAACACTTTTCCGGAAAACAGAATTCATCCCCAACATCTGTAGGGGCCTATGGGATCTTTCAGTCTAATTTGTAGCATGATGTGGAAGGTTGAAAGTGCGTATTTGCCGTTATACATTTTTCAATATACATATAATTTTATATAATTAATCCAGAGCTTCCAGGAGGCACTATACAGGTGTCTGTCAGTATTAGATACCATTTTATAATGCACATGAATGAGACAAAGGAAAATTTTCGTAATAGTCCAAGAATGTTTCTGTGGACTCCACCCACGTATTTTGTCGTAAAAAAACTTTACCCGAGTAGAAGGCATTAAAGCCTTGCCAAAAGGGGGGCTTGGCGAGGTTTGTTGACAACATACCTCCTCTAAGACAACACACTCTCCTTTTTCACCTAACCAAAAATTAGAATTCACAAATAATGGATATTTTCCAGCCATGCAAAAATATCCTAAAGATAGCACCATTTTGCATCTAAGCAACTTTAAATTACCAAAATTTCCCAAAGGGGGACACTCCCTCCCCTTAGACCCCTCCCCCAGGACGGTACCTTTATGTAGTGACAAAAAGGATTCCACACTGCTGTGTACCATCGCAGGGACGCACACTCTCTTCTCTCTCCTAACCAAAAATTAGAATTCACTAAATAAGGATATTTCCCAATCTTATAAGATCACTTCAAAAAATACTCCAAAGATAGCACCATTTTGCATCTAAGCAACCTTAAATTAACAAAAATTTCTCGAAGGGGAGGGGGACCCCCCCTAAGACCCCTCCCCCAGGACGGCACCTATATGTAGTGCCAAAAAGGACTCCACATTGCTGTGTACATTCTCAGGGACACACAAAATGGTACAATTTATGCAGACTTGGGGGAAAACCGAGGTGGCATTAGGACATCATCTGTTATGCCCCCCCCCCCCCCAATCACCAAACCCTGGCGGCGCCACTGCTTTTCATACCCTTTCGCTTTTTATTAGTATACCCTTAAGGTGCGTTCACACCAAAACCGAAATCTGCTGCGATTTGCGGGCGGGACGCGGAAATGTTTTTCCTAGGACAAATAGGGACAATTTTATTTCAACGAAACCTTAGAAAATCGCCCCATTTGTTCTGAGATAAAAAATTTCCTGTCTCGCCCGCAAAACGCAGCAGATTTCGGTTTTGGTGTGAACGCACCTTTACTCCGGCTGAATGCCGGCTGGGATTGATGATGCCGAGGGCTTGGCAGTGTAGAGGAGGTCAGGTGATGGTGAGGGTTTCCCGGGGCTTTGGAACAATAATTTCTCCCAAGCTGTCCTTCACGATGCAATAATGGAAAGACTTATATTTAGCATGGGGATATTTAGAAAAATCGCATTTATCAGACATTTTTGTAATGCTTCGCCTCATTTTACATACAAAAGTTGTCCATGCACAAAAATACCTTTATAAGTAAAAAGAAAAACTAAACAAAATTTGCTCAAGGGGCGGTCTTCTCCTTCACCCCCCCCCCCCCCCTACTCGCAACGCACCTAGTTGTAAACAACGTAAGAAGTAGGCCATAACGAAGATGGAGAAGGGCAGGTCGTCATTATTTTGATATGGCGGACTTGAAGGCAGTACTGTATCTGACAGGGCTGCTGACCTCGAGACAAGTTCGATTCCAATAGCCACCATTCCGGGCTACTTCCGAGTTCGAGACCATCCGATTCCAAGCCATTTCCGATGCCAGTTCTCTTAATTCCAGGCCAATTCTGAGTCCGGCAATGGACAAACTACCATATCATACAAATGCTTCTATACTTTTTTTGAGAAAAGTTTTCTTTTAAAAAAGGTCATTTTTAGAGTCAGTTTAATAGACTGGACCACCCTATAGGCCTAATTTAGTGACTTTTCATGAACATTCATGTGTTAAACTGTGCACCAATCGCATTGTAGCCTTAACATTTATGTACCTTTCATTTTGTGGACTCGGCTGGAATCAGCTCCGAGTCCAACGTCAGCCTATTCCAATTCTGATTCCAGGACCTCCCATTCCGGGCCAATTTAGGGTCCAGAAAGAAAGGACTCTTGCCTGGAAAGAATTGAGTCCGAGTCTGGACTCGGGCGTTAAGGCCCTTGTATCTGAGGTTACGTGACATTGGAGCCAAGCAGGTCTGTATCTTCAAAGACAGCTCTAATTCTTTTTTTTGGGGGGGGGGGGAGGGCTCAAAATCAGGTCCGTATTCAGGAAAGTTCGGACGACCCCTGGCAATACCACCTTTAAACATATTGTTGTTTCTTTCATTGTGTGGCAATACGTTTCACCTTCACCAATCAGCCATAAAAATGTTGGTTTCCTGGATTGTTTTCTTAAAATAACGAAAATTTTGAACATAAAGACACTTGAAAAATGAAAACTATAAAATAGCATCATTTTGGATCTCAGCACCTCCCGATACACTTCTTTCAAGAACGGCAATTCATCACTTATACAAAAAGCAGGGCTGCAACGCCCGAGTCTGGACTCGGACCCAGTTCCGGACTCGAGTCTATTTACACTGGACTCGGAATTGACCCGGAGTGGAGGTGCTGAAATCGGAATTGGTCCAGAATGGGCTGCCGCGTGACTCGGACTTGGAGCCGAGTCGATGAAAAGATTCCACATAAATGAAAGTTACAACGTTATTTTTATGCTACATTTTACTGGTGCAAAGTCAACCAAATTGCAGGATAGGCTATGAAATATAATTGACTCAAATGACCTTTCCAATAAACGTTAATTGGCACTACCTTTTTAACAATCATTTATATGCTATACTATACATTGTCAAATGGCCGGACTCGGAGTTGGCCCAGAATCGGGGACACTGGAATTGGCCCGGAAGCGCAATTTTTTTCCCACGAGGTTATGGGCAAATCATGCCAATGGACCAATCAGCTTCTTGGAAATAGGCCACACCCCTAATCCCAAAATGACAGCTTTTGAACCATTTTTTTTTTGGTAATTCTGACGCCGGATTATGAAAGAACAGGCCAAATAACCCCAGTCCAGGTAACCCGAAATAACCCCAACCATGATTTAGAAACAAATTTGAAAAGTTTTGAAAATCAGATTTGCCCATAACCTCGTGGGAAAAAAATGAGGCGGCCAGCGCAACGGCCCGGAATGGTGACCACTGGGATGAAACTTGGCTAGTAATTGGGTTAGGTGAACTCCGTTACAGCCCTGACAAATAGGTCAGTCAGAAGTCTCACTATGGCTTATTTGATCAACTATTTGATGTTCATTTAAAACAACTCAGTTTAAAACATTCTCGCAAATCCGGGTCCAAAATTTGGGCAAAACATGACTTTCGCCCCTCTGCGTTCTCCTATGCACTGTTTCTACTGGATTAAGTTGAACAGTGATTGGGGATGCCTTCAGAACTTTGACTTTCAGCCAATTCGAGTTCGATCAGACACCGATGCAGCTCCGAATTAAAAAATATCGCACTTTATATTAATCCTCACACGTACTGCTTTAGAAAACTAAGCACGCATGCAGTTAGCGATTTTTTACGATCACTGGTGGTTATGGCTTTTACCAAATAAACGTTTTCCTATTTACTCATTTTGGCAAGTTCAAATTTTTGACACGTTAAAACACAAAATAAAACAAATGTCATGTAACAACTTACAACTTATGTTTCCGGTCATGTACTTAAGAGACATTTTTATCAAAAGAAATTTCTTATCAGCTCTACGCGCCAACTGATGATGGCTCCCCTATTAGACAGTGTGACATTTTATCCTTTTTCTTTATCATAAACTAGACCCCCCCCCCCCACCTTCCATTGAAGAAGCTGCATACGAGCCTGAAAATGAATTGAAACCACGACGTCTGGAATAATTATGTTGCATGACCGGTGGTCGAATGACCCAGTAAATATAGGGGGAATGTCGAAGGGAGCATGAGGGTGGGGCCGGGTGCTGGTAGGGTTTGCATTGAACTGAGAACAATAATGCCATAATACTGACGTAACGATCTGTGATGGATATTGATTTTACAGGCAGTTTAAAGAGGTATTTGCATCACCCCAAGTATGACTTTTACTTGGTGGTAAGCCCCGCCCATAATTGTCTTTACTGCTTCTCCTTGTGCAGACACAAACATAATTCACTGCTCAAGGCCACATCCTGATGAGCATAAAAGATCCCATGTGTAATCAAAACATTCTCTGTGCGTGCTGTGTAATATGACCTGCTCTGCATCTTTTGAATTTTGTAACTCTGATGTCAATCAAAGAGTAGTCACCAATTGAGACTTTTGCTTACCCCTATGTAAAAGTCTTGGGGTGATGCAAATCTGTCTTTAAATATTTAAAAATTCATTTTGTACTATAAATCATAAACCCCCCAGTAGTGGCACCAGGATTTGTCCGAAGCAGGGGATGGGAGATAGCAAACGGCGCCCAGACAACGGTGACGGGTTGTCGACAGAATGACGGTGTAACATTTTCGGCGGGAGTGAGATTGAAATTTTGGATTTTAACTAAAAAAATCGAAAATTTTGAAGAAATATGGGTACTTTCCGCTTTTATTGAAACCATGGGCGTCCGCAGAAAAAAATTCAAGGGGAGGCAAAATTTTTTAGGGGCCCAACCATTTTACTCCCAGGAAAGAGTTTAGATGCTACTTTTTATCACAGTGTTGACAAAGGCATAGCCAGGAATTTGTCAAGGCGGGGCGAGGGGGGGGGGGGCGAAGCGCATAGACAGACTCTCAGCGCTCCGCGCCACCATGGGTTGGCGCGGAGCGCAAGAAAATTTTGGTCCAAAATGCTTCCCAGATCGCTGGAAATGGCACTTCCAGGGCCTATTTACCGCATATAAAAAGGGGAAACATTAGCAATATCATAAATATAAACTTTACAAAATAACAAAAATATGCTCGGGGGCTGCTGGGGCCTGAGTGTTGATATTTTTATTCAATTCCTGTTTTGAGAGTAGAAATTCACACTGATTGAACTGTTAAAAATGTTGATGTTATATTTTCTTCGTTTTTTTCTTTATTTTTTCTTCGTTTTTTCAAGTTTTTGATTTTCCAGGGGGGCAAGTGCCCCCCTTGCCCCCCCCCCCTCCGGACGCCCATGATTGAAACTGAAAATTGGGATTTTTATTGAACCAAATTTGACAATTTGGGGTTTCATTGAAGAATATGTCCTTGAGAGCAGAAACAAGCTGTTGGGAATACCAGTACTATGGGTGCTCGAGAGGCCCGACGAAAAATAACATTTCCCACCTTTCAGGTAATGATTTGCTTCATTTTATACCATTAAATAACCAAAATAAAAACACAAACCATGCTTTTGTCAAACTTCTAAAAATCTGAGAAGTTATTTTCGTAGGACACCCTCTTTCTTGTAAAATACTGTGATAGTCTCTCTCTCTCCTGGATATCTACCTATGGGACGAGGGGTGCATGCCAAGCTACATATTTTCAACAACGTGCTGAGATGAACAACCACATACCAAATTTTAATTCATCGATTTCAGCCCCCTCAGCATCACTGCGAACAGCTAGCATATGCTGAACAAGTAAATGATTCCACCGGTATTTGATAAGAGGACCTCTAGTATGTGAGACAGTACACTCAAACCACCACGTCACCTGGCATCCGCTACGTCATGTATGGTTGTTTTTAATCATAGGACAATATGTCACTGTCATTGAATTCACGGGGAATACTTTCATGGTTTTCCTTTTACATGCAATAAATGTTCTAAAATATCATGACAGATAGGAAACAAGAAGATATTTCTTAATTTAATTTAGCTGATGTTTCAAAAAAAGTTTGATGCAAAATGTCAATTCTCTTTAACCACTTGTAAATTAAAGGAACGCCGTTCCTTCCGCCATAACCCTTCAATGGCAGCATTACACTGTGCTCAGTTGATCTGTGTAGTGACTGAGTAGCAGGACTTAATATTTGAGAAGTTCAGTTTTACAGATCCCACAACGCAGGGGTCAATCCTGCCCTGCACTCAAAGAAACAAGTTGCTATCACCAAGTAGAAAACATGGTGAAATTTGAAAGCAGTGTAACTGAGTGAACGAGAAGTTGTCGATTTCAATCCTGACTGCGTCTCATTGAAATTGGTTTTTCATCCAAGAGCAGTCTCAAACTAAAAGCCACCAAGTGGATTGCTAGCTTTTTTTTTTGACCGTTTGACTTCTTTCATGTAGGATCGACGCCAGGTGGGAGGCAAGGCCATGACCTCCCGTCGAGGAAGGATACCCCCCAGGCGCGGATCCAGGGGGGCCTGGGGGCCCGCCCCCCCCCCCCTCGCCACGAAAAAAAAACGAAAGGAGAAAAAAAGAAGAAAAAGAAAAAAAAAAGAAAAGGAGAAAGAAAAATTAAGAGCAAAAAAATGAATAAAAGTGTCTAAGAACGTATTCAAAGTATATATTTCGGTAGGAGTTGGGTGGAGTTATCGCTGGATTATCTCTTTATATATCTTTCAAAGTGGTTGGCGACGAAAGGAGCGCTACAATGTTCGAAAACAGGTGAATAGCTGAGTAATGATCCTTGACTTAAGATCTAAATAAGTAAACATCGTGACATATGTAGTATGGACTCGGCTAGCTGCACTGAATTTTAGCAACAATTTTGTGTCAAAGAGTGAAATTTTTTGTAATCTAGAGGGATTGAGAGGCAAAGTTTTCGCCATACAGATCTTGCAGAATGAATACAGAAGACAAGCTGTCAGGTGACGTGCTATTGTGCACAGTGGCACCAGCTGTTGCAGGCAAAATAGCGGCGTGCATACCCTATTCGATTTCAAAACTGTCTGAAAAGTTTTAAAATGAACTCAAAAGGCTTTTAAGCTACAGACAGTGGCGTCGGCACAGTGGGCAATGGGTGACGTGTGTCCCCCTCCCCCATCGATTCTTGAAAATTTTTAAAATGGTCCCAAAAGTCGTTTAAGCTACAGCTTTCTGTGGAGGGTGTAGGGTGAGATGTATTTTTGATGACTGGTTTATTTGTTCTAACCATTTTCTTTCACAAACTGTTCTCAAACTATCATAAGTCTTGGAAATTCTTGACAAATTCCAAATTTTCGCACGCTCCGCTAGCGTCAAGCCTTGTGTCAGAGTTGTCTTTATTATCAATAGCTTTCGGTAACTACTCACTGTGGAACAAAGGAGCAAAAGTGCTTTTTAAGAATTCTCAGTCAGAAGATTCGTTTCTGAATAGCATAGGTTGGTGGGAGAGTGACAGTGTCCGATGCAGGTTCTGAAATGCAGGTTTTGTCATGGACTAATATTTTATTCAAAATTTCGACGCGCTTCGCGCGCATACTACAGGGTTTACACCCGATTTTATATACCATTGACAAGGCTATGACGCAAGAAATTATTCAAATGCAACATTTTTGTAAAAAGTACATCTCCTTCTCTGTAGGGCTCTCATCATTATGGGATCTTTGACTAATCTAGTCTAGCACATGATTTGAAAGATTGAAAGTACGTAATTGCCGTTGCTTATTTTCCAAACATCTTACCGCGACGTTCAATAATGACGAAAATCTTTTCTGAAACGAATTTTGCCTGTCCACCATCCCTCTTGCTATACCTAAAAAGAAGGTGATATATCATATCTCCTCCCATATGGATGTCGGGTAGTGAGAATCCCGTTGCTCCCTCTTTTGTATACTGTAACTAATTTAGAGCTCCCGGGAGGCTCTATACTGTTATCTGTCAACCTTGGATATCCTTTTAAAATGTAAAGGAAAAATTTTATTATAGTCCAAGAATGTTTCTGTGGACTCCACGCACGTATAATTGCGTGTACAATTTTCCCATGGGCGTGGATCATGGAGGACGGGGGGACCCGTCCCCCTCACTTTTTTGGAAGGGGGAACATCGTCAAAAAGTCCCCCTCACTTTTTCAAAAATGATGGAACAGACTGCAATTATGCCTAGGAAAACGAAATTTTTAGAAGAAAAATAACCTAAAAATCGTACACTTTTGTTGCACCAAATCGCATCTGAGGGCATTCAGTTCTAGAAAAATTTCCCTTAGACCCCTCCCCCATGCCGAAGATCACAAAACTTATTGCCTTCCCGTGACACAAATTCTGGCTACCTCCAACTGCTTCTTCCACGCCACCAGGACGGCTATTCACAAATGTGAAAAAGTCCCCCCCCCCACACACACACACACACTTTTGGAGATGGATCCACGCCCATGATTTTTCCTGGGACTTAAGGAGGTTTGAAGACAATATGTTAACCGTCTCTTACTCCCCTTTTTCACCCGAACAAAAGTTAGAATTCACTAAATTGTGGACATTTTCTAAACATACAATCACTTTAGAATGACCCAAAGATACCACCATTTTGCATATAGGCCCCCTAAAATTAACAAAAATTTCTCAAAGGGGAGGGTAAACTCCTTCCTGGAATTGCACTCTCATGTACTAATAAGAAAAGGCTCTCCCACTCTTGTATATAGCGTATACAAAATCCCACTGCCTAAAAAGGCACGGTTTAGCAGTTATCTGCGGTTCCCCCAATCACCAACTCCCGCCGGCACCATCGCTCATAGATTTCTGAAGGGTATAACCTTCAGAAGTCCATAAAGAAGGTGATATATCATCTTTCCTCCCATATGGATGTAAGGTTGTGAGAGTCCTGTTGGTCCCCCTTTTCAGTGTAGGCCTACAATTAATGCAGAGCTCCTGGGAGGCTCTATACCGAAAATTTTCGGCGCGCTTCGCGCGCAATTGTTTACGCTCACGGAGAGAGAGATACGTTTTTATTGAGTGATGGATTTATTTTTATCACTTTTTACCAAAAATCATTTGAAATCTTTCACGATTTTTGCAGTCTTCTCAATATTTCTTGATTTTTTGCTTGATCTGCCCATTGTTAGCCTTGAATTACTCCTTTTACTATCAATAAGGTCCCAAACGTATTCGCATTACTCGTCGGTGGGGTTCTACCATAAGCCAAATATTCGTGTGCATAAACGTGATTTCAGAGTCAGCATTGTAAGGATGTAAAACAACTGATATTCATTTTTTCACCCTCCTCTTCTTATGAAAACTGAAAACTTAGTATCGAACCCACCTTCTAATTGATAGACACACATAAAGGGAATTGACACCGTTAGTCATAGCAATGGTTTTAAATTCAAATTTTCGGCGCGCTTCGCGCGCATTTGTTTCATCTGACGTCCTATACCCGAATACCGTATAACGAAAATAAAACACTCATTATGGCAAAAATCATTTCAAGATACCTACACGGGCTCATAATGTTGGCGTGTAGGTTTTAAGATAACTTAGATTCTCCGTAACTTCTGCAGGTACATATAGTAACTTATACTGAGCCATACACATCAAATTCCATGCAACATGAAAAGGTATAAAATCTCACTGACATAAGAACTGGAGCCGATTTCTGTGCTCTTAAAATGCAATATTGCGAGAGCTTCCGGGGGCTTCGCCCCCTGTACCCCCACCGGGGCTCCGCCCCTGGACCCCGCCAGCGGCCCTAACGCGGGCCCCTGGACCCCACGCGTAGGGACTCGCGCTTCGCGCTCGTGGTGCACCTTCGGTGCACATGAGGTTTTCCATCTTGGGCCCCCCCCCTCAAAATTTCTGGATCCGCGCCTGATACCCCCCCCCCCCAAGTCAGGGAAATTGTCCAATTATGGGAGCCTTAATGGGTACGATATAAAGCATGTTATCCCCATCGGCGACCAGTCGCCCCGACGGTTAACATGATTCTGCCCTCAAAGATTCTTCATGAAATACCCCAATTTTTTACAATAAAAACAAACATTTCATTTTTCAAATTTTCCTCAACAAAACCCCGAATTTTTCACTTCTTTTTAAATGAAGCCCAGAAATTTTCGGCGCGCTCTGAAAAACACTTGTCATCATCATTCATACTGCAACCGGTCGTCTTCATCGAGGCTCTGGGTTGCTACCCCCCATCCTCCGTCGGGCAATCCTGGCGCCACTCCCTACTTATAGGGCGGATTATTAAAGTAAGCACTACTCCATTAAATTTCAAAATGTTATGCTCGATTCTTTATTAAATACATTCCGCTAGATTGGAAACATAACACATACGAGGAAATTAAGATGAGGCTTTCACAACGGGCATTCATAACAACTTAAGAGAATACCCATCGAATGACTTGAAAGAAGGCAAGCTTTTGTCCAAAGTGCCTCAGCCTTCTTCAAGGCTGGAGAAAGAAACCGTACAGCAGTTAAGAATCCAGTGGAACGGGGGGGGGGGGGTGGACTATCCCTCAAACCTTTCACCAAACCTTGGCTGACTTTGTTACTTGAATGTTGTTTAGTGATTATGGCAACGATTTTGTGCAGATAGCACAATTACATTTTCAAACAAACTAGTACTGGTATGCATGACTGTACACAGGATTTTTTCAGTGGTGGGTGGGAGGAGAAATCAGGCGAATTCAGATTGAAATACTGAAACTGCGGGCAGCGCCGTGGAAGCGCTCCCCCTTATGGTGTGGGTCCAGGGGACTGCCTTATGCCCCCTGATGGGTTATGTTAGGTTAGATGAGGTTTAACGTCCCAGTTTACAACCAATTGGTTCAAGTCGAGACGACCACGGCCTTTTTTCCAGTTGTGGCTCACTGGCTTGTTTTCCCTACTCCATTGTTTATGCTGAGCACCAAGCACAGATCCAGGGCAATGCCCCAGGTGGCCTCAGGAAGCTCTGGGGTATTTATGAAATCAAGAGTACTAGAAAGATGCATTTTAACTTCATCAAATGACATTGGATGGACACTCTTTGGTTCCTAAGGTTATGTCATAGAAAAAGATGCTTCACCTCAATTCCCTCTCTCCAGCCAGAGATCATATGGAACGCTGTGGGGTAACTTATCCTTGGAAATGGTGCATAAGTGCAGGTGGGATTTCCTCTAGGACAGAGATAATATCACATCTGCCTATCCCCACCCAGGGGTTAATCTGTAATGCAACTTGTCACTGGCCCATGGGAATTGCAGCCTGGTGGGATTAACTATGGAATCACTGATAGGAGTGATATCTAAGCCTTAGATATCACTAGAGACATATCACTGATGATATTACCTTAGGATACCTTAGGAACCTCAGTGGACGCAGGTCTAATGACCTCTATGTCCGCATCTTCTTAATCTTCATGATCTGGAACTGTAGTAACGATCAAAGAGCTGTGGGTGACTGCCATACTAAACTTACAAAAAGTCTGCCTTGTAGTTATATAACATCTCATGGCCAGCCCAAAACCTATCCAAAGCCTTCTCAAACTGCAAAACAGTAGTTGCAGAAACTACACTCTCAGGAAGGCTATTCCAAATATCGACAACTCTACAGACAAAACTAAACTTTCTAATGTTGAGCCTACAAAACTCTTTGAGTAACTTCCGACTATGACCACGGGTATGAGTAATTGAACTAAACTTGAGAAAACCTTCAGTAACACCTCTGTCATACACACCTGAAACAATTTTAAAAACCTCAATCATATCTCCTCTTAATCTACGGTACTTGAGAGTTGGCAGCTTAAGTTTCTTTAACCTTTCTGTATAAGTTAAACCCTTCAAGGATGGAATCAACTTAGTTGCCCTCCTCTGAACATTTTCAATAGCATCAATATCACGTTGATAATGAGGCGACCAAACAGCAGCAGCATATTCCAAATGTGGCCTAACAAGGGCCTGAAATAAAAGCTTGAAGCATTGCTCATCCAAAAATGTATAAGTACGTCTGATAAGGCCCATAATACTATTAGCCTTGTTTACTTGGTGCTGAATGTGCTCTGAAAAACCAAGACCACTGTCCACAAGAACACCTATATCCTTCTCACAATCCGACTTTTCCAGGAACACTTCATCCCCACTATCACCATATAAGTGGTAACTCCGAGGAAGACAATCATGGTACCTATTTAGAGAGACAGTTAAAACTTTGCACTTATCAGGATGAAACTTCAAGATATTGCCCAAGATAAGAACCAATCTTTTTATAAATACTGTACCATATTACATCACAGGGCTTTATATATCCAAAACATTCTCACTTTAGACCCTCCCTCTTTTCCTGCACTGTCAGACATAAATTTCCCCAGGGAATTGGTTTGGTGTATTCTCTCTCTCCATACCTTCAAGAATCTCTACAACGTGTTCATAAGCAAACTTTTCCTGCTACATGAAAATGTCACTTCATGGACCTGACAGATGGCCTCCTGACCTGAAATTTTACTCAACATCAAAAGTACGCAAATGAAGTATATTATGGAGATCCTTCTGGCGCCCTCTTGAATTTTTCCAGCATGTAATGCTAAAAATGTAGGTCATTTTTTATGAATCCGTATAATGTCTGCAGAATAAAAGTTTGAATGGCATGATGCACAAGTATAATGATCCCCTCTGCTGGAACCACTAGACAAACCGTTGTGTGACACCAACTTCAGCAAACAGGGTTTGCAGTAGACATGCTTGCATGGGAACTGGTACAGATGCTCTTGTGAGCCATCATCAACTTCATGATGGTTTTGGTGGCAACAAGCTACAAAAAGAAAAGAAAAAAAGGGCATTCACTAAGACTTGTAGCCAGAAAGCAAAGAAGTGTACTACATACTTATATTTCCATAACTAAAACCTTAAACCTCAGTGTTTGTGCTAGTATTCAACAAAATTAAATTTACAAGACAAGAGTTTTATCAAAAGCTATGGATTAAAAAATTTAATTCTTAATCATCTCACCTTATGCTGGTTCTGCCTGGTTAATCTAGATATTAAGGGTTTCTCTATATGTGAGAAGGTACAATAACCAGATTGCAATATGACCACATCCCTTCACCTGCACATGGCTGATTTTAAGACAAGATGAATTGATAAACTGGTCTTTAATTTCAATCCACATCCTGTCCCCAATAGTTGTTATTTTTCTTAAAATTAAGGCTTTTTAAAACTGTTAACATCCAGACTACAGGGTTTAAAGCACACAAGACATTTTTTTCTTGGAATTTCAAAATTAAAAACCTTAGTAGTCTGAGGATTTTACAAAGACATGGGTTTTCTCACTTTCACTGAACATCTTGAAAAAAAATAGATAATGCTGACATAGCTCACATACTTTGCAAGCTTCTCATATTTTTTCATTATAAAAACAGAATATATTATACAGATTGCACAAACATCAGGATATATATGTACAAGTAACACTGAAGTATGAAAGCTACGAAATTACTCTATTGTACATATGTAAAAATAACATACTCCAATTGAAGATTTGTTAGCAATATTTTTTTTTGTTTTTTTTTTTGCTTGTCCAAATATAATGTTGTCAAATTGCTGTTCTCAGTGGTGTCTTTTGCACTGTAAAATCTGGCAAGGATCATACCTTAGTCCTGCCATTCCACAGGGGATGACTTCCTGTGAGAAATGTCTAAGAAGATGTAGTGTCACCCATACCTGTCTCTGAGTAATATTTGCTTACGTAAATTGGCCTACATTATGCAAAGCTTTGAACAGATTCAGTGTTGAGACTTTCCTTACATAGAGAATGGTTCCGTTTGCTTTGATTTTTCTTGTAGCACAGCACCCCTTCCTGGCTGGTATCCAGAGCAGACCACAATGCCCCCACCAAGCAGACCACAATCCCCCAAGTGATTGATACCTTTGAAATTCACTATTTTTAAATTTGTAATTTTTCTCTCCCTTCAGTTTTGATGTATGTAATGAGCATATCATTCTAACTGTCTCTTACATTCCATTCAGGAAAGTTCTGCCAGTTTCTCTTGCCTTCAAATGCCTGAAACTACTACCCAAAGGAGTAACAATCCCACAGGGGCACAGGACTAAATGAGAAGCCCTCACACAGCCCTGTAGTACTGTACAGTAGTGCAAACTAGAACTGTCTGGAAAAGCTTCAACAAAGATGAATCTGAATTGTCCCTGCTTCAGTGTAAGAAGTGTGCCATAGAAAGTGACAGTCATCATCAGACATATATCAAAACAGCATATATATGTACCAGGCCTACTGTAAGGCATGGAAGATTTATGAGAAACCTCTAAAGACAATCTGGAAGAAGGAGTAGCTTCTACAAGACTCAGAATGATGAATGAATCCAAAAAATGTCCACATTCAAACTAAACATAAATAGTCATAAAAACTTCTCCTTCAACAAAAAAAAATTAAAAGTAAAATTTTTGATTACATAAAGCTGAAAGATTGACATCCGTTGTCTTTCTGTCCGAAATGAATCATTGTTCTACACTGTTTCATAATTACCTCTAAACTACTGAAGGTTACCTTTCAAGTTTCATCCATCAATTAGTTTGTATTCAGTTAGAATTACATAAGATGGCTTGATAAGTACAACAGCAGCTCAAAAATGTCAATCACTAAATACAAAGATAAGCAAACCTCAAAGTTTTTTAAGCTTAGTCCAATTACACAACCAAGACTTACCACTGTTTTGACCTATTAATTACACTAAGTTGAACAATGCATGTTGTGCGTGCATCCCCTGATTAGACAAAGACGGGCACAGCAACCAAATGGCTAACAAACACATTGTAAAACCTTTTGCTAATCAGACTTCAATCTAAAGCTGTAGATTAATATTTCTATCATTTGACCATCAAGTACCTTAATTGTAGCGCTGAGCTCTGACTATGGTGCTTTAATCAAGTCTCAGCAATCAATATAATTTACATAATGACTGGTTACAGTTCCTCAATTTCAAGAATATGCATAATTCCTGACTAAACATAACACATACCTTTTCACAGCTGTACATTACACTGGGGGGGGGGGTGGCAGTGTACAACAGAAGCAGCCCCCCCCCCAACTAACCAGAATTTTTGAAGTCAACTTTTATCATATCAACCTTTGATATTTTTGTTTGGTTCTCAAAAATGCTGAAAGATTTTAGCTGTGACTAAAAAGTGCCATTTCTGGCAATATGGAAAGTAGTTTTGGCAATTTTTTATTGGTACAAAGAGCCAAGTGATTGGGGCACTCTGCATACTGTCATGCATACTTTTCTGTTCTCCTCTTATTAAAACAATGCACACTAGTACCTATCACTTGCAAATATTGTTAAGATTCTTATGTAATGCATGCCCTTGAAAAATGAATATTTATAAGCTCTAAGGGACAGTTACCCAGCAATCTTTGGCTGTTATTTTCTGCACACAAAATCCACCATTTTTGTCAAATATTCTGCTCACTGTTTCAGACTTTCAACACTTTTGATATGACAGCAGTCCTATCTGATTAAAATAACAAGTTTGCAGGGTTTTAAATACTGAAAAGCAATTTAACAAACAATAGATTCATCATGGACAGTAATTTTTCAAGTCAAGGAAACATAGGGCATAGGGGGTCAGCTGCTGCTGAGTCCAACTAGGGCTGGATTATCAAACTGGCACACTTAGCCCTGTGGCAAGGGCCAGTCTACTAAGAAAATCAGGCCTACAGAAATATAGGTAGAGTTGATCTATCAAGATTTACTTTCATGTTACAGTGGCCATTTCACAACTGATGATTAGAAATCTTTTCATCAATTGCACAATAGATGCTTGTGAAGCCAACCCATATTTTGATATAATTTTTTTTTTCGTATTTTAAGTCATTCTAGTGATGTTTTTTGGCAGTTTTCATTGGCTTCAACAATAACCAGCAACTTGATTAGACATACCAGTGCAATTTTACTGGAAGTTTGGGAGAGTTTAGTATATGATACCCCCTCCTGCCCCCTCAGGCCCTCACCCAAACAAATTTCATGGGGACATGTATCCCTACATCTACCAAAAATATTGCTGCTATGTCTAGGTATTTGTGAAGATTATTTCTGTCATCTTATGTTCTTTGTAAGGTTAAGCAGCAGTAACACTTATTAACAGCTTGAAATAATATCCAAGGTGGTTAAGACAACATGACATCTTAACCCACATGTTAGCATACTTTAACCACTCTACAATACTGTAGATTTCATCAATTTTGCATAAAATCACATGACTCCTTTTACTGTACCTTCATCAGATTGCAAAACAATCATCAGCACAGAACCAGAGGTAGTCCATTCAGTTTTCACCTTCACAGGATTAAAGGGTCCTGAGATCATACCTTTTTATTTACAGGTATTGAACTTTGGAAAGCCTTTCCCAATTGGAGTTTACATCTCATTGACTTGTCTTTTTATGTCTTTTACATTTCCTTGTCTTCACTGGTTTATATTGACCAAAGCAATCAATCAATCAATCAGTCAGTCAGTCAGCCAGCCAGTCAGCCAGTCAATCAGTCAGCCAGCCAGCCAGCCAGCCAGCCAGCCAGCCAGCCAGCCAGCCAGTCAGTCAGTCAGTCAGTCAGTCAGTCAGTCAGTCAGTCAGTCAGTCAGTCAGTCAGTCAGTCAGTCAGTCCCACCACAAGTACCTTCCTTAGTTTTTATTACCTCTTTCTGGTAATTTATCAACGGCAGCTGAGCCCTCATATGACTGACCCCTAAAGGATGGTAGTCCAGCCAGGGTGACATTTAATGCATCTGTTAGGCTGTCTTTAACAGTCTCTTCATGATTTTGAGAAAATGCTCCTTTAGAAAGAAAACAAAGTAAGAATGGTTTACTGGACCAGAATGCAAAACTGGATTGCTGTTTTGATAAATTAATTTTACTACAATTCATTCATATTTAATGTTACGTAGTACAGAAGGCATTCTAGTACTGATTAAGAGGGAAGCCATTTTATTGTTTACAAGTTATACTTCCTCCCTTTTGCCCTAGATTCCTTCCTTCTGGACCTTCAGGAAATTACCACACCACATCTCAGATGTCTAGCATGCCCTGTGTATGAGTGTGGTACCCCATACCTTTCATCCCTGTCTGATAGGTCAATCCTTCCAGTCCATTCATTTATATTCATTTTTGCACTTAATAGCATATTAACTATGGACAAATCAGGAGTTCACAAATTGTGGCCCATAACAGTAGTCACTGTTAGGACAAGAGCCTCATGTGTCTGTCTGCAAGCTTGCAGATACTTGAGATCAGAAGCTAAGAGAGTGAGGACCAAAATAGTTCATTAAGCAGTGTGGTTTTGGCTGTTAAGTCAGACTGGAAGATACTTGTAAATAACCAGTAAGAGCTCTTGGTTGCAAACTCTGTAAATAATGTGAACTTTATCTTTCAACCATCATGGTTGGCATATTTGATTTAAGTTGATCCTTTTTCTGGAAACAAATCATTGAGAATCCAAACCAATGTTGTTAATACTTCTTTGGTGTGCATTCTTCAATGGAGCTCACCCCCTAGCCTTCGCAGGAGCAATTTGGCCCAATGTTACATAACTTTAACTTGAAATAGCTCCTATGATCGACATGTTCTAGACCCCTATTTCCATTAATGTGATGTATCCACATACCAAGTATGACGAGAATCTATTATCCATACCTTGAAATATACTTTCAGAGTGTGACCACTGATGACCTCAAATGACCTTTGATCAATAACAACAGGCTCAACAGCAGCTAGATTCTTTTACTTTATTATGGCCAATCCACCAATAATGTATAAACAGTACCTCTGATTGCCGAAATGAAACGATGTTTCAAAAGGTACCCAACTGAATTTCTCTAATGATGTCAGATGACTGTTGACTTGCATCCAAAACCTAAAGGTTTCTTTAAGTTAATATACGGTAAAACATCTTCACACATTCTAGGTTTTAAAAGTATCAATGCTTCCTTCTTTATTTTGGGATACAGTATTAGGTTGATAAGTTCTAAAGAGTTGGACCTCTGGTGAACTGGTGACCGTTACCTTCACTATAAACAAAAGGCTTCTGCCACTCACTATAATACAAATAACATGCTTTGAAGGACAAAAGTACTAATGCTTCCAGATACAAGACATCTTAAAAATTTTGAGAATTTTTCACACAACTCTGGCAACCTCAAATGTCCTCTAAACATACATTAAAAACAAATGGGTTCAGTCTATCAATATGAGACATCAATACACCAAGCATGTGAACTGTCAGAGTGTCCCTTCTTGAGATTTCATGTTAACGAGCTATGTCTATCCGGTGGTGGATCCATGCAGTGCTTATGTATAAGTACTGTAAATGAGTACCCACACTTCCTATTAACTTGTGATATCACGTTTACAAGTATTTAAGAGTTTGGCCTCTGGTGACCTCACATGGCCCTTGACCTCCATTGAAACAGTAAGTTTCATCCACTTTTAAATATCAAAACTCCTTATTCCAAGTATCAAAGTGCCTATGTTTTTTTGCTTGAGATATTCTGTTGTTGAGCTAGGCATCACTGCTAAATGCAACTATGCACACATTCCATCCATCATGATTGCCCAAGTTCCAACAATCACTGGAACAAAACCAAGATTTTGCCTAACACAGGAGTTGGGCAGAACTATCAATACAAAATGGGATATAGTCGTGAGCCTGTCCACTCTCTCATAAAAAATAAATGAAAAGTTAAGTAACCTTGCAATGGTACTGTCTTCTTCACATCAGGCTGAAATGACAATTTTGCAGGGTTGTTTCTTTTCCTCTTGAGAGAATATGTTTTAACCTCAGTAGATGGTGAGTCTGATGAGGCTGTAGATCCTTTCCCTAGAGATAATTGTTCAGTAGATAAAGTTCCAACCTTTCCACCATCCTCCTTGTACACCTGTTGTTTAATTAATCTGGATGACTTAGTAGTTATCTCACTGACCATGTCTGAATTCTTTTTAACCCCTTCTGAACTTTGTTCCTGTGATGATACCTTGGCAGTACTTCTTGGTAAATGTTCAAACTTTCTGCCAGACATTAAGATAAAATGATCTACTCTTGATTTCAATAGTAAATTTGGAAGTGGTTTGGAAGCTTCAGTGAAAATAACGCCAGTGAAGGGATCACTTGGGGGGCGCCCCCACTTTTCCTCTGCTGTGACATGCTTATCTAGAGTACTTTGATCAATGGTGTGTCCAGATGGTAAAACGACTGGCATAGTCATAAGATTGCAGGTTAAAGGATCCACAAATTCCTCTGGCAAGCTTTCTTGCATGTGGTCAAATGCTTCTTTTCTTTCCATTTTGGTGGCTGAAGTGGTAGGCCTCTTTGAAATCTGCTGTATAATACTTCTAGTTTCATTATTCTTGCCAAGTGCAGCTACTTTGTTAAGAAAATCCTCAATTTCTGATTTTTTGCATGTGTGAGATAGCTGACCTTGTATATTTATTCTCCTAATGCTTGGTATTGATCCTCCACTAGTTTTGGTTATTTTGACTCTCAAATGAGAAACTTCTCTCAAAAAATGTGAAAACTGATGTCTCAAGGGAAAGGATGACTCTGAGCTACTATTACAGATCCAACTATCTTTGTGTGTATCTTCCAGCTCTTTAAATCTTTTTCTGTATCTATGATTCACAAAGTGATATATGGAAAGGTTTGGGCAATGCCATGCTGATTTTCCAATTGTTTGAAAAAAGAGGTCAGCATCATCCTTTGTGGAATCCATGCAACAAGCTGTATAGATTTCAAATCCATTTGAAATCTGGCTACCAACTACTGGATCAATAAATACTTCTTTTATCTCAATCTTAAAAGGAAAACTAAATGTTACATCAACTGGAGGTTTCATGAATCTTTCTGCCATGAACCCCGACCTGCTACTATAGTTTGATTCTAGCAATTTCTCAGGCTCCCATCCCTCCCTTGAAATGGATGATGACGTCACTTTGACCCCAAAGACCGTATTGCAGAGGTTGATGGACATTCTTTGCAATTTTCAGTATCCCTCTACTGTAGCCTCTCTGAGAAGATGAAAGTACAAAGAAAACTTAAACAATGTTTAGAGTATGAATGTAAATTTTGCATCAGTATGACCCCTTAAATTTTAAATCTGTGAATACAAGAGCACACACATTCGAAACCAGAAAGCCAAAAGGCTTTGATTCCTTGCCATATGGATATATTGTAACAAACATGAATCACCCACATGACAAGCATGAGATCCCTCACATTTATACTACTTGAGATATGTTAATAAGGTCAAAACCTTTCAAAATCGTGTAACCCAAAATGGCCTTTCACCTCCACTTAAAACAATAGGGATCACCATTGTCATTTACATGCTAAATATGAACAATCCACAGGCCAAGTAAGAGATCCCTCACATCCTCCTTAAAATATCATGTTACCAAGGTTTTCATCGTTTGTGACCCCAAATGACCTTTGACCTCAACGAAAAATAATAGAGATCATTTACTCAATATTAACAATCCACATGCTAAGTATGGAATCCCTCACAGCTATCCTTCTTGAGATATAGTGTTTACAAAGTTTTGACATTTTGAACTCTGGTGACCCCAAATGATCTTTGACCTCCACCAAAACTAAAAGGAAGTATCTCCTCAACACAAAAATCCACATGTCAAGTCTGAGATCCTTTACAAATATCCTTCTTGAGATATTGTGTTTACAAAGTTTTGACCTTTTGACCTCTGGTGACTCAAATGACCTTTGACCTCCACCAAAAACAACAGTGATCATCTACTTAATACGGACAATCTCCATGCCAAGTATGAGATCCCTCAGACTTACCCTTCTTGAGATATCATGTATACACGCAAAGCGTCACACATACACATACACAACATCAGCATCAGCAAGAGCAAGGAATACACAAAATGGCTACAAGCAATGTCTCCCAAATATTTTGCAGCTTCAGACACTTATGATGGATCAATGCAACTACGTGCACCTCCTAAGCCACATTACAACTAACTGCATATGGTACGTAGAACTGCTTCTACCCAATAGGAACACTGTTTATGATGATTGCAACCAATATGAAAGTAAAATGTCAGTTATTCATGAAAAACTTCCTTTTAAATCCCTGATTGAGGTGGTGGTGATCAGTGACTGTTGAAAGCACAACTTTTCTCAGGATTCTGCTGAAGTCTTGAAACTTGCAAAACAAACTTTCAGACTTTAGAGTAGACAATATATGGTCACAATTTTTCCTGTACTCATGCCATCAGGGGTCAATGTGAATAAACTCTCAACTGAACGTCAGTGCCATCTCATCTCAATGGAACCCCTAAAAGATTGACTGCATGCTGTAGACAGTATTAATAAACTAAAGAGGCTGAGATCAGTTTACTTTCACTGCATTTCATTCCAGTATCAAAATACATAGGGTAGCCCCATGCACAGGCATTCTCAGCACAATATACATACACTATATAGATATACCACATATACTAACAAGGTAAGTCACTTCTCCAAACGCAACATGAAACTTGGCCTACTTTTACACTCTTACTTTAACAACAAACCTCAAAAGACTTTTTCAATTACATCATCTGTTTAACAGAACATCCACCACCTCTTTAGATACACTTTGTACATAAGATCACTTCAAAAGGGTTAAATATCCTACAGGTGGGATGCCAAAATCTATCCACAGGGATATGAGCCTCAACAAAGATACTCAAATGAAAAAGAATCTGCCTGTTTTGACTAGGAAGCCCAGCCAACATAGGAAGATCAAGAAATGGATAGAGGTCATAGACCCTGGCTCTCATGAGAAGTTTGAACTGACAAAGCGAGCTGATCTTCTCTGAATACTTTCTAGTTTGCCCTGTTAGTAAATCTGGTGTGGGTCCCACACACTGCTGGCGTACTCCAAAACTGGTCGAAGAACACCTTTGCACAGTAGGCAGCTACCTTCATATCACTAGAGAAAATGACAAATTTCTTTGGAGTACCCCTAAGATTCTGTTGCCTTTGTTACAAACAAATTAAATGTGCTTTTCCCGACGAAGGTCACGAGTGATAAAACCTCAAAGTACTTTTAAATCAAGTCAACCTTGAGTAACTTCATGCCGTTTAAGACATTCGAAATAACCAGGGTTCTTTTCCTGGCAAAAGTACTAACATTACACTTGGAAGGATGAAATCTCATGCCCCAAGTACTGGCCCAGAGACCTAGATTATCAATGTCATCCTGGAGCTTACAGTATGATAATCACTAGCATTAATATCAATAACTCAGTAACAGACACAATCATCAGCATAAAACGTAACATTAGAAGTGGCAACATTAACGGTATCATTAATGTGCACTAAACAGAAAATGGGTACTACAACCGACCCCTGAGGGATACCAGACACAACATCAAAAGAAGACTGAGTACCATTTACTATGACAACCTGTGCACAGTCAGAGAGGAATTTCATCAACCCACTGGAGAAGATGTTTAGATACAGCCTAGACTAAAAACCTTGGTTTTGAGTAGTTCATGAGGCACAGTGTCAAAAGCCTTTTCAAAGTCTAATATGAAAACATCAATTTGCTTGTTTGTATCAATAACTGACACCAGTTGAGTATCACAGCTACAGTATGAGACTTTCTAACTTTAGACATGTTGCTTTGTCAAAGGATTCTCTGATCAAAGAAATACATTAAGATGGAGCTTATAATATGCTCTAACAATTTGCAGTAAATACAGGTGAGCGAGACAGGCCAGTAATTGCTTGGGAGAGAACAATCATTCTTTTTGTTAAGAGGGCAAACATTAACTCGCGTTCGAGGCCTTATACCCGAGGTGAAACACCTACCTTATCATGTTAGACTTAAGCATCTTGGGCTTACCACCCCGGAGTTGAGAAGGATTAGGGGGGACATGCTTCAGGTTTACAAATTTCTCTCTGAAAGGAATCCTTTGTCATCTTGCAATTATTTAAAGGTTCAAAGTAATTTTCGGGTTCAAGGCCATTGTAAAAAGCTAGTTAAGTGTTTTGCAAGACTTGACATTAGGAAGTTCAGCTTCTCTCACAGAGTTGTTAACGAGTGGAATAGTCTGCCTGAGGGGGTAGTTAACTCCACATCTGTGCACTGCTTTAAGGTAAACATTAACAAGTTCTTCTATAACTGTGGTAGAATCTAATAGGGCTAGGCTCGTTTGGTGTTGGTTGTTTGTTTTCAGTTAAGGTTGTATGGACTTCAGGGCATCTTATGGGGCCTTAGCCCTCCTTTGCCCTTTAACCTGTTATGTTATGTTATGTTATGTTATGTTATGTTTGGTTATGTTATGTTATATGTTGTGTTATGTTATGTTATGTTATGTTATGTTATGTTATGTTATGTTATGTTATGTTACGTTACGTTATGTTATGTTAACTCTCTACCTATCAACAGGTATACTCCTGCTTGAAAGGGATTGTTGATAGAGGTGGCTTTTAACATCTAGTAGGGGCAATGTCCAAGGCGATTTCTCTAGGGACCCAAGGATGGATGTCTGGATGACATGTCTCTTGAGATGTTGTCCAGTCCTACAGCCTTTTTTTTTATTTAGGCCCTAAACAGCTTTTCGACCCCATGAGTGGATATAGTAATATCAGCTATTCTATTACAATGAATTACAATGAATTCTTCGGAATGGAATAAAACTAAATATACATAGTTTTAATGATGACACTTTTAAACTGAGAATTAAAAGCAAGGGCCTTGTCCAGATCAGTAATAGCTTGTTAACTATATATTTGTCTGAGTATGGGGGGGATACCATGTTTGTCCTTTTTTTGGCAATTTATGTACCTCCAAAATGGCTTAGTATCATTTTTTTTTGTCTCCAATCATACCATTGACATAGTTTGTATGAGAGATATGAACATTGATTGGTAGCTGCACGTTTGACGCAGCCAGGCTGTATACGTAAATAAGACAATGTTCGACAAACTGGCAAATGGCGTACGAATCAATCATCAAACATGCAAAACCGTCGCTATGATTAGAACTGAGCAAAACTTGGGCACTTAAATATGATTTATATTTTGACATTTACACCTTACAAGAACTGTAAATCATTCTTCATGCTCATAGGAAAAATACTGATAGGAAGCAAGGAAGGTAGGTCTAGGCCTAACGTTAGGCCTAATTTGATTGTTTATCCACCTTCACCAATGTATCACCAATGTACGCCATTTTGTAATATGTGGCCAAATCGGGTTGTCCACGAAATTTCCAGCGCACCGCACGAACTCACACGTTGTGAAGTGCAATAACACGCTTCTCACTTATAATTTGACCGACCTCACCAGAATTTATTACAACTGCATAGGCTAGTGGAACTGGTCCAACGAACAATTGGCACACATATGCAGTGACGTTGAACTGTCAGGCATGAAGAATCAGTGCTTTACTTCATACGAAACATGCGGCCTTTACAATGATTTATATTAATTTTACAAACATCCACTCTGTGAAAAGAAAATGCAGCACTATTTAAATACATGTGTTATCTGTGATACTTGCTCAAGTTTAATCTTGCACAATGTCATCAAAATACTTCCAACAGCCTCAACAGGAGAAAACGAATGTCCTGTGTAAATATTTCCACGACACAAAATAAATTTCCTGCATTGATGTACCAATGTTCTTCCCGCAATTTAAGACACGCATTCCAAAAGAAAAACCTCATGACAACTCTTGAATGCTATTTTATGACATTTGTTATAACATTTCTTGCATGACTGTAGTCTTCCAACAGGTGGACATAGGGTGAAGGTAAGGGTAAAACAAGAATTCACCATACATGAAAAGGAAAAGAAAAGGAAAAAATCAATGGTGAATGAAATACTGTACATGGATGACCCCCCCCCCCCATAAATTTTGGAAAAAAGTGGAAGTACAATTCTGTCGGCCAAGTACGGGTGTACTAAATTAAAATATTAGTTTGCAATAAGGAAATAATTCACCCGCCTGCCCGGCTTTCCTTGTCGCGAACATTACTCACCCACCCCAGTATTTTTTTTACCCAGGACAAATAGGGGCGATTTTCGGAAATTTCCATTGAAATCATAAAAAAGAAAAATGATGCTCAGGATAGGATTAAGGTAAAAATATGAAATTGCCCCCATTCGTCCCGGGAAAAAATTCAAAACAATCAAGGGAAACTAGGGTAAGAGATAACATGTAGGCTCCTCTAAAGGCCCAGTTTTGGTTCTGGGGAACACAAAACACAACCTCCAACCGACGACGTCGTCGTCGTCTGTGTTTCTTCGAAATGAGTTTCTCAATTCAGGGGGCCAACCTGTGCCACTTATAGAGGCCTAATCCTAAACTCATGACTTTAAAATCCATTAACTCCAAAAGGGGAATAGGTGGCTTGAGAAACTGAGCGTAGTCCTGGACTTATGTGAAATGTTACGGGGATGCTAAGGGCCGAATTAAGTTTCTGTGTAGCCTGGACAAAACTCAAATTTGGGGGCAAAATCTCGCCCGCATAGCAGCCATGATTTTGTTCGTTGCCGAAATGAATGGATGCTTGTAAAAAGGGTACCCCAGATTTGAGAAGTGAAACTGTTTCACAGAAAGAGTACACCTACTACGGTGACTGAATAAGACCATTAGAAAAATAACATTTTGCTTCTCCGACTTTGTTTTTTGTGGGATTTGCGGGTTAACTGCGTTTTCCTCATTTATTTTTTCTCTTTGCTGAAATGTTTCAACCAATTTTCTGAAATTTTCTTTTTTGTGATAATAATTGTCATTTTCTGATTTAACTTTGTTAAGACTGATGTTTCCGCTTTTTAAGCCTCATTCGTCATTCTACTAGGTTTATTTTTCGTTATTTTTTTCTGAATTTTATTTTCTTTTTTCTTACTTGAAATTCTATTTTCTGCCTTTTTCTTTTTCTCAGATTTGTGTTCGTGTTTCTGAGTTACGCGTTTCCTGACTTTTCGCATTCTGACTTAAAGTAACCATTTTTCTGCAGAGTTTACTTTGTCTTTTTAGTTTCATTTCGTTTTTGCTAGTTTATGTCATTTCCGAATATTTTGTTGGCTTTTCCGACGTCTTTTTACTTTTAAAACTTTCATTTTTGTTATCCGGATTTTTTTAACTTCAAATTTTTAGCTCAGCCATTTAGATGAGCTATTGCCATGGCGCGCGGTCTACTTAAAAATGTCCGTCTCTGTGTTTGTAGCGCTCCCCGCTCTTCGTCAATTTTGTGCCATTTTGGCCGAAATTTTGCCAAAATATTGACATTAAAGTGTCAATTATGCATTTGTGTTTTGACATTTTTGACGTTATTTGGAGTCAGTGGAAGTCAATATCTGAAGTCAAAAATTATCGACACCCTCCAAAGTGTGGGTCTAATTGGCTGCAAGTTTGTAGATTGGTAGTTTGATAAGTGCTGAACCAATGTAATAACTTTGGGAAACTTAAGTTGTCTTGTGGGGGACGAAACAATGGTTTTCGAAAACGATTCCAGATCAGCCGCCCTGGCCACAGTGAAATAACACCGCAATGACGACGTTCCCAACCGGCGGGCATCAAATTACTCCTGTACCTGTATTGGCTGCCCTCGTAACACAACAGAGAACATATTCACATACATATTCATATTCATATATACATATTCATAGTCTGAAGCTAGCACAGGATTCAGCACAGGCTTTGCCTAGGATTCAGCGCAGAATTCGCCTAGGATTCAGCACAGGATTCGCCTAGGATTCAGACATCAGCACAGTGTTCAGCACAGGATTCGCCTAGGATTCAGACATCAGCACAGGATTTGAAACTAGCACAGGATTCGCCTAGGATATATAGATAAAATACATAGTATATGGTGTATACTATACAACGTATGGGGCGCCTGTGTGCTGAACCCTGTGCTGATATCTGAATCCTAGGCGAATCCTGTGCTGAATGCTGAATCCTAAATCCTAGGCGAATCCTGCCCTGAATGGTAGGTGAATCCTGTGCTGGCTTAAAAATCTTGTGCTGAATCTTGTGCTGTTGTCTGAATCCTGGGCGAATCCTAGGCCAATCCTGTGCTCAATTCTAGTCGAATCCTAGCTGAATGCTGAATCCTAAATCCTGGGCGAATCCTGCCCTGAATGGTAGGTGAATCCTGTGCTGGCTTAAAAATCTTGTGCTGAGTCCTGTGCTGATGTCTGAATCCTGGGCGAATCCTAGGCCAATCCTGTGCTGAATTCTAGGCGAATCCTAGCTGTGCTGAATCCTGTGCTAGCTTCAGACTGGTAGTGCACTGCCACATGAATATTACCTCGCGAAGCGAAGTTTTTCGTTCAGCCCATCGTTGCGAAAAACCATCACTGATCTACATGTAGATCAGTGAAAACCATCTGAGGGGCGGCAGCCACAGAGGCGCTACGCAGGCTACATGAATATTATTTCTTTCACCAGTCTGAAGCTAACACATGAAATCAGCACAGGATTCGCCCAGGATTCAGCACAGGATTCGCCCAGGCAGGATTCACGACCGGATTCGCCTAGCATTCAAACCAGGGAGTTGCAAAAGACTCCTGTTCAAACGACGTAATACAGGTGTCAACAGTCAACCCCCCAACATTCAAGCATCAGCATAGGATTCACCACTAAAAATCGCCTAACATCAGCAAACTTAAAGTACCTCATGTTATCCATTGACGATGGCCAGGATCAAAACACCTCATTAACAAAACTTTGCCACCAGGGTACAGAGATAGCATGGCATGGATAATACAGCAGGGATGTTAGGTAAGAGGGAAAGCAACAGTATCATATTTTCTTACGAAACTATTTTAAGGAAGTATTTGGTTGTTATCATCAAGAATATCTTTAAAATAATATTTTGATCATTACAAACTGTTTCGATAGAATATTGTATTATTCTTACTCAGTATACGGTATTGTTCCAAAGTTGGTGTCCATAGTCCTCCAAAGGTTCTTTAAAATTTAAACTGTTCCCAAGCAGTACACACTCTACAAAACATCTAGTCAAATGGGGCACGAACCGGAATCTTGTCAAATATTTGACAAGATTTGTTTCAAAATTGACTGGAAATGGTTCAAAAATGAAACTATTCGTTTCATTTATGAGCCGAATCTAGTCAAAGATTTGACAAGATTCTGGTTCGTGCCCCTATTGATTAATTTCTATTCAAATTTGACTGGGACATTTTTAGAGTGCATACTTCGCTAACAAATACGTTATTGGTTCTTATATCTCTTTGACATAGAAATTACACTGGAATAAATAGACTTTTCCCTTACCATTCAAATACAAGTCATAAAACTCAGTCTTTTCAGGATCCTTTCGAGTCACTACAATATCTCTTCCCACACGAGCATGTTAAGCTTTTAAGAAAAGTTGGAATATTAATGACATTGTGCGCTCCTTTTAACCTTGTCCCGTTTGCCAGGCTGACTACATAATTTTCCAACTTCTTGATAAATTTCTTGGGTGGGTTTGGGAGGATTTGTAAAAGATACACCATAACTGCCGGCGATGAAACAAAAGACTTATCAAGAATTACTTTCCAAATAGAAGTAAGGTCACGCTGTGACTAGTAAATTAAGGATACTTTGGAGATGTGAAAGCTTCAGAGAGTAATTGATGCGGAAAACATTATCCTTCCTATGATCAAAAGTGATTCCCGGAGTAGTGAGGCCTGCCTGCGTTCACTTGGCATCGCTTAGAAAGCGGGGCTTATGATCAGTGGCGTAGCCAGGTTTTTTGTCAGGGGGAGCAAGAGCACCAAGATTTATCCCAATTAGTGATCTGCTTCCTAATAATCAGTGTTCTCCGCAGGCCCAAATTTTGTCCGGGCGCTTTCCTCTGACCTGGCTGATGTGACTGATCGCCGTCCTGGGGGAGGGGGTGTCCCCCTCCCCTTTGGAAAATTTTTGCTCATATAAGGTGGGCTAGATGCAAAATGGTGCCACAGTTGGTGCTAAGTGTAAACTGAATACATCACCGAGAATTCCTATTTTTTTAGGAAGCTTTTTTTATCTTGCTTGTCTTCAGGTCTTGTTGAATTTTTCTGGAGTCCTACTGGTAGATCAGAATCACAATAGGTGAAGTACAGTAATTATGTGAACCCTGGTACACCTTTCCGTTCATCAGTTCACCACATTCACCACAATCAGTCCAAATTTTACGAGGACCTGCCCTTGTAGCAGAGTACAGCACTTGACCACTGACCCATTCTAACAAACTGCATATACCACAATGCTGCTGCTTTAATTATCAAGAAACATTGGTTGTATACAGTAAAAGGACGGAGATCCAGAGATCCCATGCTGTATAAAACAGATAGTAAAACATAACTAGTACAACTATAAGCATGGTGTCATCATTCCATCTCTGAAAACCTTAATGAGGACTGGTTGTGCCAGTGTGGCATATACTTTTAAATAAGTAAAGTGTACTGGTAGAGAAATTTAAAATTTTACCAGATCATGCGCAGTTTTCACCATATATTCACTTTCAAAATTCCCCCAAGATTTTCCAGAGGGGGCAACTCTCCCCTGCCCCCCCCCCCGGCTACGCCACTGCTTATGATGAATCAAAGGATCTACAGTGGAAAAATATTGGTCTTATCAAAGTTAACTTGAAGGCTGGACGACACCTGCAGACCTGAAGAAAATCAACAACTCCCTTCAGAGAAGAGTGAGAACCAGTAAGGAAAATACAGGTGTCGTCGGCATACAGAAAAATTTTGATCTCCTAGTTCAAAATTGATAAACCAGGCTTTTACTATAGGTGAAGAGTTAATGCGTAACACAAGATGTTCGGCGCAAATTATAAAAAGGTAAGGACTAACGGGGCAGAACTGCCTCAGTCCTCTAGAAACTTTAAAAAATCAAGAAGAGTACGGTAACCATTATTACAAACACACGATGTTACATTAGCTTACGGAGTGGAAATCCATTAATGAAAATCCTTGTTAAAATTGATGGAATGTAAACACTTATGAATAAATCCCCATTCTACCATGTCGAAGGCTTTCTCAGAATCACCTAAAAGGCGAAAACCGAGTTTGTCATTTTCTTTACAACAATCGATTGTATCTAAAATATAGGCTACTGGACATTTTTACCAATAAACCTACTCTTAATAAATTCAGTTTGTTTGTCATTAATAATAGTGGAAATGCCGTTCTTGATTCTAGTGGTGAGTACTTTTGAACACATTTTATAATTCACATTTAACAATGAAATATTGTGGGTCTTTACTTCTTTACAAGAGTATGATCTTTATTAGGCTTAGGAATTATGGAGATGACTCCCCCGCTTTGCTACTCTGGCAATTTTACATTTACATGTGCAACGTCAAGAGAATTGATAACTATATCACCTACCACTAGGCGCCAAAAATGCTTATAAAATTCAACTGAGATCCATCACTGCCTTGAATCTTACACAAGCAAGCCTGCACTTCTCCAAAGTAAGCTGACAGTCGCAGGCAGCAGGATTTTCGTCATTGAGCTTCTTACTATTATTTATGTTGTGACAAAATGGGAAGGGTCAGAGTCGTCCCAGAGGGGGCGTGGGAAGTGGGGGAGTGGCGCCCCCCATTGACAGATCCAGTCGGCAAAATCCTGCACCAGTCGGAAAAAATGAAGGGAAGGGGAGAGGGGAAAGACTGAAGGAGAGGAAAAGAGGAAGAAAGGAAAGGAAAGAGAAAAGAAGAGAAAGAGGTGAGAGGACGGAGAGAGGGAAAAAGAGACAAAAAAAAAAAAACAAAAACGAAGGAAAAAAGCCGGCCCGGGAGTGTGTGTAAGGGGGCTCCGGGAGGAGCAATTGGAATGCATGATGTAGACCGTAGACAACTCATGTCGTAATATTTGAAAAATCCCGTCAAAAACACATGAAACGTAAGCATATTCGTTCTGCGGAACTACACTACAACTTATAGGCTTCTCAGAAAGCCAAATGTTCATGGCAGTGTGATATCGTGTCAGGCTGAGACGACAAATCTTACATCAGTCGGCAAAATGAAGGAAAGATGGGGAAGGAGGGAGGAAAAGCAAAGAAAACAAGGAAAGCAAAACGAACAGTGGTAGCCAAGCATGGTTTGACGATGGAATTTGAGGCACCCTTTCTACCATCTAAAATCTTCGGACACCCCATTTGAGCTCTGGTCAAGTCATTGAATGCACGAAAGGACTGCACGAGTCAACTGGATTGTAAGAGGTAGCAACTCGTGTCATTACTTGCTATACAAAGTCAGCGGCCTTCCCGTGCGTGCTGGTAGATGTTGAGTCGCAATTTGTGTTTTAGAGTGCATTTTTATGAAATGTACAACGTTTGGAATTAGGGGTGGCGCTTTGTGAGGAACAGGGACAGTGGTGCCGGCATGAGGGCATGGGGGGAGTATGGTCCAAGCGATTTTCGACTTTGTTAAATAAGCGCAAAGGCGATTAAGCTGTACATTTCTGTAGGGGGTAGGATGAAGTGTTTTTCCGACTGACTGAGTGAATGATGAATCTATCTTAATACTTTTCTATCGCAAATCCTTTCAAATCTATCAAAGTTTCCTACGCTCCGGGCGATCTAACTTTTTAATGCCATTCCGAACGCATTTGTTCAAAAGTACTTTAACGGGTTTTGTAACAACTCCTATGCAAAAATTTTGGCTCTTTTCGCGAGCAATTGCCACAGTTATACACTACATGCCAGAAACCGTTAGTAGGACGATAGTGCACGGACGGGATGTTTCGGGCGAGAACTATTTTCTGCGAACTTTAAGCCCAACCTCAGGTTATTCAAGACGCCATGGTAATCTTGTATTATGGCAAAATTTGTAGCGCGATGTTTATTATTTGAAGTATATTACCCAATGGCGTAGGCATCGGGTGGTGGTGGGGGGTTAGGTCGAAAGGCAACAGTCAAAATGTAGTGGGCAAAAGTATGCTTCCGTCCACCTCAACTCAAGAACGAAATCCCTCATATTTTCCTCGTTAAAAAAGTCTGAAATCCCCTATTTTCCTTCAGATTTGCTCAGAAATTGCACCAAATTGCATCCAAGGGCCCTCAAATATTCAAAACTTTTCCAATCCTCTACTAAAGTGTCATTTGGAGGTCAATTAAAATGATCACACGAACTTCCCCAGTTTAATTACCCCAGAGCTTCCAGGAGGCTCTGTGCCGTTCTCAGGGTACCGCCATGATCGGAGGTGTGCCATGCCACAGCCAAAATACCACAAGGTAGTGACAATTTCTTAAAATTAAGTCAGTTCAAAGCTTTGGAATAAAACGGACCAGTTCTGGGAGGAGTTTCAACCCCTCCACTTAGAAACCATACCACTTTTCTCACACCCATCTGCAAAAATAAAAGCAATATATTTTAACATATGAACAGCTCAAAACTTTGCCAAAGGTATCATCATTTTGCATGTAAGCCCCCTTAAACGATCAAAGCTTATCAAAGGGGAGGGGGAAAGCCTCTCCCTCTCGAACCCCCTCAGACCCCCAGGACGGCTCCTCGTAGGTTACAGAGGAAGAGTCCAGTCCCGGGTGCAAAGCATCGTAGATACGAATATGCATACTTAACACCGACTTTCTGAAATCAACTGGAATGGAATTATGACATCGTCTCCTGTGGTACTACCCAGTTATGAAATCCTTGTGGCACCGTTGGACAGATGGCTATGTCGAATTCCTGTAAAGAAAGCCTAGTTTCCCATTTTGTCGAGTAAACTTAGGGAATGCGATAAAGTATGTCATACCCAACTGACGTCTTTAACTTTTTTAATCGGATTAAGTGGGTTCTTCTATAAGACCTTACAAAATTTTGGTGGGCTACGCGCCCTTTTGGGATTCGCAGTTCAATTTCTTTTATAGTACAATTCCATATGACTAAGCAGTGCAGAGCTCCTATACCCTAGATCAGGTGATCTTAATTATTTTCGTTGGCGGCTACATTTTTCATCATGAAAATTTCGCGGGCCACAAACAGGCAAGTAAGCAGGGCCGTCTTAAGAGATCACCGGGCCCTGGGCCCGCCATTGGAGCGGGGCCCCTCAATCAATCAAGAAATTGAGCTACAATCTTGAATCTTGCACACTGGGCCAGACAACGAGATTCACCTCGACCACTCGATGGCCATCTTGGAAATGAATTGTGTACAAAGTCAATGGGAGACTACATTGCAGCACCATTTAGAGCATTTTCGTGAATATTCATCCCATACACTTTTTACCATCCATTTCGGAGCCTTTTTGGGGGGCGGTATGCTGAAACTGACACTCAGAATCCGTTATGAATCTTGTTCAAGAGTATATAAAAGTATTTCCACACAAAAATCTTTTTTTACGCAAGGTGAGATAAGATTTTTTGCGCAGAGGTCAATTTGCGGGGCCCCTGACATCGCGGGGCCCTGGGCCTGGGCCCAGTGGGCCCATGCGTTAAGACGGCCCTGCAAGTAAGTTTGTCCGAGAGGGGGAAGTCCCATTTTCAAATGACTAAATGACGCAACGGGAAGGCGAAGCCTCGCACCAAACAGAGTGGTGTCTAGAAGCTCCACTTGGAAGGGCCCCTAGTAGGGTCCAGGGCAACGCTCCTGTGGAACCCCAGAAGCTCAAATATATGAGCGAAACATTGTATGACCGAAACATATACGTACATTTCTGTCAATTTAATTTGAGACACAATGAACATATGATCAAAAGTATCACAATTTTAAAATTGTTTACTGCGATATCGAAAATCCTATGTTATGCAGAGCAGATAATAAACTCATGCCAGATTCGGTGGTGAACATTCACATCGAAATGATTTTTTGGGTGGGGATGAGGGGGTTAATCATGACACTCTGAGCGTCACCATCGGTTGGTACGTAGCGGGCCAAGAATTTAGGTGCTAAAATAGCTTCCAGATCGTTGGAAATGGCTTTTTCCAAGTCTTGTAAGATGTAAATATTCATTCGTTTCGAGATCACATGATTAGAAAAAGAGACACTTTAAGGAAGGCAAATAGGAGGCAACGTTTTAGGCCTATATTTTCTTCTACTAAGCGGTATACTTCCCTCAGAATTCGTAAGCCCGTACAACTTGGTCTAAGTCGCTTTCCCCTTACTTAACCATCACTGATCTGGCCATCCCATGTCGGAAAAACTGTCCATCGTTTTGTTTATGCAGTGGATGTGTGGATAAGTTATTCGAATTATTTTTACTCCTAGATTGAACTTAAATGGAAAAGCGTGCGGAGCGAGTGGACATTTGGTAGTTTGGGACGATTTTGGGAGAAATAAAAAAAGAACAAACACACCTTAACACTACAGTTCTCCCCTCTACTTTGATTTTCCAATTTGACTATTCGTCAACTTCTTTTTATCCGAAAGTACAGAAATTGTTCGAAAGCAGTACAGCTTCACCGATTCAGGCACACTGTAGGCCTCCTTTTTTCTAATTATTGTGAATTTTACTAATATGGGTGGGTACCCCTGGCCACGTTACTGGTTTAGAACAATCACTGCACAGAAGCTGTCCTTTATGAAGTAATAGTGAAGTAACTGCTAATAACAGGCCTAGGTGCGCGCGAAGCCCGCCGAAAAATAACGTTTTCAACACATTTTAGTTATGTTTTACTTCATTTAAAGTCATATGATTTTCTGTCCGCATCAAAATACCTCGGAAAGAAACCTCATATTTTGTTTTAGATCTTAATTTGTTCGCGGGCCGGATAGGATCGCCTCGCTGGCCGGATGTGGCCCCCTGGCCGCCATTTAATTACCCAGGGTTTACACAGTTTAGAACGGGAACATAATCCCCAACCATGTATATACCGGTAGTTGTTCGCAGAGTACGATAAGCTTCGACGGCGGTTTTGACCATCATCAGACAGAAGGTACCATCGTCAGGCAAGAGGCACAACGTATGTTATGACCAATTTGGACCACCTGACCGACCGTGATAGCCGCTGTATTTTTCTCTGAATGTGAACCGAGAGTGTTTTAGATGCCAAATTTTGCCATGCTCGCCCCGCACCTGAGAGAGATTAATAAATATAGTGACAAGTTTTCTGACGTAAAACCCAAGTCCATATAACGGTGGTGAGGCTGAGGTCGACATTGGTCCCGCATGTACAACATGAGTAGCTTTCCAATGAAAATTCCTGAAACCTCTATAGTGTCAATATGATTTCATCCAGTTGCTTTAAAAGTGGTCTGCGAACAGTTGTGGCGTATACGGTGGCATTTCGGCGCTCACCCATCACCGCTACTTCCTATTGTTAGGCCCACTTCTTGTAGGACAACGTGAGTGATAACAGTGTTTCAAAGCCAGATACCAGATACAACCCCTTCAATTATCAATTCTCCACAATCACTATTCTCTGCATCAACAACTCGACCGTCTTTTAGTCGAGTAACAATATCATAAAAAAAGTGTCCCAGTCGTAATTTCAGTGGTCTATTCATTGTCCATTAAACGCTTTGAAAATAGTTAAATGCTTCATTTTCATATACATAATTTTGAACATATTTCAAAATTTCCGAGGCTTCGTCCCTTAGCCCCCGTCTTGGCTTTGCTCTGGGCTCATCCTGGGGCCTAAGGATGGCCCCTGGACCCCGCACACGCTTGCTTCGCGCTACCCGCGTCATTTTTTTCTGTCGGTATTTTCTTCCCTTTAGTCGACCAAACTTGTCACCCCCCCCCCCCCCATTTAGAATGCTCTGGCGACGCTTCTGTTTACACTCTGCTGCGCCATTTGGGAAATTTTTTTAAAAATGGAGCAAGTTCAAAGGGCATTTGGCATCCTTTGAAACCAGGAAGCTACCAGCAACTCCCTTCCCAAACCTAAAAGCTCATTTAGGAATAGCTCTAATACTGCACTTTAATTGATATTTATTCATGTATTTATTTTTATTGTATAATTAATATATAATTAATATGTTTTGAATTAATATTTTTCAGGTTTCGCCTGAACAAACTTTATTGCACACCAATAACACGGGCATTCCTGACGTCGAACGAACGTTAATTGAGGAAATTTTGAAAAAATTGGCTTTTTTTTTCAAGGAAAAGTGGAAAATTTGGGGTCTTCATTGAAGAATCTTCACTTCCTAAGAGCAAAATCAAGCGGGGCGACTGAAGGTCATTGGGATTACCTATTATATCGTGTACGGATTAAGCTCCCCGACGAAAGTGGAAAATTTCCCCGGACGGGGGGCCAGCCTTCCCCGACGGGTGGCATGCTATTTCCCCCGCTGGCACCACCCCTGGGGCGCACGGGGGGGGAACTGCACATATCAGGCCTGTAGTCAGACAGGTACAGGTGCGAATCCTGATTAAGGGGAGGGGCACTATATACAAAATTCATATTTTTTACTTTTCTGGGGGGAAAACATTCCCCTGAATGCCCTTATCTATGGGTTTGGCATACATGTGGGGTGACCTAACCTTTAACACACCAGATTGCCAAATGAATAACGTAGCTATTGTGCCTAGATTTGGAAAGAAAGGGGCGAAGAAGTTGGTAGTCTTCCAAAATAGTGATAAACCCAGTGCTCGGGACTTACGAAACACTTAATCAGGTCTCAGGTAGGAACTCTGCAACAGTGGACCACGACACCTCAGACAAAAAATAGCTAAATAGGGGTTGTCTTTCATGCGCAATCATGTGTGGATCTCCTTTCAATGGGAACCTTATAAACTTTCTCTTTCTTTTCTTCATTCCATCAAAGACCTCAAACAATAACTGATGAAGAAACAGTTCGTTGCCTAGCAACCGAGACTGGCGAAGCTTTTTAACTCACTGAATTGCAACAGGGAGCTGTCTACAGATACGACAGCAACGTTCGACTTTGTATATAAAGTACACAATGCTAGAATGCTCGTATAAGTTGGAAGCCTAGATAGCTTGTACAAGAGTGCCGACAAAATGTTGCCGTGGAGGGTTTTTCATATCACACCACCCCATTAACTCAAGTGACACAGATGGATTGAAAAGCTCTTTGTATTGGCGTATGGTCCAAGGACCTTCCACAGTAACCTTGGAGGGTTTGATAGAGGGACAATGGCTAGGTGGGGAATAGAATAAAACCTCGTAGTAATTTGTAGGGTCTATCCCTTCATCACTATGAGCCACGGGAGGGTGCTTGAATCCCAGTCCCCCCCCCCCCCCCCACCTTGCACTGGCACCTTGGCTACCAGTATGAGCATATATCTTTTGTCAACAGAGCAAAAGCCAATGCCTAACGTTATATTGGTGATGACTAGTACAGTACTTCTACAACTTTTAAGAAAAGTCTTCATTACAGGCTAAGATCTGAAACCACTCCAAAACGCGGACTAACAACCCCGAAGGTACACGGCCCTTAATGAAAATCCCCAGAAAGCTTTAACGATGTTCTGAATTTGCATGAACTAGCTGCATTGAAAGGAAATGTGGCTTTTGTAACACCAACAATAGGGCCCCAAAGGATTATTACTCGTACTGACACAACTGAATCGAAACTTATACAAAAAGTTGCCCCTGACGTTAGACCTTTATGTTTGTAAACAATGGTATACACCAACAAAGTAACAAACAAGCAGAAAAGCACACTGATTGGCTAGCACTTGATGAAAAGGATATGACGTTTTGGTTTTACTCTTCCATCAACTAAATTAAGTGCGGAAAATGTAGAAAATTATATAAAACATCATTTATTTGGTTGCATTTGCGAGAATCGCCACAAAAATATTGTCACAAAGTTGATTTACAAGTAAAGATGATAGCCACAGACATCCCAATCCCTTCATGATGCATGGGATTTTGATTAAAATAGTCAGTAATAACATTAATATGGTTCTGTGAGTGACCCTATATAACCAATTCCAGTTCTTATCTCTAGTAGTGGGTAGATAGCATATGCCGTCACGAGGCCTCTGTGTGTGGTGTGGCACTTCATGGTTTAGGGGCCGTGTCATTTCCTCCCTCCCTGTCTGCTTGCTAAAGACCGGGGTCGTTCACGATGACGACAGGGATCGTTCATCTATTTACAGGGGACGTCCTTTTCAGATGTGGGCAGAAGCGAACTAAATAGCCTGCGCTCATTGGCTTACTCAGGCACTTGACTCAGTGGGGTATGTTTGATGACCAGCGTCTATGAAAGCGTGACCCTTGTCTTTTGGCTACTTTTCGCATTAATTAAGCAGATTGGTGGCGCTCTCTCGTTTTAATGGATATTAATTACGGTGATGAAAGGTAGTTGAACCCTAAAAGAAAGTAGCGCCCCCTTTAGTATTACCCTTCCGAGGAATCATACCGCCAGAGCGAGGGCGCCTTTAGTTTATAACTAATTATAATGAATCCTGGGCGAATCCTGTGCTAGCTTCAGACTGGTACATATTCGACACCTGCTGCGAGCGCATTTTTTCCCACTCCGAGGTTATGGGCAAATCATGCCAATGGTCCAATCAGCTTCTTGGAAATAGGCCACACCCCTAATTCCAAAATGACAGCTCTGTACTTTGATCTTTACTAGTTTTTATAAATGGGCCAGCATTCATGTTAGGTTTGGAAATCTTGCAGGGTGGGGGTAAGGAGGGCAGTTCTCCACCCTACCCCTGTGAGTTTCAAACATTAAACGAAAGCTAGCCTGGGCAGGGGAAACTTCCCATCTTACCCACCACCTTCCCCAGAGGCTATGGCCCTGCAACATAAAGGTCAACTTTTCCATTCCAAAACACCTAATTCTACTAAAATTTGCTTTCTTTTTGTCCCTTTCTCCAATCTCAACAACCTTCAGTACCTCCCACAAATGATGTTCACTGTGAAGCCTCCTCATACCGTATGCTAGTTTGCCCACCTATTCTGTATCTACTTTATACCATCTTGTAATTTCAGAATCTGAACGTGTTGCCCTCTGTGCGGCCACTCGCTAATATGTGCATGCAGGTCATTTACAAACCAGCGAAAATCTGGAGGTATAGCTTGAATTTGCCCTCCTTTTCATGTCAATGAAACTGGATGAGCAATCACACCTTTTATGGGTTATATTGTGAATGAGAGTCTATTTCTACACGAATGGTTAACAACACTACCCTTAGCATGGCAACACAAAAGATAATAAAAACAAATCCATCACACGTGAAATCTTTTATTAATTTTTATTTGGTCTTCTATAGACAAATAGTTAAATTCCAGTCATAAATGCACAGAATTTTTTTAAAAAAAGTTCAAGAAACCAAAGCAGTGAACCTCCTCCTTAATCTTTTGATTCAAAAATTTTATTAATGAGGTGACATAACTATGCCATCTGATATTCATGATGCTACATTTTAGGGGGGACACCTAAGTAGTAAACGATGAAGTTGCAAAAACAATAGGTTTCCAAAGTCAGATTTTCTAAAACTGCCATTGGTTCAAATTTAGCACTCTCCAGACACAATTTTTCTGTGCAAATCTATACAATCATTACCATAACACATGCATTATTAACAAAATATGTAACAAAACTAATAGCATGTAAAATCCTCTGATTCCTTTCACATCACTTGCTTCACTTGACAGAAAGGATGAGATTCATGAAAGTGGGAAAACTGGAAAAAAGGGGATCATACTGGGAACAGGAACACACAAAACTGATAAAACTGGGTGTATACACAACAACAACACATGTTTACAATTACATGAGATTAATTCAAATCACAAAAACTTGATATTTACAAGAGAAATTTCAATTATTTTTGGACTATAATATGCTATGAAGCCCTTTTCCCCGCTACTGAACCTCTAACAAGGGGAACACAAAAGACAAGTGTGTTTTGTCCTAACTGCAGGAATGAAACTGGCACTGCAATTATTTTCCTGAATTTACAAATATAAGGTAAAAACTCATGACAGTACACACAGAAATTTTGTCATAATATAGTGAAATATGAGCAGATGAACAGGACACCTTACGACCTAATTTTCACAGAACCCTTACGGAAGGAGAAGTATACTGTTACAAAACCAGGTTCTACCCAGGATTGCTGGTGTGCTGGCACCTCTTTTCCTGGGTTTGTAACAGGAATCAAAATGTAAGCTGTGGTGCAGATTGTTGTACTCACCAAATAGGATGGGGCAGATGTAAACTTGCCTTCCACACAAAGATAAGAAAATATGCCAGACATACATGTCCCCTGATACCACAGTGAACATGTTTCTCCTTATACCCTCCCTTCTCATACCCGAGGTGAAACACCTACCTTATCAAGTTAGACTTAACCATCTTGGGCTTACCACCCTGGAGTTGAGAAGGATTAGGGGGGACATCCTTCAGGTGTACAAATTTCTCTCTGAAAGGAATCCTTTGTCATCTTGCAATTATTTAAAAGTTCAAAGTAACTCTCGGGTTCAAGGCCATTGTAAAAAGCTAGTTAAGTGTTTCGCAAGGCTCGACATTAGGAAGTTCAGCTTCTCTCAAAGAGTTGTTAACAAGTGGAATAGTCTGCCTGAGTGGGTAGTTAACTCCACATCTGTGCACTGCTTTAAGGTTAAAATTGACAAATTCTTCCATAACTGTGGTAGAATCTAATTGTGCTGGGCTCATTTGGTGTTGGTTGGTTGTTTGTTTTCAGTTAAGGTTGTATGGACTTCAGGGCATCTTATGGGGCCTTAGCCCTCCTTTGCCCTTTAACCTGTTATGTTATGTTATGTTTGTGCCCAACATCAAAACAAGTTGATCAATAGTGCCTTAGGGGGACTTTATTGAGATGAGAAGTATGCAGGGCTGAAAAAAAAAACATCCTGGGAAGCAAGAAACTACTATTTTGTTTTCCCTGTTATCTGAAATCAGTGATAGTCAGAAATGGCACTTTCTTTCTGAGCTTCATGGTGGCCAGTTTTTCTGCTTCCAGGATGCTGGCTCTTGGCAGCTATGGCTCTTAGCAGCTACAGCAGATCACTGCAAGAGTATAGGTGTTTGATGGTGGCTTCAGGATCTTTCAATGTAAATGAAATTCATGGAAGAAAGGCAATCATTCAAATCTCTGAAGCTCATATACATCAATACCATCACAGTAGATGAAGAGCATTAAAAACTAGCTTCTTGATGTGACAGATAATCCTAAGTTGTAGATAACCTACTTCCATTATGTAACATTTGCTGTGAAATATAATGTTAAACTTCATAGAAGAAAAAATAATGTACACAAAACACCTCCTACCTCCACTCTTAACTATTACAAAACTAGTAATCACAGTAAGATACCAGTGAAGTGCAGACTATGTACCCCATCATAACTCATTTGCCACAGATTTCTCCACATGTACACAAAATCAATGTCTGACCTTGCTCAGAGCTCTACAGCCAACTTTAAACCATTCTTTAGAACTGCCTTAGACTTTAGTTTCACAATCTTCCTTTTGCCGCAGTGTACTCCTACAGAAAGCATCCCTGCTACAGTGATTGTTGCCAGATACAAAAGAGCATGTATGTAGGACCTATGTGAACTAAGACAAAACATACTGATACATCATAATGACAATCGGGCTAATTACATGATTTTTGTGACAAACTTTACAGAGAATCTAATCAGAAAAGGAAGCCTTTAAGTGACCCATAAAATGAGTTGGTAGACTACTGACAATGTCTAACACAACCCAGAGCAAAAATTTAGAGCAGTGGTTCTAAGCCTAGGTCAGCAGCATGCCTCCCCAGGGAGCAAAAATTGGAACAGAGGGGACGAAAATCACAGAGAGGATGCAAATTAAATGCTTATCTAAAAGTAACTTTTTAAGCTCCAATCAACTTCATGCTCTTACTAATTTTTTTCTAAGGGGGGAGACAATTATCTACATGTTCATCATTCACAGGAAAAGACACGGCCAGAAGGGATCAAGGGACACTGACTTGGGTACTTGAAAGACACTAGAATATAATTCTTGACATCCTGACAGAGAGTGCGAAACACTGAGAGGTGAAAGTACATACAACTTTCATGTGTCTCTGGAATAGGCTTTTGTGAGTCAATCTTGATGAAATATAATGCTTAAATACATTTCTCCGGATCATCTCTCTCTGTGGAAAACCTTTTTTAAGTTATACAAAGTCTCATACTTTGGTTACACTAGAAAGGTTCTCAACAGCACAGCAGAAGCTAGCAATTAATTTAGCTATTTTCCAGTCATACTTTGGTCAATCTTTCACTGTCAATATTTTTCCACTTTCAAAAACCTTAACTACAAAATTGATTTTTACAACCTTACTGTATTACTCTAACATTTCTCTGTGTTGCACAACACAAACTTCTACAAATGAGTTCAAGCTGAAAATATCATTTTGTAAGGCTATTTCTAAAAAGAAATAGTATTGTATGAACAATGAATAATGACATATTCCTCCAGTCCTAGATGTCTAAATGGTCAGAGGTTTTCCTACACGAGGTCACTTTTCCACCGTAGTGACAAAACAAGGTCCTAATCTTCATCAGAGCTCTCTTCACTATCGCCACTCTCATCGCTGGCCACCTCCTTGACATCGATGGAAAACTTATACTCCTGATCACAGCCCATATAGGCATCACTCATGTAGTATATCGTATAGTTGTGTGAGCCTGGAGAGGGAGCCACAAAGTCCAGCTTCACTTTGGCCTTGTGTTGGAGGGTTAACCTCTTGATGGATATAAGACTGTTGGTCTTTGTGTCACCAATGACCACCCACCACCCTTCCTCTCGTTTCTGTGAGAATGAAGATGATAGAAAAGGGCATTAGAAGACCAAAATGAAAACTCTCACTTAAAAATAGGTAAACAATGACAAGACAGAAAGAGTGCTAGCACATTTTCTGGAATGTCCCCATTTAAAAATTGTCCTGTGGCATGTTTTGATTCCTTTGACAACATGTTGTCAGGGCTGTACCTTGTGGCCATTTCGGTCCCAATGGTGACCAGTTTTCATCCATGTGACTATTCCATTCGTTCCACTCACCCATGGCAAGTAACATTTTCCTATTTGGTCACCCTAAATAATATCAGGGAATATTTTTTATTGTTAGAATTGCAACAATAAAATTGCCATTAAGCCACCTGATATGATGTTCACAACTGCACAGACTTCCTAGCACCCACCATCCCCAGCCAGACAAACACACAGTGCCTTCTCCACAGTCAAATAAAATCCCAAACAGACAGCAAACTTTTGTTACTAGATGTCACTCATGATCACAACTGAGCATCAGTAAAATTCTTAACAACTAGGGAGGCAACACTAACTTTAGCATTGGTGAGTAATAAATTTTACCCTTTGAAACTTATTTCAGGTGCTTATGTTATTTCCAGCTTTGCTTACCCTGGCTACCAAATTTTTTTTACTTTAGTAGCGAGGGTTAACTGTTCATTTTCTTCCTGAGTATAGCCCTGCTTGCTATGCATTGCATTCATACTCACTGTCCAATAACCATTAAAATGCCTGTGCAACAGCCATAACTTTATTGTATGCATAAGAGGAACTAAACCTTTACTCTTACGAATTAATATTATTACCCATTTTCATGGGTGAAAAAAGTTGCAAAGCTGGAGGCTCCTTCCTGGGAAATTTGGGTATCTCGAGGGAAATTTTAGCAATTGGTTATAAATTAGTTTTTTTTCTTTTTTTGTACCTGAAAATACGGAAGGAAATGAGGACAATTTGACTCCCTTCCTGAGAAATAAAGAAAGTTTCATCCAGTTCATATGTGTAGTTTTCATGATATCAGCAAATGAAGCTATGGCATTTGTTGGCCAAATAAACTTGAAGCAAGCAGAAATCATCTCCCTCACATTATAGAACATTGCTTTGCTTTTACCCTGTTACTAAATTTGTATTTGATCTTGAAACATAAAACAAAAACTGAATTACAGTGTTAGTAGTCTTATACCAGCTCACCTGTGGGAAGAACGGTGCAATGACAGGGCCAGTGATTTCATCCTCGCGTTCTAAGGTTACCATCACTACAACAGGACCTCCACTGTAGAATCAAAACAGACAAATACATAATGCAAACTGTAGGAGAATACAGAACACTACAGAAACTATCATCCAGCTTAGTGAATGAATGATGAAGTTTAACTTTTCATCTGTTTTTGAAAAACTGGAAACATCTTGTTAAGGAACTGATTAGGACTGGACTTCTTCTCCAAATTCCTTTCTCACTGTAATGTTTGATCTCAACAACAGCCTGCAGTTTTTTGGAAGGTGAATTCTTCACTGAAAATTTATGGATTGTCTTTGCAAAGATCTCACTGTGGATTTTATTCAAATCTTTTGGAGAAATTTGTAAAAACAAGTTTCACTGAGAGACGAGAGAACTGACCCCACATACATACATTAGATAACCACCTTAAACCAAGATGAATGTCACAAGATGATACAATGATGAAACCTGGAAAATTTAAACTTCCAGGGTTTTAAATAGCAGTTTTGCATCATTTAAGGTTTTCCTGTACCACTAGCTGCAATCGATTTGTGACCATATGCAAGCAGATGCATAACTTGTGGCACATTGAGTCTACTTAGTTCCCTACAAGGGGTTTTTTTTTGGTTATAATTGGTGTTGCTTTATTTACCTTCCTGCTCGACTTGTAATATGAGTTGGCATATACTAGGCCAGTTTATAGTACAAGCACAAAATTCCATATCAGCACCAATAGACCTTATGCATATAACAGAGAGTGTGCTCTCAGGTGAGGTAAGGGAGCAGTATTACAACTTACACCAACATAAATGAAGACCACTGATCTTCATGTATGACTGGATATAAGTGCTTCTAAAAAGGGGAACCACCAGGTTCATTGCAACTCCTCCTGAAACGCCTAGCCATGTACAAGTTCAATGGAGACAGCTAATTTTTGTGCCGGTTTCTACATGAACATGCTAAGGCTATGTTGTGCATACAGTGTGTGCAGTCATGTACCTTATCTAGCTACAATCATCGACAAAAATGATGGGAGAAAACAAGTAAATCAAGCAACATGGAGATCACCATCCCCCTACCTGCATCCCCATTCCCCTCTTCAATCTTGTGGCAGTCCAACATCTTCTAAGACTTAAACATTGATAAGGGGAGCGGGGTTTGTCCCATGTACTTTTGTCAAGGATTGTAGCTTCACTGTTTGCCCTCTAAGATGTCGCCGGTACGACATCAATGCATAAGGTCTACAGGCCTACTTCAGTCTATAGTAGTATAAAACCATATTTAACATCACCAGTATTCCAATATTCTTGGTAAGTACAGAGCCATACTCACAAGTAAGAATACAAGCATATATACAGAAGTGTGAGTATTAGGACATACCCACTACAAACCTGCTACAAGTGAAAAGAATACTATAAAATACAAAGTAGCATTCACATACCTCTCAATGCTCTCTTTATCTTGTACTTCATAGGACAACTCTATGTTAGGATAACGATTGCAGAAACGGGCTACATCAGCCATCTGGACATCTGTCAGTTGGAGGAGATCTGTCCTCTCCTGGTCCTCCATCTCCATAATGTCAAAGATGCTCTCAACCTCCTACAATAAGAGGAGTAAAATAAAATTTCATCTCTATATCCCCACAGGAGGTTGAAAGTTGGCAATTTCTATGTCTGTTATGACATGCGATGTCATGGGTGGGATGGAATTGCACAGGTACCAGACAAGAATAAACTGAATAATAGTTGTCATGTTTCAAGGATACTTTGAATAGTCCGAATGTTCTTTTACACCTTTCACTGTCTTTAAATATGAAAACGAAACACAAAGCTACACTGACTACATTCTCCTGCCTTGTAGTTGTTTGAAAATAATAAAAAAAGGCTCTACTTTTCATACTAAATTTAAGAGCTAAAATGTTGTTCAACAGTCATTATAAAATGTTAAAATGAGAAGTCCCAGTTTTACATTATGCTTTCTGCTGTTCTCTGACCTACTCAAAAATCCATAATTTACTCACAAAACATAAACATACTAAATATGAAACTTGTCAGTGTTACTGTAGCGAAGATGTGATGATTGTAATGTTTCACACTTTGACCTCTCTTGACCCCAAATGATCTCTGATCTCAACCAAAATTGTTGCAACTACTCAATATGGGACTTGCTATTACTAGCGTTCTTGATATAAAGTAGTTATAAGGTTAACACTTTGACCTAAATTGACCTTTCAACTCCTCCCACTCAAAAGGTAGCATATGCGCTAAGTTAAGAGACATGCAAATGGTTATTTCAGAAAAATAGGGCCACATGCCCACACAGGTCAGCTGTATTCTGGGTATGTGACAACTGAACTCTGAACTTTTTACTTAGTAACTTTACATTTCCAAGCTACTTTACAACTTGGCCTAAAATGACCTTAGACCTTGGGGTGTATCAATGATCAAAGTCTGGCTGCAGTTGAACTCCAACCATCCAACTGAGACGTGCTTGGCATTTTTTGGCTATTTCAAACTTTGCCTCCAATAACCATTGACCTTTGTATGAGACCTTAGACCTCATTACAATAATTATGAAGGTACCCATGTTGCATCCACAAAACAACTTTAGTAACTTTTTTCACAACTGACTTTTTCACTCCTGACAAGCTGCCCATCATCTTACAATGCAAAGTTAGCTTACTGTTTGTGTTCTTTCAAACTGTACTTTAAGAGATACCTGTGCAATTTTCAGAAAGACCTTAATAATAATCCATCTCATTAATATTTAGGTTAGAAATGTGAATCAAACAAGTTCATGACCCCTCCAAGGGTCGGCTCTAGAATGGTCTTTTCATTTGCCAATACATGAAAGCTGAATACGAAATACTGATGGTCACAAAATGCCTAGAATTTTCCCCCAAATGAGTTTTAGAAACAAAGAGGTCCCTAAGTAAATATAATACAATTAGTAAAACTTCTATTTTGGAATGTAATAATCCCTTTCTGATACAATGAAACCTCACATCATCTGATACTTAAAAGAAAAGTCTAAGCTCAAATCAAGTCTTGATATGTTAGAGGGGTACAAATACTACACATTCTGGTGAAATTTGCATTGAATCCAACGTGTGGTTCTCAAGATGTTAGCAGTTAAAGTTGTCACATTTTCAACACAGAGTGAACTTGAAGCAAGCACATATGATGTCATAACCTCACATTAATGAGCACTCTCTTGTTTTTCTTTAAACTTTACTAACAATTTTGAATTTTCTCCTCCATAATCCCACATTATCAGAATTTGAATGCATGAGAGGCATGGGAATTTTACAAACTTCAAATTCCCCATGGGGAGCTTCTATCCCTTTTAACTTCAAGGTCAATACAACAGACTGAAAAAACAAAGGAAACAAAGCATTCCTCATCAATGTGAGAAAGTGATATAACCCCTGTTTGCCTCAAGCTCACTTTAGGTCACAAATGCAGCAACTTCATTTGCTGATATCTCGAGTACCACATCTATGATTTGTATGATTTGTATGGAAGTTTTACCAAATTGTGTACATTTAGTTCCTCTTTCACATATGAAAATTAAGTTTTTGCTTAAACCCTCCCTTTAATGATTGTAAAAAACTTTAAAGGTTCCCTTTTTTCAATCAAAGAGAGTTTAATTAACTTTTCCATACATCTCTTGATCAAGTTGTTACAAACAGAAGCCCCTTAATGAAAAGCATGATACAATTAATAAAATTCTATTTTGGCATGTAATTATACCCTATATAACAAATGAAACCTCACATTGTCTGACACTTAAGGACTGTAATAAGATTTTGTAAGGTTGCTTTTTTCAATCAAAGACAGTTTAATTACCTTTTCCATGCATTTCTTGATCAAGTTGTTTCCAAAGTGAGGGAGCTGTTTAAGGTAAGAATCCTTGTTCCACATGGCTTGGGTAACCATCTGTGCTAACTCCATGGCTGCCAAAGCTGGAGAAAGCCAACCGTTGCTGCTGAGGACATCCACACAGGCCTGAATGAGACGCAAAGCCTGCAGGACAGGGAAGAATATTTTTATAATTGATTTCATACACCAAAGAGTTTCTACCACAGGAAACAAGTTTAATAGTTAAACTTTACAAATATTACCGACAAATATTATACAGGTTTGACATATCAAGCAGCGTCCTGCACTTTCTGGAGAATCAACATTCATGACTTTTCCATGACTTTCCCAGGACCAACTAATTTCCATGACCATTTTGGCAATTTTCGGCAAGCAGGCAGTATTAAATTTGAAGTGAAGAGAATAAATTGTGATATTACAAGAGAGTACATTTTGATATTACTAGTGTGAATGGATCTATATCATTTTGTGAAAATTCCCATAATTTTTCCAGGACTTCAGACAATTTCCCTAAATTTCAAGACTTTTCCAGACCTTGAAATAATGTTCCAAATTTTCATGACTTCCAGGTTTTCCATGACCACAGGAACCCTGATCAAGTGAAGCAGTAGTGGTTAAGCCTCTTAGATAGCACAGGGAGATATTCGTGAAAATACTCTCTCAATGTTACACCACAACTTTAAATGATAAAACTGAACAAAGACAGGAAAACATACTTCTTTGATGGCCATGTAACTAACCAAAATAAGGCGTAATAAATTCTTCAGAAATTAGTCTTGATTTTTGGGTCACATACAGCAATCTACCAGATTTATTTTGACTATTGTTATTACTATAGTTGTGTTAGTCATATTTCTGTCATTATCATCAACATTATTAAACTCCATTTCTATTGTACTAGACGGCTTTGAAGTCAAAAAAAAATTCCACCTGCTGTGCTGAACCATCATACACTATTAACAAGCTGTTTCCCCACACGCTGTGTATCAGCCTTTCTTCTTGAACTAACTTTTATTTGTGAGGGGGAGGGGGGGGGGAGGAGGAAGAGGAAGGATGGGGAATGAGGAATGGTATAATGTGTGGCAGTGCAATATTAAAAATGTGGATTACTCTCCATAAATTTTATATTTTAAAGGTAACCAGCTAATAATACTGGTGAGGGTGGGGGAGAAGGGGGCTACATAAAATGTTCTTCTGTGTATGACGTACGCAAAACAGGACATTTAACAAAATAAGTGTATGTAGGGAAGATATTTACAGTCTTGGGTTTACAAGTATTTATGAATTTTGCTCTGATGATTGACTTCCCTAGAAACTGGTCCACAACATGCATCCTAGTGTTGTAGGTTTTTCCATGTAATTCAGCTGCCTTCAATTTCCCATTAGCTCGCTACAAAATTGTTTGCCTCACCAACAAACTTTCTGGAAACCAAAGAAATTCTTACTCACTATTTAAATCACTAACCTCATTTTCTATGTGATAGATATAATTTAACAAAAAGACCAAGCACTATGTATGATCATTACATTTGGTGTGTTGCTTGGTCATGTGCTTTGAAACCAGACAAGACACTCAATCTTGAGGGCCATAGGGCAAATGGGTAATACATCTTGAGGACCACTTTGCAAATTTCCCAGGTCTGCTTAAGGCTTATCCCAACCTGACTGGATTCTCACCTTTCCTAGAATTTCTTCTGTATCTCCTTGCAGTTCAGCAGATAGTTGCATTCTGCTAAGATGAGCTTGAACCAACAGGTTGGTCTTCACATGAGGATCATTGTAACGAGCTTGACTAAGCTTGTTTGGGACTCTGCTGGCCAACTGTAGAACAAAAAAAAAAAAGTCAAAAAAGGGAACTGGGGCAAACCAGTCAAGACCTTGAGTTATTCCAGCAGTGGCATTGTCAATTACAAGCATTAGTCTATGACCATGAAAACAAGCCACCCCTCTTAGAGATGAAGACAGAAATTTAAAAAAGTTGCTGCAATTCAAACTATTTAATGCATGAACCCACAGTTGACTGATAACCAGAATGCAAAATCAGGACTGACTCTGCCATACAAAAAATTGCAGACCCACAATTTTCCTTTTGTAGGTTCAGAAGAAATCTGCAGTTCACCAATTAGATATTACAACAAATAGAGAGAAGACATTCATGCACTGAAAAAAACTTAAGCAATATGGTGGGATTACTCAACAGGACAGTTTGAAAAGTTTGAGACTCACTGAGTATTTTGTTTTTAAGGAGTTAACAGGTTCTTTATTGATATGCTGCAACAATGTGTATAGCCACACTGAATGGCTGCAATTTCTACTATTTTGTTGAGGAAGCTGCTGCCTGAGATTTTGATATGGTGTCTAAGGTTCCAGGTCTTAAAGAAGGCATCCATGTTGAGATTCAGAGGCTGAGCAAATTCTCTTGGTATTTACTAGCTAAACTCTGAACTTTGGAAGAAAACTGATTTGGTTTAGACAACATTAACTGCTTCTAATATCACCACATGACTTCCCTAATAAAACAAAATCTCATCATAGATGAAAAACATAAGTTCCACAATAGGGATTTGCACTGCATTCTGGGAAGGTTGCTAAACCAACAGACCTGATTCCAGAAATTCATCTAACATACACACAAACTCCTTGAAGCTTCAAGTGACTGATTTCATTGTAAAAAATAATGGTAACCCCATTCAAACTTTTCTGTCCAAGTTTGACAGACTTGCTAGTAACAGGACATTTTCTTCAAAACTAAACTCTTCAACCTGCCAGTGACATTGTAAGTTGCAAGTCTAATGTAAAGGTTGTGTGCTCAAATACAATGTTACAAAGGATGGTCTCAAACGTTGGTATAGCAAAAGTTTAACCTTCCCAGGGTGCATTGGTCATGCAATTTGGAACTCGCTTTTTTAATAACAATTTTCCTCAGTTACCTGTTTGAGTACTGAGTCCTCATGGTGTCTAATTGGAATGTTCTCATACTCCACTGCCGATGCTATGATCTCAATCAATCCCTTGATCTTTGTCTTGTTGTTAAGTGACATACTGAATGATTCTATGGTGGTATAATTGATATAGTAGTAAGCTGCAATCATGCCAAGGTTCAACGGGTTAATGTCCATCTCATCCTCAATACTAACACATTTAGAATGCTCTAAGTCTTGTAGGGTGCTTTCCACCAACTCTGAGAGGTTGTCTGAAAGATGCCTGTGTGTGACACCTGTTGAAGTAATTAAAGTAAATTTATTTGGAACATGATAGGAATTGTTTCATAACACTAAATGAGCATCGTAAGAGACAAACATACAAGAGACTAAAATAACAATTTTACAATGAATGGATTCCAATTCAACATTGAATCTTAAAGTTGGGACTTCTTTTAATTATTGTCACTTAAGATGGAATAACTGTTGAATACTCTATAATGGAAAACACACCATATGTTATTTGAGATCAGGACCAAACTTAGCCAGAGGTCCTGACTGTACAATTTGTTCCCTGAACTAGGCCAGAACCAAGTTCCACAGTATTTTGAATGGGTTAGCACTGAAAAAGCGCTGTGGAAACGTGAGGTGAACAACGGTGCTGCTCGAGATTGTTACCAGATACTAACAGTGCGTGTAAAAGAACCTGACCAAAACAAGCCATCATGTTTATTTGAAAAAGATTTGCATTTGCTTAATCTTCTTAACATACACCTTTAAGGATTTCCCAGAAATAAGATGTAGCTGCTTGTAAAAATGTCTGTAAACTTGAACCAATATCCATCATATAAGTCATTATTTTGGATGTCTATAACACTACATGCAAGTACTCTTAAAATGAACTTAGGTGTCTTTAACACTTAAAGGCGCCATACATAATTGACTGAGGACTGAAACCAGTCAACCTTTTTATAACTTGGTAGCCAATCCTTACAGTGGGGCTTGGTGCTGACTGCATATGAAAAGCCATAAAGTAACTAACAACGATGTGTCAGCAGAGTGTAGACTGGAACAAACCTTGAAATTCCAATTGCTCAATCTCACTGAATCAAAAGCTATCAACCTTAACCTACTAAGGGATAGTAACATTTCAAAACATTTAAAGCATGTACTTAATGTACAGAGAAATAGCTTACAAATTGCTCCCTCTAACCACACCCTTTCCCCTGCATATCCCATGTCTTCAAAACTTGTCATTAAAAATGTTGGAGACAGTTTCATATTGTAAGAATTGCAAGAGCATTTCTAATTCAGAAACCAATCCCCATTTCACTGTTCCTCCTTTGCATATCATTCAAAGGACATCAGTCCGTCCTTGAATGCCAAGATATGGAGGTTTGGTTTGGACTACTGCATGCACCTACCACAATCTCCTCCTCTAAAACTGACTTCTGATCCCCTAGGACCTATTAAAAAAGAAATGTGTATCACTCTATTTTAGAGAAAAGGTCACTAACCTTGTAAGCTATAGTAGTTTGGATTCTGGGCCATACGTCGATAAAGGAATGTCCAAGTGAGATAGTCCACAGCATCCTGCTTGTTCTCAATTGTCTTGGTGACAACCTCAGCATTGAAGTGATCATGTAGGCAATGGTCAAGGTGAGACTGCAAAAAACCAAAACAACATCTTTAATATAAGTGGCATATCATGAATACCAGGTCTGAGGATGTAGCAAAGATTTCCACTTCAAAAATTCACCTTTGTTGAATGAGATCCATAACATACATCCTATTTATATGGGTTTATGACATTGGTGTATCATGGCAATTAGTACTCCTAATTCCTCGGACAAATCTGGGCACATTTTTCCTTTGCAGTTGGCCGTTGCAAGTTCCTGTGCTAGGAGTGTACACTAATATGTGTGCTCTATTTATAAATAATCAGAAATCTTCCCAACTAAAATTACAGTAACTACAGATGAAACAAAAAGCTTTATATTTAGGGTAAAACATTTTAAAATGACAAATTTAGTAGCAAACTTGCCAAAATGATAGGAACTTTTGTCAGAACTATGGACAGTAAAGAAAGAAAGAAGTTTACCTCAACTGGGAGAGGTTCATAGAGAAATTTCTTGTAGAAGTCCTTCTTCGATCCTTGGCAGAGTATCACACACTTACTGACTGTAAATGTACAAAAGTAAATTTACTACTTAAAGATGTTGATTATAGATCCTTCTGTCCACAGGAATTGTAAGCATGAAGCCCATTTGCCTCCATAAGAGTATGACTTCAAGCAATGCTTGTGTAATGAAGCAAATCAAAGGCATTATCTCGCAACAGCGGCAACACCAGTAAAGAAGATATATTTAACCCTGTTGTTATGAATGGTTTCACTTTGAAACCATATTTTACCCTCAATTCACACGTGTGGTTTCACCAGGAAACCAAAAACCATATTAATCTCTTACAAGGTCCCATACAGAGTGACAGTGTGCTATCCAGGATATGGGGGTGGTATGGCATGTTGGCCATTGTTTATATGTACAGACCAGCTGAGGATAACTTATATAACATGGCAGCTTAAACAACATTACACAACATTATATCTAATGCAAACTAACACGATGTTGCATAGAAATTGCTCATTAGTAATGTGCAACAGATGCTGAAAATCATCTTCAAACTTCTCAAAACTTCTCTTAACTTTTAATGCTTGAACTTAAATTTTATACAGGCAAGATTGCATATCATGTAAATGTTACAATCTTTTTTTTTTCACAACAGTTCAGTCCACACGGTGGGGTTCCTTGCAACAGTGTAAAGGTAAAGAGTGGTTGCCCTTATTTCAGTATCTCCCCCTCCCAACCCATATGTTGTAGCCAGGGCTGGAAAAAATGTTTATTTCCCAGGAAGGGAGTCAAATGTTCCACAATTCCTTCCATATCTTCATGTACATAGAAAGTGTGAATTTCCTTCCAATTACCAAAATTTCCCTCCAAATACCCAAATTTCCAGGGAAGGAGCCTCCCATCTTCCCCACTTTTTCCACCCATGGTTGTAGCCATACTGTGCAGCCTTACATGATCATCAATCATACACATCAAATCTAATTAAGACAGGCTTCATAACAAACAAGCTTAGTTTTTCAACTACCAATAACAAAAAGTTAATATTATTCCAACCATAGCCATTCCGACTATTAGAGTCTGAATGGCTAGTTCTACCAGTCCATCTGCAATAACAAAAAGTATTTTACAAAAGGTATCCTACCAAGCCATTATGAGAGTATTGATGTTCATCCATAGATAGTGTGATATTTATGGTATACCTGCTGGGTAATGTCATTCACTAGGGCTGTCACGTTGAAACGTTTAAACGGTTAAACGATCCATCGGCCGTTTAAACGGCGCATAATTCAGCTAAACGTTTAAACGATTTTCCTTTTAAAAATACAACAAAAGTTTTAGCAGTTTTCTTCCTCAATGTTTTCTTTGATATCTCTCATTTAACAACGATGTTTATTTGCAAATTCAATGACCAAATAAAGCTTCAAAAATAAACTGTCCGTGTCTCTCCATTCATAGTATATAATTCTGTGATTGAATTGACTTCCACCTACTCACAGTAAGCCTACTAATCCCCCTAACAATACGCAGCGCCCGCATCCCCAATCGAAGCAGTAGCCCAAATCTGCTTATCAGGACGCGTACACAATATCGGCTTAACCACAATTCACTCTCTCTCAGTTTACATCGTATTTGTAGCTCAAGGTGCTCACAGAACGAACGTTAAAACAGACTTACTTAAAAGCCCGAAAATTGCCGCAGTATTTCAATGCAGCATTCACACCATCCTACCATGCTTTACCTATAAGTAAACAGACAGTGTAGGCTCGCACATGTGTTTGTTTTGAGTGTTTCATATAGCAGTACATAATTCATGCACGCACTATATATCCATACGTAAATATCTGTTTGAGTTGATAGCGCCCTGCAGCCCGCTGGCTGTGTGCAAATTAATGGAGCTATAGTACGTAGCATGGGACAAATCTATCACAAACTTTCATTCATTGGGGTAATATTCTAGACATCGTTTTTGTTTAAATCACAAAAGTAAAAGGCACACGTTTATTTCACGCAAATTAACATGCATTATAAACATAAAAGTACCTATCGTAAACTACTGAAAAGGACGATGAAATAACCGGTAATTTAGCGGTACAAGCAGCGATCGAAAAATGTTGTTATTTTCCATACCATGCCCAATGTTGTTGCGATGTACGTCAACTTTTGTACAGAGCAGGTGTGTAGCCTAATGTGTTAGTGTTTGCATGTAATAACAGACCTATACACGTGCTTTAACTCTCGACTTTTTTCTTGTGTCACTTGAAATTCTGCATTTGCACAGTGTACGGACATGGCCTAATATTATGTACGTCGGTGTTTGCGTACATTGCGGCCTGATATCAAACGTATGGCCCTGTATCAAACTTATGATCATTGACTGCGAAATTTAATGCTTTGTTTCGTTCATAGGCAAATTTGGGTGAATTAAAAAGAAATCGCTGAAATAATCGCTACATTTTTACGTACAGATTTTAAAAGCTTGCCCCTACTGTGAATATCGTAAGTGAATGGTCAATGAGGCCATTAATGCATTACACTGTTGGTTCAGAATAAAGATACCATTTAAACGGTAAACGAACGTTTATTCCGACCGTTTAAACGTTTAGGAGATTAAATGGAAATTGACAGCCCTATCATTCACGATTCAGCAAAGGCTAGCTAAAATGTTACAAAACATCAAGACAAAGAACCAAAGCTCTTCATGTCTGACCTCCTGTGGGTGGAGTGTCCACACTTTCATTCAATAACGGTGAAACATTTTCCAAGAGGACAGAGACTTTGTTAACCAAAGTCCCAAACAACACTTCAACTTGACAATACTACCTACCTTTATACACATCTCCTAGTAACTATTAAGTCCTTGGGTGGCAGAGTGATTTATGCTGCCATGAGCCACTGGATTCAAATGCCCCTCTATTTATATGAGTTTTTTCTGGTACTGCAACTTTCCACCCACTTGGAAAAGACTGCCCTGAAAACTACGGCAGACTCCTTAAGTAGCTGACTATACTTTTGACTCCAAGGATAAACCTTTTAGAAACCAAAATATGAGAGGATAAGAGCTTACCTTCATGTTCAACATCGGGTCTGTTGGCTCTACCTACCATCTGCAGGACATCTGTGATTGGGTAGTCCACATATCTGTAACAGACGGTATTCAGTGTATAAGCACAAAAAGCTACTGCTGCTGAATATTACACATGACTGTGCTTACACTCATAGTTACTGTGAACACTACCCATTTAAGGGACAATGTATTTGCCAAACTTGTGACAGTAAGTAAACTTACTCAGGTCAACTATATTTCAAGCAAATGGTGCAAAAATGTGCCCTTTAATGCCACCGGGCAGCTCCACTTGTCACCAACAATCTCCATCCCGCACTAATTAAAAAAAAATCCCACCCATCCGTCCAGCACTTTTATTTCCAACTGGTAAAAGTAAAATGTAAATCTCTTTTGAGTTCCCTCCCCTGAGAAACCCCACCCCTCCCACCCTTGGATGGTAACCAATAAGCCCAACACTCAGAAAATTTTGGACACGTCCTTGCTCTCTAGGAGCACAACAGCCAGAGTACATAACAAACAGATTGCATTGCTCTGTGAGTTTGGAAATGATGCCAAAATGATGCCTTCAATCTAATTTCACTATACCAGATATAACTAGCTTAAACAGTTTATCCTTAACTCACCAAATACAACATTTTATAAGACAATTCCCTTTTGAGAATGGGCAATGGAGGCTGAGGCCATACTGAGTCAACTACGACCAATGCTGACCAATGAGACCAAACTGAGAAATACCACTTTGAGAATGACTGAGAGAAGGGGAAGGGGATTGTCTAGGCCCCTGGTGTCAAACCACTGCCCCACTCCAAAATCCACCCCCTCATTATATCCAGTACCTAGTGAGACACACAGGAGACAAGCTCAAATGTTCAAATTTCCTCATATTTAAATCACTTCTGAAAGACTCACGCATGTATTTTGCCATTGTAGTACTGGGTGTCCATGATGACCACTAAATGCGCACTGAGTGTCAGTCCCCAACACATACTCCGTGATGCAACCACAAGCTGGATAGCTCCAGAGGAGTACAACTGCTCCACCACTTTCTGTTCTATTTCTGAGAGACCTTCATGCAGATATGCAATGCCATTTTCAAGCATTTCTCTCAAAGTCTGTGGAGGTATAAATCGGGGAAGATTAAATGTCAAAAGAGACAATGAAGCAATGCCTTATGTCTACACCATTAATACTTTTTCCAAAAGTCCCCTCAACTCTCTGGTAAAGAGCCAAGGGGCAAAACCAAATGCCACTCCCAAAGGTGCTCCGCAGGAGCCACAAGGGGACAACAGACCCAAAAACCAAACTGACCAACCCCTCAACCCTCAGACCATGGGTCTGTCTCGCATGGTCCCATTCCTTATGTCTACATCATTGGCCTCATATACAAACAAATCGCAATAAAAGTTACATTTAATAAATTCCTTCATGGTGGTTTAAAATATATATCTCTAGAACCACACAAGAGAACTGAGTGCAAATTTCATCAGAATGCTTATTTTTAAGTTCCTCTTTAACATATCGAAACTAAATTTGTAAGTTATCCCTTCTTTGGCAAGGAATCAATTACAGAAAGTTCAAAGGTTCGGTACCATAGAGCCACCCTAAATATGCCTGAAAGCAAACTAACTTTACCTCTTTACAAGAGCAAAGGGTTGTATTAAATCTGATTAACAGGTACTCTAACTTTCATAAATACAGATCTTACAGAAATCACTTGGTCTAATCCAGGACGACAAATTGCATTAAGGTTACCAGCATCACTTCATTTACCTAAATTATGTCCACTCAACATAAAGGGATGTCACTGGCATTATCCTTCTGCATGAAAGTAATAGATGTAGGTCTCACAACTTCAAAAATTACCAGTACACAATGTGGTTCTTACACAAAATATCATACAGCAACATACTATGTGGGAGAAGTATCCATGTTTCCTACACTGATATACAATGTTTACAAGATTTTCAAAGTTTGATCTCACATGATCCCTGACTATCTCACATGTCCATAAAAATCTTCCCAGACTCAGTATGACATGTAAACTTATTAAGGGAGCATGCATGTTTCGTAACCTTATAATAACATGTTGCCATGGTTTTCAGAATCTGATCCAGTGTGACCCCATATGACCTTTGTGACCTCCACCAAGGTGACAAGATTTATCAACTTGATATAAAATATCCATGTACCAAGTATTTTAGGCATCCATACTTGATATGATGTACAAACAATTCTAAGCATCCATACTTCATAACTTGAGATCCTGGTTTAACGAGGCACTCATTTTTTTTCTCTGCTGGTGGACAAAGATGATCTTTGACTTCCACTACAAGCAATAAGCTCCAGTTGAAAACTTGACACGTCACCATACCGAAAGGAAAGTATCCAATGCATTAATACCTTAAGATGCTATACATCACAAGCTGGGTATCACACAACTACACACACAGGGTTCGTTTTATAATTTTTTTCTACATGCACTGGTGCATATAGGTCGCCAAAACTACATGCACAGCAAAAATTTCTACATACACCAAACAATCTTAAAATCAGAAATACCACAAGAAGTTGGGAGGTATGGTTCTAGATTTGATAGCTATTAAAGCATTTATAGCATTATATGTAGAATGGTAATCGCTGATATTGATGTTGCACCCTAGGAGACCCTAGTTTGAGCTCGAATTTCTGTGAAATGACTGCTTGTCTATCTTAAGCGAGAAACTGCAATGCCCTGGACGATTTGAACCAATATATTACTGTAGGATTACTTTGTACTGTGACTTAGGATTTGACCAAGAAGTTAGGCCCAGGCAAGGCTAGGCTAGGTCTGTGTGCATGTAAGCCTCCACAGTTACAAGCACATGGGAAATTCTACATGCATCTGTGCATGCGTGCACCCAGGTAAATGGAACCCTGCCCAAACACACACACAGAAATATATGCCCCCACAGTATCATCACTACATAGGTTCAATGATCCTAGCCACCAAGAATTTGGTTTCTATAAGCATCCTCATGCTACAGGAAGGTTTCATGTGTGCAAAAGTCAACTAATGCAACCACGTTCTGGAGGACAAACAAACATACACAGATGCTAGGTCTTGTACTAAAGCAATGTGGTGTGTGGCCCAGTGTTGTCCAGAACAACTAGTGCATCCACTGAATTTGACCTTTTGACCTTTGGTGCAAGCTCCCTACTCGGTTCAGATGTTACTGTGAAGGTGCCCCAAAACATATTAAAAATGGTTCATCTACACTGAATGAGTTCCCTCCATTTAATTTCCTAACTTATATTTATATTTACGTTAAGGTGGCACCTGACCACAACTTCAGGGATAACATTCATGGCCCCATTTATACAGTGTATTAAGTACAAGTAAAGTGTGCCCAATATTTTGATCAGGATGATATGGGTCAAATTAGCTATCAATAAATTTTTTTTTTTAAAAGTGGCATATGTCCCTATTTTTACTTACCTCATCAGACACCTTGCTTAGATGTGCTGCCAAGTCCTCTTTGTCAACATGGAGGAAACGACTGTCCTCTGTGTCTTCTACCGATACATATGTCAAAAGGTCAATTGCTGTAAGCTTGGTCTGTTTCCGCGAAGGGACGAACACAATGACAGGCTTAACAGGAGAATACTTGAGAATGGCATTGTATGTTGGTTTCACCATGGCAACAAGCCGAGATGCTGTGTGGGTTATGTTGAAGCCCTTCACGAGGATACAAAAATCTCAATTAAAATCAGGTTCAAAAGCAATCAGAACCAGGAAGCCAAAAGGCTTAGTGATTCCTTGCCTCCTACATATAATTTCAGTTCAATGGTTTCCTGTTAACACAAGATCATGGTGAAGTTACTGTGCTATATAAAAATCCATGGGCATAGGCCAGACATTCTGATTTTCCTGGTTTCTCCACCAAATACTGCAGACACTTTATGACCAATACAGAATACCCACCTGGAAAGTTGAGATTTATATACGTTTTCTTTTTTGATTTGTCACATTAACAAAATTTTCAACTTTTTGAACCTCTAGTGATCCCACATGACCTTTGCCCTACACCAAAAACAATAGGGATAATCTATTCAAAATGGAATATCTGTATATCCATTTGGCAAGTATGAGATCCCTCGAGTAAGTTGAGCTTACCCATCTTGAGATTAAATGTTTACAAGCAAATTTTAAGGTTTTACAGCTTTACCTCTGTGGACCTCTGACCTACACCAAAAACAATAGGGGTCATGTTCTCAACATGGAGTATCTGCATTCAAAGTATGAGGTCCCTCAAACTTTCCTATCTTGAAATACCATGTTTATGCCCATTCATGAATACTGATTATATTGATCAACTGATACCATGGAAATGACACTGTCTACTTTAATACCCTTGCCAAATATGAAGAAATCTAAACATACTATTGGAAACACATTGCCAATTTTTAGGTTTTTACAGAAGACCACACCAAGTATGGTGCCCACCAGGCCTTTTCTTCAGTCAGTTTGCTAATTTACAGGCTAAGAGCATCATACACAACAATACAGACACACACATGCAACTTGATGGAATGGCTATGAAGCTGCCTTTGGTATAGTAACAACAAATGTGAAATTACAATGGTCAGTCTTCACAGATCCCTTTTATTTTGCCCCTCAGTAAACAAGTGTTTAACATCACATTTCAAGAAACAGTACATTATTTTTTGGAAAGACCACGTTTCATGATTAGGTCACACAAAATACTGATCAACCGATACATCTTCAGCTGAAGTTGCAGTTACTTCACACTCTTGTACAAAGACACCATCCTCTCTCTCCCAGATTCCCAATTTTGTTCATGTTATTATGTCCCTCATAACTACAAAATTCCAATAAGACAAGATGCAAAGTTAAATACTATAAACTACTTCTACAGTAGTAAGTCACTGTTGTCAGAAACAGTACTAACCTGTATGTGCAGCTCCAACGGTACTGGTCTTACATTTGGATGGAAGTTAAATGTGTTGTTTGCTGCTGCCCCCAGCCACTGTGCCACATCTTTAGCATTAGCTAGTGAAGAGCTAAGAGCCACAATTCGAATGTTTCTTTCTATCTGGGATGATATGTACCTCATTCGAGAACAGAGAACTTCAAGAACGGGCTAAAAGGGGTTAAGACATTAGGATTAAAAAAAGAACTATGATAGTGAGCTGACGTTAATGGTTAGGTTACTGTCATTTCTTCTTTTCCAGGGCTAACAGTTTAGATTTACCACTTAAAAGATCAATACTGACCAAGTTGGCAAGCATTTTACCAAAAAGCATAGAATTTAAATAAATATTAGAATCCCATCACCATACATCAAGCATGGCTTGTCAAACTAATCAGCCCTTTATACTAGAGCTGAAAAAAGTTTCCTTAGTACACAGTCAATCTTTCTGCAACAACTCTAATTACAAGTTATTTCCAAATTATTTTCACTTGGTCAATCTGGTGTGAGCCCTTACAAAAACACCGGCTGTTTATTCCAACCTTAGCATGCATGAAATTTTCACATTGTTTTTACTTGGTCCATTTGCCATGAAACCCGTGACAAAAACACCAGCTGTTCTTTCACTACACTGTAACAGTTTTACAAAGTTCATGTGTTTCATAAATATGTCCGATATTCTCACCCCGTCATCTCCACCAATCAAATGCAGTTCATCAACGATGAACAGATTCACACTCTGTACATTCTTCCTCTGTTTCCATCGCCTTGAGAGGACGTCCCATTTATCTGGGGTGCACACGATGATATTTCCCTTGGCCAACAGTTTCAGGTCAGTGGCTGTCTCTCCAGTCAAAAGTACCACTTTCTTTCCAAGCTGCATCTGGAACTTAGCATGCCATTCATTGTAGATCTAATAATGACAATACAGAATTTATCAGGTACATCAAGTATTGTGCCCAAGTGACCTTTGAACCTACCAAAACAACACTTTTCTCTCTTTGGAGCATCCAAATGGCCAAATGAAACCCCCACTGATCACCATTCTTGAGATATCCTGTTCACAGGCATTAATACATGTTCTACAAACTTTGACCCCTGTTCACCCAAAACAACTTTTCCCCTTCACCAAAACTATTTCACCTGCTCCCAAGCTACATCAGCCACCCTCATACCATGTAGGGCACCTACCCCCTTTTCCAATCTTGAAATATCCACCATTTTGAGTTTCAACAGTTTGACCTCTGCTGGTCCCATTTGACCCTTGACCAGCCACCAGAACAATACATGTCTAGTCCTAAACATTGGTCATCCACATGTAATGTGACACCCTTCTCCATAACCTTTCTTGAGATACTGAGCTCACAACCTTCACTCAATACTCACACATTTTTTGTCACTGCTGAATGCAAGAGACTTCTCATTCCTCAAGACCACTAATGCAAGACAGCTAGTCTATTGTTTCAATCTGTAACTTTAACCCAACCTAAACAATTGACTAGGATGAAAGGTCTTGTAGGAACAATGACAAATAACTTCTAAATCAAAATGGAATCAGAAGAGAAAAACAATTATGAAAGAAGTCAACTATAATTAACCTACTATATGACACATGGGGTTACATGGAAACATTAAAAAAGACTGTTCACAAGTTATGTTGCCAACTTGATTCACAAATACATTTAGCACATTAGCACAAGGGTTTTATTTTACTATTTCAAACTTACAACAGTAACCTACTTGCTCTTCATTCTGTGGCACAGCATCTTGGACCTACTGCTTGGGAGATATCATAATAAGCACCCCTCCCCCCCCCCCCCACACACACACACAAGCACATTTCATACCCAGTTCAGGCATCATATTAACAGAGAACGGTTTACTTGAAACTACGGCCAGCATTCCTACCAAGTAGATTGTATATCAAACCTCTCCTTTTCATGGCTTTGCTCTTTTACAAACTCCACACATCATTTTCATACATGGTCCTGCCTACTAATGAATAAGATAATTGAACAATGAGTGCATCTACAGACTATCACCAATAAAACTACTCAGTATGAAGCACACCAAACTTTCCTCCTATTACCTTAAAAAACATGTATCTTCTTCCAATCATGCCTGCCAATTTTTTTGGCATGCACAACATGCTCTTTATTCAGTGGCACAGCACCTTGGACATACTGTGTGGGAGATATCATAATAAGTCCCACTAACATACATACACACCCACACACACACAAACCCACACCCACACACCCATACCCGTTCAGGGCGCCTACTGGGGATACTGGATTTTGAAACGTGAAGTGGGGATACACTTTCTGGGGGCGCTAGAGCCAAAACGTCATTGGAATTACAATGGCTACGTCATAGCTGTAGATATCCCGTGTTGAAATAACTCAATTTATGTTTCTATCTACTTGGACCGCCAGCTATGGAAATGGGGAGCATATTTCACACACTGCGAAAGTTAGGGAACCGGGGATAATTACTCTCTATTGAAATATCCCCAGTTCACCTGCTCAGCGCATGGTCGTGTGTGAAAAAGGGGTGTGTTTTCCACACACAGAAACCGGGGATAATTTCACAAGAGAGTGTATGGCATTTAATCAAAGCTTAAATTGCACAGATTTTACACACGAACGTGAGCTGAGCAGGTGAACTGTGGAACTTGCTTGAAACTGTATGATAAGCAGAGGGCGTACTACTTTGACTCCCAAAGGCACATTTGAATGGATACTAAAATTGGGGATATCCCCGTTTTTCATCATGTCCCCAGTTCACGTCTCAAGGACCGGTGTGTGTCCCCAATAGGCGCCCATTACAGACGCACACACACACAGACAAAATGTGGGATGGAAATGGTATGTTCTTTTGTCTACCAGTTTCATGCATCTTTCTACTCACTCAGGGTTATCAACTAAGATGATTAACTGGTACCACAGGAATAATGCTGCTACTCACACAAAATATGATTCAAATCAGACCTACCATTTTAAGAGAGAGACTGTCATTTCTAGACTCAACCAGCACTTCCCATTCATTCACATGTATATTCACCACCAAAGTAAGAGGGCACAACTTGACAACAGGGGCAACATACCTACAACAAAAACTTCTATGTACCTGTTCACAGGCTTAGACACACACATTCACATGTCAACTTCAATAGTAAGAATATGATGATGTTGTCTCTAGCATCATAATCAATATTGAACCAAGATATTTACCCAAGATCTCCGTGAAGAGGTTAAGCAGCTGAGATCACAAAAATGGATATCTTTTAACATTTTATTACCTGTTCTGCAACATCATCCAGGGGTGTCACATAGACACAGCGGCCATCTGGATCCTGGGTTAACATCCTAAGAATGGCCATTTCTCCAATCACTGTCTTTCCACTTCCAGTTGGAGCCCCAATGAAGATGTTATCATCACCATTATACACAGCATAGAACACTGTAAAGGGACAACAAGCTCAACTTACATGATGAATTACCTTGCTTCTTCTTACTTCAAAATAACTGGAGTCAAAGCCAGAAATGGGTTAGTAGCTCACAAAACAGAGCATTTGCTCAGATGAGTGGGAAATGTTTTACTAAGGCCTTCCACTCTGTTTGGGGAACTATTGTGTTCTGAGGTTCACTAGCAATGTACCTTAAATTAATTTTAACCCCAAATCAGACACAAATTGTCCATCAGGCATGTTACTTCACACATCTTCTCATGTGATGGCACAGGCAGAAAAACTTCTGACTGCTTTTGAAAATTTCTGCAGGCTAGTTTGGTTGCCTCTACATTCATTTCTGTCAAATTTTCACCAAATAGGTCCAAAGGGTGTCACAACAAATCCACCATGTATTCCACACTTTCTCATGGTGTTTATACTATCTTACATTTTCTTACCTTGTGTTTGGATAGGATTGAACACACCAAATTTGCTACTGTAGAGTGCCTCAAATGTGGGGTTACGAAGGGCAGACACAGGTAAGGGCTGGAGGTCCAACAGCTCTGTAGGGGGTGCATTTTTCTCTGGTAGCAAGAGATGACGGAATGAGACCGGCAACTGAGTCTCAGAGCCTGGAATAAATGGTAAAGTGTTGGATAGCTCAATCACACATGAACACTGAATCTCCTCCCTTCTTCCACTCCCTCTGACACCTGACCCACAAAGGAAGGAAATTGGTTTAAACCCTTCAGTCATATTTTAAGAACATGAATTCCCACCCCTTCCTCCCCCTTTCATTCTCTGACCAACGAAAAACAAGACAAACTCGTACACATTTCCTTTCTCCAAATCAGAAGTTGATTGCTTGATCTATGATATATGAATATGCTGGCTTTCTTTGAGTCTATGTGATAGGCTCATTTACTTTCTAATGTAGAACTCTTTAGGACAGTCTTCATGGGATAACTTACCTATCCACTTGTCGGACACCACTCGAATAAAATACTGTGGCGGTAGGGGTTCAAAAACAGGCACAAAAAACTTGACCACATGCTCATCGTGTGAAAATTTGCTGTAAAAACAAAATGATGCAAAAGTGATGGTGAGGACTAAAGAGATGCAAAGCTCACAGGACTTAGGAGGAATGCAACTCCAATGAAATGTTCATTACCATGACCATCCCAGAACTACTCAATAATTGTATTTTTTGATAAAGTGTTTTCAAGACCTAAGTTCATAATGATTGCCTTTACTTTCAGGGGATAAGAAGAGAAAGGGTGCATTTAAATGTTTAAAATCCTCCATCTCTGGTCACTTATTTTCAATGAAGAGAAGTATCTACCTCACTTTTTCCACAAGTGTAAAAAACATCCTCCAGTAAGAAAGTCTGTACTAAGGTGATACCACTAAATGATGAGAAAAAAATGAATAAAACAAGAGAATGAAAAGTGCAACATTAAGTACTGGAAAGAAGGTTACCTTTTGAGTAGAAAATATTCATGGTGCAAGATAATCTCACTGTCAACATCTTCGACTAAAATCCAAAAAGCCTGAAAGTAAACAAATTGTAAGTCAGAATAATAAATCCTAAAAGTATATCTCAGTTGACCAAGATGAGGCAGTTTAGCATAGAAGTTACCATAGCAACTAAAAATGTCGACTCAGTGTATGGAGGAATCTGACCATCCAGTCATAGAAAGGACTGAATGGTTAATGGACCACCTTTCTTGATCTTGCACAAAGTTTTAGACTGCACCAGATGAGACCCGTGCACTCTGTGCCAGTGTGCTTCTTGAAGATGATACTAAAGAAATTGATAAGTGAACCATTTTGTACCTACAAAGTTTACAAATCTGAAGTGCTTTTGGCAAGATAATAGACCCCTTTTCCAAAGAGCAATTACAAAGGATTATGGTATAGAGTTTTGGTCATTTTTGTCAATGGTATTTTACTGTGGCTAAAAATGATGCGTACCACCAACTTTCTATCCCATAATGTGTTGTAGCTATTTGGAAAAGTGTCTATAAGCAATATTGCCCAAGATATTACACTGAAGTATCCTTCTGATTGCCACCTATAGGAGACTGACTATGCTATTAACACACCTTAAAACAAAACATTATTCACTTCCTCATCCTGAGAAGTGAATAAATCTCTTGAATATCATTTCAGTGATAATGTTTAGAACCAGTTTGTTTCTGTATATTATATTCTTTTCTTAATTTGTTTTTGTTTTCATCTAAAAATGACAGAGCCAGTGTCTCCACTTCAAAAATATTTTCCTGAAATAGGGTCCTCAAATTTTCTGAAATTCAATGGCATTTCCTACGATTTTTAAAAAGACTTCATGGATTTTATTTGTCATTTTTCAAAGATGAATGTAGCAGCACAGGAAACAGCCATCGGTCATGCATTACACAGGAAACGCAACAATTTAAAAAGGGTTTGTCTCTTGGATTACAGAAATTACCACTTCAAATTTAAGAATGTCCAAGATTATTCTCTTTCCTGAAAATTATGTGATGAACATTAAAATTCGTAAATTTCAGGTTAACTGAAAAAGCTGGATTGGGGAGACAAACCTCTGACTGGCCATGAACCTTCTCATCCCACTGAAAATCTGGAGTGATGGTGAGTTCCACTCGAAGTGTGCTCCTTGTGATGGGCTGAATGTGGGCTGCTAGCTCCAACTTAGGGAAGAAATGGATGTATTTGTGGATGGTCTTCCCCATCTTTGGCATTCTTATCAACTCTCCAAGTTCATTGGGACCGAGGTCATAGAACCGCTCCCAGGGAAAATTCTTCTTCTCAATTTTTCGTGTAACTTCCTCCGGAATCCTCTTAAATTGACGAAGAGGACTCATAGATTGCCACCTACATGGTATGAAATGAAAAAGCCATAACATGAACAATCAGGGAAAACACTAAGTGACATTCACTGTCTAACTTGTCGGTGATTGATAATGTACTGAAATTTGAACATTCTGCTCAAATTCCATCTCTTGTAAGATTTATTCAAAATCTCCAAAATTTTTCAAAGATATAGATGACGCAACTCTTTCAGATCTGTTTTCTTGGCATGGAAATTGAGTGAATTTATCTACATCACATTTGACAGAATCCATAAGTGGGGAGAGGAAGATTGTAAGTATATTTGATCTGTTGCAAATGTTACAGAAATATTTAATCAATCATTTAGGTGGATTAGAAATCTCTACAGCAAAATAAACATAAACATAAGAGAGACAAACTTACATTCTTTTGTCAATCATTTTTGCAAGAGCAAGGGTTTTATCTGTCAACTGAGCCCAACCTCTGTGGAGGACTATCTCGAATATTGCACGAATCAGTCGACCAGCAGACTGTGAGAAAGGCAAAGAATAACAACCATGAATTACCTGAACTAATGAATAACATGTAAAGGTAACTGGTGGCATTGCAACTGAAAACCATAGACCCTTTTCCAAATAGCAATTACAAAGAATTGTGGGATAGAGTTTGGTATGCATCGTTTTTCGCCACTGACAAAAACGACGCATACCAAAATCTATCCCACAATTCTTTGTAATTGTTATTTGGAAAAGGGTCCATTGATGGTATGGTGAGATGTAACCAACAGGAGCTTCTTTTACAAAGCAGTTACAGAATAAAATCTCCACATGAAAGATCCACTGGAATAATTTGAAGATCTTTAAATGTTCTAAGGATAAACATCTCAGAGTTTGACTATTTTCTAAGTCCTCTTTATTTGTAGGACATTTTGCCCATCTAACGTTCATTGTGTCACAGTAGTGTCTATGGTCATACCATACACATGTGCTGTAAAAGCCCATATTGTGCATGTGCCGTGCCCTGCAGTACCACTATCCCAAGCACATGACGTCACATGGAACACCTTTATTGCCTATGCAAAAGTAATGCTGAAGAGTTCTGCAGCCTAATTACTTACCAGATAGTTTACACTTTTGTGAGAGATACTGATATTTTTCAAGTAGATTCCAATTCCAAAATACATCCTTGATGGTATTTCAACATACAAATGCATTTCAAGTTAAGGCTGAAAAAAGCAAATTATTACATTTGCATACTTGCAAACATTGTCATCTCAGAAAATGGTACATATGTAGCATATCATCCACTGTGCGCACAAGCGCTAACCTAAATAGGAGGGGTCCAGGGGGCGAAACTCCTCTTTTCCTCTCTAAATGTTCACAACATATGTTAAAATCACTTAGGTGTATGCAAAGATTGACTTATTTTTGCCAAGCTGTTGCTTCATGATTTTCCTGATCATTTACATTTTAATACTAAAAGTTAGAAAAACGGAATGTTCTGATTTTTAAGGGTTTTAAGGCTCATAAAACGGAACAGTTCCACTTAAAACAGAACAGTCGGCAACTATACATTAGACATATCTTGTTAGCCCCTCCTTCCATGTCACAAAGTTGCATATTTATGTTATGTTTAGTAATGATTTAAGTATAAACTACAAATTACCCTGCAAACTGATCAATATTTAATGTCCAACAATGTCATTTTCACAGACAAACACAATAAATACACTAAGGGATCCATGGGGCTTTTGAAACTTAACCAAGTCCATGGAACAAAGCCTTTTTTCCATTTCAGAATTTATTCTACAATGACCTAACTTTGACTTACATTTTTACAAACAGGAAACTACTCTACATCCTTTAAAGGGAAATATTGCATTTGTTTTACATAAAATTTTCATGTTTTTTAAACCAATATTTATAGATACAGAGTGACAGATAATTCAAAATAAGACAGTACAGAAGCTTTCTTTTCAAGAAATAAGGCTCTCACAAGAAGAAATTTGGTTATTTGTTGCACAAAAGTAATTTGTTCACCCAAACTTTCAAAAATTTAAATGATGCAACATCCGTTATTCTTGTAATGCATAATATTTTGAGGAGACATAAGGTATTGCTAGAGTTTATTGGTGAGACTGAACTGTTTAATAATGATTTAAGGTATTTTCTTTGCATGCCATGCTGGTGCATTTTAAATGCAATATTTCCCTTTAAACCTGGCAAATTTTATCCACTAAATAATTTCTAAGCAACAAATATTTACATCAATCAGCAGGCAGACAGTTGGATGGACTGACACACACTATCTCTAAAGCCTGATCCAACTGATCCTAAGCTATCTTCAAACTGCTTCTCAGCTACTAATGAAAATATCTAAAAACAGGTCTTGCAATTCCACAGGGCTTAGACAATTGGAATGCAATAAGCGAGTATGGTAATTACGAACTGTCAGTGGGGTCACAAGGTCAGCTGTACCTTGACAACTTTTTCACCTAAGTGCGCATGCGTGTGATACACTTGCCTGTCCGGCAGACGTGTAGTCCACCTGCACATTGTATGTGTATGTAATTCCAATGACAAATGTGTAAGTCCAAATGAGGTATACATAATCGACAACTGCTGGAAAGGTTAGTTATTCACTTCTCCTTTGACCCATCCCATGATGCACTGCGTGAAAACGTTTCCCAACTCATCTATTCTATGCCCTAAGTAAATGCACTGTTAAAAGTCAATGTCCACACATATCCAGCTAAACGAGTCATAAAGCTAGGAGAGTCTTTCTGTGGTTTCTCTTGCACCTCACAAGACAAAAGATGGTTTGAATGTGTGAAACACTGCTTGTGACACTTTTAAAGTTTATTCTAGGAAAACTACATTTTGCCTGAAAAATCATTCATCTTCTCCAAGTGAAGTTTCTGATGACTGCAGATACCAAGACAAGCAAACTAACTTGAATTATTATGGCCTCATTTCAGATTCCAATTACAGTAAAACCCCGTTTATCCGAACACATCGGGACCGAAGGTTGTTCGGATAACGAAAAAATTCGGATAAACGAGGTTCCAAGTTTTTGCCTCAAGTACGGTACACTGGGTTCATAAGACAGTGTGTTAACACATTTCCAAAATAATTCCGAAAAGGCTAAAAATTGCACGCAAAATCCCCCAAAATATTTCGTTACTATTTTTTGTGACCGATGATATGACAAATAAATTTTAAGACTTCTAAAACAGAGAGATTTTATTCCAAAAATATGAGCCTTCGTTGGTCTGAATAACCAATGCTTTCTACACACTAAATGACTGTGTGGGCTAAAGAAAAGCTGTAACGATCTGGAGAGGTATCTAGAGTATAAATTCTGCATAAATTTCCAAAACCGTTTGAGACACATGTGTAGGAGACTCTCAAACAGCAGTTCGCAATATTTTTGTAAGGTCTACTTTCGTTATTTTTAGGTATGAAGCTCATTACGTTACTAACTTTTCAAATTTAGTGAAACTAGAACTTACACTAGCCTAACATATTTTTGTATTAGAGGATATTGAGCCTATACCGACACATGGCTCCTAACAAGAATTTCAAAGCAAATACGTATGATATTTCTTCCAAATTTGACAAAGAGATAACAGATTGTTTTCTATGTCCACATGTCGGCTGTTTTGGCTATCACGACATCTTTCCATGACTTTTAAAGTCCCAAGAAAACTTAGTGCATTTCTGCAAAAATTTACGTTGAATTTTGCCTTGTAAAGCACTGAAAACTTGGTGGATACTACCGTAATTGTGTTGACTATTATTGTTGTTAAATCTGACGGCTAGTTCGGATAAACGAGGTTTCGGATAAACGGGGTTCGGATAAACGGGGTTTTACTGTAATCTCTTTTGAAGTACATTTCTGTGCAAGTCTTACACGACTTGATATTTTCCAAATGACATTCAAGACTATTAAAAGAATTAAGTTCAGCTACCTGTGTGATGTAGACCATGTCAGAGACAAGAGCAAATCCCTCCAGCTTAAGATGAGAGATGAAAGCTTGCAGCAGAACATTAACCTAAGGAAAATAATAACAAAATGTAATAATTAAAACTAAAAATAGCTTCATGATGATACAACACCATGAAAAAGTTTAAAGTTCTTTTAACTCCTGAGGAAATGCAAATTTCTTCATGCAAAGCCAAAAATGAGACCTGATGAGTTATTTTGACAATCCATAAATAATGAATATTTTAACAGATGACAAAGAAGCAAGGACCAGATGCATGTACAAAGGAAGGGAACAAGGGAAAGGGGAAGCGGAAAGGGGGGAGGATGCAATCAGTACATACCTTTGCACTAGGTTCCTCTATGCTCTCTTTAATAGGGATCGGTACTCTGTCCAGCAACATGTTCAATTCCAGCTTCTCTTCCTGTAGCAAGAAGAAATCAGAAAACTTTTATTTACTTACTTTGCATCCTCCAAGCCATCACATCTGAGGCCAACAATTTGATAAAATATGTTTGACTTTAAAGACAGTGAATGCTTGTTTCAAAACTATAATATAAGAAGGCCAATTTCCAACTTTCCTTAATCAAACCAAGGTAAAAAAAATCTGCATTAGTTGCTTTAAACCTGTTGCATGCTGTCAAATGTCCTTCCAAATGGTGAAAGGTATCCCCATTTTTCCAGGAAATAACTAGCAACATACAAATTAGTAATACAAAACAGGTCCCATGATAACCTCTTTTTGACAGCAGGAGACAAAAAAATCCAGATTTCACACAAAAATTTATTATGTCTCTCATACTTCTCATTGTTTTTTACTTTAACTTCATGGTTATATCACTTGATATTGCCTTGCACTAATTATGAAACTGCTACTTAAAATATGCAAAACTGACTTTTCATTTGAAATATTTTTCTAAGCTCCCTTTTGAAAGTATCATTACAATTCTACTTTGCCTACCTCTCTGACGACCATGTTCTTAAATTCTGATGAGAGAGAGAAGACCCTAAAGAGGTCAATCTCACTAAGGGTGGGCTTCAAGAGACTGTTGTAAGTACACATAGAATCATTCGTGCAGTAGTAGTGACTCGCAATGCGTCCAAGCTCCGTCATCTGAGGAACAAATCAAGCATTGATACATCAGACTGATGATTACATTTGGACATTTTTGAGGATATCTGGATGTGATGAAAGTCAAACAGGCACAGAAATAGATACATACATGTATACAAAAAGAAGTTGTGATTATAAAGACATACCTTGAAAAAGACAAATTAACTCACATAGTTATCTTTAAAGCAAAATACTGCATTCAAATGGCATCAAAATGACACAGACTGAAAATAGCTTTATCATTATTAAACCATTCAGTCCATCAATAACCTGGCCATGGTTTTTCTTCCCAAGTATATTATGCAATACAACCATTATGTATACTGCATCATTTGACAAGTTTCCAAGTTTTGGTGAAATAATTGTAAAATTGAAAAAAAAAAGTTACCCACATAATGTCTTTGAATATCAGTCATCTAAATCTACTTATCATAGTTTGAGAGCTGTGAAACTTTTCTACATCATAAATGCAATATTTTCCATTAAACCCACGAGCACTTTTTGTCAAAACTAAAACAAGCATGATTTATTTCATAAGACACAATGATCTCACCTGGAAATTGCCAGATTTCTTGTCATACTTGATGAGGTTATTTTTATCTAGAATCATGGATGCAGAATGGACCAGGTCAATGCGAAATTGCTCCAGGTACGGGTCCTTATCCTTAGCATCGACTGGGATGCCATAGAGGGCAGGGTTTCGCATCATCCTAATGTAGAGGTATGTGTATCCTAGCCAATTAACAGCATCCTTCATGTTTTGAATGTTACCGAGGACAACTTCTGCATTCAGATTGTCAACCAGCTGAGACACAAGTTGGCTCTCCACTGGAAGCTTCAGGAAAGAATTTAACCATAGATGTGTCAAATTAAACCTTTAATGGTTTTCACAAATTTGCAATTTCACTTTTATTATTGGCTGATAGTTTGCAATTGCACTTTAAGTCTTGGCTGATAAAAGAGGGGATGGGAAATAAATGTAAAGGCCAGGATGTTTGAAGACTCCTGTAAAATGGTAATTCAAGAATAACATTATAAATTATATCTCGTGAATGCATTGTTCTTTCAAATACAACAAAAATCAAATAAATAGGTTAACTTCGCATAAACTAAACAGCCCCTAAGAATATTTGCTTATTGATTGTACACAAACAAATCTGGCAGAGGCTTCAGAGAGAGTCTTCATTTAGATCTCTATACCTGTTGGTTCTGTAATGAAAGGTAATACTGCAACTCGCTGTGTCCAGTAATAAGTATTCCTTCCCCCTTGGTATCATACTGAGGGCGTCCTGCACGTCCCAGCATCTGCAAAATGTCCAAGGGCCCAAGTTCAACCCATCGTCCTTTCTCTGGGCTGTAAATCTGAAAGAAAGTTAAATCATTTGACATTTGTAAGCCAAACTAGAAAATGGGAAACCAATCATGTTACATGTAAGGTTTCTTTTAGATTGACCTTATGTGCAGATTACAAACAACAGAATAACAAGTACAAACCTGTGTTTCGTTCACAAGGCACACAAAATGGGTAAGAGAGGACAATGAATTACAAAACTTGTTTACGAAAAGAAAAAGGACTAAGCACCTGGCTTGAAACAAGACTGGTAAGATAAACCAAGGGCAAGGTATTCTTGATCTTTGATTCAATGAATTATATAAAGCTCAAACTACATATTCCACGAACATTCTAGTAAAGACATGATGCAGTAACTATTCACTTACCTGTGTGCCTTTGATTATTACTGTATGAGCAGGCAAGTTGACTCCCCAGGCAAGGGTAGCAGTAGACACAAGTACCTGAATGTGTCTATCTGCAAACAGATCTTCCACCAGGGTCCTGTCTATCTTAGACATACCAGCATGGTGAATAGCAAACCCATATGACAGTAGATCTTTTAGTTCCAAATTCTGAAGTTGAGAAATCAAGCAAGACAAAATTATTTAAAGCTTTCAATCTTGCACTTCTGAAGAAACAGATTACAGGCCAGAGAAGTATGCTCATATTTAAGGTGAAATGGGCGTACAAGGTCAGCTTACCAACTCTCAGCCTACCTAGAACTCAGAAGAAAAGCTTCTATTACCAAACAGCTTAGCAGGGTATGTATGACCTACACCAAGACCAAATACTTGGCACTTTATACACTGCACTACCTGGCAAACACACCTTCATACTATGCATTCCAACTTGATTACCCTTGAAAAGATTTCTGCTTGCAATAGCAGAGTGATAAAATACTTCAAATTCATATTTGGGAAGCTCAAAGCACTTCTAGATTCTGAACAGTTCCACGTCAATCATTATCAACCAGGAGTACCATCCACCCTCCCCACTTCCGACTGAAGTTTCCTTGAAAGGTGTACTCCCATCATCTTAACGTTTATCTTTTCTAGTTTTTCTCACATTAAGGAATCCAAATTTCCGAAAAGTCTTTGGATATATTTACTTATTCTAAAACTTTTGCAATTAGACAAAGCTTTTAAACCTTCATGTTGCATTGCAATTGTTTGTCTCTTTATGGAGAAGCTTCAAGGAGGATAGCAGGGGCTCAGACAGATTTAATTGACCTTTTTAGATTTTTTGTACAGTGACCCAAAAAGAGTCCAAGGTCCTTGCATATAGTGAGCTTATAATCTTTTCACTGTGATTATACTACCCTGGTACAGATAAAATAAATGTACTGATAACCCAAACTTTCATTTTTCCCACTGCTATTTGTCAACATGAAATGTCTTTCCTAATGACTGTGATTGATCCATGACCTTTTTCCCACTGCAATTTGTCCACCAGGGCGGGAAAAAGTAGGTAACCCGGGAACCTCCTTCCCAAGAAATTTTCTTCACTTGCGGGGCGTTTTGAGCAAAGAAAAGAAAACAGAAAGCAAAAAGAGTAGTACATGTAAGTAGTACACTAGCAATCACTGTAAACATGGGCCATCAAATTCCCTCAATTGGGTCATTTTTCAAAAAGTTTCAGCTTATGAGGGGGCACATCCTCCCTCAGACTCCCCCCTCTGCCGCATACCACGGTGGGAAATCTGACTTTGTCAGATTTATGTCCCCGGGAAGTAAACATTTTTTGTGATCCTGTTTGTCCAAGTGGAATGTTTTCTTTCCTAATGACTGTTATTGCTCCAGGATGTTTTTCCCCCTGCTACTTGTCCACATGGACTGTCATCTTTCCTAATCACTGTCATTGCTCTAGGATCCTAATACCCACCTCTGCTTGCTCAGCTTCTGTTCGAAGAATCTCAGTAGATGCAGACCCTTCCTTCAAGAACTGTCCCAGGGAGTCCTGCTCCAGACACATATCTCTTATAGCCCTAGCTGTTTTTCCTGTTTCTTTCCTTGAGTGGACAAATACCAGCACCTATAGAGAAAAACAAGAGCATCAATGATGCTGTAGCTCAACTACAATTTCACTCAAACAATTTCTTTTATTTAGCTTCATTAGTGATTCAAACCAAGGCGTCATGCATGGACAGTCATGATGTAGTACCTTCAGTGCTGTCCATGTACAGTAAATGGTCACAGCAATGGCATTTTAAAGTTGCCCAGCTTGGGACATTTTTTAGTGCTTGTGGGCACAATACAGTAGGTAATTGTGCCGATGAAAATGAAGTATTTATACCCAAATTTGTCAGGCCCATCTAAAATTATTCCTTTGTCAATATATCATACAAAACCAAAACTCATATGGAAAAGCATTGGCATAAATGGCATTTAACATCAACACAAAGTACACCTATGATGAACCATCATCCATGGAACATGGACCAACTTTGATAAGATTCCAATGCAACCCCTAGTATTTAAAGGCTTTTGATTGATTCTACTGTTTGACCCCAAACAATCTTTGACCTTCAAAAGTATAACTTTAATGACCCACCATCTACTGGATTGTCTTGGCAACTTTGACAAGATTCAGACACAAACCTGTAAAGTTGAAGGCTGTTGCATGATTCCATTGTTCAACCATTTAATACCCCAAATGACCTTAACCTTCTGCAAAAGAGCAACTATGATGACCCATCATCTACTGAACATTCTGGCCAACTTTGATAAGATTTTCATATAACCAATGGGAGTTGAAAAAGCTTTTTAGTGATTCCAATGTTTGACCTCTCTATGACCCCAAATGACCTTTGACCTACTTTAAAATGCATCTCCAATGACCAATCATCTACTGAACACTGGCCAACTTTGATAACATTTGGATATATCCCCTAGGAGATGAAGACGACTTCTGTGATTCCAGCTTTCACCTCTCTGACCCCAAATGATCTTTGATGTATTTCAAAAATACATCTTTGATGACCCATTATCTACTGAACACTGGCCAACTTTTGATAAGATTTGGATATAACCCCTAGGAGATGAAGACTTGTGTGATTCCAACTTTAACCTCTCTATGACCCCCCAAATGACCTTTGACCTACTTCAAAATACATCATTGACGACCCATCATTTATTGAACACTTGGCCAATTTTGATGAGATTTGGATATAACCACTAGGAGATGAAGACTTGTGTGATTCCACCTTTGACCTCTCTAAGAGCCCAAATGACCTTTGACATACTTCAAAAGTACAACTGGCACATGCCATCATCCACTGAACATTCCAGCCACATTTGATAAAATTTGCAGATAACCCCTAGCACTTAAAGGTTTTTGCAAGATTTCACTGTTTTGACCTTTGCATGACCCCCAAATGACCTTGAACTACTTCAAAAACACCCAGTTGATGACCCATCATCTACTGAATGCTCTTGCCAAATCTGACAAAATTCCAACACAACCCCTAGGAGTTCAAGGCTTTTGCATAATTATGCTCAGTTGGCCTTTTGTTTGACCTCTCTTTGACCCTAAATGACCCTTGCCCCACTTCAAAAGTATAAAAGTACATGGTCATGACCTCACAGGTAGTACACCATGCATGAAAATGACCACTGACCTTAAAATTCTCAACACCAGTAATAAACAGGGATGAGCCTGACGTACAAAAAAAATCACTGAACTTTTGAAGGGGTATACTGACGCCGAAAGGCGTCAGTCTGAGCGCGAAGCGCGAACCCTTACGGGTGAGGTCCAGGGGCCCGCATTAGGGCCCCTGGTGGGGTCCAGGGACAACGCCCTGGCGGGGTCCAGGGGGCAGCACCCCCGGAAGCTCCTGGGTTTTTAAGATTTCACGAGACCCAAATGGGCTAATTGTTTATCATATTTTGATGAAACAGGCAAATTACAAAAACACCCTAAGCTTAACATACTGTATAGGCCTAGCCTATGTGTAAAGGTTCACTAAGTTGGATCAACACTAATACCTGGTCTTTCCCAAAAACTAGTGCATACGGATTGGCTTCTTCATGATTTCTTTGATCCAGTGCCCAACATTATTTTGTGGCTACACCATTCAACTTGCAGCACATTTTAGAGGCCTTGTGCCTTCCTACTTGTAAACAGTAGCCCTTTTTGTACATCAGAACATATTGCTAAGGAAAGTGCCTTGTCTGTGCTCTGTAATGTAAAGCACATTTAGGAGCCATGCCTTGCCTTGGCTAAGCCAAATCTTCAAAGGCCAAAATTAGGCCTAACGTTTGGCCTAGAGTTTAGTAAAGCCTAACTTAGGGCACTAATTCTTAGCTCTTTTGGTAAAAATTGGTATGTTTGTTATAAACTTCAAGCCAAATCCTGGAATGGCTGCCTTTTTGAGACTCAGAAACCTGTGAGAGTATGGGCTAGGCTCAATAGCAGTGCACATACATAACCTATGTTAGGATAGCATAAGAAGGTAGGCCTAGGCCTAATGGCAATGCCTCTAAGTTTGTGACAGATATATGAATACAATATGCAACCAGCCTTAAACCTTACAATTAAAGCTGTAGGAAAGGGCGCAGTTGAGTATTTTGCACATGCCCTGTTAATATACAAGCTTTGATTACCTTTGCAGACGATCGTTCTGTTCAGTGCCCACCAAGTTACGTTGTAGGCCTAGCTAGCTGCAGTGTGCACATTGCATATACAGACTAGACACAGCCGGTGCCAATGGACGTACGTACATGTATACAAAACTTGCACTAAATCATGCAGAGCATTATAATACTGTATGTACTAAGTATATGGAGTGGACATGACTAATTGCTTCCACTTTTACTTTCCACTTTCAAGCAGGACATACAGTATGACCTAGGTGCTATGATAAGACAAGGAAAAAGGGTATCATAATTAAACATGTCGACTATGCATTTCTAGCAGCAGTGAAATGTGAACAAAATATGTGGAAATACACATTTTACATGCTGTTTCAACTGATATCTTATGATAAATCATTTGCTGTTCCCATTTTCAACTTCACATTTTTTCGCGGAAATGAAAATGCAAAATAGCGGAAGTTGGAAAAAAATCACGGAAATCTGCGAATTCGCGGAAAAAGCTCATGCCTGAATAAAACAAATACACAAAAGCCAAGTTACAATGACAAACACCCAATACTGTCACTGAATCTTTAAGACACAAAGTAACATTTGTCATAAATGACCCCAAACTGACCCATAAATCTGACCTTTGAGTCCATCCTTGACCACCACTGATAACCCTTTATCCTTGTATCACTGTGCCCAAGTTTCATTAAAATTTGTCCAAGCAAATGCTCCTTTGGTGAGTCTGTATTTTTTAACACTCTCTCGCAACAGTAAAATATATGGGTTATGTACTGTAGCTCAGCCTAAAATGTGTTAGAATGATGTAAGAAGTTTACACAAGTAAATATGTAGCCTAATCTTATCGATATAAATAAGACATTCCACACATAATAAACACAATACATCACAGAACAAGTACAACACATAAATTTCCCACCAAAAATTATCGGAAGGTTCAAATAAGCCCTGCAGTTCTAGGCCTAGAAGTAGCTGGGCTGTAGAGACACATGTGTAGCTTAGGTTCATGGTGCACATAGCCTAACATAAGGCCTATACATTGGATACTGTATGTTTAGGTAATGCCAAAAGTGCCATGCTTCTCTGGAGAAAATTGCCCCTTACAAAAACCTTCCAACTGAAAGCTCAAAGTACATTTCAGGTTGTTGTATGAGGGTTTTTTGCACTTGCAGGATTCATTATTTGGGAGTTTTTCACCAATTTGGTAATTTACTTTGGCCATAACAACAGAACTTGCTTGTGTAATTGAGACATTGTCTCAAGTGTGCAGGGTGAAGGGTATCCAGTCGAAACGTCCCTTTAGCAAAACATCCCCACTTTAATTTTAGCTACCAAAACATCCCTGTCAATGAATATGTATAGCCTACGTAAAATCTCTTTTTAAATTCAATAACGAGAAGTTTAATTCTAATTGATTTGTTGTAGGCTAGGCCTACAATGGGTATTAGGGAAATCGGTGAATTCTTTTGGTTTTCAGAACAGTTATACCACCACATGAAGAAAAGTACTTACCACCGTGTAGGCTATAGCGTAATACAACAAATGAAACTATGATTGCAGCGGTAGGCCTAGGCTAGGCCTAATTTGTAATTTGTGTTTTTTTTTTTCCTTTGAAGAAACTGAAAAAAGGCTAGTAGCAGTAACTTATATAGCAGCCCTACCCAGGCCGAGCCTAGCCTAGGGTACCTAGGCCTAGTTCTCACATACACTTTGTTCCCCTGTCCCTGAACTAGGCCTACGTAGTATTCGAAGCCCCAAGCGACCCCATATTGGAAAGTTTGTTTTTTCGCCGCTGAAGATTAACACCAAAGGAAAGGCAGGATAAAAATTACGCCACTATCTGCTGTAGGCTAGGTGCGACAAATAGAAGCCAGGGTGACAAAATACGCCAGAAATTTGGCGTGACTGCTTGAGTGCCACGCCGAAGATCTTCGGCGTGACATAAATGTTTTCCGGACTGGAAGCGACCCAAGTACTAGGCCTAGGTCAGCAGACTGCGGACTAGGCCGAGCCTAGCCTAGGCTAGGGCCTAGCTAAGGCTCGAAGTACTTTTCGCAGTATTTACTTTGACATGAAATATTCTAAAAATTGCACGGATGTTGATATTGATAATACAGAAAACAATTTCATAATATCCCGTTTAACGTTAACGTAAGCGCTACGCCTGTTTCGCTCTTATTATATTGCAAATTACGCCTAGGACTAAAATTAAAAATATCTGATTACCTTCGCTCTTTTCATGGGCGACTCGTAATAATCGAACTTTGAGTCGAGTCTGATCATTAGTAGGACCGATCTGATCTCTATACTAACTGGATTGGCGATGTCCGTGTCATTGTGAAGTCAGCGTCCGCCATATTGTGACTATCAAAACCGGCGAATGTGCAGTTTATTGGGTGCAATGTTTTTTTTATTTCATCATACTTTTTTATAATTTATGCGGGAATCAAAGCGCATTCGTTGTCAAGGGTAATTTTTTAATTTGTATTGCGATTATTTTTCATGGATAACTAATTTTTACGTGTCTACGCAAAAGCACGGACACTTAGGTGTTCAACTCCCAAGGTTGTTCCACCATATATTTGCACTGCGTTTTGATCTCTCGTACGATGGCCGCTCTGCGACTTCATCACTGATTATCCAATCAATTGTCGAAGCCAATCCAATCCAGTTAGTACAGTATAGAGATCAGTGGTACATACACGGATAGGTTGCATATTGCGGAAGATTTCGTGCGTGTGTATTACACAGGCTAACACGTAACCACCAAAGTTGTATACGGATGCCTGTGCAAAACACTGTAATCTCTAAAGCTTGAGCATCACGCATCTACATGGAAGCACAATATGCTGACAAACAATGCACCCTGATGGTCAATGGGAGTAACCGTAGAAAGCAGGTTTATAATTATATCTTCATTTTTCATAAGAAAATGGCCATGAATTTTCCACGCCATCACAAAGCGAGTGAAAACTCAATCAGAACAACTTTTATTGTAGGTTTCAAGAACAGCCACTGTTCACTTTTAGAGTTAATCCTGTTTACCCAAAAAATCAATATTTGACCTCTGGTGACCTCAAATGACCTTTGACCTACTTCAAAAACACAACTTTGATGACCCATCATTTACTAAACACTCCTGTCAAATTTGAAAAGATTCCAACATAACCACAAGGAGTTGAAGGCTTTTGCGTGATTCCACTCTTTGACCTCTCACGACCCCAAATGACCTTTGACCTACTTCCTGTTACCATAATTATCAAGCCCTTGCTATGTGTTATAGCCACACCAACTTTGACAAGAAACGGTCAAAGCACCTGCAGACAGCAGCTCTTTTTCCAATGTTGACGGACAGACAGACGGACAGACAGACAGACAGACGCATTGCCATGACAATAGCTCAACTTGTTGAGCTAATAAAAAATGAGAACTTTGCAAGAGAAATCAGTACTTGGTACTTCTATTGTTTGTTGAGTCTTGCTTCCCAACTTTCATTTTTCACATACAGGGCTGCACACTACACTAGATAAGAATTCTAAAATAATTCTCATGAAACCAAGGAAAACCACAAACCTGTGGCCAGAATCCCCTCACCACCACCACCACCACCACCACCACCAACAACAACAACAACAACAACAACCTTCCAGGCTGTCATCTACCATATCACACTAGACCTCAGCGAAGAAACATCTTAAAAGAAACAAAGTCTTGTACTGTATCACAAAAACAAGAAGCTTCATGGTAAAAGGAACCACCACACCCATATAGAAAGTAGCAGCCAAATTTTAAACTGAGGGTGACATGGAGCACACCCTCTCTCACAGAATCTTATCCAACATCCAAAAATTCAAATCCAATGCCCCACGGCTCAAAAACAAGCACCTCAATATCACCACTGTCAATGATGGGGACACACCACCATAAATTGTTCAAGCAAAACATCCACCTTTCTTGGATATGCCAGTAAATACAACCTAAAAGACTTCTTATCCAAAGAGAAATTTTACAAACTTGTGCAAATTGTCACTGTCATATTACATAGCTAGTTACAAGGGCTGCTGTGGCTTTCAAAAGGGAATAGCACCACCAAATACTTGAAACCAACCTCTGAAGACAGCATACCACTAATTTAAGGAAATTCCCTGCCAAAGGAGTTACCCTACAAATTAACACCCTAAAAATTTTTTGGCAGCATAGTTTAGACTAAATTGCAAAAGTGATGTGTATGTGGTAGCCAATGAATTGAAGTACTGATTGTGCAAAAATAAAGAGAACTGAAGGTATTGCAGGCACATTTTGCATTATATCTTTCAGCCACACAAAATGGCATTTGAAATGAAGTGAAATGGCAGGAACCACTCTTTACAAGCTCCCCTTTTTACATATCTCAATGGTCATGGTACATGAATTTGAAATCAGTGAGAAAGGCCTACTTAAAAGCTTTCATATGAGGGGTCGCTTGAACTTGTTGAGAACTTTTACAAGGGTCAGGAGGCCACAGAACAGACCAACCTTAGTACGTCAATGGAGAGATAATTGGCTGTGTGCTACCTTCAGAAGAATCAACAACACACATACCCAGCAGTTAAGAAAGACAAAACAAGTACTAGACAAAACCGACATAAAGCAGAAATCACTCAAACTGAGGCTAAACTGAACCAAGTACTCAACAATCAAAACAGAACTGAGGCCAAACTGCACAAACACCTTGAGGATATACAGTATTTAATACCATTACTTGCAACATCAACCAAATAACAAACAGAAACCAATCAAAGTTCCATGGATTTGAAAGGATTTAGATGAATTTAAAGGATTTAGATGGATTAACTACTCCTATACTCAAGTTACAAACAGACACCAAACAAATATCAAAGAATTTAAAGGATTCAAATGGATTAAATGCCATGGTCACCAAACTTTGAATTAATACAGAACCCATCTCAAAACAATTGAAGGATATATTGGAAATAAATACTTTCAAATCCTTAGTAAAGACAAAAACAGATGCAAATGCCACACTATTAAGGAAAATCCCCCCTCCCCCCCCCCCCCCGCCATGTCATTTGCCCATCTCTGGTTCATGCTCGGAACATTGGTAAAATCAGGAGATTTTTAAAGTGTGATGCTGGTAAACAAATCATTCGCCCATTCACCCATTCATCACTTCTCACCTTGCTAACGGAAATTCACTTTTTGTGTGGTCTTACAATAATGTCAGCTTACCCGACTTCAACTCCTTCAAAACACAGCTGCAGGGATTGTTATTTTGTTAAGAAAATCCAACCACACAACACCAATACTTTGTGAACTTCACTGGCTTCCAACTTTTTGTGGAATCATCTACAAAATTCTGCTCATTATGTTCAAATCACTCCACAAAAAGGTCCCAGTCTATACTTTACTTAATATATGCTCACCATTAAAGAATCATCGTTACACGCAACACAACATATAATAGCATCTGACCTATCATCTGTTAGATGATCGCCATCTGGCCCATTATCCCACAATCGGTAAATAATTGGCATCAGTAAATTCTGTCATTCAACCGGTTACCCAAGATAAAAAGAAACAAATAAGATTCCATCCGTCGTCATCAACGTCATCAACGTCATCACCATCATCATGAGGAGAGGGCATGCTGCATTGACAATTCTCTTCACCTGATTGGTTCACTCCTTTCATATCTAAATATTCATGCTTACCTGGTTTTTGCCAGCATGGTCCATCACCTTTTCATAGACAATCTCATTCATCAGTTGAAACCTCTTGATGGCTTTCTTCTCTGTGATTCCAATGTACTGTTGTTCCAGGGGTACAGGTCTGAAGCTGTTATCAAAGAAGAACAGACCTTTGTCTGGCTTCACCCTTAAGAATGTTGCAACATCCTGGTAGTTTGGAAGAGTGGCACTGAGACCTATCAGACGAACATCTTCCTGGGAAGTTTCAATGTTCCGAATGGTTCTAAAGAGAAAATCAGTCAACATAAGTTGTGCCTACACATTTCCACATCAAATCTCATGACTGATGAAGCATGATATTTAATAACAACAGCAACAAACAGACACAACACCTACTTGATGAGATGGAAAAAATGTTCACTTCCTGAAATGCAAGTCAAATCACCTGAATTTTCTTCTTCTTTTTCCGAATATTTTCGAGTACAAAAAAGTTGAGTGTTCCTTTTATTGCCAAAAGTGCCCTCCAAATACCAAAATTCCTTGAAACAAGCTTCCCACATTCCCCACTCTTTTCACCCATGAGTACTTGTTCCCATCTTTCACCAGGACCAACTCTGGACTTATAGCACTACTTTTTTTTCAATAAATGTTATGACTTAGCTTTTGGTATGGTGATTATAATCTTCCACATTTCAAATTTTCTGTATTCTTCATAAAATACAACTGTACATGCTAATATCATCAACAAATGTGTATGGAAGTATTCTTCACTGGAATAAAACTGTAGGATAATGTATGTTACTGGGATCAATGCTTACAGTCAGGGTTGAAGATAGTCCAAGGTGTGAAACGTTCTAGGGGAGGGGGATGGGAACTTCTTAGTCACGACGTAATGCAAAAAGGCAAAAGGACACACCATACACTGTAGTATCACAAAACAGGATAGCACTGGTTATTATAGTAGCTTTCAGGTAGACAACCCTGCACATACTAATTTTTTGCCAGAGGATAACATTTCACATAGCTACTTCAGACTTGCACCACATGGCAAGTTTTATCACTGAAGGCAAAGTGGTCAACACTTTTATATTGCTGAATGCTCTAAATCAATAAATTTACTTGTTTTCTTGGGTATTTTCATCCTTTACTTGGGAATTTTATCTCAGCCTGTTACAAAGCTAAGGAATACTCTCCTGGGTGAAATGAAAAGAAGGTAAAGCACTGTAATCTTTAACTAAAGGGTGCACACCAATATTACAGAAACAGCCCTCTCAAGGAAAGTAGTATCAAGTACCTGGGAATATTTTTTCCAGTATTGTATCCCATTTTGCTACACAAGATGGACAAATTGCTACACAAATGCAAAATTGTGTACAAGGTTTTGTACATACAACATTAGGGTTTTAATGATTTTGTGATAGGGAAGCCTAGAAACCTCAAAATTGCTACACGAATTTTGAACACTACATTATTCCCTGCAAAGTACATGGTCAATTTTAGGTCCATTTTGTTTGTGAATTACTCATGTTAACATGATCAATTGATGCTGATTCTTCCAGGATATGCAAGAGGGCATGTTAATGGGTGCAAAATTTGGATTGATTGAAAGTGACTTAGGCCATTTTAAAACTTGCCAGAAGGACGTGGTGATTTCCTTCACCTTGCAGATTAATATGGGTGGGTGTATAACCTCTAAACTTCATCCCCTTATAGCTCAAAATCTAAACAGTCATGCTATCGTAAATTTGTAGTGCCATGATAGGCCAACTCATCAGCATTCATTTGAGAGGTGGCTTGTCTGAACTGTGAACTTTGACAAGGTTGTAAGGGGCATGTAACCAAGGCAAAACAGTTTGTAAGTCAATGGAGAAGCTAATGGCAGTGTGCCCTCTAAAGCTAAACCCAAACACTCATCTATAATTTACATTATTCTGTCTGTTACCTTGCTATGAGACACTCAAGCACTGGCCCTCTGTCATCGTGGAGGAGATGGATTTCATCCTGTAAAGGACACGAAACAACTTAAGTGTCACTTATGGATCTAAAACAGATTCACATGGACACAACTTATCAGAGGGTTTCAAATTAAAATACATCACTTGTTTGGAGGTATCTGACCCTCAAACCACAAAGAAAGTCTGACAGTTAATGGGCCTTCATCTTTTAATATTGCACATATTTTTTAAAGCTTCAAAGAGATGTATCCTCAGAGAATCTGTGCCAATATGTGCTTAGAAAGTTAAAACATGAAAGGATGAAATATTAAACTAAGAAATATAAACTCTGTGCCAATATGTGCTGTAAAAGCTTAGAAGTGTATGGATGAAACATTACAATTTCTAACTTCTTTTATGAAAACTTTGAGCAAACTTTTGCAATTCATGACATGACTGCTTAAAATCACAGTATCATGCTAGCTATAGCAGGACCATAAGGGTGCTGGAAAGTTTCTTAATCTCAATATACTGCCCTTTAATCCACCATCACTTGCCCCACAATACCCAAGTAACAGCTATCAGCTGCCTTCATCAAAATCAAACAAAAACATGATTCAGCTACTCCATAACAATTTCATTTCTGAAACCCATGAAGGACATGACGGACAAAAGTCTTAATTATGAAGAATTTTCATTACTTTGTCAGAATACAAAAAAACTAAACAAATTACAAGACCTTCAAACTAACACTGCTACCATATAGTAGGTCATTGCTACGGTTACTAAGCTTAATGCTTCAAAGCTATTATACCAATTTTACTAATTATGACAACATGAGAGTCCCCCCTTTACAAAACAAAATCTCTGGAGTACTTTCCTACAATACAAAAAGTACAACCAATTAATTTACCATTGTTAACATCTCTAAATTAGATGGCACTATTCTATAATGAACACAGTGACCAAATTGATCAATTTTCTTGATACATGTTGGAGTGCACCATCACATGGTACTTTCTTTGCCATCCAACTTGAAACCTATGATGTCACAGACATACCCTCTATGCACACATTTGAGTAATGATGACTAGGATCCAACATCGAAGGTGATATTTTGGGGGGGTATGGGGGTGGGGAGGAGGGGATGAGGGGGCACTTACAACTATGATGAGTCTGACAAGCTGTGTGTATGTCTTCTCTCCTCCCTTCCTTGTGATGATGTCCCATTTCTCTGGGGTACACACAATGATCTGTGTTGCTGTGATCTGTTCTTTGGTCAGCTGTGTATCTCCTGTTAATTCAGACACTGTTATCCCATAAGAACTGAGTCTCTGGAGAGAGTAACAAATACCATAGTAAGAACATCCACTAACTCTAAATTACAAATAAAAGAAAAATAAACATACAAACAAAAGCAAAATAAACATGATCACTTTGTTCATGAGAATGAAAACGAACCATGTGGCTCACAAAACAGGAAACATATGCATTTCTAATGACCTTGCCTGAAATTATTGGGCCCAAGTTATTCACAGACTAACTTGGCTTATTTCTTCTAAGACTAAAACTTACAAGGAAGCATGGCGGCAGTAACAAATTTGAAAAGCTGTGTCATTACATGTAGTGATGATTTAAGAAGGGCTGTAGTATGAGTAACCTGACAACCCTGCTGGTAACCACATCAATATACCTCCATACTATCATTCTTGCAGCACTAATTAGCTGAGAATGTCAAACTCAGGAGGAATGTTTCTCAATACTTAATGTAACCTTCACCTTGCCAAAATCTTATCAGAATCTCCCTCTCTTCTTGTTTCCCTAATATAAAAAATAATTTCTAGTTTTTAGGGGCAAATGGAGAAAGCTAGAATGGTGTAACTTCACAGTTAATGTCACACAGGCAATTGAGTACATACATTCCTAATGGGGGTGCCATTGTGAACTGTTTAAATCACACAGCAATATCAAAAGAACATTGTAACATGTACACATTTTACTTAAATTATACAGACATGAAAAGCTTAAGGTCTACTTAGCATAAGATCTATTCCTACCAACAATTTCAACAACACTGATCCAGTTTCACAATGAAAAATCCAAAAGGAAGATGTTAGGTAAAACATTTAAAGTGCTCCAACTCTCTAAAATGTCACTAGGTTTTCTACGTTTACACCTGAATGAAAACTTGTACATTCCTATGGGTGATAACACATTGTACTCTAATTATGGTATGGTTCTCCAACAATCTACAAACAGAAGAGCACCATCAGCATTTAATGTCAAGAGCCTCCAAGCTGTGAAGTGACGGGGCTCAAAAGCTGCTGCAGGGCCATAGTTGCATTGTGCAAATAATGTTGTAAGGTAGGCTGATGTGTATAGTAGGGACGGAAACTTGAATTCAGAAGAGGAAGATGTAGATTAAGAATGAATTTAAGAAGTTTCTCATAATGTCAGTTATGAAAATATTACTCATGATGAATTCTGTGGGGTGTCATTAGAACCATGTGTACAAAGGTGGCTATGATACAATAGCTTAGGTACAGACATAGGCAAGTCTCGACTGTGTGAAGTATCCATGCATGGTGATTCCACAGGAATGGAAGGGTTAACCCAAAACAACTTCTGAAACCAAACTTAGCAACTATAAATGATGGGTACCAAACTTACCTTTCTGAAGTTGCCCACCATTTCCTGTACCAGTGACCTCATCGGTGCAATGTATATGATTTTGAAAGCTTCAGTGTTGATTGTTCCATCCACATTTATATTCTTTCCGATCTCCCTCAAAATGGTCAGAAGAGCAACATTTGTTTTACCAGCTCCCTAACAAAAGATACATAGAAAAGTACTTTTGCTTCAGTCACTTCTACAAACAAGGAACACTCTTACTGTCATGAGCCAACCAAGTACAGAACAACTCAGGGGACTGTAAAAAGATCACAGAATGGCTTGGAACAGCTGGTCAAGGATAACATAAAGAAAATACAACTGAGATAAAAAACACAAAATTCAAGGGAACCGTTGTAGATGTTACATCTGCAGGATGAATGATGTTGTGATGCTTAAGGAGGGGTAGGAGGAGGGTGCACCTCACTGCCCCGCTGGTGACCACATCCATATACCTCCAACCTATCACTGCTGCAGCACTCATTAGCTGAGAAATGTCAAATACTGGAGGCAGAATCAATATATTTCCTTTTCCTTTCTTGCACAAAACTTTTCTTGGATTGCTTCTCTTTCCACCACCAGAAAATTAAGAATTTTCCCAGACAGGGATTGTCTGCAGTGGAATTGTCTGGGGAAGGGAGAGGGAGGGGGGAGGAGTTGTCTGGTAATAGTTGCCAACAACTGGTCAGACAAATAAGCTTACACATTAAGTACTTGTTAGCTTAAGAAGGTTTGAAAAGAAAGTATGTTACATAAGCATGTATTATTACATCAATATAATCATTAAGTGCATGAACTCAATCCCAGATTAAACATACCGTTGGAGCACATAAGAGCAGATTTTCATCTGACTCCAAGGCTGCTTTGTAGAGTCTGCTCTGTATCCTATTCAAACTCTTAAATCCCTCAAAGGCTGGTTGTGCATACTTAGGTAATTTGTCGATGTAAACTAGAGTCTGAGAAAAGTAAAATCAATGAAATTTTGTGTTATAATCCCTTGAACAAAATATTGTAAGCATTGACAGGAATGTAAAACAATCTGATGCAACATTTTCACTAATTTATTTACCACAAAAAGTCCCTTAACCATATTTAAAGAAGACCTAGGTGTTATAAAAGAACTAGTCCCCACACCCCAGACCCCTTTCCCCTCACCTCTTCCCTTAATAAAACCTGAAAGATTTGCAATATCAGAGTCTGTTTAATTAATGTTTTGTACAGTGTGAGAGTAAGGCTGGATAGAACAGTAAAATATGTATCAAAATTCTTCCATTTTGTTCCACTTTTAATTCAACAACTTTCCATTACCTTCGAAGCAAGCATTCCATGACTTTTCAGTGACTTCTCCAGACATATAACATAATTTACAATTTTGAAGAATACACAAATTAGGAACTAGACTGAACTGTATCATGTCACAACTTTTTTGCATCAATTTTGAAATTTAATGACTTTCAGTGCCTTTCAAAGTAACTTAAATTTTTCCATGACTTTCAGATCTGGAAAGATAATCCCATGACTTTGTGAGGTTTTCCATCAGCTGAAGGAAACTAGTGTATGTTGAAAGGCATCTGACAATTCAGCTATAAACAAGACTGAATAATTAATGGACCTTTCCCTCAATATTGCACATTATTCTACGACTCACTAAAACAGGATTTCAGGAATCAGTGCCAATGTGCTCATGTAGCACATTTTAGATAAGCTTCACCATCTGCTCAATCTGAGAGCCTTTTCTGATTTGCCCAAGTCCCAGCTGCTAAAATCATGAGAAAAAATGTTTTGACTTTTGGTACAGTATGTAGAATAGACAACTTACTGGTCTCAGCAACTAATTTTTGCTTTTAATGGTCCGTAAATTAGAGTGTTGATTGAGGTAAAACTGCTGATATGCACAGCTTTAAAGTTAATAATGCAAATCATTGCTTGTGACTGATCACAAACCAAAACCAGTATAAGAAATACTTCTAAAATTCTAGCAAACAGCTACTATAAGAGGCTATAATTGTCCTAATTTTAACTCTTAGACCCAAAATAACGTGTTCACTATTTCTGAGTAACATAATTCTATGTAAAGCCTTGTTCATCAGGGAACAGTACACATTAGTAAATTCATCAACACATTTATTTCTGGTCAGCTAACCTTCACTTATCAACAACTTGAACACAGGTCATTTCCATCCATCCAGTAAAAGAGAAAGGATCTTACTTGAAGGACTGGAAAAAGGTTTACTTTCCCGGAAATGACCTAAAGTGCCTACAATTTTTTCAGGTACAAACAAGCCCTAACACTTCCTACATTGATATCATAGTGAGCCTATTCACCAGTATCATTCTGTGATGCATTCACATCAACTAGACCAGCACTTCTCAACCTTTTTTAACTCGAGGACCACTTTGACTCTCAGAATTTTTCTGAGGCCCACCTTACAAAAAGTTTATTCTTTTTTCTTTATTTTTTATTTTTTATGGCAGATCTCGCGGCCCACCTGGGAGCACTTTGCGGCCCACCGGTTGAGAAGCGCTGAACTAGACAACCATAAAGAAGCTTCTTGCAGAATGTTCCAAAATTGAGTTTTCGTGCATTAAGAATGGCTGCTGACATAAGTTATTCTCAGACTGCAGTTTCCAAAAATTGTTTAAAGTATTATGTACTAATATTCGCTACATCATACTTACATCACAGGTTGGACTTAACGGTAAAATTCACATATTTTATTTTAACAAACAAGCACAAAGAACATGTAGGAAAATACAGCCTACAGACATTTACTGTACCTCATCTTCCTCAAAAGGTTTGGGTTTCAAAGCTGGCACATGGACTTCTTCATAGCCTTTTCGCTGTTTTCGAAATGATCCATCAGGCAGTTGACATTTCTGATTGGCCATGAGATGACTTCCTTGGGCAAAGGACAAGTCGTCAATATCCAATAGTGTTTGAGGAGTCAACGTCTGTCCAAAAGAATCCAAAAGGGTATTTAATTCCTATACTCTTCACAGTTTCTAAATTTTTTTGGACCAAGGAAATTATTTCAAGCCCTAACCATAATTTTTCTCAAACACACTACACATGGGCAGTACTTTCAATAAAAGTTTTTACTTGTAAGGGTATGGTCCATGGTGATACTGGAAAGAATGAATAGAATTTCACTAATCCGCTGAAGACAGATCCGATCTGCAAACAAAAATTCAAGCACATTTCCAGGACAATCTCTGAAATTACAAAATCCAGGTTTACAGGTTTTCTATAATTCCCACTGACAGGTATGTCCCCAGGATTAACAGAATGCCAGGTCCACTGGTCCTGAAGGGTGGGTTTTATGTGGCAATGTATCAGAGATTTGCCTATGCCAGATTAATGTAGCACCAACAGGATTCACAATTTTATTATAACTAGTGCCAGTTGGAATGTTTTGTGCTAAACTGGGTCCATTCTACACTGTGTGGACGTGTCTCTGCATTCGAATTCAGATACTTTTTTAATTCCATATTTTGAGGATGTTTACAAACCTCAATGCCTTACAAGGAATAATGAATGTTGTGGAGCTTTAATGCCTTACAAGGAATAATGAATGTTGTGGAGCTTTAAGAGGGGAAGGAGGACGATAAACCTCACAACACCGCTGGTAACCACATCAATATACCTCCGACCTATCATCCCTGCAGCACAGGTTAGCTGAGAAATGTCAAACACTGGAGGCATGAATGTCTTTGCAATTTCCTTCAGATCTTCCCCTCACTACTATCATTGTCTAGTAACATTTTTTAAACTCACAGGACTGTTGTACCTATTTACAACTACATTTCACATCAAGAACTCAGATACCCATGCTGAAAAACATTTCACAGATACTTCCTGGCTACCTGTGGAAGTAGCGTAGTATGTAGAACTGGTCTAGAAAGCATGTGTCACGTTTAAATAAGATTAACTACAATCCTGTAACTAAAAGTTCGAACATAAGCCAGGCTGCATCAATGCACATATTTCAACATGTGATAATCCTAATGACAACTGATTTGATTGCTTGGTCTTTCCACCTCCAGACATATAATTTCTTAGACAACATCTCTACCTTTGAGGGAAAGAAACCCTCATTAGTAAAACCCTTTCCCTGAAAACTTAAAAACAACCTTCCTGGGACAAAAGCAGGACATGCTCATGAATAATTCAAAATTTTCCACATCTGTTACCTCCAAATGCCCTTAAGAGCTAAAGCTGTTTGCATATCTAAAAGCTGCATAATATTAAATTTTACCACATTCTTTAAGCAACTTTTTGGTCCAAGTAAACAATACAGACATTTCATAACACTACATCAATGATGCCACACATATTTCCTTCCAATTAAAAATTGAACCTGACATCCATGTAGAAAACTTGAATTAATTGATGCATTTCTATGACACTCAGGGAGACGGTGCTGAATAGCATTTTCACCGAATAATTCTTCCCTTCTGGACAATAGTTTCATTGAAGGGATAAGCTGTGTTTATATTGCATCAACATGGCACACACAGGAAATAGTTTTTAAAATTATTGAACCATTCAGTCTAATCAATAAGCTCTGACAACAGTTTTACTTCCCAAAAATATTACACATTACAAGACTTATAAATGTGCAAATGTTGCTAAAAAGTTCAAAGTTTGGGTAAAGCTACAATGCAGAAAATTTCTTCCTGTGAGGACCTCACTTCTAGAACAGAAAGTACCAAGCTCCTTTTTTATTTATTTATTTTTTTTTTTTTGAACTACCTATCACTCTGTATCTACAAATCATAGTTTTTAAGATATTAAAAATTTCTAGAAATTTCTGAATCAGAAGACATTATGGTTCCCATTCATGGTACAACTTGGTGCAAATGCTTTTAAGTGGACCCGGGTGAAAACGTAGGATACAAACAGGGTAAAAATTCTCAATAGAACATGGCAAAAGTAACATTTTGAAGACCAAAAACAGGACAAAGCTAGGACTTATGTAGGCTTGCATTTATCAATATTCATTTTTTACAGCAGCAGAAGAACTCCTTAAGATGTTGTTAAATAATTGTATTATGCCATCTTATGCCATTTCTCTAGAGACAAAAAGGACGAAGTAGGAAAGAGCATAAAAGGAGTTTTTTTTTTTTTAAACAAAAAAAAAAAAACGAAAGTAGGATTGGGAAGAGCCCGTTGAAGCCTGAGTGCTTATTAACAATGGTTGCACTGCCTTCAGTTCAGTTTCATAAACTTTATTTCAGGCTCTTTCACCTGATGACGAGATTCATATAATATACGTACATACAATCATAATAAAAAGAAAGAGACTGTGGGGTGATTACAGAAAGCTTGCGAAAGCTTGTAAAGGTAACCTTCTTTGTGCACCCTCAAACATACTTTCTTCAACTGTGCAGACTATGCAAAGGTGACTTACATTTTCAACTTCATCCGTCTCCATTGCTTCTAGGTCTGCATCTACCCTGGTCTGTCTGGCAGCAGCTTTCCTAGCTCTCTCCTCCTGTATAAGGTCCTCTTTCTCTGTCTCTGTCAGAGCTTCCAGTAATGACAACAGTTCAGGTTCAGCTTTCATTTTTTCTTCCAGACGTGCTCTCTCTGCTGAATTTTGAGCTTTAGCCAGCAGTGTGCAGTACAAAACTGCAAAATGTGAGATGGTAAATAAAAGAAACTTTCTACGACCAGAACTGAGTTTTTTCTTAAATTCTGGTATTTTTCTTCCTCAAACAGTGAAAATAGTATCCTGCATGATTTGTTAACAGAACTCAGTACATGTTCACATAGTATATGCACCTTCCAGGAAGTAAGAGCACAAATGTGTGAGAGAACCTACCATGTGAGCCCCACACCTACACACTTAAACAACAAGGTTTCCAAGTTCTAACAAGCATATCTACCAAATAGTACATTATAATGGGTGGTACCCATGTTCATCACACATATGACAAGCAAGCTTTTAATCCAGTTTGGCAGTGGAGGGGTATCTTTGAAATTATTTGAGAAAACAGTTTGAAAATTTTAGCAGGGATGCAGAAAATACCATTATTAACATCCACAAAAAGGTCCAACTTACTCATTTGACGTTCTCTTCTAAGAAGTTTGATGAAATCAAATCGGTTTGTTCCTAGTAACATCACAAGTTGGTTCTCAACCTGGCCATCATCTGCTGCATTCTGAAAATGAAGACATTAATTTTCAGAAAATAATTAGGAAAAGGTGCCATTTACATCTTTCTTCTGTGATGGTGTGACTTGGATTTCACAGGATTTTAGCAATTTTGTACTTGAAGAGCCTTTTTAAAATTATCAAATTATATATAAATTATAGATATCCTGTAATAAGGGCTCTTGAAAACTTATGTTTGAAGACACCAAAAACCACATGTGACCCCAAATTAAGTTGGGAATAATGTAGAGATATGAACGACAGCTCATCTCACCTTCAGAATGTCCAGCACTTCACCTGCTTTGGCCTGGGATACATTCGGATCATCATAGAATTTACTTAGCTGCCTCTGCAACCAGAAGGCATCAATGTCTCTTGGATGGAGGTCCTTCTGTGATCCTAGCAAAGCCTCCTCACCCCCAGCAAGCTAAAAAGGAACAGAAAAACACAGTTGATATCCAACTATTTCAAGCACATTGCCATTTCCCTGCTAGAAAAGGATGTACAAAGTAACTACATTACACAGATATTGTTCACGGTTTATTATAGAAGACTTGTTGACATGTAACAAAACACCACTAGGGGCACAGCTCCTTTGTATTACTGACGACATTCTCAGGCACCTAGGGATAAGATTGTTCATTTTATACAGAAATCACTTCATACACATCTTTCTCCTTGACTTAAATTTCAGGGTTAAATATTGCTTTTAAGTAATACTGTTTGGAGGTATCTGACCCTCAAACCACTGAGAAGGTTTGACAGTTAATGGGCCTTCTTCTTTTTATATTGCACATATTATATACAAGCTTCAAAGAGATATAAACTCAGAGAATCTGTGCCAATATGTGCTTTAAAAATTTAAACGTAGAAGGATGAAATATTTCAGTTTCTTATCTTGGAAAAATTTTTAAGCTTTCTTAAGTTTTGTGATTCTTGACATGACTGTTTTGGATCACAAAATTCCACTGCTTACAAAATTGCACTATCCCACATCAATAGGGGTGCTAATGAATTCTTTAAGAAAATTGTTTTCATGTACAATACCAGCCATCACATGCCCAACAATAAACCCGCACAATGACAAAACTGCCTACTTTACTATAAATAAAACATAACAAAACTTTGAAATGCAAGGTTTCTGAAATGCGGAATGAGTTTCTAAGTTATTATGAATGCACTGCAATTTCTCTACTGAATACTGATATATTGCTTCAAGACTGCACATGGTTCATTAGCTTGCCACAACACCTGACGATGTTGTAAGTCAACGATGGCCAATTTTGGTACAGGTGATTGGCAAGGCCCTAGCCAGGATGTCATATCAAATTGCCAAAGGGAAGATGAAACAGTTACGTCTGTCGGTATGCACTCACACACACAGATACACACACATACACACACACACAAACATTGACATACACTGGTGGAGAGGGTTGCATCTTGGGTAGGTTCCTCTCCCTCTTCTTCACTCTCTGTTTCGTCATCCTTGACTTCTCCATAATCATCCGAATCATTCTGTGACAAAAGGGAGAAACATTGTTCAACATTTCCTCAAACCTTCTAGTTCCCTTCCATGAATTCTAAGCTACCACATTTACCTTGAGACATGAAAATCTGGTAATTGCTCTCTGTAGAAACATTCACTATTACTGACTTAACTTTAGAGAGTCTCTTTACAAAGAGTATTCATCCAAACCAGAATGCACAAATGCATTGCGGTTTCGATGAATATAGCACTTAATGTCATTGTGTAATCCCAAATAATGCCAAAATGTCCTGTTTCTTTCAGTCATTGGTTGAATGTGGTCTTAAAGAGCTGGAAAATTACAGTTTCATGTTCATATTTGACCGTGGGAAAATAATACCTTTGTAAATAAATCACGAAAGTAGAACAATTACTTCTATTAGAGCCAAGAAGTCATGACAAAGAAATCAATGTTACATAAAGAATACTACAATAACGGCAGAATCAAGAGGTGCCAAAGCTACGTTGGACGACTGCAGATTACATCAAGCATCAATTCACGAAAATAACATTTCGTAACCCACTTTACCAAGACAAAAAATTTCAGGGCTAGATAATGCAATAAAAGTTACTGTTTGGAGGTATCTGACCCTCAAACCACTAAGAAGGTTTGACAGTTAATGGGCCTTCATCATTTAATATTGCACATATTATCGAAGCTTCAAAGAGATATCAACTCAGAGAATCTGTGCCAATATGTGCCCAAAAGGAAAAGTTTAACAGTTTCTTACAGTATCTTGAGAAAATTTCAAGCTATGTTAACTTTTCCACTTCACTACATGGCACTTAAATATCACAAAAGAGCACTACTATAGCTAAATCAGAACAATGAGCATGCTTGACATTTTTCTTTCATGCTCCAAACCAACCATCAAATGACCTACAAAGATTCCACAAAACAGGACAATTTACTGCCGTCATTAAACCAAAACAAAACATAGGATCTGTTTAGGTGCTCCTTAAAGAAGTGTTACCTCAGCATCAGATTCTTCAAACTGGACATTCACTCCCAGTGTTTCATCTATTTCATCCTCTGCAGAAAACAAAAGCAACATTTTTCAAGCTTTTCATTCACTTAGTGTTGACCCTTGCACATTCATTAAAGTGAAGTGACAGAGCATAACTAATGTATCAGTTTAAGTGAATCATGCATAAAGGCTAGGGTTGTGATAACGTATCCACTAAACACAAACGATCACTAGGAATGAACTTTTTTCCAAAAGCTAAATTTTGTCTTTCATTGCAAAACTCCTTTTTCCTATTTTGATCCATCTCAGTGTGACCTGTGAATTTCCCTATATTTTGTCCATCTTTTTATTCTCACAAATACTTTTTTATTATGCTTTTTTGTTTTTGGCTTCCTTGCCATCTATGAATCTGTGTTTCTACATGGCCACACTGAATGTAATGCAGTACGGTAAGTCCAATAACACAGACCCAGAGCTTCTGCACGCTACACTGGCAATAATTGCATCACATCACTAAAAGATTGCTCAATTTTGCTGTTAAACATTTAATGGTTGTGTTACATGTTCACAGCCCAAGAAATGGCCACTTATAATACTGAGCCTAATCATTTATTCAAATGTCCTACTTTCACAACCTTCACAAGCCACAAGACATTATAAATTCTCCACCAAGTTATTGCTCACTCCCTTGTAAATGAATGATAAAATGTAAAATGATTTCATGTTCTTTTCTGTTGAAATCATAGATTTGTTGGCTGCAATGGACATGCTTCCAACCTGCTCCTTGCCTATCTGTGCAATACAACAAAACTTACCATTCATATAATATATCTCTTATCTTTATGATTGACTAAATATTCTTTACAATGATTCAAAATCGTCTATTCCTGATCAACATGACACAAGAATCTGCTTAACGTCTTCCCTACCATACAATTCTTCACAACTGCACACTCATAAGGCTGTTTTATGCACAGAAAAGGGGTATCAAAATTCTTTACACTGGCAGACTTTCAATGGATTCTGCTCACTTTACAGTACATCAATCACATTTACATATTAGGCAACAAATCACAACCTGGCTCAAGGAAAAAAACAAGACATCTATCACAAAATACCCACCTATGGGATTTTTTTCTTTGTCAACTCCATAATCTGTGATTTTCTTGCCAAGATTTACTAACAGGGCAAATCTTTCTTCCGCAAGAGTGCCGAGTAACAGTTCAAGTTCTTTTTTCTTCTCCTTGCTGCGAGTGTTTTCATTCTTTAAAGTGGCCAGCACTTCATCTGCCGCTCCACAGAGGATATCTCTGGGCTTAAGGTGAAAAGTACAAATATTAGCTTGAATGATTCTTAAGACGGAAATGAAGCGACCTTTTGGTCTTTGCTGCAGTTTCAAGAAAATGCTAAAATTCCAGACACCATTCCAGAATAGCAGCATTAAAGGCAACAAGTACAAATCTTCAGTTAACTAACAAAAATTAATCAAGGAAAACCTCAAATGTCACTTTTTTTTATAAAGCAATTACATGTTGGAGAGTTATCAGCACATAAAACTTCCAACTTCCTTGCACAATGCATGTGGAACAATTTGAAGGTGTTGCATATCTATTTATAATCCACTGCCACATAAATTATTTCTCCAGTGAAAAATATTATGAAATACAACCAAAAAATTTTGTCACACAGCACTCCTACAACTTTAAGCATGGACTGATGGACAAATTCTGAGAACATGTTACAATAACAGAGACTATAATATTATACAAATGAACTGCTTTCAGTGATCACCATTTTTTCCCAAAAAATTAATCTTTGCAGCAATAAAGTCCAAACAATAGGCCCTTGTGACAAGGAAAAACGTGTTGAACGTAAGTTGCCCCACCTGATCTCCAAGTGCAGCTTGTATAAAACTAAGCAAAGCTTCATATGTTGTTCTGGTTTCTGGTGTTTTGGGTCTGTAGTAAATGCCAACCATATCATCAATACCTTCTGATAGTAACGTTTGGCCTTTGAACTTGTTCATGTCATACTTTGCATCGTCGCGCTTCTGTCTCCTTGATGGTGAAGGGAGAAAAAAAACCAAAAACAAAGGCAAAAGATTAACAAAGGTTTGCCACCTTCTGACATTATAGCACTTACCACAAAACAAGGAAATGGAAAAAGACATAAGATAATCTGACCTCTAGATATTGTATTACCATGTTTTAAAAAGGCAAAGGACAAAAGTGCAACTATATTCAATTTCTGTCTGGAGAAGCATGACAATGCCACTTTGGGGTGGTAGCTTGAGGGCAGAAGCACTTCTTTTTTTATTTTTACAAAACAGAGTTTGAAAGTCTAACAAAACTGATCAAGAAGTTCAGCCATGTGAATTATTATCAATTCAAAAGATATTTTTTTTTCCTCCTTCCAACTTTTTCTTTCCTTGAGGGGAAAACGGAAGGAAGGAAAGGAGAAGGGATGCATTTTTCAGTTCTTTATCTATTCAATTTTTGCTTTATGAATGGCTGATTTTAGAGCACCTACATATAACAGTGCTGGAACATTATGAGGTTTAAAATTTATTCTTGCAGGACTAACCCATGCTCAGCTGGAATCTCACAGTGACAACATCCCTTTCATCCCTCAAATACTGATATCAGGGCTGGATATAAACGAAGGCCACAAAGGCCAGGGCCTTCCTGCTCTAAAAAACGGTATACATTCAGAGGCCACCCTGGCCTTCATGTCCTTCCTTATAAAATACAACCACCTGTAAACCAGCAAATGCAAAATTTTCTGTTTGGCCTTGGTAGCCTTTGAGATGCATAAATATATCCTAAAAACTAGTACAAAAATGGCCTAGCCCCCATGATGTTTACTTCCAGCCTGGTATCAACTGTAAAAGTCTACAATACTGTGCATGATGTTTATACCCAATTGTAAAAATCTACTGCAGTCTGGTACATAATGGGAAATCTGTCTATACATACTTTGCTTTTCTCTCAGCTTGCATTGGTGGTTTGTTCCTCATGGCTTTGTCTCCCATTCTGCTCCCAGATATCCTACCAGACAAGCTAATGACTTCCCCTGTGGCTTCATCTCGACCCCTTCTTTCTATCAGTGACCGATCAGCTTGCAATACAAGGTTAGAGTTCTGCGAAGTACAAAATTTAGATAACAGAACAATGACTTCTGTTCAAACTTTGCAGTGAAGTATTCTGTCCCACATCACAATTCACAGCCACTGTAGTCAAAACTACAGCTATGAAATTGTTTGCTGCAAATGCATTTTGACTTTATACATATTTACTGTAATCTCAGGCAAGTATATTCCCTGTCAAATATGGTAACATTTGTTTCCAGTATTGTACACTCAGTACCTGCATACAGTATAACGGTACTGAAAGTACAGTATGGCAACTGTACACTTGATATTTCTTGTTCAGTTTTTGATTGTACACTTAGATATTTTGATTCACTGTGACCAGGGAACCAATTCCCAATTTTTGGTCTCTTTGTAAAATGCTTAAATCATAATTCTACTTTGCTCTAGACAAGTTGACAATACACAACAGTGCTTGAGAGTCCCCAGTTCTGCTATTAGAGGATTTAGCATACATGCATCTGTGCCAGTGCACAATCAAAGTATTCATAATTTTTCAGTTATAATTTTTTAACATTCTTGTTGGCTTTCCTTCTTGGATTTTCTATGCCAGGAGTTGCACACTTCAAACTTCTGCTTTTCTTCCATGCACATCTGAGACTTTACAAAATTTAAAAATTATTGCACTTGCAATAGTGGAGAGTAGGCAACGTGCCAGCCTAGAAAGTTAACCATGACCACAGAAGATCTGGACCACTCAGCTACGCTGCATAGTTTGTAACCTGGTCGAGGATAAAATTGCTAGAATCTAGGGCTGTGCATTTCAGGTTAATTCACTATCCGTTTAACCATATCTATTATCCGAGCAGTTAACCATTAACCGAAAATGAAATCAAGCCAAACTTTTGAAGAGCTTATCTTGAGAACAGTAGCCCAGCAGATATTTCTGTAGGCTACTAATTTAGAATCAGTGCCTGGAAGCGACGTTAGCCTAGTCTTCATAAAATCGTAAGCTTGGCCTAATCTCACCCTCAAATTAACGCTCTCACTTTTAAACATTTTTTTGGGGTCAATTATTGTAGGTTTAAGTCTAAACTATGCCTACTAAATGGCTTTTCAAAAACCCAAATTTGGCAAATTCTCACCAAAAACTTAACCCTAGGCCTAACCACCATCACTAACCTTGACTTGTGGGCACTGATTCTACAATGGTCGTTCTCAAAATAACCCTTTGAAAATATTTTTGCAAGGAAAACAAGACCTTTTGTTTCTCATATTTTAAGAGTGTCTTTCCGCCATAGATTTTGCACCTTTCCGCCATGTTTTTGCACCTTTCCGCCATGGCGGAATGGTGCAAAAACGCCAGGATGTACGCCAAATTGTTGTACTGTGCACATACAATGCATGTACATAGCAATCCATAGGCGTGCGTAAATACGTACAGTATACATGTACGTGATACGTACACAGTCACCATGACATTGGCAATGCACGTACAGGTATATAGTATACACACGCACGCCGAAGATCTTCGGCGTATAGTGCACTAAATGGACACTGGTGGCGGAAAGACACTATATTCCTACATTAGAGCCGATATTTCAGCATTTCATCTGTTATTGTTGAGTGAAACAGCTGTATTGGTTACATGCCCATAGACCTTTAAGCCTGCATGCTATTATAGTTAGTCTATAAATATGTTTTCTTTTTATTATCATGTTAGGCAAGTCTAGCCTAACGCGTAATACGCTTGTATGGAGTTACGTGTTCATATAAAGACGCTGGTAGGCTATAGCCTGGCCTAGCCGTAAGTCTTTAGGCCCTACGTTGGAAAATCGTTGCGAGGTTATTTAGACGACCTTCCCTACCTATTTGACTTGTGCGCTGAAATTAAACACCCTTACCGCTTTGTACTCATATTGCAGTGATCTGGCCGTAGCTCCTGCCATCGTGGATACTTTCTATCCTAAAATACAGCAGAAAACCATCGGCAAGTTAGTGACCAATTTCCACGCAGAAAGCAAATGGATCGAGCAACACCATAGTCATAGTACCATAGATCAGGTACGGTAGGAACGCTCTGTGGCACACACATGTACAGTGCTTCCACAACTCAAACCAAGAGTTCATGGAATTGGTAGCAGACCTTCCCACATGCTATATTTCCAGCATTTATTCTGTTATTGTGAGGGGCGAGCATAGGTTGAGAAAACAAACATTTAACAGAGATCCACCATACATGCACGTAGGGAAACTACAAAGCGATTTTTTTTCAGTTTTGTCTCTTGAAGTTTACTAAAAAATCCTTCAAATTTCTGAAGTCGTTGAAATTTCCCTACGATTATTCTTTCACGAAAATTAAATAATCTGCAGAACGTATGCATTGTCCAAATTTCTAATATTTCCCGGAAAAGTGGAGGTGCTGAAGAAGCCCGTTGACCAGACGCCATAGAAATAACATAGAAATAAAAGTAAGGGAGAACGCTAACACAATGCATCCATGCATGTTTAACCGGTGAAGCCATGAAAATGTGAGGGCGCTTTCGTTGTACGGCAAAAGACCGGTTGATTGATGTCTCTCCGTACGTACAGTGTGCATTCTGCTGCAGAAGTTATAGCTTATTTTATGCGTTTTTTTCGAAAGGTTTGGAGTAATTTTCACAACAGAAATAAGTCATGGTGCCTTAAGTATTTTGTTTTATACTCCTAACTTGAAAACTTGTAGTTTCTTTGCCAGTACTTGGGGCAAAAGCAATGACGTGATATTTGTATTACGCGCAGGTGCTCTGTTGCCGTACAGACTGGCCAAATCAATGGCTTCAGTCCAGATTGGCTGACGTCATTCTCCCTTACTTTTAAACCTTACTTTTATTTCTATGCCAGACGCATAATCGGACTTTAGTCGAGGTAACCCTGCCGTGTATGGAACGCACTTTACACTGAATTTATGTTGGTGTACCCAAAGATATTACAAGCATAGATTCCAAACTCAAAATGGCGCGTTGACTCCCCATGGAGTCCAATATATCGGGGCGGAAGTGCTGATCACTGCTCAGTCGTTTGAAAACAAACAGGCAAAAGAATGTCTTACAAAAGTATTAATACTCTTTATTTCGGAATGCTGTTGACTGAAGAAGTACTACGCCCCAATACATTCCACTTGAACAAGAATAACTTATTTCTTCAACGCGGCAATTCAACGTATTTACACTTGAACATGAACGCACAATGACTGGTTTTGCAAGTTCATGGACATTCATTGGTCAGTTTCTATGGTATCTTCAAGTGACGCACTTTTATATGCGCGTTCACTTACGCGCTCACAACGGGAAAGCAACTAGCGTTTCCGAGAGCGCGCAGAACTGTGCGTCAAGTTTTCCGGATAATACACAGAGAAATGTATTCTGCGCGTATAGAACGCGTTGTAAAAGTGCACGCACGCTAACCTCTTTTAACAATGAAATTTTTTGTAACACGTTCTTATTTTTGTACGCAGATCGCGGAATACAACGGCGCGCATGTCAAATTAACACTTCCGCCCCGACATCTACGTCTCCATGAGGAGTCACTGAGCGTAACAGTGTAGGTATAGGCGTTTGGAATCTATGCTTATAATATCTTTGGGTGTACCCACCAATTTATGTTGGTGTACCCAAATGATTAATTTAATGGTGTCGATTTATATGGGTTAGTTAGATGAAATTCAAGGACACACCAACACGAATGTGTTATATAGTGTCAACAAGGTAAAAAGGTAAAGTTAAAAGCAGTTTCAATTACGGTTCAAGTTCAAGTTTGATTACAAATACATCTCAAGTACGGTGCAAGTCCTTCCCTTTAGTCGCTACTTACGACAGGCAGGAAATACCGTGGGCATATTCTACAACCCCCAGCCAACAGGGGGCTCGATTTATATGGGGCCGTGAAAGTTATATCGTACAGTTTAGCCATATTTCGTGTAAAAATCAATGCCGTGGTGTCAATATTTATTCGATCTTGCTCTATATTTGACCACACATATGGGAATATGGAGTGACCAAATATTTGGCAGTGTCAACGTGAATATTATAGGGTGTTAATGTTAAAATATTTGGCCGTTGAATGCTGCCAAAACATTTGGCAGCATTAAAGGAAGGGTTTAAGCAAAAACTTAACTGTTCATATGTGAAGGAGGAACTGAACCAACGAAATTTGGTGCAACAACTTGCATTCAAATCGGACATGTAATTCTCGAGATATCAACAAATGAAGTTACTAGGCCTACATCATGTGACCAAAAGTGAGCTTGAGGGGTTATATCAAAATAATTGTTTGGATACGACGTTTAAAACAACTCGGAGTTTTAGCATCCCTACATTCTGGAGTTAATATTTCGTTCCAGTCTTTTGCAGCCAACTGGAAAATCTTCTTTTATGATATTCTGAATTTCCACCATTTATAAATAGACTATTTGAGGTTGAAGATCTTAGTCCATATGAATGTGTATCCCTTCTGAACTGGAAAAGCTCTCTCAAATATTCAATTGCCAGTGTACTTAAGCATTTGTATAAAACTGTTAATCGCTTTTCTTGAATACGCCTGTCCATTGTTTGCCAATTTGATGTGTCAAGAAAATAATGGCGGGGACATGTGAGAATTTTGCAGGGTTTTGTGTATCATTAAAAATTGCCTTTGCTGCTTGTTTTTGTAGACAAATTACTTTTTGCATACTTCCATTACTACAATTCCCCTATACAGTACTACAATAATCCAACATTGGAAGGATGTACCCCTTGCAGTATTGTATACACGTATCTCTGTCAATAAATGGCTTGATTCTTCTTAAAAGAGCTATCCTACATCTGACTAATGGGTAAACATAATTAATGTGAAAATTCCATGATAACTTCCTCACATTGATGGAAATGCTTTGTTTCCTTTCTTTTTTTTTCAGTCGGTTGTCCTTACATTGAAGTTAATAGGGATAGGACCTCCTCATAGGGGCGGAATGTAACGTTTGTAAAATTCCCACAGTAAAATAATACTGCGGGTATAGAACGTGTTGTAAAAAGTGCTAACCTCTTTCAACAATGGAATTTTCTGAAACGCAATCTTATTTTTGTACGCAGATCGCCGGTTTGAACGGCGCACATGTCAAATTCACACTTCGGCCTCGATATTTGCGTCTTAAGAGGAGTCAAGTTCCGTAACAGTGTAGGTAGTATAGGAGTTTGGAATCTATGCAAGTGTGACTCAAATTGCAAACAGCGCCCGCTAACGATATGGTTCCTACGGATCCTCGACTTATGCTGAAAAATCTGAACTTGCTATACGGCTGTTTCTCGGTAGGAATATTCTGCGGTAAAGATTTATAGCTCGCAAATAAGATCAAGTCCGCCGAAAGATTTTCAGGTAAAAAATAGAGTCCTATTCCTTTCGCTTGTTTTAGAAATTGAAAACTTTCTTAGGGTGGCCTTATAAGGATCCCCATCGTACCTCGTCGGTGTAAGTGAAAAGACCGAATGGAAGCACGTTACCTCACGTAGGGTTACCCTGACTATTCGGAGCGTGTGCTTCTAGTCAGGAACACGTTACTACGCGTCAGGTGTGATCCTGACTACTGCTGCTTTTTCACTCCTGGCGTCATTCAGCAATCGGTATGTTAATACGCCATAGGTTTCGCCCCTTTCCGCCCGTACGAAATCTGTGGCGGAAAGGGCACATTTTGGCATTTTGTAAATTGAGAGCATATTGAAGGTAGGCTTAGAGGGAACTTTTGGAAGAGTGTGGTAGCAAGACAGAGGAAAAGGTGAGCAGTTTGCTGGATTAAAGCACTTTTAGTAGTAGAGTATATAGGCCTATATGATAAGGACAGTATCCCATAATAAAGGGTAGTTGGGCAGTTGAATACAGTACTTGAAAAGTGGTTGAATAGATTCAGTTAAATAACGTTGACCGTTGACTGTAACGATCGATTTTGTGAGCATGACATCTGTTTCATAAAGTCATAAATCCTTGCAAGTTGCGATCCTATCTATCTATTCCAGGGGCATCGGCCACTGGGGGTTGGGGGCGACCGCCCCTATTATTTGACAGCACAAGACAAGGGAAAAGGAGAAGGAAAAGAAAAAGGAAAAAGAAGAATAGGAGAAAACGAAAGAGAAGAAAGGAGGAAGCGAAAGAGGAAGAAGAACAGGAGAGGAGGGGTGGGGAAGGCCTATATCTGATACATCGAGAGCTTCTAGGAGGCCCTATTGTGGTGTCTGTCAGCCTTTAGATACCCTTTCATAATGCACAAATAAGCAAAGGAAAAATTTTCGTAATAGTTTAAGAATGTTTCTGTGAGCTTATGCTCGTATTTTTACGTAAGGCTTTTCCCGAATAGAAGTCAATAAAGTAACCAAAGGGGGGCTTCAGGAGGTTTGTTGACAACATGCCCTTCTTTTAGACAACATAGGCTAATCTCCTCTTTCACCCAACCAAACATTATAATTCACTAAGTTATGAACTTCTTTCAACCATATATGATCAGTTCCAAAAATATCCCAAAGACAGCACCATTTGGCATCTAAGCAAGGGGAGGGGGACACGACCTCCCCTTACACACCCTGCCCTCAGAACGGCGATCACTCACCTCATACTTTACCCCCTGTCAAAATGCCCTGTCACCGCCCCTGATCTATTCCCAAAAATATAACTCCTTGCACCTTTGACTATTTATTTCTAGAACTCCTATTTCCCAGCCCACACAATAACTGTTCTCATTCAACAATCTAATTCTTTAATCTTTAGCCTAAGTTGGTTGATTTTTTTAACTTTGATATAATGCTATTCACACTTAAAAATTCGGTTTTTTCACTATAGAAAAAGTACCAACGAATTACTGCTATGGCGAAACTATGGCGGAAAGTCATTTTTCTATGGCGGACTATTGGAAACTTAGAGCATATTTTCTATGGCGGAAAGTACCCATGGCGGACTGACACGGCCCCCTTCTACACATATGGAAATCCAATTTCCTAACATGAACTTAGTAAGTTTCCTTTGGGTTTGCTAAATGCTTTAAAATTATATTCCAAATTATTGACTCAATTCTAACTTTAAATTTGACAGTATTTCCTCATCAATCACTTTAAAATCCCAATTTTCTCATTAAAAGCAAGAATAGTGACAGCATTGGAGAGGATCCCTTAGGTCATTTAGCTAGCCTAGCTCAGGCTGGTAATGGTAAAGTACATAAAAACCATTCAAAGAGTACGGTAACATAACGACAACAATAGCTGCTGAGAGAAGTACATAATACTACGCCACAGCCCTCCGCTAGCATAAAGCCTGCGGTGCGGCTTTCTTAAGCTGCCATCAGACGGCGTTGCATGGGGGGAGGGGTGGGGATCAGCTGGGCGCGACCGCCCTCACTCTTGAGAGTGCGAAAGCGACCTCCCCTTTTTGTCCTCGCATTCTCACGTATATTGGCACCGTAATTTGTATTGCCTGCAACACTCCAACGCCAAGAGAGGCGACAGCTTCTCAAAAGTGGACCTTGACCAGAAATATTTCAAGCCCCAATAGCAAAAGCCCAAAAGCGAGCAATCTAGGGATCATTTAAGAACCGGAAAAGTTCGGAAAATGTGATTTTCTGTGGTGAAGTCTCAGGCTTTTCCCAAGATTAAGTTAATCCATAAGATAGCTGTTTTCGGGATCGCGGTACTTACCGGTTCTCGTTGGAAACATTCAGTTTTTTTCTCAAGTACCCCAAATTTCATTTACGGTTTGGAAATCTCAGGGGGACTGCACCCTTGCCCCCTCTCAGGCTACGGCCCTGCAGTAAGATCTTTTGATTATAAGGTTACCTGAGTGTTGTTTTGCTGTTTGATGGAGAGCGCATGGTGGGGGAGGAGGAGGGGTGGTCGACATGGGAGCCACGAGATGACAGTTAACACTGGGGAAAATTCCATATATCTCGCCAGGCCCTCCTCAATTGTTTTTATATTTTTTATTCTTTTTTATTTTTTTGGTTAGCGGACCTTCTCGACGAGATCGACAATTTTCACCGACGGGGGGGGGGGGGGGGCTTCCCCACTGAGCATGTCCCCATGGCTCTCTGGCACCACCCCTGATTTCTAGATGGCTGGTCGTATAGAAAAACCATTATTCAAAAGGAGATTTTAGTTGGGTGGTACCTTTCATAGCAGGGGGCAAAAGACTTATTTTGAAATTACTTGGGACCCGCCACGCTATTACACCAACTGGAGAACACTGATACATACTCTTGCCCAAAAGTGGAATATTTCCAATCCAGTATCAGAATCCCCTGGACAATTACCCACCTCCCTCGTCAATTCCCTCTAGGCAATTACCCCGGTCAAATTTCCCCCTCCCTTAAAATAGCCCCCATGACAATCACCCACTTGACTGACCTGCCCGGGGCTAATTTCATAGGCCTACGAGAAAGCTCACGAGAGTGCCTGAAATGTCTTCAGTTTTCTCTATTTTTGCAGGATGAGTACTTCAATTCCTTTCCTACCGGATACACATTACAAATGGAACACATCTTCTCATCGGCATGTTCTAAACTGTCCCATCATATTTTTTTCTAAGGTGTTACATTCGTAGGGGGACATCCTCCGCGGATATTCCCTTTGAATTAGTGGTGTGCTACTTACAGGTAGCTCAGCTGCTGATTCAAATACAATTTTTGATTGGTCAGAGCTTGGACACATGTTGCCGGAAATTGATTTTGAATTATTTGACAACAAGTGTCGATACATGTTGGGACACATGTTGCCAACTTTTTTTGCTCCGTACACTTTCAACATTTACGGTAACAAGGTGTTGTAGCAACTTGTGTCGACACATGTGTCCTGAAATGTTGAAAGTGTACACAGGCCTTAGCCCGCATTGCTGTTCAATTATTGTGACTTAGTCCATAGTTATGGTTACGTTCATACACACGCATAGGCGTATGTAGCAACAATCACTGCAGCAACGCACACAGACGCATGTTACTTTCACAATAACATGCACAATAAAAGTTGAACGTCAGTAGCCTAGGCCTAGTTCAGGGAGCAAAGTGTACGTGAGAGCTAGGTCTATGTATGATCAGGACCGGGTCCAGGAATATGAGAAAGGGGCGTAACTAGGATTTCTTCTGGTCATAACTTTTTCGTGGGCTTGGAGGTGTAAAATTCAAGTTAGAAAAGCCATTCCTTTGCCGAAAATAGCGGGTGAACTCCCCTTATGCGCCCCCTTGGATCCGGCCCTGGGATACCCTAGGCTAAGGTAAAGTGTACCACACGCACACGCTGACCCAGAGACGTGCATGCTAGTGCGCGTTATCGTTACCTTAGCGCCGATGCTCTGATCTATATTGTATAACTTGTTATGATATTATAAGCTTATGATATAATTATAATATCTTTGGGCAGCGCGCACTGTTGTCAAGGTACAGCTGACCTTTTGACCCCACAAGGATGTGCCGGATTTCCGAACTCTCATTTTTAGGTAGCACACCACTAGTGCCTCTGTACCCTTGTAGAAGTTTTCAACGGGCACAAGCTGCCCCTCATATCCAAGCTTACGAGTAGGCCTTTCACAATGATTTCAAAATTTGTGTATGCCATGATCGTTGAGACTGTGAGCTAGCATGGCTTGTATAATAGGATGGTGGTTCTCTTCAACTCAATCAAAATGCCATTTTGCGTTATGTCATGCAAAAAAAAAAAATGGCTGAAATACCTTAAATTTTCTTTCTTTTTGCATAATGAGTACTTCAGTTCCTTTCGTACCACGTAGATATCACAAACTGAACACATCACTTCAGCAAAATGGTCTATACTGTGCCCTCAAATTTTTTCTATTGTGTTAAATTCGTAGGGTAACATCCCCCTGGGCGCAGGGAATACTCTTGAATTGGTGGGTGTGCTACCATTAGAGTCAAGCTTGCGAAAAGATTAATTTGAGAGATTTTGTTGTTTATAGTTTAGAATCGTACAACAGACAGTTCAGTCCTCACTTTTTGGTGGTCACGAAACGACACAGTTGAATTGGAGGGACGGCCTGTACCAATGGCATGGTCAGCGAGGCGGTATTATAATACCGGCCAACTCCCCGATATGATAAAGAGGTGCGTTTGCTGGCTTACACTGGCTGTGGTCATTCAAGAAACGCCAGTGATTACACACGCTCTGTACATTAGCATCACAGTGATATTATGCTGTTCCATTATGCAGCACTGATAGTCAGGTAAATTTTAGTTCGGTGCATTTTTTTTTTTTTGCTACATTTGCTAAAAGTTTGATATAATGTAGAGTAGACATCACATAATCAGAAAAGTACGTGCTCTATTTTTCAGGTGCAAGGGGGAGGGTAGCCAGCAACTTTAAAATGGCCCCCATTCGATCATTTTGGCTGATTTAGCTCAAGAAAGGATCTTTTGCTTCAACATTTAGGGTCCAAAATGTTTTATGAGGAGTGATAGCAGTAAAATTAACACAGCATCCCACAGTACATTAAAAGTTCTCCCAAAATATTGATTTTGTTGTTGTTGTTGTTGTTGTTTTTTTTTTTTTTTTTTTTTTTGTTTTTTGGAGTTACTTGTTGCTCCCTTTTCGCCTAAAACGGGAATTTCAGCATTTGTAGCGCTTGGGACCAATTTCGAGTAGTATCAGATTCTCTTCATGTATGTAACCAGTGCCCACACAACCTTATCTTTTGTTTGTGAATAGACCGAGAACTAAATAGTACATGGTGAAAAATTGGACTCCCACTTTCAAACCTTCACAAAATGAGTGGTACTGAAAATTCGCAATTTCTTTGTTTTCATTGGAAATAATAGCATCAGGGATCATTTTTCAGATACTTTATTTCCTTAAATTGAATAATTATCTTGTATTAAATGTAAAGTGGATTGTTAAAACACACAAAAATTTCGAAATCTTTGAACTTATCAAATTTTTCAGCCCCCCAAGCCTCAACATTTTCATTCTTCATTAAAAAATACTGGTTTTGGCGCCACCAGTTTTGAGCAGTGGTGATTTCTTTTAGCTGTACGAGATGTTTCATCTTCACGAAATTGGTACTCAAGTCCTCAGTAGTACAGAAAAATATTGAATTGCAAATGATAAAGAATATTTTATGAGGGTAAGCCAAACATTGAAATTTCTTCAGTTTTTAGTGAAAAATCCAACGAAAAGCAAAGAACCAATATTTTGGAGGAAACTTTTAGTACATTGTCAAAAACTGCGTTAATTTTACCACAATCCTACAAAGTTTTAGACCCCTAATGTTGAAGCAAAAGACCCTTCCTTTTGCTAAATCTTTATATATATGTATATATATATATATATATATATATATATATATATATATATATATATATATATATATATATATATATATATATATATATATATATATATATATATATATGTAGTAATACAGTCGATCTTGAATTTTATACCAATCCTAAGATAGAGCATAACCCTTATCACAGAAGGGAAGGTTCACAGAAAATACCAGAGCGAAAAATTGAGCCGGACCGAGGGTTTGAACCCGCCATCCTCCGCTTTTCGGGCAGAGACTGTGACCACTACACCGGTTATGGCTCGTGATTCACAGAAGAGAGACAATCCTTCTGTGATAAGGGCTATGCTCTATCTTAGGATTGGTATAAAATTCAAGATCGAATGTATTACTATTTACACTTTCGACCTACATGCAACCTCGACCTATATATATATATATATATATATATATATATATATATATATATATATATATATATATATATATATATATATATACATATACACATATATATATATATATATATATATAATTATATATATATATATATATATATATATATATATATATGTATATATATATATATATATATACATATACACATATATATATATATATATATATATATATATATATATATATATATATATATATATATATATAGTGGCCCTGCTTTGTACAAGCAATTTGCTTTTTCCAGGCTTCCTCCACCGCTTTCTGTAAATTTATATCTGTCTTTATTTTTATGATGTTTGTGGAAAATAAATGAAATGAAAGGAAATGAAATCAGCTAAAATGATCAAAATAGGGGCCGTTTTGCAGTTGCTGGCTACCCTTTGCACATGAAAGGAAAAATGGAGCACACACTTTTCTGATTGGCTGATATCTACTCTACATCATATCTAACTTTTAGTTTTACACTCCTAATGTGACCATAACAAAGTTGTCTTGGGAGTTCTAAATTTTAGTCGATAACTGTCAACTAGAGTTAGATAATGGCAAAAGTGCATATTCTGGTATTTTGCAAAGCAAAATGTCTGGAGGTAGCCCAAATTCCCAAGAAATGATTAATATCATTCCATTTTAACAATGTTTGCACAGAAAGAATTTCAACTCGCAACTGAGAACGGGAATGAAATTAAGGAAACCCACTAATATTGCTATTTCTTCATTTTTGGTTGAAAAATAGGGGTTAAGGGGCATTTTTTAGCAGTAATACTCTATAAGCAACAAACAAGATGCTCTCATTTTCATAGCTTTATTACTTACAGTTCCTCAGTAGTACTCAGAAAGAATTTCTACTCGCAAAGGAGAACGGGCATGAAAATTAAGATAACCCAAACTATTGATATTTCTTTATTTATTTATTGGAAGATATGGGTTTAGGGGGACTTTTGGAGGAGTGCTGTCTCTGTCATTACCACACAAGATGCTATCATTTTCATGAAATAGGTAGAAAAACTGACTCGCAAATCTGAACAGGCATAAAATACCAGAAACCCATGTATTGCAATATCTTCACATTTTATCCAAAAACATGCACCTTAAAAATCGAAGTGCTAAAAATAGTATTTAAGAGCAGTTTTCTAGCACTTATTAGTGCCCTAATAGGGACTGCACCCTAAGTTCCACAAATAGCCCTTGCATGGGTGCTGTTTTGTCCAGCACTCTGAAAAGAGCTACACTGATTTCTTGGCACAGGTGTGATCATATTGCCGAAGGTGTCAGCGAAGTACGTATTTTGAGTCATTTTTATTACATTATTACTTAACTGGTCCTTTGACCGCCCCATGCAGTAAATTCTTCAAACCATGATGCCGTATGTCTTGTTAAGCCACTGGTTGGGGGTTCTTTTTATCGGATAATGAAATCAATCTATGAAGAAAAACAAGTTATCTCTACAGCTCGAGAAACGCTCGAGAAATCATTTATGGTTGTATTTTTGGGGTCGTTTTGTACATTTGTAGGCACCGATGGAAGAATCTAACATACACCCATTATCGGGGATAATACATGTTGTATCCAACCGGGCTATTTAGCCAAACGTCCCACCGCGATTCTCTTACCGTATATCATAGACGTAGGCAGCTCTTCTCAGCTGGGGAGGGGGGATGCTGAACTTTGTTTCAGACCGCAGTCCTGGGGAGGATTCTAAGGGGAGTCCCCCCCCCGGTCTGGAAAACTTTTGGATATTTGGGGGTCATTAGATGAAATTTGGTGCGAAATATTGTGCAAAGTTTGAGGAAAAATACGTTTTTGACATTTTTGACAGAGAGACCAAATAAGGGGTTTGTCCTCGGATAGAGGGTGGTGAAAGCATACTCGTCCCCACGACATTTTTTCTGGGGAGCTAAAGCCCCCCAATTCCCGCTCCCTACACTTATGCCGCCGTATACCATACAACAAATTCAAGGAACAACTATGCAAAAAGAGATGAAGTTCCCAATCTTTTCTAGAAAACTGTGTAGGTTTTACCTAAAGAGTACTTGCAAGGTAACTTGGGAGGGGGAGCTTGCAATATTTAGGCTAAAGGGAACGTAACTATGGCAAAACTGAAGCAACATGAAACTCTACAGGGCGCGAAGCGCCGGAAATTTTGGGTTCCATTCAGTGAATCTGCCCTCCTTGAGAGGAAAAATAGGTACACAGTTGGGGTGACTGATGGCAAGTCAGGGATTACATACTTCGTTAAGAAAGCTGGAAAATTTCGCGACTCGGAGGCCATGATCCCCTGTTCCAACCTTGCCCCACCCCATGTATAACATTTCTTGCATCGTGCCCACACGTATGTCCTGAGAGTTGGTTTCCCGGGTAGACTACTGTTAAGCTACCGCTCGACAAAGCAAGACGATAGCGCGTCCCCTTTTTGGCGTACCGACGGATTGGCAAAACCCGATTTTGGTGTACCGGTAGTGACGAATCTGTTTCTGTTTCCAAGTTTACATAGTAACGAATGTTCCCTCAATTGGAAATCCTTTGCCAGGTTGTTTCTTGGTTTTTGGTTTCGATGAAAAGAGAAACCTATGCAGTCATGATGGTGTGGGTGTGTATGTATGTGGGTGTGTGCGTTTGTGTGTATGTATGTGGGTGTGTATGGGTGTGTGTTTGTGACACTTTCTTGTTTACACGATATCTCAAGAAGGGAAACTCTGTCAGTTCTCAAAGTTGGTAGGTAGATGCCCCATATTAAGAGAAAGAACCCTATTGTTTTTGGTGGAGGTCAAAGGTCATTTGGGGTCACCAGGGGTCAAATTCTGAAAACTTGTTTACACGATATCTCAAGGTAGAAAGCTTGGATAGATTTCATACTTAATATGTGAATGCATTATGGTGTAAGAAAGAAGCTATTGTTATTGGTGGAGGTCAAAGGTCATTTGGGGTCACCAGGGGTCAAACACTGAAAATCTTGTTTACACGATATCTCAAGGTAGGAAACGTAGATAGATTTCATACTTGGTATGTGGAAGCACTATGGTAAGAGAACAAACAATCACATTCGTTAGTGTGCAAATTTCAAGATTTCGCCTATTCGTCAGTACTTCAAGAAGGGGTAACTAGCTATGCGACTGAGGATGGAATTCTCACCCTTTCCAGAACAATGTGTTTCCTATATATTATTCTATACTATTCATGTATATAAAATCAAAGTATAGAAAACGCCATGAAACTAGAGCGCGAGAACCGCGCCCCAATTTTTTGTAGCAATAATGAATGCAGTGAAAAGGTGCTCGCGAAGCTAGCCGGAAAATAGCCTTTTGATACCGTAAAGTGTTGGCAAAGTCGTCTCATACTCTCAGTTGTAGGCCTATAGGCTTAAACTACCACTTATATCAATAGGAAATTCCCGAACAAAATACAAAGCGTTATTTTATTTTTGTATGGCACAGTCTGATACGCTTACATTTCACCATTTTGACCGGTAAGGTAAGGGTAGGCGGTACCACCATCTGACGTTACCATAGTCGGTGAACCTTGCACATTTTTAGGAAAGGCCCGAAATCATCGTGCGTGACTTCATGCGAAAGATTAATAGGCTTTTTAAGGGGGTCGAGTTTGAATGTAAAATGTTTGGTTCTTATATGACCAAGCTAAAACGCAAGCTTTGGTCATAAAACCCAAACATTTTACATTCAAATCCCGGCCACCTTAAAAAGCCTTTTCATCTTTCACATGAAATCACGCACGATAATTTCGGGCCTTTCCTGAAAAAAATGTGCAAGGTTAACCGACTTATAGGTACGTCAGATGGTGTACCGCCTACCCTTACTTTACTTAAAAAAGGGGGGACACGTGCTCCTCTGTGCCCCATGGATCCTTGCCTGGAATACATTCATTATGTTACACCCACCGCACCCCCACCCAACCAAGAAAACGCTGGCTGCCCCCTCTGTGGAATGTGCACCCTTCTGTATTGCGCAATGAAGACTTTTAGAAATAATAAATAAGAACGTTTTTATTTGCGGAATATATAACAGTTTTGCAGAAACCACACAATCTTATACATATAACAAACATCAAGACGGACCTCTATAAATCCATTTGTCACGGTGCAGGCAAGTGATCGTCCACTGATGATTGCGTGCCAAACTACCTGTCGTTTAGATAGTCAAATGTCCTAAAGGAACCGATTGATTCGTAAATACAGCATGTTTCCCCATTGTTCGATACTTGCTTAAGAATACATAAAATACAGTCTTCTAAATTGGTACCAAAAGCTATTTTAAAAACACTTTAAAAACTTCATGAAAACTTCTCAGGGAGTTAAAAATATTTTTATGTCATTATCGTTCGTTAGAAATATGATAAAAACTAAACTCTGGGAAGTTTTCATGTAAATAGAATAAGTTCAACATAAAACGGTTTGTTTATAAGTTAAGAATAGACAGTTTCGAAGTTGGTTTTCTACGTCGAACCTTTACACACTTTTATTATTATTAAATTTTGCAGTAGTAAATGAAGGAAAACATTACTATCAAATACTATCAAATGCTTGGAAGATTTTTCTCGGTTCGCTTCACGTGCACTCCCAGAGAAAACTGACTCCCAAATAAGGGTCACTAAAAGTACTCATGTACGTCATTAAATGCACCGTGGTCTTTGCAAACAAAATCCCAAACCTATACTTATGTTCAGGGAATCGCAATTCTCGATACTTCGGCGTGCATCGCGCATGAGCCTAATATAAATTGATGTCTCATCACTGCAACTTCCTGTAGGAAAGCTTGAGTAAATTACTATTCCACAACCCTCGCTACACCTCTCCCTGTTCACTTGCCTCACCAACTACTACCATCCTAGCAAATTAACTGACGGTTACTATCCTAAATTTGCGATCGTTATAAGAAAAATATTTCATTAGCATCTCAAATTAAACCTGGGGAAATAGGATTTTCTCACGAAATTGTCCAGCATGACTGCAGAAGCCGTCAACTTTGCGAAAAATTACTCTGGACGGACCCTCAGTCCCCAGCCTTAGGCGCTCGTGGTTAAAGGCCTCGCCGGCCACAACTTCCCAAGATGCAGCATCCAATGAAAATACTTCGCCGTCCCTTTAACTGAAGATGCCCTTGGTCATGTCCATGTATAAACAACACATCAAACATTTCATTGATTTTCGAAAGTATTTTATAGTCTTTAACTTTCAAAATCGACAATATACCTTAATTTTCAAGGCAATAAAAAAGTTGAGAAGGACTTCTCTTAGACCATTAAAAATGAAGATATGAAACCATAGAGCAGGATATAGGTTCCATTATATCCTGCCCTATGGGAAAAACAGGCAGCTGGAGAAAGTAGAAGCATTGTTTAAATAGAAAAACAATAGGCTACTAGTAAGTCTTAAACGCTGTCTCACAGCTGTTTTCTTCGGCGCGCTTCTCGCGTTCCCGTTTTAAATTTTGTTTCGGGATTCGGGGTTACCTCGTATAGATCACCTCACTTGTCATAGCTTCGTACAAACTCTTCCATTATCATTGAAACCACCGATTCCCCATTGCCTTAGGCAGCGGAGGGGAAAGTTCCCTCTCCCCCACAAATTTTCAAAGCAATATTTTTATTACCATTGAGCTGTGTAAATTTTAACTACTTATTACAGACTGTTTAGATGCAAGTTGTAATTTACGGAGTCATTTCCGGTACCGTAATATGGGACAGGCGCTTAGCGAAGGGAGGGGGAAGCTCCCCCTCCTTGAGAGTACTTTTCTTAGCTTTCGTATTACTCATATCGCAAAAGCGACTTTTTTCAGCGCGTTTCGCGCGCACACACTCTGACTACTAGATTTTGTCCACTAATCTTAAAATTATTTTTCGAAAACTCTCAAATAATCCATTCTCTCCTCCTTCTTCAAGCCCTCTGCATTATCGATTCCCGCCAACTGTTAGTCATACGAACTAAGAATATAATTGAAAAAGTCAAATTATGGTTTTTGTGGTCTGTTAAGTGCCCACCTTATGTCATTTGTAGTTGAAGCTAAATGCATCATATTAATGCCTACAGTTTCGTGAATACTCAATTAACTTCCGCGGGCCTCCCCCACTAAACCCCACACCGAAGTTCTGACCCTGGACCCCACCAGGGGCCTTGAGGCGAGCCACTGGATTCCACGCCATTGGGAGAGCGTTTCGCGATCCCGCAGTGCATTAGGCGCCGTTTGGCAGTCCACTCGGGTTTGGTGTTTTCCCCCCTCCCACACTTTCACACATCAAATCCCGCCTGTGCTCCCGCCAGTGCTCACTGACCAAGTAAACACGGGAGCCATGAAAGATTTTAAAAGGCTTTCTCAAATATTTCATAGAGATGAAGCACGCCCACTCCACAACCAGCTGAATTCACTTCTCTTCTCCAACACATCAGTTACAACTTAAGGAATAAGGCAATTGTTCCAAAATTCAGAACCACACCTTTTAACCAGAGAGCCAAAGGCTTCGTAGTGATTCCTTGCTGAACAGTGGCGTAGCCAGGGGGGACAGGGGGGGAGTTGCCCCCTCTGGAAAATCTTGGGGGAAATTTTGAAAGTGAATATATGGTGAAATTTGCGCATGATCTGGTAAAATTTTAAATTTCTCAACCAGTACACTTTACTTATTTAAAAGTATATGCCACACTGGCACAACCAGTCCTCATTATTAAGGTTTTCAGAGATGGAATGATGACACCATGCTAATAGTTGTACTAGTTATGTTTTACTATCTGTTTTATACAGCATGGGATCTCTGGACCTCTGACAAGGGACTCTGTCCTTTTACTGTATACTTCCAATGTTTCTTGATAATTAAAGCAGCAGCATTGTGGTATATGCAGTTGTTAGAATGGGTCAGTGGTCAAGTGCTATACTCTGCTACAAGGGCAGGTCCTCGTAAAATTTGGACTGATTGTGGTGAATGTGGTGAACTGGTGAAGGGAAAGGTGTACCAGGGTTCACTTAATTACTGTACTTGACCCACTGTGATTCTGATCTACCAGTAGGACTCACGAAAAATTCACCATGACCTGAAGACAAGCAAGATAGAAAAGCTTCCTAAAAAAATAGGAATTCTTGGTGATGTATTCAGTTTACATTTAGCACCAAATGTGGCACCATTTTGCATCTAGCCCACCTTATATGAGCAAAAATTTTCCAAAGGGGAGGGGACGCCCCCTCCCCTGAGACCCCTCCCCCAGGACGGCGATCAGTCACATCAGCCAGGTCAGAGGAAAGCACCCGGACAAAATTTGGACCTGCGGAGAACACTGATTATTAGGAAGTAGATCAATAATTGGGGGAAATCTTGGTGCTCTTGCCGCCCGCTGACAAAAATCCTGGCTACGCCACTGTTGCTGAAAGGGAATGATACGTTGCACTGACTCGGTTTATCCCTCAAATTTACACTTCTGGACTTTTTCATTTTTACTATGTTTTACATCTTGACCCCTGCTGACCACATATGACCGTTGAACCCACCAAAAAGTGAATCACAAAAAGGGATAAAATCATGTGTCAGGAGGGAATCGAACCCGGGACCATCTGCGTGACAGACGGAGCTCTAATCCACTGCCCCCATCAAAGAACTCGTTCAGCATATAGTATTCCTGATCATCCTTTAGTCACAGCATCCTTTACACGTGTTCATTGGTAATTCAAATAGGTAAATCAAATAAGAATTATTACTGTAATAGTTATGCTTGTGAAAAAATAAATGTTTTTCTCTATAATTTTATAACTAGAATCGTGCAAAATTCAACCTTTAATTTTCTTTGTAACCAAGCGCCGGACACAATTTGGAGGCACCGCCTACTGTCTTATTTTACGAGGTTTTCGTAGTTTCACCTCTGATGACCTCAGATGACCTTCCACTTTCCACAAACCCAAAAGGTTCTCTTTCTCTTAACGTAACACATCTATATACCAATTGTAAAAAGGATACATCACCCCTGTCATGAAATATCGTGGTTTTTCAAATTTTTTGGTTTTTACCTCTGGTGACCTCAAATGAACTTTGATCTCCACTGAAAACAATTAGATTCTTCCGGTTAATATGATAAAGATATATACCAAGTATGAAGATTGTCCATCACTGTTATCTTGAGATATCATGTTTACAAGCAGTTTTTAAGAATCTCGTATTTTCACCTCTCGTGACCTCAGATAACCTTTTAACTTTACCAAAATCAATAGGGTTTATCTTTTGACTATAACGCATCCACATGCCAAGTATGAAAAGCATCCATGGTTGCTACCTAGAGATATCTGTTTACCGGTTTTCGGATTTTGACCTCTGGTGACCTCACATGACCTTTGACCTTCACCAAAAATAATAGGGATCTATTTCTTAATATAATAATTCTGTATTCCAAGTATTAAACTTATCCATCATTGCTATCTTGAGATATCGTGTTTACAAGCCAAGCGTCACAAACACACATACACAACCATACACACATAATCGCCCGCGTGATTGCATAGATTCCTTTTGCATTCGGCGAGGAATTAAAAAGTCTTTCGAGTCGTTTATAGGGGTGCCATTTTTATTCAAGGTGTCTTTCTTCATAACTTACCGTACTTTAGTTATTTTATTTACTATTGACTCATCACCTGTAAATATATTCCTTTCCAATTTTATATTTTAATCTTTACCATTTAATGCTTTTACACCCTATTGATAATTATGTGATCTCACGTTTTTATATTGAAATTTAAAAATTTAACAATACCTTAAAACCATCTTGGGGGAGGGTGCTAAGGGAAGGGGGTAACATTTATGTCAGATGGATGAGGTGCAAAATGGTGATATTTTTGGCAAGCTTTGAACTGAGTATATTTTTAGAAATTGTCATATTTTAGTGTTTTTTTCTAATTACTGGCGGAGTGTAAGACAAGAGGAGGGGATGACGCCCCTTTTCCTGTAGAGAGATTTTATTTGACGTCACGCGATTGGGATTGCCCGGCACCGAGGGGCAAAACACACGCGCAGTAGGCGTATTTACAGCACAAGCGCACGGCATAACTATGGATACCACTATGACACATGATGGAAGCGTGCCCTTCAAAACCAAAGATACGCGAGATCTTGCTCTTTAAAACCAGAGACGCTGGTTCACGTGATGTCTGTGAAACCCCTTTATATGAAGTGGTTTAGATGCAAGATGGTGCCATCTGTGCTAAAGCTAAGGAAAGCGTTGAACTGATCATATGTTTAGGAGTCATCGTTATTTAATGTTTTCTTTTGGGGATCGGGTGTAGTTGAAAAATACCTCCCAGGTAGGGAAAATGGCACATTCTATACGTTGTACATCAATGAGTTGCATCTAAACATTCTCTTTGTTTAGACTTCATTCTTTAGAAACAAATTTAGATTTAAAAACGAAATGGTACATTTGATTAAAATTAAACATTACTTTACATGTGCATTGAATTTACCGTATAATTAAAGGTAACCATAGGCTATTTTTATAAAGCATGCACGGTGACACGGTGTGAGGAGTAATATCAAAGATCTTCAGTCTGCGCATGTGTTTCAGGTGATTTCAAACTAAGTATCATGTAGGAGAAAGAAAGAGGGTTCGTCCATGGTCAGGAGAAGTAAGCCAAGTGAGAACGCACTACGGCAAAACTCTGGGGCCCTCCGCTGGAAAATTTGTGGGGAAACCTTATATTCAGTTTCCCAGGTTCTGATGGAATCGATAGCGGCAACAATATTTTTTTTCAGCTGCAAAACAAGAATGAAACCTGACGCAACAGTTTGCAATTGGTATGAAGACAGCGCCTCAAATGACACTTTGAAAGACATTCTAGTATTGTTTTATTTTATTTAAAATTTGAAAAGTTATTCATTCTCTCAAAAGTCCGTCCCCTTTTTCTCTTGCTTATTTTCTTCACCTTCATTTGTTTTTATTTTCGACCCACTCATTGGTAGGTCTGACACCCGAAACCCACCAGGCTACACCACAGCCTTTAAAAAAGAAGTACCATAAGTGTGCCTACGTTGCATGTAATATCTCACTGAAAAAAAAATTAAACGACAAAGCCCCCACATACGATTTTTGGGGCTCTGAGCGCTCTCAAATCATACAGAGATTACCAGTCATAAATAAGAAAAATAAGGTAAACAATGTGGCAAGGACCAGTTGACGCCTCACTCTGAGTCGGCGCATGATGCGTGCAAAAATGTGTATTCAAAGGTCATTTCGTAGAATAAGTAATTCATTAAGGAGATATCACCACTTAGGGGCCCTGATATGACCTCGATGAGGATACAGGAGGGTAAAGCTCTCTTTGCATATTTTACTTACTATCACGGATACTATTAGCATTTAAGTGTCCTCATATGTCATTGGTTACGCGTTTATATGACAACAAATATTAAACACTTAACACATTTTGAGCATAGAATTGTTACAACATTTCCATATAATGTTCAGTTAATGAATCCCTGCTTTACAAAGTACACTCGCGAAACTAGCCGCAAAGACCCTACTTCTGACAGCTTAAGGTTTTGTGCAATTTTAAACAAACTGGCAGGCTGATTAAGCGGCTGTCGGTCCTCGTGTCTAACTATACTAACCAGAAAGCCCAAAGGCTTAGTAATTCCTTGCTGAAAGGGAATGATTTGTTGCACTGACTCGGTTCATCCCTCAAATTTACACTTCTTGACATTTTCATTTTTTACGATATTTCCACTTCTTGACCCCTGCTGACCTTTGAACCCTTCCAAAAAGTGAACAACAAAAAGATGAAAAAAGAATATGTCCTAGGAGGGATCGAACCCAGGACCGTCTGCGTGAGAAACAAAGCTCTATTCCACTGCCTCCGTCAAGAACTCGTTCAGCATACACCTTTTCTAATCATCCTATAGCCACAGCATCCTTTATACGTATTCATACTTAGGTTATTCAAATAAGAATTATTACTCTAATAGTTACGTTTGTGAAAAAATAAATGTATTTCTTTATAATTTTATTGGAATGGTACAAAATTCATCCTTAACCGTCCCAACTTTCTTCTTTTATGTGTTACTCATAAACTTTTACCCAACTAGTTTACAGTGTTTTTCCCGGCAGTTTCAACCTATATCGGTTATCCGACTTCGATCCGACGCAATGATCACGAAATAGTGTACCTACAACCAAGGACGGCGATCCGGGGGGCACGAGGACAAGTCCCCCAATAGTCCCTCTAATTTAGAAATCGCCCATTGACTTTGATTTTTCACACAGTAAATTATTTGAAAATGGGGTCATGCCCCCCTAATATTGAGAACAAATCGTCGCCCTTGCCTGCAAGTCTATCTCGACGAGTTTTCAGGTTGAGTTACATCATATTCAAAAGGCTTTTATTTCACAATGTCGGACACTGTTGGTTTCTATGTCATGGCTGACAATTATGTAACACGGTGAATCTATTTTCCCGAAATCCTGGATTTCTTCAAAAGACAATGGCTTCCCTCATAGAGTAGTCAAGATTAAATACTGACACACAACCCTTCATTTGTGATTACTTTCTACACAATACTTAATAACTTCCCGACAAACGAAAAATTTTTCCAATACAGTTCAATCTGGAAGGGGTTAGGCCTCTGGCTAAATGTATCAAAAGCAATTTTTCCACCCGACACTAATTCGCTTAAAACGTTGTGATCATAAAATTTCACGATATTTCTGTAGCCCCAAATAAAAGGGTTTTTTCTGACGAAGTAAAAGGAATTATTAAAGAAATTGGCATTTTTTTGTGCCAAAGGAGTGCAAAATAAATAAGAACGTGTACCTCAGAAGAAGAACGACCGCGTGTTTGGTCTAGAGGTAGAGCATCCGCCTCTCACGCGGAAGGCCCGGGTTCGATTCCCAGGTCGAGTCATACCAAAGACGCTAAAAATGGAACCTACTGCCGTTGTGCGTGATGCTCCGCATAAGCAATGGAGTAGGGAAAACAAGCCAGTGAGCCACAACTGGAAAAAAGGCCGTTGCCGGCTCGACTTGAACCAATAGGTTGGAAACTGGGCCGTAAAACTCCATCTAACTAACTAACTAACTAACTCAGAAGAAGAACGCCGAAAATCAAAGTTCAAGTTCAATAATTTACTGTTTATTGTAATTGAAACGAATTAATTGTTCAAATATATTATGCTAAAGCAAAAGGTGAACTGGACTAGTAAAAATAACACTTTTATTTGTTTTTGTTTTTTGTGCTTTTAGAGGAAATGGTCTATGCAAACACCTTTTTCATTTGGAAGAGAAATTACATTAACACAGTTCACAGGTAGTTCTTGAGGTATAATAGGAGATGAAGCAACTAGTTTAGTAGTTTGTAACCTCAAAAGTCAATTTGAACCCAGCAGGAGTGATGTAATTTCCTCACATTAAAAAGGCATACTTTGTTTGTGATTCCATCCTTCTGTTTGACCCGGAATACGAAGGAACTGAGTTTCCATTGGAGAAGGTGAAGCTTGCGAACATCTAATACATTAATGCATTCACATGATGCTACCGTAACATTATGGAAAGTAAAATTGCACAGTTCAAGGAAAAGGCAAAACAGCCCTGATAAATGTGAGTTGATTTAAAGGCAAAAATTCCTCACCCCAAAATGCTTGAAACTGGTAGTGCGCCACCAACTTTTGAACAACTTTAACCACTCCCACATAACTTCCAACTGATTTGAGCCAGGAGATGGTCTTCCAGCTCCCTGTTTGAGCTATGGCTAATACACTGTCAAGTATTCACACATGTTGCACTATCCAAAAAACAACAGTTTCACTCAATAAACGTCCAAATAAACATTTCTGCACAGCTTGCACACCTTCGCCCATCTCTTGTTACTGTGGGTGGAAAATGTGACTTCATCTGCTATTGTTAAAATTTGAGAACATCCAAACAGAAATTGAAAGCAAATGTCACCAAAGTGGTTTTATTAAGTATATACCTCAGCAACACATGTCAAAACTGAATCATAGTGATACACTTCTTTTAATGCTGTAGGAACCTTTTTTCCCTTATTTCGACTACGCTTTTTTCCCTTATTTCGACTTCTTGCCAGGATAAAGTGGGGCACGTTTTAGCATTCCATAATTTGTAACTTTCACAGGTGTCCTCGCCCCTTTGTGCCCAGAGGCGTCGCCCAGAGGAGATGGGACAGGGATGGGACAGGGGCAGGTACCTGCCAAATAGTTTGTTGTGTCCTCCCAATCTCAGTGAGATTTTGGATATTAAAAAACTATGCACAACCACACTGTTTATGTAAAGGTTTCGAGTGGACGCTTGATCCCACTGTGCTTTATTAGTAGGGGGTAGGGGAGCTGAAATAGCGCCAAGTGGTCTGAATAATCCGTTTTTACGAAGGGTTTCTGGCGAATCTCCTTTTGTGAACTTTGTGAAACACTGTCTTACTGGGAAATATATATTGCAGAATTGTTTTTTTTTCAATGTTTTTTCAAGAGCTATGGGACCTTTACGGTCGTGAGTCTTCTCCATCCAACACAATTCCCACATCGGTTATCTTAAACTTATTAAGTTGAGCTATTGTCATGGCATTGAGTCTGTCTGTCTGTCTTTCTGTCTGTCTGTCTGTCTGTCTGTCTGTCTGTCTGTCTGTCTGTCTGTCTTTCCGTCCATCCTTCCTTCAACAATGTTCAAAACTTATAAAGCTTTGATGTGTGTAAGAGGAACTACATGTATAAAACCTGGTGAAATTTCCATTCCATTCATATTAGGGTTTCCCCGGCCGAGATATCAGCAATTGAAGTTACTACACTTGCTACCCAAAGTGATCATGAAACATTAAGCTGGAGTGAAGTCATCTTTGAGCAATTCTTTTTATTTACTTTGTTAAGTTATTTACTGAATTGATTTTTTGACCTTGACATAGCTAAGGATGTGGAAATAACGGTAAAGCGAAATAAGTTGTAAAATTTCTATGCTTCTTAATAGACTGTCATGCATTCCGATTATGAAAATATAGGGTTATTGAGGACAAAATTAAAATTCAAAGTATAACATCCCAGTGTTGCCGGATCAATGTCAAGCTTTGAGGTCTGCTGCGCTTGCCTTAAGTCCACTCGGGATTAAAATGTGTTATCTTCTCCTGATACTATATCTTAAAAAGCACATAAAGGAATTGAATGCCATTTTCTGATTTAGAATTCTCATTTTAGTTCCTCTTTAAACCTCAGGGCCTTTCTAAGTTCCTAAAATTATTCTACATCCTTGTCAAATGAAAACAGTTGTCGATTTTTGCTTCGACACAGATTGTAAACGTCACGAGATATTTATTTCCAGTATAACTTTGGCTTCGTCTTTTACAAGTCTGCCCCAGACACTGAATGTCTGTTATCTTCTTAAGCCAGTAGCCAGGAAGAGGAGGGTTTGGGCTTCCTTGAAAATTTTTCAACCACATGGTTACAGCCCACGAGAACGAAGTTCCACGAGACCGAAGGTCCACGAGACCGAACCTGAAATAGGGTTCAAGAGACCGAAACTGAAACAGAGTTCGAGAGACCGAAAATGAAATAGTGTTCGGGAGACGGAAGGTCCGCGAGGCCGAAATTTAAAACCCAGCTAGCGAGACCGCAACTACGGTATTAGGGATATATGTAGGTGCACAGCTGTGTAACCAGAATTCAGCTGAGGAGGACCATGACTTTTTGTGAACGATGTTCCGGGAGAGGGGTCGAAGAGGGGGGCGTTCCCCCCCCCCCTTTGAAATGAGTTTTAATATTTTTGTGTGCGGATGCAATACCTTTGGAAGTAAGATTTGCTTTTTATTTATTCTTGCCTGGGGTTGAGAAGTACGGCGGAATGATACTTCTGAGGACTTTTTCAATTGTTGTCGACTGATCTAGCGAACCTTTTCTTATTTTCGGTCTTACGGACCTTTTCTCATTTTCGGTCTCGCGGACCTTCGGTGTCGTGGAACCTTTTGTTTTCTGTTTCTCGGTCTCGTTGACCTTCGGTCTCGTGGGATGCCCCCACGTCGCTGTCTCGGGATTAATTGGAGACCTGCAACTATCATGTCTGTGGAAATTCGCAAAAGTCTCACGAGGCGATGGTAATATCTTGTCTTCAGACCCAGGCCTATATGCCGACATTTTTTGTCCACGCAATTATGCCTTTCAATTATGAGAGAATTGTTATTATTTCTAGGCTACCGATAAAAGTTAAATATATGTCCATTTTGAAAACAAAAAGCTAGTCTGGGCCCGTCACTTAGATTTAGGGCTGCGCATGCTTCAGACTTGAAAATAAAAGCTTAAGTACATTCCAGACGGCCTTGCAGGTAAATCTTGCCACGTAAAATTGAAAGAGTAGCCTACTTGTCAAGAGCCTGCAACTTCAAGCAATTTCATTTGGAATACAAAACTTGCGGACGGAGTGACCCCCCCAACCTTTCGAAATTAACAGGTCGTTCGTATAATAATTAGGTAATCTCTGTTTATCTTTCACTGTTTTCATTGATATTAAAAAAGTGTGGTTAGCACATTGGCCTAGGTAATGGGTTGAATTACTTTTCTTATTTCCGTCATGTATTTTTGAGTAGGTTCTGTCAATATCCTGTTAGGTAAATCTCTCTCTTTAGGCTTTGAGCAACAAAATCTTCCGCAAGTGGCAGTGACTGCAATATTCGATTTTCTTCAGCATATAGGACCTATATGAGGTCAGGGCCGCCGAAAAGGGGGAGGGATTTGGGGGACAAATGTCCCGGTGCCCGGGGCAATTTGGGAGGCCTAGGAAAATTGGTCATAAAATATATTATATCATATCGAATTATTTCCTCGTTAACACCTCACTTACTTTGGTGAGAGGGAGCCCACATTGAAATTTTGTACCGGGGCCCGGGTCTGCTGTCGGCAGCTCTGTATGAGGTAGGCTAAACTTATAGCCAGGAAAGTATCTTCCAGATACCTTTTTCCAGCCCTGTGCATCATTAAGCCGCCGGATAAGGACTCGGGGAGGTTTGCATATATGTATAGAACTTTCCAATAAACAATTAAAACTTCCACATTAAATACTGCAGTTCTGACAGTTGTCACTATTAGTGATACCTAGATCTTTTCCTACCACAGTCTTTCTCATTCACTAAAGCACTGACTGGGCATTTTGCTGCAGCTAAGATATCCAACAAACTCTCTGCTTAGATGGTTTCTTCAGGGAGTTGCTATTTGCCAACTCCCTTGAAGAAACTGTGACAAGAGCCACCACTACTGTTCTGCCCAACAATGCATGTGCTTCAACAAACCATGCAATGTGTTCCAAAGCACAATGAATGAATGATATATATAGTAACCTTTCTCGGCAAAGACGGTCGTGTGGTTTCAAGACTTAATTTGATTATCACCCACTGGATGTGGTTTATGAGGGTAAAGAAATGCCAGCACTGCCACTTCTGGTGAAACCACAAGGTGAAAACAGGTCACCATCGGGTGGATTGATAGGAAGGTACAAATGGTAGTTCTCTTTTTTCTCATGGGGTACGACTCACAATTCTTTATCAAAAGTCCCCTCGACTCTCTGGCGAAGAGCGAAGGGGCGAAACCAAACGTTAGTCCCAAAGGAGTTCTTCTCCCCAAGGGAGCTACGTCCCCGAAAGGACAACAAACTTAGCTGACCAACCTCTCGACCCTCAGACCTCTACATAAAGGGTCTGCCGTGGTCTTATTCTGAACTGGTGTAAAAGAACAGATACTACACATGATCTTAGCCACAAAGCCGAGAAACACCCACGATGAAAAAGTTTACTGTCGTGAAGCATTTCATTTTCTCCTTAATGCACCCAATCCGTAACATGATATCAGGCAAAGAAGAAGTCTCGATCCTTCTAACCCTATACCTTTCCTGATTGCTTTAACCCTAACCTAACCTGGTGCTTAATGTGGAAGGTGTTTGAATATTCATTTCGTCGGTGTACATTTCTCGGAGAGTAAAAACGCTCTTTTTATAACAAAAACCATAAAAATACAAAACTATTGGTGAAAAGCACTTTCAAGCACGGCAAACACTTAGCTGACAAATTCTTAACAAAAATCAAGCACACCGTGCATCATGTAGTCACTATTAATTTTTGTGAAAAAAAATAATTAAATGACTGAATAAATTGACTCCGCCCACTTACTGAATAGTCTCTGTTTCAAACGGCTGAAATCAGCACCACGCAAGTGCTAAAACAAACATTTGCCCACAGCACTATGGAAGTGCTATGCAAATTAGCACCACGCAAGTTCAAATTTGACACTTTTGGTGCTGATTTGAAACAGCACCCAGAAAATGCTGTCAAATCAGCACTTTATTTTTAGAGTGTGGCTTTTAGTCAGTTAGGGGCACTTTTGAACAGTAGTATCTCCAGAAATATCACATGAGAAGTCCTTATCTTTATGGAATGGGTAGTGGAGTGCCCTTGTAAGAAATACTTCCATGGTAGTACATAGAAAAACTTTGAACCAGCACATATTAAATGGGTGCTTAGAAAGTAGAATCCAAACATTATAACTTCTTCAATTTCTACTGACATAGATATTTAGTGAAAAATGACGAAATATTGCACTGTTGGAGTATCCCTTATTTCATGTCTATTCCAATTTGCATGTTAAAGGTCTTTCAGTGTATTACCAAGGCACTGCACTACACTTTCCATGAAGATGATAATATATTGTATAGTAATCATAAGGATATCGCTACTCAAAAATGCCCTTAAACCCATATTTTTTCTATAAAAACAAGAAAATACAATATTTGGGTTTCACTTATTTAATGTCAATTGTCATTTGCAAGTCTAAATTCTTTCTGTGTACCACTGAGACACTGGAATACAAATGTCATGACACATGAAGACAGGAACGTTTTATTTGGCTCTTAAAGAGATACCACTACTCCGAAATTGTCTTGTAGTGCCAAAACAGGTATTTTTTTTAGGAAAAACCGAAATATTGACGTTTAGGGGCTACATCAATGGAAGATGTGCTTAGTTTTAAGATTTTCAAAATTTATATGTGTGTCAACAATTTAGGCCTATTTTACTTTTAATACCAAAGAGATCATGATCTCTAGTTATTCAATAATGAAGAAAAGACTGGCTGAAAAAAGCGAGCCCGATGCCAATATTTCCACTGAAAAACAAAGAAATTGCGCATTTTACCACTTATTTCTTGTGGGTATGGATGTGGGAGTCCAATTTTTTCCCATGTATTACCTACTAGTTATCGGGCTATCCATATGAGGTCTTATGATTACGTAGTTTAAGAGAATTTGGTACTCAAAATTGGCTCCAAGAACTAAAATTGCCAAAATTGCCGTTTCTTTTTTTTTTTTTTTTTTTTCGAAATGGCCACATTCAACAAGTTACTGCAAACAAATGAAATAATATTTTGGGAAGAACTTTGATTATATTGTAGGAAACTGTGTTAATTTTACCACAATCACTCTTCCAACAGACGAGTTGGGAAATTCGGTACCGGTACTTCCGGTCGGGTCACGAGGTCAAGTGTACCATGACAACGGACAACGTGTTTAGCTCTGCATGCTCGCTGGGACACTGTAACCGTGGTACGGTACACTTCACCTCTGACCCATTCTCACATTGCATTGCGTGGAAACATTTTCCAACTCGTCTATTAGTTTTAGGCCCCAAATTTTGGAGCAAAAGAGCCATTCTTAAGCTAATTCACCCAAGATGATCAAAATGGCAGTCATCGAAGTTGCTGGCTACAGTGGCGCCGCCAGGTTTTGTGATGGGGGGGGGGGGGGCACCACAGATGACGTCGTAAATTGCACTTTTTTATGCGCCCTGCGATTGTATACAGCAATGGGGGTCCTTCCTTTGCCATACATAAAGGTGCCGTCCTGGGGAGGGGTCGAAGGGGGGACGCCCCTTTGAGAAATTTTTGTTAATTTAAGCTTGCTTAGATGCAAAATGGTGCTATATCTTTGGGATATTTTGGAACTGATCATATATGGTTGGAAAATGTTCATAATTGAGTGAAGTCTAATTTTCGGTTGGGTAAAAGAGGAGACTAGTGTGTTGTCGAAGAGAAGGGTATGTTGTCAACAACCCTCTGAAGGCCTCCTTTTGACTACTTTACTGCCTTCTATTCGGGAAGTTTTTACGCAACAATACGTGCGTGGAGTTCACAGATACATTCTTGAACTATTAAAAAAAAATTTTTTTTGCTTCATTGTGCATTATAAAAGGGTATCTAAGGCTGACAGACAACGGTATAGGACCTCCTGGAAGCTCTGGATTAGTTATATAAAATGGGACAATGGCATAATGCTTATTACCTAGCATCCAAATGATACTAGAGTATGATGCTGAGCACTTTACAACTATCGTAGTTTTGTACTTAGTAGTGAACGAAATCCAGACGAACAGCTCCCAGCAATGGGGAAAGGGAGGGAGGGAGAGTGTAGGTGCAGGGAGGTGATATAAGACCTACCTGATAGGTATAGCAAAAGGGGTGAAGAACAAACTAGCACGTTTCAGAATTCTTTTTCGTCGTAAGTGTATTAATAATCACCATCTATACCGATAATGGCTGCGAGCGAAGCGCTCGGTAAAAATTTTTGAAAAATGTATAACGGCAAATACGTACTTTCAACCTTCCACATCATGCTACAAATTAGATTGAAAAATCCCATATTAATAAGAGGGCCCTACAATGAGAGGTTGAAGATGTACTTTTGTTCTTTTTTGTTTGGAAAAGTGCTGTGATCAGAATAGTTACATGTATTATTACCTTAATAATGATCATGAGATGGAGTGCAAACCGTGACCAATGCGCGTAGGGCGCGCCGAAATTTTTCATTAAATAAGATTTCCATGACAAAACCTGCATTCAGGCTCTGCGTCCAGACACTTTCAATTACCCAACAAACCTATATGCCAATCACAAAGCCAGTCTTTTACTTGAGAATTCGTAAAGAGCTTTCAACTTTTGTTGCTGTGGTTCTCCGGGAGTTGCTGCCGGAGGATATTGATGATGATAAGAAGAATTTTGAGGTAAGGTTTGAAGCGCGCGGAGCGCACGAAAATGTTGGTAGATTGCGAAGGACTTGAGAAAATTCTCAGTGATAGTTTGAGTACCATTTGTGACAAGAATGATTACAATAGATCTATCACTCGGTCGAAAACACACCTCACCCTACCCCCGCGGCTACAGAAATCTATAGCTTAAACGCCTTTGGGGATCATTTTAAAATTTTCAGAATTTTTTCAGAAATCGGGGCACGTGCCCCCATGCCACCCGTGCAGGTGATACTGGCACATGAAAAAATTGAGCACATACTTTCCTGATTGTCCGATGGATGCTCTACAGTATACATCATGTCAAACTTTTAACAAATATAGCAACAAAAAAGGCCAAGTAGGTTACACCTCAGTCGGCCTAGACTCTACCGCACGAGACAACAGAACCTACTCTTTACTGAATATCCTGCCTTTCAGTTCCGACAGCAAATCTACAGAACAATTTTTTATTGCACTGTGGTAGATTCGCGAGTGTGCATCATGAGGCATTGCATTCTGAGCTGCACGACAAAATTTCGTCAGCAGGCTAGATCAACAATAGACATCGTTCCTTGGCTTATATTAATTAGACCCAGCGAAATGTATACGCAGTGTACCGCGCGGAGCGGACTCTGTTTGCTCAGCTCCTCAACTTCCCAAACCATATGACTGAACAAGGAATATTCCGTACAGCCTGCTACGTAGGCCATATGCAGTGTGGCCTTGATTATACGGAAGAGAAATCAAAATAGAAAATTGTGCTTCCGTATGGCAGTGAAGAACTTTATTGAAGATTGGATAAGGAAAAGGACTGTTCACTATGGAATTAACTTAATTGAATACTATATGTGGTTTTTACCGCAGTAGCGATCTAACAGATTCAAAGTTGCGGTACTGTATTGAAAGCACCGGCTTCCATTATTATTGAATGATTCCTTTGTTCAGTTTGTTAGCCCAAGTATAGCGGCCGTGCATTCTGCCGGTGTAGCTCACCGGCTATTTCGTTCAAACGCATAAAGGCTGTGATAGCAGCTTCCTGGTACTGAATATACATCCACAGAAAGTCAGTGCTTATTTGTGAGTCTGACGATTGAAGGTAAGTGTTCATAACTGTTTTGGATTTTGTTTTGTATTCCTGAGGTTCTCATGTGTAATGAACGTCACGATGTGAAGATCATGTGTAGTAGGCTATCTGTAGTCGCTGTCAAGAAGGGAACGGCCACGCATGACGGACCCTTGGTCTAGAGGGTCAAGAGGCTGGTCAGGAAAATTTGTTGAGCTTTCGGGGGCGTAGCTCCTTGGGGAGCAGAACTCCTTCGAGAGTAACGTTTGGTTTCGCCCCTTGGCTCTTTTCGCCAGAGAGACGAGGGGACTTTAGAACTAGATCGACCACCAATGGTGGAAACTTCGACTTCGTGCGGATCCAGGATTTCACGAACGGGAGGGGGCTAAATCCATAAACTTAGGCAAGTGTGGCACTAACGAGCGCTATAAACGTACGACGCCTCGATGGGGGGGGGGGGGAGGTGCATGTAAGGAAAAATCTTGAAATTGATACACTTTAAATGGTATTTTCTAGGCATCCGGCAATCAAATATGTATACTGTATAGAATCTTTGGGACTGATTGAAAAAGTGGTGTCGAAAAAGGGCGGCTGCAGCCGGGAAAGCCCCACTCTGGATTGGCGTCTCAGTGAAGTGCACTTTTGGTGAAATGTACGTTAAACGTAATGGAAGTCGATTGACAACATCTGGACAATTCCAACTTGGTGAGTGCGAAGACGGTACAATTCTCACCATGGAAACTTTCGCTTAGACAATTCGGCCCCTCTTATAGGCCTTTATGCGAAAATATTACTTGTCAACAACCATTTCAGTGCTGCCCTTCGATTGCATCTCATTCAAGCTGACTTCTTAACAAAAGAAGTGATGATCATTATCATTGGGTAATGGTTTTTTCAGGAGGACGCCAAGAACAATTTCTGGTTTATTAAAAAAATAATGATGTGTTAGTATATTTCGTAATTCGTGATTCGATTGCATAAATTACATCCTGAACGAATAATTAGACGCAAATATCGTAAAATTCCTATCAACATTTTAAACTGATACAACATTTTCAAAGCAAAGACAACAATCGGAAGGAAATTTAATCGTCTGAAGGAGCTGAACGAAATACTTTTCCTCCATGATCAACTATATTGTCATTGCCCACGTAGCAAGCTGTGCGGCATATTCCATGTTAAGTCATATGTATGGGAAGCCTCAAAGAGGGGATGAGCAAACAGAGTCCGCTGAGTGTTATTGTCATAGTTCAGTGTACCGTGTGCAAACTGTTAAAAATGTCGGTAAATTTACAGAAAATAAAACAAAGAAATAAATAAGAAATAGCCTACAGAAATTTTCTGGTAACTGCCGTAATTACCAGAACATTTCTGTATTCCTTTTGTATTTCTTTATCTTTATTTTATGTAAATTTACAGACATTCAACACTACATGTGTAGTGAAACTGCAAGCAATGCATAGCTTTGGCCAGGTCTGGTTACTGCTTTGCCTTATGTAAAAAGAGTTGCGAACAAGTGAAAACAATGGATTGCTACAACGAAACCTTTGTTTTTTATCGCAGGGAGTTGTTATTTAGGAGATCAAACGGCAGCGTTCCCCATTGTATACCCACCTAATTACCGCCAAGGTCACTTGCTTCGTATAGCACTTGAAGATACAATGGGTTTAAAGCTACTGTATTGTTAGTACTTAAAGTCCCAATACGACTTTGTATACGAATTTGGATAAGAGAAACGAGTGTTGCTTAAGGTTACTTTAACCCAAACATAACCAGAGAAATGATTTGTTGGAGAAAAAAGACATTTACGAAAGAGAAAGGTTGTTTTAAACAAATCGTGGCTGTATATGTAACGGCTGTTTCAATATGCACAAGGTTCATCATGGTGGGAAGTTCTAGATCATTATGAATATTCATTACTCAGCTACTACGAGACTTCGAGATGTACCCAATAAACATAGCATGTCCAGTTTAAACTGATCTGTGTTACAGAAACTGTAACACGTGTTACGAGAACTGTTAGCGAGATCACATCATGTCGACGACTGCAGCACGATGCAGCCAGTGTCATCTGCTGTACACGCACTCGCTTACCGTATTTTCATTGTGCACTAATCAATCGGCGAATGCTAGGCTACGATGTGCTTGATGCACGAAGAATGTAGCTGTAGGGCCATAACACAAGCAGTCAACTTGCGTAACATTGGCGGCCGGACTGCGGCTGTGCATGTTCTTACAGCCTGCCTGCATTTTGTCTCGCTGTGCCATGCAACGTTATCTTGCTTAGGATTTCAGGTGAGGTTTTCCTCCTTTTTCATGCTAGTTGTGATGCAATTTTGTTGGCGTAGGTAATTATTTTCTAACTACAATTTAATTCTAAGCCTACACTAACCTGAGTATAATCCTAGGCTGTGTAAGTCCATCCGTCGAATATACAAATGCTGTGCACTGTTTACGTGCGTACATTTCACTACAGTTGAGCATGTGGGCAAGGCACCTATAGTTGTTTATTCATGAATAATCATAAACAAACAGACTTTCATTGGTTCATACTCCTGACTGATAGGCTTATTATGAGGAGAGAACTCGAATTTCAGTTGGCAATCCGAATTCAACATCTGCATTTCGGACAAAGATTACTCCCGAAAGAAGCTAAGACTTTCTTCTAGGTATGTTAAAACCTAATACCCACTATCTCCCGAAGGAGAGACGCAGTGCCTTATCCAACTAGGCCACAACAAGCTTCTCTGTAACATTGACATTTTATTAATATATAAACTCTGTAGAGCAGCTTGCGCACTTAGTAAGGTGAATCCAGCCCGTATCCAGGAGGAGCACTGGGGGCACGCGCCCCCGGGTAGGAGGGGAGAAAAAAATGAGAGAGAAAAAAGGAGAAGAAAAAAGGAAAAGGAAAGAAGAGAAAAAAGGACAGGCGAGGAGGAAAAGAGAAAAAGGAAGAAGAGAAGGAAGAAAGGAAAAATGAAAAGGATAAGGGAACAAAAATGGTGCGTTTGATGAAATGGTATGAACGGCATAGCTATAGGTGCGTTACTGAACTGCCTCTGGATCTTCCCGACTAGCTTATTCAGCCCGTCAACTGATTTGTGAAGGATACAACCGTCAGCAACCCGTGTGATGTTAGCCCTAATTTCCCCTTTTGAGAGGTCCCTGTGGGAGGTGGACATTTTTACTTATCACTTATGAACATTATTAGCACAAAAGTACCAGTGAACTTTTCTAGCTTAAACAAGGTGTAGGCTAATCGTATACTGAATCATCCCCTGGGCCTTATGGTAGCCCATAGCAGCATGGTTCCCTCATCGTCCGAAAAGCACTCAATTCTTCATGTACCTTCGCTGAAGAAGCACCGTCATAGCCATAGCCATGGTCCGTTCGTTTGTGAGACTTTCCACATATTCCACGTCTCTGTATCGCAAGAGAAGGGGAGCTGCCGCCAGGAAAGGGAAACTTCGCCCACTTAGCTACCACTAGCTACAAACATAGTCTTCTTCAGTGCCCACCTTTGCGTTGTTGGAGCCCCCTGTGTCAGAATCTCTGGCCACGGGGCCTTCTCTTTATCCGGTTTCACCAGGGTCAATGACAACATAGCCCCCTAAAAATGTCTCTACAACCGCGCCTGCACAGCAGCAAAAGTTGAAAGCTGTTTACGAATTACCAGGTAGAAGACTGACTTTTTGACTGGCATGTAGGTTTGTTGGGCAATCTGAATTTTTTGAAAAAAAATCTGATATTTTGTCATGGAAAACTTATTTAATGAAAACATTTCGCCGCGCTTCGAGCACATGCGTCACGGTTTGCACTCCATCTCATTACCATTATTAAGGTAACAGGCGCGTGTCCAGGATTTTCAGCAGCGGGGTCTGAGATATGATTTTTCAAATGAGGCGGGTATTTTGGGTCGAAAACTCTAAAAAACTCTAAAAAATCTTAAGGTCGGCGCGAGCAGGGGCTCCGGACCCCCAGGACCCCCCTTTGGACACGCGCCTGGGTAATTATACAGGGAACTATTCTGATCAAACACTTTCCGAAAAACAGAGTCGCCAAACATCTGTAGGTCTCGCATCAATATGGGATCTTTCAATCTAATTCAGGGTTTTCCCTGAGTTCTAGAGAGTGTGAGAAGGTATTAGTCCATTGGGTTAATATGGTGGGAGCTTTGGTACGAACAGTGAGGGGCAACTATCAAAATTCCATAGGTAGTACAGTACAGGTGGCAATTATAGCAAATTTCTGTAAGGTGGTGGCCAAAAACTGAGTTGGCCACCTCCCAAAAAGAATGCCAGGGGAAACCCTGTAATTTGTATCATTATGTGGAAGATTAAGTACGTATTTGCCGTTAGGGCCTTTACATGTTTCAATTTTTATCCGGAACGCTTCACCCGCAGCCGTTATCTGTATAGATGGTGTTTTTTAATACACTTACCACGAAAAAGCTTTCCGAAACGCGCTCGTTAGTCCTTCACCCCTTTTGCTATACCTATCAGGGAGGTATATATGTCCAGCTTCCTGCACCTATTCTCTCCCTGCCTCCCATTCCCCATTGCTGGAAGCTGTTCGCCTGGATTTTCGTTTAAAATTAGTAAAAATACGATAAATGCAATCGCTCCATTTTATGTAATTGATCAGGAGCTTCCAGAAGGCCGTATACAGGTATCCGATATCCTTAAATGCCATTTTATAATGCAGAATGAAGGAACGGAAAATTTTCGTAATAGTCCAAGAATGTATCTGTTGACTCCACGTACGTATTTTTGCGTAAAACTTTCCCCGAATTAGAAGGCAGTAAAGTAGCTAAAATGGGGACTTCAGGAGGTTTGTTGACAACGTTTTCTCTTGGAAAACATACATTCTTATTTCACCTAACCAAAGATTAAAATTCACTAAATTATGGACATTTTCCAGCCATATATTAGCCCCACAAAATATCCTAAAGATTTCACCATTTTGCATCTAAGCGATCTTAAATTAACAAAAGTTTCCCAAAGAGGAGGGAACCCCCTCCCCCAGGACGGCACCTTTATGTAATGACAAAGGAAGGATCCCAACTGGTGTATACAAAACGCAGTGCATAGTGCAGGGGAGTTTGTTGACAACGTGTTCTTCTCTTAAACAACATACTTCACCTCCAAAAATTAGAATTCACTAAATTATGGACATTTGGAAAAAACCTCCAGCCAGTCGAAATTTGGGACCTTCACACCCCCAAACATATGTTCCTAGCTACGGCCCTGCATGGAAAGGGTCATTTCCGGCCATCTGGGAGGAACGAAAAACAAAATTTTCTCGGCACGCTCCGCGCCAACTCATATTGGCGCCCCGCTTAGATGGTCGGCCCAAGTCGTGCCCCCGGGTACAAAATTCCTGCATACGCGCCTGGAATCGGTACAGTAATGATAGCAAATGTCATGGAGTTTTGCATTTGGAGGGTAATTTTTATTCTCTTTAACCATGACGAGTGCTCACTCGAAGGTAGTAGGCCTACTTCCACTTGCTTTAACTGGGTATTGTTCACCAGCTGAGCAATCGCCCTTCGTAGTAGTCACGAACGGCACAGTGTGGAGGCTTCGGCAGCCTAATGGATGCCATGGATGTAGGCTAAGGCGGCGGTATTGATCGAGGCTGTACTGCTTCTGAAAAATATTCCTGTGTGGTAGCACTGAAAGCAGGATACACGAACCTGCTCAGTGCCACACCGTATTTGAAGCAGTCAGTTGAGCTCATCTCGCACTGTACGTCGATCGTTCAAACCCTCATTATGCATCATGGATTCAAGGTGCAAGCTTGGAGTAATAATAGTCTGTTATTACTCCAAGGGTGCAAGCGTGTTTTCAAAATTCCCAAGATCACCTGACTAAAAGTCCCAAGATTTCCCAAGGTTGACTAAAGCGTACCCAAACTGCGTGCTTTGGAACTATGTAAACAGCATTATGTAGCAATCAAAGAGAAGAAATTTCATTAAAGCTTAAAGAGGACCATGCCGTCTGCATGACAATTACCTGTTAACTTATGATGTAATCAAGGAGGTTCTACAAGGGCGAAATGTTTGAAATTGGCTTATATTGCTTCCACGGTAAATTCTCCACATTCCTAAGTTATCTGCTCCAATTCCCAACTTTATCAAGTCAATCCGTAGATTCCCAACATCTTGGGAAAATTCCCAAGCCTTGCTATCACTGATATATGAATATGGAATTATTGTTGCGGATACATAACCTACTCCTTAGGAAACCCTAGTTTTGTACGAAATACTCTAAACCAAAACAGTATTTTGTGATTACTGTGATTAGATTTTAATAATTAACTTATATTTGTGTTCACTGGATCCTTTGAAACTAGTCCCTTGATATCATTGTTTAGTTCTCAATCTAAAACAGTACTATTGGGGCAGAGTGAGCAATTTTTTATGACAGCAGTCTGGAAAACGGGAGAGAGGCCTGGAAGCGTCAAATTAGGCTTAGGCCAGTCGCTCAGGAGCAAGAAAAGCATAATTTATTTCTTCAGATTATTTACCAATTTTTTTTGTCACTTAACTTGCATAGACTTTAGTTTGAAAAAATTACTATAATGTGCAAGAAGTACAGGATAGAACAAGACAAGAGAAATGTCACCATATGGGACTTAATGACTGTGGCAAATCTTAAACACGACTCCTATACTTCGCTATTCGCTCGTAAAAAGTGTTCATAACTCGTCCAGGAATTTCAGTCTTTCATTGCCGTTCTTTGTGCCTATCGTAATGTTGACGGAATACTAAATGCCTATAAACTACTGTAATAGCCTACTGGTACTACATTACTAAATTAAAATCCAGATTTAACCCCATTATTTATTTTCACAAATTCAAAATATAAATGAACATGGATTTTGTGGTCCATGTACACTTTATAACAACAATAGATTGTCGTGTATGAGCCTTAACAGGTCGAATTTTTTGTTATCGATGTGTTGTAGTGTGGCCGATGTATTAGTTTAGATCTGGGGTGGGGAACATTTTTCCTATCAAGGGCCATGTTGATAATATTCCCGGGCCGGGGATCATCCGCGAGGACATGGACTAGGCTTCTTCATGTAGTTGAAATTAACTCGTACCAACACACGCCTTCCAATGCATGCAAATTGTGGGGAATAATAATTACTACCAGAAGTGTTATCAGACGTCCGGATTTCCACGGACATGTCCTCTTTTTGATGGTTTAACAAGGCTTCTGGGACTGGAAGGCAGGGTCGGAGCGTCCATATAGTCAGGGGGTCGTTCACCTCACCCCCCCCCGACGGCCTACTTTACTCTCAGGCTTGCACCATTATTGGCATTGCTTCCAAATAACATGATTTAAAAGCGTTATTTTCAGGCCCAGATAACGAAATACCCAAAACAGCGGTCATTATCTGTGATATATTCTAATGACGAGGGGCATCTTCTGTGATCTAGCAGGTAGGTTTAACCCAAACGTGTCTACACGCTGTATACGCACAAATGTTCGGTGGAGCTAATTTGCTTAGGTCATTTCTTCTCAATCGGTCGTGATAATAAGAGCTTACAAAATGCACGGAGTGACCTTTAATTCACCATCACAGCCCCAAGAAAGATGTTGAGGAGGGTGCAAAAATAACTATTGCGAAAATAGCCCTGCTCCCGTCCGGGATAATTTCCAACATGAACAATAAAAAATAGTCTAAGCAGATCCCAAAATAGCTCCCACAAACTGTTTCCCAAAACATTTAAAAAGAGCTTCTGGTTAAAATCAAATAAAACTGTTGAGCTAGTGGGAATGGCTTTAGAGGGCTGGGCTCATATCTGATGAGCACCTTCTTTTTTGCTTTCCTTTAAGTCACCATTTTAAAGGGTACATAGGCATGATAACCGGCTCGCTTACTTCGTAAATGCAGAGTACTAGTCATCTGACACCACCGCATTATAATACCATAGAAATGCTTCTTTCTGTATGAACATTAAGTGAAATATAATGGTCGCCTTATACTAGTACGTGAAAGGAAGGGTTTCAAAACTGGAAACATGTTTTAATAGAAATAATGGGGAGGGGAAATGTGAAAGCAGGTTCTCCTCCGTGGTAGGAAAATCTAAAAGACAAGGTTGAAAATCCATAACTTAGTTCGTGTTGAGGCTTAGGGTATCTATCAACTGCAAAGCGCCCCTACAGGCCATTCTCTCCCCCCTCTGACCGAATTCCCTAGCTTCGCCATTCGCCATTGCCAGGAGGATTTTAAAGTTCAACGTTAAATGTTCGGATTTTTATCTCAACACATAACATGTATGGAGATGTTGTCACACTAGCCGGTCACTAGCTGTAGTCAAAATTGTTTAGACAGTATATAGGATAGGCCTATATTAATAATGTGCGGACACGGGAGCAGGCCAAGTAGGCTCCAACCTACTCGACCCAACTAGCTCGGCCCCAGGCCAAGTCGGTCCCAGACTAACTCGGCCCCATGTCAACTCGGCCTAAAGCCAACTCGGTCCCAAGCCAACTCGGCCCCAAGTCGAGTCGGCCCAAGCCAACTCGGCCCCAGTGTGAAAAATCTTTACTTTAGACAATGTGTCTCAATTGAGCAAACTGATCGTCCAAATTCAAGGATTTCAAATACACAAAAGGGTCAAGAACCCCCAAAACATGTCACTGACATGTGCAAAAAGGCCTCAGATGAGAATCTGAAGTATATTCACAAGTTTCAGTTGGACTATTTTCTCTACGGGAACCAACGGGGCAACTTTCTAAAGAGAAGATTAAAACTTTTGTCATTGCCTAACATGTTAAACATTGAACCTAACCTGGACATGTGCATCCGCATTTAATAAACTGCACAGTTTAGGCCTGTCCCTAGAGCTGGAGAGCCCATTAAAATCTTTCAATAATTTTGTTGCAAATTGTTTATGAATGCTGTATTTGTTCCCTAACATTATGATATGTATGAAAAGTCTTATGTATGGATACGATGGCATCACTGTTTGTCTAAATTTCGTACATTTTAAGTTTTTGGCTATATTACACTGTAACGAGAAAGCGATAAAAATAAGACTTGGCCCATAAACAAATTATTTGAAATTATGAAATATTAATTTGGAATTTGAATGTAACTTGGACCAAATGATGAATGGATAATGAGTTATCAGTGATGGTCAGTGATGAGAGTCAAAGGTCATATAGGGGTCACTTGGGATCATTTCATAAATAAGCAAAAAGTGCTGTCTGCAACGATTCGGTGACAGTCGTAGGTGTTTAGCATTGTGATGTAACTTTGGTTGGTAATTTGCATCATTGAGGGTGTTCAGAACTTTTTGGTCACTGGTCATGTAGTGGTCATTTTGGTACTAGCACAAAACTCCGGACATAAAATCACTTCTGCACAGAATTATTCCTTAAAAAATGACATTTATTGCTTCTATGAGAACCACCTTCACATCCTTTATTTTCATCCTAACAATTGCATTGAGATACAGCCGCATTGCTGCTCTAGTTATTATTCAGTTTTTGTCTTCTGTTACTTATCATATTTGAGACATAGATTTTTGATATTGAGAGGAAGAACCCTGTTGTTTTGGTGGAGGTCAAAAGTGATTTGAGATCACCAGACGTAAAAAACTTAAAACATCTGAAACATCATATCTCAAGTTAGGAATCAGGAATGTTTTTAATACTTGGATTGTGGATGCGTTGTACTGTACTTAGAAAATATCCCTGTTGTTTTCGGTAGAGTTCAAAGGTCATCTGAGGTCACCTACGAAACCTTGTCAACAGTGGTATTTCATATTTGAATGCCGCATACTATTTTTAAGATTTTTAGTGGAAGTGAAAGTGCATTTTGCAGGGGCGGATCTAGGGTCTTTTCTGAGGGGGGGGGGTCCAACATAAAAAGGGCACATTCATTTTTTTTTAAATTTTGGTTCCCATAAACGTCAGCGATTACACAACTTACCGCATATTGACAAAGAAAGGACAAACCAAGAGACATGCAAAAACTGGAATCAAAACCTGGAATCTAAACGATGAAATTGCAAAGCGCGCGAAGCGCGCGAAAATTTTTTGGGTAAGCCTATACTTATAAGAATTTGTACTAATTTAAAGCTTATATAGAACAATTGAGCGGGCAGTTGGGCCCTATCGGGCATAACTTTATTGTACTTCCCTCCTCGAGTCACTAGTCGTACCGTACGACAGACGCAAGTGAACGTTAACCAGGTTTAGCGAAATGAGATTCAATTCCCGACATTTACATAAATCCATGTATTCTACTTATTAACTTGGAAAGGTGGAAAGCGTTTGCACTATATTTAGCTATAAGTACAACTGAACTGAGGAAGAGTGGACAAAGCGTACCGAAAATGTTGGGTTTTATCCCAGAAATTACCCTTAAGAAAGCCAACATAAGTAAACTGACCATGGGTGGCGGCAGAATTTTTCCAACAGGGGGCCGGGCCATGTCAGCTACCCCAAGTTCCGACATTCCCTATTTCGAGGGTATGATGAGAAGGGCAAATGTGGGAGCCTCTTTATTCCATGCAATTGCAGGCATATTTTGCATTATATCACTTAATACTTCATGATCCGAGTTGCACACTGTTAGTGTTCTTTGAATCTGGATCGTGAAATTGAAAAGCGCGCGAAGCGGGCGAAATTTTTTGATAGGCTTACACATAAAACATATGACGAAACGAAAAAAGAACTGTAGGGTTTGTAGACCGTATCGGGTGTAACAGACATTGTATCGAAACCACCTGGACTACACGATGAAATAGCCAAACTTTGCTCCGTAAGTCGCTCACCAACTGACTGTACCGCATGACACACACAAGAAAAGACCAACTAGGCTTTGCGATATGGGATGAAAGTTACGACCTTTACATAAACTATGCATTCTGCCGATATGTTACTTGGTAAGGTGGACAGGACTTGTGCTATCCTGCTATGTGGAATGGAACTATTGAAAAAGTAGAGTGACGCTACAGCGCGCGTAGCGCGCCGAAAATTTTGGGTTCTTATTACAGAAATTATCCTCTTGAGAGCAAAAAACAGGAAAACCGTCGATTAGTTGTCGTCAGGGACTGCGTACCTTCGACTAAGACTCCCCTACGAAACTGTCAAACTTCTCCGATAGGGGGCCAGCCTTCCCCGACGGGGGCATGAACCCTTCCCCCACCTGGCGCTACCGCTATCTCGACTGGGGGAAGAGATTAAAATACTGTATGCTGTGTTCCCTATATAGTTGCGGCGCGACTGTCAAAAACACTCTGTCAGAACAGATGACTGAAGTCGAATGTTTGCTTTTCATTTGCGACAGCAGACCGGTCATCGGTCCAAAGATGTCAAAAAATTGAACCGACTGACATTGCGTTATTTGACCTGGTGGTGATTTTATATAGTAATTTTAAAATGAAACAAACACCGATTTGTCTATTGTGACTTCTGGTCAACTCTTGGCTGTGGACTTTACCAGTAAGACTGGCTTTTTATTCCCATCACTAGGGCAACACTATAAAAGAAGAGAGTAATTCCAGACCATAAATATCATAGCGAAACGTATTTAGCCTACCTACTCTCTCTTGTTCACGAGCGGATGGATACTAGAGGGTGGAGGGAAGGTTTCGTAGATGTAGCGTTTATGGAGTGTGAACAGATCATTATTTTGTAAGACCAAAAGACTAGCAGAGACCTTTTGGAATCAATATTAAAACCCAATAGTAATATGTTGCATATCGCTAGTGAATATGACGTAATATCTTCATGTTTTGTATTACTCTGAATGCCCAAGCACGCCACACGTGGTTCCAAGCGAAAAGTGATTAGAATGCCTGATTGTCACGCAGACATACCGTAGTCACATTCTCTGTTAAACGATTGCACTGTTCGGGCTTCGGGGAGGCCAGTATAGGCCACCGTAGTCAAATATATTGCCGAAAGTTTCTCCGATACGGTACATGGCTAGACTTTTACGAGTGGATTGATCGATACTGGATGGGGGTAACCAAAAGCTCCTCGGAATTGGACAACACAGTCATTACCTGTGAAACTGTCTCGTTTTTTTTTTTTTTTTTTTTTTGCTAGTGTGAAAAAAACATTTTTTGAAAAAGGGCACATTGGAAAATTTGAGGGGGGTCCGGACGCCGGCGACCCCCCCCCTGGATCCGCCACTGTTTTGAGTCACTGGAAGTCGTATAGTGAAAACCTTGTGAGCACGATAAATCAAATGGTAATTTTGAAGGATCTCATTGTTGGCATGTGAATGCCCCCATAAAGCGTTGAATAATTCAGTTGTTTTTGGTGGCGGTGAAAGGCCATTTGGGGTCAAAGAGGTCAAACTGGGAACCTGGTATGTAACTGTGACGAATCGTTTAATAATTCAATTGTTTTTGGTGGCGGTCAAAGGCCATTTGCGGTCAAAGAGGTCAAACTGAAAACCTGATATTTAACTGTGACGAATCTAATACGCAGCGACCCATGTTGTTTGTAAGAACTCCATTGTTTTGGTGGAGGTCAAAGGACATGTGAGGTCATCAGAGGTCAAATTGTGAAAACATCGTAAAACATAATATCTCAAGAAGGATAACTTTGAGGAATAAACCAGGCTCAGTGCGACAAAGAATTTTCTTTCGGCAGGGAATCACTAAGCCTTTGGACTTTTTGGTTGAAAGGTGTAGGATCCAATATCAAATACTCCCACTTTCGGCATATTTTTCAAAGCGCCAAATACTCGATTAAGAATCGCAACATAACATTTGCTGCTAAAGCGACTGGTAATACAGAAATGCTCTTAATATCAGATTGTCACTTGCTCTTCAAAATTTAATTGTTAAATACTTAAAGTTGAGTCGGAGTCTGGATAACCAATACCAAAACGAGATTATACTGTTCTCACCTTGCTGCCTTCAAAGACAGTGTTGCAGATTTGACTAACATCTCCCTGTACTAAATTCTACCTGCAACTCTTACCAATGGCGTACTGGTTGGGTAGGTTATACCAGGGAGGTGATATTAATACCACCTCATTGGTTTAACCAGGGAGGCATGATTAATACCACCTCCCTGGTTATACTAAGTACTGTAACCGATCCAAACAGCGTAGCTTGCGTGGGCTGCCTTTTCAACACGCGTTGAAAAAGCAACCATGCGTGTAAAGGTAACACGTACGAATTCTGCATTGAGCAGAGCTGGGTCAGTGCAGGGAGTTGCTATTTGACAACTCCCTGGTCAGTGCCGAGTGTTTCAATGATTACCAGAAACTACACAGTACACATTTTACACAATAAATGAACTGTCTCTTCACTGTGAAGCTTGCATCCGCATTGCATGTTGCCAAATTGCACTTGGTGTATGGAGGATAATTAAAGGGGAATTTTCATGATCCCAGACAGTTCCAATTCTCCCAACTATGCATCTTCTAGCTCCTCCCATAACTGTATGAGGCTCTTCCTAGTGCAAGAATAAACCTGTTTTATTGCTTAAGGCCATGTCCTGGTGAGCACACAAGGCTATAAAATGTAATAAAAGTACTCTCTCTGCCTTGTGTGGAATGTGAGCTGCTCTGCATCTTTCAAATTTTCAAACTTTGATGTCAATCAAACAGCAGTCACCAACTGAGAATTTTGATATACATACACTAAAAATATACTTTGGGGTGATGACAGTCTGTCTTTAAGGTAGGCAGAAACATAAACTTGCATCTTTTTTGAGAAAGTTAGGTAGCCTACTTTGCAGGGAGGTAGTTTTTCCGTTCGTTTATTTTCAAACTGACTTGTGTAGCCGCTGTGTAGGCTAAGGTGTACGAGTCGGGGGATGGGAGCCGAGTTCGGGCAAAACTGATTTGACGGGTTGATTTTGGGAAAACAAGGGTGATTTTCTCGAGTAGTGTTACAGGTTAGTTTCGGGCACAAACGGTTCAGCCCCCAGCCGAAAAATAGGATGTGCGCATATGATAGAGATATACAGCAGGCCTCCCTGAAAGTGGAATAAAATATAAAAATCATAAAATATAGATAAAAATGGCTTCAAGCATAAAAAAGCATAAACTTAGGCAAAAATCATAAGAAATTATAAATTTTTGTGATAAAAGTGTGATATTACGTTTGTGAAGGGACATGAGTGGACCGAAATTTGTGTACTTATTACTTGTCCTACAGTAATATGCCATGTCTGTATGTGTTATACGTTGTAAATGCATATGTAGTCATATTTAGTCAAACGTGTGCCTTATATTTTCTGTAATTGATATATTTTCTTTGCCGTACAAGACCTGTAATTAAGAATGATAAGAAGACGGGATAGGCAATTTGTGCAAAAGTATGTTCTAAGTATGTTCCTTATACCTTGCAATTTAACAGAACTTGCTACTTCCAGTTGATGATTGGAGAACGCCACAGAGAATAAGGTCTTTGGCCCACCACAGAGTGTCGCATAGGTAGTAAGTGTGCATGTGCGTGAAAAAACCTTTGCTCTCCATCGTGGCAAATTCCTTCTATGAAGAGATATGCCTTTTATAAAGAATTGTTAAGTTGTTTTAGTTGGAGGAGGGGGGTGCCAGTACGGACTGTCATGACAGGGGCGTCAATCCGTACAAATGTGGGGGGGCGGGGGACATACATGACTTAGCACAAACCAATCTCTTTGGTTTTGAAGAGGGGGCGTCTTCCTATAGGAAGACTCCGTGAAATACACGGAGTCAGGGGCGTAGCGAAGGTGTTTTCTTTGGGGGGGGGGGTGTAGAGACTGTTTTGCCGACAAATCTGGTAATGCGTAGTACGGAAACGCGCTTTAGCAGGTGGGGTCCAGGGGCCCGCCTAAGAACCCCTGTTGGGGTCCGGGGGCGCAGCCCCCGGAAGCTCTGAGGTTTAAGTATATCTCTGGGTGAAAAATTAAGTCTCAGGATGTATATATTTTGGCTTATAATGCATCATCAAACACAAACTAGACCCCCACTAATTTGAATGTATTAGGCTATCCCTCTCGTCAGGCCGCTATAGTTTTTAAGGGGTTGGGGTCCCGAGGCCCGCCAGTGATTTATCTAGGACGTTTTCTCAATGCGACATTTACTGATCTGTGGCCTGGGGGAGTTGTCTAAGGGGAGGGGGTGTCCCCCTCCCTTTTGAAAATTTTTGGAATTTGTAAGATGCCTAGATTGCAAATGGTGCAATATTTGAGTGCGTGGATTTCTGCCCTAATGTGGAACCTCAAAATTTACACCCCTCCCCTTTGGAAATTTTTGGAATTTGTAGGGTGCCAAGATTGCAAATGGTGCAATATTTGAGTGGATTTCTGCCCTAATGAGGAACCTCAAAATTTACACCCGGGTAGAATTTGCTTTGTCAGACTTTTTGTGTGACATTTGTGGCCTTTATGCGACATTGTCGCACAAATAGGGGCTGGCTAAAACACTGGGCCCGCCTAAGGACCCCTAGTGGATTCTGGAGGGCGAAGCTCCCGGAAGCTCTGAGGTTTAAGTATATCTCTGGGTGAAATATTAAGTCCAGGATGGATATATTTTGTTTCATAATGCATCATCAAATGCAAAGGTTCCCATTAATTTTAATGTATTAGGCTATCCCTCTCGTCAGGCCGCTATAGTTTTAAGCGGTTGGGATCGTTTTCTCAATGCGACATTTACTGATCTGTGACCTGGGGAAGGGGTCTAAGGGGAGGGGTGTCCCCCCTCCCCTTTGAGAAATTTTTGTTAATTTAAGGCTGCTTAGGTGCAAAACGGTGCTATCTTTGGGATATTTTTGGAGCTGATCGTACATGGCTGGAAAATGTCAATAATTTAGTGAATTCTAATTTTTCCGACTGGCTGGATGTTTTTACTAACCAGGCGCGGATCCAGGGGGGCCTGGGGGGCCCGGGCCCCACCCCCCCCCCCCTCGCCACGAAAAAAAAAAACGAAAGGAGAAAAAAGGAAGAAAAAGAAAAAAAGAAAAGGAGAAAGAAAAATTAAGAGCAAGAAATGAATAAAAGTGTCTAAGAACGTATTCAAAGTATATATTTCTGTAGGGGTTCGGTGGAGCTATAGCTGGATTATCTCTTTAGATATCCTTCAAAGGTTGGCGACGAAAGGAGAGCTACAATGTCCGAAAACAGGTGAATAGCTGAGTAATGATCCTTGACTTAAGATCTAAATAAGTAAACTTCGTGACATATGCAGTATGGGCCCGGCTAGCTGCACTGAAATGTAGTAACACTTTTGCGTTAAAGAGTGAAGTTTTCTGTAATCTAGAGGGATTGAGAGGCAAAGTTTTCGCCATACAGACCTTGCAGAATGAATACAGAAGACAAGCTGTCAGGTGACGTAATATTGTGCACAGTGGCACCAACCGTTGCAGGCAAAGTAGCGGCGTGCATACCCTGTTCGATTTCGAAACGTCTGAAAAGTTTTAAAATGAACTTAAAAGGCTTTTAAGTACAGACAGTGGCGTCGGCACAGTGGGCAATGGGTGACGTGTGTCCCCCTCCCCATCGATTCTTGAAAATTTTTAAAATGGCCCCAAAAGTCGTTTAAGCTACAGATTTCTGATGAGATGTATTTTTCTGGTGAGATGTATTTTTGATGATTGGTTTATTTTTCTAACCATTTTCTTTCACAAACTGTTCTCAAACTATCATAAGTTTTGGAAATTGTTGACAAATTCCAGATTTTCGCACGCTCCGCTAGCGTTAAGCCTTGTGTCAGAGTTGTCCTTATTATCATTAGCTTTCGGTAACTTCTCACGGAGGAACAAAGGAGCAAAAGTGCTTTTTAAGAAATCTCAGTCAGAAGATTCGCTTCTGAATAGCATAGGTTGGTGGGAAGGTGAAAGTGTCCGATGCAGGTTCTGAATACAGGTTTTGTCATGGACTAATATTTTACTCAAAATTTCGGCGCGCTTCGCGCGCTTTCGACAGGGTTTACACCCGATTTCATATACCATTGACAAAGCAATGACACAAGAAATTACTCAAATGCAAACATTTTTGCAAAAAGTACATCTCCTCTGTAGGGCTCTCATCATTATGGGATCTTTGACTAATCTAGTCTACCACATGATTTGAAAGATCGAAAGTACGTAATTGCCGTTGCTTATTTTCCAAACATTTTACCGCGACGTTCAATAACGACGAAAATCTTTCTGAAACGAATTTTGCCTGTCCACCATCCCTCTTGCTATACCTAAAAGGAATGTGATATATCATATCTCCTCCCATATGGATTTCGGGTAGTGAGAATCCCGTTGGTCCCTTTTTTGTATACTGTAACTAATTCAGAGCTCCCGGGAGGCTCTATACTGTTCTCTGTCAACCTTTGTCAACCTGATATCCTTTAAAAATGTCCAGGAAAAATTTTTGTTATAGTCCAAGAATGTTTCTGTGGACTCCATCCAGGGATAATTGCGTGTACAATTTTCCCATGGGCGTGGATCATGGGGTACGGGGGCACCAAATCGCATCTGAGGGCATTCAGTTCTAGAAAAATTTCCCTTAGACCCCTCCCCCCATGCCGACGATTACAAAACTTATTGCCTCCCGGTGACGCAAATTCTGGTTACCACCACTGCTTCTTCCACCAGGACGGCGATTCACAAATGTGAAAAAGTCCCCCCCCCCCCTTTTGGAGATGGATCCACGCCCATGATTTTTCCTGGGACTTAAGGAGGTTTGAAGACAATATATTAACCGTCTCTTACTCCTCTTTTTCACCCGAACAAAAGTTAGAATTCACTAAATTTTGGACATTTTTTAAACATACATTCACTTTAGAATGACCCAAAGATACCACCATTTTGCATATAGACCCCCTAAAATTAACAAAAATTTCTCAAAGGGAAGGGTAAACCCCTTCTTGGGATTGCACTCTCATGTACTAACAAGGAAAGGCTCTCCCACTCTTGTATGTAGCGTATACAAAGTTCCACTGCCTAAAAGGCACGGTGGCAAAATTCATCTCAAGTTACCTACAAGGGCTCATAATGTTGACGTGTAAGTTTTAAGATAACTTATATTCTCCGGAACTTCTGCAGGTACATATAGTAACTTATACTGAGCCATACACATCAAATTCTATGAAACATGAAAAGGTATAAAATCTCACTGACATAAGAACTGGAGGTCGATTTCTGTGCTCTTAAAATGCAATATTGCGAGAGCTTCCGGGGGCTCCGCCCCTGGACCCCGCCAGGGGCCCTAACGCGGGCCCCTGGACCCCACGCGTAGGAACTCGCGCTTCGCGCTCGTGGTGCACCTTCGGTGCACATGAGATTTTCCATCTTGGGCCCCCCCCCCCTAAAAATTTCTGGATCCGCGCCTGTTACTAACTGCAGTGGCGGCGCGTAAATTGCACCTTTTTTACTCACCCTGCGTTTGTATACAGCAGTGGGATCCTTCCTTTGTCACTATATAAAGGTGTCATCCTGGGGGAGGGGTCTAAGGGGAGGGGGTTTCAACTTTGAAATTTTTTGCAAAATATGGTGTCCTTACATGCAATCTGGTGCCACATATGTTACCTTTTAAAGTAAAATTTGTGTTAAAAAATTTACGTATCTTTAGGAACTTAAAAAAATCGGAATCAGTGAGAGGGACTTGGCCCAATGGGATGTCACCATCCCCTTTGAAAAATTTTAAAAAATATGGTGTCCTTACCAGCAATCTGGTGCCAAATGTTACCTTTTGGAGTAAATTTGTGTTAAAGAACTTACGTATTTTTAGGAACTTAAAAAAATCGGAATCAGTGAGGGTGGGCATGGCCGAATGGCCCTCCCCTCTGCCACTGATTGAATGATCCCATATTGATGCGAGGCCCCTACAGATGTTTGGAGATGTATGTCTGTTTTCGGAAAGTGTTGTGATCAGAATAGTTCCATGTATAATTACCTTTTTAATGGTCATGAGAAGGAGTGCAAACCGTGACGCATGCGCGCGAAAAGCGCCGAAATTTTGTCATTAAATAAGATTTCCCTGACGAAATCTGCATTCAGAATCTGCATCGAGACACTTAATAATTGCCCAACAAACCTACATGCCACTCAAAAAGCCAGTCAAATAGAGCCACGACACTACTCTTTTACGCAAATGTGGGGGGGGGGGGCATTTGATATTGTGTCCCCCACCCATCGAAATGTGGGGGGGACTTGTCCCCCCGTCACCCGTCACCCCCCCCCCCAGGATTGACGCCCATGTGTCATGACACTATCTAAGTGGTTCGCCACCATCGGTTAACGCGTAGCGAAAATATTTACCGTGCACATCTATCCAAGAATGCCGAAATGGCACTTCTTAGACCTTATAAGTTGCATTTCTGATTGTGACTTGTCACCTTTTAGAAATTACATTTACACTTTAGGTTTTAGGTACTGAGCCTTCACAAACGAAATGAGTTATAATTCTGCTTTTTTGCTACGGGAGGAGGACTCTCCGAACTGCGTGGGGTCATGGGCCCATAGCTAACACTTAGTGGGTTCATATGTGATCCCCCGAGGAGGTCTAGGGGATGAAGTCCCCAGAAGCTCGGAGGTAATTTAATGGGGATTCTATTATTCTAAAGGGAGTACGATTAATCAGTAGGATTGAGGGCTATAGGCCACTTTCATAATGTCCTCTTTTTTGAAAATGTGTGGAGGGACGGAATAGTGTTGTTTTGGAGAAATACGTTTAAGAAGTTATGCTTCAAATCGTGTACATCATGCAATCGTGTACATCATGTAAGATGTTAGAATGCTACATGATCACCTCTCAATGCCATGCCCGGCAACTAACTAGGTTGCAGATGTAGGCTACATCTAGTTTTCGAAAGTGAGTGTCGCTAGAATAAGCCAGTGTATAAGCTTTTCCTCCATTTCGATGCGCATGCGTACATATTGCAAGTCTTGGGATACTAAACAAAGGCACTGCCGTATCTATAATACATACAAAGAAATTGAGTTTGCTGTTCCGTAGCCTACGGGGCAGGGGTCAGTTTCCCTTTCCCGAGATTTCCAAACCATAAATGAAAGTTAGCCTGGCCTACCTGAGAAAAAAATCTCACAATTATCCTCTCATTTCACTTCAGAAATCTTTTATGTTGTGTTTGAACATAAATATTGCATATTCAAGGTAAACCAAGGAGTTTTCCTATGCGTGAATTTCACAACGTATTGTAACATGATTCCCAAGAGCCATTCATGAAATAGGATACCCGGGTACACTTATTCAAATTGGGGTGAGTGCATTTTCCCTTTAAATCAAATCTAACTTTTCTTCTTGAATCTAAATTTGTTTCTAAAGCATGAATTTTAAAAGTCAAGATGTTTAGTCTAGATTGTGCTATTTCTCCCATCTTGAAGACATTTCGACCGAACATTTTCTTGCAAGGGATACGCTACGGCTACCCACTAACCCGGATGGTAGCTACCCTAGTGGCCTACAAAGAGCGAAAGGGAGGAGCCTGCACCGGGTACCAGCCCTGTAGGGGTGTCATGCATGCCACAGCCGAAGAATTTAGTAAATAATTAAAAGTTCAGATCATGTTATCAAGCTTTACCAAAGATAACACCATTTTGGATCGAGGAAAACTTAGAACAAGAAAAATTTCATTGTCATCCCTTCCCTTACGCAGCATCTTCTTCAATTAGGCCTACACCCTAATCACTAAATAATGAAGATTCCTAAACATATAACCAATTCCACTCTTTACGAAGCCACATCAAAGATAGCACCATTTTGAACTCAATCCGCCTCACATAGACAAAATTTTTCAAAGAGTATGACAATTTGTACAGATATACCGTAATCAGTTCAAAGCTTTGCCAACGGTAGTACAATTCTGCACATGAGGCAGGCCTTACATGAACCTCTCCCCCTCAGCACCCAGTGCAAACCTTGGCGAATGCGCACGAAGCGTGTCAGTTTCATTAAAATTCATACCCCATGTCAAACATTTAATGCAGGCTTTTTCCAAGAGTATGTCTACCAAGAATGTCCGAGAATCCGCTCACGTTTCTTTAAAGTAGGGTAAGGCGGAATGAATTTTCCTGCTTCACATTCTTGCAATGCTATGTTCCTCCGTAATCACACCTAAGCCCAAGAACAGTCGGTCTAATTACAAAACGAGCTGCTATGGAACCCTGACAAAACGAGTATGTTTAAAACGTTTTTGACGAAAAGCTTTTCATACGGTATCGTCAGGGTTGGGAAGTAACGAGTTACAAGTAACGCCGTTACTGTAACGAGTTACATTTTGTGTAACGGAACCCTGTAACGAGTTACATTTGCATTTCAGTAACGGAGCAAGTAACTAGTTACAATTCTGTGTAAAAGTAACTGTAACGGCGTTACATTTGGGTCCCGTTACTTTCCCGTTACAAATAGTCAAAATGACCACAAATTGCATTTTCTTTGAGCTAATAACAGAATAACAGAAAATTTTCAAATTGATGACACTTTGGTAGTAAAATGTAAAATTATTTTCGATATAGGCTATTTATCATTCATCGCTATTATCGACGTCGCCCTCACCGACATCAAATTTTATTCACGATTATAATGGAATCAGAAGTTGATATTAGATGCACACGCTGCAGGCTTACAGGCCGGGCCACTTGATTGTCTATTGAACCAGGGAGTTGTCAAATAGCAACTCCCTGATTGAAATAAGTTTAAAATTGATCTGTATGTCAAAATACTTATTAGACAGATCAATGCTTATTATCCATGAGACCGATTTGTGCGATTATTTGAAAAATACTGAACGGTCCTCTAAGGCTCAGCTGACTTTATGTATTCTAAGTAAAGTCAGCTGGGCCTTGGTTTACTCATATTGTCCTTTAGAGGACACAGTGGAGACAGTGTACCGTGAGAAACGGGTTGGCCCATGGGCATTCAAATACCAGCTTACTTTGAAAGTTTAATCATTGCCTCTTGAGACGTTAGGGCTGGACCCGTGTTCACCCTATCCGAGTCGGAGCTAACTGCGATTCTAGATTCCCGAATCTTTCCGAGCATGGTACTACTCAGGATCCTCAAATTTCTGCCAGTTTTGATTCCAATGGCACCAATTCCGAGACCAGTCTTTTTGCCAATGTATATCATATCACACATACAGATGTTTTAATTCTATCGTACATGTCCACCATTAATTAACAAAGTCATCGTTTGTACTCACTTCCATAGCCTGGCCTCCTGAGTAATTTAGTTGATTGTATGTGACAATACCTTAGATCTGTACATTGTGCACAAATGGAACTTTAAAACACTTTTAATGTAACTTTCATATTTGAGAACTCGGCTGGAATGAACTCCGAGTCCGAGTCCAGTTACATCACATTCCGTAAAAATTTCGATTCCGGAACCTTCTATCCCGGGCAAATTCCTAATCTAGAAAAACGCTCTTGAGACCGGCATTAAGCTAACCGAATCCGGACTCTTGCGTTGGAGCCCAGTAAATCTATACGGTGCCAAGCGTTGGTAAACACCGTGCATCCATTTATGCATCTAATTTAACATGTATGGTATCTTTATTTGATGAATCAAACGTATGAATTTAGGCTATATCATATTCTTTTCAATGTCCGTAACTCCTTACACTGGAATAATAGTACGGTTAATATAAAAAAACAGCAGAATATTGAAATGGTCAATGGCGTTAAAAGTATCCTAACAAAGCTAATTGGAAAGAGAAGTGTCCGACTTAAAGCTTTACCTATTGTAAAGGGAAAGTGAATTATGTGCACATGATCTGCATGTATAAACTGCATAGTATCACCATTTCTATGCACTGTTTTATATCGACACAATGTGAAACTTGAAATTTATGGGGAAATATCACTTAGCCCAACCTTAGCGGTGAGGTTTTAAAATTTTACTGCTAACAAATGTATTCATCCTCTTATTATACCATATTTATGCTCTTGAGGGGTGAAGACTTTACTGCTGAAACAACGCTCTTCCCCTTTCCGGCATAGCCGCTAACCTCTCTAAATTAGCCGACTGTGTGATGGGAGTATAAAGATTTCAACCCTCAAAGAAGTACTTTGGTAACTGGAAAAGTTTTGGTTATAACCATATTCCTCTAACAAATAGTTTGCGTAAGCTCCGACACAGTATCATGATTCGCTGCTTCATGTTGAGCATTAGGAGCCTCTGCGACAATGCCCATTGAAGATCAGCTAGCTTCATTGACTTTCTTTGGGGAACACCTAAGGATAACCGGCACAAATGAGGTGTCGGTCGTCTCATGTGCCCCCGTCTTACTATCTAATTATGCCCCCCCCCCCCCCTCCATTTCAGGTACCGAGGTACCGTATATTCACCTTGAAGTAACGAGTTACTTTTGAAATGTAGCTAGTTACTTTTTAGTCAAAAGTAACTGTAACTAGTTACTTTTTCAACATTGTAACTAGTAACTGTAACGAGTTACAATTTTACGGAATTAACTGTAACTATAACGAGTTACTTTCAAAGCGTAACGGGAACAACCCTGGGTATCGTTAAAAGCGTGCGGAGCGTAGGAACCTTTTGACGGTTTATACGAAGGATTTGCGAACCGTTTGGTAGAGTGCGAAAGGGTTGTGATAGAAGATGATTGACATATTCCAATTGACATTCGAAAAGACACTTTATACTCCCTGGAGAAACTAGCAGCTTTTAACGTCTTTTGGGTTCATTTAAATTGAAAATGTATGGGAGGGGGACATGTGCCCAATTTCTCCGTGCAAGGGTCACTGCGAAAAGCCGACCCTCCTTGTAAGACGGTTTGAAGGTCCCGTACTGTTTTGCTTCATTCTGTCAAAGACAGCAGTGCATATAGTGCACGATTAAAACACGGGAAAATTTCATGGATGGGGAAAGAGTGCTTCTCACGGTCGCAATATTTCAGATACTTGTAGCCAAGACCGAAGCCCTGCAGGGGAAGAGGTGGGCCCCCAAAAAGTTTCCGTCTTCCAGAAAATGTTTGAGAACAAAAATTACTATTGCGTCAAAAGATCTAAGAAAACCTGCCCTTTGAAATAAATTTCTTCCCCCTAGAAGCTATCTCACCCCTCCAATGCCTTGTCGCGATAAGGGCTAGCGTTATGCTAATTAATTTTGCCACTCTTGTGCCAATCAGCAAACAATATTTATGTGAAATTCAGGTGGCAACAGCCTCAAGACATCAAAGTCTTTACTACGTACTTGTGTGCAAGCACAGATATTTGAATGTAACATAGCATTTGCTTTGAAGACATCATACAAATACCACAGTACCAGTCAGTACCGGTGTACGTCCATGCTTGGCCAACCGGTGAAGTGCATAATTGACAGTGTTGCCATGAAAGCTACGATAAAGCCTTTGCCAAGGCTTTTCGGCCAATAATTAAGTCAATCCTCCTCTTAACCATTTTCTCTTGACAGAATGCGTACATCTATGATTTGGGCTTCATATTATTTGTTAACCCTCGATGGATCTGTAAACATTTCAGAGAGAGAGAGTAAAGAAAAGAAGAGGTAGCAGACAGTGTTTCCAGAGGGAGGAAAGGAAACATTGTCGTAATTACTGGACATAGGCAAGACAGGATACCACATTACGACGAAATTATAGTAAGCATGGCCCGAAAAACCGATGTAAAAGTTCAAGGAGGGAGTCAAATAGCGACTTCCTAGTCTGGCAGACCCAGAGAAACTAAAGTAAGTTAGAATGGCGTCTGAAGATCTGGACTCGGCCATTGATTCGGCCCGTATTCGTTTTTATTCGTAACCTCAACTAGAGTAACAAAGCCCGTTCTCTAATTTATTTTCGCAATCGGTAAACTTGCAATGGGAAAAAAGTTTTTCAGGTTAAACGGTATTAACTATTACACCGGCCTATCAGGGTCTAGTAACTCCTCAAAAAGTCAAACATTAACAAAGAGGTTTGAATTAGCATCTCTTGCAGGCGTATCTATTTGCACAAAGCATATGAAAAAGAAAGTTACCGCTCTTACGTGGGCACACCCCCATTAGCTTTCCATTGACTTACACACTATGCTATTTCACTTCTGTTACATGCCCCACAGCCTTGTCAAAGTTCACAGCCCACATAAGCTACCCCTCTCACGAAAGCCAATAAGTTGACCTATCATGATACTAAAATTTCACCATAGCATGACTGTTTAGATTTTGAGCCACAAGGGGAAGAAGTCTAAATCACCTCCAATCCATCCTGAATTGACAGCACTCATGCATGAACATCTCTTTCATAGCCATAAAGAATCGGCAACAACTGATCATCCTAAAATGAATAATTTACACATGAAAAGGACCTAAAATGGACGGTGTACTTTGGTACTACTTTTCTCGGAAAGGCCGTCCCTCTGTAAGTGGTGTGCCCCCTTACAGTCAGCCCCTTTTATCCTGTGGAAGGCAATGATGACGTTTAGGGTCGGGGCAGCGAAGCAGGGAGTTGCAGGTAGCAACTTCCTGAGCGAAGTGACTTCACCTTGAAATCACCCTGTGTAAACATAGAATGCACTAATCACGTCACATTCAGAGCTACAAATAACCAGGGAGTTGCTATTTGACTCCCTGAAATAACTTATCATTGCTTCTTACAGGACAAGACATGAAGTGAAGCTGGTAGCATCTGATGTACGTGCAGAGCTAATAGCAAACGCTATCTAGTTGCAGACTGGATAATTCCAAAAAGAGATGGAATATTTACGACAACATTATGGCTACATTGTGGTAATAGCTGCATTTTTGGTTTTCGGTGGTCTTTTGTCACCAATCAACTCTTACGGTAGAATATTCACCGGTATTCAAAACGACTTGAACACTACAGCAATACAGACAGGTAAGTGTTGTCAAGTATAGGGTTCAAACTAGACATACTATGGCCATGATCCAGAGGTCAGACGAAGAGTTAGAGGGTTGATTCTGGGAGCTAAGGGTCTTTAGAAAGTCGGAAAGAAATGTTCTTATGCAGTTATGCTCCTATGCGCCTTCCCGACAGCCCCTCCACCAAGTGTCTTATACCCCCCTCCACCAAGTGTCTTCCCATAGGGATATGTTCGAGGAAGATAGCTCCGTCCCCGATGTAAAGAGACACCAAATTAGAATTGAATGACTGGCATGGTCAAACATCCAGCGTTCTACCCACTAAACTGCCTTCGAAATACGGTTGTCGGTTGCAATTTAAATCATGTTTTTTTCTGTGGTTTTAACGGCTTTTGTAGGGCTTGTTTATGTCGCGTGCATTCAGCCACCATTTTGAATGTTAATATGTAGTTTCGTGTAGTCTCCATAAATAATTTTTACGTGGAAACAAAATTTTAGAGTTGTTAACTGTTTTTTTGCGGGTAGATTATCACATGGTGTTGCAGGTAGTGTTGAACTATTAATGGTTTTCAATATCGGCATCGGCCGATATTCCATATTCATACCATAGGCTATCGGTATTGGTAATATTTTGCCTGAAATACTGATCTACCCAACCGAAAATTCATATCAAGGTTACGCTATTAATTATCTTGTTTAAATACAATTCACAATATTTTACCTGCATGATGAAAATCAAATGATGAAGTACGGTAGTGCTCAGTAGCATATGGTGTTGTGCACAATGACCTTGGGTTTTATGCACATCAACCACACGTATGTAATATCGGTATCAGTCGATTTTTAGAGGTAAAACATCGAAAACCGGTATATCGGTGTTTAGTAATATCGGTACAACACTGGTTGTAGGATACTTGGAACAGCTTTTCCTTCGTTTACCCCTAAAAGTATGAAATGGTATGCAGCCACCCGATTCTCATAGCCTGCGCAGTTAAAAAGTTGTGCAGCACAAGGATAAAGCTAAAATAACCGTCGGCAGTCCAGCTTGGAATGCGAAAATAATTTACAAAGTATCAATTAATTCAGGCCTTGGAGCCTTGAGGCAGTTGTTTTTACGACGCTCCGCGACCACGAATGTGGGAGAAGCCAATAGTTTTTGAATTACCACTTCACGTCGACCAGATAACCAACTCACCGATTAGATCAAATTCGATCTCTTTGAATAGTCAGGTCTGACGGGAAAACCGTAGATTGCTCTTGGATGAAACACCCACTTTTCTTTGACCCGCCGGAGATTAATTGCCAAACCTCCTGGCTGCTAAGTTTTATCGCTTCTAGTGCCACCGTCTTTGTCCAGTCGGCCACAGCATTGGTATTCGGTAATAGTTACATATCAGAAGACAACATCCAAAAATTAAAACTTTGAGTAAGGTTTCGTTTAGCCTTTCTTCGTGTTAAATAAAAACTTAAGAACTGACGTAAAACAAAAAATATAGAAATATAAACTTGCTGTTAAAGCGAACTTTTATAATATCACAAGAATATATCTTTTCGGTGTTGCAAGGGGGTTTGACCACTTAAACAAATTCGGACTTCATCAAATAAATAATTACCTTATGATGCCAATAGGCAGTCTGATTTCATGTTTCACTTGTAAATCTTGCCTGCCTAGCAGGCTGTACGGCATATTCCTTGTTTGTCATGTCCCAAACGGCGCTAACGAAACAAGAGTCCGCTCCGCGGGGTACCGTACTTTACAATCTCGCGAGACAACTCCCTGCTGAAACTTCATTTTTCTTGACATAATCTACCGTAACGTATATGACCATGTTTTAATGTTTTTGATGTTTTACTGTCTGATTTGAAGTATCTAATTTGAAGCATCTAATTTGAAGTATACTGACCATCGTCTCAAGTGATGGCGTTTCTGGAGATTCACTACGCAGGCCCAAGGGAATCGTCATAACATCAAAATTTATTTGCCCTTCAATTACACTCAATGGGTAAACAATGATGACTTTGGCTTTGCACTAAAAAATCGATTTCTTTTTTCCCTGAAGTATACATTCTTTGCTCAGGGGTGGGATAGTGCGGCTACCGCCCACAGACTCCGGGTCTACTCATATGCCTATGCTTTCTTATGATAATGGTAGATGCGATGGGCTTTCATCTGTAAGTTTCAGATCGCCTAAAATGTAGTTAACATTGAAGATACATTTTGTGTCTTTTTAAGTTATGTAAGTTTTTGTTTCATTGCATAGGATGGATAGGCTCAATCGCCTGGGCATCAAACTTTCTCGTCAGCCCTTTGGCAGTCTTCGTGGAGAGCCACATTGGGTACTGTGCGACAACTGTCCTAGGTTCTGTGATTACGTCAGCGGCGTATCTGATCTCCTCTTTTATGGGGTCGTACGGATGGGTCCTGCTTGTTCTAGGTTTCGTGTGTGGGAGTGCAGCCGGTTTATGTATTCACTCCTCCTTTTGTGTCTTGTATAAGTATTTTTCACCTGACCATCAAACCAAAGCTTCTTCGGTGATGTCAACTGGAGCTTCAATTGGTAAGGTTATGCAAAAGAAAAATTAATTTGATCCTTATATTCCGCCAGTGATTTACCTTGGGCTATGTATGTCAGTATGTTTAAGCAACTTTCAAAACTTATCATGGCTAAGGCCATAGAGTGAAAGCGTAACTGTATATGTTTGCAGAGGCGTAGCTAGAGGGGGGCAGGGGGCCGTGCCCCCCCCTCGGAAATTTCTAGTCTCTGCCGGAAATAAATAAAAACAATTCTTTTGAAACACTTACAACACTTCTTATGTTTTAAAGCAGAATTACACATCGAAATGGTTACTGACAAGGCCTGGAAGTGTCATTTAAGGCAATCTCGGAGATATTTTAATCCCATTTTTTTACTACACGCCAGACGATGGTGGCGCTACGCTTAGATAGTACATAGAGACCCTTTCCACTATAGGGTCTCTAATAGTACATCATCACTTCAAGATAATAATCTGTCGGAAATTTTTTGCTTTTGCCTCCCCCCCCCCCCAAAAAAAAAATATCTACCTACGTTTGTAAAATTCTCATGCCTCTCATGAAATCACATTCCGATAACATGGGATTATGGGAGGAGAAATTTGGTTGTAAAGTTTAAAGAAAAACAAAAAGTGTTCATTAATTTGAGATTGTGATGTCATATGTGCTTGCTTCAAGTTCACTTTGGGTTAAAAATGTAACAACCACACATTAGATTTCAATGCAAATTCCACCAGAATGCTAAGAATAAGTACCCCTCTAACATATCAAAACATGAGTTGAGCTTTAACGAGGATGATAAAATGAATATTTTGGAAAAGGGGAACCTGTGAATGCGGTTTCCCAGTTTCTGAGGAGCTTAAAAAATAACATAATCAGGAGGATGGGGGTTTTAGTATTCTCTGCATTTCTGGCTACTTTTTATTTAGGGTTCGGAATCTCAGGGGGGCAGCTGCCCCTTGCTCAACCTGCAGGCTTCTGCCCTGAAGTGGATGGGGTGAAACTCCTCCCCTTGAGAACTTTTTGTATATTTAAGGTGGCTTAGATGCTAAACGGTGCTATCTTTGGCAAAGTTTTTAGCTGGTTACATATTAAGGAATTACCATTATTTAGTGGTATTTTGTCTGTGATATGGCACCCCTCCGATGCTGGTACCATGAGACCGGCTTAAGGCCTCCTGGAAGCTCTGGTGTAATTACAGAATGGGGACTTTGCTATGATGCTTTTAACAGTGTTGTAGCGAGACCGGTCTCGAGACCAGAAATTGTCGGTCTCGTCTCCGAGACCGGTCTCGAGTCCCTATGCAAACAGTGTGTAAAGCCCGTTGAGAGGCCGGTCTCGGTCTCGAACCCTCCGGTCGCGACTAAAGCACTGGCTTTTAACTGACATCCAAATGACACTGCAAGAGAGCACACTAAGCACTTCACGAAAAACATAGTTTTACTTAGTTTAAACGATAGCCCAAATGAACAGCTTCCAACCGGGAATTACCGGAGAAGAGTAAAGGTATAACAAAAGGCGCAGAGCATTGATAAGCATGTTTCATAATGCATATTCTCTGCAAATGCACTGAATGACCCTTGAATAAGCTTGTGTAATGAATAATATACTTAAATCATGCAGGCCTACATTACGCTACAAATGTGGCTTATAATATGATGAGACTGGCCCATAGTCGCCAATAGACGGTCGTAAGACTGAGGAAGGACTTGTCCATTTTTATTCGAAAAATAGTTCTCCCTAGAACAATTCCATGTATTATCGTCCTAATAATGGTCGTCAGGCATGGAGTGTAAACCGTGGAGAAGCGAGCCGAAATTTCCCATAAGCATATTGTTACGAAACCTGTATCCGCACCTTTGATTAAAAAAAAATCGTTTTCTTGGATGGTATTAAGGAAAAATAGGACCAAGGTTTAGAGCGCACGAAAATTTTTATAATTTGCAAAGGATTTGCAAAAATTTCGATAGTTTGCGACAGGAAATGAACGCAACAGTCTTTCATAATTTTTTGACTGCTTTAAAAGGAGACGCTGGACCCCTTAGATCTCCCTGTGTCCGCCCCTGGGGGATCCCCCTGGGGAGGATCATAAGAAATGTGGCATCTTTCACTGAGGCAGTAATATACCTATACTTATATATACTACATATATATATAGTTGGTTGGTTGGTTAGATGGGTGAGATGAAAAACCCTATTTTTGACGGGGGTCAACAGCCATCGGGGTCATCAAAGGTAAAACTACGAAAACCTTAAAATGCTAGTAAATACGATACCTCAAGATGAGTGTCATTGAGGGATCTCATCTTTGGTAGATAGATTTGCCATATTAAGTACAAGAAGGTGATTGTTTTGGTTGAGGTCAGAAGGTCCAAAGGTCAAAAGGTGAAAACCCTTGTCAACACCCTATCTCATGAAAGGATTACTCGATGTATCTGATAGTTAGCATGTAAACATTGAGTTAAAAAGGCTGCCAGTGTTTTTCATGAGGGTCAAAGGCCATTTGAGGTCACTGGAAATCAACGCAAACACGATATTTCAGGTGTAACTTCAAGAGATATATCACTCAACCTGTAGATGTTTCATATTAACCTCAAGAGCGCCATTGTTTTTGGCGAAGAAAAAAGGTCATTTGAGGTCTTCAGGAGTCAAATTGTGAGAACCTCGTAAGATGTGTAACTTTGAGAAGTCTTACACTTAGCATCAAGATTACCTACATAACGTTCAAGAACCTGATAGTGTTTGGTGAAGGTTGAAGGTCATTTGGGGTCACGAGAGGTCAAAACTGATAATCTCGTAAGCATAATACATCTCATGCACTATATATATATATATATATATATATATATATATATATATATATATATATATATTATATATTATATAATATATATATATATATATATATTATATATATATATATATAATATATATATATATATATATATATATATATATATATATATATATATATATATATATATATAAGGTCGAAATACTGCGGAGCACTAGAGTAGTATGTAAGGTCGATAAAGGTTGTAAAAAGTGCTTAAAGTTTGTCGGAAATTCCACGACGTTTCGAGTATAGACTCTTCATCAGGTGGCAAAGAAATGCAACTGAATAACAAAGAAGTAGAAATAGAGAAGAAAACATTGAAGAAAGGCACGAACAAACCGGTCGCACAGAACGAACACGGTGTAAAAAAGCGAAAGAAGGCTGAAAAAAACTGGTAAAAAGTAATGAAAAGGGGAAAACAGGTTAAAAAAGGTCCATCTAATGTTAAGACCGTGTGGGAGAGGGTCCGAGTTTCATGATAAGCCGGTTTTCGGCGGTCTGACGATCACGGTCAGAACCTCTGCACATTAAGGCTGCAGTAAGGCCAAGTCTTTAATTGAGCACGGTGATGGGGGGTTGATGAAATGAGTGGCGACGGATAACCTTGAAGGTTTTGTTTGATGGACCTGAGGTGTTCAGTGATTCGAGTCAGCCAGGCGGCGTTTGGTTTCTCCCACATACAGGCAATTGCAACGTCCACAAACTAAAATGTAACCAAGTTTGTGGAAGTACAGGTGAAGTGTTGGTTCACACTAAATCTGTTGCCGTTAGAACCCAAAATATTGATAAGTGTGTTCTTGCCAACACAGGCCTTTTGTGTTGAGGGTTTTGGTGGGAAAAGCCGTTTTGTCGTTGGGTTTTTTTTAGGGGCCAATGGGGTTGGAAAGGTTTTTTCCTGAAGGCCTTTTTGGGGGGCCAAAATCCGGGGGAAAAGGGTTTTTGGGGGTTCCAATTTGTAAAAGGAGAATTACCAAGAATTGTGATGGAAAAATTTCCAAAGGTTGAGTTATAGACCTGTCTTTCAAACCGCTCTGTCATTTTGGAATTTAACACAAAACTTTGGGGGGGTTTTGGGGGTTTCCAGAAGATTTGTAACTTGAAAGGGCCTGAAAAAACGGGAATTTTACAAATTCCCTCTGGCCCCAAAAAGATACCGGATTGGTTTGGAAGGATTTAAAATTTTATGGACAACAATTAAAGGAAAACGGGGTTTTAAAATTTACTTATTTTACGGTCCCAAATTACAAAAGGCAGGGAAAAACCCTGAACTGTTTTACATTGGGAATTCATCTGAAAAAAATTTTATTGTGTTCCGTTTGGGCGGGCGTTCCCTCAAATCCCAATTCCTTTTTTAAAGGGGGGGAATTATCGAAAAGGTTCTCAAAAACCATGGTTTCAAACCAAACCATTTTTCCCCCCTCTCCTTTCGCAACGCCCCTTACCCGGAAACAGTTTGGGGAACAAATTCCTCAACATCGTTAGGAATTTGGGGTCCCGTTGTCCAGGTTTAAGGGGGGTTTTTCCCCAAAGGGAGGTGATGGAAAGGCCTGTGTCCTGTGATAACAGCCTTTAAGAAAATTTTTTCTCAAAGTTTTGATTTCCTAAAAAGGTTTTGAAACAAAGGAGGAACGTGACACGGAAAAGATCAAAAATCGAATTTGAACTTTGCCATTTTGAAAAACATTGTTTCCGGGTTTCCTTGTGGTTTTCGATAATTGGAATTTGGGGCCCAATAGTATACCTTTCATTTTAAAAGTTCCCAAATTTGTTAAACTCAAACCCAAACTGCTGTCAATGGGGGCAAAATTTTAGGGTATGATTTGGCCAAAATTGTTTCGGGCCCTTCAACGTAAAATTCCCTTTTAAAAACCCCCCCATTTACTGGTTGTTAATTCCGAATGACAGGGGCGGGCTTTGGGAAAGTTCTAACGTCCCCTTTTAATACGATAATCCTTTTGGGTTTTATCACCCATCTAGGGTTTTCTCCAAATTTGGAAAAGAAATGGGGCAAAGGTTCAAAACCAATTTCAAACCCCCAGGCTTCTGGTGAAAACTTCCACAAAAGTTTGGGTCAAAAACCCAGAACAAAGACATTTCTTGGGCGAGAGGAAAGCCCAGGGGTGGAGAAATTATCAAATTTTTGGGTTCTTGCCAAGTTTAGTGGACCAATTTAGACCCAAACTGTTTCTTTTTTTGGGTCATGCCTGTGGGAAAAAAGCCGCCCGGTACCATATAAACCCTCATCAAAAATTTTCTGATCATTACCCCTCCATTGTAACCTGTTATAACTTGTGCAAGGGGCTCGTATTGGCAAAACGGGTTTTAATGGACCTTCCAACGTCATAAATAGAACTTTTTCCCGTCTTTATTTCTTTTCCTTTTTAAACTCCGCTTTTTAAAGTTTTTTTGCGACGGTTGTCGTGCCCTTTCTTAAAGGTTCTCTCTTATTCTTTTACGTTATTTTGGGGCCCTGTTGAAAGTAGCAACCGGCCTCTTTTAAATTTCCCGGTTTTAAGCATAAACTAAAAGACAAACTAAATAAATTACAATAAAATAACTTGTATAAAGTTTAGTTTAAAATTAATACTTGTTTTTTTTTCGAGGCCGGACCAAGGAAATTAATTAATCTTTTTTTCCCAAGGACATAAAGGGAATATTGGCGTGGTGGTTGGGGCCCAACGGTTTTTTTTACAAGGTTAAGTTAACATGGTTAAAAGTGTTGAAAAAGGGAAAAAAGGGTTTTCTAACCAAATTAAATTGGGGGGAAAAAAAGAGAAAACATAAAGGAAAATTTAAATTTTCCCAAAAAAATTTTCGGAAAGGTTTTCTAATGTACAAGAAAGCGGTGAATAAAACATCCGGGGAAAGTCTACACCCGAAATTGCCGAAGACGAAAATTCCGTTTTAAAAAAAATTTGAAAAATCACGCAAATATAAACTAATAATTTCCATTCACATATGGAATGTAAAGGATTTAAATTGTACATCTTAGGCAAAATCCAGCGTTTCTTAGCCTTTTAGGAAAAAATGAACTAATTTTTTTTAAATAAAAAAAACAATTAAGAACACGGAACGGTCCACGCGCAATTTAAAACCAAAAACCCAAAAATTAAAATTTTTTGGGAAAGGACAAAGCGTGAGCTAACGGCTTGTTTGGTGGAGGGTTTGAGTTTAAAGAAAAAAGGTTTGGGGGACTCGGCCACTTGCAATTAATGCATAGGCAATTTTAAATTGGCCGGTTTTGGGGGGGGGGAAAAAATTGGGGGTAACCCTTTTTTTGTTTGGGCCCCGGTGTTCGGGCGCCTATATATATATATATATATATATATATATATATATATATATATATATATATATTATATATATATATATATATATATATACATGACATGTCAGAGTCTTTCGTGCCCGTGCCGGCACCAACTGGTACACCTTGACATGTACTCTTTTCTTTTCGCAAGGAATCATACAACGCACGATCTTGCGGTCTGGTTTCTATTCCTCGACGAAGGCTTTTGTTTAGTCAAAGTTCAAATTGTGTATCATTGGCTTACAGAAGTAAGTTCTCTGTAAAAGTCTGGAAGGTCTTACACCTCGCAAGGTTCCAAGGGTGTACTTAATTTATCTTGAGAGTTGCCACTAAAGGCTACTCCCTGATTTACCAAAGTTTTCGTTACGTTGCTCAGTGAGTTTAAGATCAACGAAGTGTTTTCACTGTGGTATCATGCAGGCTTGCAAAGTTCATTAGCACCAGAAGATTGCAGGAACGCAAATAATATGCTTTGTATTTAAACAGGGAATTAGAAATAATCCTGGCAACTATAAACAGGTGAGGATTGCCTCCCATGTCTTACAAGTTATGGAATCCGTTACAAGGGATGAAATAGCTTACCATCTGAGGGCACACATACCAATAGGCTGTGTGCTTCCCAGCGGGACTTTACAGGAAAAATATAGGGAAGGCTAAATTTTACTTACCTATTTTTATGAACGAAGCAACCAAGTATGTTCACAGTGTTAATCGTAGACTTCCATCGCGTTCAACCTAGACTTCCAGAAAACCTCCGATAAAGTTCATTGTCTTTGTCTCGTCGATAAGCACCAAGCTGTAGTGTAGCTGACCTGGCCTTGTTTGTGATGGATCGGGGATTGGTAGTGTGGAAGATTGAAAATAAAGAGTGCAAACTTGTGCCTCGACTGATTGGTCAAATATATTTATTTTTGTGCCTCGACTGATTGGTCAAATATATTTATGTTTGTGCCTGGTTAGTTTCAGCATGAAACTCTTCGAAGGGTATTAGCTTCTTGGATTTTAAGACCCGTGTTGTTCACTGCTCTTGCTGATGATATTGATTACGGAACATTATAAAATTTGTAAATTGTACCAAATTGTTTGCTGACTGAGACAAATGGAAGAGACGATTTGGCTTGTGCAGAATGACTTGTCTATTTTATATAATGGTCGGAGAATGGACAAACGTTCAACGTAGATAAATTGACAGGAATAATCCTGTGTATTTGTATTCCATGGGAAGTAAGTTGTTACCTGCCATTGAGAAAGATAAGGACCTATAAGCGGAAATCGCTGGGGGTAGGGATGTGTCTTCCCCACTTGTTGACAAGGGGTGATGACCTAGACAAACTTCCACCCTCCAAATTTTCAGATCATTACAAATATTAACCTTTTGTATTACTTTTGGCTATCAAATTGATAAATTTTGAAGAGTGTGAAAAATAGACCATTACTAAGCTTAAATGACTTCGAAAAAGGCTCTTTTTAGGCGAGCTTCGCGTGCATCAATCTTGCACTTGTACTAAATATATGCAGAGAGCAGTAGTTCAAATGTGCGATCGAACCGTTAATTTTGGGACTGAAATATCCTCATTTGGGGAGTCAAAAAATCCGTGTACATGATCACACATGCTATTAACTATGGCTGAAGGAGTAACGATGGTTTAAATCATCTTTGCAAACTATTTCAAAATGATACGAACATTGTCTTATTATTACACGTCAGCTTGAGTGTGACTTTTTGCAACGCCCTCATTTTCGGCAACTCCAGCCACCACCTATCTTCTCGAACCACAAGCGGTACGGCCACTTCGCTTCTGCTTGGTTAATTTGCTGGATAGGCTCTTCTTTCCTTCTATTTCGAAATAATAAACACGACAGGGCAGCAACTTTCCACTATGGAAGTATTACGTAGTGCTTCCATGTTCTACTAGACCAAACAGGTACTTCCATGTGGTAGTTTTAGTCTTAGTTGAAAGCCTTGTAAGTTTGTTTCGACTTGTTTTCGTCAGTGACAAACAAATGCAAACAGAGTTGTGAGAGAAATACAGCAAGACAGCAGCTGCCAAATTAGATAATATGTCGGCCTAGGCAATACACAGTAATTGAAATTTCTAAAGTCAAGACATACGAAAGACCACATCTGACTTTTGAGATCCACTTTTACGAATTCAAACAAAAAAGGCGGGAGCTTTTACTGTGTGGGTTTTGTCTGTAGTCTTTGTAATTTTTTATCATATTTTGAGTTGTAGATTCTTTTGAAAATGTTTCAGTCCTTTTCCATTTGTGTAATATCAATTTTGCCCCCCCCCCCCCAAACCTCACCTCACAGATTTGCTCAGACCTTTAAAGATCGATGTAGTGTTTTGAAGTTACAAAATCTTCAAAAGATTTATTTTTGATGACTTTTTTTTTTATGAAACTTGGACTCAATGAACAATGAGTGTGTGGCAAGTTTTGATCAACAGAAAGTGGAGCACAAAGGTCACTTAGGGGTCAAAAGAGGCTCTTATGTAAGTATCTCAAAAATCTATCTCCTCTCTCACCGAGCAAGTTATGTTCTTGAAAGCTGGTCATACAGTGTTCCTCAAGTACTGTAGCACCAGGGTGTACACACATTTTGGGTACAAGGTCAATCATGTAAGGTCATTAGAGGTCAAAGGGGGAATATCTTTGACTGAAATTTCTTTGCAACCGTTTGCAACTACCATTTGGTGCCAAATAATGTAAAGGTCATTTGGAGGTCACTAGGGTCACTTCAGGTCAAAAACATTGATTTCTAATAACTTTGTAAACTAAATTAGGATTGTACCCAAATGTGGTAGATGTAATAATTATTTGGCTTTGCAAAAACTGAAGGCTATTTTTAGGTCATCAGGGGTCATTTGAGGTCAAATTTGCAAAGATGGTTGGATATATTAAACAGTAGATGGACCAACGTTTCGTGCAAAACTTATGGAAGTTCTGTGGGGGTCATACAAAGTTGCATTTCAAAGATTCAGTGATGTACATATTATATTGGGTGCCAGAAATTTTTATGTTGTGTACTACCATATGAAATTTTCAAATTTCCAAATGTCACTCAGGGTCAGTCAGCAAAAGGACACTTTTTCGTTACTAGTTGTATACAATGTATATACATATGTACTGAATCAAGCCAGCTAACTTCCAGTAAGGCCTCAGAATTGAGCCCTTCTTACTGTGTTCTTCTTCACTGGGGTTTCCAGGCCCGTAGCCAGACAAGGTACTGGAGTGGGGCCAACATTTTTCAAGGGGGCGAAAATTTATTCAGGGGGCCAAATGTGTACAAATGTATTAAGTCAATGGTAAGATTCAAACTCTCAGGTCCCCCTGGCCTCCCTTGACTACGGGCCTGGGGGTTTCACGGGACAATACAAACCGAAATGCCACTAAAGGTATCACTATACCTTCCTACAATAGAACAAATGTTTCTAACTTGGTGTTTTGTTTTTCGATTTCCAATTAGCGACAATATTCTTGAGCATTAGCTATGAGAAGTTGGTGCCAACATTTGGCTGGAGAACGACGCTTCAGGTCACGTCCGTCTTTACGGCTGTGCTGGCCATACCCGCCTCTTTTGCCATCAGACCCGGCCTTGATATCGTCAGAAATAAAATGGAGATGAAACAGGTGGCGACGACAGATTGCGGAACACTTGAAGGGCCGGAAGAATCATTTTCTTACAAAACTGCCAAACCTGATAACGTCCACGAAGAAGCGCCTTGTGAAGAGGAAAGTAGTCTTCATAGCTGGCTGAAAATGTGCTATATCTGGAGGGTGTGGTTAATCCTGTTCGCCCTTCTGTTACCAGCAATGTGTTGGTCGGTGTATTGGGTAAACATTGTAAGTATATTCAAGTGTAACGTTTATCATGTCAGTCTAAAGTACAACACCACACTCTTAAAACACCGGGGTTAAATTTAACCAGGATCGGTGTTCTGTTTAGGCCTACTCCAACACAATCCTGGTTAAATTTTCCATGAAATCCTAGTTAAAATAACTCAAATCCTGGTTATTTTAACCAGAATTTGCGTTAGTTTAGCCAGGATTTCATGGAAAATTTAACCAGTTAGTTAGATGGAGTTTTACGGCCCAGTTTCCAACCTATTGGTTCAAGTCGAGCCGGCCACGGCCTTTTTTCCAGTTGTGGCTCACTTGCTTGTTTTCCCTACTCCATTGCTTATGCGGAGCATCACGCAAATTTAACCAGGATTGTGTTGGAGTAAATAGAACACCGATCCTGGTTAAATTTAACCCAGGTGTTTTAAGAGTGCAATTAATTTAATTCAGTGAAAAGGCTGCTTATACATGCCACGTGTTGTTAGTTCAGAGCTCTGTCTGCCTTTTGCATGCAAATGCCTTCTCGGACTCTCCCCGTTCATAGATAAAGTTGATAACGTATGGTTAGCTTCGCTACTGTTTGTTTTGAACTGTAAGCATAGACCTTCACAGAAGGAATTCATCCATCTGTGAAGATATGCAGTAGTTTTAACTATCAATCTGGTAATGCATAATATAAAAGTTATTAAGACTGACACTCATGGTCAAACATATAGGGTAAATTGTTTGCAGCAAATTGACATGTATGACGTCATCGTTTGACTCGTGGGTACATATGTCACGTATTCCTATAAAGTCCCACTCCCTGCAAGGTCAAAGTAGGCCAATTCAATCTTCAGGGCTCATTTATTCATATACTTCACATGTAGGTGCATTTCATCGAAATAACGAACCAAAGTGCTTTTGGTGTGGGTCTACGGACATCTGAGATGACCGGAGAATAAAGGCTTTAAAGAGGGATTTGCATCACCCCAAGTATGACTTTTACTTAGTGGTAAGCCCCGCCCATAATTGTCTTTACTGCTTCCCCTTGGGCAGACACAAACAGTTCACTGCTCAAGGACACATCCTGGTGAGCATAAAAGATACCATGTGTAATTAAAACATTCTCTGTGCATGCTGTGTAATATGAGCTGCTCTGCATCTTTTGAATTTTGCAATTCTGATGTCAATCAAAGAGTAGTCACCAATTGAGACTTTTGGTAACCCCCAACTAAAAGTCATACTTGGGGTGATGCAAGTCTGTCTTTAAAGTCTAAGTAGTATATAGTAACTTGGAGGAAATGTCACCCTTCTGAGTTTGCGGTGGTCAAATGTGGTGGTTAGGCCTACTTGAGATGGGTAGACCGAAGGAAAAGAGCACCGCCGTCTAAAGTATAGACTCAAAGATTATATGGTGTTTCCCATTACTTCATCATTACGTCATCAAGAACAGATTCTACATCGATAAGTCAGTTATAATAAAGTTTTCCTCCCGTCCGACGCTTTTGCACTCTTCTTAGGAAATTGCATTTCGCATATCTACGGAAAGTCCGAAGGGATTTAAGCAAACTTTTGAAATCTCTCATTAAAATTGTTCATTTAATTAAAAGAAAAACACTTTTCCCTCAACTTGCTAATTATACTGTCTCTTACGTCATGTTACGTTTCTGACTTCGAAACGATCTGTTATCGTTAGCACCATGAGCTAAAAAGTAAACCTTAACATTGTTCGCAAACAAGCGGATGCTGTGTTTGAATTACTGTGAATACTTCAACGTGATTGATGGTTTGTTATGTCTCCACACTCCCCCTTGTTTTTCTCTGGTAGTACTTAATCGGCCGACTTTACAATTTTTGCTGGTCAATATGGCTTCTAGTGAAAGTCTTCGAGATCAGTTACGTAATGAAGATACTTGTATGCGGGGCAAACTTTTACTATAACTGTAGGAAGTCAGTGCATAGTCCTTCTGTCTTAACATTTCGTGTGAAACCGAGTGTACAGTTTATCAATAGACGTGTGTATATAGTATGCCTAATGTGCGTAAGGTGTACTGCCTTGAAAGATCTCCACGATTTGATGGGTTCCTAAATCTCACGCAGATTAGTCCTGTTACATTTCCTTTGCTTGTCTGTAATACGGCAAACGTATCCCTCTGTTATCACGGGAAAGAAAGCTTATGTTGGTGATGATCGGATTCACTGAATATAGACGATATCGAAATGATTTTGATGACAAAATAAAACGAATGTGGGCATCATTTCTTGGCATTTATGATAAACATATCGATAAGCATATAGAGATTCACCTCTAGGCGTAATGACCCCCTCCATTTCACTTCAGGAAAACGGACAACTCTTAACTTAAGTTTGATTCTGCTGACATAAGATAAACATATACAAACCCACAATTTCTTATGTAATGAGGGAAACCTCCATATAACCTATGCGTTTACACCAGTGGTTCTCAAACATTTTGAGGGTGAGGGCCACATGGAGAAGCTGGATGAGGTCGAGGGCCACAGGGGAGGATCCCGGGCTTAGATAAAGGAGAATAAGTGGAAAGGGGGAATTCTCTACTTATGAGGGCCCGAAGCTAGCTGTATCTAAAGCAAACAGAAGCAGAGTTACGAACTTTTCATAGGGAGCGGTTCCTTCGGAGGGCAACCTGCACTTTCGTCGCGTTCAACAGAAACATCCCGACCTTAGCCCCACCATGGTCGGGGCTGAGGTCAGAAAATTTGCTTTTCAGGCGCTCTAGATTGCAGGAAATTGCACCCTTCACCACAAATTTGCCTCTATAATTAGGGGTCGTGTCAGGGTTGCGGCAGAGTTCACCGACGGAACGGCATGGCTGCCGAAAGGATAACAAACGCGAAATTTGGGCGCGCAAAGCGAGCCCAAAATTTTGGATTTCTATTGAAGAAAATATGAAAAATTGTGGTCTTTATTGGGCAATATGCCCTACTCGGGACAACATAAAAAAATTTGTTGCTGCGGCTGGTCGTCGTGGTCGGATTACATCAAGAGCATGGATTCATCTCCAAAGGTGTGTGTGTGTGTGGGGGGGGGTTTCACCATTTCGAATCGCCGTCCTGGGGGAGGGGTCTAAGGTTGAAAACATGAAGGAAGATGCCTATATGTCAAATGGTGCCATATTTTGGCGCAATTTTGCTTTTAAAACGTAGTGTCAGTTCTTACTCTATGTTATATTATTGAAAAATGGGGGGACATTTTGGAGATTCCCCCTTTCAAAAAAGTGCGGGGGTCACTCTGACAGCTGAAACGAGTGAAGTCACAACAGTTCTGTACCTATCGTTCGTTAGTGGCCATTATGTGAGGAAGCTCTTGATCAGTTATTCTCAAAGGCAGCCAGACACAGAAGTGGGCCTGCTGAGTTCGAGGGCCGAGCGCATTCCCAAAAGTTGAAAAAAATCTTTTTGGATGATTATATTTCATATTACAAAGCTATGGAAAGGAAGAGGGCATATAAAACGTCGCGAACACACGTTGTTGGTACAGAAGTATAAATTGCAGAAATTTTAATTCCAGTAACCAATTATTAAACGTTCAACTCGATAAGTTTTTCTACTGTACATTCACCTCACGTCGCAATTAAAATTCCGGGATATAACTTTGCTCCAAGCTTTGCGACTACAAATACGACTACAGCCACACCACTACATAAATACATGCCACCGTGTACGTAACATGATTGTCAAAAACTTTATTCATGACTTTATATTCATGTACATAATTTAATATTCTACTTTGCTAGGTTCTGTTCTTGTCGAATAAGATTTTTCTCAAAACCTAAAATCAATTCAGGGGCCGCACCGACAGGGCCTGGGGCCGCGTTTGAGAACCACTGGTTTACACTATCTGCAATATAAAAGAACATAGCGCAATCACGTTGAAACCAGGAAAGGGCTCACAAGAATTCAAACACAACGTCCGCTTGTTTGCGAACAATGTTACTTTTTAACTCATGCATGGTGCTAACGATAACAAATCGTTTCAAAGTCAGAAATGTAAGCTGAGGTAAGAGGCAGTATAGTTAGCGAGTTGAGGGAAAAGTGTTTTCCTTTTATGTGAACCCTTTTTATGAGAGATTTCAAAAGTTTTCTTGAATCCCTTCGGACTTTCCGTACATATGCGAGATACAATTTCCTAAGAAGAATGCAAAAGCGTCGAACGGAAGGAAAACTTAACGACTCTGACCATGATTACGCAATGATGAAGTAATTGAAAATCCCATATAACCTTTGAGTCTACTTCAGACGGCGGTGCACCACATTTAACCACTACAAGAAAGGTGTCATTTCCTCTTACTGTACTACTACTTTAAAAACCCGATTTGTAATGACTACAATAATCAAGGATACTTCTCATAGGCCTACTTGTCATAGGCGTAATTAGTGATGCAGCTTATCGATGAGAAAGCCCTTTAGTGTTTTTGTGGTGTTCAACGGATTTTAAGGTAACCACTGGGCAAACTCTGAAAAACTTATAGGCCTAAGTATATGGATGGTTTATACCAGGGGTGGGGAACCTCCGGCCCGCGAAACAATTTTATCCGGCGCACGAAGCAATTCATAAATGCAAATTCAGAATCACTTGGAAAAGTAATTGATTTTAATCTTTTAGGCTAAGGTTCCCATCGTTTATCCAGCTTTCACCACTTTCAGGATATTTCTCGTAAAACTGCTGCGAAACACTACCAGTATATTACTAAAATCCTAGTATGCACAATATAACATGCCTACACTTTCATTAGACATAAACCAGGTGCAGAATCCCTGTACTTCTGGTGGTAACGGATGCTTTGCGTGGGAGGCTACATACAATAAACAGAATTGCACCATCACATGTATAGGCCTATTACTGTACGAAACTCAGAGGGCACTGTATTTATTCCGGTATATTCGGAGGAGGGGTAGAACTGTCCCTCCGAAGAGTGAATTAAACTTTAAAAAGTGGATAATTTTGCAATTCAAAGTGAAGAAAGTGCAAAGTTGTTTTCAAAATACGCTGTTTTTCGGAGCGTTCCGCTCGTAACTTTCGTACATCGTTACTTCATATATTAATGAAAAGACAAATGGTAATGTTGAGATTCTCCTGGTCAGGGTAGCCGTGCACATTCAATGTCATTTAAATATAGTGGATGAACATTCTATTGCTTACAAATTTGTGCAAATTCCATAACTTTCGGGGGGCTTCGCCCCAGTTGCTTACCTGGGTTTTCCCTTGCTTAGACCCCAACAGGGCCCGTTTGGGGCCCCTTGGCCTGAGCACTATGGGGAAAGCTTGTGCGCCCTTGCTCCCTGCGGCCCGCAAATGGGTTATGACTATCAAAACGGCCCGTCAAGGGAAAATGGTTCCCCACCCCTGGTTTATACTCTGCATATGAACGCTGTTGTTCTTTGGTGGAGGTAAAAGGTTAGTTGAGATATGCAACTTGTAACTTTACTGCCACAGAAGAGTGCCCAGATTTTAACATACTGCTTAGTGTACTTAAAGTGTTCGAGACATTTTTAAGAGTTAGAGTTATTTCTGATAAAAGGTCTTGCGAAATAAACACAGTCGAAACCGTAATGCATTTTGCTTTCTCGTTCTGTCCAACAGATTAGCTATTTCGAAAGTATCACGATACCTGAGCACGATATCCTTCTATTCGTAATGGTTATGACGATAAACGATTTATTGGGAAGAATTCTGCTCGTGTTCTTTATTCAAAAGATACCTTTCGGAGAAACCAGCTTACTGTGTTTCTGCAACTTCCTTCTCTTTGCCGTTACAGTCTTTTTCGTGCTTTTTCCATCCACGCCGGTTCTTTTTATATGCAGTGTTTGTAAGTACAAAAACATCTTTCAGTCACTAGATTTTTTGGGTTGGGCGGGCAAGCTATGACTACAGCTTGGAAGAGGCTGCCATTGGCACTGAAATTGTTTGGAGGGAGGAGCTAAAGACAATTGTTCAGTCGGTGGAGGTGCTGAAAATAATTTTGGAAAAAGTATGAACCATTTAGGATGCCAAACTTTGCCCTTTGAATATGAGTTTGTAATGGATGACTGTAAGTGTCATTTACCTACCTAATTGCCAACAATTTACAAAAAAAGATCTGTAATGAACAGGTTATGGTCAGACTCCGAAGCATCGCTGTTTATGTGAACAATTCAGGATCCAGGATTCTACAAAGGGGGAGGCGGCTAACTTTGTAAGGGAGAAATTCGAAAATATTCGAAGTCTCGATGGGGAAGGGGTCTTTTAAAATTTTGAAATTAGACAGTTAAATGATATTTCCTGGCATCTGACAGTCAAGATAAGTAAACATAAACTTGTAGTGCAGTCTGAGATCGTCTCCAAAAAATAGTGACGAAAAAGGGGGTGGGGGCTGGAGCCCGAAAGGCCATCCTCTAGATCCACACCTGCAATTGAATTTGCGTTTGACCACTGTTTTGATGAAGCGGGTGCTATATTTGATTTACTTTCACCGATCAAGTCATGGTAGATTTTTCATCAATTAATAAGGTTCTGCGCCTTACTATATGTTTTTCATTTAGACTGAAGCAGTTTAAACGTAAAAAGTGGCAAGTAGGTAGGTAAAGTTTAACGACACATCAACACACGCGTGCTATATTGTGTCTTTCAAGTTCTAATACGGTTCAAGTCGCCTTTAGTCGCCTTTTACGACAGGCGGGGAATACTGTGGGCATATTCTACAACCCCCAGCACACAGGGGGGAGAAAAAATGGCAAGTAGCGATTCATAAGAGCGTGCGCAGTATTTCGGAGGAAGGGCAGAATTGTCACTCCCGAACTGATTTGAAGAGCCATGTTTGCTGTAAGAGAGGGACTGAAATGAAGTTAGAGTGATCTGCGTTCCCTGGGGAGGGGCCCTTTGTTGGCAAAATTTTTATATAACTTGTTCGCAGTTATTAGTTTGAACCTGTGCAATTGTTAGGAAATAATTATTTTCTTCCAAGTTTACATAATTGATGCATGATAACTTTAATCTGAGCTGTTCTGTGGGATTCCCTTCATGATCACATTAAGCATTGCGCTTCCCTACATTCTTTTAAAGTCAAGTATAAACAGCTTCGTCTTGACACTCCAAACATTTAATGTTGAGTTTAAAACCTTTATTGTTATGATAAATGTTCTTTTGTTCCGCTTGTAATTGATTCCTTGCCGTAGGCAGGCAAGGAATCTATGCGATGGTGATGTCGTGTGTGTGTGTGTGTATGTGTGTGTGTGTGTGTGTGTGTGTGTGTATGTGTGTGTGTATGTGTGTTTGTGACGCTGCTTGTAATCGCGATATCTCAAGATAGGATTGACCGACACTTTTCATATTTGGTATATAGATTTGTCATGTTGAGAGGAAGAACCCTATTGTTTTTGGAGGAGGTCGAAGGTCATCTGAGGTCACCAGAGGTCAAAAACCGAAAACCTTGTAATCGCGTTATCTCGAGATAGGGATGACCAACACTTTTTATATTTAATATATGGATTTGTCATGTTGAGAGGAAGAACCCTATTGTTTTTGGTAGAGGCCAAAGGTCATCTGAGGTCACCATAGGTTAAACTGCGAAAACCTCGTAAATGGCTTGTAATCGCGCTATCTCGAGGTAGCAATGACCGACACTTTTCATATTTGGTATATAGATTTGTCATGTTGAGAGGAAGAACCCTATTGTTTTTGGTGAAGGTCAAAGGTCATTTGAGGTCACTGGAGGTAAAAAGCCGAAAAGCTCGTAATCGCGATATCTCAAGGTAGGAATGACGGACACTTTTCATATTTGATATATAGGTTTGTCATCTTGAGAGAAAGAATCCTATTGTTCTTGGTGGAGGTCAAAGGTCATTTGAGGTCACCAGAGGTCAAAGACCGAAAACCTTGAAATCATGATATCTCAAGATAGGAGTGGCCTGTATGGATTTGTCGTGTTGAGAGGAAGAACCGTATTGTTTTTGGTAGAGGTCAAAGGTCATCTGAGGTCACCAGAGGTCAAAAACCAAAAAACCTTGTAATCGCGATATCTCAAGATAGGGATGACCGACACTTTTCATATGTGGTATGTAGATTTGTCATGTTGAGAGGAAGAGGCCTATTGTTTTTGGTGAAGGTCAAAGGTCACTTGGGGTCACCGGAGTTAAAAAGCCGAAAAGCTCGTTAATCATGATATCTCAAGATAGGAATGACAGACACTTTTCATATTTGGTATATAGACTTGTCATGTTGAGAGAAAGAATCCTATTGTTTTTGGTGGAGGTCAAAGGTCATTTGAGGTCACTGGAGGTCAAAAACCGAAAACCTTGAAATCGCCATATTTCAAGATGGGAATGGCCTATATAGATTTGTCATGTTGAGAGGAAGAATCCTATTGTTTTCGGTAGAGGTCAAAGGTCATCTGAGGTCACCAGAGGTTAAACTGCGAAAACCTTGTAAACGGCTTGTAAACACGATATCACCAGGTAGCAATGACCGACACTTTTCTTATTTGGTACATAGATTTGTCATGTTGACAGGAAGAAGCCTTTTGTTTTTGGTGAAGGTCAAAGGTCATTTGAGGTCACTGGAGGTAAAAAGCTGAAAAGTTCGTAATCACGATATCTCAAGATAGGAATGACCGACACTTTTCATATTTAGTATATAGATTTGTCATGATGTAAGGAAGAACCCTATTGTTTTTGGTGGAGGTCAAAGGTCATCTTGGGTTACCAAAGGTCAAAAGCAAAATTTCCCAAGAATTCCCAAGATTGTTATATGGGGTCACCAGAGGTCAAAAAGCAAAATTTACCAAAAATTCCCAAGATTGATATGGGATCACCAGAGGTCAAAAAGCAAAATATCCCAAGAATTCCCAAGATTGTAATCTGGCATCATTGGGGTCAAAAATCAACATTTCCCAAGAATTCCCAAGGTCATCATCTGGAGTTATCAGAGGCCAAAAAGCAAAAGCAAAATTTCCCAAGAATTCCCAAGATTGTTATATAGGGTCACCAGAGGTCAAAAAGCAAAATATCCCAAGAATTCCCAAGATCATGATATGGGGTCACCAGAGGTCAAAAAGTGAAATTTCCCAAGAATTCCCAAGATAGTCATCAGAAGTCCTCAGAGGTCAAAAAGCAAAATTTTGCAAGAATTTTCAAGATCCAAGATCCACTGGAGTTGAATCCCTTTCAAGACACTTCAGATTTTCTTTTTTGTTATATTTGGTGGGGTTCAAAGGTCATGTGAGGTCAACAGAGGTCAAATTGTTAAAACATAAAATGATGTAGTCAAGAAAGATAAATTTGAGGGATAAACCTCAGTGCAACAAAGCATCCCCATTCGGCAAGGAATCACTAAGCCTTTGGGCTTTCTGGTTTTTCTTATTTTGTGCTCACTTCTGTAGTATGATTCTTTTTTTCAAGGGGGCCAGACTTAGTAAAAGCATGTCTGCTTCCCTTTAGCTCTTTTCACCTTTAATGCTATTATGTTTTCTTAATATGTTGTTTTGTGCATTAAATTTAATTGCTCGTATCCTTAGGTGAAAAATTAAGCTTCAAACTTGAAACTTGAAAACTAATCACTCGAAAACATATACATTGCCTTTTCATATCGTGACAGACTGTTTAGCAGCAAGGAAATGATACCTGAGAGTGATACACAGTGGTGGTGAATCTAGGACTTCTTCATTGGTAATATCGGTTCCTAGAAAAAGCCGTCGTACACGACCCAAGCAGGCCTCAGCCCCACCATGGATTAGTTCCAAAACCCCAAATAGCAGGAAATATCAATCTCAAACGCAAATATGTAACAAGAAGGCAATCCATGGAGTTGCAAGTATCATCTCCCTCAATTCTTTACATACCTTGGGGTTAAAGAAATTTGTTACTGCTTCATACTGTAACATACTGTTATGCAAATCATGGGTAAAAGCCCATTTTAGCTCATTTGAAGTTTGACCTCTTGATCTTCGACATGTGACGCCAACGATTACGCATGCAAAATGTTTAGTCAAATGTGATCTTTGACCTACATTTTGACCTTTGAACCACCCTTAGCGACTAAAAGTACTGTTTTAAACATTATCTCATAAGTTCTAGCATATCACGTGGTTTTATTACTATTTCTAACATACTGATACACAAATTATGACAAAAACCTAATTTTTAGCAAATTTGACCTTAGACCTCTGACCTTTGAGATATGACGTCATCAGTTACGCATGCACGAGTTTTATGGTCAGACACCTACCTACTAACTTTGAACTTAATGGAGCTTACTGCTTAGGAAGAGTTCACCACACACTTTTTTGTTCATACACACACCCAGACACTCACACACAGCCTCACATTAAGTGAAGTGCAATATTTCGCCCCCCCCCCCCCCCAGGTTATACATTACATATAAGGAGCTGAGATGAGTATGGTTCTGTGTCTCTCTGCGATGGCCGCAGGATATACAAGTGAGAGATCACTTGCACGGCACGGTAAACACGACTGACTGTAATGAATTACTTACCGTTCCCTTTCATCTACATAACTGTAAATTATCATCACCGATCACCGACTAGAGATATTCGGGCGAAACCTGGAAGAAAGTTGACAAGGACATCAGTCTTTTTGCAGAGAGTAGGAACATAGCTTGCTTAGTGTTTAAAGAAGATGTGTAGATGTAACAACTAAACAATATTTCGGAGTAATTATTTTAATATTTTCTCTCTCTCTTCATCTTTCTCTCCTCCTCTCCTTTGTCTTATAATATCCTCTTCTAACTGATTTTCCCTAGTGACTTCAGAGGTAGGGGCAATGTTCCCCCTTGTGCTCGTCATTTTAACCCTCCCCCCCCCCCAACCTTGCTCCCTGTCGGTAGGAATTTTGCATTAAATACCTGTCCGTGTTTTCTCCTACGAAGAACTCACCTGACCCACATAAATAGACCCCCCCCCTTCACTTCACCCCTATAAGCCTAGTATTAGCAACAACTTTCTACGGACGCTAGTGCAGTACGTATTCGACTTACACACAGCAGACTGTGTTATACTAGGGGGAACTGTATTACACTGTTTTAAACCAGATTACCTCTGTTTTTTCCAGTCATAGGAGTGGGGAGAGGATGGTATAACATTCTTCCATACCGGGTATCCGTCGACTTGCTAGAGTCTGATAATTCGGATCAGGGTATAACTTTGGCAATGATAGCACTCGGTGTAGGTTTTACTGTTGGGACGTTGCCTGCAGGTAAGTGAGTAATTATTTACGTATTATTACTTATTTGATGTATGTCCATTTTGGTATGCCAGAAGAATTTGTTCACTTAAAGGCTCTCTGATCTCACCCAAGACAGTAACAATTCTCCCTACTAAGTTTATTTCTGGCCCCTCCTCCAATTTAAACCAAACCACCTGTCTAAGACAGAGCCCCAGTAGCCTGCTCTGAGTTTAAGTTACTCGAGGCAATATTGTCAAAAACAGTGTGTGTGAGCTTAAATGAGAAGACAATTGACAGTACAAGTCATTGTTGACCAGCTAGAGTGAAACTGTATTGTATGAATGAATGTCAAAGTGCAGTAATCAACTGTATTTAGAACTCTAGGGCTATTCCTAAATATGTTTGGGCAGAAAGTTGCTATGGCAACTCCCTGGTTTGTGGGGATGCCATATAAAAGAGTATATGACATATAATGGCACTTGGCAATCAGCTATAGTGACATGAAGCGCAGTAGCTTATATGTCAGCGGCCATGAGAGTTGGACCGTTTCTTGGACAGAGTGGTAGAATAAAGTGAACCTCAAGTCCGTTCTCTAGCCCTTAGAAGAGGCAAAGGGTAACTCTGGTGCAGGGGGGGGGGGTTGACGGGCAAAGAATTACAAAACTATGCACTTGCGTCACACTTAGGTACGAAAAGTTTTCCGATTTTACAACCCCATGAAGAGTAACGTCCTTGACAGTTGTCGTTGTTTCACTTCGTAAATCGTTGTTTTTCTTCCATGTTTCACAGGTGCAATTTATGATGTAACAAGTTCTTACACGTATGCATTCCTCATTAACGCCATTTTGTTTTTGCTGGGTGCCTTAATACTTCTGTTTTTACAAGTGGAGAGACGTGTACGAAGTAAAAGGGAGCGAAAACGCCGTGGATGGACAGCAGTTCACAGCTCCACTTCCAGAGAGTGTGTAGATACTATAGCAACATGACGCCACTTTATTTACACATTTGACACTGTTAAATAAACTTTTTACGACCTATTGGCGTCCTGTAGAAAACACTTTGAAATATCACTCTGTTTTGAAAACACTATGCAGAATCTTTTTAAAAGGAACGGTTTACACAAGGATTCATTTTTGATATGCGATAAAGGAACTGAATGTTCGCCTTCTGGTAAAATTTTCATTCATTGCGGATGTGTGGTTCTGTAACTATGAGAAATTAATATATTCATCATCAGTACTACTTGAAGCAAGCAGTGATGCTGTCATCTCCTCACATTCATGAGCAATGCTTTGTTTTCTTAGTTTTTGATCTATTTTTTAACCATGTCGTAGATAGCGGTAGAGTTTTTCATGAGGAAGGTTAATTTGCAAAATCCCTACTTCTCATCCAAGCACATTAACAAAGCATCAGATTATGGGCAGAAAACTGATTTTTATAGAGGCGGATCCTGCAAGAATTCGTAAAGGGGGGGGGGGTGATGATCTTTGTCCTGGGGTTAGGTGTAACTCAGGGGAGGGGTTTCACGAGTCTTGTAAGTCCCTGAAATGTTACCAAAAACGGGACAAGTGAACGAAAAGTTCGAAGACATTCGAAAAGATTTTCTTTTGGTTAAATACGGGTCCTCGGGTGCAAAATTATTGTGCAATAGTGGGGAAAAGTTTTTGAAACTGTGTCATATTTCAGGCCCTGAAATTAGTGTTTGCACTGGGTCCAAAATTCGGAACCGGGTACCCGAAGTCGATGGTCGGTTGGGTACCCGGGTACCCGAAAATATAACTTCCGTTAGGCTACGAGTTTGTTGTAAAGTCATAATAAGAAATTTTGCTTTGCACGTTGATATAATATAACACCAACGTATCTTACGTATGGGCATGACAAGTGTTCTTAGGCGTGTGCGTGATAAATTTTGCCAGGAAAAAGTAACATGTTAGGTGTTCTATCACACGTGCAATTTACGTTAGTGAAACTTTGGATCCGGGTAGCAATTTCAGAACCGGGTCCTGACATCGTCGGTCGGGTACCCGGGTACCCGGTGCAAACACTACCTGAAATACTGTTGAGGTCATTAGACATGCATACGAAGATGCCGTATGCAATAAAAATTTCCGTCCTATAGGGCGGGTCACACTACAGGGACTTTCAATCCGAAATCCGATCAGAATTTTTCTAAATCGGACCAATAGTTTTTTATTCAGACTTTGTTCTAAGGATGGTCACGCTATATCGATAACTGATCCTAGTTTGTCTCACGATAAACTGTTCTGCTACCATTATATAACTTATACCGCTCAACAGAGCGGTATTTGTTCGAAAATCAATCCGATTTTTGCACGCGTACCCGATAAAGGATGTCTACCGATGTGACGTCACGACATAATTAGTTTATATTCATTTTCGTAGTCCTCTGATGCAAATTATATATTTACACAGGTTGGTAAATTTTTGGCTCTTTCAGACCAGGAATGGAGAAGATTATAACTAAAACTCACAAAAATCGGACCGTAATCCGATCCGAAATCGCTCTAGTGTGACCTGCGCTTTTTTCTGGATATATTCCTCTACGTGCTAGGAAAATTTGGTGGTTTCTCTGAAGTTCTAAACAGACCTAGTTGTCATCAAACAACAGTGACCTAATCGTTTGACGACGTTGGAGTGCTATGTAATTTGCAAATGCCTGTCTTTTTGTGAATGGGACTGTGTGTGCGTTTCATGAGGATTACTACTATTACTGAATTTGCCAGCTTCTCTGCATGGCCGTAGCAATTCTTCGGCGGGGGGCAACATCGAGCGAAATATTACGTTGCCCGGAAACCACAATGGCGCTGAAGGCGCGGCGGGAGCACGAAGCGTACCCCCAGGCTGAAGGTGCGCGGTCCAAGGGTGCGCCTAAGGGCTCCTGGTCGAGTTTTAGGGGCAACAACTCTGTGGGGTCCAGGGAGCGAAGACCCCGAAAGCTCTGATACAGGCTCCTTGGAGTGTTCCTTCATTCTCACCTTGAAGGGCAGGCCCTTGAGGTTTTGCCGATGAACTTCGTATCATAGTCACTGTAGGTTAGTGAACGGACCGCCCCACGCTTTCATTCGGGGCATTGTCTTAAGGTGCGATCATTACCTGCCCCAGGGTTGTACAGTATGTGTCTAATTGCTCAGTTATGTTTTTATTATGTTTTAACCACCTATTAATGTAACAAATGAAAACAGTTACAGCAAGCCCCCCCCCCCGGTGGGGGGAGTGAGTAGTCACCCTAATCACGCCCTCTGTATCCGCCCCTGTGTAAATTTTAAAGAAAGATAACTAACTAGTAATTGATGTGAGATTCTGTCGGATGCCATGTGTGTTTGTTAACTTCATCTGCTCGCATCTCGAAAAACAAGGGAAGTCCCACTGAAGATAAGTTTACCTATCTAACATAAAATGAAATTTAAGCCTCAACCTCTAAAGGTGATACATTGTTGTCCTACAATCGACACTCATACTGAGAAAGCTGTGGCGTTATGCAAAATCCAGCACACTGTATTGAAGAATTTGGCTGAGGCGACATTTTAAAAGCTGAAAGGAACGAGAAATTTTTAATCCTTCGGTAGCGTTAAGTATGCGTATATGTACTTAAACAGTTATAATGACACACCTATTTGTCCAGGGAACGGGAGAAGGGTCCGAACAATTTTACTTAGTGAATTTAGATTGCCATAGATTTGTAGAGAATGGTATACGCAAGGACCCTACATTTCATTTGCTATGTGACCCTTATTTTAGGGCTTCCGGTCAATGCAGTTGAAGGTACCGACGGTCGTGCATTAAACAGAAATAGTTAAAAGTTTCCGACATACACTTGCCAGGCTTTGTGGGAGATAATGCCCCTTCTCCATAGCTACGCCATTGGCATTAGCGGCTCGCCATAGGGGCACGGGGGGCATTTGCCCCCCCCCAAAAAGTTTGCAAAGCATGGTCTTCAATTTTCAAAAAAAAATAATAAATAAAAAAAAAACATATAATTCGAGATGGGTTAGGCCCTCCCTTTTCCTTGAGTGGGCTTAAAATTAAAGGAGTGAATAAATTTCCAATGCAATGCGAAGGTTAAACAAAAGTGCTTTCAAAATGCCATTTTTTCGGCGCGCTTCGCGCGCGTTTTCTCAGTTGCTTGTTTCCTACTACCGTATATATACTTCAGACATCACAAATGGACCTGCCGTTAGTGCGAGCTAAGGTAATCAAAACAAATGATCACCTTATGATATTTGTAATCTGATTAGCTTAGGCATCATAATGTCATTTACAGAGTGTAACGGTAATGCTGGAGTTAAATGCCATAGTTTTGCAGACACTTCAGAGCTTTCAGGGTCATTAGATACACAACCCATTAGCCGTGTTGATTATCATCCACGACTAAAAGCAGTTTTGCCAGGGTGTCACCTGGCCAGATGAGCATAGGTATCTGTCTACAAAAAGTTGTAACGGGCATGTAGTCTAAAAGTAATGTGTTTCCCATAGAAGGAGAGGTTTCCCTTCCCTTGTCCAAATTGACAGCGCCGTTGGCCCACGAGCGGTCTTATGACTGTCAAATAGCCTGTTATAAGCAAAAGGTTCTCCACCTCTGTGCTAAAGTATATACCGTTTCAATTGATTTAAAATAAACACACCAAACAGTCAATCTAAGCTGAGTGTGATGAGACTTTTGACTAGTGGCCTAGCTATTTGTATATAGGATGACACGTCGTTCTGAGTTAGGGAAATTCCCCTCCCCCTGTAAAAAACTTCGTTTCGGAACGGTACTGAGATCCAAAATACTAGTGCTATCATTTCACCGTTTTCAAGTGTCTTCATGCTCGAAATTTTCGTTAGTTTATGAAAACAGTCCAGAAAACCAACATTTTATGGCTTCTTGGCAAAGCTGAAACATATTGTGGCACAGTGAAAGAAACAATAAAATATTTAAAGGTGGGGCTCATTTTATACAAATGGATCAAGCCGCTTTGCCCATTTCACCTGGCTCTTACTCCACCCCCATGGTAGTACGGTAGCGATCGGTTCATATGGTTGTATTTATTTTTAAAGTAGTCTTCTCATGACTAACTGCCTGAAATGGTTTGTGAAGAGCTTTTGAAAACTACATGGGGCATCGCTGTAATACATAATAATAACCATACTCCCATAGGCGTAGGAGCCAGGGGGCTGGGGGCTGCAGTTCCCCCAACAAAATATAGTTTAACGGAAGTCGATACTTTAAAAAAACTTCCTTGGTAATTAAAACATAGTTCTGATTTGGATTTCACCAGTACCTATATATTCAGTATTAATTCACCAGTGTGTTTTTAATGGTTAAACTTATATATTATGATTATCAGTGGTGTATTTGAGGAGCCATTAGGCCATGCCCCCGTTACTGACCCCGATTTTTTTTGTACCTAAACTAAAACACAAAATTTAACTTCAAAGGTAGCATATGTGGCACCAGATTGCATGTACGGACACCTAATTTTTCAAAAAATTTTCAAAGGGGAGGGGGACACCCCTCCCCTTAGACCCCTCCCCCAGGCCGGCGATCACACAACATGGTGCCTGCCCACCCCCATGAGAGAAATCCTGGCTACACCACTGATTATTAGCAGCATTTTTGTAACGACTTCCCCAGAATTATATCAAAAATGGCATAGCTAGTAACGTGACAAATTATTGTATGTAATTGGCATGCGGTGTGATAACGGATGCATGCCTATATATAGTTCTCAGTGACGTCGCAGCTAGGGGTTAGCAACCGCCATGTCCGAGGGCAAGCCTGTGCACACATACCGGGGTTGCCCTCAGACATGGCTGAAATAATACACGTGAAAAGCTCCTATGACGTCACGTGAGAACTATCTATATGATATGTACATCAACATTTTGGACGCGCGCGGAGCGCGTGGAAATTTTTGTTTCTATTTTTCGGGCAGATCGTTACAGCTCCCCCCCCCCCCATCAGCTTGGGCCCCTAGGCCTATGCATACTCCTGTTGAGGCTATATTACTATCCGGAGCTGACCATTAATATTGCCTGGGGGCGTCTTCTGAACCTCCCTGAATACGGACTTGAGTTTGCCCCCCCCCCCCAAACAAAATTTCTTAGAGCCGCCCATGGCCATTGGTGTGATTACGGCGAACCAAAAGACTGCAGAAAGAAAGAGAGGTTCTTGCATCATTCATCGATATGTGGGAAAATATAGTCTGCGTATGTTAAAAAATAGCTAAAGCAGATTACTAGGCATTCTTCTTTCAGAAGGCATACATATCTTTAGGTGTGAATCCAAAGTGGGCAGCATGACAGGTACGATCATTACTGGTTAACCTTTTCCGGCCTTCTCTTCTTCTGCGTTCAAGGTTTCAAGTTTCACCCTAGCCTGCCGTAAGCAGACTATTGTAAGTTCAAATATGTAGTTTCAAATCCAACTTTTGAAGGACTAAAGTTAAAAGCCATTTGCCAAGGTGTCATCTGCTCTCAGTTTTTCCTGCATTCTAAGAGAGCGCCATCTGTCCGAAACATTGCCCATCGTCTGCATCGTGGGATAACTTGGTTCGTACACTCCGATGTTCCGAAGTGAGCTGGATCTGCGCCTATGTTACTTCTTCCGGTATCCGAGCCAGTATGCAATTTGTTATGATGGAATATGATTTCTAATGCAAAATTTCGGACATCCACAATTACCAACGTTAACACTCAGTGTCCTATGCTCACTACAGAGGTGGGGCCAGATTTGCCCAACAGGGAGGCCGAACTCCCGGCGGAAGGGGGCAGCAGCCTTAACCCCGACAAAGGCAATTAGTTGGCAAAGACATGTGTAACACAAAATTATGCAAAATTTTTGGGCTTTTTTTTCAGGAAAATTTGGAAGTTTTACTGAAGAAAATTTGAAAAATTTGGCTTTTTATGGAAGAAAATTTGAAAAAAAATTGGATTTTTATGGAAGAAGATTTGAAAAATTTGGGTCTATTAAAAGGAAAATTGAAAAATTTTGATGGGATTTCTATTGAAGGATCTACCCTTCCGTATGAGAAAAATCAAGCAGATCGTCGGGGCGACTGAGGTAGTTGAGATGACACATGTTTTAAAGGTCAAAAGCAGTCGCCCCAAACTTATTTTGAAACAATAGCTAAATGTCACAAATTTCTTCTTATTTCTCTTCCAAGTATCTTTCATAATATTTTAGGACATAAATATTGCGTATTCAAGGTAAACCAAGCAGTTGCTCCTTGTAAATTTTACAACAGAGTGACAAAAATACTGTCACACGATTCTCAGTGAAGAGCCATTCAGGAAACTGGATAGTCTACTACACAATTCTTTATTGGGGTGACTGCATTCTCCCTTTAATCATACGGATTAAGTCTCCCCGACGAAATTCAGTGAAAATTGCCCTGACGGGCTGGGGGCAGCCTTCTCCGACGGGGGCCGTGCCCCCCCCCCGCTGGCCCCACGGCTGGCCCCCTAGGCCTGCTAGGACAGTACTTTACGGCATTACTGGTGTGGGAGAAAGTTTTTATAACTAGACATACACCTCCAACCTCCTTAGAAGCCCACACAAGAAGTGATCATCTAGCAATCTACTATTATGAAGAACATTTGAAGTGTATGCATGTGCATAGGTTAAAGAAAGTTTCATAAACTTTTTAAACAACGTATTTTTGGCGTGCTTTGTTCTCTCTAATACTCCATTTATGAAGAGTGTTTGTTCCGGCTAGTAAATCAAGTAACATCCTGAACCATGTTTATCACTCCCCTTCCTTTTTGATCACATCTAATTCCCATTTCCTCATTCCCCAAATTTCGTAACTCTGCTTCGAAAAAAAAAGGAAAATTTTAGAATTTTGTAGAGTGGTTGGTGTGTTTCCATATTTACCTGGAAGTAGGTGTAAATATCCATGACATTGTCCCCATTTTATAATTATCCAGATTTTTCGGTGGCTTTTCCCCTTCCATCACCGGGTGATAGTCCCGGAGACCTGTACTCCACGAGGGGACCTAACGTTGCCCCCTGTACCCCAAGACGTCCAAGGCTCTCCAGTGATGCCTTTATTAAGGAGTATGATGTAACGCTATCATACATTCTTGGGGACTCTCTATTCTGAATCACATGGGCAAGGGGGTGGGGAATTGCCATTACAGGGGGACAACTACGCGCTCCTACTAGTGCCAACCCTTCGTGGCACCAACGAACATAGTATAAACGCGGTCAAATTCCAATTTTTCTGATCTGGGCTCTATTTCATAAAAGTTAGGATTATTCCTATCTTGGATTTAGGAAGAATTCATTCCTGTCTTCAAATATTTAGGGATAAATCAAAAGTGACATTGTTCTTATCGTCAGTTTTTCCTAGGCTTAGGAATGGTTTTTGGTAGGTTTAGGAATGTTCTTAACTGATTTAGCAGGAAACTGACAGATAAGAACAATGTCACTTTTGATTTATCCCTAAATATTTGAAGAAAGGAATGAGTTCGGACGAATCGTTCCTAAGCAGTTTAGGAACTTTACTTTTGAGAATATTCCTAGCTTTTATGAAATAAAGCCTTGGTTGTACACATGCAATACCCTTTGAAGATAGAGGTGCTTCATTCTGATGTCCTAACAACTATTAATACCATAGAGTTTCCGGGCTCTTCTCCACTGTTCTACTATTAAGACAATTCTTTTTAACCACTATGGGCCTAAGGGAAGCTTCGCGGCCCCATGGCGTCTTCGGCTACGATGGTTCATTCCAACCTGTCAGCCATTTATGACCCCCCACCTTGCTATTATGGATTGACGCCCCAGCCCCTCCGCCAACCTAGTGGGTAAATGGTTATACTGCTGTAAAGACACCTTGAAGTGCAATGATCAGTTGCTTAAAGTAGGCGATTTCCGATTCGAATAATACTTGTCTTCCAACTTGTAATTGTTAAACAGTCTGCTCTAATGAGTGGTTCATGCTGTATTGTCTTCGCTAAAAAGTTGATTATCGAACTCCACCGTTCTGTTTTCTAAATGGGGTATATTATGTTACCAACCATCGTTGCCTAGGGCCGTTGCAAGTGCAAGATGCTCTGAACTGCATTTATGCGAGAGATGTTGTGTCAATCATGGGCGTGGATCCATCCCCAAAGGTAGGGGGGACTTTTCACCATTTGCTAATCGCCGTCCTTGGGGAGGGGTGTCCCCCCCCCCTTGAAAAATGGAAATTGGAAGGTGTCTATATGGCAAACGGTGGCATATTTGGGCGCAATTTAGCTTTCAAAATGTAGTGTCAATTCGTAATCTATGTTATATTATTTACACCTGTTACGTAAAAAGTTGGGACACTGTCATCGTCATGTCTCAATCCAAAATCAGAAATCGTATTGGCTGATGTTCAGTAAGTACTGTAAAACGTACGATCATGAAAAATCCCATAAACCATCGTTTTTGGCGAAGTTCAACCTAATAAAAACCAAGTTATTTTTTCGTATGCGCTTAGATAGTTCGCTGATGGAAAAACAGTTGTAAATACTATCAAATGTGCTTGAAAATATTGATTGGCGAGATCATTTAGCTCCAAACCGTACGGGGTGCACAGAAATGTCACAATCCATTCCCTTTTCGCTACTCGTACTATATACGATCAAATCGCTCTATTTTTGTAGCTAAGCTTTATTGCTATTATCATACAAGTACTGTACTTGTTGAATCATTGTAAATTGATCTCAAAATAATTATGGAAGTTTTCGTCATTTTTTAAAAAGTAGGGTGTCTTTTTGGATTTGTCCCCCTCTTCCAAAAGGGTGAGAGAGACGCATCCCCCCTCCCCCCCACCCCATGATCCACTATCCACTATAGCCGCCTGTGGTGGACAAAAATTCTCCACTGACTTTGGGGACGTGATTAAAATGTGGGATACGTAACGCTCTCGTGTAGGATAAGGCACTAGTGTGAAAGGCCTACTTGTGAGCTTTCCTATTAATGTGCTTTAATATGTACCTAATGAGAACTTGGTGCTATTGCACACGTGACCATGAACCACAAAACGGACCGCAAGTCAATTTAGGACGGCCAGGTCAGGACTGATAAATGGTACACTTCTTGTAGGCCTGCTTTCATACTGCTACGATATTATATCGTTTAGTAGTATAGTACTTGCCAACTCCAGGAGGTCGTGATTAGTAGCCTAAAGTAAAACGCATGCTCACTAACCCACCTACCTCAACTTCAAGGAACATGATATTTTTTCTACTTTTGTGTCATACAAATCATAATTCATATCAAAAGCGACCTTAGAAGGTCACCACCTAGCAGGAGATCGCTTTTGTAACCATACTGAGAGCATACCAAACTGCCAAACGGCAGTCTGTTGTGTTACGTGGTGTTACTGTTGACATGATGTTCATAGCAACGTTGAATATTGCATTTACAGGATTTGAAATGAATTTCTGCCTTTACTGCTAAACAGTGATTCCGTACGTCACATATCTTTTAACGGTGTTACTCATATAGGTCGTTAGAATCTAATTCATTTTGCGAAACTTGCTGAGCGAGCAACCAGACTGAAGAAGAAGGCCTTTTCAAACAAAACGCAGCTGAGAAGTATATTCCGAGTTCTACCCCACGCAGAAATGTGTACTTGTTATTCCGAGAAGGAAACACCACGCAGGCCCGTTCACAAGAGAGAGTTTTTACCGCCAATTTGTGCACCCGTTAGGCTGCAATCACCCGCTGGTAAGTTTACCCTCCAGAGAACACCTGTTTCTTCACGAGGAGGGGGATCAGTGTTATATAATCCACCCACCACTCCCTTGGTAGACTACTCCGTGTCCCCTTTTTGGCCAAGTAGAAACACTTCTCCTATATTAGCCGAGTCGCAAAGAAACATAGTAGAAACTTGGCCGTATTTGAAGCAACATAGAACTAAATGGTGGTTCAGAGCCAAGAAGCGACACCAAAGCTTCGATGGGCCTTTGCAGGAGAAAGTGAACTTTGTTTGTAAAGGGCCTTGTATGATGGGACCTCCCGGAGCTAAGTCGCCGTGTTCTCACGAAGAATGTCGTGCTTTCTTACGATTGCGAAGTATTTCCCTGGAAAGTGACGAAAAAATGTTTCGAACAGGTTTGGAGAAAGTGTCGGAGGACGTTATTCGGAAGGATCAACCAGCACTTTCACAAAAGGATAAATACAGTGGCCAAACGGCGAGAGAAGTGACGTCAGTGGAACTTCATAATGATTTAAATAATGAACTGGAATTAGAAGCATTTCAAAGAATGAAAACTGAGCGAATTAAGCGACGGAGACGAATTCTGGCAGCTCGAACGCGTGATGATATCACAATTTATTTGACTAACCCATCAGTGCCATCTGACCGTTTAAGTGATTGTCCACAACTTGAGAGTTGTTACCACTCGAGAGGGCCTATGTATACGTTAACTTTGCGTGACATCATCAGGACTCCTCCATGGTCCAATTTGGTGGAAGCTGATGACAGTGTGAAAACTACCTCGGAAATACATCTCCTTTGGAAGACGGTCAAGCGGTGTCCTGAAATTGACGGCACATTAACGTTGCGGCCATTTTCCAAAAGCGAGACCTAGTGAACTTTCTTCGGTACAGTATAGTGTGCGTAAGCATAGGGGATAAAATTTCTGGGGGTCGGGGATAATTTTTGCCCGAATTTAGAACTGATTTTGGACCAAGTTGCCCGAATATTTATACCACTGTGTCGGTTGCAAAAGGGCATAATCTATTTTCTTGGCTGTCTCATTTGCCCAAATGAATCCACTATTTTTGCCCGAATTGGGAGGGCATATGCCCCCTGCCACCCACCCGCCTCGTACGCCTATGTGCGTAAGGCATACAGAAGACTAAAAATTGAGCACATTTCAAATCGTTTAATGCCCATGACGTGACATATTAAGTCACCTGTCCTGTATATACACGACTTTGTTGTATCTCTCATGGCTCAATAACCCGTGGAGGTCTGCAGGCACATTATGCACGATAAGTGCAGTGCACTAGGTATACCAACCGTTAAAGTTCCCCATGCAGGAGTGTTATTCACTTCATTCCTGATCAGGGATTTTTAACTCGCATTTTAGCCAACGCAAAGATCCATGTCAATGGTAAGCCTACAATACTTGTAAAATACTTAGAATGCCAGAATGGTTGTTAAAGGAGAATCGCGGTTGAGGTGCCCCCTTTCTAGCCAATGGATTGCGAGTATTTGCTTCTCGATAGTGCCTGCTAGCGATCTTGAGGAACTGGTGATTTGGAAGTGTCGGTTTCTTGTCAACTTGCTCGTCAGTATATTCGAAAGCCTTGGTCGCAAACACCTTCAAGATTTAAGTCACAATTTTAAATCTAGAGACATCGTATAATTGCTGTAGAAGCGTTTGGGGGCCATGAAACAAAGTGCTTTCTTGGCAAGGGTTAAAAGGGAAACGAGTCGGGGAAATTAAAAAAAGACGCCTTTACAAAATGGTGTTATATGTTCCAATATTTTAGGGTACTGTGAGCCATTCAAAACAAGGGTGTTTGAAGGTCATGTATATGCCCCATTATATCAATGAAATGCTGCATTGTAAGTAGTTCATACACAGATTTGGTCATTGGCGTCAGTAGAAAAAATGCTTCACAAAGGAATTTCAACAGAGGTTCATTCCTGAAAGACCTACTGGGGTCCTCTTATCTGACCCCACCGGGGAGTTTTTCGTGGATCCCATCAGGCGCCATGCGGCGGACCTGAGGACCACACTCGCTCTTGTGGTGCCCACGGAGCCGTTGGGGTCACTGAGGCTGACCCACCTCCCAGCTTGAACAATGCAGCCATTGATATATTGATTTGTGTTTTATTTATAGCTGGTAACCATTTATAAGACTCGGTTATCCCAACTTGAAGGTAGCATACCACTTATTCTAGAGACTTTTTGCCCCCCGAAATATTAGCTAACATATTTAGCCTAGGGATCAAAGTTTTCCGCGGAAATAGTGGAATTGGCATTAGAAAACGGAAAACGAAGTTTTGAAAAAAGTTGCAAATATAAATCAGAAAATTACTATCAAAATAATTGCTTTAAGTTATCTGAGTGTTTCTAGTAAATACAAGAATGAAATGTTTGAAAAAACATCGTCAAAAAGCATAATTACCCCTCTCTGTTATGTAAAAGTAAATCACAGAATCGCGTAATAAAATGACGAAACAGTCCCTCCACAACACCCTATAAACGCGGTCCATCGAGCATTTTTTTGTAATACCGCAGTAAGTATTGCGCAGTACAGCATTGCATTCCGGCACATCCTGTACTGAATGAAAAAAAATGGAAGTTTGAGGTTTTATACAGCTTTTGAGGAACAACATAATCTTTTGAAGATGCATAATTTAAGAAAGCGGAAGAAAACGGATTTTGTCAAGTATAAAGCAGAACAAAGCGGAATTCAGCATTTACAAAGGGGAAAACTTAGGTCAATTATTGAGTCCCTTCTAACTTCTGGGGCACAGTGCCCACCATGTTGCTGAAGGAACGTGTTCAATCTGTGATGTGCATTTTGAAGCAAATCAATTAAAGTACTTATTATGCAAAAACGACGGAAATCGAAGGTACAGTATTTTAGGCAGCAATAATAAGTGGTGCGCTACCTGTAGAAATTCTCTAACAGGTATCTCCCATGATGTATACACAAGGCAAATATTGTAAACATTTTATGTCACGAGTAAACTGAGTAGTATCTTCAGTGGCATAGCTAGATATTTTTTCTGGGGGGGGGGGGGGTTGGCAAAAGCAAAAAAATTCCGACAGATTGTTATTTTGAAGTAATGACGTACTATCTAAGCGTAGCGCCACCATCATCTGAAGTGTTGTAAGTAAACCCCTAAGAGTATAATTTAGCTACTAAATTCCATTGTAAGAATTTTTAATTAAAGGGAGAATGCAGTCACCCCAATAAAGAATTGTATAGTAGACTATCCTATTTCCTGAATGGCTCTTGAGAATCATGTGACAGCATTTTTCTCACTCAATTGTAAAATTTACAAGGAACAATTGCTTGGCTTACCTTGAATATGCAATATTTATGTCCTAAAATATTATGAAAGATACTTGGAAGAGAAATAAGAAGAAATTTGTGACATTTAGCTATTGTTTCAAAATAAGTTTGGGGCGACTGCTCTTGACCTTTAAGGTGTTAAAAATTTCCGAGAGACTCTAGAAATTTCCGACAGAGGCCTTCGGAGGCTTTGTGGGGGCGACCGCTCCCTGCCCCCCTCTAGCTACGCCACTGGTTATCTTGGTTCAAGACTCACATGGCCCCCAAGAAAAATGAACTGTTTATCATGGTTAAGCACTACCAGCTCAAGCTGAGCTGACTGCACTTAACAATTGAATTTCCCTTAGGTGAAGATTCTATCTAATCAAAAGCTTTAAAAGCTTCCGAAAGGTTAAGAGCATGACCTTAGTCACTGCTATATCAAGGGCGAATAGGGAAACTCTAGAAGCAAGGGATTCAGGTCTCAGCTAAGGTCCCTGGAAAAGTTTGGAGGCCAGATGATCTGTGATATAATCTGAGCCATTTTCCCACTAAATTTTGGTTTCCACTATTTTAGAGTTGTATTTAATTGAATCAACTATATTGTTTTTTGAGTCGCCACTCATACTGTCATACATTGCGAAGCGACAATAAATGGGTGCATTATTTCTTTGGAACTTGATCATATAATAGACTTGTTTCACATATTAATGGAGAGTGAGGTAATTGTTGCGTCATTATTTGATCTTCGACATTTTTAGCAGACGTACTGTAAATTGCTGTCAAACAACTACGTCTCTACTTCATTTTACTTCGCATGTCTTCCCACGTGCTAAACAGAAGTGTCAAGGCACTCAGCAAGCACAAAAAGAGGCATTAAAAAGAAATGTCAAGATTAATCAAGTCGCTCCTTCCCAAAATCGGCCCTGAGCCAGCAACCTCGCTCCTCAAAAAACCGTTCCTCTACAGAATTTGCCCGCAGCAGTGTCTCCGAAGACTAACCGAAATTTCTAGCACAATTTATTTCGCATAATTCACCAGCGTACATATATCTCACATGAATATGAAAAAAAATTACATGGCCCTATGTACATTGATTAGCTTACCTGGATGTATGTAGGCCTAAACTGAATCAGGATAACTGGTTTTGAAGTTTGTCTCAAGTAGTTACACAGTTTTATGAGCAGAATTGTGATAAACCCACAATAATAGTTAGTGATATTTTGGCCGTGACATGACACCCGTCCTACAAAAATGTATAACGACAAATAAATACTTTCAATCTTTCACATCACGCTACAAATGTTACTGTAAAGGCTGCTCGTGATATAAGATTTCTCTACGGTCCTCCCTTGTTGCGGGCCTAAAAAGGTTGGAGATGAATTTTTGCATTAGAAAGGTTCATCTTGACAAAATCTCATGCAGACTATGCACAGGGAAGCTCTTAATTCCTTAACAAAATTTGCATGCTTATTAGACGGCGACTCTTTTGCCTGGTCGTTCGTAATAGCTTTCAATTTTTTTCATTTTTTTTTATATACGTCTTCTTTTAAATTCAACTGTTTCCCATTCTTGAAATGTTGTACTCCTCGGTAATCACTCCTATGGACACGAACAATCGCCCTTAATCCACCAATTAATAGTGCGAACATAGGCGTAGGAAGCGGGGAGGGGGGGGGGGGGGCGGGGTGGTATTTAGCCCCCAGTCAAAAATGTGGAGGGCTAAAGTATGCGTCCGCCCCCCCCCCCCCAGATCCAAGGCCAAAAACCCCTTATTTGTCTCTTCTGTAAGAAATGTCAAAAATTTGCAGTAATTTTCCTTAAAATTTGTCCAAAATGTTGCACCAAATTGCATCTGAGGACCCAAAAATACCCAAAAATTTTCCAATGGGGAGGGGGTTCCCCCTCCCCTAAGACCCCTCCCCAGGCCGGCGATTCGAAATAAGGTTCAGCCCCCCCCCCAGTCTCCAAAAGCTTCCTACGCCTATGAGTGCAAATATGTCTGTGACGATATTGGTAATAAGCACAGCGATGAAGTGTTGCCGGGAGTGCGCGCTTATATTTGGAGTTTGCGAAAGATTTATGAGAATTTTGAAAGTTTCAGAAAAACTTGGGATAGAAATTGATTAAAAGTACATCCATCACTTTGACGAAAACACACCTCATCCCACCCCCACATAAATCTATAGCTTAAACGCCTTTTGCGCTCATTTAAAAAAAGTTTCGAAAATTTGCAGAAATCGGTTGGGCACACGTGCCCCTCGTGCCGTCGCCACTGACTGAAGGTGCGTTCACACCAAAACCGAAATCTGCTGCGTTTTGCGGGAGGGACGAGAAATTTTTTTTCCCAAGACAACTAGGGGCAATTTTACTCCAATGAAAATTTTGAAAATCTCCTTATTCGTTCTGAGATAACAAATTTCGCGTCCCGCCCGCAAAACGCAGCAGATTTCGGTTTTGGTGTGAACGCACCTTAATACAGCCTATAAAACCTGACATGTCTCTGGCACAATGCGAAGTGTTATTGCTAACCTGAAAGCTGAACATTGTACTTATACGTGATTTGCCTGGAAAGGAGGTTTCATATATACTATCATACTTGTATACTGATTATCAAAGTTGTTACATTTAGATTTGTGTCTTGAGTTTTACAAACTTGATGATTTATATCTTACCTAAAAAGTTGATATTTTGTGCCCCGTCTTTTCTGTATTAATTAGATAATTACAATTAAGAGAATCCGTGAATACTATCTGTTGAGCGAGGGCATATATAAGATTTTTCTTCTAAAAAGGAAGGACGAATCAGAGGAAACGAGTTGGGTGCTTTAGCACAGCAAACCTCCTTTCACGATGCGCGGGCGTCTAAGGGAGGATGTGCCTCCCTTAGTGTGTGGCGATTTTTGAAAAGAATGATCCAGATGTTGCCATTTGGTGTTAAATGTTTTTTCATATGTTTGCATGTGGAGAGAAGGGTGGGGATCCTGCAGTCATTTGTCCTTACCGTTACTGAAAAGTTAGACATTTCAGAAGAGATATTTTTTTCGAAAAGGGGGTTCGATGGATTCGTCCTCGAACCCTGCATCTCCAACCGCATAGGAGAAGGACCAATCCTGTGATTAGGGAGGGGGCTCGCATTTCGTTTGTGGCAAATATCGCGTTTATTGGCTTTGTGTTTGTGAGATCCCCCGTCTTGCAAAATCCTTCATGTATACTGGCCTGCCTGAGTAAGCCCCTGTGTTGAACAAAATAGTAATTACTCAATTAAAACGCATGTAATCTCACAGTTTAACAAAACACATAGATGTTATCGAATTGTTTGATATAATGTAGTCTGATACTCCCATAATCTTGAAAATGTGCTCATAATAAGATACCAGTTGAAAGGTATCTCAGTGCTAGAGCTATCCGTGCTGATGGTAAAATCGCATGAGCATGCGTCGTCGAACTTTTCCAAGCAGCTCCCTGAACTGTTCAGGACACACTCTCTAATTGGAAAGGTACATACTCTGGAATGTTTTCTCCGGCGTTCACTCCTTCATAGTGGCCTAAAACTTAGGTAGCCATAGCGAGGGCCACCAATTTCGACGTTGCCTCTCTTCCTCATTCGACTGCACCTACGCAAAGTAGGGTTATTTGCATCAGCATTTCGCTGCCGCTGCATTGGATCAATCTGCACGTCCGCAGTAGTCGGGAAGGCCGGGCGTCGTCGTGGGTTTCTATCCCAGGAGCAGAGATAACATCCTATGTGAATAAGTACGCAAAGCCGGAAAATGTCCCAACCATGCAGTTCATCGGGTTCGCTCAAAACGCCAGTTGTGGTCAATAATTCTCTCAAAGAATCGTGCAGTGTGCAATGAAAAGTCGTGAGTTGCAGCATATCATAGAAAATCGTACGTTTCTCCCGCGAATGCTCGCGATTTCCAAGTCGTACAGAATCGTATGAAATCGCGAGAAATCGTGGAAAAAGTCGTGCAGTGAGCACCTGGCTTAAGGGAGATAAGGCTGGGTTTTCCAGCCTTTTCTACAATCATTCGTTGTTCAAACCATGCATTTGTATGAAGCTGCTAAGCCCCATGGACAATTGTATGATCCTGTGGGCACCCCCCCCCCCCCAACAAATTCGAACGACGCCCAACATGTATGACGGTGTTCAAACTTTTACCTAGTGTGTGTTTCATCTTCTCAACAAATCTTCAAACATTTGTATGACGATATTTATACGTAAATGTATGATCGTGTATACGTGTTGCTCGCCTGGCGGACCTGTATTGCCTGCACTCATAGTACCTTTTATGTACCTGAAAATAGGCTTGCATAATCGACACCTGCTATGAAGGTTGGATAGACGTGGGACCCTTTATACGTACAGAAGTAAGAACCAGGGATTTGCCACGACATCTGGGTCCGTTTAAGAACCGTCTTGTAAAGGTTCAATAGTTGCGTTACCTTTGCGAGCAAACACATGCGTTGTTCTAGTTTCATTTAGGCTCCGTTGACACGTCATTGTCGTTACGCGCCATTTTGTGTTCACGAGGAAAGAAAGGCTCCCGTTTCCTACGTGAAGGCTGTACAACATGCTCCTTGTTTTGGGGACCACTTCAAGGGAGGCTGAGAAAACAGAGTCGGACTCGAGGGATAGGCCTTCTTGGTGAAGACCGTCAAATATAGTACCTTTGAGCCGATTAAAGTTAAAGTTTTAAGCCGATTAAACATTTACCGTTGTTGTCTAAGAAAGCGTGTTCGTAATCAAAAGAAATTAATATAATCAGATACTAGTTTAAGTGGTTGCAGTTTATCACAATGACCATAGGCGTTCAGGACGGAAAATGTCATTTTCAGTCCCAGACTCACGTCATGATAGTTTGCCAATAAGGGTAAATTTCAGGGCAAAAATCCCTCGTCTCCTCATGAAAATGCCTTGTCATACGCCTAAGCTCACGACCGGTGTAATATCCTGTTAGCTAGTACAATGAGTAACAATGCCATGTACTTCAGCCACCCAATCCTCAACATGATATCATGCATGATAGTAAGTCTAGAGACTTCTAAGCCTAACCTTATTCCATGTCTCTAACCCTAACCTAACCAGTACGGATTTGGTGGTTCAGCAACAACTGGCAATGAATATTCATGAAGTTTTTCTTGCTTAGTATGGTCTTAGATGGTAATTAATACTAATAACGAGTGAAAGAAATGGCTCTCGTTGCACTCTCCCTCTTTAAAGAAATGCTTGAGAATTGAAAGACAAAATCCTTCATTTAACACTTGCTAAAGGCAGTGAAGTGGTATATGAAACAAACAGAAACATGAAATATACGGTACATTAAAATACCAAACTATATCGCAACAAGTTAGTTATCATTATTCTTCAACTTGTGAACATATTGGCGAGTTATGGTCAGTCATAATCTTTTAATGGGAAATTCATATGTCCCGAAGTAAATATCAAAAATTTGCAGGCTAATAATGCCAAAGTCCTTCTTCAAGGGTTTAGCGTATCGTCTGGTATTAACCTCTGTCGAGTCTCTCCGACGAGAGTTTTTTTCCCCATGCACTGGCTGTTACCTCGGTGATAGAATCCCCTCTAAATGAGTTATGCCGTAGCCAGACAAGGTGCTGAAGCGGGGCGAAAAAGCTTCTAGAGAGGGCGAAACATACTAAAATGCATTCCGGCAATGCTAATTTTTGATCTTCTAGGGGGGCGAAAAATTTTCAAAGGGGGGCTTCTCCCCCTGCTCCCCTTGACTACGGGCCTGTATGACAGTTAGGTTTAATTCGTAATACGAAGCCCAAATCGTAGTTGTACGGTTACTTTTGAGGGGAAATAAATAAGGAGGTATGATAACTGGACGCAAAACCTTGACAAAGGCTACTCTGGTGTTTGTGGAGGCTCTTCAATATGAACAGACGGGATGATACCGTATTGGATGACTGCAACCCGAGCCCCTGCCCCCCCCCCCTCCTTGATAAAATCCAGGCTTTGAACCTCGGACATGTCTCCCCATCCGAACTTTCGAAAGCGAGCTACCTCTTGGAAAGTCCCTACAATCCCGTCTTTTCTTAGTCTGGAATCCCTCTTCTTAAAATGCCCTCGCCATTTTGCCACATAATTGACGCAACCCCTATGTTACAGGCATGTACAGATTAAAGCGACTGTCACAATCTGGAGCGACGAGAATAGGGGTTCACAAGAAGTACTTTAACCTCTCTGAAAGCCTTTGATTAGTTGAGTGGAATAATTCCGTACAAACGTAGCCCTCTTGCTCAAAAAGTCTGTCAGTAAAGCCACTGCTTCCGAAATTTTGGGACAGTTTCGGCAATAATCACACGATATATGCCTAAACATCACAAAGTAATTTCGCAGCAACCAACACGGTAAGGCATTTGGCAGTTCCGTCTATCTTGGTTCTACTGGCTTTTAACAAACCGTAAAAAAGGATTCATGTTACACGAGTAACGCCAAGGTTGAAAAGGTTTGTTAGCCTCACATGACGAACGATTACGGATCATGCGGTACCCCCTCCCCTTCAGTCCAGGATGCAGTCTACGAGCGGGAAATGTGCTTTACTCCAGAAAAATCCTTTTCTGCCTTATCAATAATATTTTCAGCCCTGTATAGCCGCCCTAGCGCTTTCAATGGTACACACGACTGTCGGCCCTCGACGATGTCGCTTCCTTTTATTTCGCATTCGTCTCTCCGTTTGTAGAAAGAGTAGTATAACGGCACCAACTAAATACAAAAGAGCGTTCAAGATGAATGCGTAAGTGTATGATCCAATAGCGTCATACGTTGCACCTGTGATAAAATGGAAGAAATTGCGGAATTAAAAATGAAATGTTGAGGATACAGTAGAACGACATGAGAAGGATTGAATAAAGGAATATACTGATGAAGTTGAGAAATACTAAAAAGATAGAAATATAGGCATTGTTAGGGCCGTAGCCTGGGCGAAATCCCTTAAGAGGGCAGGGTCAGTTCATAACAGCGTCCAGTTGCATACTTAGGATAGTTGGCACCCAGGCGGATCTTTTCTTTGTTACCCAGCAGTGCCGGCCTGAGGGAGGATGTAAAATTCATGTAAGGTCACTTACCTGGAAATTGGTGCTCTCTTTGGCCATTCTTTTTACTGATTACATGTTAAGAAAGTTTCTTTATTTAATTTCTTGCTTTCTGTATTTGGCAAAGGTGGGTTGTCTAAGGGCGGGTGTGGCACTCCTACACTTTGAGAAGTTTTTGTTTATGTAAGATGGCTAAGACGCAAAATGGGGCTATCTTTGGGAAAACTTTGGACTGGTTATAGGCTACGTTAAGAAACTCTCACCTTTACATGCCTTTTTCTGTTTTCGTCTTGGGTGGGTGTAAGGGAGTGGGTGATGTCTAAGGCCCCTCCCCTATGAGAAATTTGTGTCTTTATACGGTCGCTTGTATACAAAACGGTGCTATCGTTTACAAATCTTTGAATTGATTATACGTTTTAGAAATTCTCATTACTCAGTGTTTTTCGGTTATGGCATGCATGGCTAGGTGCTGACGAAATTGGGAAATTTCTCCGACAGGGAGGGGGGAGTCTTCCCTCCACATGGTGCTACCACTGAGGTCTAGTAGGCCTGGAGCATAAAGATGAGTATGGCAATTTTAGGAGAAAGCAGAACCGAGAAGACTGACACAAAGGACGTGCTAAGCCCGCTGTATAGCCTATTACAACTCCAAATGTTTCAATAGCCAATTTCATGGTCCCGGACAGTGAAATCCTCTCAATTAAGCGCATTTATTGAGACGTTGTAGCTCCATGCATGGTTCACTTCTAGACTCTCCTAAAAACAATTTGTCTTTAGTACCTCCAAGATAAAGGTTAACAGTTTAATTAACTGCCTAAGGCAATATGAGCGCACTAAGCTACTGTGTTCATCCTCCAGAAACGTGATCACCCTGTCTGCTTTGCGCAATCTGAGCGGTACCACATATCACATTTCTCTGTTCTGCACGAGTTATTGACCGGTCAGAACGGCTTATATTGCAAGGCATAGTTTAAACATAACCTCTTTTATGTCAATCAAAGCGTGGTCGTCAATTGTGGTTGCGAATTACGGTTGCCTCAAATCTAAAATGTGGTGATGATTGATGGCCTTTGAGTGACGATTTTCTTTGGACAGACGAACAAATTGTACGTTAGGTAATGTATGTATGTAAATATACATATATATATATATATATATATATATATATATATATATATATATATATATATATATATATAATATATATATATATATATATATATATAATGTGGTAACACTGCTCTTTACATATGAAGGATTATAACAGATCGTCATTCAATTACCTGCTGGCAACGTCCCAACAGCGAAGCCAAACCCGAGAGCTACCATTGCCAAAGTTACACCCTGGTCTGAATTATTAGACTCCAATAAGTCCACGGATACTAGGTAAGGAAGAACGTTATACCAACCTCTACCCACTCCTATAACTGTAGAGAATAGAGAAATTTTAGCGTTAACATGTGTTGCTAATTATCTTTCTAAGGCAATAGAAACAGTATTTTGTCACTAAGGAAGAGGGGAAGAGAGATCTCTCTTGATGGAGGGACAGGCTGGCAGCTTTAGGGTTTACAACCACGAAAAAGTCACATTATACAACGTTCATCAAATAAATGTTTTCTTTAAATGTTTGGAAAACAGAGTATAATGGTTGAGAACGATATCGAAGCGCTGTATCGGGCCTCAAAGACACTCACTCCGCCGACTCCTTACCATCACTATACACATTTGAAATGTCATCTGCAACCAATTTCCTCCTCTTTAAAACAGTAAACAGACTACATGCAAAATAACTAGTGTTGCGCAGTACACAGGGAAAGATCTATTAGTGACTCGACCGAGTAGTAAATTGTTGAAACTCATACCCAAGGTCGTTTTCATACACTTTTTCAATTCATGCAAAGCAACAAATTTCTGCTAACAGAAAACTATTACTATTACTTTTAACTAACTAGAACTGTTATATACACAAATGAATCCCCCTTACAAAGACTGTAGCAGCAGCGTATCTAATTTTTTGTTGGCTGGCCACATTTTGTCACCCGGAGACTCTCGCGAGCCACATATATACAGACGAGTAGCCAGATACTGTCACGAACGAAATTCTAGATTAGAACCACCAAAAGGGGTGGGGACTGATGGGACGAAACCCTAGAAGCTTCATGTCAGGGATATATAGAAAAAACGAAGGGTTAAAAGAACAAAACACAAACTCAATTGACTACGGTAATTAGTAGCGTGTTTAAAGGGGAAGGAACAAATCCCTCACCTCCTCGGTAAGTAGGGGAAAAATTACTCAGTCGGGGGATTTATTAAGAGAAGAGAAATTGAAGAGACAGAGAAGGATTGAAGGGACAGAGGAAGCGCCAAAACCCAAACTTATACCACCGGGCCATATAACATTGTCATTAACTCTAAACTTATCTGTACAACACCGAGAAAGTAAACTTCCTCGTCCCCATGGACGTCACCAGGTGGGGGATATCATATCGTTTGCCCCCCCCCCCCCACACACACACTTTTTCCAGTACCCGAACAAAAATAGCAGATAAGTGTTAGATTCAATAGCTTACAAAATGGCTAACTCTACAAAAAATCAATCTCGAAAATGGTAGAAACAGCCATTTAATGGATTAAAGTGGTGGGAAAATGCCTCAAATTGATCCTCAGGCCCTAGCAGGATCTTCTAAAGTTAAAGTTTCTTCCGGGGCCCTTACTTGAGCCCTGGATGCCTCGTTGCTAGGGCTTCGCGATTTGCACTTGAATTATTTTCGTCAAGGTTATACCCCCTCACCTTTGAGAAACTGTTGACGCCCTTGTTCGTCCCTCCCCCGTAAATCATCAGTCACTATCGATATCCTTTCCATGATCCAAGTACTTCGCGCGGGTTTCGGTAGCCGGTAATAGTAGTCTATATAGTCAGTACAGTTAGTATACACGTTGAATAAAAGCACAACTGCGGTGTAAAATTTGTCAAAATGGTGAAGAGTACGATTCTACTTAGGTGTTTAGGGTGTTGAAAGTAATAAACGTGTGTTTTTAACTACCCATTACATCCACCTGTGAGTAGAAAACCAGCTCTGTAATCGGGCAAAATAAAATATATCAGGGAGTTGCAACTCCCTGAATATATCAAGCATTGTTCTTTTCATGAATATGCTTTCTATTTACTGACTTTTAATATACCTGGCTGACCTCTCAGTAATTTACATCGAATTTCACAAAATTTGGAAATGAAATAAGACCCGGATCAATAGAACCTCTGGAATACAGTTACAGCGGTCTTGTTATCTTATCTTACATGAGCTTCCGAGGGCTTCGCGCCAATCTAGACCCCCACTGGGGCTCTGCCCCTGAACCCCGCTAGGGGTCCTAAAGAGGGCCCCTTGGGTCCCAGTCGTGCAAAAACTTGCACTTCTCTCGTGGTTCACCTTCACACGGCACTGATGGTAATTGCCTTTTCTCGAACTACAGTGTTTAAAAAATAAACATGATTTTACGGTAGTACTGACAGCTGGGATTCCGGTGCCCAACCCGTTATTTTGCAGTTGTGCGTAAACCTTATCGTAACTGTACCTATGTAGCCACTTTTATTCCTGAACACTGTCAGACTGTACAGGCCTAGTACTCGCGAATAAAAATGGTTACATTCCTACAGTTACTATAAGATATAGGCAAACTGTAAAATGACGTTGGCTATCGGAATCCTAGTTTCCAGTATTTTTACTGTAAAATTGTACCTTTTTCTAACAGTGTACCGTACCTTTCGGCTTCGTAAATATACGGCTTTGCAAGTAAAGTCGGCTAGTTAACTGTTACGCCCATGGGCGCTTCAGTCCGTCGGCTGGTCAATCGATTTTGACAGCATGCAAGGTCTGACAAGTGGGAGGAAAGTTAATGTACCTGGAGAAAAACCAGAGTACCTCGAGCGGGATGCGAACCCAGGCACTTGTAAAATACATTGGCCTGATTGGTGCACAGCAGATGGAATAAACCCTCTGCCCAATACGACAGTCCAATGCAATCTGTTATGCTATGGTGTATTCTTTTAATGTAAAGAGCGCCACCCTCTACAACATACTTCAAAACCATTTGAAAAGCAGATTTTTTCATAAATACTATGTTCTAAGGCCACATAGACGATATTGACACCTTATTTAAAGTTATTCTTTTACCCCTGGGAAATGGTGACTCTAAAATTCTGTATTTCCTTGAATGCATAAAAAAAGAACAAAAAGGACAAACCACGACGTTTGTTCTATGATTTTTCATGATCGTTTTTAAGGGATATCGTACTCACAAGCACTGCAAATCAGAAGAACCGGTGTGGACGGACAAACTATAAAAATGATTGTCAAGCCGAAGAACAGAAAGTTGCAGAGACACAGCAAGCTTGTTTCTCCAAAAGGCACTTTGTTCATGAAAAGTGCGAGGATGATTCTCCCCAATACATCGGTTACCGTCATTACCGTGACGAAGATAAGGATGTCGTTCTCTGGTATTGGGATACTCTCGAAGTAACTTATCTGTTTTATGACAAAAAAGAGGCAAGTTTGAAAATGTTTTATTGTTATCTGATCGAGAGTTATCACAAACGGACGCAAAAGTATGTGTGAATGTGTCGAAACATCCATTCTTCGTAATGTTATGACCGATAAATCGTACCTAGTTTATAATTGATAGTATCGTATGGAGTAATTCACAAAGATGAGGCACCATTAAAGCACGACATGCATATCATACACCCTGTTGTGTAGGTCTTAAAATTTAACCCACTTTCGAATCCCCAAGTCTAATTATCGAGGACGTAATTTACATTGCATGATCTATACATATGAGTTGGTAGTATGTCAATTTATTTATTTCATCAATAGTTGATATCTTCCCTTTATGTGTTGCAAAGTTTAAGTTGTAGTAATATATGTTTTCTATACTTACAGTATTCACCCAATAAACCGACCAACACATTGCAGGGAACAAAAGGGCGAAGAGGATTAACCACGCCCTCCATGAACGGAACATAGTGATCCAGTTATTGTTATGTAGATTATTTCCTCCGTCACGTGATGTCTCAGTCTTGATGTCATTGGTTTTTGTACTTTTCGACGAAGCTGTTTCTTTATGCTCATTTACGTCTGTCTTAGTTTTAGTCTCGTTTCCGTGAAAGTGTCGGTCGGGACTGATGGCGAAAGAGGCAGGTATAGCCAGTACAGCCGCAAAGGCAGATGTGGCCTGCAGCGTCGTTCTCCAACCCAATGCTGGCACCAACTTCTCATAGCTGATGCCGACAACTATTGTCGCTGATGAAGTAATTAAAGTAGAAAGAAATAAAACAAGTAAACAGATTCCTATTTCGATGACCAACAAATATGGAGAAGAGATTAATATTTGTACAAACTATAAAAACAATACGTATGGTTTACTTTTCACAGGTGTTGGGCAAACATTTGCAACAGCGAACGGGATAATGAAGATGATGACGGTGATAACGATGATGAAGATGACGATGATGCTTTATATTAAAACTTGCATTTTATACACAACCCCTCAAAGCTCTAGTCGAGTACGGTAACTTGGCATTGAAGACCGTGTTTAACAAATGGTGCATCCGTCCATATATCATTGTCCTTTGCTGTTCAACAATTGCACAAAATCAGTTTACTACAAGTTGATACATTATTGAATAACCAAAAACTTACTATCCTATGGAGGTTTACAGCCAGTCAGCTTATTATCGTCACCTAAAACCATAATGGACGTTTCCCGTAAGCTAAACGTGTATAGCAGGGGTCTCCAAACTTTTTTGTTTGGTGGCCCCAACTTTCTACTCCGAAATCTTGGTGGCCCTAAAATTGACTGGTCGGTGAGAGGAGTTTGGGTTGACTTGGTTATGCAGTGTTAATAAAGCAGATCACTAGTTCTTAGGTTAGAATCACTCCCACTGCTTATTTTTTATGAGAAATTTGTCAATTATTTTTCGCTCCCGAATCCTTTTCGCGACCCTACGAAATATTTTCGCAACCCTCAAAAGGGTCGCGACCCCTAGTTTGCCGACCCCTGGTGTATAGGCTATTAACATATCCTATTTGAAATAAACAAATATCGCGTATGGAATAGCTCTAAATGATGTAATATGTGTCGAGCTTTATTATCTTACTAATTGACTTTACTTTCATTACAGAAACACCAGTTGAGCCTCCAAGACTTTCTCTCCCCCACCCTCGTGTCTTTCATAGTGTTTCACATCATAAATATTACATTTCAAAGGTAACTTGACCAAAATGGTATCTTTAACATTGACGAATAAAAATGTTGTCATTTAATTAAAGATAAACGTAAATTATTTAGCGTATCCGAACTTTTTATTATGATAATAATGATGATGGTAGATTTATAATGATGATAGTGGTGACGGTGTCGGTAACTGTGACTGTGTCGGTGTCGGTGACGGTGACTGAGACTGAAACGGTGGGAGGTGACGGACGACGACAACAATTTGCAGGACAGATAAGCAAAAGTACCTTTTCCATAAATGTAAAGTTTTGTTTCAAAATCAAGGTTTGGGTTTAGAATTTAGGATACGTCGCCAAGAATCAAGGACGGCCTTTCATAGTTCGAGGTAAAATTAGGTAATGACTTTCGCAAAGTACATCACATGATTGATATCCAAAAATCTGATTGGTCGTAAGTGACAGTCTGCCCCATAGAGAAAGGGTTTACCTGCCTATGTAAATTATAGTGATGTAGAAAGGACATTTGACCTGGCTGTCGAGCCTATCGTATTACGACAGTGTTAGGTCAAATGCTTAAGAAAGGCGTAGGCCTTTAAGCCATGGCCACTAAATGTGGATGAAGACCGGTAGAATCCAGTGACGTGACGTTGAGAAAACGGGCGTACATTGGATATAAAGATAATGCGCGCTACATCATCATGTACCTTCACCTACCGAATACAATGCACGTAGGTGGGACAGCAGTTTCGCCAATTCACTTTGGGGTGTTTGAAGTGCCATGGCGGCCTGCGTAATTTTGTTTCTTACCATCGCCTATGTCTCATCAAATTAAGTACTGGCTTTATCACGTTGTAACCATGTAAGTACTACCTCGGAAGTACTTCCATGATCTAACCAGGTACACCTCCCTGATCTAACACCTTCGGCGCTATGTGCGTCGATGATAAATTCATATTAGGTCACCACACTTGCTCTTTAATCACTGACTTGTTCAATGAGCTAGAATATATTGTATACTGTCTTACCGACTGGAGCTCCTGTGGCCAAGAGACCAGATGCTTTAGTGTAATTTGAAAATGAGAAGTACTTGAACAAGACACAAAAGCACGAGTGAATGCACAGGCCGGCGGAACTCCCGCACACGATACCCAGCACTAGCAGAATCCATCCGTACGACCCCATAAATGAGGAAACCAGATACGCCGCCGACGTCATCACAGAACCTAGGACTGTTGTCGCACAGTAACCAATACGGCTTTCCACCAAGACTGCTACAGGGCTGACGAGAAAGTTTGTTGCCCAAGCAATGGAACCAATCCATCCTGTGCAATAATAATTAAAAAGAAACTTACATTAACAACGTCGTAAAATGGCAAAGAAATGTCCCTTTAATACATGTACATCTTCAGGTCGTGCATGCAGGGAGTTCTCTAGCAACTCCCTAGTGCATGCACGTAACCCTTTGCGAATACTGATGACGTAATATTTTCAACTAAATGTGGTACCCTATTTCTTTATCGCATATGTTGATGAAGAGCAGTAATTCATGACTTTTTCGTCTCCTTTCCACTTTTCCTAGCAGCTAAGGTATAGGAATTCCCCCCTTTTAAAATATATAACATATGGGGTCATAGGCAGGATTACGGGGGCAAGGGGAAAGTGCCCCCACTTTTTTCCAGACCTTAAAAAAAATAAGAAAAAATGAGCAAAAGGAAGAAAGACTGGAGAAATAATGAGAGAATTTTTAATATTATGGTAAATTTTGCAATGTAAAATGAAGGAAAACATTATACCAAGTATCATAACAATGCCAGAAAATTTTTCTCTGTGCGCTTCGCGCGAACTGCAATGAATACTGATACAGTGGTAGAGCTCAAAGGTGGGGAGGCAAGGGGTAATTTTATTAAAAACTTTGTTAGGTGTCTTAGTTAAAGTTTTTCCAAAGCATGGACGTTGGCTCCCCCACAATTTTATGACCTGAAGTCCGGACGGCGGAAAACGAAAAGGGAGAAGAAAAAGAAAGAAGAAAAACGAGGAAGAGAAGAGGGAAGAGAACAGGAAGAAAAGGAAGAGAAAGGAAAAGATAGAAATAATAAGAATATTACTGATGAAAGGAGGGAAGGAGGGGTGTAAGGAAATTGGCTTGATAAAGGAGAGAAATATCGATGGGACGAGTGCTGTGACAGGCAGGGTAAGGGACGATGGAAAAGACGGAACGGGAAGAGGGAAGGAACCTGTAAGGGTGAGGGGTTAGGGATGCTGGAATCGAGACGAGGGATAGAGTCAGGCTGACTTTGCAAGGGGATGACCAGAATAACGAGGGAAGGATGAAAGGTGACGGAGCATTACAATGTGAACTGTCAGGAAGGACGGACCAGGAATGAAAGATGGAGGCAGTTAGAGTTTCGGAATAAAGTGAAAAGGAATGAAAGAATAAGGGAACAAATTATGGAAAGATGAAGGAAATGTGGGAGAAGTAGGAGAAGGAGATATAAACTTAAGCTTTTAACACTACTTCTTCGGGACTTTAAGTCATTGTCCCGGTGAACAAGTTTTCTGGAAGTCCTACAATATATTGACAAGAGTCACTTGTGTGTCCACTGATTGGGGTTTGGGATTTCCTTTCGTGCCTTTGGCACTCCAGGTGAGGTATTCAAATCTTGACCTCCAATGACCCTCGACCGCCACCAAAAACAAAATCAACTGGATTATTGAACGCAATATCTAGGCATCCACACCCAAACCATGAAACCCATTATGATTACCCTTTATGAGATATCTTGTTTACGAGGTTTTCACCCTACGAACTCTAGTGGCTCCAAATGAGCTTGACCGCCACCAAAACAAAAGGGTCAATGTGGTGAGTACGAACATCCACATGCTAAGTATGAGATACATCAGTGTTACCCTTCTCGAATATCATGTTTACAAGAAATGTTAATGTTTTTGGAGTTTAACTGCCCGTTATCTCAGATGACCCTTTAACTCTACCGAAAACAAAAGGGTTGTTTTTTAAGTACAATGCCTCCACATTCAAAGTATGAAACGCATGCGTGATTGGAAACTTTAGATATGGTGTTTAAGAAGTTGTCGTGTTTGTTTTTACCTCAAATGGCATTTGACGTCCACCAAACACACACAAGGGTTCTTCCTCTCAGTAGGAAAAAGTCTATATCCCAGGTATGATAAGTAACACAAGACAAAAACGGAATAGCAAGAATTAAAAACATAGTGCTTGAATGGGATCCGAACTCGGGCCGTCGATGATATGAAACGGAGCACTTTCCAATTCACAATCAACTTACACGTTTATTGTTTGGATTACGAGTACAGCCAATGTAGATGCGGGAGTAAATACACGTCCCCTGGGTGGGAAAGCAAACTGGTGGATTGACAGTTCAGCTCAGTGATGGCTGTCAATGGCAGTTCACCACCTTTTCAGTAAAAACACCTGGATTCCGCTTTCTTGTTGGTCGGTTTGGGTCACATTTGACAATTTGCAGTTCAATAAAAACTAGTTGATGAAAAATTTCTCAACATTTGAAGACTTAACATTGATGAAGCTTAAACAAGGACGGCGGCAATGATTACGTAGAATACCGCCCCTTTCCACCCAGCCCTAAAAAGGCTACCTACCTGTTTGTAATGATGTGGTGTTTAACTCTTTTTGAATATCCGTAAATAATCTACCATATGAGTTGATTGGTGATAGAAGGCCACCAAAGATCAAGAATCCAGCTGTAACTATGACGTAACCGTAGTTTGGTGGTAAAGATGACATCTTTCTGACAGTGGTACGTTTAGAAAGCAATCCTGAAAAGCTTCACCTGCACACATCCTGATACTCGTTTCTTTTCTTTTCTTTTTACCCTGCCAGTAATAACAAACTGAATATTAGGCAAGAAACTATGTATTCGTCCTTATCAGATTCAACATTTGGCGTAGAGAAGACTGAGTGATGTGGGCTACTTTCTATTGAAATTGGTAAGAGGGCAATCCACGGATTTGCAAATCTCATTTCCCCAAATTCTCTACATACCTTGGGGTTAAAGAAATTTCTCACTGTTTCATATTGTAACATACTGTTATGCAAATTATGAGTAAAAAGTAACTTTAGCTCATTTGAACTTCGACCTCTTGACTTTCGACAAACGACGCCAACGATCACGCATGCCAAAATTTAGGCACATGTGACCTGTGACCTACATTTTGACCATTGATTCCACCCTTAGCAACCAAAAAGCACTATTATAAAAAATTATCTCATCAGTTCTAGCATAACATGTGGTTTTATTACTTTTTCTAACAAAATGATAAGCAAATAATGGCAAAAATCCAATTACGCATGCACCACCTTTCATAGTCTGGTTATCTACCCACCAAACTTGAACTTAATCGGACTTACGGTTTAGGAGGAGTTCGTGACCCACTTTTTTGTACACACACACTCAGGCACGCGCACACAGCTTCACATTTCTGATGCTGGCTGAAAATATCTCATCTCCCTTTACATTACATGTAGGGAGATGAGATAATGAATCAGTTATTTTCTTTGCAGTATATGGTACACAACCCAAGAATATACAGGGGTCCATGACTTCAACACCAATTACGGGGGAAAAGGGTGTGAAATTTCCTTATTTTAATTTCAACTTTATTTCGATAGGGTAGCTCAATTAACTCATTAGAACTAATCTTTCCAGAGGCCCTCAGAAACATAAAATGCGTGCAAAATAATATACAGAAAACAAAATAGTAAACTACAACAGAGAAAGTTTTATGAAATTAAGTAAAAGAATATGTTTTTTTTGGGGGGGGGGGGGGGTATTCTACTACGCGTTCTGTTTTACAGCAAGCTGGCAAGCATTGGGGTTGTATCCGAGTCCACCCAGTGAGCCAATTTCGAATCCAGTGGTCAACATTCCGGGTCAATTGCAAGTCCAATAAAAATGGGTTCTAGTCCAGAATTGAGTTCGAGTCCTGAATCGGGTGTTACAGCTTTGACATGCATGTTAGACAGAATCGACACCAAAATCTCAGATAGAAGGCCGATGGAGGGCTTGATGATCCAATGACTTACAGAGTGTGCGCAACTTTACAAGCCTGAGGACACGACAGAAGACTTGTGCTAAGTCCACGGTCTTGTTCTTATGCTGGTTGCTAAACTTCGGAAATCAAGACTTATATAGAAAGAGTTAGAAACTCACGGGTGATGTTGTCCTTGTCTGTAATCAACTGGAACAATTGCCGTCTGTTGAAGTTTTCAGAGAATATCCTGCCGTTCATATGTGCCATCCTTTGATGTGTTTTCCGTCTGTTGATAGATAAGGGTAAATAAAACGAAGGAAGGTTTCAACTGTGTACAAATGTAATCGACAATGAAAAGGTCACAGATAGGATGTTTTCTCACCTTTTACATTCAGTGACAACTCAGCTTACAGGTCGGTCGAGTTGATGTGAGGGTGGTAGAAAGGAGAAGAGCGGATTACGGGATTAGCTGCAATGATTTTCAAAACAAAAATTCCACCCAACCTGCCGTAAATAAGTAAATAATGAAACAAGAAGGCAACCCACGGAGTTTCAAATATCACCTTCCCCATATCCCCCGTATTCTCTACATACCAGGGGTGGAAGATATTTCCCAAAATACTGACCGGCAGATAATGACACAAGACCACTTTTAGGTCATTTAAATTTCTATGTACCACTTAAGCAACTAGAATGTGCTATTTAAAATATGTCTTATCACTCTATACACGTGAAGTTGTAATTCAAAAGCTATATATATATATATATATATATATATATATATATATATATATATATATATATATATATATATATATATATATATATATATATATATATATATATATATATATATATATATATATATATATATATATATAGGCTTCTCCCACATTTGTGGTCGCTTAGCGTTGTTAAGCAACTGCCCTTCAAGGCCTAAATTATATCATGTGGTTTTATGGTCTTTCCTAACATACTGGTATGCAAATAATGGGTAAACCCTAATTTTAGCTCATTTGAAATTTGCCCTTTGACCTATGACTTCATTAACTACACATACACAAGTTTTCATTGTCAGGTACCTACCCACCTAGTTTGAACTTGATCGAGTTTTTGGTTTAAGATTGATTTTGCGACAGACTTCTCGCAACATTTAAGCCAATTTGACATTTGACCTACTTGTTGACCTTTGACCTCACCCTAAGCATTAAAAAGGGGTATTTTAAAAATTATGTTACCAGTTCTTACATATGATGGGGTTTTATTAGTTTTTCTAAATCAGTTTTTCTAAATCAGTTTTTCTAAATCAGTTTTTCTAAATCAGTTTTTCTAAATCAGTTTTTCTAAATCAGTTTTTCTAAATCAGTTTTTCTAAATCAGTTTTTCTAAATCAGCTTTTCTAAACTGTTTATAGGCAAATAATGGCAAAAATCTCATGTTGTATGTCCGCGTGCAGTTACACTGCAGAGAGTAAGATGAATTTTCTGAAGGTAGTTTATGTCATTTCAATTGTCACTATATTTTTAGCCGCATTGCATGACATCGTTAAAGTATTTACTATCCAGCCCTGTTTGCTGCAATGGAGATAGTAAGAAAAACAGCTGGCGTCTTATCGGGATTAATTTGTCAAAAGAATTAACATAAAATCCCTCTTGATGTATCTCTGATAAACATACCTTAAAATTCTTTATACACAAATAGACAAGTTAACAATCCAATTCCAAGCGAAATAATAAACATCCGTCATTATCCTGTGCATAATGTTAATATCACATGGTCATATCCATAAGGCACAAAACAAAGCGAAGTTCTGGATTTTCACAAGGCAACCGACTTGATTTGACTTCACCACACCACATATGGTATAGACAACTCTTAGACAGCTTAGACAATGTGCAACAGTAGATACGTGATATCAAAGATACATCAATAGTCTATACAATCGTTGCTTGAAGGATAGAAGCCCATTGTCTCCAAACAGTAAATCGATTAGAAAAGAGAGGTAGCTTTGGAACAGAGACTTTTGTATTCGCTTTTCATCTGAGGTTTTATGAGCTCACGTCTCAAATAATTTAAAGTAATCTTTCTGTGCCCAGCACTACGCCCAGTAGGGTATCCGTAAAGTACCTTGCCTACACTTGCCGAGGTAGGGATATCATTTAACATGACAGTGATGTCAGTCACAGCCTTACATTCGCAGCCTGTACTTTTTGCGCGTATCTGTCGTACAAGTGGACAGATCCAAATTATTCCAAAGAAGTTTGATGACTTTACATAGCCTATATTTCTCATACAAAACTTTTAATTTATTGTCTATTGATGTTTGGTAATATTTGACACCAATTTTGCCACTTGACTTTGGACCGCATAACTGTTTCGGTCCCCAGATTCAATTCGTCTACTCAATTTATTGCTCCATTATTATGGCTGAAAGTCGATACTTTCCTGTACCTCGAATAACATCCTCATGAACACTTTCAGCCAAAATACTGAGTTACTAGACCATCATCAATTCTTTCCTGTGGAGTCAAGCTCTGGTTTAATCTAGACTGCCAGAAAGCCTTCAATGAAGCGCCTTGTCTTTGTCTCATGGGCAAGTTCCAAGCTATGGTGTATCTGCACCTGGCTTTGCACCTTGTTTGTGATTGGATCCTGACTTGGTTGTGTGGAAGAAAACAAAGAGTACAAACTTGTACCCCATCTGATTGGTCATATATATGTATTGGTGTGCCTCAATGGTCAGTTTAACATGCAGATAATATCCTGCCAAGGGTATGAGCTCCATGGGTCTTAGAAGCTATCTTGTTTACTTTTTTCTATTGATGAAGTCATAGATGGAAATATCATATCAATTTGTTCAAAACACTTTCCTGTCAAAACACTTTTCTGTCTAAACTGAGGATTGGGTGACTGAGACGCCATGGCTTATGTATAATTCATACACACGCTCATCCCGTACACTTGATTGGTCGTGTGGGCGTGACCAAATGTTTTGTTTACCACTGCACGCACGTGTTCGCTGTACATACTGTGCAACGCGCGCACGGTGTAGCAGTCTGTGGCGGGTAACGATCGCGTTGTTTACACATCGCTTGGGGTCTTTTCATTGGTGCAAGACTTATGCATATTCATATTTGTGTCTGTTTGTACGTATTTTGGCCTGGTCCCTATGTGGGAGTGTTGAAAATTTGAAAACAAAGGTTACCATTGGAAAGTTTACGTGATAACCAATCCAGCAATGCATGAACATCGGCAATCCAAGCTTATTTGTACAAACAGCAGTAGGTCAAAAGTTCATGGCTATTGCTTGCCATGCAAAAAGATGCCTTCGAAATCTGTCCAGGTCCCTATGTAAAAGTCAAATAATATCGATATATTTTTATGTCATTCAGAAGCTGAGACATATTAGAACATGGAACTGAATGAACATCACTGTAATTTTGCTATGCAACAGAGCACGAGCGATCGAAAGTTCGTATCCGTACTGTTTTCCACAGAGCGCATTTTCGTTGCGTGGGAGACGCTAACACAAGCTGTATGGGTTTAAGTTACAAAAAATTGATATGATTATTAAATTTGTAGATTATAACAAATTATTTGCTGACTGAGACAAATGGGAGAAACGTTGTTTAACAGAGATAGATTGGCAAGGATAATCCGGTTTGTTCATATTCCATTGAAAGTAATTTGTTTCCTGTCAAATGGAAAGAGAAGGACACTGGCGTATTTGTGCATGAGGGCCACATGTAGATGAATAGTCAAAAAGGCTAGATAAGTAATTGGTGTTATTTCAGAGAGTTTTTCACGTTTAAGAACACATGAAATTTTGCCAATTTTTAAGTCTTTACTTTGTCCTCTCTCAAAGTATTTCAACCTTGTTTTAGACCATCATTTAAAGGCAATAGGCAGTTGCCCCAAAATTTTCTTTGAAAAATCAGCAAACTCTTGCATATCTCCTCCTATTGCATTACAAGCAACTGTGAAGACGTTTTGAACATGAATATTACAAACAATAGGTAAAGCAAGGACAAATTCTCCTTAAATTTCACTGTTCACTAACAAAAATATTGTCACATGATCAAGATAGGCCATTCATGAGCTAGAGTGACTGGACATACTCACTCTGATAGGGGTGACTGCATTTTCCCTTTAAGGCAAGATGGTGACTTAGTTAATATGATTAACATGACAGTCTAGTCAATTTATGACTTATTGCACTGCAGGAAATATGAAGAATTTAAGTTGACTAATTATTCACTTTGTTAAAATGAATGTCATATCGAGGATCGAAGTGAACGTAACCATGCAAATATAAAATAACTAAGCAAGTGTGGAGTAATCCTCACTTTGGCAATCAAATGGGTTTTTATCTCCTTTAAATTTTCCTCAGCCCATCTTACCCAAGTTGGAACAAAGAGAAAGTTCAGAACATTCTAGAATCCCACCTTCCATGGGTCGGTAACCTATAAACATGTGAAGGGATGAGCAGCTGGTTGTAGCAGGGAGGTGTTACTTTGACCACCTCCCTGGTTGTAGACATCTTGTCAAAGACATTCCACCAGAAAAGCAGAATGAGCAAGTCCGAAAACAAACTGAGCCACAAGCCTGCTAAGAAGAAAGCAACTTTATTTCAAACAAAGAGAAAAGTTATTAAACATCATGATGACGTCATCCGTTAGCTATAGTGACCGATCATCCTCATGCAAGCAAGAGATTACTCAGCCTCATGGTTTCTGAAAATACATTACTCTCTAAAAACAGTTAGGTAAACTTTTACCCAGGATGGTTACGTATGCCTCCTGCTAAATTGTTGGGTAAAAAGTTTACCCTCGTTGGGTTAAACGTTACCCAGCAATGGGTACTTTGTAACCAACTTGGGTAATTTTTTACCCAACAGTTTAGCAGGAGACATACGTACCCCCGGTTTACCTTTAGGGGGCCCTTAACCTATCATATGAGGGGGACCTTTTGGTGTCATTTGTGGGGATATTATGGGGAAGGACTAATACGTGACACTATCTAAGCGAGGCGCCACCATCAGTTAGTGTGTAGACCACAAAGAAATATTTGGCAAAAATGCCGATGGTGGCAGATTGCCTGAAATGACACTTCTCGGGCCTTTGAATCTGCATATTGACTTTCCCATCTTTCATGATGTAGAAATTTTTATCCCCCCCCCCTCCCTTAAGAGGGGCAACTCAGACACATTTTATTCCGTAAAAATATTCATGTACTACTTCACCCCCGGAAGCTCTGAGGTTTTATCATAATCTCGGTAAAAAAAAAAAATAAGTCTCATGCAGGACAGGTATATTTTGGTTCATAATACATTATCCAATGCAAATATTTCGGATAATTTTAATGCGTTAGGCTATTCCTCCCGTCATGCCACTATACTTCAGGGGCTGAACATGTCGCTCAGAATTGGAACACTGTGGGTTCAGCATTTGAACACTAGATGCGTCAGGCGTTCAAATACGGTAAGTGTTCAAATAGGCGTTCGGCGTTCAAAAAGGGAGAAAAGGTGTTCAGAATCTTAACATAAGCGTTCAAAATATGCTTTGAACGCCAGGACAGGTTCTGTATCTGTTTCATTTTGTTGTTCAAAAGTTAAAAGCCTGCGATTGCAGTGAAGGGAAGACACGCGCGGCACGCATTATTTTTTTTCCCCAGGATGCATTATTTTTCCCAGAATGTTTGTGGGTAAATCGGATCCTCAGGAGTTTGCAAAATGTGTTTGAAGTCAAGGTTAGGGTTTAGAAAACGGGCTAAGGATACCCTCTTTATGGGTAATCGGGTGCTGCTCCCCATGGTGATGATAAAAGTGAGGAGTAATGTGTGCAGAAAGTGGTTTTTCAAGAATGTCATATGACCAGTGCGCCTATACGGAAGCCTTTAATTCCCTTTCCTTCCCCGGGTTGCCGACGGACTCAGTCACTCGTCCAATGACACCGACGACCGTTGATATGGCCGTATGCAGCCGTCACATGCATAATCAATTTGCAGATGGGCCTTCAACTTGAACAGGCCAATTAGATGAAGAGCCGAAAATCGAAATAGCCGACAACAGACTGGCCACGTGCTCCCGTTCTCTCTTTCTCTCTTTTCTTTTCATTCTCCGTCGTCTTTCATTTCACTCCCTTTCCCTTTCCTTTCCCTTCTTCTCTCTTCTTTTCCTCCTCTCCTCTTTTCTTTTTTTCCCTTTCCCTCTCCCCTTTTTGCCGACGGACCGAAAATTTGCCGACGGCGACCAAAAAATGAAGGGGGGGGGGGAGTTGACACCCCCACGCACCCCGCTCGCTACGGGTGAAGGTGAAGGTGAAGGATATTCATCATTTGAAACGATGTACGAAATGTAGCCGTCACTGTGTTAAACAGGAAATCGAGGATAATATATGCAGAGGACATCGGTGTAGAAAGTCCATGAAAGTATAGTTTTGGCAAGTCCCAATCGTGTTAATTGAAACTACAGCGGCGTAGGAAGATGTTTGACATGGGGGGGGGGGGAGACCAAATGCAATTTCTCAACCTTGATACCCCTTCCCACACCAAAACATCATATTTGCTCATTATAATTTTTCCGATTTTAATTTAAGCAAAATAAAAATATTCAAAGAAAAAGGAAACAACTACAACATCAACACTATGGAGCAGTGGTGTATCTAAGATTTTTTGTTTGGGAGGCTCTGGAGGACTGGAGTTATTTTCTTGGGGGGGGGGGGGGGAGGGGACTCCCGTTTACTATCTAAGCGGAGCACCACCAAAAGTTGGCGCGGAGCGTACTAAGAAAATCTGAGATTGAATACATCCCAGATCGCCGGAAATGGCACTTGCCAGGCTTGATAGCGGCCATCAAGATGCGCAATTTTTGTGAAAAAATGTAAAGCTTGATTTGATTTTATTCTAAAACACATTTCTGTGAGGACGGATATGCGGAGCTGGCCGGACTTGGGGTCGGCGGATTGCAAGTTTGAATCCCATTTATTATCTAAGCGGAGCGCCACCATAGGTTTTCACGGAGCAAACCGAGAAAATCTGAGAATTTAATACATCCCAGATGGCCGGAAATGGCACTTGCCAGGCTTGATAGCAGCTATCAAGATTGTTGTGAAAATTTTTTAAAGGTTGATTTGGATTTGTTCTAAAACACATTAAGTTTGTCACAATCTATCCGACTTTATTCAAAATTATTCAGAGTGGAGTTAGCCCCATGGATTTCGGTGGATTGATTGGAATGGAGATTTTCCACAGCCAGAGTCTACTATTGTTAAGTTGGTGGCTCCAAGATTTGCCCGACGGGGGCCACCGACTCGAATCCCCGACAGCCCCAATGCCGTCGGGTATAAGTGGGATTTGAAGAAAACCTGTGTACTAGACCATTTTATTCAGGGCATATATTGCATAAAATTCATATATACTAGAGAAGCATAGTTCCGCGTTGATTAAATGTTTACCCCGGAATCTTAGCTGTAAAAATTGCGAAGCGAGAAAATTTTTGGTAGGTTTTCACAAAAAACATATGTAAACATTAAGAAAAAAGAAAGAAAATCTGTAGGGGTTCTAGACCGTATAGGAGATAATATGCAATGTATCGAAACTACCTTACCTATGCGATGAAATAGCCAAATATTGCTCCGTGAGTCTCTTACCAACTGACAGTACCGTTTGACATACACAAGAGAACAGTTGCTAGGCTTTGCGATATGGGATGAAATTTGCGACCTTTACGTAAACTGTGTACTTTTCCTACATGTTACTTAGTAAGTTGGAAAGGAGCTGCGCTATCTAGCAATATAGAATGGAACTATTTAAAGGCATTTTCCAGTGGCTTTTCAAAGGGGCCCCATGTGAAAGAGAAAAACATTTCAGTTCATACCCTCTAAACCCTGTAGCAATACGCTTTTCCAAACTTGAGATATCTAATATAAAAGACTACTTATTTTTGTCAAAAAATACCTCCAGTTCTCATCAAGGTCACAGAATGTTATGTAAAGTGGGCAAATTGCCTCAGATTTCTTTTGTTTTCCTTTATAATTGAATGTCCTGTTGTCCTTGAAATTTGATACTGTTGGAATGTTTGAATATCTTTCCATGTAGGTTTAGCATAAATCTACACCATATGTACGGCATAACAAGCAAAGTTGCTAAATATTCCCTACAACTGTGTCAATATCATAAAGAAATTCAATGCTTTGTCAAATTAATGTGCCGCGATGACATCACAGATTTCCCATAATGCACTTTATCTTGAGAAAAAATTGCATTTCTTTGAAAATTTGTATCTTCCAAACGCTACAAGCTATTGAGATGCGGTTTTCACCTCGTAGAAGAGAAAATTTTCTGCATTTTTTTGAAGTCATTGATTTTTGTCACTGGCAAATCCCTTGAAGAAAGTAGAGTAGCTCTTCTGCGCTCGTAGCGCACCGAAAATTTTGCGTTCTTATTAGAGAAATTGTTCTCTTGCGAGCAAAAAACGGGTAAAACGAAACTGTAAGCTGTCACAATATTGGGAGGCTAAAATGACATTTGGCCCCCCACAAATCATATTGGGGGCCATGGCTCCCTTGCCCCCCTGTTCCTACGCCACTGAACTAGCGGGCATACCTGCGACAGTGCAGTAGAGTTACGTCAATAACCAGAACGAAAGGGTACTAGGACATTCTGATGATAGCTGCAGCATAATTTATGATGTATATTGAATTACGCTACTTCCGTCCAGTGGCGTCGCCAGAATTTCTTTGTTAGGGGGGCAAGACTTTTCACAAGGGGGGGGGGCAACCAAAGTAAGCTTTTTATGCACTTACTATACTGAAGCCTAGTGCAGCGTGCAGCAGCATGTACCATGTACATTTTACATATGGTATGATATATGTTGATACTGCATGCATGCGGTTAAGCTAAGTTTTGACAAATAAGATCAGGGCGCCATCTTTTTTTGTTATTGTTTTCAATTAAGATCTTACCTGCCAACTGGCCAAATTGGTTAATTGCCAAGCTGGTCATATTTATCAAAGTTTGTATATAAATGTAAATGTTGTATTTTTGTCTGTCAAAGAAAACTCTTCCCTGTTTTTTTCTTTTAAACACATGGCTTGAAATTATTGGGGGGGGGGGGCAAGAACATGTTACAAAATAATGTTACTCCATGGCTACGCCACTGCTTCCGCCCCAAACAGCTTGGTGTGAAAAATGCCTTTTGAACTTTGGCTGTGGTTGTATGTTCTTCAACTTTTAGTTCAAGAAATAGTGAAATTATGAAGGACTTTGTGAAATTAGATGATGTGGAAGAATTAAATTCGAATTGTTGATGTAGTAATTACTGTCACTGTAACGTTTATGTTGCCAGAGAGAGGGTACAATAATTCGGTGTGAATGAGGCTCTGAATTGTGAAATTCAGTGCAAGTCCGTTGCTTGTTGCAAGTCAATTAAGTCGGTAAAACTGCTCAGATTTTTCAGTTATTCGTGTTACCTGAAGAGAGGACAGGAATATAGGGTTAGCTTATCCAGGGGCGTGTCCAGAACCGTGTTTATGGGGGGGGGGGTATACCCCGACACTATCATAGTCATCCTAATATATGGCTCTGGACACTATCTAAGCTTAGCGCCATCATGCTTGGCCCGGAGCGTACCGAGAAAATTGTGGCAAAAATGGCTCCAAGATTGCAGAAAATGGCACTTCCCAGGTTTCTTAAGTTGCTTTAAAGGGGAATTTTCATGATCCCAGACAGTTCAAATTCTCCCAACTATGCATCTTCTAGCTCCTCCCATAACTGTATGAGGCTCTTCCTTGTGCAAGAATAAACCTGTTTTATTGCTTAAGGCCATGTCCGGGTGAGCACACAAGGCTATAAAATGTAATAAAAGTACTCTCTCTGCCTTGTGTGGAATGTGAGCTACTCTGCATCTTTCAAATTTTCAAACTTTGATGTCAATCAAACAGCAGTCACCAACTGAGAATTTTGATATACATACACTAAAAATATACTTTGGGGTGATGACAGTCTGTCTTTAAGCAATTCCGAATTTAAATATCTCGCTTTAGAAATTAACATATTTATGAGTAAATTTTCAACTGTGAATTGCTTTTGCGAGAGAATATTCGGACTACGTATCAAGGCTTACAAACTATCCTCTCACACTAAAGTACATATTGCCACGGTGACTGTTTTCTCAACTTTTGAAAAGACACGTTCCCCTTCCAATGTGATGACGAGCAAGATTACCAAATTTATAAAAGAGTACAAAGGTTTGAAATTATGACATCAAAGTGGTTTAGCGCCCCCAATCGACAAATGACTGTTGGAAGTATTCTAGAATATTTTGTCGGAATAACCGTTATGGGTGGACGGATACAGAATTTTAAAGAAGGGAGGTCCAGCGAGTGCCAAAGGCACGAGTGAACGGGGAATCGATGATGGGGGAGGGTTTGGGAGGGGGTGTGCATCCTCCCGACATGGTAGCTTTTTGAAAATTTCACATAAAATTGTGCAATTTAGTGACTCTTAAAACGTAAATCACATACCATTAAAATGGCTGTTATTATGACCCATTCAGAAACAGAATCAACAACTTTTCAGTTATAGCCCCAGTAGCGGCACCAGGATTTTATGATTGGGTGGGCACTACAGTAGATGATGTCGCAATCGCACCCAAGATGAGCTCAGAAGGTCGGTGTAAGTGTGCATATGCCGCGTCTATACTTCCCTCTCAGAACAGTCAAGTAAAATTAGAACTCCAGAAGTTTGAAGTAACATTTCACTTTTAATTAACGTGGAAATTGCCTTTACTTTGTGCAATTTCTCAAGGAAAGGATAATTTTTGCATTATTTATATATAACTTTACTTTATTACACAAGATATGTGTAATTTTCACAGTTATTATGTGTTAATGTTTACTTGAAATTTTTGGAGTTCTTATTTTAAACTTTGAGCTGTATTTCTGTGCGTTTTGGATCCAAGCTGCCCTGTTTTGCCACCTAGTGAGGAGGTGCCGTCACGCGGAGGGGTCTAATGGGAAGGGGAACCCCTCCCCTTTGAGAACATTTTGTACGTCCATGGTGGCTTAGATGCATAATGGTGCTAACTTTGGTAAAGTTTCAAACTGATCGTATGTTGAAAAATTTTCATATTTTCGTGAGTGTTCTTATTTCTGAGGGGTGGGTGGAAGAGGGGTGTGATGTAGTCTCTAAGCGGAAGGGCTGAAATATTTGTTTATGTGTAAGGTTGTGTATAAGCTAACTGGTGCTATCTCCAGCAAAGCTTTGAGCTGATAACATGTTATGAAGTTACCATTATTAAGTGATATTTTGGCTTCGGCATGACAGGAAAGCACACTAAAAAGCTTTACAAAAATTGCAGTTTTACTACTTTTGAACGAAAATAGAAATGAATGAGAATGGCTGAGAAGTAGTAAAAGTATGACAAAATGGGTAGAGGGTTTATCAACATGCTTCATAATGCATATTGTCTCATAGGCGTAGGAAGCTTTTCTCGACTGGGGGGCTGAACGTTGTTATGGGCCACCGCGCTAAAAATGTTTGAATATTTGAGTGTCCATAGATGCAATATGGTGCAATACACTGAGCAAATTTAAAGGGAAATGACTGGAAATTTTGATATTTCACAGAGGAAACATAATATAGTGAGGAATCTTGTGTCCAAAAATTAGGGTTTGCGAGATAGGCCTGCCTAGTTTGATTTCATTGCATTTTCATAATAATTTGGGTATGCTGAATCCAAAAATGTAGGGTTCCATTTTTTCCGATATTGTAAAGGCGGCCATTTTGAATTCCAAGATGAAAACATTAGAACAGCATGAATTTAAATTCCAACGAAAATTGACCATTGGGCCTATACAAAATGATCTCTATTTTACACCTATAGCTTGATAAACATAAGCTCAATTTGCAAATCTGTGAAGTACCTATGGGGACCCATAAGATATTTACATTGTACTATACGTCAACCTTCGTCCAGAAACATTACCTCTATTGCTGATATGCCGAAAGGAGTTAGTTTTGGTAATTACAAACATTATGCATGAAAGCTCACACTGGCTGGCAGGTAATCAACAGAAAGTAATGCTGCCCTATGCAACACCCTGTGTCGGAGATGGTCCAACTTTGACGAGCTTCGTCTTTGGGAATGGTGTAAGATTTTAATAAAACTCCTATTTCAGTAAAGTAGGGGATTTTAATGCATGATTGTTGAGTTAAACCAGCCCTGTTCGGTCGCATGTTGACATACACTTTTATTATATCTAAATTTTTCAGTAAAAGTCGGGTACTTCAAAATTACTGCAGTAAACAACACAAGAGACAGTAAGTACAAAAAATATTCTATATTCCAGTTCCCATCAATGCAAGTGATACTGTGAAGCGCACCTTAGTCTACATGGTAGTATTAAAGGTCAAGAGCAGTCGCCCCAAACTTATTTTGAAGCAATAGCTAAATGTCACAAATTTCTTCCTTTTTCTCTTCCAAGTATCTTTTGTAATATTTTAGGGCATAAATATTGCATATTCAAGGTAAACCAAGCAGTTGCTCCTTGTAAATTTCACAATTGAGTGAGAAAAATACTGTCACATGATTCTCAAGAGCCATTCAGGAAGCAGGATAGTCTACTATACAATTCTTTATTGGGGTGACTGCATTCTCCCTTTAAACCTACCTGCTTAAGGCCATATTTAGTTGGGTCCTTTCAGAGGAATAACACAGTGATCAGGATTCGCCGTTTCGGGGGGTCCTTTGAACTGTTTTAGAGAAAAATCGCCCATAAAAAATTACAAGGCCCAAATTGCGATGCATTGCTGTTCTGTTCTTGATTTGTTGACAGTTATTTAGGAGCGAAGGAGGGCGATTTTCGGATTTTTGGAAATTTTCGCCCACCTCAATTCTCTCTCAATCGAGTTTGGCAAGCCCGTAGCCAAGGGTAGGGGACAGACAGCAGGCGGGCCCCTAGAGAACTTTTTACTACCGTAGAATATTTTCGATTACCATTGCCTTAATATAGACAGTTTAACACATCTCCCCCTGCAAAATATATTTCCCCCTTCGGAGCTTTCTCATCCCCTAGGCCCCTACCGTAGCTTGGGTGGCTACGGGCCTGGTTTGGCAGTTGCGAGAGGCAATCGCCCTTCGCCCCCTGTGTTTGAAAGCTGGCAGTTACGTTTCCCAGGTTACTACGCTGGCGTCAAATGCAATTTTGGGGTCACATATTCGGATATATGGAGGGCCAACGTCGAAGACCCTAACGCCTCAGTCGTGACAAGATAATACCGGGACCAAGATACATTAATTACTCTGGAGAAGTTTGCAACTCCGAAGGCAATGAAATATAATTATATAAAGTTCATTTTCTCAACAATGCGCAAAGTTGCACCACTGAACCTGTTGGCATGGGCGTCCGCAGAAAAAATTCAAGGGGGGCAAAATTTTTTAGGGGTCCAACTTTTTCCATGGGAAATATTTTACTCCCAGAAAAAGTTTAGATGTTTTTTTCACACAGTGTTGACAAAGTCGTAGCCAGGAATTTGTCAAGGGGGGGGGGGGAGCAAAGCGCATAGACAGACTCTCAGCCAACCTATGGTGGCGCGGAGCGCAAGAAAATTTTGGCCCAAAATGCTTCCCAGATCGCTAGAAATGGCATTTCCAAGGCCTTTTTACCGCATATAAAAGGGGGAAACATAAGCAATATCGTAAATATAAACTTTAAAAAATACAAAAATATGCTCGGGGGCTGCTAGGGCCTGAGTGTTGATATTTTTATTTTTAAATTCCTGTTTTGAGAGTAGAAATTCACACTGATTGAACTGTTGAGAAATGTTACTGTTATATTTTCTTCGTTTTTTTTCTTTATTTTTTCTTCGTTTTTTCAAGTTTTTGATTTTCCCGGGGGGGGCACTTCAAGTGCCCCCCTTGCCCCCCCCTCCGGACGCCCATGAGCCCAGGCAAGTTTTAAGAAGACAAATGTTCTCTCTGGGCAAGCACAACCCATAGCTTACACCTCCCTGACACCAAATGGTTATGGGAGGCCTTGAAAACAGAAGCAAGTACAGAACTCTGTATAGGCTAAACTCCATAAAGGGAGCAAGTATTATATATTCACAAAACACTTTCGGTTTCGAAATAGCTACATTAACTTCTCCCTTTAGCATGAATATCTAAACAAACTGTAATAACATTACCTTAAGGCTAACTTAATTGTAGGACGGAGCAAAATTTGATTTTGAAAGTAATCAGTCTATTCAATGATGGAGTACTAAGGGGGTGTTAACATAATGAAGACGGGTGGGAGGGAGGAAAGCACCACCTGAATGTCTTTGGTATAACAAGAACATGAAAAAGCAAATTTCGTGGAAGGTTTGGTCCCTGCTCTAAGTATCTGCTCCAGTCACAAACTCCCGCAGATGAGAATATCTGCTAACAGCAGTTCTAGAGTCACACCCACAGACATGATATACTTAAGAAGTCCGTGGTCACACCCCACCCCTTGATCCACAAAGAAGGATAGCGAGCAAAGTGTTAAACACGAATATATTATGCGTCAAGTTAAATGAAAGATCATCGGATGTAATGAGATCATCGCGTGATACACCCATCATCTCCCACCCCCGTGTCCTCACATTCATCAAATATAACATTTTCCACTAAGTATTCCTTGCAAATGGGACACGTTACACTGAAGATTGAGGAGTAGAGGGGACATGTTCCCTATCACCCAAGTTCATATTCCTCCGTTGCGGTTACCCCTTACATTTCGTCCACGGCACCTAAGCATTTTTAATACATAAAGCCTGTAACCTTATCATCCCAGCGTAAATAATACATTTATTGAATAATATATTCACCTAAATAAAAAAGATTTGTGCATAAGCTGAAATCATGTGGGCGATCCAACATAAAAGCATTTTTATTGTTATTTAATAAAAGCAAATCAATATCAGTTTGCCCAAACCATTTCTGTTTGTTTCCAGACAAAACTTAATCATTGGCCAGTCACGGTTGTCTGCTCATGCGATAAGCCCGCCATTTGCTTTCTTGCGTATCTTCGGCTCGCATCTTCATCTATACCGGCAAGCCAGTCCGATACTTTTCTTCCCAATTGTTCCGGAATTGAAGGATTAGGCGTCGATAAATTATCACATTCATATAATTTATCATCAGAATGGGTGGAATGACTGCTTGCTAGAGACGACAGCTTGGATGTGGACGCTTTCGATTTCCGTACTTCGTCACTAATCTTCAGTCTTGTATCATTGTCGTTAACATCGTTGTACTGATCAGCTGGTTTAGAACTATCCCTTTCATTGTATTTGTACTTCTGTAAGCTTTCTGCAAAATAAATGGACAAAATATGTAAAGTCAGTAACTATGGCGATACGTCGTAAGCAATAATTAATAACAGAACAGGCGCGGATCCAGACATTTCGAAAAGGGGGGCTGAAAGCCCCCTTGAATATTCTCCTAGATTAACATTATGCTAATTTTCGCGTATTTGTTATTGCTGATGTGGCGAAAAAGAGGAGGCTGAGGCCGGGAAAGCCCCCTCCCCTTGGATCCGCGCTTGAAGAACAATATATGTTCAGGATTTCTTCAACGGTATAAGAACGTAAGAGGCAAGAACCTTTTTCGATTTGGTACAAAGTTATCAGGTCGAGGAGGGGCGAGACAGACGACTTGGAGGCGGGATGGGAAAAACTATGATACAATGGGCTTTTGTCATAGCATATTTGGCACAATACTTGATGTAACGTGTTTAGTCCTGATTCATTGGTAGTATTTGAAAAATTGAATAAGACAAAAGGGATGCACAGAAGAATTATGTAATCTTTGAAGAAATATATATAAAACTGTCAGAGCGAATGACGCCATATCGGAGCTAACTTGCATTGAACGCATTCATCATCTGCCGAAGAGACAGTTACAGCTCCAGTATAGGATACCATGAAACAAAACAAAACAAAACAAAAACAACAACAACAACAACTATGCGATTGAAGATGAAACTACAGGATTTTACAGAAACTATGAATGTTGTTTATGTTATGGCTACTTGGTAGGGGGGGGGGGTCTTAATTAGTCCAAACTGATACAGAAAACCAATGTATTTGTACAGGACACGCGCCCTTAAAAAGTTTGACGAAATTTTGAACAAAATCTACGGAATCTCGTAGTAAAAAGAATCTTGCAATAAAATGAGTTGTGTTTGCTCAATCTCATTCCTTGGTCTTCCGTGGGCTAGAAACAGTACACCCTCTGCCCTCAGTCGTTTGATGCTATGAAATTCATTTTACATTCGGGACTTTACTCACTTTAGATCCATTAGCTCAGGGTTTCTCAACCTTCGAGTACAGGAGACCCACTTTTGAGCTTGTTGCAATTACTGGAGGACAACCTTTTACCACTAACTGAGAAATGAAGATAACTTGACCTACGAGACAAGTTTCAACGTATATGATATACTTAAATTACATAAATATCGGATGAGGTGAACTACGTTAGAAACAAAAATACAAGCAAACTCTATTTTTTCGGCTCAATTTCCGGCCAGACTGCCCTCCGCGGCCCATCGGTCGAGAAACGATGCTTAATTTAGATGAGTTCATATGTATAAAGTATTTACAGAAACCATCGTGATTAGAGTAATAGTAACGCTGCGGTACTTCAGTGAAGGTATTAAGAAACTGCTTTTTCTAAGCAAAATTTAAAGTTTTCAGATACAGGATATTGTGTACGCAGTATCTGGCTACACGGAGTGAGGAACGTTGGATTAAGAGAAACAAGGACGAAAAAGAATGCAAGGCGCGAAACGCGGAAAATTTTTGCATGTTTCTGACAAGTTAATTTTCAAAATTGCCAACCCATAGTAATCGTATTGTTGTAAAAATTCTGTTGCTTATTCAGTGGCGTAGCTAGAGGCCTCGCCCCCCTCCCCACAAAGCCTCCGAAGGCCTCTGTCGGAAATTTCTAGTTTCTGTCGGAAATAAATAAAAACAATTCATTTGAAACACTTACAACACTTCTTATGTTTTTAAGCAGAATTAAACATCTGGATGTCAACGTGAAAATCAAAAGTCGGCCTCAAAATTGCCCGGAAACCAAAAAAAAAAAAAAAAAAAAAAGGTCCGCAGAATTTCGAATCCTACAACTATCAAGATAATAATCTGTCGGAATTTATTGCTCCCCACCCCCCCAACGAAAAATATCTAGCTACGCCACTGTGCTTATTACATTGCTTCGCTGAAGACTTTTTTGCTCCTCTCTCCATTCTCATTTTTCTTTCCCGATCGTCGTTGTACCGACAGACCGTTTGGCTTGGGGATGTCACACAGCCACACCCCCATAGTTACGCCCCTGACCATAGCCACACCTCTGAAGGAAAAATGTGTACCTCTTTGGGTTTCACCTCGAGCCGAATGTAGATTCTTCAACCTGACTGGGCGACTATCCCCTGTACTTGACAGATACAGTTTTTCGATGACGTCATATTTAAGACGTTTAATTGAAACATTACTTGTCACAGCACTGGCAGGCGCTGACTTGGGTGACGTCAGACTATTTGACGAGTCTGACGTAATAGATGTAGGACTGCCAAGATACAGCTCCACCTCTGGTTGGTCATCTTCTTCAGCTGGACTATGTTTTGTCCTTTCCCTTTGAAAGTCTTGTCTACAACACTTGTGTTCTATCGCATCTTTACGTGACGTCACGTGACCCTTCAATGACCGATGACCCGTCGAATGGCGATTGGGTCTTGGAGATGATGCTACCCGCAGTTCTGTCTCGGATCGGACACGACGCAACATGAAGAGATCATTGGTTGATGTTACGTAAATCCAAATACATCGTCATTGTTCTTAATTCAATAATTCAGAAGAAAACAAAAGAACTATTATTGTTGTAGACTTTTAATAATGCAAACATAATTAGAAAATTTCGTTACCCTTCAAAGTTAAAACAAAATTAAAATCACCATCTGGAAATTTCAACTCCCTCCATTACTTTTAAAATACTTATTTTGATGATCTCTGGTTTGGTGTTATCAAATAGCATACGATCTTTGGCTGCGGTCACATTCGAAGTGACTTATATTTCAATGGTTTGACTAGGTATCTGTGGGTAAGTGAAATCCCCCAACATAGGCCAAAAATTGAAGCTTATTTCAAGTCCAGATTAAATGAATGCTAGATCTCCAGGTCTCCGCAACCCCAAAAGAATGACATTATTTCAGTTGTGAAAGAGATAGGACAGTGAATTATTGTAAGTGACCAGGGTGCGGTCTATCTTGGTTAGAACTCATACGAGTGTACATTACTAAGATCATTTAGCTGAGATCAGGCGTGGATTCCAGAAATTTTCGTTGGTTACGATGGTAAATCTAAAGTGAAGCGAAGGTGCATCAACTGGAGGGTGAAGGTCAAGTTTGTAAGGGCCCTGGCATGGTCCAGTGATGGAACCCCGGTGGGTGCCAGGGTGCGAAGCCCCGGGAAGAACACGACACGTTAAATAATTTGAACCCAGAATACAGGTAACACTTCCTCTGTTGAGATTATTTATTGCATGTGAGATTATTGTGATATACAGTGTTTGATTACGGCCTTTCAAACGGCTTCCAATTTTATCAAACAGGTAATCGAACGAACGACAGACTTTGGTTATGTTGTAGTCAGTGTTGTAACGAGTCATGGCTCGACAAATTCTGATACAATTGCTCGAGTCATTTCCCTTTTCAAAATTAGCGACTAGAGTCGCTCGAGTCGCTAATTTTGAAAAGGGAAATGACTCGAGCAATTGTATCAGAATTTTCCTCATAGAAATAATACAGTGACTCGAGTCACATTCAAAGTAGTAAATGACTTGACTCGACTGCAAAATTGAGTGACTAGTTACAACACTGGTTGTAGTATAGTGGCGCCAGTATGCAAAGATGGCTAGAGCCTGGGCACTGCAGCAGGCGCGTTGAGTCGTCCCCACCAACAGGGAGGGTGACATCCTGCCCAATGGCTTTGTTGCAGTTCATTGAGTGGGTCATCCAGCATAGTATCAAGAGGAATTTTGCATTTCTAGCAGCGAATGGATCTATTGTATCCCTTACAGTGGCGGATCTAGGAAATTTTATAGGAGATAGTTCTTGAGAGGTTAGTCGTACAGGACTAAAGCCGACTTTGGACCCACGATGAATGCGGCTGATGTCAGAAAATGTGGAAATCTCATTCCAGAGTAGAAATTGTGTCCATAGTTCTGCGTCTAACGTGACGTGGGAGCCAGCATGAATGGCCAAAATTTTGTATCCGGAACCCCTTTAGATTGTAGAAAACCACACCCCAAAACAAAGGTTTCACACTTTACTGAAATCTGCATCTATTAAACGAAGGTCGCATACAGAGCAGAAAATTTGGCATTCAAAAACACCCTACCCTAGATTGCAGAAAATCGCAACACAGTTCTGCATTTACCACGCAAAGATCGCTGTTGAGGGAGCTGTTTTTCATTTCAAACGCTGTGGATTCAGGAAATAGCACTCTGAAAGACCGTTTGTCTCTTCTGAAGTTATTAGACTTTTAGGACGCCAGTATGAAAGAAATTTGGCATCTAAAATGTTCTAAATGACAGAAATTTGAAATCGAAATCTAAAACAACTTAGTCGCTGCAGCATTTCTACGTGTTGTCATCTTGAGACGCCAGTAGGCCTATGCGCGGCCCTTGGCACGCCAATCCCCCTACATTGCCGGAACTAGTACTCTTCAAGACGAGTTTGTCACTACAGTTCACCGTGCGTGCCCCCTTCACTAGTAAATCTCCGTCACTTATCCATACGTTTACTTCCATCAAGCAGTAATCAGCATAACTGATAAGCCATCCAGCTGTTTTTCACGCACAAGAAAAGACCTTAGCTACCCCCTCCCAGAAGAAATGCACCATTGACAGGTTTAGGAAACGTATAATGGGCCACTTAATCCCACCTTCCTGCCTACCGCGGTGATTAAAATACTAAGTTCGTGCTAGCTGCTGCGGCGATCAGCATGCATCAAAAAGATGTTATACCTTAGGCCTATTTTCTATAAAGAGTAATGTAATATTTTACTTTTTATAATGAGTAATTTAAAAAAGGTATGACCACGATTTACTAATGACGTTCTTGAAGAACCCATTAGATGTCTGGCAAAATTAGACAGATATGCCTATGACAATTTGACATTCTGCGGAGTTAACAATTTGAAGGAAAGGTGCAGGTAAAACCAGTAACTCAAAGCCTGAGATATGCCTTTATATACTCGAGAAAACATATCTTCAACTATTTTGTACCCGTGTTACTATATATGAATATATGGATAGGAAAAAACAAATACCTTTATTAGTTCCGTTGTTGAGTGATATTGTTAGAAAGCCATTAAATACTGAGTACCATTTAAAACAAATTTCCATGCTCCGTTAATAACTCTGTTTAATAACGAACAACTCCTTCCAAAAATGTTGGTTGAGTTTAATTCATGTAACAATGCTTTGTTGTATGTTTCTCCACTTACTAGACCAAGAATACATTGAAGGTTTTAATTAAGAGGCTCGAAAATATGTCTGCATGTCGGTCAGCAGACACCAGTCAAACATAATCGATATCTAGACACTCCTGAGATGAACCCTTGCTCTTTCAACAATTGCATCAGTGTGACTTCAGTCTCTCCTGAAGAGGCTTTTGAGGTACCAGTCCTTGTTTGCTTTCAATTGTTTCTGGAGGACTGAAGAAGATCCATTAAAGAGATGGGTCGATTCATCAAGGATGCATGCAAATACAGAATGGGCCTCTCTCCTGGTCGATGAGACAGTTTAATTTATCAAAGCCCCACTGCTGTGTACCTTTAGACTGTTCAAGGGGCATTTCTCAAGGGTCGTATTGACCTCAACTAAAGATACATGATGACTTAATAATGCGAATATGTACTTTGGGCGAAAAGGAAAGGTGATTGGTCTGCCGTTCTTCATTATCAAATTACTTATTAAAGGGCTGAATCAAGCATGCGTGTGATTTGATCATTTAAGTTGTAGGGCCAGGCAGTGCGATAGAAGTCATAGTCATTTAGGGGCCTAGCTCTACTCAGCAGATCCAGAACTTACGCGCAATGGTAAAACAATGTTTGTAGCGAATATCACACGCGTCCCCTTACCCCAGGCGAAGCCTTTATACAAAGATGGAAAACATTGCAATGCCCAAATTTTTTATTTGTTTGCAAATTATGTAGAATTATGGGTAAAAGAGCTAGTCCAAAAAGACCAAAACGTAAGTCCATACAAGAGAACAAAAGAGTAAAAGTAAAAATTAACCGTGACATACCCTCCCACAGCCACGTTTTCAGTTTGAAATCGTCAAAACAGTGTTTTGAGTTTCAGACGGATAGAGAGATGTACACCATAAAAGGTGTGATGTGGAATTGTTCGAAATTGCTACCAATTCCCACTGCCTAAATGGTACAAGAAATTTGAGTAATAGACATACTGTCAGATAACCTCCATTTATCACAGCAAATTTCTCTCCAAATGTAAAAGAGTGAATTTCACTCTTTGACGATTGCCTACAGTGACCACTCTCTGTTTCGAGTGGAATTCCACTCTGCCCGGAGTGGTAATTCACTCGTCTGGAGTGAATTACCACTCCCAGCAGAGTGAAATTTTCACTCGAAGAAAGAGTGGTCACTGTAGGCAATCGTCGAAGAGTGAAGTTCACTCTTTTACATTTAGAGAGAAGACATAACCTCATTACAGGGACGTGGCCAGGATACACTGTATGGGTGGGGAATCTAAAATAGTAGTCAGGGTGGAAAGTCCCAGGAACAGAGGCGTAACCAGCAGGGGACAGAGTGCCCCCACGGAAATTTTTGGGACGCGATGGGCGATGTTGAAAAAATGAAGGAGAGCAAAAAATAAAAAGAAAAATAGAGGGAGGGTGACGGGAAGTTGGTGGGACGGAGTGGGAGTAGGAGCCTAGGAGGAGGGTAACTGGGAAACGTTGGCTTCACAAGTGTGATCTTTTTATGATATTGAAAACTAAGACGAAACAGATTAACAGAACAATTGAAACAAAGTTTTCGGGAAGGTGTAAAATTATCGTTGATTCGAGGTTTCCATTAGCCATACATGCGCCTGTTGCTTATACACAGTCGAAAAAACACGAGTATGCGAGTAATGAAGATGGAATCGGCAGCCAGCAGAACGGTTTGAGGGTGTGTTTTTAGAGGGGCGGATAAATTTTTTAGAGAGCGGCAACTAGTTTTGAGAGGCGGTCATTTTCACTGGGAGGGAGGACAACCCCCCTAAAAACCCTGTGGAGAACACTGAGATCTAATATAAAAAGAAGCAAAATATAGCACCATTCTGCATCTAAGCCCTTCGGGAAAGCAAAAAATTTCAAAAGGGGACATCCCCTTCCCTTATACCCCTCCCCCAGGACGGCGGTCAAGAATGGGGACGATGAGTGGACTTTGTCCCCCACACCAAAAACCTGGCTACGCCCCTGCCCAGAAAAAAATTATGGGGGACACACCCTCAACTTCGGCTCAGAGCGCATCTCCCGATATCATTTTGTCAATTGAAAAAAATTTAACTGATAATTTTGTAACATTTATTCTATTAATCAGCATCTATGAGAAAATGTGTTGGAGAGACTCTTCTTGACAAGTGGGGATAGTAACTCCATCAGTGCCGGATCCAGAACCTAATTCTAGGGGGGGCAAAGCATGATCCAGAACCTAATTCTAGGGGGGGCAAAGCATGCGCAAGAAGTATGGATCTTTGGGGCTGATTTTAATTTTTCCCTTGCTCTGAAAATTCTAGGGGGGGCAATTGCCCCCTTTGCCCCCCCCCCCCCCCCTTGGATCCGGCACTGTCCATCCTTCTCACCACAAGCCATTCCATTAAGTTTAATGAAAAGATCTTCTATAAAGAGGTTCCTAGAAAAGTCTATATGTTTACAGGAATGTTTGGGAATGTTCTCTTCAGAAAACATCTCACAAAAGGCTGTATGATACGTCAAATGGTGACTGCTTAACGTTCCGACGTCTCTTTGTTCAGACGCCTCTATTTTCCTAAACCTTACGGTTGAGATTAGACATGGCTGGGGTTAAAAATGCCATTTATCTGAATATCTCGAAAAATTAAATAATAATATAATAAATTTATTTTATATACCGATTTACATTGGACATTTCAAACCGGTTTACAAAGATAAAACAAAAACAAGATAAACCATAAATAAACCAAATAAAATCAATGATGAAATTAGATAAAAGAAAGTAAGAAGACAAAAACCCTAAAAAAAATTAAGCACCAAATTACGACATGAAAATTAAAAGCAAACTAAGCAAAAAGTTAACAATTAAAAAGTTCCCTAAAAAGATGAGTTTTCAAATTAACTTTAAGTCTTTACACAAGGACAGTTTTTTAAGGACTCTGGAAGTTTGTTGAATAAAATTGGCACCATTACTTTAAAATTTCTTTTCCCATAAAAAACTGACCCATCATTGATACCCCTGGCATAAGATTTATCAAGGAGAAACTTACTGCAAGATCTTAAAGTGCGGATGGGTTGATAAATTTTCAATAAGTCACTCAAATAGGAGGGAGCTAAGCCATTAATTATCTTGTAAGTCATTAAAAGTACTTTAAATTCGGTTTTCTCTATAGGTAACCAGTGCAGCTCCGCTAAAATATTTGGGACACTGTCAAACTTGGATCTACGAGTAACAATTCACGCAGTCATTTCCAGTCGCCTTGATTATGCTAACTCTCTACTGCTTGGTGTTAGTTCTAATAATTTATCTAGGCTTCAAACTATCCAGAATACGGCCGCTAGAATTGTTCTTAGGGCAAATCGTCACTCTCACATTACCCCGCTTCTGAATGAATTACACTGGTTACCTGTTAAACAGCGCGTGAACTACAAATTACTCCTTCTAGCCTTTCGAGGTTTTAAACTTGGCACCCCCGCCTATCTATCCAATGCCTTACATCCAGCAACCAGGATTAGATCCTCCCGATCGCGCTACCTCTTCCAGTTAAATGTTCCGGCTTCTCGTACGAGGACCTTTGGGGATCGAACTTTCCACCACGCCGCGCCCTGCCTATGGAATTCGCTCCCGCTGAAGCTCAGGTCTTTAGACTCCCTCGACCAGTTTAAACGGTCCCTCAAAACCTTCATTTTCTCTCAATGTTTCTAACTTCTCTGCTCTTTTTTTACGGCACCTGTAAAGCGCTTTGAGCAGTGTTTATTCTCTGGATTCTGCGCTATACAAGACTTATTATTATTATTAATCTACGAGTAAAAATATAGGTTGTAACCGTTTGAGATCCAACAACAAACTGCCTTATTTATATATGCCTGTAATTTTCCTTTTTTAATCGATAGTTGTTTATGAGCCCACTATCTTTGGTGTTGAGTCTTCCATTCCGCTTTCAGTAGTACGATTGCCGTGCTGTGCATGGAATAATTGAGCAATGCTTTAAAAATGGACGCAATGAACCATACCCAAACTACAAGTTTCCTTACAAAGGACCCGTGAGAAATGCTCTACCTTTAAAGGTAGAAGCGGCCAGCCTCGAGGGTAAACACAAAAATTAAATCCAGAATAAACAGCGAAAATTCCAAGGTGTGAATGTTTGATAAGAGTCAGTGAACAATTAATCTCACTATAACAGCTACAAATTCATGGACCGTTAAAGTAATGGATAAGTAAACATTAGTTGACTGTGAATGTCACCTTTTAGCAAAGACAGCTTGTTAGGAAAGACCTTAAGACAAATATTTGTCAGTCCATTACAGAAATAAAATATCAAGGGTCTGATTGTCACAGATCCCTGTTTTTAGTGAAGTGTGTGTTGCATGTTTTGTCAATTGTACACCTTCACACCGCCCCATTTCAGGATGGTTACCTGTTTTAATAATCGGACATATGATGATCGCGTACTGGCTGGACAGCCTCCCTGGGGTTGCCTCAAAACAAATATTTCTCGGCAGTTTCCTTGGTTAACCTGCGTTTTATCGGGCAAAAGACCGCTTGGCTCCCTTAGGAAAAATATCTCGTACGAAGAATAGGAATGCCAGCCATGGGTGGCGATCAGGGGGGGGGGGCATGTCCACCAATATTTGAGAAATCGCCCATTGACTTTGGTTTTTTACAGAGTAAATAATTTGGAAATGCTGTCATGCCCCCCCCCCCCCCCCCAAAAAAAAAAGTTGAGAACAAATGGCCGCTCTTGCATTGAGCTATGTAGCACCTTTTTACCTAAAGATGATTTAGTCCAATATTTTGTTATGTTACAAAACTCACAAAATTACTGGAAGTCAATGGTCTAACTTACACCACCTGGGGCTGAGATACCGTACCAAATGCTAAACTAACACCTATTCAACAACTTGAACTGTTAAATAGGAAGCCTACTTATTTTCATTTTCTTCCAAAACTCAAATGACCAGACGAGCTTGGAAATGATGGCGCTTCTCCCAGTCTTATATGATAATATAGTTCAACAATGGTATTTCAAGCTGTTTCAATCTCAAAAAGACCTTAATCACATTTGGAACAAACTGCAGGGGCATTTAGGAAAAAAATTAACAAAACTCATCTGCCCAAGAAAGATACAGTATCACAGACTACTGCTTAAAATGGGATCTCTGAGCTGTACTTTTCAAACTCACGGTGCCTTTTCCAAAAGTTTTATTTTAGGAGTCTTAAAAATTAAAACTTCCTCTAGAAATTTAAATTTCTTTCAGTCTTTACACCCCATGAAGCCAGCTAGTTGTACATGATGTAGGAGATTCTAGCAAAGCCATTTGAAGTCAAGATGGAGATCGGGGGAGGGGTGGGTTGCAAGGAATCAAAAACACTACACAATGCAAACATGCATTGTTTCCAAGATTTCATTCCATTAGACTTAAGATTTCTCCACAATTCCCCCAAATAACTCTGAAAATGTACATATCCTGAACCATTATCATACGGGACTACTTTAAATGTGTATTTGGGCATTTCTGCCCGAAATATTACATGCCCCCAAACGGCGTATCTTACATGAAAATAGAAAATATTCTGCCCAAATGTGTGAAAGGGGGATGGCCTGGATTTTACGCCAATGCTTCCATATAGGCACTCACTAACAAACCATTAGTTTTGCATCGGCATATATATCAAACAATGTACAATTCAATTAATTGGTGAACAGATAACAAAGCTTTTTCTTTCAATGTTTGCATTAAAGGTTTTACCTTCACTTTATTGCATTTACGTCTCCGCTATTTTATAGCTCATAATTAAAACAATAATTCTAAAGGTTAATGGCAGGGCTCTTCTTCCATCATTTTTTACTCTCTCTTTTATGAAATATAATAATTCAGGCTTGAGTTACTTATTTTGCGAAGCTATAAAAGGAAAATGAATGTGGGAGAAGCTGGTTAAGAATTACAAACCATAATGCAAAACTGTACTGTGGTCTCCATGATAAATACATACATGTATAATCTTTATAGTGCCAAGATGTCCCATTTCTTGTAGTCATTGGTTAAATGCGATCTTAATGTGACGGAAAATACTGTTTCGTGTTTATATTTGACCTTGGGAATTCTTGGCAAATTTTTATTTTTACCTCTTATGACCTCAGGTGACCTTTGACCTACACCAAAAATGACAGGGTTCTTATATTTAATATAATGCATCCAAATGGTAAGATTAAAATTGTAACCATGCTTCCTTCCTTGAGATGTTGTTTTGACCCCAACCACAAACAACAGTTCTTCCCTCACATTACTAAGTAAGAAATGTATCCATGCTTCCTAACTTGCGACATCGTGTTAACAAGGTTTTCAGAATTTACCCCGGAGACCCCAGATGACCTTTGACCTCCACCAAAAATGATCGGCTACTTCCTCTCAACATGGGACATCCACATATCAAATATGAATGAAATACATCTTTCCTAGCTTGAGATATCGTGTTAACAATAGTTTTAGAGTTTGACCCCAATGACTTCAGATAAATTTTTACCCCTACCAAAAACAATAGGGTTCTTCCTCTCAATATAGGACCTCTATATACCTTATCAATATGGGGCATCTATATACCAAGGTTAAAACCTGTCAGTTTCCCTTTTTTGAGGTAACATGTTAACAAGCTAAGCACACACCTAGACACAACCACACACCCTCATGATTGCATAGGTTGCCTTTGTCATCTAGACCAACAATAACCATTATCACAAAATTAAGGTGAATTTCAGAAATGCATGAAAGTTATCATAAAACTAAAATATCTTCTTTTTGCAACAAGAAAATCACTCTAATATAAACTGAAAGCACCATGATCCTAATAACCTCCCCACAAAGCTCACAGAATGATAACAGTTTCATCCTTTTTGTAAACCAAATGCAGTATGTTTCGTGAATAAAAGTGCACCTTAAGTCTTACATTTCACAATATAAGTTACATAGCTTGAAAAACGAATCCCACTGGTCAAACTCCCATCTTCACAGGACATCTTTTTGTTGAGATATAAAAATATGAGAGCTTTTGCACTCAATAAAAATGACAGATGATGTCACTCTTGTGCTGTACTCAAATTTCAGTCTTTCTTTGACTTTGTTTTTCCGAAGCCAATACACCTTGCGCCAAAACATGATCACTGTGTTATTGTTACAAAGTGACTTGATTATGAAAGTCCTCTCCTCACAACCTCCTTTGCTAAAAAATAAGTTTATAAGTAAATAAGTTTTCTAAGGTCATAAATTTTTCATTTCAAAAGGAAACAAGGGCAGGTAATGTGAGTTGTAAACAACCGTTGTGCAATAGACTTTTTCAATAAATCTCAGCATTTCATATTTAAGCAACAGAATAAGCCGTACAGATGGGAGGGAATTGACCTTCATTTTCCAACCACAATATTCTTGTAGTTCCAGACTTAAGGTGTAAACAAGAGTGCCAATAGCTTCTGAAAAGTAAGACCAGAACTACTTCAAGTGCCAATTGTGAAGCCATAGAAGCTAGTGATCCAAGTTCACTTGAAGGCCCTGGCAAAAAATCTGAAGGCCAGAAGATTTGCTGTATAGAGGGATTTCATGTGATGTCACGCGCAATGGATTCCCAGGCACTGAAGGGCAAAACACACACGCAGTAAGCGAATTTACAGCTCATGCACGTGACATAACCATAGATACTACTGTGACACAAGGGACGCTTGCCCTTCAAAACAAAAAAGACACGCGATCAGTGCCCTTCAAAATTGCGTCTAGTTGGTTAAAGTCACGTGACTGAAATCCCTCTATAGGTGTATATATGAAGCATTTCCCACAATTTTAATCCATCACATGACTGTTTCCACCATTTTTGAGTTTGATATCATTGAATCAGCTATAATGTAAGATATGGAAATAAACATGTGTCTCATACTTTCATCAGAGTTCCAGAAAAAAGGGTGGGGAGATGATCCCCTCCACTTTTGAAGTTGGGGGCATACATGTCCCCAATCTGTTGATGCCCAAAGGTGCATATAACTAATCTGTGCCTATCCACACCCAGTTGAAGGTCCTTCCACCTGTTAATGTAAGGACTGCCCAAACATTAAAAATAAAAGGAAAAAAGTTTTAACAAAATGAATAAGATCCCTAAAAATAAGAAGGCTCAAAACAATTCACAGGTTTTGTTTTCCATTTTTACTAAAAAGCCACAAAAAACATAGACAAGACAGCTAAGCCCCAAACCCCCCATGTACCACCCTAGGCTTCTTTAAAAGCTTGTAGGAATATCCTGTCACTGCATTAAAACATAAGAACAATAAAATGTTTTTATTATGTGAAGGTAAGAGCACATTGTTTGGGATGTCACACCGTAACTACACCTTCACCACCCCCACCCTCCCCCATCCTGACCATTTTCAAACCACTGTCCCAAGCTGGACTTGCTGCTAGTTGGGTTACATGCTTAATACAAATTATTCAAAGCTGATCCAGAGAGTTGTACAGAAGTCCCTTTTGATACTGTAATCTATTTTAATTAGCAAGGGCCTCCTGACTTATGTGAAGAGCAAGTGAACAAGTGACTTATATTTGAAAAATAAACTCAACACTACTTCTATAACCAATGAAATTTGGTACAAGAAAAACACATGTCATAAGTTAATTTGTTTGAAGTTTTACAGAGGTTAAGACTGGTACAGAGTGTATACATATCTCAGCTGTATACCTTCCAGCACAGTCTTCCAAACTTGTATGATCCTGGCCCATATGACAATCTGCACATAAACATACAGCTTGTGCCTACATGACAAATTCAATTTCTTTGGAAATGAGATGAAAACTTAATTTCAATCTTCACCATAGAAAAGTTTATTCCCACTATAAATAATAGCTGGCTAAGATAAGGTCAACTTATGTTAAGGCAAACATACAAACAACAAACTGGAGGCAGTTTCTAAAGAATTCCATTAACTTCTTATAGAAAATATACTCAATAGATCATTTCTCTATGCAAAGAGCTTGATTGATAATTTTAAGATTGTGCTACCACTTTTAAATGGTTGGTATTATACACAACATCACATCTATCTCAGATAGATTGACTCCATCTTCAAATACAAATATTGTTCTTCGTGTTATACACAGTTTGCTTTCCTACCAATATTTTTCATTTCTTGTCCTTATGAAGGCTCCTTCTCATTAAACAATTTTATTGGTGATAGTGCCAATTTCGTCGACTTCGCATTCAACTACATCACCTCGCTGTGAATAAAACAGAGGGAATTGTAAAATGATAATAAGTTGCTGCTGCAAAATACAAAAAAAATTGTGTAGTTTTCATTCCTGAAAATTCATACCGACTCAGAGGTTTTAAAAACTCCTTCTTAACAAATTCCTTACTTCAAATAAACAGAAACTGTAACATCATCAATTACATTTAAGTGACTGACATTAAAAGTTTCTTAAGGTTCAATGAGTTTTTAGCAAAACTGTTCTTTTCGTGAGTAAGAGTGTGTTGCCTAAATAAAACTTACTATCAAGTCGTCATTTGATAGTTTCAAAACTGTAAAAAAAAGTTTAAATACAAGAATAATGCTCAATGTGTTGGATCACTTTGTATGGATTTTCACCCTGTTAAGCAAAACTGTTGTTTTTCAAGACCATGTTCAAACATGTATACAAAAGTATTAGTTCTGGAAACTGAACATAATGAAATAGATTATACCCCTGTATGTGTGACATACGTAACATGGTGTCCACTTACATTCTTGGAACTAATTATGTGGGTTTTTTTCCTGACTTTGCTGTATTTTATCATACCCTTCTTGAATATCAGAATACAGTTTATGCTAAAAAAAGTCAAAGTTTACAAAAGGGCATTAAAATCACACTGTTGAATAAGTAGACACTGTTACATATGTCACAATACTTGGTATTTGTTGTTATATAACACCTTATTAATTTCTCTACATCTGATTGGAAGATTGGTGGTTACATGCCATGCATGATTCGGCACTATCATCAAGATTATGGTGCTCGACCATTGGTTAGTATATACTCACCCAAGATCGTTGGTTAGTATATACTAATCCACGACAATGAGTCAGCGATACATTGAGCGCGCTACGTACATGCTATGTCGCATCTCAAAAAATCCCTGCAGCACTGGGGATCGTACATTGTTTCACCAACGTCAAGTGATCGCGCGTCTCTTTGGTTTTGAAGGGCAAGATCGCACATCTCTTTGGTTCTGAAGGACAAGCGTCCATTGTGTCACATAAGTATCTATGGTAATGCCATGCGTGTGTGCTGTAAATACGCTTATTGCGTATGTGTTTTGCCCTCCAGTGCAGTGCCTGAGAATCCTATACAGGTTTGACGTCACAAAGAATCCCTCTTTATTAGGTACATAAACGATCAGTTAGAAAACGACAAACCATAGGGCTACTACACGGACAAACACGAATCCATAGTGACTGCCAAAACACAAATTTAACCAACAACTAGATCAAAATTATAAGGTGTTATATAAAACAAATAATGTTTTTCATTCGAGTGATACTATGAATTATTTCATTGGTTGAAAGATTTAATGTTCTTTTCAACTCGGCTTCGCCTCGTTGAATAGAACCTTCAATCTTTCAACTCATGAAATTATTCATACTATCGCACTCATAAACATTCACTATTTGTATATTATTCACTGAAAATTTGAATTTCTTAGTTTCAACCAAAATAGATTTACAGATTACTAATTATTAATGCACCATTGAAGCAGTTTAGTCTATGTTTTGCATTTATTGAAATTTTCATGTGCTTTTAATATAGAAGTTTGCTTTTAAGTTGTGACATACATAATACAAGACACCAAAAATATGAATTTTTCAAATACCCAATTTTTCAGGTTAGGAGAATGTTGTGCACATTACTCATTCCAGAGATGCTCTTTATAACAAACGTGTTAACATGAACATGAAATTCTGTCTCAAACCACCATTTTTGTAGAGTGCATGTCTTTTGTGACATGTGTAACAGGACAACAAAGTGGTGGACACTGACCATGTATGCTCTCAATGTGACTTTCATAGCAAACATTGCCACAAATGACAATGCCCAGTAAGACAATGGTAATGGCTGCTGTACATGACACACACATAATTTGAAATTGGTTGTATGCAGGTAGAATTGATGGGGTTGCTGTGTGACATATGTAACTGTTGGACAATGGTCACCAATATTGCATATGTCACAAGTCAAGTTTTTGTGTTTCTCCATTTTCGTAGTAATGATTACTATATTCACTGCTATGTGCTACATGAGCTACTATATCCTAGGTCTTGACAAGCAAACCTTAGCCATCACCAGAGCAGAGTTAAGCTGTCAGAGTTGTGTGACGTATATAACGGGGTGGACACCAATGCTACATATGTCACACACTTTTTGTGTTGTTCATAAAACTCATTTACGTGATTTATTTTTCCCATGTTATGTCACATTTGATAAAGTGGTAACAGGAGCTCTATAATAAACTATTGACAAGAGTTACTTCCCTTGCTCTGCTTCTGATTCCTTCACGAAAATGGGTGAATTTTCATGTCACGTTTTCGTGTCCACTTTATGGCCATTTTTTTAACCCATTATCTAGTTCCCCCCCCCCCCACAAATACTATGAGCCATATGGTAGTGATGTTATCTTATGTATCTCTGTGGTGGACAAGGACTATGAAACCAGAATGCAAAAATGCATTGAGGTTTCGATGATACATGTTCTATTCCAAATAATGCCATGATGTTCCATATCTTTCAGTCACTGGTCAAGTGATATCTTAACATGTTGGAAAAATAATTTTAGGCTCATATTTGATCTTGGGAATTCTTGGGAAAATTTGCATTTTGACTTCTGGTGAACCCATGAGACGATCTTGGGAATTCTTAAAATTTTGCTTTTTGACCCCTGTGACCCCATGACCGACTTCCACTTTTCACTTTTCACTACAACGCATCCACATACTGAGTATGAAATCTACCCAAGCTTCCTACCTGGCGATATTGTGTTAACAAGGTTTGCAGTGTGTGACCCCAGTGACGTCAGATGACCTCTGAGCTCCACCAAAAAGTGATAGGTTCATCTTCTTTACCATCCACATACCACATATGAAATCTATCCAAGCTTCCTATCTTGAGATATCATGTTAACAAGGTTTTCAGGGTTTGACCCCCAGTGACCCCAGATGACCTTTGACCTCCACCAAAAACAATAAGGTTCTTCCTCGTACCATAATGCATCTACATTCTAAGTATGAAATTCATCCAAGCTTCCTATCTTGAGATATCGTGTTAACAAGGTTTTCAGGTTTTGACCCCCGGTGACCCCAGATGACCTTTGACCTCCATCAAAAACAATACGGTTCTCCCTCTTACCATAACACTTCTACACACTAAGTATGAAATTCATTCAAGCTTCCTATCTTGAGATATTATGTTAACAAGGTTTTCAGGTTTTGACCCCCGGTGACCCCAGATGACCTTTGATCTCCACCAAAAACAATAGGGTTCTTCCTCTTACCAAAACACATCTACACACTAAGTATGAAATTCATCCAAGCTTCCTACCTTGAGATATCGTGCACACAAGGTTTTCAGGTTTTGACCCCCGGTGACCCCAGATGACCTTTGACCTCCACCAAAAACGATAGGGTTCTTCCTCTTACTATAACACATCTACACACTAAGTATGAAATTTATCCAAGCTTCCTACCTTGAGATATTGTGCACACAAGGTTTTCAGGTTTTGACCCCCAGTAACCCCAGATGACCTTTGACCTCCACCAAAAATGATAGGATCCTTCCTCTTACCATAACACATCTACACACTAAGTATGAAATTCATTCAAGCTTCCTATCTTGAGATATCATGTTAACAAGGTTTTCAGGTTTTGACCCCAGGTGACCCCAGATGACCTTTGACCTCCACCAAAAACGATAGGGTTCTTCCTCTTACCATAACACATCTACACACTAAGTATGAAATTCATCCAAGCTTCCTACCTTGAGATATCGTGCACACAAGGTTTTCAGGTTTTGACCCCAGGTGACCCCAGATGACCTTTGACCTCCACCAAAAACAATAGGGTTCTTCCTCTTACCATAACACATCTACACACTAAGTATGAAATTCATCCAAGCTTCCTACCTTGAGATATCGTGCACACAAGGTTTTCAGGTTTTGACCCCTGGTGACCCCAGATGACCTTTGACCTCCACCAAAAACGATAGGGTTCTTCCTCTTAATATGGGGCATCTATGTACCAAGTTTGAAAACTGTCGGAGTTTCTCTTCTTGAGATATCGCGCACACAAGCTAAGCGTCACAAACACACACACACACACACACCCATACACACACACACATACATACATACACACATACATACACACATACGCCATCATGACCGCATAGGTTTCTCTTTCATCGAAACCAAAAACTATATCACACATTATGTACTTTAAGGAGGCTGAATAGGCACTCCCTATGTTCATCCACCAAAAATCTTTCCAGTATTGGAGAATTACACATATATGCTTGCTATCCACATGCAAATTAGTTTGTACCTTTGATTTATGAAATCAAATTTAAAATTTTTTCCTCTCTCAAATGACAGGCAGATAATACTCAGCTAACAATATGCCATGTATAAAGGGTGTCCATTCTTCCTTAATTGAGGTATCTAGCTTTAAAGTATTAAAGTATTCATGATTTGACTTTCAGTGATCTCAGCTAACATTTTGATCTCCACTAAATAGGGTTCATTCACTTAACATAAAGAAACTCCTATACACCAAGTGTAAAGCGTATCCATGCTTCCCACCTTTGGATATTGTATAAAGGTTTTCAGAGCATGATTCCGTGTGAACTCAGACAAGCTTTGACCTCCATCAAAAGCAACAGAATTCATTGACTAAATATATGACAAATCCACACACCATGCACAAAGAAAATTCATGCACCCTATCTAGCAATAACATCTTTGCAAGCAAGTCTCACAACTGTAACCACAAACATACATACATACATAAGTACACACATACACACATACAAACATGCCATCATGAATATGTCTTCCTTGTCATCAAAACAAAAAATATTCCCTTTACATGCAGATACTAAAGCACTTAACAATTTCCAACAAAATCATTTTCATTCTTGAATGTTCTCCCCCTGGAGGCGAGGCTAACCAGTGCAACAATGGCAGCACTACCCTTACAAAAAAACATGGGTCACTTGGTTCCAAATCCTGAAGTTTTTACATGCATCTGCCATGGGTATTCACAGGTATTTTGTGTGGAAACCTGTGTTTTCCCCTGACATTGACACAGGTCAGTCAGTACCAAACAAAGTGTCACAATGTTTCGTCATATCTGTTCCAATCTCTTATGCTGTGCAACAAATGAGAAGGCAAAAGTCTTGGGTATGAACTGCCCAGGGTTTGAACCCCAGCCAAACAGCTGAAAGAGCTGATGCTAACACTTACTAAGCCTTCAAGTCAGTGATACACAAATATGAGCCAGGGCTTGTTTTATCTAAAGAAAGCATATTACCTTACACATCGCAAAGCTAAACTGATCTGAGAATAGTGCATCATCCCTAGAAAAAGCTTACCTTCAAAAAGATTGGTTCTGGTTTACAGAAGACACCAACACCTGGAGGAGTTCCTGTTAGGATTATGTCCCCTGGTGTCAATGTCATGAACCTGTTAAGGACACGAAGATTTGCTTGTTTATACATCTAGGATTAACACATTATAACCACAAGTTACATATAGAATCTCTAAAACCACAATATGGAGAGAGATACTGCTTTGATGACAAATCTATATCATTGGTATGTCTCAAGACATACAGTATTATAGCAAAACAAATCTGTTGAAGCTCAGCTAAAGCTAATATTTCATACTGTAGACTTTTCACTATTCTTTCTACAGAAGCATATTTACTGTACAGACTCTTGTAACTTTGATTGGTGATATCACTTTACATGCTATTATTTTACTTTATTCAATTTTCTAAGTTACAAGCAATCAAACACAAAGGGACATTACAAATAGTTATCCTTCTTGTTAAACTAATGAATAATTTGGCAAAAAATATTTGGTCACAAAAATGTCTTCAGTGGCTGGACAAATGGTTTTAATAGTAAGAAAAGAGGAGGATAATGTAAAATCCAAGTTGTGTTGGCTGTGTCAGAAGGTATTTCCACTGCACCACAAGAAAATGTTCTGACAGTGTCTTTTTTGTCTTTTTGTTCAAAAGAAGTAACAAGGTTTTCGTAGCAGTCCTCACTGCATATTGACTAGTTCACTGTATTTACGCCATCCCACAGAAATCTCTTTCAAACAAACTACATGACCCACAGCACATATTCTAGTTATATGTTGTGTCAATTATGCAGTGATTATAATTGTTACCCTCATGTCACATCAATCAATCCAATGTTTAAAACATAATCAAACTCACATACTGCACAACAGCAAATGAGTTATCTGGAAAAGTGGCTATGTTCCAATGAGATGCCCTTCGATCAAAACATGCTCCGGATTCTACAAAGAAAACCACTGTTTTGTACCTCACATGAAAACAGAAATCATCCTCCAGAACAATTTTGGTTCAGCACTTTTCCAACTAGCAATCTAAAAAATTCACGAAGGGTCAACTTTTATACAATCTCAGAAAATGACGTCTCCTGACTTCCAATGGCAATAAAGGTAACCACATACTGTATGAATGCCTCATTAACATACCCTGACAACATATTGACCAAGTTTCAGCTAGACTGGAGCAGAACTTGTGAAATGCCAGCTATTTCAACATAAAGGAAGTGAAAGATTTGCAGTTGTGCACGATAGCAATATTCTCAGAGCCAGCTGAGCTAGAAACCTTTTATGCTCTGAACCACTGCAGCCTCCATCCCTTCTCCTGACTAACTGATATCCTACCTATGGATGTCCCTCCTAACTTCTAAAAGCTTGACATCCATCAAAAAAGAAACTTCTGCCTTCGGGGCTACAGTTTGTCGATCTACCTTGCCTTACCACCTTCAGCCAGGGTAGGCACCAAAGTTGCCCACAGGGCCAAAAATTCTTTAGGTTTAAGCTAATGGACCACAGACTCGATTGTATATACAAAATCAATTGTAATGATTTGCTTAGTGTTATTAACATTATGGGACCTTTTTATGTTTGTATGTTAAATTATGGGGGAAGGTTCCTAAAACTTCCCTTCCTGGTCGAAAACTAGCAGTACTGTACAGTTGTGCTCTTCTTCCTAATATTTAGTTCCTTACCAAGATTAAGTAACTGCCCTATGAAACTTCCACTTTGAAAGAAAAACACAGGAACGGGCACTCACCGTGAAACAAAAGCAATTAACTGTTCCGACTTAAAAACAAGATTTTTAGTTGTACTGTCTTGCATTGTCTTTCCATTCACCCTACATCTCAGTCCTAGGTTATGAGGATCTGAAACACAAACAGGAAAAAACAGGTGGTTTACTTTTAAAAGGGGAAATTTAATATGTATTAATGGTTGTCTTCTAGCCACATCATTTTCCATTAATTTAAAAATATAAATTTATTGTCCTGAATATTCTGTTCCCTACTATAAATTTAGCCATGAGCCTATACCAGTTTTTGCCAATGGTGTGCTTGTACAAACAAATATTAAGCATACTACAACCTACTTCATAACATGGCTGTAAATGTGCCATTGTTCTAACTCTATTTTTTAGCATAATTTTACCTCGTTATGAGTCTCTTATAACCACAGCATACTGTACTTTTATACGATTTACCTTCGTAGCAGGCGTCAATTATGTATGCCCCTTTTCACATACATACTCTAACACCTGCACACAATGACGGAGATCATCTAGTTTTAAAATATTCATGAGTCTAATTTGGACTTATCTCTTGACTGTTGACTGGTTTTAATATATAAATATTCATTTTGCAAGTCAAAGCTAAAACTGTAACATTGTTCTGCAACCTTCTCACTTTTACACATGTAGGTCAATGGGACTTCTTTAATGGGTGAGTTTCAAGCGAGAGAAATCACATACTAAAAGCCCATTGACCTTGCTCGTGTGAAATGCATGGTAATCAGACTTGCTTTAGTCTATTTTCCGTTGCATATTTAGGATTTGTGCGTGTTGATCGTATATATGAATAATAGCATACCGCTTTTATGCAGATCAATGAAGAATTCTTGTGAAAGTTTGCAGATGTTGGTATCATAATATACATGGGGAAGTGTATTAAATACATCTGCCAGGCAGGCAAGTATATGACATTTCAACATAAAGCTGTTAACTTGCATTGTTTTTCTTCTACCTTTCTCTTGCTTAACCAAAACATACCTGATAATGAGTCTGTTGTAACTATGGCAGGCCCCAGAGGACAAAATGTATCCATAGCTTTTCCCAGAAGCCATTGCTTGCCATTACGAAGCATCTGCCAGTCTCTAGCACTGACGTCATGAGCTACTGTGTACCCAAATATGTGACTCATGGCATCTTCCTCCTGTTAAAAAGCAAAACAAAAATGAGATGAACAAAGGTCATACATTTTTCATAAAAAAGCCCTCTTTTCTCAGCAAATATATCCTTTAAGGAAATAGTAAGTTACCCCTATTTTAATTTTGAAACTTCAGATGAATTTTAATACTTTCCTTTTACTCCCACTTATAGAATCTTCAATGTTTCAGGGAATAAATATCACATATTAAGGGTAAACAAAGAGTTGTTCTGCGTGAATTTAATAAAAAAAACAAAAGTATTGTCACATGATTTGAAAGAGCTCTTTATTAATTAAGATACCACCCATTACAACTGCTTTTAACTCAAACTTATGTTAGAGGAATGTGTTGCTAAATGGCAACTAAAATGTTGTATTCAAGAAGTTAAATGTAATGTAACATTTTCAACAGTTTTATGTGTTTGCCTAAGACAGGAATGGCACTACTGTATGTTTAGAATCCCAGTAATCATGTCAGGTATTAGAAATCATGAGGTGCAATGATCTTGACATTTCACAAAAAATACAAATTCTACTGACAAGGCATTTAGCAAATAAAGTTTCAAAGGTAGTAATTTCTCAGCCAAATCAAAAGAAGAAGTAATATTTGGACCTCATCTATGCACACCTCAATTCCAGTCTTGTCCAAATACATAGGTTTTTGTTCAACACAAATAACTAAAAAGTGACAAAGAATAAGGTCATGCATCCAAACTCTCAGCCCTTGTAAAAGTGACTAAATGCTGGTACTTGAATCTTTTTTATCAGACAGTGATGTTAAATGGTAGTCCTGGAGGCAGGCAGGACCTGGGAGATATTTCTAATTGCCTACTTTGTCATTCTATAAATAAAAGTGCAATTGAAAAGCTGATCTTGCTTAATGTTCAAGCACAATCTAGTTGACACAATTTTTGATGCACATGATATGGGCTTCTTTTCACAAACATACTTTCAATGGGATTCTCTTTAAGTACATCTAACACTATGATTTTAAAATGGGATTCAAATTGACTGTCACAGCAGTCAAATGTGTATGCCCCAACAAGGCCTATGGTTTTAGGGTCAGTTTCAAGTCACTTTGTCCACAGTCAGGAATACCAAGCATGTCCAGTTTTTCTTAATGGACTCTGCATTTTAACCAATCAAATAACAGTGGTTCTGCTAGTGAACTGCACAGTACCAATAAAAATCACAACAACTGTTCAAAAAGACCTCACAACCCTTTAGCTGAAATGCAATGTGCAATGTCACTACAAAGTGTACAGCTAGCATTAACTTTTAAATGACTTTTCAAATTCTACCACATTGTTAAAAGTATACAGAGACAATTACTTTTATTGTACCTTAATGTTTTTTCCTGATTTGCCAATGACAATTACAAGTTCCACTTCCCAGTCTAACTGCTCTGTCTCATCTGGGTAAATGACATCATCTGTTGGTCCCACAATACAGCTGGCAAACTTGTTGAAGACAACTGGCTCCTTCGGCACAGGTTGGTTTTGTTCTTCACAGTGATCTACATAGTTCATACCAATACAGAGAACTTTCTCAGGATTTGTAATGGGGGAGATTAGCTTGATACTGTCCTTTGGATGCACGCTCTTTGCTGCTGTAGCAATTCTACAATAGAGAGAGAGAGAGAAAAAACAATCATTTGACAATTTGTATTGGACAACATGACAATATTGCTGGTTTCATTGATGTAAATCTATCATGTGGTTCAACTGAGTAATTACTGTACCAGACTGATGGTACTTTTGTGTTTCTAAATACCATTAGAAGTTATGGTGACAATTTACAATTAACTGTGGGCTAAAACAGCATTGCACAGGGTTCGTTCTTTTTGTACCACATCTTGTCATCCCTATCATTCATGTGAAGTTGCAATGCTTGCAATGCTTCCTCTTGGAATTATAGCCAAAAAATGATTTTTACCCAATTTGACCTTTGACCGTTACTTCCAGTGTGAGCGAGGCGCATTTTCCCACCCTTGGGTACCTTTCCACCAAGTTTGAAGAGAATCTGTCCAGCCGTTTAGTAGCAGTTTGCGAAAGAAAATGTGCATTTGACCTTCTGTCACGTGACCTTTGACACAAAATGGTCAAAACCTCTTGACAGAAGTACAACTTTTGGATCACAACAATAGGTAATTCTGTAAAAATGTTAGGAAAGAACCATGTTTTTGGTTCTAAGAATTTATCTTAATTTGTGAAAATGGCAATTACTTTTGGAAAATGGTGCCAAAGGGATTTTAACAGCACTCCTAGCAAATTCCTGCAGCCACTTCACTAAACACCATGTGTGAATAATGGCCATCTGGGATTGTTTAAATGACAAATAGGGTTTAACATTAAACTATACAATAACCTGCTGCTAGCAATATCCTTAACACATCTGGATTCCTGTTTGCAGTGCCAACTTGACTAGGAATCCAACTCAAAAGTGGATACTTAGTTGAGCAGCACAGCAGTGATGTTAGTCCATCACTATGCAACATTTGGCTAAAAAGGATTTCTTTACAAACTTGTACAAATCAAGCTTGAAGTGGATGTCTAGTCCACAGTGCAAGTAGTAGCATTCATTTGTATTATATACTACATTAGTCATAGTCTGCAACATGGATATATACTATGACTTCGAATAGAGCTCAAAGTAGATGTTGAGTCAAGAAGAACTCCTGCCTTTAGGACATATGGGTTGGACTTTCAGTAAAAGATCAGTCACAATAACTCAGTGCTACTTTCAAATAGACAAATACAGTAGGCTTCAGTCCTTAAACAGCAAAACAGCATCTGCAAACTGGTATTCACAAATCAATGAACATCATCTCCAGTAGGCTTAGGTGACTCCAGTAGTTTTGGAGTCAGGCACCTGTGGCCCAATTAGTTGCATCTCTGAATGGAGTCATGACCCCTAAGATGATATCACAACTGATGTTGAAATATGTACCTCAGCAGCTGTAAATTATCAGTTTATACTAGACTACCAATGAGTATTAATACACCATTTGGCTTACAGTATAGGCTTCTTAATGGATGTGGTGCCCAGCTGCCAATGTGAGAGAGGTGAAGTGGCCAACTGAAGGGGAAATTTGTGAACAAAAAAATATATAAATTTAAATAAAATAAAAATAAAATCTAAGCCAGTTTGGTACAATAATTAACAAAAACCTGTAAAATAGCCAACACAAATTCCACACTATGATTTTGTCATATTTTTAGTAATATTGAAATTATGCCAGAAGTCAGGGTTTCAGTGAAAGTGGAGTCCTTACTCCCTGGCAGGAGTCACTATTTTAAAGAAGAGTCAGGTAATAATAATCCCCAATGCACCGGGTCTCTATACTCTTTAGTTGTTCCCATGCACTGTAATGTTGCCAGCTCTTGCCTTACCATAAGCATGTGTACATGGTTTAGACACACTTATGCAGTAACTTTCAAAGCAACTGAAAATTAATACACAGAACAACAACATACTGTATCACCAAAAGCTATGGCCAGGAGTGGTACCATGTTCATCTATGGGCAGGGGCAACAGGGTGACCAGATTTTGAAAACTGAAATACGGAACACTAGCTGAAAGTAGGGTCATGTGCCACTCATAGTGTGCACAGCGAGATGGAAGCCCCTATCGGGTGGATTCCAGTGGCCTGCCTTAAGGCTCCTAGTGCTGGGCCCAGGGGCAAAGCTCTGGTGGGATTCAAAAGGGCAAAGCCCCAGAAACTTCTCAATTTGAGTGTATTAAAAGTGCCGGGAAGTCAGTAATTAGACTGGTTAAAGTTATAAATTACAAAAGGTCCAAAAATGTATTCAGAATGTAACTTTTACTATTTTTCTCTTTTGATGAAAAAAATGCAGGACTGCAAACCTCAGCACTACCTTACGTTAGCCCACAATGTAATACATGCACACGTGTTTAAGCAGGCTTTGGATAGCTGTTACTACGCAATTCAACCATACATATATCCATTGTACCCTGCAAAGTCATTTCCTTAATTGATTCAATTTTATAAGCCCGGTCCTTCTAAGCAATATGGAACTACGGGACAAACAGGCATTCCGTTGAGGTTCAAAACGGGACAAATTAACCAAATATGGGACAATCCCTATTTTACAAGACATCTGGTCACCCTGGGAGGCAACCACGTTGGTAGAAACCAACAAGCCGATGAAAACAAATGCCCCCCTACACATGTACCACGTGAATGTTTCCTTCAAAATGAAAAACAACAATCACATAATGGCAACTGTCCAAATAAAGAAGGAGCCCACTCTGACTATAGTACTCAACAAAATACCTTAATGAAAGTCCCCTTTTTGAAAACTAAATGTCCACAGTAATACAAGGAATACATGGTAAATTGTATGTACTGATAAATGTTCCTTTTCAACAAACTCAACTTACATGGTACTTCTGTTCTATAGATGTCACTTGAAAGCTAAACCTTACATAGTAGGAAACTACACAACACACTATCAACCATCTTCACTGGTGTCACTGACACTGTGTCCCCCGCCTCTGTTTGTTCAACTTTGTTGTACATTTTGATGGCTATTTTAAGCCTGCCTTACGTAAGTTCAGCCTGTGTCATTTGTCGTGAGCTAGGTTTTTGCTCTGCACTCATATGCACATGAGCTGTTGGAAGAGACCTGACGTCACATGAAAAACCTAGGGTCCTACGCTTGGTACAACTATAGAATACAGGGCCACTCTTGAACACCACAGAGCATCTGGATGCACGGATGCGATGTGACTGTTTATCTTGCACCCAAGCTTTGACTCAGCATCCGAGCATCCTGGCATACACTCCAAGACTGACATTAACACTTCGTTCCTCTGACAAGGCCTACCTGTCTCTTCCAAATCCACGGCTAAAAGCTTATGGATATCGATGTTTTGCTTACTCCGCTCCTTATTTGTGGAACCAGCTACCTGACCATATTCGTTTTTGCACAGAACTCTCTGTATTTAAAAGTTATTTAAAGACTCATATCTTTACTTGTTCCTTTGACTGTAATTGAGTCATTCATATTTGTTAAGTGCCTAGAGCAGGTACACTTCGGTCCTGATTTGGCGCTATATAAGTCCAATGTATTATTATTATTATTAGTGAAATCATTCACTCAGCATCCAAGCATCTGCATGTCCTCTCCAGAATATTGCTCGTGGCCTTAGTAAGGAATGGACAACAATGAGTTGTTCTCAAATTAAACTTAGGGCCACTTTGGGTATTCTTATTTCTCAGACGTGGGATGTTCTTGGACAGTCACGTATAACCACAGGGCTCGAAATTCCCGCTGTTCCAAGAACAGTGCTTTTCTTGCCGGAACAGTAACTTTTCAAAAGCCACTGTTCCATGGAACAGTTTTTCCATAAGAAGCACATTGCATATCTAATCTCTGATAAAGTGATCACGCTGTGAATATAAAAATTCACTGTGAATTTTGGCTTTAGTATGAAATGCGATCTCATTCCACCCGTGATCAATTGAAGTTGCTTAGACTTGCAAGTGTTATTTTCCTAATTTCCTATGCTGCATGGTAAACCTCTACTGTGTAAACATACACACTGTCAGTTAGGCCTATACTACCAATTGCAGAAAAACTTTTCAGTATGTCATTATTGCCCTGCAAGCGAAAGTCATCTTACATCACCCATTGCCTTGTGTGGTACGTTCCAAATGACAAGTAACTGTTCACTGATATGCACTCCTCATGAAAGGCTAATACTTGTGTTTAGGGATTTTTGTATTAGCATTACCCTCAAGCTAGCAACAAAGCACCGAAACTTGAAAATGACAAAAAGCAAGTCTGACTGCTGACATCTCGGGACCAAAGTGAGCCTTCAGTGTGTGTTTTTTTTTCTCACTTAAAATGCGAGACCTTCCCATTGACTCACTGTGCGAAATGATCATTGAAGCAACAATGCAGCGAAGGACAAGACTAGAACAATTTCATGTAAAACAAAAGATGTAAAAATACATCAGTATGTGCACTGCCCTCATATGTTGGAGAAATGACTCATTGTATTGCTAGTTGTAAGGAATGGTAGCTATATCAATAAAGGGCAATGCAAAGGGCAAATCAAACAAAACATATTCCTTTGCAGTGAAACTTTTTTTTTGGTCACTGTAATCCCACTTGTTTTGCTTGCTGTGCATTCTGCATCAAAGTTGAGCGTATTTCATCCTAGGCTACGTAGGTCTCAGGACACTGAGTGCAAGATTATAAATACTGGCAATAAATTTATACCTAAAAAGGAACAAAAAAGTACATCAGGATATCCAATGAGCTAATTCCCGCTACAGGCGAAGATTTCCCCCTCCCCCCCCCCCACTTATGGTCCATTTGCACAGTCATATGACTCACATGCAGTTTGCATGTGTGCAAGAACCCTGCTTACGCTGAGGTACTGTACTTCAGAACAGTAGTTTTGGAACAGCAGCAAAAAAATTAAATTTCAACCCCAGTAATCTAGTCACTGAATAACATACAATAGTCTGAACATTTTTTACTCTCCAGGCAGACATTTCAAAGATATGTGTATGAAGTGTACACAGTTTCATTTGTAGCACAAAAAGTCTTCCAATTGTTAAGAAAATGGAACCTAATTGCAGCAATAATTTTCAGTTTGAAAATTCCTTGGCACGTTTCAAGTGTGCAATATCTTGAAAATTGTTACGGCGTGCTGTAAATTTTTGTAGACAAATTCACGTTATGAGAAATAAAGTGATTTTGACTGATACAGGGTTCATAAAAACATTACCATGCACCAGACTGTGCTACATACCTTCATGCAGAGTAACACCGCAGTTCACGCAGCTTGTGCTTTCCTACTCTGTTTACGGACAGTACATGAACCTACACACTATATGTATTCATACGCATGCCTATGTACGTATGAGTAGTGGAAAAGAATGAGAAAGACCACATGGTGATTAAGAAGACTTATAACTAAATTTGTCTGGATTAAATTTTGTGTTAAGACATAGAAAAAAATTACATTGATAAGTGCATTATTTGATGTGTAATTTCTTTGATCTATAGTCCTAATAATATTGAAATAGTAAAGCATCCCAGGTTACCCGACTGTGTCCGTTAATACCCAACACACACTTAACATTTTCAAAGTGCTGCGTTATGTCTGCATATCATGTACATGTCCGTTAGGGAAATGTTACATACCTCCCCGGGCTTTGATAAGAAAGCCCAGGTGATCCACCTTGCTTCTTTTCAAGCGTGCTAATTGATTTGCTTGTTCAGCCAGCCACTTGGCTGCTCAAGTGTCTATGCTTAACGATATTAATAGCATGCAATGCCAATTTAACAATGACTGCAGTCAGATCTGGTGCTAGTGGTCACTGTGTCCCTCTTTACTGAAAAAGTCAAGTGAATAATCGGCTAATTAGCCATGCCCAAGTTTGTTGATCACAGAGATTATGTTCGGTGATTGACATGGAGAGGGTGGTCTTCAGACGTTAACCAAGATGTTCACCTATATCCAGTACATACAGTATCAGGGGCACTGTATAGTTGTGTCTGTAGATACATCAGGTAAGCATCAGTGTAATGCAACTATATTGAAAGAATACTGTCCGACAATTCCCAAACCTGCCCTACCTGCTATATTCACATACCCATTTTATTAAGTATTTCATGTTTATCTAACAGCTCCAACTTTGACTTCGTATCCAGGCATCCACCCAGTAGATGCTTGGAATTTTTTGAAAGTTCCTGCATATATATATATAACAAGATATAATTTATGACTACAGAATTTCAAAAATTTGACTTCCCATCCATGCATCCACCCAGGGGATGCTTGGAATGGACTTAAAAAAAATTTCGAAGCGTTTCATTTTGACTCCACATCCAAGCATCCACTCAATAGTATCTCGGTAAAAATTTTGACTCCACATCCGAGCATCTGGGCATTGATCCAGGGAATGATTGCTATGGCTATGGACTTAAAAAATTTTGAAAAGATTTTGCACATTATTATATTATCATAGACTACAGACTATAGGCCTAGGCTACGGATTTTCGCAAACTTCGACTTCACATCCGTGCATCTGGATGCTCAGATACAATCCTCTGGTGGCCCCGTATTCTATAGTTACTATCTAGGCTTTATGAAGTGTAGAGTGAGGCACAATCACAGGTTCTGTTTTTCTGTCAAAATACATTGATTCACTGTAGCATACTAGGCCTAAGTTACTGCCTATAGTACCTTGAACAACCCAGGCATAAATTGGCTGAAGTTAGTTCCACTCTAGCCTAAGTTATAACCTTACTCACTCCTTTGCTTTCCTTAGTAAGGTGTCGCCTCCCTTCAAAAAGTTAACCATATCCTTTGGGAATGTTGGATCTACATTAAGATCAATGATGTCTCCATTTCCTTGCTCCACGCCAACTCTCTGCTCTTCATTATGGACGAACTGAACAAGCCTCATCTTTGTGCTCTCCTGGTTCAATGCAGCAGAAGTGACAACGCTGCGAGTAACTTGTGAAGGTTGTCGAAAGATCACTCTCCTCGCAACGAAATGGCCAAGGCCTAAGCGTAATTGATGCAACATGGATATTAGATCTAACAGAATTAAAGTGGGCGGAACCTTCCTGAACAAATACAACCTGAATGACCTTGATGGTACGCAAAATTATTGGTGGCAACAAACGATCATGCATCAGTAGGGTATCCTGCATTGCGTAATGAGGTGTTAGGGTGAAGGACTCAGTGTTTCCAAATACTAAGAATTAATTTCCCTTATTTCGTACATATCTTCTGGAAATCAAGTGATTTCCCCACAAAACAGTCGTTCTAATGATTTTAAGGTTGTGGATGAAGTGTTTACGACATAGAACACGATCTGTTCCCACCTGTAATCCTAGAAATTGTACAAAAAATCTTCAGGTGTCGAAAATGACGTAAGGTTGAAAATTCCCACAAAACAGCATGTTGAAGTGGAAACGCTTGAGTTAGTGACACCGGTACACAAAACGAGGGTAGCATGTACATAAATTTGAAGTTAGCAACCAAGCGAAATTGCAATAACTCAGCACAGCCCAGTCTAATGTTGCCTACGTAGCAAGCTGTACGGCATATTCCTTGTTGAATCATATCCCTACCCCTGCCCAGTGAACACAGCACCATGTGCACCATATCCTCACGTTTTGTTTTGTAAGGTCACATTCGTGTCTCGAGACATGCGTATCATGCATGATATCATGTCTCGAGGTTAGGTTAGGGTTAGAAACATGAAATAATATTTGGGTTAGAAGTCTTGAGACTTATTATCATGGTATATGTTGCAGAACACCTAGCAAATTCTTTGGATATTCATAGATGTATGTCACCCTAAGGTTATTGGTGAATATTCAAAAGAGTGCAACATTTGGTCCTATGTAAATCATGCAATAACCTATGCCACCCACAGTGTTGGTATGTCATTGTGGTACTCACTCCCTGGCCGGTGCTTATGCAACAAAGTGACAATCGGACTTCCCTGGTTTCAGTGTGTAAGCTATTAGTTTTACGACTGCCGGAGTAACACACTCACTCAAAAAGAACACACCCACAGTGTTGATACGTCATTGTGGTACCTATTCCATGACCAGTGGTTATACAACACAGTAACGATCGGACTTCTCTGGATTCACAGTCTAAGCCATTAGTTTTATGACTGCAGGAGTAACACGCTCACTTAATAAAAACACTAGCATGAATAATGAGAGAGCAATAAGTGATGTTATGGTAGCAAGTTTGTATCCAAAACTGGAGGCAGTCCTCTTCGCTTGGGCGGACAGTGTTTGGGAAGCCTTAAAGAGGGGCTGAGCAAACAGAGTCCACACTGAGAGTTAAGTCCAATGGTACTAGAACATCTAAAACCTATGCTTGCCAACTCCATGGTGGGTCAAAGATGAGTTTTCTTCCTTTTCCTAAAGACAAATCATTATCTTTGATTTCATTTCCCATAAACTAAAAACATATCGCCATGGAACAGGTTGGCTTCATCAGGTTTCAATTTTATATCTGTCAGCCAAACATTTACACTTCAAATAAAATTATTGTATTTTTGGATATTAATAAAGAAGGATGTTAAAGGGAAATACTGTGTTTAAAATGCACCAACATGGCATGCAAAGTAGATAGTTTTAATCATTATTAAACCATTCAATCTCACAAATAAAACTCCAGCAGTAGCTTTATCTCCTCAAAATATTATGCATTACAAGAGTTATTGAAGTTGCATCGTTTGAATTTTTGCAAGTTTGGGCCAACAAATTATTCTTGGGCAACAAATAAGTGAATTTCTTTCTGTGAGAACCTTATTTCTTGAAAAGAAAGGTATGTACTGCCATATTTTGAATTATATATCATTCTGTACCTATAAATATTGTTTTTAAAAAATGAAAACTTTCTGCAAAACAAACACAATGTTTCCCTTTAATTTTTGTAAGTTTTCTGGGTGTTTGCCATTTGGAACTTTTCAACTTTCCCAAGTTGCAAAGCCCTTTCTCTGAATCTCTAATAAAAGACTAGAACAGTGCAAAGAGAAAACATCAACAGGTGACTATGGAATGAATTGCAATTTACATATATTTGCATTTTTTCACAAAAGTGACTTTCCACTTTATAATAAAAGACAAAAAAATGAAAAATAAAACCCTGGTGTAGGGAGCAGTGCAAAACAGGATGACCAGGGGGAGGGGTAAACAGGGGTATACTGAAACTGGGGATGAAATTTACACCCATCATGCCTTATAAATACAAGACAGAACACTTTTAGGTCACTGAGGCTAAAATAAATATGTTTTTCATCTAGACATACCTCCAAAATTCTGGATGAGATTTGTAAACATTATCAATTTGAAAGTATACCTGTACTCTCACTTAAAATAAACTTGCCAGACCTGACATTGGAAAAAGCACCAGTCCTAATATTTCTGAAGAATCTGCATTATATTACTGCACAATGTAACTGTCCAAAGCAGCATGTAACTGCATCATGTAACTGTCAAAAGCATGGTAAAGCAGTATCATGCAACAGCCCCACAGCATAATACAAATGTGGCATATGAATACTAACAGAATACTAACATCATCATATAATGGCATAAGATACTTGTGAACAGCATCATACAGTTTCATCATGTAACTGTCAAAAGCACCATTTACTCCATCATGTGACTACCAACAGCACCTACAACTCCCTCACGTAACTGTCAACAGCATCATACAACTGCTTCATGTAGCTGCCAAACATTCTGTTTGCTCAACTTACCATACAGCTTCATTCATTCTAGGCCAAGTCATCCACACAATGATGAGTCAAATTTGTACATGGTTTCCATGTAACAGAAGAAAACACCCTTTGACTTAATTTAATTTCTTGAACAAACTTGGGGGGTCGGGGGTGGAAAATACTTTAACCAAATCATCATAGATATACATTCCATGTTTGATAAACTGACGAGGATTGTTGCTATTTTGACAAGGCGGCAAAACTTCCCAATTTTGAATAAGAAATAGTTTCTAAATGTTCTGGGCAGCTTTAGACTGATTTTTCAACCCTTTTCCCTCATTTTCTGTGCTATTTCTCCAAGGACATTAAAAAATGTACATTCACAAGGCAAGAAGTACCCCAGCAATGTCAAAGTGAGAGTAATTTATGTAATATCACATTAGATTTTTACTATACTGGTCTATTTGATACAAATGTATTTGTCATGCGTTTTAATAAATTTCAATGAAGCCTTTTCATTGATATTATGAACATCACATCATTCATTAGATTTGATATGCGATAGATCAAAATTGCAATGCAAACTAGCACAAGATGTTTACTTTTAACACTTGCAAGAAGTAATGTAACAGTTCACCACTTTACATGATTAAGAGTTTGCACTGCTATAATATTACAGATTCACTTTAAGCACATTCTTGAAAATGAAAAGTATCTGAAAAATGAAGTGTCATCTACTTTCCAAGGCCACCTTGAGTATAGTGTGACCCACTGATATTGTCATGTTTCCATTTTCTTTGCCAAACCAAACAGCATCCCACATCACCATCTCTTTTCAGTTTTGTCACAACCTCTGCATGTCTTTCAGTCAAGAGAATACTTTTATTTCATTGTAAGGGGCCTTCTGTAGCTCAAGGTTTCAAATGCAGACCAACTACTGGCAAAAGGCATTCCCTGTCACAAAGACTGACAGCACAAGTGAACAAGATTCATCTAAATGACAGAAGCAGCATTCCAGGCATCACAACCCTTTGTTCTGTCTCTCTTTGATACTCATAGCTCATCTCCTCTCGTTTTTCGCTTCTTTCCTGATGTATGCTCTGCCTCTCCTCCTGAACGTCGTGGCTTCTCCTCCTCCTGAATGGAAAACAAACACAACAACCATTAAACAATTATGTCATCCTATGAAAAAGTTAATCACAATCTGATCATGTCATATTCTCTCCATTTTTAGGGGGTTAATTTCAAAGGGAGCACATTCCCCTAAAAACATTGCAGTCCTCTGCCTCTCAGCCACAATACCACAACTCAGTTGACTGGTTAAAAGCCACGGCAATGACCTGGACTGCCTACAGTACAGGAGCCCAATGGAGTGTGATAAACTTCTAGCTGTACTTTCTCAGGCTGACCACTGTTTGCTAAACATACTGGCCAGCCCAAGCATGTAATGTGATAATCAATTGCTGGACTGCTTTTGTTGTTCCAATCCAACCACTCTCACATATATGGTAGGTTGTAACATACTGCAAGAGCTTCTGGGCAGGGGCACCCTATGCTCTAGTACATCAAATTAACATGAATATCCTCACCAGTCTATAAAAGTACTGGTTGCAGGATGGATAAATAGATGTGTAATAAAATTCCACTTTAATTTAATCAAATATTAAAGACAATGAATTAAACCATCATATGAAATATGCTACCAGTATTTACAACTTCACAAGCAGTCATCTGAATAAGTGAAGAATTTAGTAAAATGTTTACATATTTTTGAAACACTCTGATGGATTTCATGACAATGCTTTCCAATATTAATGAACTACACAGTGGAAAACAAATGTATGCATGCTTTTTTACAATGTTCTTCAAGATTTGTCCTGCAGAAATTCAAGGAAAAACAGAAAAAAAAATCAAAACAGTTACTTCATTTTCAAAAACCAAAATGTATCACTTGACTATATATCCCATAAAGTTTATTTTTTACAGCTTAGAAATTTTATCTGAGGTGAAATATGATAATGTAACAATACAACAATTTTGAAAGATTTAGTGAGTACATCTTTTGCAGTGCTTCATGCACCTTCTGTATGCTGACAGTGGCAAGTAATAAAATCCAACATTCTTTCTCTTAATAAGCATACTCTTAATGATTAAAGGTTTCAACAAGGCCCTACAAGGACTTGAAAATAGTCAAGTTTTGGGAGAAAATGCTCTGACTTCTTTAGGACCTGAAAAAAGTCAGAGCCACTCCTGACAAAAGCTTGACTACTTTCGAGTCCTACAACAGGATACTTGTTGGAACATTTAATTGTACCAATTCCATCAGTGAAAGCCTTTCTACTTATTTCTTCTTAGTAAGAAAATATCTTACCTTTTGAGACAGGTCCATTGTTCTTCTTCCTCTCAGGCTCTTAGAAGCTTCAGGATTTTGTGCCAGAAGTTGGGTGGAAAGAAATTCCTGATGAAAAAACGTGACACCAAAGAATGATAACAAATGACTGCATCTACCCCCTCTACTATCCCCATCCCAAAAGCATATTCTCTTCATTCCATCAAAGCCCCTCCCCCCTTGTGATCGAATTAAAATGAGCTAATGTTTGCAGGGTTTATATGTATGCTTTATAATAATTGTCTTCCTTTCATATGTGGTCACACATGCACATTATGGTCTAAAGTAAAGTGTTAATTATAAGAACATCAGGTAGTATTAGGACCACGACCGAGTTAATTCTGTTACAACCACATTCCGCATGAGGAGAAAATCCTTTGGGCTTAAGGGCAGTCAATACTTCTGCAATAAGGGTGACTGCTGACTGCTGACTGAGTTCCTACATTACAGTTTTGGTTAGACCCACAACTGACATGGATTCTGCTAGAAACTCAAAAAAAAGGGGGGGGGTGGAATTTATTATTGCTAAACCCTGGGGCCAGAATGATGCTGTCATTGGCCAAAGTTACAAGTGGGTCTAGAGGGGCAAAAGCTTGCTTCAAGGCCCCTATAAGGTGCAATTAGAAGGGTTTTAGAGGCCACTGATTTATGGAAATGAAAAGGGGGAATTTTACCCTCCTTCTTCTGGAAAGGGGGCACAAATCACTCCCTTTCCCACCCTTGACAGAAACCCTGACTCACTAAAGAGACACATGTGTCCTTTAAGTACACCAGTATAGAGGAAGCAAGCAGTTGGCATGTCAGACTATTTGCTGCCTGTTCCATAACTTGCAGTGTGATAAAACCTGAAAGAAAAACACAATGCTATAAAATGACCTTTTGACATCTTGGTCACATACATCTCTGAGGTTCTGAGGTATTGTGTAAGTTCAGTAACACAAGCAGAACATAATGTAATAATCTACAACTTGACTTTTGGCAAAAGTTTTGTTCTAACAAAATTCTGAATCTTAAACACAGTGCTTTATTTTGACCCATTCCAGCTATAATTCATTTCCCCTAATATACTTATCAACAGCTTCATGTTTCTTCACTTAAACTCCAGCCTATTCTCTGCTCCACACCTCAAGTTCCCTCATCAATTCAATGGTTTTTTTAACTTTGCATTTTACTGCTATGACCTTGTTTTATGCCTACCTCTTTTCACTTTTGTGTTTTTTCTCTCACCTCATCATTTCAAGTCCACCATGAAATCCAAACCCCCTGCAAATTAACATAATTTCTACAAATTAAAATAGCGGATGGTGTCCTGACCATTTTTAACCCTCCAATCTTCTTCCAAACATTTTTGCTCACCTCGATGATTTTCAGAACATCAGTCTGCATATCACATGCCATTCGGTAGACATCATGGTCAGATCTGTTGTACATGATGGCATTCTGAAACATCAGCATTATGTCACGTTGGAATGCTTTGGTTGTTTTGATGGTACCATTCTCAATATTCTTTTTGATGGTAGAGAGGTCCATACCCCTGTAAACAGTGGAGCTATAGCCGGGGGCAATCTCATCAGTCACAGGGTGCAGGAAGAGATTTGCATATCTATGGAGATGGATAACGAAACTTGAAATGGTTTTAGTTTGCAGGGCTTGACATATAAATCAACAACAGTAGTGGCAAACACCTTCGTACCCTACACATCTGTCAAGGCAATGGCTTAGGTCATTGTCAGTGCCCTAGCCTCAAATTCAGTTTTGCTGTGCTCTTTTTGAGGCTTTTGTCAAAATCTGAGATTAAGATGAATACATCTCCTAACAATGCCTTGTAGTTCCTGCCATATTGCATAGAAAATTGCAAAGTATCATTTTAGTTGTCAGTGCAGACTTCTGGGATACTTAACAAAACCTGAAATTAATCATATGTTCAACTTTATCACATTTTGAAAATTTGAAAATTAAGACAAGCAGCAGACTTTTTTACGTTAAGGAGCCAACTTTTCTGAAACTTTAAATATTTCAAACGATCTTTCTATTGAGTAAAAGCCTACAGGAAAGGCTAGTTGATGTGCAAATTGTGGGCAAGGTAATACATAGGAAACATTGATTATACAGACACTGAAAATTGGAATGACTACTAGTTACAGTAATTTTCTCATTATATCATAACAATTAATAAAAAATTCAAGAGTACTTTAAATATGTCCTCTAAACTATCTTTAAGTAGTAAGCAAAAAGCTCAAATAAGGTGTAATCATTCTCTGGTAGGTTATGATCAAGTTTTACATCTCTTGCTCTATTTCTTTTTTTATCATTATGTGATTTAAGTATGGTGTTCACTGCTAATTTTTCTAACATGTTACCTCCTAACTTCAGACACAACTCCCAATCCCCCCTGCCCCCCCCCCCAAAAAATGAGTGTAGAGTCCTTACTTTAGGCAAATGCTTATCTATGTCAGCAGTCGTTACAAAACATCAATTCTAATCCTACAAACCCCCCCTTTACCCTACACCACCTTTCACCCCCAAAATTCTCTCTACAGCTACCGTTGCTTCCACAAACTCAAGAGCATAGACCCTTTTTAGCAAAATTTGATCTTAAAATAACATTTTTCTCATGTCAGTCAAGAACACTTAAATGAGAGACTATCTTATTTCATTACTGGAAGGAGGTATAAGGAAGACTAACTTGTGACTAGCTGCTTCTCTCCAAACAAGCATGATAGCTTTCTTCCAAGATCTGTAAGGATAATCATGGTGGTCTTCTCTGTAAAAGAGAAAATAAAAGATATTAATACATGCAAGATGATTGCTAAATTACTATCAAACTTATAATTCTTATAAAGCTGTCAAGAAATGAAACCAATAGAACTATGCACCTCTTCTGCTGCCTTCCTCAAGTACTTCCAATTTTTTTTTCACTACAGCCTGGGTCTAGGTCTCCCTAACTCATCCACCCCATTGAAAATCATCATTTTTCTAACATTTTCTATGTACTTAAACCTGTTTCACTGATATTAGCAAATGACAGTGAGTTACCTAAAAGAGAGACTGTTATCTCAGTTCCAGCAAAGACTGCCCTGTATTTTAAGCTTTTTTCAAAACAATGTGTCACAGGAATACTTACAATTGAGAGAGTGAAGCAGGGCTGTTTGGAAGTGATTCGGAGAAGACAGATCCAGTCCCAGGTACATTTGAAAGAGAAACATCATCTCTATCACTCTCTGATGGTCTCTCCATCTCCTCCGACTCTGCAGCTTCACTCCTGGCTCCATCTTTGGTCTCATCTGCGGACTCTCCAACTGATCTCACCTCAAGAGCATCGGTATCTTCAGAATCCTGATATTCATCAAAATACAAAAAGACAAGCTTCATGGATGGAATATCCTTAATTTTTAAAGTAGAGTAGAAGTATTGTGATGATGCACTCACTAAATACACCCCACTGAAGAAGCAGGACCATCAACACAAAGCAAAAATCAAAATGTAGACATATTTTCACCCTTATATCCAGGCTCATCTCACACTTAACATCATTGTCACAAAATTAAATCTTGGTCTACTACAGAACTTACCTTCAACTTTTTCTTTGGTCTGCCTCTTTTCCTCTTCTTTTGCTCATCTGTCTTACTGGTGGATGGTGATGATGGAGCAGTAGATGCAACCAGGGAGACATCTGAAGAATCCTCATTCTCTAACCCTGGTACAGGAAGATGTGCAGCTGAAGTAGGGGAATCCACAGATGATTCATCTACTACCATCACTTGAACCTAGGATAATAACAATAATTTTAAATTGTAGGCCTTGAAGGGCACTTATTTTATGATGCCAAGCGACCACAAATGTGGGACAAGCCTATGTGGCTCATACATAACAACTTTATGTCTGGTGGCTAATCAACTAAAAAATTTAGATCAAAATAGGTGTCTTTTTTTTTTTTTAATAAACAGTCAAAGTATCAAATCTAACCTTCATTGTGTTATTAATGCAGTGGCTTTCAAAGTCAACAGTCAATAAGTAAAATAAAATATTATTATCATTCAAAATCAAAACTCCTTTCCACCAATACCATTGAACCATTTCTAGAGTATCCCTATCATGTTTCAACCAATTTCCTCATGAAAGTATTAAACACAGAGGTATTTTAAAATTTGTGATGAGTGATGAAAAAAATATCAACAATTACCAAAAGGCAGGAGACAGGACGCTGAAGTTCCTGAGTGTTTACTATTACACAACTTCCACCAAACCTACAAGCTGCAACAAACTTTACCCGCAGTGTGGGCAACGTATTACGTGAAACAGAAACTGGAGGCCATCCCCTCCCCCACCCCCTCCCTCCTCACCCTCCACTGTTACAACTTGCTCCAAAGTGGCAGTCATTATCTAACCTTTCTAAACCTTTTTAAAATAATTACGTATTTAGACTCAAGCCATACAGAGTTCCTACATTTCTCAAAACTGAATTTCTAAAACTTTGGAATTCTTTACAATTATCAATACAAGTCAATCCCCTCTATGAATTCTAAATTTCAAAACTGTCCTCTAATTATGGCCAATCTTCAGAAATATTTCAGAATTTCTGCTCTTTACAACTTGCATTGTCACGGTCATTTTAATTTTACTAGTTTTACCAAATAAAAAAGTCACTGACCTCTTCTTTCTGTTCTGGTTCAACAACAATGGGGACCTTTGTTGATTGCACAGTCTTTGCCTGCTCAGCTGTCAATGTACCTTTGGCCTCCACAGTTGTTGCTGTAGTAGGAGTTTGAGACGTGTAGGTTTTTGAAGACGTGAGCAAAAGCTTTGACAGTGTTGGTGTTTCTGTCAGGGTAAGATAACATTTTAAATACATTGGTACTTATTATGGTAGCTTATTCATAGTAATTGCAGACAATAACTAAGAAAATTTTAACAGAGAATGATGATGACAGTTTACCTACTATAAATCATGTTAGTCAAGATAAAAGGATGAAGAGGGAAGTATTTGGGTCTCGAAATCAACTTTTTGTCACTTTTATTTATGGATCTGAAATGAGCTTAATGACAAGTAGTTTTACTTTAGATTTGATGAGATGGTTGAAAGGGTTGGACGACTGTTACTGAGGTTTACACAATTAACCTACCTTAAAATCTGTGTAAGTAACAATCCTTTTCTTTAAATACACAATGAAACATGTTTTCATAAATGATTTGAATTAAAATGCACAACTGGAATACATCTGACGTGAAGGTGTGTAACACACACACTTTTTACAGATTTGGAGCACATTGTAGTAACTCAGTAGTATCAAACGATAAGTACCTTACAGAATTTGAATTTATTTATGAAGTGACCCTACATTACAGAAATTTTATCATCAGGATTTCCACACTTTTGGTAAGCTGATATTTAAGACCTTTAAAGTCTTTTTCTTGTCTTCTTACACCAAGATGGCTATTTCCGTGAGTCAAGAGAAAAATAACATTGGAGAAGAAAGGAAAATTGTTATTTCTTTACACATTTATATACTGTGAACATATGTAGCAACATCAAGTCAAATCCAGTATTGAGGAAGGATTTTGCTTTCCAAAACACACAGCATATTTTTCAGACCAAACAACCAACATTTAAGGACTTTTAAGGCATTGACAAAAGTTCCAGATTTGTACCATTTTCCTTACTGCATGGAAACCCAGTGTCATGTTTCAACCCTCTCCTTGTTACCCATCCCAAAAAAATTATAACATGAAGCAGGGTTATTCTATGCATACTTGATATAAAGTACTTCAAATGTGAGAACTAACAATAGGTCACCTTCTAAAGATTTTCACTGGCTAAGAGATGGACATTAGCAGAAAGAAGACAGGCCCCATTAAACCTTTTCAGTTTGAACAAGATACACACACACACAAACTAATCAACAGAAATGAAGAGAAATGAGAATGAAATCATGAGAAAAAAAAAACAAACTAAAGAAAATATTTAGTAAGATCCCAGCATATGAGTTAGTACAGATCCTCTGACATGATATATCTCCTACAATCTGTGGTATGTTGATGCCAGCAAAATGTGCTTTTTTTTTCAAAACCAGACAAAATTTTTTGTGAAGATGTTTAAAATAGCTTTCACTCATAAAGTTAACAAACACATCCCTGAGAAGATGCTATTGGAGAGGGGGGGGGGGGGGTTGCTCTAATATGTCTAGCTTCTAGCTTGTAGGTGGAATACATATGTGGCTAACAGCTGTCCTTTGAAAAAAGGGGATACTGAGTATTTTCAACCATTTTACGCATGTTGCTTTAAGCATTTACTAAACTACTATTTTACAAAAACAGATTTAGCACTCATTTTTTATTTGCATATCTTAAGTAGTTCTTAACTAACTAATCTTGTCACTCATTTTCTGTAAACTGCAAGCATAAAACTGAAATTGGAAAACTCCTGTATTAACTTATTAGAATTCTTCTTTATTTTGTGACTACTGATTTAACATCCCTGAAAGGCAGACTTTTCTCTAAATTAGTGCATCAATGTGAGAAAAGCAAGGAAAGATTATAGCAAAAGAAAAATTCAAATTTCTTACATGAGTAGTTTGCTAAAATTTGCTAAGGTTTAGAGAAAGTAGGATCACATCCTAAAGTTTCAGTTATTACACATGAGAAGCAATAAATAAATAAGTAGCATATATTTATTAGAAAATCAAACACTACGAGACTTAAAAACGTGACTATAACTTTATGCGGGATTTTGCATGGATATTTGATTAAGCAGCTTTACATTCTCATAACCCCTGTCATGCTAAAAAGAAGCAAAATCCATGGTGATAGTAACATTTTGCATTTTATACAATTGGTAAAAGTTTCCTGCATGCAGAACAGTAAACAAAGATGTTGGCAAAAAATGTTACCTAATTACAATCAAAATATGAATCCGTGAAAACTTGTTGAAGTGATTTACTAGCTCTACAATCTCTACTGTTTTTCTGATATGTGACTACTGCTGTGAACATGAAGATAACATTTTAGATGTACAACTTGAAAATTACACTTTCCGTTTGATATATCTAACATAATGAAGGGTACTATCTCTTTCTCTCTTTCTCTTTCACTCTGATAAAGCTTGTTTCTTTGTGATACATTGCCCATAAGAACCAGGTCCTTTACCACCTGTGAAAGCAATGTCACTTTTATTTTTAACATTTGTGTTATTGAATAGCTAGATGCATTTTATGGAGAAAACTGCACAAATTTTTTTTTTTTGGTAAACTTACTTTTTTTTGTAAAAAAACAAAAAACAAAAAGTTCAAGAGGATTCACAGAATAAAAATAAGAAATGGTCACCTCAAAGGGCACAGCTTTTGTGAAGTAGATGCAAAAAAAACATGTTTTGGCCAGAATCTTTCAATGGGAGAGACTAATTTGCTACAGTATGAATGACACTACACTAATGTCAACTATTATCAGTTAGATTATGATGGTTAAATGAAAACAGGTGTGTTAGTTATTATGATGAAACCTAAGATGGTTATAAATTTACGAAATATGCAAAATGGTGGAAAGGTGGGCACAACTTAAAAATGTTACTTCTTCTTATTTGGGCAGTCAGTGTGCTACATTTAGCATCACCAAAAATTTATCAAAAATATGCAGATTGTAACTATTTTCTTTACTGCTAAGTACAATTCTTTTATCTTTTATGAGCCCTCCCTGCCAAGGAGTTCACCAATTACAACATTTCAAAAGCTTAAATAATTCTCTAGAATACACTGAGACTTGATGAAATACCTTGAGTAATCTTCATTAAAGCTGTTAAATCAGTCCTTACTAGTACTAGTGCAAGGCTATCTAAGGGTTTCCTTTTGTCTTGTGTCCTTTCTGGGGCCATATTTTTATTTATTTTGTTTTTATTTGCTTTTTGCCTGCAGCTGGAGACTTCTCTTGTTAAAGCATTACTATGAATCTGACAGGGCCATACTTCTTCAGATATATGCCAAAGGCACATCCATTTTATCTTCTAACCATAACAGCAACTTTTAAGGTACCTGGATTATACTTTAAATATCCAATGTTTTATAAAAAGCAATTGCAAAGATGTAAATTGAAGTATTTTTTAGTTACGACTGTAAGTGGTAAATCCAAATCTATGCAAAAGTAATTCAAAGAGAGCACAAAAAGGCTGAACTCAGTTTGCAAGAATTTTGTGCCAACGTGAAAGTCAAAACAAGTGAAGTTGATGAAAAACAGACATGCAATTGAATGATTAGCACTGCTTTGAAAGAAACACGCTTCTTTAAAATTTTCAGTGAGTGCTTCTGCATGTTAAGTGGATCACATTCTCCTTATTTTAAAAGTCTATGAAACTGAAGCTCTCCCCCACTTTGAAAATGAAGATCTTTTAAATGAAAGATGCACCAACAAAGTTTTGCAAGGAAAAGAAAACTACAGTTCTTGTATAAGGAACACCTTCTGATATTATTTTCAGGTTCTTTCCTTCACTAAATCCTTCCCAAAGGCAAGAAGAAATCTCAAAACCTTGCCCTGACTGTAACGAGAATTTTAAGTTGTTTTCTTCATTAATCAATGACATTCGCACAGTTGAATAACAGGCAAAGACATATTGAACTGAAATGAAAACAATTTCTGCCACATTGGAAATCACCAAGCAGAGAACTGCAAGTGGGGGACAGAGCTTCATAACTTTTGGCCTCATAAAGGGTGTCAGGAGAATCAAACCTTTCTTGATTGGTGGACCCTTGTTGTTTCCCTCTGAAAACAGAATGAACAAAGGCAATGCACAGCATTTCAAAGAGATAGCATACATACAATGTGTCAGGTAGTCTCCCTTTGATTTGGTCATTCCAAACAAATCCGATCCATTTCATGGAATTATTTTATAAATAACTGATCTTAGCCCAAAGAGTAGATCAAAAATTTTGAGGAAGACACAAAAATTTGTTTGGCTGAACTCATAGTGGATTTTGAAAGAAAATTTGCTCCATCTACAGTAAATTATTGTTCATCACATTTACACAACACACTTGGGTTATTGTGTCATCTCTTTGTGAAATAATGAGAGACGGGAGTGTCTGAGACTGTAATCCAAGTCCATTCCCACCCTATAAACAATATGAACCTAATTTTGGTCAGTTGTGATACAAGTCAAAACCGAAGTCCCTAATAATCCATCTAGAGGAGTTGAAATGGAGGAAACAAATTACTTGAACATCACTGAGGGAGTTCAGAATTACTCCATTACTTCTTTGCTCATTTGTATGCATTTTTCACTGCAAAGTTTTCACCTCACAACTGCAACAAAAACACAAGTAGGACTTATTGTATTATGTAAGATGGAGATCCTTAACTTCCTTATTTTGTTGTTTTCATACAGTTTAGATAGCTAGAGTATAACAGCTTGTGATCAAAGCAAAATGTGTCACAGGGCTGTTTTTAATACCCTAAAAATGTTTCCGCTTTCTCTGATCTTGTTTACAATGTATATGTGAAAGTATGACACCATGAATGAGTTAACAAAGAATTTTACATAATTACTCCTTGAAGGTCATTTAATGGAAAGTATCTGTGGGTGTTGCATACTTTGCCCAAATTTGAAAACTTTCTAACGGGGCTGTTTCCTTACACTTATAGGGATTTCCATATAGACCAGCTAAATATTTGTCTAAAGAAGAAAATGTTACAACTTGCCACAATTCAAAATGTTTGGAAAATAACAGTCCACTTAATGTGAATCAGAGGGAATATGGTACCTCCACAACCAAACAAGATATGAAATGTTATTTTCTTCTTTTCTTTTTCTTTGAAAAAGGTTTAGAATTTGTTGGTCTTCCTTTCATCTGTTACCTCATTATCTTTGATTTCATTGTCAAACAAACTTTCATTCACATGAAGCAATGATATGTATTCAGCAAAAGGAGTAAAGTAAAGAATTTTAGAATTGAAATTTGATAAAAATGGAAAGAAGCAAAGGTTGATTTTTTGCTATATGCAGAAGACAAATGAAATTTTAAATTTTCCAACCAGGCAAATAGATTGAGGGAAAGCACCTTCGATAGTTTATACATTATCTCCTTACTGTTTTAAAACTTGTGCCTACACACTGCTCTAAAAATATCTATAGCTTGCAACCTCAAAAGTTCAATCCATACTAAAAACAATCATCTGAAATTTACTTACTTTCTTTGTTCTTTCCAATCCTTATAACTCTGGTGCATTAAGCAGGTTTTTTGTTTTTGTTTGTTGCTGTGTGTGTGTGCAGGGGGAGGGGGGGTATGTAATTAACTAAGACATACAGGAATAGTCAAGTAAAACATTTCTATGTAGATTTATAATAAATTATGTAATTCACTGACATAATTCTCTTGTAATTGAGAGCTGGCAACCAGCAAAATGCATCCTAAGTTACCGAAGGTACTCTGTCAGGGTTCATAGAGTTGACATATTTCAGCATCAGATATTGGTATTTATAGTGAATGTTTCATTCTAAAATAAATTTTATGAATATTACAAAAAGTATGATGTACAGAAAGAAACTTAAAAAAAAATGGAGTATAGACTAAAAATTATGAAAATAAATTTCTGCTAGAACATTACACGAAAAAGAAGTAAAAATTTGATGGAGAATTAATATAATAAATATATTCATTCCATTGGATTAGCCCATCAATTATACTGTATAATTCAGATGGAAATTTGTAAATTATAACTTTTCGATAAGAAAATAAAACCGGAAGTATTTCCACTGAAAACAAATACTGCTTCTTTTAACACAGAAGATCCAAAATCGATATCATTTCTTATTCAAATGATAGTACATTAAAGATACAATTGACACCCTGAGAAAATAAAGTTCATTTTCAAAATGGGTTGCAAATAGGCCTGCATAGTAACAGAGTAACAGAAAATTCCCTAGTAGTTTTGCTGAATTAATTGGTCCAGGACAGTCCTTCCTATACACAGGTAAATAAACTTCCAACTCCCCATACCTTGCCATTTGACATACCGTTTCCACATGGGGATTTTGTGCATGTACTTACTTTCAGCAGGGGCAGGTACATCTGCTTTGGAGGTGGACGGTTTAGAATCTGCTGGCTTTGCCAACATGGCCTTGATGTCTGATATGTCTTCCTGTGACAGATACAGAAGAAACAAGATAAGAATCACAGCCATATCAGAAGATGCAGATGAGATACTAAATACAACAAAAAATATGACAGAGTGTTCTCTAGTACAACACAAGTGCAAAGTATGTAGACAAGCGTAGGTATACAAGCGTAAAGTATGTACGTAAACAAGTGTAATGTACTATAACTATACAAGTGTAGGTATAAAAGTGTAAAGTATGTAAGTAGGCAAATGTAATGTTCTGTAAGTATGCAAGTGTAGGTACACAAGTGTTAAGTATGTAAGTGAACAAGTGTAATGAACTGTAGGTGTACAAGTGTAAAGTATGGCAGTAAACAAGTGTAATGCACTGTAAGTGTACAAGTGTAATTATACAAGTTTAAACTATGTAAGTATACAAGTGTAACATACTGTAAATGTGTAAGTGTAGGTATTCACATGTAAAGTATGTAAGTATAGAAGTGTAATGTATTGTAATTATGCAAGTGTAAGTATACAAATGTAAAGTTCTCAATACAAGTGTAAAGTGTGACAGAGTAAAGACCACTGCACACTTCCCCACTGAATGCAACACAACCTAACCAACCAGTCAAATCTATTGAAACTACCAAAGTTTTGGCCAGTTCAAAGTCATGCTAAGTTAAAACTCCAGCCAATTCAAACTCAGTCACAAGTATGCACACACTGCTCAACAACTGACCATGCAACTGTCCAGAGGTACAGCAGTGTGCAAGGCCAAAGGAGAAAATTTGAGGCAAATTTATAAAGATGCTAGGTGATGGTATGAAAATTATGACAATGAAATGACTGTATGTGTTCATATGTTGTGACTATCAATAGTTCTAAGCTATCTACCCCTCGCCCCTTTCTACACCCCAGAAACAAATTGACTTACATCATTATTGCATTGTCAGATGTTGTTTTTCTTTAAGTTAAAGGCTTCATTGGTCAGTTTTATATTTGTAAATGTTTTTTTTTCTATAAGTTAAAGACCTCACTGGTCATTTTTACATTTTGTCAGGTAGCTCTTTCTGACATATTTTCATCACTGATTTGAATTAATTTATATTTAAAATAATAACATAAAGAACAACTGTTTTACCAAAATAGTGAGAGATTCCTACCACTCAACTTTAAGTAAACCTAGTAAACCAGAATGCAAAAATGCACTGTGGTTTCGATGATTCATACACACCTACAGTATCATGGAATTACAGTAGTATGAAGTGACTGCAAACTTTTTTAAGGCCAGACCCCTGATGACCCCAAATGACCTTTGACCTCCACCAAAAGTGATAGGGTTCTTCCTCTCACCAGTAGGCATCTACATACTAAGTATGAAATTCATCCAACTTCCTATGTCAAGGTATCATGTTACCAGGGTTTTCAGGGTTTGACCCCTGGTGACTCCAGATGACCTTTGACCTCCACCAAAAACAATAGCATTCTTTGCCTTTCCATAACTCATCTACATACTATGCACAAAATTTATCCATGCTTCCTACATCAAGATAGCATGTTAACAAGGTCTTCAGTTTGACCCCAGTGACCCCAAATGACCTTTGACCTCCACCAAAAACAACAGGGTTCTTCCTCTTCCCATAATGCATCTACATACTACGTATGAAATTCATCCAAGCTTTCTACCTTGAGATATTGTGCTAACAAGGTTTTCAGTGTTCGACCCCCAGATGACCTCCACCAAAAACAAAAGGGTTCTTCCTCTTCCCATAATGCATCTACATACTAAGTATGACATTCATCCAAGCTTTCTAAATTGAGATATTGTGTTAACAAGTTTTTCAGAGTTTGACCCCCAGTGACCCCAGATGACCTTTGACCTCCACCAAAAACAATAGGGTTCTTCCTCTTCCCATAATGCATCTACATACTAAGTATGACATTCATCCAAGCTTTCTAAATTGAGATATTGTGTTAACAAGTTTTCAGAGTTTGACCCCCAGTGACCCCAGATGACCTTTGACCTCCACCAAAAACAATAGGGTTCTTCCTCTTCCCATAATGCATCTACATACTAAGTATGACATTCATCCATTTTCTACCTTGAGATGTTGTGTTAACAAGTTTGTCAGAGTTTGACCCCCGACGACCCCAAATGACCTTTGACCTCCACTAAAATCAATGAAGTTCTTCCCCTTTATATAACACATCTACATACTATGTATGAATTTTATCCAAGCTTCCTACATCGAGATATAGTGTTAACAAGGTTTTCAGCATTTGATCCCTGGTGACCCCAGATGACTTTTGACCTCCACCAAAAGAAATAGGATTCTCTGCCTTACCATAAGGCATCTACATACTAAGTATGAAATTTATACAAGCTTCCTACATCGAGATATAGTGTTAACAAGGTTTTCAGCATTTGACCCCTGGTGACCCCAGATGACTTTTGACCTCCACCACAAGAAATAGCATTCTCTGCCTTACCATAAGGCATCTACATACTAAGTATGAAATTTATACAAGCTTCCTACATCGAGATATCGTGTTAACAATGTTTTCAGGTTTTGACCCCTGGTGACCCCAGGTGACCTTTGACCTGAACTAAAATCAATAGGGTTCTTCCTCTTTCTATAACACATCTACAAACTACGTATGAAATTTATCCAAGCTTCCTACATGGAGATATTTTCAGAGTTTGACCCCTGGTGACCCCAAATGACCTTTGACCTCCACCAAAATCAATAGGGTTCTTCCTCTTCCCATAATGCATCTACCTACTAAGTATGAAATTTGTCCAAGTTTTCTACCTTGAGATATTGTGTTAACAAGGTTTTCAGAGTTTGACCCCTGGTGACCCCAGATGACCTTCGACCCCCACCAAAAACAATAAGGGTTCTTCCTCTCAATATGGGGCACCTATGTACCAAGTTTGAGAAGTGTCAGAGTTTCCCTTCTTGAGATATCGTGTTAACGAGCAAGTGTCACAAACACATACACACACACATACACACACACATACATACACACATACACACGCCAGCACAGTTGCATAGGTTTCTCTTACCATCGAAACCAAAAATGGACAAATCACTAGACACTCATATAACTCAAAAAATAGTACAAGAATGTGTACAACACTCATAAAACAAATATCACAAACAAAAAAGTAAATCAAATTCATGCTGTAAATACAACAAACCTGCGACATCGATTCTTTCTTCTTCTCCTCTTTTTTGTCAGATACTAACAAGGCCTGCAGGACGACAGGGGTAGGGGGTGCTGCTGCCTGCTTTGGAGGAACTGGGGATGTTTTAAGATCTTTTGCCTCTTCTGTTTCCTTTGTGCTGGTTACAGTTTCTTTGGGTTGATCATCAGTGTCCACCATCTGTGAAAAATACACGTCTTAATGAGTTGAAGCTTTTACGACAATTCTGCTCCCGAGGGTGCCCATCAATTGCTCTCCAGTCAAATATTCTTCTCTTACATTTATCTGTGCATTCTTACTGTGTTTAGGCAAACTTGGCTACTGTTTAATGGATACAAGTCATTTTTACCATGAATTCCTTTACGACTATTTGTTTAGCCAAACTTATCTGCAATTGACATTTAGACCTTCACAAATCTGTATAAATTTGACAGACTGTAGAAGGTTTTAAACTTACTCAATATTTATGGAACCTTTCAGGAAGAAACTGAAGCGTAACTTACCTTCTTCTCTTTAGGTAGTGGAGCAGTTGTTGGTTCTTCTGTCGTCTCTGATTCTCTCTGAGCTTTCTTATCCAGGTGTTGTTTCTTCTGTTCCTCTTTTCTGGCTGAAAATGTGACAGTGATACAACAAAAATATATCGAAAACAGTCAAGAAAGCCTTTCTACCTGTTTCAGACCTTAGTAACCCTCAAAGAGGGTGAAACAGGCATTTTACAGGGACTATCTTTAATCGACCCTTAAATCCCAAATACACAAAAGCATCATGTAATCCAGTACTTGTACTGGGATGTATCAACAATAGGTGGCAACAGGTAGCCCTGACGGCACTTACAGTTTTAACCCGGCACTAACTCATACAGTGTTAATCTGCCTAGAATTATATTCCATCTTTTACAGGTAAATCTCTGAAGTATTCCCTCCCCCCCATTCCCTCCCCCCCCCCCCCAGGTATAGTGATCACTTCCACTGGCACTCAGAAAAATTCTGGGCACATCCATGCTTATGCATTAAAAACTTTACAAAATTACTTGACTTTAGTATCACTCAATATGCTCAGTACAGCTTCTTGATGGTCATTTTCATGGAATGGCGCTTTCTTTGACTCGGGTAACCAGTGGCCTATGCTTATTAATAAACCTATACTAACCAGCTGATCCACTCATTATGACAAATATTATACATCCTCCTCTCATGTTAGAAGATATATTTACTTTATTCAAATTATGCAATATACACAAAGCCTTCACATAAAACTTACCATAATGGACAAAAGTTCAAACTGCACGAGTCCTTTATCAAGGCAAAAAAACAAAAGAGAGGAGCAGAAACCTGTCCACTCACCTAATAGTTCTGCTACAGCAGCTTCCTCAGCAAGTTTCTGGGCTTCTGCCTGCTTCTGTTTCCTAATTTAAAAGCAAAATGACAAGAGAGACATGGTATTGCTAATGATTTTGCTTCATGTTTGTTTACTGCATAAAGTATACTAATTCCAAAAATATTAAAATACCCTGATATCACTGTGTAAATTATCTATGACTTTTATGTCACACTATTAAGGGGCTGCTCACAAATCAGACCGCCGAGGGCCTCACGTCCAGCCGTTGCTACCCTTTGTAATGAGTATAGCAACCACCAGTTGATGAGCTATGCTTCAGTGCACGCATCTCCCAGTGCACTCAGAGTCAGTGGACAGTTGTATGCACACATCTTAACAGGCAGAAGATAAGCTTCTTAAACACAAAAGAAGACCTAACAATGAACTGTCCACCAGAGCTGAATCTGAACACAAAAGACTTTTCAAATGAAATCACTGAGCAGTAAAGTCTTTCAAGTAAACACCTGCACCTGTTGGCTGTTTATTCTGTTGCATGTTTATTCTGTTCATGTTTTGTTTAGCCTGAAATTGTACCATTATTGAGCTTCACATTTGTTACTAAAATTTTACCTCCATTTCCATTTGAAACTAACATCTATTTTCTTTGTGACTACAACAATGTTTGTCACTCTTTTTTTACCTTGACTAAGATTGCTCCGTTATTTTTAGTCCTAAATACATACAGTATCAGGAAAAGTACCGACCATACTCGCCCGCCGTTAATATCAGGCGTTTCGGCTCAACTAAACTCCTTCCAAGTGCATAAACCTTCTGTTAATTCAACTTGCGTTCTGAAGTTTTGCAACGTTCAAGTTTTCAGTGCTGCTTTGTATTATTTTCGTGCTCCCCATTTTCTACGATCTTTTCATGCATAACATCATTAAGTAAAATATGCCTCTATGAACCGGAAAATACTGTGCCGAAAACTGGTAACTGAGCCAGAACTAGTTTCGGCACCTTTCAGAAGACATCGGAAAAAGAAAAAAAAAAAAAGAATGAAAAAAAAGGTGTCTTTGCGTCTTTTTTAAGCTATTTGAAGAAGGCAAGGGCGAAGTAAATTTAGACATGAATACTGACTATTTCAGAAAGACAAGTCACGGAAAATGGAGTCACCATGCTGCCCCTACAATATTACTTGTGGGGTTCTCGCTGACGGCGGAAAAAAATGTTAATTTTTGCTACTGTACCGTTTCGAAGTTCCTTTACGGACACTGTGAAATTTTTGATAGGAAGGGTGGAAAGTACCTCTCAAAATATAGATTAGATGACAATTATCAACAAGGGCAGGTGTGTGCCATTTATCGAGGGAGAGGGCTGAACTGCCCCTGCTTGAAAAAGCCTGCATTACCTCAGGTACAACTTGATTTTTGTACAAATCTTTCCAAGAAATAGGATAAGCAATGGAGTAGGGAAAACAAGCCAGTGAGCCACAACTGGAAAAAAGGCCGTGGCCGGCCCGACTTAAACCAATTGGTTAGAAACTGCGCCGTAAAACCTCATCTCACTCACTCACTCCTAAGAAATAGGTTTGGCCTCTCCGGTTGGGAGGGGGCTGGATTTCCCGTGCACCCCACCCATTCTCAGCGATCATAGCCTAGATGTTTTCGTGTTGGCTTTTCGTGAGGCCCGTTTGTAGTAGTTGCCCGCAAAATGTGCAATCGTGTTCCCCTAATTTCAAGTTTGCAGAAAACTTCCTTACCTTGGAGCGCATGAAAATAATCAGCCGTCCCGAACCGCCATTCTTGCAATATATATCCTATTATTTCCCAGTTTGTGAAGTGAGCGGCGCTTTTTCATCCTCAGAGCATGTAAAAAGACGAAATGCCGCTGTCGTTTTAACGGCCATGAATGGGTGTGTCCATACCCTTCTGCACAGAGAACTGCAAATTACGGTATACAATTTTCAGCGGCAATACGAAGCAGACAAGCAGAGGCCTGCATAAATGAATCTATAACTCACTGCATTGTCTTATTTTTCAGCCCATCATTGTACTGCCCTATATCTTATAGCCCCCAAGCAGCACACATCGATTTCTGGCTAGCTCGTTGCTAGCATACCAATGTAGGACTACAGGTATTATGTTCAATTCCATGAGAAAACTTCAGCTCGAGATTTTCACAGGCACCTGCAGGGGGTCCCAACTAGTTTGCATGCAACGTTCTGTGCATTGCGAGCAGTGCACATTTTCACGACACATAATCGGTAATTAACTAGTTTAAACAATTTTTGCGGGCTTGCTAGTGACGTCATTGGACTCCTACCTCCCCCACCCCCCTTTTTTTAGAGACTGACGCGTGCAAAATTGCCATTGGCTGCTACCAGTCCCCGTGAGGGTTTACCATTAATGATCAAGTGTTAAATCCCGCCCCTACTAGGCTACACCCACCTATTGAAAACTTACAGCACGATTCACGATCGTACTGTCGCTTCCGCGTATAGGCCTGATAGTGGTACACAAACCTAACGAAGTAACTTTCATATCCTGGGTAACGTGCCGCTCTACGTGCGTTAAGTACTAGCTGCCTTGAGCGAAAATTCAATATGAAGATTATCACCAAAATCAGCCATTAGAGGCTTAATTTAATGCCTAATCTTATTCATAGGTGTAGAATAAGTCTATTCTTGAAGAAAGTATTGGTTAAGAGTTTGGTATCAGACGAAATATCGCTTGTTTGTAAACTCCAAGATGGCGCTGGCTGTCGAAGGTTGCAAAAAATTCCCGAGTGATGTGTGTGACGTCACGTAAACGTACGAAGGACTAAATGGGCATATGACTTCCAAAAAAGGCTACGCAAAAATGGGCGCTGGCCGTTTATGAATGAGTGAGTATTAAACTCATAGCTGCGATTGGATATCTTCACGTACAGGAACTGAATTTTCCAGGTATTTGCAGCGGCCCTCACTTAATAATAGCATGCAACATGTGGCGCCCGTAGCATACAAAGCGTGTTACAGTACTAAATGAAAATGTAGGTACGGTTTCCCAAGGGCCAGGTTATAATTCGGATCGTCTTAGCACAGTACACCGCGAGTGAATTTAGGGGGAATCCCGGCAAAGGGGCCGTATATGGTGGGGGGGGGGTAAAGTGGGATTCATATGCATCGCAACACCTGTGTAAAATGCATGGGCGTCAATCTTTAATCGAATGTGGGGGGGGGGGGCATGGCCACTTCTGTCAAAAATTTACTGTGTAAAATTAAGTCAATGGGTGTATTTCCAAAATGTGTGGGGAGGCGGAACGTTTTCCCCCCCCCCCCCCCCCGGGTTGACGCCCATGTGCGAATACCTGTGACTAAGCTGCAACACCTTTATCTCCCTAAGGCTTAGGCTAACAAACAAAACGTAACGGAACGATTTTTTTTTCAAACATTCGAAGAAATATTCGCATGTTCAAAAAAAAATCAATTGTGTGACCCCTGAAAATTATATCAGTTTAATTGCCTAAAACTTCCTGAGTTTTTTATATACAAAGGAAGAAAAAGGGAGGGCCGCCATTTACTTTCGAGTTTCTCTTTGCAATTCTGAATACCATTCGTAAGTTTCAAAAGAAGAAATCTGAAACGTTCCAAAAGCTTTGGGACCTTCAGTGGCAAATATTTTTCGGCACTTTCGAAAATATTCTTGCGCCTTTGCTAATCCTTCCCATGACGGAACTTTTTTTATACGTTTGAAAAATTTTCGCAACTTCAAGAAAGGAAAAATTTATCAATTGCATTACCCTTTGGAAATTACATCAGCCTAATATAAGTAATGGAAGAACATGATAGAACTGCTGTTTACTTCCAAAAATCCCCGCCATTAAAAAGAAATTATCGGACACTTGTTAAAATCATCTAGAATATTCGAAATGTTTCGGAAATTTCTGGGCAAGTTCGAAATACTTTGCGCGTTTAAAAACTCTATCCATCCATCAAAATAAAAAACAAATAGTTCATCGGACATTTCTTAAAAATCATTTAAAATATTTGAAAATGTTTCGGAAATTTCTTGGCATGTTCAAAAATATTTTTGCCCTTCTAAAGCCTTAATGAATCTTTTGATACATAAGGGAAGACCAAAAAAAAATATGCAATTTACTTCTGAATATCTCCATCATCAACATTAAAAAAAAATAGTTCATCGGACATTTGTTAAAAATCATCAAAAATATTTGAAAATGTTTCGGAAATTTCTTGACATAGTCGAAAATATTTTTGCGCGTTTAAAAACTTAATGCATCTTTTGATAAATAACGGAAGAACATAAAACGGCAATCTACATCCAACAATCTCCGCCATTAAAGAGAAAGTATCGGACATTTGTTAGAAATCACACTCAGAAAAAGGTTTCTTACCTTCGGAAATTTTTTGCATGTTCGAAAATATTATTGCGCGCTTGAAAACTTCATGAATCTTTTGATTAATAACGGAAGAACATAAAATTGCTATTTGCTTTCCCAAATTTCCGTTATTAAAAAGTAAACATCGGACATTTGTTAAAAATCATCCAGAATATTTTGAAACGTTTCGGAAATTTTTGTGTATGTCCGAAAATATTTTTGCGCGTTTTGAAACTTTTGATAAGTAACGGAAGAACATAGAACTGCTATTTACTTCCGAACATTTCTTCCATTAAAGAAAAAGTATAGGACATTCGTTAGAAATCATCTGGAACACTCAAACTAGAGCACCAATGGTGCAGAAGCTCAAACCTGGGTAAACTTTGGGGTCGGCTCTTCTCCTCCCCCCCCCCCCTCCGCAAAACCGTGTGTACATCACTGCATGGTGTGATTGCTGGAAACATAATCACAACAAATGCATGTCTTTCCCAACATTAGTAAAATGCAAATAAAAAATCGAGACCTTACCCCCTCCCCCCCCCCCCCATTCTCAAAAGCAAGGAAAGGAAATTCCCCCTTTGTCCCCAGTGAAAATAACAGAACTAACCTATTTTAAGTTCAAAGCATTACCATACCAATTATCTATGAAGAGAGATGTTATTCAATATCACAGTGTGCTACAGTAATCAAAACACTAATTAACAGAACAGTTTTGACATGAAGCAATATTGATGTACTCACATATATGCATTACCACAGGTCCAAAGATCCATATTTAAAATGTGAGAAGTGTGAATGTTAAGGCAGTGGACAAAATCCTCAAGTCCTACTTGACAAGTAGCAGAGGACAGACCTCTTGTATAAACTTTTTAAGTCTTGATTACTGTCTGACCTTAGCAGTGCAATCCTTGCCTTCAACTGCTAGATTGCACCATCTAAAAGCCCAGTAGCTTCTGGTTTTTACACACATTATTATAAAGTTACAGTTAGTAAACAATCTGGTATGAGCTCTCTGCTGCCAAAAGGAACTTAGAATATACAGTTACCAGGAGAACAGGTAACCTGGCATTGTCAACTACAACTCATGCACGATGATGAATTATGATGCCAACCAGGGAGCTGCCAACAGACCTTCTATAGACCACACACAATACAGAAATTGTTCATAACATACTGCCCCAAAGCTAAGCAGCTCCCTTTAAACTAACCTTTACAACCTCACAGGACTGACCTGTTGTACACAGACAGTTTTAAAGAGAGTGTAATATACAGAAAAATAGGTTGTTAAAGTGATTCTGTGAGACTGGTAAAAATAGAGGGGTGGCACAAAATTGGTTAGAAAGGTATCAAAAGTATCCTTCATCCCAAATTAGAGAAGTAATTTGTAATCTGCACATGCCAGTCGTCCTTCTGAGCAATTTTGAAGATAATTTTTTAATGCATCTAGGAGAAAATAGCATTTCAAAATATTTACAACTATGGCCTCAAATGACCCTTTGGATGACCTTTGACCTACATTTTTACACCCAGCTGGAAGCCCTTCAAAAGTCGATTAACTAAAACCATGTTTGGCAAATATCAGACTCACAGGCGCACAGCAATACCACCACAAAGATATTTCCACCTTTTGACCTCTAATGACTTCGTATGACCTTGGATCAAAAATCTGTGTACAACCCTAAAGAACCACTATGTAAGGAATATTATGACCAGATTTCAAGAACATACAGCGCTATTTGTGGGAGGAGATACGTTTTGAAGACATTCACATAATGGCCTTTAATGACCCCTAAATGACCTTTGACCTCAACTTCCTGAACATGACATGTACCCTAAAGTTCAACGACCAATGTGTCTGAGTTTCATTAAAATTCGTCCACGAGTGTGCGCCTGAGAGCATTAAAGGCAATTGTGGACAGACATGATAGATAGATAGATAGATAGACAGATAGACAGAGTGACGGTGGCGGATCACAATACCTCAAACAGCTCTTTGAGCTGGTTTGAGCTAAAAACCTTTCTTACCTTCGGAAATTTTTTGCATGTTCGAAAATATTGCACGTTTGAAAACTTCATGAATCTTTTGATTAATAACGGAAGAACATAAAATTGCCATTTGCTTTCCCAATTCTCCGTTATTAAAAAGTAAACATCGGGCATTTGTTAAAAATCATCCAGAATATTTTGAAACGTTTCGGAAATTTTTGTGTATGTCCGAAAATATTTTTGCGCGTTTAGAAACTTTTGATAAGTAACGGAAGAACATAGAACTGCTATTTACTTCCAAAAATCTCCTCCATTAAAAAGAAATTATCGGACACTTGTTAAAAATCATCTAGAATATTCGAAATGTTTCGGAAATTTCTGGGCAAGTTTGAAAATATTTTGCGCGTTTAAAAACTCCATGCACCTTCTGATAAATAACGGAAGAACATAGAACTGCCATTTACTTCCAAAATCTCCGCCATTAAAAAGAAATTATCAGACATTTGTAAAAATCATTTAGAATATTCGAAAATGTTTCGGAAATTTATTGGCAAGTTCCGAAACATTTTTGGGTGTTTGAAAACTTCATAAACCTTTTGATTAATAACGGAAGTACACATAACTGATATTTACTGTACTTCCGAAATTCGCCTTCATTAAAAAGAACAGAATTAGACTTTCGTTCACCTGTTACACTTTTGGACACGTGCATGCCAATGATGACAGTAAACCATTACATCTTAGAAAGGTAATCTTCGGCCTGATCGTTATTGCAAATATCACAAATGTACAGACCAAAGCTAACATCGATGTTACAGAATTTAAGTCGGTCTAACGCAGTTAACGCTAGCAGTGTTCGGAAGAGTAGAAGTTTACTGCAATTAACGATCCTAGCGTTACTAGCAGTAGAGCAGTCCTCTAACGCTAGTAACTTAACTATCGTGATCGTTGCTAGCGTTAGACTCGTATCGGTAGGAACTTTATTTTCTAACGCAAAATTTCTAATGCTTAACGCTACTAACGTCCATTTTATTCTGGGCTGTACTGTAAAATCAACGTTACAGAGTTTAAGTCTGACGCAGTTAACGATAGTAACGCAACTTTCGTGATCGTTTCTAGCGTTAGACTCGTATCCGTAGGGATATTTTTCTAACGGAAAATTTTTAACGGTTAACAAAACTAACGGCCGTTACATTCTGAGTTGTACTGTAGATGGGGCAAAACATTGCATTCAGGTACCGTAACTGCCATTTTTAATATTCCGAAAATCATGAGGGTGTAGTAAAGCTAACAAAGGAAGGAGATGAACCAGTGTGGGTGGATGAGAATCTTTTGCAACGGGAGAGCTAGCAGAAAATAATTTGACACATTTCGTATATGGCACAGTGTGGCAATTGGTAAGCATTGCCAACTTCTTACTTCACAGTGCTTTTTAAGCCATTTATATCTCTTCCTGAGTGGTCGATGTACCTTTGTTACATGCAAAACCACGAACCAGCAGAAGCCAAGTAGAGCTATTGTTTACAAACAATAGCAGCACCTCTCTGCTGGAAACTCAGAGCTCATTAACTTTCACGGAGGTTCTGTGACTGTGTGCACTCAAGCGTGAGCGATATGCAGGCTGCATAATGAGTAGTAGTGGACTGCTTTGTCGGCCCGCGGCCCTCGGCGGTCTGATTTGTGAGCAGCTCCTAAAGAAAACAGTTTCTTGCAAGAAAGTTAGGAAACATGTTGAAGTAGGGATGACACTCTGCATTTAAAATTTTAACAGCATAGTCACAAGTACAAAATCAGTGTGTGGACTGGAGGAAGACAACTGAGGAACATAGAGGCATGAAGGAGGCAAGCAACTGAGGAAAACAGAGGCAAGAAGGAGGTAGACAACTGAAGAACATAGAGGCATGAAGGAGGCAAGCAACTGAGGAAAACAGGGGCAAGAAGGAGGTAGACAACTGAGGAACATAGAGGCATGAAAAAATGGCATTCAACTTAGGAACAAAGGGACTTGGGAAACTAAGAGGAACATGAGGGAGGCAGACACCTAAGGAACGAAGGAGCATGAAGGAGGCATAAACACAACAAAGCACAAATGCAGAAGCCATAGTTATTCCTTCACACATTAAAGGTCTGTGGACATGTAAATGCTTATTTGATGTACAAAGCATTAAAATGGCAAAAATAGTCATTCTCATCAAAATCCATCAAATACTGACCATTTTACAAGACAGACAATTATTCTTTTACACATACATCATGGAAAAACATGAGCTACATATGCAAATTTTTGGTGTGACTAAGGGACACATGAGATACGTGTTATGTTATCCTTTTTTTGTTGAACCTACATTCCAAGGACTTTTATAATCTTGGTATGCCCCAAGGGTTTAACTTTGGAACTAACTATTTACTACTATAAAAATGTCCACACTAGACACCAAACTATAAAGTTGCTGGTAATTAATTAACCAGCAATTTATCATGGATTAAAAAAAGAAATACTGACACTGTGCATTTGTGCAGCACTCCACTTCATAATTTTTGCATAGCTAATTAGAAATCTCGGATATGGTCAAACTTTGGTGAGGTTTACCTTGAAAATGGACAAAGATAATCAAAAATTCCAACCCATTTTTCATCATGGGATCTAAATCTATTATTGTTGAGTAAAACAACTGTTTTGGTTACATGTCCACAGACCTTTAAGGAAGAGGTCATCTCAAAACAGTCTCAACTTACTCGCGAATGTCTTGTAAAATCTCTGGAAGTTTTTCATCCAGATGTCCTTTCTCTATCGATTCAATTTCATCTCTGAGTAACTTGAACTTGCGCCGATCATCTGCCAACATCTGCTTCAGCTCTTCAACACGATCAAAGGTCATTTTCTTCACAATGAGGTCCCCTGGAGTCTCCACAGATTCACCTTTGTCTCCACTTCTCTTGCGCCTATAATTGGAATTAGATATATTAGCCATTAGCCAGGTTCCCAATGCTTCAGACCTTTTTCAAGACTGAGATGGCTGTGTTATAAATCCATGAATAACATTAACAAATTAAGTCGGAAAGTAAAACCATTTTATACATTTTATACTTGGTACATATTTAGTGTAAATTACCACTGATACAATGAACACTCACAGTCACCCCAAGCACAGAAACCACATGAGTTTGGATATTTCTGCAGACAGCAGGCAAATAAAAGACAAAGAGAAAGAATGATGTTGACAATAGTGCTAGTTGTCAAGAGAGCTGTTTTTTATAATATAAACTCATCTCTGTTACTTACTTTGGAGTATCTACCTCACTCAGCATTGCTGAGTACTGGATGGCACAGTTCTATAAATGGAAAAAATAACAAAGATGATATCTCCAGTGTTCTGAATTGCTTTCCTATTGATAATAACAAAATTATTAAAGCAAAAAAACTCGACAACCACTTAACAAATCCTCGTCATTTTGTTTTACTTCCATTTCTCACCTGTACATACTACCATTCATTGGATTTTCTGAATATTCACAGCATGTTAATGGCATCAGACCTATCCTCTCGGCCAATTTTATCAGGATGATCCCAGTTCATAGCAAAACCTCCAGGCATCCCAGTTTCATGCCCCAACCTTTCTTTTTTATTATTTTCAATTTGTTATATTCCCTCAAGAGTACAATTAACTTACATATTCCCAAAATAATTCTCAAAAAATAAAAAATAATGCCCAAATAATTTTGTGTGCAATGACATTACCCCCTTAGCCTAATTTACATTCCAGCCACACAAACTCTTTTAATAATAAAAAGACGGGCTACCCGACATACACTGCAGCACAGCATGCCTGCACGATTTTGAGCACTTTATTGGAAATGTTTACTATGATAAGGCGCACGCCAATATTGACGGATATACAATAAAAAGTAAAGCTTCGTAGCCACTGCTACTTCAGAGATGGAGGAAAGTAATTTTACCATTCTGTGAACCACTACCAGCAATACTTAAACACATACAGTAAATCGACTGTAACTCCTACTTTACAAAACTTTGATTGAAAATTTGGAATATTACTGCATGTTATTAGATTACTGGTAGCATAATGAACAGACAGTTACAGAAGCTGACATATCTAAATCCGGGCATAGGCTAATTTGAGAATTAGTCAAGGTACGTATGCAGACTTTTATCTGTACAGAATCACACATAGCATTTTCGAACATAAGATGTGATGATTCCGATCATTTTTTTTGCACAGCTGCACAGGACCTCATTAAAGTGTTCATACTTATAAAATCATTCTTAACAAAACCAGGCTTTTTGTAATCTTGACTGCACATGCTCATATCCTGAAATTTGGAGATAAAAATGACACTTACTTAAGAAAATATTATTCAACTCATCTCATTGAAGATTGAAAACATTTATACAGAAGGTTCTTTCTAGTGATTTTGTACCTTGAACGGCATGTAGCCACCCTTTTGGTCTAAAATATTGCCAATCCGTCACAATTACATGCGTTTTCCACAGTCTGTATGATGAATGCAGTTTGTTTACCTTCCATGAATCCCACAATTCCTTGAGATTTCAAGAAGGCCCTTGATACCGATCTGACAGAAGATTACAACTTTAATTCAAAAAAGAGGGTGATCAATTTGGCGTTGACCTAGGTACTAAAACTTTCATTTAGGATACAGTGCTAGAATTTGCCTCATACTTAGGATAGATATGACTACTTACTGGAATAAACAGTGAAAATACTTGACAATGTCTGAATAACTTGGAATATACCATTTCATGATTAGGGTTTTGAAAAGCATGTCATGGCAGACATTCCTTACTACACAAGTTTATTTAAAATAACTATTTCAGTCATGAACTATTTTAAGTTTTGGGTGATTTTATTTAGAGGGAGAACTTTATTCTAAAATCATACTGAATTTAAAAGAAAAATCTTGAAGTGAAATAATCACATCAAATATCAAATGGTTGTTTATGTTTAATGCAACAATCTGTTTTCTTTCCCTGTAGTGAGAACTTTTTTAAGAAACCCTGCTGCATTATCAATAATACATACGTCCTCTTCTGTGTAGCCATTAGATAAGAATTGAGTAATGCTTTGAATGTTGTACTTTAATACAATATTAATTCTGTCATGGACGGACACTATATCAAAAGTCTCTCCATGAGAAATTTTAACACCCCTAAGACTAAATGGAAGAACCAAACAGAGATATGAGTGTTTACGGAGGAGGCGCATCCAGATTAAAAAATTTTGCTCAGTGTCCATCTTCAACGAGAAATGTGTCTGTACATGACAGAAATGTGTCCGTCCATGACAAATCGTGCTGCTTTTAAGCTTTCAACCTAGAAAGGAATGAAATTATCCATTCAAAAGTCCTTTGCATACATCATGTAGCTGATAGGTAGCTTTCTGCTGATAACATTTAAATGTTCTCAAATCAAGTTGACCCCCTGGTTAACCTTTGCTGTCCATCTATGACATCCATCCATGATGCCTAGAAATACTTTTTGTTACAGACAGAAATGAGAGGTTGCCTGAAGATGACAATATATCTGCTAAACAACTAAACTAATACAGCTTTTGTTTCTATATTTAACTTTTGAGAACTTACATTTAGATAGAAATCTGACGAGAACACTAAAAAGTGAAATACCATAAATTTATCTTGTCCGTCCATGACACGTTTTGTTGATTCTATTTTTAATGACACACAATGGCAACCAACTTTTGTAAGAAACTGGTAGAGTTGATGATACAATTAAGCATAAAAACCATAATGTATCTCCAAATATCAGTATGTTTTTCTAGCCCTTTTCATTATCATAATACAGAAAATGCCATCCCTGAAAACAGACATGTGAGTGGCAACTCAAAAAAATAGAGGAAATTTTGAGGACAAACTCGGCATATGCAAAAAACTGCTTTTCAGAAAAGCTGATTAGCCTCAAAACTCCTTCCTCACTTCCCCTTGAAATGACTCACTTTGGTTTTGTTTTCTCCTTCAGAGTTGAATACTTTTTACAAGGAGTAAAACAGAAAGACCTGTAACAAACAGGTAATATAGGAAAGGGTTGGGGGGGGGGGGAGGGGAGAACGGTATGAGAATGAGTGATCTGCCTGTCATTCAGTTTACTCCCAGCAATATGAATACACAACCTACATCCACCTTAAAAGATTCTGAAGAGAACAGCACCATCTGAACTTTTCAATCTAAGTTGCATTTTCCAAAATTAAAGGAAAATGTTGCGTTTACAATGCACCACTATGGCAGGCAAAGGAAATAGCTTTAATCATTATTTAACCATTCAGTCTCACCACTAAACTTTACTGATAGCTTTGTCTCCTAAAAATATAATGCATTACAAGACTTGCAGAAGTTGCATCATTTGAATTTTTTAAAATGTTTGGGCCAAAAAATTATTCTTGAGCAACAAACAACTGAATTTCTTCCTGTGAGAACCTTATTTCATGAAGAGGGCTACTGCAGTACCTTTTGAATTATCTATCATTCTGTATTATAAATATTGGTTTTATAAATATAAAATTTTTCTGTAAACCAAACGCAACATTTACCTATACATCTGCAATCAATTGCAGACTCAGTTAACTTACTGCACTAAGGAAATAATAACTTTACCTTTGTTGTATTCCAGTCTGGCGGTCTACCTGGTTCGGGGAAAGGTTTGATGGCTCGACTCACTGACATCCTAAATGATCAAAGTTGAAATAATTTACAAAGGTTAATTATAACAACTCAAGATCTACACTATGATCTTTCAATATTTAATTTAATAAATAAGTTATCAAGGTACTTGATATTAACTCTTAAGTTCGGTAGGGTACCCTTCATACCCATCAATCATTCCAAAACATGAGAATACAGTAACAGAAGAAAACCTATTTGGGTAGGGTGGACTTCAACAGCTTTCAACAACTTATGGAACAGTCACACCTTGAAATTTTTCCAGCTTTATATTAAAGACTAAATACTGTAATACAAGAAAGAAAATACAATTTTAATAACTTTAAAACTTAAAGGCAATAGGCAGTCACCCCAATCAGAGTTAGTATGCCCCGTCACTCTAGTTCATGAATGACCTATTTGGATCATGTGACAATGTTTTTGTTAGTGAATTGTGAACTTCAAGGAGAATTTCTCCTTGCTTTACTGTACCTATTGTTTGTAATGGTTATGTTCAAAATGTCTTCAGAGGTGCTTGTAATGCAATAAAGGAGATTTGCAAGAATTTGCTGATTTTTCAAAGCAAATTTTGGGGCGACTGCCTACTGCCTTTAAATCTAATTGTTTCTTAGTTAGACATTTTTACAAATGTGTTTTCTGATAGTGCATTGCCAGTCTCATTGCCTTTCAAGTGTGCCTTATTATAAAACTATGTGTTGCAAAGTTATTTAAAACCTAATCTCATTGATAGACCTCCAATCTTCACAAGGCATTCCTGAGCTGAGATATCAAATGCTGAAGTTCACCCACTCAATTGAAAATGGTAGATTGCACAATAAATTGTTATCTTACTCTTGTCCTAATAAAATTGTTTTTGTTGTTGTTTTTGTTGTTGTTGTTCGGCCACTATACTTGTACAAAAGTGTGATCATTGTCTTATTGATATAGAATGACTTGGCTATGCAAGCCCTTTCCTCAAAGCATACTTTACCAGGAAAGATGAATTTTTTAAGGTCATAAACATTAAATGAATAAATTTCAACATTTTATATCTCAGAAAGTGAATAGACTATGAAGATGAGAGTTAGACCAATGAGACCAATTTTCTAACTTCTGTAATATTTTTTCATTTTTAGCCTTAGATTTAGGTGCACTTAAAAGTTAAAATACATGCATGCTGCACTGAACCCCCAAAAATAATTTCTTAAAGAACTGGCAAAGCAGGTCACACATGGACTTAAATACATCAAGGTGAAAAGGGGAAAGATAGAGAATCTAACATAAGGTTGTAAGAACTATGGAGTATTTCCCCTTTGCTCTAAATCAGAAATAAATAGATGATCTGGCTGATATTAAGATATTTTCAACAAGGCTGACTATAAAGCTGTATTCACACTAACAGATAAAACCAGAATTTAGTTAGTCGTCTTCCTTGCACAAAACTTTCAAGGGGATATTTTACACTTTGGGGCATTTTTTTAACCAGAATGCAGAATGCATTATGCTTCCAATCATGAATACATACATGTGTAATCCCAAATACTGCCAAGATTTCTTTTATTCATTGATCGAATGTGATTTATTGTGTTGGATAATACAGTTTTGTGTTCATATTTGACCCTTGGGAATTCTTGGAAAGTTTTTTGACCTCTGGTGACCTCAGATGACCTTTGACCTCCATCAAAACCACAGGATTTTTACTGGACTTCATGCATCACCATGTGAAATATGAAAAGTATCTGTTTCCTAACATGAGATAATGTGTTAACAAGATTTACAGAGTTAAGCCCCAGGGAACCCAGATGACCTTTGACCTCCACTAAAAATGATAGTTCTGACTAAATATAATGCATCCAAATGATAACAACAATTTGTATCCATGCTTCCTACCTTGAGATATTGTTTTACCATGGTTTTCAGAACCCCAGATGACCTTTGACTGCCACCAAATATGATTGTGTTCTTCCTCTCAACACAGGCCATCCACAAATCAAATATGAAGTTTATACCTGCTTCCTACTTAGAGATATAGTGTTAAAACAGTTTTCAGAGTTTGAACCCTGGTGACCTTAGATGACCTTTGACTTCTACCAAAACAATAGGGTTCTTCCTCTCAACGGGCATCCACATACTATGTATGAAATGTACCCATGCTTCTTAACTTGAGATATCATCTTTACAAGATTTTCAGCCTTTGACCCCACATGACCTCTGACCTCCACAAAAAACAACAGGGTTCTTCCTTTTACCATGGAGCATTCACATACTAAGTATGAAATGTATCCATGCTTCCTAACTTGAGATACTGTTTTAACAAGGTTTACAGATTTTGATCTACTGTGACCTCTACCAAAAATGACAGGGTTCTTTCTCTCAATATGGTGCATCTATATACCAAATATGAGGACTGTCACAATTTCCCTTGAGATATCATGTTAATGAGATAAGTGTCACAAAAACCTGGCTGTTGTGAAATGGTGGAAATTTAGGTAATCCTCTAAAATGAGTAAATGCACTCACTCCTAATGAAATGGAAAAAAATCTTTAGCCATAGTAAGTGGTACTAGAATTCTAATTTTAAAAGACAAATTGAAAAATACTCTGTTCTCTACCTGCTGCAGCCACTTAAGCTAATCCCCACCATCTAGCATTCTACCGTACCAGCTTCATGCTACTACTACTACACAAATGTCCCACTGTTTTTAAAACATGTATGCTGTCAGAGAAAGTTTCCAGCAACAAACAACAGTATTGCTACAGCCTTCGTCTTATTCAACTCAATATATCTAGCCTGAGTGTTATTGCCAAATTCATCTTTTGCTATGGTATATCCCTTCCACATACCAGTTTTGATCACCACTTCTCATGACAGCTGATGCCAGACAAAGCTTCTCACGAATGGACCATTCTTGACAGGGGGGTGTTTTCACTGCCATCTGTAAAAAGAAAATGTTCCTATATATATTTTTCCTACATATATTTTAAGTACCTCTCTCATACAGTACCATACCTCAGATGTGCACAAGCACAATTTGGTGGGAAAGGACAACACACTGATCAAATAAGCAAATGTACTTCACTTTCTAAGTTAAGGTTGCATGTATCCTCAACTTTAGTACCCTTCCAATCATAATCCTTCGGAATGTAGTATTCCCTGTCTGTACCTCAATCTTCAATCTCCTTTCTGTATCTCTATCCTCTCCTGATTGTATCCATGCCTCTACCTCTGTATCCTGTGTCTGTGCAGCTAACTGTTATATCTGTATCCTCCAGCTGTATCTTTCTAAATTATACTCCCCTTTTGATCCATGTTTTATCTTCAAGGCCTGTATCTCCCTGTTGTATCCTATGGTATGTATGTAGAGCAGTGCTTATGCTAGGGCTCAGACACTGGGGGGAATTTTCCCCTCCCAAATTTTTTGAGGGGGATTTCAAATTCTAGAGGGGGATTTCCAGAAATAAGAAATCAGTGAAATGAGGGAATCAGTTATGGTAATGTATGACTCATTGATTTGCGATTGTTCTTCTGTGTCACAGTCTCACAGACAAGTTCAAGAGTTCCAAATAAACATGAAGTATATGTAGGAAAACAAAAAAGTATGGGCCGCGAGGTCTGCACGGGAATTGCGCAATCGTGCACCTTAGCATGAACACTGATGTACAGCTATATGTCTGTGTACCCTGTCTGTATCTTTCTGTCTAGATTCTTCTGCACATCTTTATCCATACTGTATAGGTATCTAGAGTAATTCTTGTATCTCCGTGTCTGTATCTCATGTCTATGTAGCTATGTCTTTACCCCCCTGTCTGTATCCCTATGTATGTAACTGCCTGTTTGAATCTATATATTTGTGTCTCCATACCTACACCCCTCTACCTACAACCCCTGGGTGTTTCATACAGGCTGGAACCCACAAAGCGCACCAAGATGATGTGAAAGTTCAAGATTAATTAGTTTCAAATTTAGGCATTCTACATGTAAATCAGTTGCTAATAGACCTTATGCATTGACATCACAATGATGTAATTTTGGAAGCAAACAATGAAGCACACATGCACTCATGGCATAGATTTTGCACACACATGTAGTAGACTTGCGCACATATCCCCTGGGTGCACAAATCAGCTGTCTGCATAAATTTGTTGGTGTAACTTGCAATGATTCGCCAATACACCCTTTTCCAAATAGCAATTACAAAGGATTGTGGGATTGAGTTTTGGTGTGTGTTGTTTTCGTCAATGGCATTTTACTGTGGACGACAAAAAAAAAAAATGCGTACTTAAAAGTCTATCCCATAATCCTTTGTAGTTGCTATTTGGAAAAAGGTCTATGAGGGAGCACTTTCTGCTCTGTGACATCACAATGATGTAATTTTGGAAGCAAACAATGAAGCACACATGCACTCATGGCATAGATTTTGCACACACGTGTAGTAGACTTGCGCACATATCCTCCGGGTGCACAAATCAGCTGTCTGCATTTGTTGGTGTAACTTGCAATGATTCGCCAATAGACCCTTTTCCAAATAGCAATTACAAAGGATTGTGGGATCGAGTTTTGGTGTGTGTCGTTTTCGTCAATGGCATTTTACTGTGGACAAAAAAAAATGCGTACTTAAAAGTCTATCCCAACTTTGCTATTTGGAAAAAGGTCTATGAGGGAGCACTTTCTGCTCTGTAACATCATATGCATAAGGCTTATTAAAACTTCAAAAAGTACCAAAGTGCAATGGGATTGACAAAACTGATTCAAACAGCCATGGCAACCTATCCTTGCTGATTATTTGTCACCTTTGCCTGATCACTTACGGAACTCTGTAAGTACAGTATAAAAATAGATGATTATATGCCAAACAACTTGCTATGACACTGATTGAAAGCTAATCAGATGCATGTAAACTTTTATTCAACATTCACTTTATTCTGACAATAGCAAGGTTCACTATCCATGGTACAAAGGGCTGAGTTACTTCACCTTCAAGAGGTTTACCAAACAAGCACTACACAGAAGTACCTCAGTTTAATTGAACTAAGATGCTAATACAGCCTGTAGTTGTTGGAACTTTACCAGCCTGTTTAAGAAAGGCTTTCAGAAATAACCATAAAGGTGAGAAGTTCAAACTAACATGAGTACAGCTTTTGAAGAGAAAATTACACTGTTAAATATTGGCTGTAGTACCAAGAGGGGAAGGGGAAGGAGAAATGGAAGAGGGTAACAGTGTTTGCTGGTACAGTAGATAATACTACAGTCAGGTGTACTAGAGATAACTAACAGAATACTGTAACTTCAATTATAGGATGTTGATCCAAAGAAGTCTTTACAAAATGTTATTTCCTCTTTGACTTGGGAGGGATGGGGTGGGTGAGGGGGTTGAGACATTGGGGGTGGGGGAATTTTGATATTAATCAAGGAATACTGTAATTCTGATTTAAACTAAGATATAAACCTCTTGCAGATTAAACACAGTTACAGTTATGTTATAATGCCTGTATGGTTCGTTTCAGTCAAACCTCACGGCTGAAATTTTTTAGCTTCCAACCAACCAAAAGTGGTATTCACATTGCTACTGTATATACACAAAACTGATGAGTACTTTCTTTGTCCCTACAGTCCACAATGCACACAATCTAAGCAATTTTGACCGTCTAACAAATGTGAAATCTATTCCAGAAAATTTTTCCCACAGATACTGTACATTTTTTATTTTCCAAGTCCAACTTCTTTTCAAGTACATGCTTTTACAACCATATACAGGTAGTACACGTACAGTAGTTACTCTGTCCAAAACTTTTTTCATCAACCATGCATATGTGTAGTGTGCAGTAAACTGCATTGATCTTCAAACTACCTATGCAAGGGGACTCTACATTTCATGATAACCTTTGATCTGCACCGCTTACTAAAGAATTCACTTGAGACATTCCATTTCATTTGTCCAAAGGCCTCCACTGCACATGCCTAATGTTCAACGAAATTACAGTTTTCAAAATTTAATCTCCTCAAATCACCTTTGATACAATACATAAACTTAGGGTACTGTGTCCACCTCAACAGTATTTGGCAGCCATGTACAGAAGGCTACTCTTTCTGTCAACCCTCTGAGTGCTGTTTTTGAAAGTTGTGACTTCCACACATACAACAACACAAAAAAGTTGAAAATTTCCACTCAAATGTTTAAAATTTTCCACTCAAATTCTATAAGGTTTTCCTTTTTTCTGGAAAGTTCCCACTCTTTTCATGTATGTTGGTGTGTAAAGGTGAATGTTTGATGGTGTAGTGAAAAGTGGTCAGTTTTTAATTCTGACATTCTGCGTTTGAATCCTATCCAAGACATTTTTGTACTAGAAAAGTGAAATGCTGGTTCACCTGAGTTGCTGAGAAGTTGAAAATCAGATAGTACCATACTGTAGTTATATCTTAGGACAATGATAGCAACTTTGGACAGCCCTGTAGACTACTTTGTAGCACTGCAATATTAGATACTAAGTCTTGTCAACCACAAATCAATTGCATACTTGTTTATAAGCACACAGTAACAAATTTGGTAAAGTGGATTCTTTTATTTAAACAGACATCCTTACACTAGCCATAAACAAGTTTGGCTTGAGCTTTCATTGCTTGAAGCACACAAATCAAGATAAAGGTCAAACTAGACTGCACCAAAAACATGCAGTAAAATAAGTGAGTGACTCCAACAGGTGTAAAATTAACCTGAGGATAGCTTCAAACCACCTCTGGTAACGATAGAACTTTGAACTTCTCCCAATATTCGCTCCTCAGTTGCTTTGGAATATAAACATCTGTGGAAAGCCATCACAGTGTGTACCACCTCTGAACCGATTACTTGTTATCAAAGTACATCTGGCAAACCCACAGAGGCACAGCAGGTGAGTTGATCCAGAAAGTTTCTCAACTGGAATGTAATTTTTTTTTATCTCTAACTTATATTCACTGTACATGCATATTTCAATATATAAGCAGGGAGTGTGATGGTACGACACTTCCACATTAGTGCAACTGCAAAGCTGGTGGACTTAACATACAGTACAGCATAATACAGGACTGGTGATTGCAGCTACAGCCAGTCCATATTTTAGTCAAAAAAGAAGTGATTTTATTAAAGCTACTTAATACTTTCTATTGGATTGTGTTTCATTTGTTTGAATTTGGAGTTGTCCAGAATGTGATTTACTTGCCTTCTGTACTTCTTATGCAACATCAGTAAGAAACTGTAATACAAAGATTTCTTTATCAATATTGCACAGTATTGAAGTTTTTCAAGCTATATGCTCATGAAGGGCATGGATAATACTGTACCTGTGGTACTGAACCAACCTGGGACAACCATATATACTGTATCCCTGAATAATTAACTGCTTCAAGCACTGTTGATTGCTTTAAAAGTGAATTCATTTTGATAGAAACACTGACATTGTTCTTGCTTACTGTCTTTGTTAAGGTCACCCAGATTAGTATTATACAGTAGCAGCGCTGACCCATAAAGGGAAAATTTAAACCACACTTGGAGGAAAGCAACTTCTGTGATTCACTCAAGAAAGAAGGATTTGGCAAAAAACACAAGAATTTGATGTGACAGCTGACTCAAAAGCAGACGGCCTTTCCAGGCAGATCAAGCTCCTAATTCCAGCTGAGAAGTGCTTAACATCACTGTGCTGAATTCATTTATCAGAAGACCTTGTTGAATGGATGCATAAGTTTGAGGATAATCTAAATGACCAGGAAAACCTTCAGTAATGCCAGGGTTAACAACTGATGTATTAAACTATAGTACTGCTGAAAAATTGTAGCCTGACATATTACTTATCATAAAAAAGCCAATGTTGTTTGCTAAATGCTTGGACTGTGTTCAGTGCATGTGGAATCCTAACACGACAGCATTATACTACTCTGCAGCCAGCACTTACATCAAAATTAAGATTGTAAACAATCCTCTGCATATGTACTTGAACCAGAGAGTTGCCAACTCTATGCTTGAACAAGCCTTGATAAGTTTTCAGCATAGCAAATAAGTGATTCAATATTACGGTACAACAATTCTGAACATTGACTTGAGGCCAAAAGATCTGCCTATACTTTTTCAGAATGTATTCTGTAAAAATATTCTACTACATGACATTTTTGGCTGCTCTGGTTGCTTTTGCCTTCCTAGCTGCAAGTATACCAACAGAGTACATGGTAGAGGCTAATGTTATGGATAGCGGTGGTAAGATTGTTGGATTCATACACTTTGGAATTCTGAGAGGAACAAAAAACCTGAACGGTGAAACAGGTAACTTTATTGGTGAGTACAGTAATATGCAGGTAACTTTATCAGGTGGCCATCCATCTTTTGTTCCTTTTGCACTTTTTCCTAACTCAACCTTGACTTAACTATCACCATTGATGATGCAATTAGCATAAATCCATTAAAGAGAATATGCAGTCACCCCAAAATTTTTTCATAACATCAGCTATACTTAACAATTGTTTTTTTTTCCATATTGCATCTTTCATGTGTCCAAACATAAATATTGAAGACTACAAGCACAGTAAAGTGAGGAGTAATTCTGTGAGAATGTAACGATTTTTTTAAGAAATTTTTTTTATTAAAATGAGCCATTAATGGATTAAGATACCAGGGTATACTAATTCCAATTGGGGTGACCACATTTTCCCTTTAAAACACACAGTGCAGATTAAGTACACGCTCTTCTCCCTTTGTTTTAAATTAGCATTTTCAATGTTAGAAGCTTGGGCAATGTGTTTTTCTTTGAGTTCCTTTTTTCTTATCTTCCTCCATTTTATGTTAATCTCTACCTAATTTGTATTATTTTTTTATTTTAAAAAGCAAAAATATTCAAGTAGTAAGTTCACAAAATGTACAAATGGTATCAGCAGTCTTACATAAGTCTGGCATTAATATAGAGTATGCATTGTAAAAATTTCCTTTTGAAATAAATACTAGGGGTGAACCCATCATTCCTACAGTTCTTATACCCCATAAACTTACATTTGACTTTTTCAGCATATCACTTTCCTAGACATTTTTGACATATTTAAGATACACAGTTTTTTTTTAACATAAAAAGATACAAAGCATTCCTCCTCAGCAATAACAAACAGCAAAAACAATATAACTAAGCATGAAAAACATGCCCTATGACTTTTGCAGGTTTCCAAAATTTTCCTCATGAGTGACCAACTTGCCTGTTACTTTCTTTACTTTGTTGGTTTTTCACTAGATTCTTTCATTTAGGAAAAATGGACGAGTAAATGTAGATCTAGTTATTTTATGGTATCCACCATGACACCTGGGAAACTACAAATTTTCATTGTTTTCACCTGAATTTCATTATTTCAGATCAGAATCATATTTATATCCAAACAATTTTATTTACAACTTACATTTTGGGACCCTGCACAGATAAAATAAAATATCAATGAAACTAGTAAAACAATTGTTCAAGGTAGTGTTGAGTGACATTATCAAAATGGGGGAAAAGGGGCCACATCAGTGAAACAAAAGGTCAGATCCTAAACACTGCAGTATAAAATGTTTCATTTTACACCACACCATTCTAAGACTAGAGGCTGGTTACTTGACAGAATTCTCAAACCAAGTCCAAGACAATGATCACGTCCTAGGATATAAACAAATTTACATAACATATTGCAAAAAGCAATCACCTTATTAAACCTAAATTCTTAATACTACAAGCATATTTTCTGATGTTTTAGAACACAAATATTGCATAATAAAAGAAATGAAACAGTTACCCCAAACCACATGAATTTAGGAATTCTAGGACAAAAATTTGATATTTGATTGAAAAGAGCTGTACATAAAGTAAAGTAACAGGGTATACCACAGTAATTCAAATCTTCATATTTACAACCCCTTTCTGAGATAACACCTAACTGCACAGGGTAAATAAATTCATTCCAGACATCCCTGAAATGGTGAACACTCTAAAAGCACGATGTATGGAATTTTTTTCAACCAGCAAATGTTTATATTGTCTGGTTCAATGTAAATTGTTTCTAATTGTTTACATCAGTGGTTCCCAACCTTTTCCGGCTAAAAACCCCCTTTCACCAAATGAGGATGGTCAAATGCCCCCCCCCCTTGTCTATAGCCTTAGCCCAGTTTGTATGTCAATAATAATGGGAGTTCCCTGTGATGCCGAAAGGGGTTTGTCCTGTCACAGGAGGAAGAAGGATGGTAGGGGTGGCACAGGGAACTGAAAGACGGTGCCAATCAGCTGTCCAACAGGTAGAAATAATGAGAAAGCAGAAATTGGGGCACCGTAATACTGCATTTTTGAAAACATTTTAAAGTTTACTTCATAGTGCACTGCCAAAGTTGTCTATTTTGCTACAGTTACCTACAATTATCACTTCTGTCAGTGTGTCATGTTTATGGACTGCAAGGAAGATTTGTTAGTTAGATGGGGTTTTATGACACACCAACACGTTTGTGTTATATGGTGTCACCTAGAAAAGAAAAATGTGCAATGTTGGGGTACAATTAACTAAAAAAAAGGGTCAAATTCCACTAAAGGGTCCAGACAAATGCGGGAGTCATGTCAGCAATTTCTATATAGTTTACTTTCCTTGAGAAAGCCTGAAATAAGGAAAGGACCTGTCTGCTCAAATAAAGTTTTCAGGTCTGGCACAGCATCCCCATTCACGGAGATGAGAGACAATATTGTGTACCCTGTGATTGTGCTGTCACCATCAGTCACATTCTAGTTGACTGTTTATGAATACTCTCATATTCGCCAGAAGTACTATGCAAGGAAGAAAACTACATTCAAGGTTAAATTTGCTGAATGATTTTTAGCTATGACCCCTTCGGTCACCACTTTCACTGTCACTGATGGGAATATAAGGGTCCTTGCAGGAAAAATTGAAATTAAACACTGTTACAGTAGTTGCGATTTTGTGGCATCTGGGAAGGGAAAAGTCAGATAGTAGACCTACTCAACTTGTTGACTCCATTCATCTCCTTTTTGTGCGAACCAATTTGAGAGTTCAGCTAGAGAAAAACTTTTGGAATCTTGTTAAGCCTTGGTTTAAATTGAGTATTCTATTTTTTCAAAATGTTCCCCTGCCGCCCCCTTAGCGCTCATCGCCCCCCTGATTTGTGCAAACGCCCCCGGTTGGGAACCACTGGTTTACATTGTAACTTGCAAAACAGTGCTTTAACACTTAACATTTCAGGTGTTGAAATTCCCGCTGTTCTGAAAACCATGCTTTTGGTGCTGGAACACTAACTTTTCAAAAGTCACTGTTCCGTGGAGCCAGTGTTTTCCCACATGAAGCACATTGGATATATATGCATATATATCCTAATCTCTGATAAAGTAATCATGCCGTGAATACTTATATTAAATCTCCATAAATTTTGGCTTCAGTATGAAATGCAATCTTACTCCAACTGTGATCAATTGAAGTCGGTTAGACTTGCACGTGTTATTTCCTTATGCTGTATGGTAAACCTCTACCATGTAAATGCATATAGGCCTACTGTTACTTTACTAACAAACACAGTAAAAATTTTTATTATGTCATTATTGCCCTGCAATGGAAAGTCACCTTCCATCACCCCTTGTCTTGCCAGGTATGTTTCAAATGACCGGTAACTGTTCATTGATATTCCCTCCTCATGTTTAGGCAGTTTTGTACTAATATTCCCAAGCTAGCAACTAAGCACAGAAACGTTTTTTTTTTCTCGCTTATAAACATTCCCATTGACCTTCAGTGTGAAATGATCATTGAAGCAACATTGCAGTGTCAAAGGACAAGACTAGAATGATTTCACATAAATTTGGCTAAATTGCAGCGAGAAAATAAAAATCAGTATGTGGGTGTTTATTTTAATTAGGGTACCAGACTGTGACATGACATTTATAGCCCTAATTTCATGTATCATAATTTTTGATGTGAAACCATGGGTGGAATTGTTATATTTACTTGTTCATTGTAGGCTTAGGCCTAAATGATGTTGTACAAGTTGTTTTATGAATGTTCAGATGACATTTGACCTCAAAATAGCCCCATTGCACAGAAATTATAGGTTTCACAGTGTAACATGAACACCAAAAATATGTTTGTCCCACTAAGACTACTTATTGAGTTATTTTATATCATTTATGGGTTTTCTATAGTTAATCTGAGCAGTCTGAAGCTAAAACCTCTTGTGATTACTTAGTCAAGGGTTTCATCTCAATTCTGTGGTACAAACAATACGTTCCACGTGTAACCTAGATTGGGAGAACACCAAAGTAATATTGTATGATATTTCAAATCATAAACAAGGTGGCACAGTTTTACTACCTGTAAGTTAAAAGCTATGTTAAATACTATAGTTCAGCTAAAAATGACAACATATCAAGTTTAGGAAGTAGTAGTATTTTAACTGCAAAGGTTCACTATGTAACATTTTTCTGTGACACCAAAGTGGCCTGTCAAAATGCAAAATGGCTATGTTTTTCTTTTCTGTACAATTGCTTTTGCCTAAACCTATACATGCATTAAACAATTGCACAGGCTTCAATCAACCACTAAAACAAGAAAGATTTAGTATTTACTGTAGGTAATTTTTGGAAAATAAGATACTGAAATTTCACACTGTAACGGTAACACCAAATGTTACACGTGGAACCTCTCTTTCGTCGAATCCCAGGAAAGAGAAAAATGTCAGTTTCTCATAAAATATGAGTTTCAAGGGTACAATTGATACCTCATCAACCATTTAAGTTAAAATAACTGAGCAAGATAAGTGTAAAAATAAGGGAAAATCTAATTTCTGCTATGGTAGTTTAAATGTCACACTTTTTGCCCCCAAAATTGCTAATTTTAGCCAATTTTTTCATCAAAATTGGGAGGATTCACTACAATGATACATATTTTTAGGAAGATATGCACTTCCATAAATAGTGAGGACAAAATGAATGCATAGCAAAGACCATGTGGATTAAAATAGCAAGACAGTTGCCTTTAAAAGCATATTTTACCATTGGTACCCTAATTAAAATAATCACCCATGTGCACTCATATGTTGGAGAACTAATTGCATTTACCTTTGTACAGAAACATAGCTATATCAATAACTGCAATGCAAAGGACTAATCAAACAACTGAAAATTATTCCTTTACAGAGTAACTTTTGTGCAGTCACTCGAATCCCACTTGCCTTGCTTGCTGTATGTTCTGCATCAAGTTTGAGTGTATTTCATCCTGGGTATTGAGACAGCAAGATTATATACTGGCAATAAACATATGCTAACAAAAAAGAACAAAAAGAAAATCAGGATATCCTACAGGCTAATCCCTGCTGCAGGCAAAAATTCACCCCCCCCCCATGTTACGGACCAGTTGTGCAGTCATACGACTCAAATGCAGAAGACAGCTATTTGTACCCTTAAACATGTGCATTAAACCTACGTATGCTGAGGTGCTGTACTTCAGAACAGTGAAATCTAATCTGGAGCAGTAGTATTTGGAAAGAGAGCTATTCCGTGGAATAGCAGTAAAATAATTAAATTTCGACCCTTGCATTTATTGCTATGCCACCATGACACTGAAATCCCACACTTCCATGCAAAATTAAAAGGTTTTTTTCACTCTGGAAGTAAGGAACTTAAAGTCAAGACTTCTCTACTTTGTCACATGCACACAAACCACTGTAAAAGAAAATATTTCATGTCTTGATACAAGCTTTCACAAAATTTCTCTTTTTTTTTACTTCCAACCAGTCCTAGATGAACACAAAAACCTTTTCCATCCTCTCATAACCTACATTCTCCTGATCCTGACGGCCTTTGCAACTGTTAGTGCTCTCATAGCCGCAGTCCTGTCCCTAGTCAACATTGCCAAGTTGTTTCCAATGAAGAGTTTTCAAGGTCCCATTGGAATGTGTTTCTACAATGTGACTGGAGGTGAGCTTTTATTACCATATGTCATGCATATCCTTTTGTTTTTTCCTTTGTATTTTCCAAACAAAACATTTTATCGACTTCCAACCATGAAAATGAAAACACCCTTCCTGTCATAAAATTTACTGACATTCAAAACACTAGTGATTTTCTTGACATATATAGACACCTATCATTCTTTTCTACTTTCAAGTCTATTAGATGTAAGAATGACAAGCTATTTCCCAAATCATAGGGGCATCAAAATATAGGACTGATACCTACGGTAGATGTCTGGTCTAATTTTCCCTTACATGTACATCAATGTTATTCCCTGCAATCTGCACTTCAAATGTAGAAAGATTTAACATAGAGATTTCTGAAAGTGTCAGCATCTCATTTGCCCATAATTTTGGTCTCTAAACAGAAAATTCTACCAATTATCTAAATGAGTCTGGTGAGACCAAAAAAGCACTTATCCATTCCAGTTTGAGATACTGTATACTTAGAGGAGGTTATGAGATGCTGTAATCTTACACTTCTAATCGTATCCTGCAACGCCTTGTTCAAATCTTGACCCACAAATTGCAACTCATAGTGATCATAAAATAGACCCATTTCACATAATCTTCAAAACTTACCTGGTTTGGGAGTCTATGAGCGACGGGAAGGAAAAGAGAGAATGACACTCGCCAGATAAGTGCTTGGTAAGTTGGGTCAGGGGCGCCCTCTGTTGGTAGGAAGTCTTTGCCTTAGAATTGCAGGCAATTAGAGAAATACATACGTAAATAGGAGGTAAGGGAGGTGCGACATAGACTGTCATATTTTCTTTATGCCACCATGTTAGAGGCACACCTGGTAAGCTGGTTTTGCATGCAATGCCTGTTTAGGTACATGTAGAAACACACATTAACGGTATGTTGTATGAGACGAGTACGAGTGGCACCAAGTGACCTACTGTTCAACGCTGTTCACTGGTCACTTTGTCTACCCATGAACAACTTCACCTCACTTGATTCCCCAACATGGCACTTTCTGTGTTACCTTAGAAATGTGATATGTAGATGAAAAGTGTGTATACCATGAGCCCTTTTTAGTTTCCTAAAAGCAGAAGCACTGGCATCATGGCTTAATTTGGAGAATGATGATCAAGAATTGCTTTATACCACTTTTATTTCCTCACCTTTTTCAACAGTTCTACTATCCACCACAGGGATAATACTCTTCACGAGTGTTCTGTTCGGTCCCCTTGATGAGGAAGTGCTGAGCCCTGACGACCAAGCCCTTGGTTACTCTACTGGTCAACTGGCCCTCAGCTACTCCTTCTGGTTGCAGATAGCAGCTGTAACACTTCTCGGAGTCAATATTGGAATGATAATTATCTCTCAGACGTACAGGGATCCTGAGGAGGAAGGAAGCAAAGGTGTTCCACAACTAATGAAAACAGCACAAAAAGAAGATGTATTATAGTGTACATTTCTACCAAAAAGACTTACAGCCAAATCTATTCAACTCTCTGACTCAAACTGTACAAAGTGAGAGAAGCCCGCAACCAAGGAGAAGAGGGGCAGGGCAGAGAAGGGAGACAGAGGGGCAGGGGTGTCACCTCTTGAAAAATTTTTGCCCCGAGAAAATCAAAAGTTACCATTGGCTAAATGCATTTTAGTATATCTCTCCCTCCTGGGTGCTTTCTTGCCCCCCCCCATACCTTGTCTGGTCACAGGTACAAATAGAACATATCCCTTTAAATTCGTACATCACCTGGCTGTAAATGAGCTTACCTATTACCCCACTCTCCTACTGATCTGTTCATCCATTCATGTATAATATTTATCTATGTACTCTACAGTATATATTATTAATAACTTTCATGTGGGAATACATGCATAGTACGCTATGTGGTTCACTAGTTAGCTTAGACCACTTATGTTTGCCAAATGGACCAGCCACCACTGGATTTAGCCTGTTCACTTTTCCTGTTTACTGCACATTTCTCTCTTTAGTGAAACTTTTATCTTGAGGCAACCAAATGCTTCTTCATGTTCAAAGGTGCACACCCAAACCTTACATGTGTACAGTAACTTGGACACAAAACTTGATATGTATACTCTGTGCTTTTACCTAAATTTCTGTAAACTTTTGTAATTCCCAAAATAACCAAAAGTTATAAATAATATATAGGACATTGAGACAAAGCAACAAACTGAGCCATCTTCTGAACACAGAATAGAACATGCAATTAATAAAAAAACTTTACAATTTACAATTTTTTAGGAATACAGTAGCCTGGTCAAATAGACCTCTCAGTCTCGACGGCACATGAACCTATGCACAGTGAACAGTTCTGTAAATATAAAATATTGAGAGACAGGACTTATTTTCAGTTTATTCCTTCCTTCTTATTGAAATATATAATACATTAATGGAATAAAAAACAAAACATAAAAATTTAATGACAAAAATGTGGTCATGAGTGACAATGGACAATGACCGGGAAGGTGTAAGAATACAGGTTAGAGTGCTTTAAAGAACAGATAGGTACATGTTCGTTTAAGAACTTATTTCTTTCCATCAAGTTTTTTGTGCACATGATGGAAAAAAATTGTTGCCAAGCCTGACATTCTGTACACTCATGAATGAATATAGTGTCTTCAAGAAGAAGTGAGTGTTACTTCATTGGCTTCACTTTCTTTCCTTCTTTTTAGTTCATTAATGCATTTTAAAGGCCTTTGTCATCTTTTGTCTACACTGCCATGCTGGATGATAACATGGAGGCCTTGCATTTTACATAGTGGACTATTAGGCACCATAGGCATTGGAAGATGCTGTGAACTTGGGGGTACTCAGCCTTGTTGTGGTCCACTGCCCTGGGGGAGGGGTCTAAGGGCAAGGGTGTCCTTTGAAAAATTTTTGAATATTTTAAGGGTTGTTACATGCAATTTGGTACAACATACTGGGCAAATTTTAAAGAAAATTGCTGCAAAGTTTTGACAATTTTTACAGAGGGAACAAACAAGGGGTTTTCATCCTTGAATTAAGGGAGGGGATACTTTTGCCCCATCACATTTTTGAAAGCCCTCTTCCCCCACTTCCTAAGCCTATGTTAAGCACTCCACACCTCTGCATATTTAGTTGTGCATACACAAGGCACTCATACACATTGTATTACCACCAGTGGCACTCACTGCTTGGTTACTTTGCTCAATACTCCTGTGCAGTAATGATGCATCCATTTTGCCAACAGGGGGTTTTTCTACCTTGCTAAAAAGTGACATAGCTGACTTGGGTGTACATACAGTAGTCAAAAGTTACAGACAACTTTGTAACAAGTGCTCATGGAATTTTTAGATCGAGAGTTGGTACTGCACTTATATGTAAAACTTTTGCAGTTTTATTCCAACTGTAACAAGGAACAAATGCATTGTTTATTAACACATCAAGACAAAAGATGTTGTGCTATTGCACTGTATTTCATGACTGGACAACTCCCCCTCCAAAACAAGTCCCACCTGGAAAACTCCCCCAAAGGACAACTCAAGCCTGGGCAATTGCCACCAGGGGCATATATACATGAATTTGCAGGGGGGGGGGGGTGTGTGAATTATTTTGGGACCAACTACAACTTTCCCTATTTTTCCATGGGAGCAGATGAATATCAGGGCAGGTAACTGAATTTGAGACTGACTTTTGATTTTCACAGGGGTGGGGTGTCACACCCACCCCAGCCCCACCACCCCTGTATTTATGCCCCTCTTCCCACCCCATACAATTTCCAACCAAGTCAATGTCCCCTCAGACAATCCCCCACCATAAAATTTGGAATTGTCCTGAGTTGAAATTGTCCAGGGGAATCATTGGGGAACAGAATTTAGAACCCTGCAAGAGAAGAGGACACATGATCACCAATATTTATGATACTTTCTAGGACTTAAGTTTTGGCGCTACTGTAATGAAACCCTTTGGTACTTCTTGAAGTTTGTAATATGCAGGATCAAGGAAAAGCAGTCATCAACACTTGATCATGTTTTTGGCAAATTGAATCAATCTTGGTACTAACCAGAAAGCCAAAAGGCTTAGTGATTCCTTGCCGAAAGGAGGGTGCTTTGCTACACTGAGGTTCATCCATCAAATTTATACTTCTCTACTACATCATTTTTTTATGATGTGGTCACAATTTGACCTCTTCTCATGTCAGCTCATGTCACATGACCTTTGAACTAAAAGTTGAATAACCAAAAAAAAAAGAAAAAAAAAGAAGGGATTTATCTGTGCTTCCTCCCTTGTAATGACATGTTTACAAAGTTTCAGTTTTGACCTCTGATGACCTCAAATGGCTTGTAACCTCCATGAAAAACAGTAGAGTTTTTCCTCGCACCATAACACATGAACATACTCAGTACGGTATGAAATCTATCCAAGATTCCTACCTTGAGATATCGTATAAGGTTTTCAGGGTTTGACCCCTGGTGACCCCAGATAACCTTTGACCTCCAACAAAAACAATAGGTATCTTTCTCTAACCATAACACATCCACATACTAAGCATGAGATCTACCAAAGCTTTCTACCTTGAGATATCATGCACACATGGTTTTCAGACTTTGACCCCTGGTGACCCCAGATGACCTCTGACCTCCACCAAAAATGATAGGGTTCTTTCTCTCACCATAACACATTCACAAACTAAGTATGAAAACTATCCAAGCTTCCCACCTTGAGATATCGTGTAAACAAGGTTTTCAGACTTTGACCCCCGGTGACCCCAGATGACCTTTGACCTCCACCCAAAACAATAGGTTCCTCCCTCTTGCTATAACACATCCACATACTTAGTATGAAATCTCTCCAAGCTTCCTACCTTGAGATACCGTGTAAACAACGTTTTCAGAGTTTGACCCCCGGTGACCCCAGATGACCTTTGACCTCCACTAAAAACAATACGGTTCTTCCTCTCACCAAAACGCATCTACATAATAGTAGGAAATCTATCCAAGCTTCCTACCTTGGGCTATCGTGTAAACAAGGTTTTCAGATTTTCACCCCCAGTGACCCCAGATGACCTTTGACCTCCAGCAAAAACAATACGAATCTTCCTCTCACCACAATGCATCTACATACCAAGCATGAAATCTATCCAAGCTTTCTGACTTGAGATATCGTGTAAACAAAGTTTTCAGATATTGACCCCCGGTGACCCCAGATGACCTTTGACCTCCACCAAAAACAATACGGTTATTCCTCTCACCACAATGCATCTACATACCATGCATGAAATCTATCCAAGCTTTCTAACTTGAGATATCGTGTAAACAAGGTTTTCAGATTTTGACCCCCAGTGACCCCAGATGACCTTTGACCTCCACCAAAAACAATACGGTTATTCCTCTCACCACAACGCATCTACATACCATGCATGAAATCTATCCAAGCTTTCTAACTTGAGATATCGTGTAAACAAGGTTTTCAGATTTTGACCCCCGGTGACCCCAGATGACCTTTGACCTCCATCAAAAACAATAGGGTTCTTCCTCTCACCACAACGCATCTACATACCATGCATGAAGTCTATCCAAGCTTTCTAACTTGAGATATCGTGTAAACAAGGTTTTCAGATTTTGACCCCCGGTGACCCCAGATGACCTTTGACCTCCACCAAAAACAATAGGGTTATTCCTCTCACCACAACGCATCTACATACCATGCATGAAATCTATCCAAGCTTCCTAACTTGAGATATCGTGTAAACAAGGTTTTCAGGTTTTGACCCCCGGTGACCCCAGATGACCTTTGACCTCCACCAAAAACATACGGGTTCTTCCTCTCACCACAACGCATCTACATATCAAACATGACATCTATCCAAGCTTCCTAACTTGAGATATCGTGTAAACAAGGTTTTCAGATTTTGACCCCCGGTGACCCCAGATGACCTTTGACCCCCACCAAAAACAATAGGGTTCTTCCTCTCAATATGGGCCATCTATGTACCAAGTTTCAGAACTGTCCAACTTTCCCTTCTTGAGATATCGTGTAAACAAGCAAAGCCGTCACATACGCACACACACACACACGACATCACCATTGCATAAATTCCTTGCCTGCCTTCGGCAAGGAATCAATAAAACCATTGTTTTTGTATTCTTAACAAAAACTTGACCTTTGTACTTGTGACTACTGTAGGTATGAGTGATATATTTGTGTTTGCACACGTTATATTGTATAAACACTTAAAAAAGTTAAGACTACTCAAAAATATGAACAATAAGAGCCCCTCTCACTTTTGCTTTAAAGAACCACCTTATCATATAAAGCATGTTTCTGTTTGTCTTAGAGTGGTCTACAGAAATGGAACAGCAATGCTGTGCTAAAGCAGCAGTAGCCTACTATAGTACGGAAGACTAGCTATTTAGCCTGGATACCTCAGTATCATTGTTCCCATTCTACAACCCATAACTGCATAGATTCATTTAACATCTGCAAGGCTACTGGAAATAAAATTTTCAATTGTGGTTTATTTAGTTGCACAGCAGAAGCCTTCAAAGTTTTGAAATTGTCCCAAAGTTAAAAATACAAACGATGCAATTTGGAAAGAAGAGAGTATCCACCTTTGACTTTATTTTGTAGTGTGGGCATTTCTTTATAATGGACAGCCAAAGGAAGGAAAAAATTCCAATGGACAGAATGATTCTGAACATCATTATTTGTTTTTTGGTTTTTAAAAATTTGTAAAACTTGACACCCTCTTCACTCCTTGAGGTCTATGCATTCTTTGTTCTCCTCATTATGTATTTTGCAATTTGCATTATTCACCCCAAAACAGGTCATTTTCAAGACCAAATCATAGATCATCATCACACACTGAAATAGTTAATATTATCCTGTAGCATCTGATATACTTCAATATACTAGATATATAACCTAGTTCTAAATATTAAATGTCTTTTATTAGCTGGTCTTTGCTCAAAATGAAATCCTTCCTCTTTGGTCTTTTTGTTTTAAGTGACCAAAAGGTACTATGAACAGGGAGCTTCCAATTATCAAGTATCCAGGAAGTACCCAGAAAGAGGTCTGAAGTGATGGTTGTTTGAAATAGCTGCATGGCAAGTGTTAGGTTACCAGTTGGTGGGGGTAGGGGAGGGTTCAGGTCACCTATCATGATACTATCAAATCAGAGTGCCTTAAATTAATGTGTTGGCTACAAAAAAATGTTTTAGCTAGAAATACCCAATCCACTAGAAGTATAACAATTCCCATGAAGTACTGTTGATGAAACAAGAAAGAGCTCAATCATACCAGGCAACACACATGAAATTCTTTCTTTCAGCAACCAGGCCAAAGAGGTCTTAAACCAACCCTCTTCAGGGAGCAGTATCCATATAGCCACAATAGGCAGTCTGCCCTTGAGTGATGGCATGAAATGGTTAGGATATCAATACGGTTACCACATTTATTGATTTGACAAATGTACAACCATCCACAGAAAAAAGCAAGGACACTGCACACTGCACAATCGTATTAAAACCTTTCAACGGATCAAATTCATTCTGGGTTGATGGCTGAAAGTATTTTTACAAGATAAGTAGCCAATTAAGAGCAATACACATTGTTTCATGCTATAAAGTAGCAAAACCTGTTTAAATTTCCAATATGAAATTCTGAGCAACACATTATTACTGTCAACAGCATTTCATTCACTAAAGAAATAAATAGTGAGGATATTGACGGGAGGGAGGGGAGACTGCCCTATAGTCCTACAGCCAATTGGTCCCATTGCCCATTGGTCCTATAGCCCATTAGTACAATTCAATGAATATCAAAACCCATTTAAGTCCCACAGCCCATTGGTCCTACAGTACAACATCCCACTGGTACCAAATCCCATCAGCCTAACAGACCATCACTCCTACAGAACATACAGTACTGTACATACAAAACCCCACTGGACCAACGGGCTATAGGATTACGAAGCTGTAGCCAATTAAGGGACTGCTATTTCAGAGCACTATTAGCATTGAACTACCATTGAAATTTAACTGTCTACTGCCACATCTGGTGGCTACATGTTATTCAAGGTTTCAGCTCAAACTAAAAGAAATTAACTTCACTTGAAATAGTTTGAACATGAAGATGGGTTCAAAATAAGAAAACATTTTTCCTACAATTTTATTGCAAGTTATTCCAGGAAACCCTTGTTGTCCATTAGCAATGCCAGCCATTATTTTGCATTCTGTGTAGTTTTCTTTTTATTCCTGGTTAAGGTCACTATCATCTCCATAATGAACTATGTTATACCAGGTAAAAATGCATCCTGTTTCTGTCATTTGGTTTTCTAATTATGTGAATCTTCGATCTAGTGAACCTTTGGTCAAGTAGGCTTCCTAGTCATGTGTGCAACTATGTGCTTCGCTTGATGGATGACACTTAAAGACTTTCAAATTTATCAATATGTGAAGGTGGCCTGTTAAAGTGATTAGGGGGACGGAGCTGGGGGCTGCAGTAATCCCATTTGGGCAAAGCACTGCTATTTTTAGGTGAAGTATACCCTGTTTTCTGGCAAATGAGGGATATTTGGCTTAAAATTTAAAACAAGAGTGCTCATCTCACTCACCAAATGGCAAATATGTGCATTTATTTGCCTATGAAAGAAGCACTAAAGCTACCATACAGTGAGTCAACCAAACAAAACAAATAGGGAATAAACAAATATTTAATCTTTTCAACATTATGACCATACCCTAGCACCAAATAACTTCTGACCACTAAGTTTGATCAGAAAAGAAAAATAACACAAGCAAGCAGTCACATCCAGTGATTACATGATAATTAACTGTCAATAACTGAATTTACTCTGCTGCTCCCGCTAGATAAACTGGACTTTGGTCTCATACTTCTTGGATTTCTTATCAGAGAAGTTGTACAGTAGGTGGAAGGATCAAAGTCTACATTTTATGCCCCCTTACAAATGAAGTCTAGTCTATGTGATTGCTGTTAGCTCACTTATAGCACAGTGATATGTCCTAATTACAATACAGTAAAAGTGAACCAGGAAAGGCCATACACTGACTGCTTGAAGGAAAGATTTGAGAAAAATCTAGACTACTGGCCTCTCAAAGGGACAAAAAGTATCAGGGAAAAGTAGGCTAATTTGATGACAGTTTGAAGGCAGCAGAAGTTCAACTTCAAATCATAAAATCGGTGGTGAAGATTGGAGTTTGTTCTGCTGACACCAACCAACAGGAAGATCAAGAATGAATGCAAAGAAGGTCCTTTTTCTTAGCAGTTTCTTGATTTCTTTGATAGTATTAGGGTGTTTTCTAACCTCAATATGTACAAATCAGATGGCAATTGGGCAAGTAACTCAACTGAACGTGGAAGCTGTAAACTATGGCAACATCAAATTTGGCCTCATCTGGGGAACGAAGCAGTATGATTATGGCTACGGACTTAGGGATGAAAATACCTTTATCGGTAGGTAGCTCATAGTTCTTCATACTGTACGCTAATAATTAATTGTTCACTGTTGTTTCAGACTGAAGTCATCATCTCAAATTCTGCAGACCCTGAGTAAAGGAGTTAAAGCCATGTTTGTTAAAATTAATGCTTGTACCATTGCCACCATGTGTGTAACTATTTATAAGCTGTGCTGTTAGATACTATGAAAATACCAACAACATCAAATTAACACAGTTAAGACCTGTACAATCAAATAAAAAGTCTTTCAGTACTATTCATGACATAGACCCTTTTCCAAACTGCAATTACAAAGGATTATGGGATACAGTTTTGGTACATATCAATTTTATCAATGGCAAAATCTGGCCCAAAATGAAGCATACCAAAACTCTATCCCATAATTCTTTGTGATTGTTATTTGGAAAAGGGTCTATGGATAATGGTAAAAGCATACAGGCACTGGGTGTTATTTCGAATTCCCCAGTCCTATTTTAACAATTGTAACCAGTTCTGCTAGTGATAATGACAACCAGTTAATGAAATGTTTAACACTTTATAGTGCCAGTCTACTTATCAGAAAAATCAGGAAGCGATGAAGACTACTGTACATCAAAGCCCATAATGATTTGTATAACAATTTTATAGTTTCATTCATGTTTTGTAAAACTTTGACTGCAAACTTCCAGCCAAGTGATAGAATAAATTCCATTGTGAAAAATGACAGTCTTTGACTGTATTTTCAGTTCTGAGACTGACTTGCAGTACTGAGTAGGCCTAATCATATTTTCACCCTAGAGAGTAAATGTTTTATGGGAGTATTTCCAAATGATAGAACAAGAACAATGTTAAGTTTAAAAGCTTGCAATGTACTGACAACATGAGGCAATGAAAACATTGAGACACGTGGAGGCACAGGGGAGGGGTGGGTGGGAGGGAGGGCAAACAGAGATTACTTCAGATCTTCCTAAAGGGTATAAATCCTTACCACTATGTATGGCTTGTTAAAAGTCTAATGATGCATCTTAAACACTTATTTCAGTTTATGATGAGTATAGTCCTGACAACTTCGTTGAAACTGACAGGAAAAACTTCATCCCTGGTATCATCACGACCCTCTGTTTTATCGGAATTGCCACCATATTCACAGCACTAAGTGTCATCTTCTCTCTCCTGAACACAATGACAGTCCCCATTCAGACTATACATGGACCTCATGGACTATACATCTGGAATGGCATAGCAGGTAAAGTAAAAAGTCTACTTTGCCTCACAGGCAGTCTACAATATATACTTGGCAGTGGGTTGCTTTTGGTTTCCAAAAAGAGAAAGCTATGTAGTCACGTTTACCAACCTGGCAAATAACCATGAGGGACTGCGGAATGAAAAGACATGACAGGCTAAGTTACACATATCACTGTCTGCAGGGAATTACCATCAGCACAGTACTTTGTGGGAGTTGCCACCATGGCACACATTGCCATAGATAGATTATACAGTACATGTAGCACAGGGTATGTTGCCATCTTACAGTTTGTTGGTTACACTAGGTACTGTAACACTACATCACCTTTCAAATTATATCATTAATAATACCTCAGTTCCATGTGAGCTTACCCACAGGGATGCCATTTCCTCATGCTTTGTTGATCATTACGGATACAATTAATCAAAATATAGGCAATACAACTTTTCTGGAAATATCTCATACTCCATAGTTGATTAATTGCTTTTGTATCTACTTTGCAGGCAACTTGAAACAGTTACTAATTATTATTCACACAAAGTCAATACAATGATGCTTCCAGCCCACACCAGTTTAGATATGTATCCATGTTGGATTGCTTGGGTTTGTCATTTTAAGACATTCAATAGTTCCCCCCCCCCCTTCTGAGCTTAGGAAAAACCACTTTCTCTGACAGATTTTCTGTGCCACACTGCAGCACTAAAATCACCCTTTTCAAAATTACACTGCCCCTCAGATGTGAAACTGATACTCTTATTTGGGTGCATAATGGTACTGCAGATATGTGTAGTCAATCTAGGATACGCTGAAGAACAGAAAATGCATTCTCTCACTGTCCTTTATTCACCTCCTACAAAGGGAGGTGGCGGGGGGGGGGGGGTGTCTTGGCCAAGTAATAAACATCAACAAATGTCATCAAGTGTAAAGGAACATCCTCATGAGGCCACTGTAAGAAGACGCTACATTAGGGTTGGGGGGTATTCGATATATATCAATATATTGTTGCCTCGTTGCCAGAAGTCCATATCGCGATATGAGGTATGAAATACCCTTATTAGATATGACGATATAGAAAAAATAAAACTTTTGTGGGACTGAAATTTCGATAATTTAAATTTGAAGATGAAACAGTGTTTGTAATGTCAGTATTCATTCATTGATTTTGTCCTTATTTAGAAAATTACGTGCAAACTTTTTTAGGCTAATTTCAAGCACATTAAGTTTTGTCTACAACAGGTAACACAGGTCAATCCATTTTGGCGATATATCGCAAAAATCTTGGTGATATTATTGCGATATATCGATATGGATTTTTTTTCATATCGCCCAACCCTACATTACATTTGTACCATCACACAACAGTCAAGATAATAAACTTCAATCTTCTTTTATAAACAAGCAGGGACATCAAGGGTGGCACCAAATTTGCTCAAACAGGAAAACAGGGGAGGGGGGATGCATGCTCCCTGAGGGGGGGGGCAGCAACTCAAAATCCCACAAAAGAGACAGATTTAGGAAAGAATAAGAAACACAAAATTTTTTGGTGTGCCAAGCATGCTGGAAATTTTGGGTTACTATTAAAGAAATTACAGTTTTTTCAAAGAATATGTGAAAATGTAGGTATTCAATGAGAAAAACTGGCATGAAATCAAGTAAATTATCAGGGCCACTGGACGTCATTTGGGATTACATCTTTTACCATACATATCAAGATGCCCTGACAAAATTTGAAAATTTTCTCATGGGGGGGGGGAACGGGGAACTGACAAAATGCAGGCATCCCAAATTGCATTGGTATACCCAGGTATCCTAATTCATGAATGGTTCTTTTAAATAATTTGACTATATTTTTGTTGCTGAATTGTTAAATTCACACAGGATACTTCCTTGATTTACCTTTAATTCATGCAATATTTTTGCTCTGAAATGTAATGAAATGTATTGTTAGGGGAAATGTGAGGAGATTATTAAGATTTAAATGTTTCAAAATAAGGTTAGGCCAACTGGACAAAGATTACTTTGACAGCAATCATTTGATGTCTTCCTCCTTTGCAGCTGGGTGTGGTCTTGTAGCTCTCATTGTATATACTGCCATCTTTAAAACAAGTATTGATGACAATATCCAGTCACCAGATGAACGCAATTTTCAATTTCAAGATGGTGAAACAGCCAAAGTTGGCTATTCCTTCTGGGTACTTCTGGGTGCTGTCATCCTCGTCCTTGCAAACATTGGCATCATTTTCCTGGCTCAGAGAGCTTCTGATCCTGACTACTTTAAGCGGAAGCCCAAGACAGAAACCAATTTGAAGGAAGACTCAAAGAATGTTGCTGATGGTATCATTTACTAGTCAAAGGTTATGATGTAAAGTTTGCAGACACTATATCAACCTCCTGTAATGGAGTAATGTAAAAACCATGTACGTATGACACAAAGACCAGAAATTTTAAGGCCAGGGATGTGGTGGTGAACCATTAAGTAGCAGAGAATTCTGTTTCAATTTTTTTTCAATGCCTGCTCCCTTACATGTAAATAACTAGAAAAAAAATTCCTTAGAATTTCTATTATCTGTGCGCATCTCCTTAGGGGTTTAGTAAAATTCCATGAGAAGGATCTTATGGCAAGTCAGGTTCTGTCTTTCTTTTACACCAATTTTGGCAAACTTCAGCTCAGCATGAAAATCTATGCAGTATATCATACAAAGTCATTTGCAAAAGTTGCCTGATTACATGCTAACTGCTTTTACAAGTTTTTGAATATCCTAAGCCAACTGCATGCAGAATACTTATAACTTTAAAACTCATTCAACTTTTTGTGGGAAGGCATTGTGTTTTTTTTTTTCAAATAAAATTTAATGAAATGCACATGGGGGAGACAAACATCAAAAGTATTGAAAAATGGGAGAGGTCATTGAGGACCTAATGAAAAAGAAATCACTCCATTGACAGCTTTGGCTGTGTAAAAGAGAAATCAAGACATTTTTGGCAGCAATAAATCATCTTGGTAGATATTCATTCTCTATCCTCCATTTTGTTAAAGTGATTTTAGTTTTGAGTGTTCTCTAGATGCCCTCCAGTTTTACAAAATATTATTAACACTGAAGACACTCCAACTGGCAGTAAATGTATTAAAATACACAAAGATTTACCCTACTAATGACCTTAAAGGACCTTAAAATTTTGTACTTAACATACAGTAGTAGAACTAAAGCACCTCCATCCTCCTCGCTGAGTGGCATGTATCAAACCCAGGAGCAAGATTATGGTAACCAAAATTAAAATACATTGTCTTTGTTATTTTTGGAGTCATTTTCTTTCAACCATGGCACCATATCAATCTAATCAACAGGCATTATTTTGCCAGAAAATTCTATATTTTTGTAAAGTCTATAAATAGACATATTGCAAGTGCATGTTAAGTATCCTTGCAGAACTAGAGTACAAATCAAACTAGAACACCACAAGGTGCAGAAGATCAAACCAATTTATCACTACTGAAGAGTGAAGACAAATGTGTCTTGTAACTGATGAACATGAAATGATTCTCAAAGGACAACACTTTACCCCAGATACTGTACAGCATAACCACCTTAGTATGCAACAAAGCTGGTGCTATGGCTGTAACAAAACAATTACCATATAATGTTTAAGTTCTATGTGAGCTTTGGAACGTTGAACCTACAACAATCTCTTCTCACAAAACTTTTCTATATGTAAGGACTTCACACTTCTGACACAGGGCCAGCTATATCTGTACAGGGATTTGTTCAGATCTATACAAGAGACAGCACTAAAATACCAACAGCTGATCTTTAACTTCATCTGAATACCCTCACAGAAGTGATCTCTCATCCACTGCTCATTTTAAAGGGAGGGCAGTGGAAGGATTGCAAAGTACTACAGGTCTGTACTCTGTAGACAAGTAAATGTTATAAAACCTTCCTTCTTGATAAAAAAAAAAGAAGAAAAACATTAAAATGCCATAATTCTCATCAAAATTTATCACACACTGACCATTTTACAAGACAATTAGCTTTTTTGCACTTATATCATAATTAAACATGAGCTATATGCAAAATGTTATGTGCAAAGATGTACTCATTAGATTTTTCTTTTGTTATCCTTTGTTTGTTTTCACCTTCTTTCCATGGACAGTTGTAGCTCTGGCATGCCCTGAGGGGTTTATCTTGGAAGTAGCTATTGGCTACTTTGAAAATATCTACATGTAAACACCAAAACTAGAAACTCCCTAGTAAGTAATTAACAGATAATATATAGTTAGTTAGATGAAATTTAACTACATACCAACACAAACGTGTTATATAGTGTCACGTAAAGTCCAAATACGGTGCAAGTCCTTCCCTTTAATCACCTCTTATGATAATATATAAAGGACTAACAAAAGAAATTCAGACCCTGTTTTATCTTTCCCTTCATTGACTTACATGAACACAAGTTCACATGATACACCAACTGTCTTAAGTCATAACAAACATCACATTCTTAATATGAGGTCCATGGGAACCTTTTGACACCAATTTAGGCATAATTAATGAGATGCATGGACCTTAAGTATTAAAGTACAGTAGGAGGCTAAGGCTGAAGACTGATTCATACTTCAGAACAGTGCTATACAGCTATGAAAGTTGAACACTGTTAATATTTGAGCTGTCTGTGAATGAGGCAAAGGGTGACAACATACTGTTCTTATATCTAGTGCCTGAAAATTTGCAAGGATAAACCAGCCTTAAATGTATGAGAACTTTGTACATATATGAAATTTGATTATTTTAATAGAACTACTGTTAAGTTCATTCGTAAACTTACAGTAAGAGTTCATATCACAAAACTCTTCAAGATTTACTGTAACTGCTTTCTGTTTCTTACAATGAAGTATGCAAATCAGTTTACTGTTATTTGTTGTGATGCAGGTTTGAATGTTTCAACAGAGATTTTATGGCAATTTTCCAGTAAATATATAATGGAAATTAACTTACTTTTTTGTTTTCCCTTATTTATACTTTGAAGTTCCCCCACTGACCTCATGTATGCAGTTGCCTATTTTTTGTCTTGTATGATTACTGGCGTGGAATTGCCCCAGATACTTTTTATAGGACCTGGGTAAATGAAGTCGTTACTACTGATAATTCTGTGGTAAACATACATGAACAGATCTGTAAAATATGACTATGTTAGTTAGATAAGATTTAACGACACACCAACACAAATGTGTTATATAGTGTCAACTAGATAATAAGGTAAAATTTAAATGCAGTTCAAGTGCAAGTTTGGTTTAAAATACAGTCCAGACATGGTGCAAGTCCTTCCCTTTAGTGGCCTCTTGATACTGTGGGCATATTCTACAACCCCCAGCCCACATGGGGGAAATATGACTATGAGATGAACAGTAGTATAGCCTTTAGAACAAACATTACTGTACTCAGCAAAATATGGCCTTTGGCATTACAAGTGGCCTAGTTCTCTGTATGGAAAGTGCCACACTTTCTGGAGTAGGGGCTAGATGTAAACTTCATTGGACAAATTTGAACTGTCCTGGAAGACTTCCAAGAGAGAACTGGACCTTTAAAGGGAATGAGCAGTCACCCCAAGTTTATTTTCAAACATCAGCTAAATCTTACAAATCTTTCATTTCCCTTAGAAGCATCTTTCATTATGTTTCTGAAAAAATATTGAATATCAAAGGTACACCCAAGTGTTACTTCGCATGAACTTAACAAAAAAGAACTTGATAAAAAAATATTGGCACATGATTGAATGTGGCCATTCCTGAATTATGATACCAGGGTAAAGTAATTCAAATTGGGGTGACTGCATTTTCCCATTAAGCAACATGACTGCATTCTCCAAGTTACTCATTGGCTGAGACTTTTCTGAAACCTGAGGGGCATGGAACAGACCAACCGTGCTGAATGCACTGTGAGATCATGAAGCACTTCCCCTGACAGCAACAGCTTAGGGTGCCCGGTGGGGGTCCAGGAGCTCTGGGATATTTACAAAACCGTCAGCATTGAAGGATAGCATTTGAGTTATTTAACTACTCCTAAAGGACACTGGACGTGCACTATTAAAACAGACCACAGAAATAATGTTAGTGGGGTTGACAGGCAACTCCTTAGGAAAGACCCATAAGTCCCCAAAAGCCCTGGATTTAGCCTACTGTACTTGGATTATTTACAAAATTTTGAATCTTAGAATGAAAATTTAACAGAAGCCAAAGGAAACTGGATGCATACTACATAGACCACAAAAATGATAATGTTACCATACCTCTTGCTGGCGTAAGCCATACGTACTGTACAAAGTCAGTCAATATGATTATTCAATATTTCAAAGGGCTTGTTTGCAGTGGTACAAATATACATTTACAGTACTTTGCTGGCGGCAAAATGGTTTGTTTTTCGATGAACATGTTACTGACCAGATTCAAATATATGACACTTAGAGAACACGCAGGGAATTTATCTTAGCCTGTAGCTAAAGTATTTTATCACAGGGGAGGGCTCAAGTTGAAAGGACCCAACAGTTCAGAAGGGCACCGTGGGACCTTGTTTAGTGTTGAGTGAATCAATACAATATCTAACCAGAAAGCCAAAAGGCTTAGTGATTCCTTGCCATATTGATATATTGTAACAAACATGAATCACCCACATGACAAGCATGAGATCCCTCACAGTTATCCTACTTGAGATATCATGTTAATACGGTCAAACGCTTTTGAAATCTTGCGACCCAAAATGACCTACATGCTAAATATTAACAATCCACAGGCCAAGTATGTGATCCCTCATAGTTATCCTCCTTGAAATATGTTTACTAGCTCTTGACCTTTTGTGACCTTAAATAACCTTCGACCTGCACGAAAAATAGTAGGGATCATCCACATGTCAAGGGTGAGATCCCTCACAGTTATCCTTCTTGAGTTATCGTGTTTACAAGGTTTTGACCTTTTGGCCTCTGGTGACCCGAAATGACCTTTGACCTGCACCAAAAATTATAGAGATGATCTAATCAATATGGGCAATACACAAGCTAAGTATGAGATCCCTAACAGTTACCCTTCTTGAGATATCATGTTAACAATGTTTTGACCTTTTGACCTGTGGTGGCCCTACATGACCTTTGACCTCCACCAAAAATAATAGGGATCATCTAATCAATATGGGCAATCCACATGCTAACTATGAGATCCCTTACAGTTACCCTTCTTGACATATAGTATTTACAAGGTTTTGACCTTTTGACCACTAGTGACCCCAAATGACCTTTGACCTCTACCAAAAACAAGAGCATCAATGATGCTGTAGCTCAACTACAATTTCACTCAAACAATTTCTTTTACGTAGCTTCATTAGTGATTGAAACCAAGGCGTCATGCATGGACAGTCATGATGTAGTACCTTCAGTGCTGTCCATGTACAGTAAATGGTCACAGCAATGGCATTTTAGAGTTGCCCAGTTTGGGACATTTTTTAGTGCTTGTGGGCACAATACAGTAGGTAATTGTGCCGATGAAAATGAAGTATTTATACCCAAATTTGTCAGGCCCATCTAAAATTATTCTTTTGTCAATATATCATACAAAACCAAAACTCATATGGAAAAGCATTGGCATAAATGGCATTTAACATCAACACAAAGTACACCTATGATGAACCATCATCCATGGAACATGGACCAACTTTGATAAGATTCCAGTGCAACCCCTAGTATTTAAAGGCTTTTGATTGATTCTACTGTTTGACCCCAAACAACCTTTGACCTTCAAAAGTATAACTTTAATGACCCACCATCTACTGGATTGTCTGGCAACTCTGACAAGATTCAGACACAAACCTGCAAAGTTGAAGGCTGTTGCATGATTCCATTGTTCAACCATTTAATACCCCAAATGACCTTAAACCTTCTGCAAAAGAGCAACTATGATGACCCATCATCTACTGAACATTCTGGCCAACTTTGATAAGATTTTCATATAACCAATGGGAGTTGAAAAAGCTTTTTAGTGATTCCAATGTTTGACCTCTCTATGACCCCAAATGACCTTTGACCTACTTTAAAATGCATCTTCAATGACCAATCATCTACTGAACACTGGCCAACTTTGGTAACATTTGGATATAACCCCTAGGAGATGAAGACTTCTGTGATTCCAGCTTTCACCTCTCTGACCCCAAATGATCTTTGATGTATTTCAAAAATACATCTTTGATGACCCATTATCTACTGAACACTGGCCAACTTTTGATAAGATTTGGATATAACCCCTAGGAGATGAAGACTTGTGTGATTTCAACTTTAACCTCTCTAAGACCTCCCAAATGACCTTTGACCTACTTTAAAATACATCACTGAAGACCCATCATTTACTGAACACTGGCCAATTTTGATGAGATTTGGATATAACCCCTAGGAGATGAAGACTTGTGTGATTCCACCTTTAACCTCTCTAAGAGCCCAAATGACCTTTGACATACTTCAAAAGTACAACTGGCACATGCCATCATCCACTGAAAATTCCAGCCACATTTGATAAAATTTGCAGATAACCCCTAGCACTTAAAAGGTTTTTGCAAGATTTCACTGTTTTGACCTTTGCATGACCCCCAAATGACCTTGACCTACTTCAAAAACACCCAGTTGATGACCCATCATCTACTGAATGCTCTTGCCAAATCTGACAAAATTTCAACACAACCCCTAGGAGTTCACGGCTTTTGCATAATTATGCTCAGTTGGCCTTTTGTTTGACCTCTCTTTGACCCTAAATGACCCTTGCCCCACTTCAAAAGTATAAACGTACATGGTCATGACCTCACAGGTAGTACACCATGCATGAAAATGACCACTGACCTTAAAATTCTCAACACCAGTAATAAAACAAATACACAAAAGCCAAGTTACAATGACAAACACCCAATACTGTCACTGAATCTTTAAGACACAAAGTAACATTTGTTATAAATGACCCCAAACTGACCCATAAATCTGACCTTTGAGTCCATCCTTGACCACCACTGATAACCCTTTATCCTTGTATCACTGTGCCCAAGTTTCATTAAAATTTGTCCAAGCATATGCTCATTTGGTGAGTCTGTATTTTTTAATGCTCTCTCGTAACAGTAACATATATGGGTTATGTACTGTAGCTCAGCCTAAAATGTGTTAGAATGATGTAAGAAGTCTGTAAACACAAGTAAATATGTAGCCTAATCTTATCGATATAAATAAGACATTCCACACATAATAAACACAATACATCACAGAACAAGTACAACACATCAATTTCCCACCAAAAATTATCAGAAGGTTCAAATAAGCCCTGCAGTTCTAGGCCTAGAAGTAGCTGGGCTGTAGAGACACATGTGTAGCTTAAGTTCATGGTGCACATAGCCTAACATTAGGCCTATACATTGGATACTGTATGTTTAGGTAATGCCAAAAGTGCCATGCTTCTCTGGAGAAAATTACCCCGTACAAAACCCTTCCAACTGAAAGCTGCGAGTACATTTCAGATTGTTGTATGAGGGTTTTTGCACTTGCAGGATTCATGATTTGGGAGATTTTCACCAATTTGGTAATTTACTTTGGCCATAACAACAGAACTTGCTTGTGTAATTGAGACATTGTCTAAAGTGTGCAGGGTGAAGGGTATCCAGTCTAAACGTCCCTTTAGCAAAACATCCCCACCTTACTTTTAGCTACCAAAACATCCCTGCCAATGAATATGTATAGCCTACGTAAAATCTCTTTTTAAATTCAATAATGAGAAGTTTAATTCTAATTGATTTGTTGTAGGCTAGGCCTACAGTGGGTATTAGGGAAATTGGTGAATTCTTTTGGTTTTCAGAACAGTAATACCACCACATGAAGAAAAGTACTTACCACCGCGTAGGCTATAGCGTAATACAACAAATGAAACTATGATTGCAGCGGTAGGCTTAGGCCTAGTCCGCAGTCTGCTGACCTAGTATGGGGATTCCCATACTAGTTCAGGGCACAAAGTGTACGTGAGAACTAGGCCTTGGTACCCTAGGCTAGCTTAGGCCTAATTTGTAATTTGTGTTTTTTTTTCCTTTGAAGAAACTGAAAATAGGCTAGTAGCAGTAACTTATATAGCCGCCCTACCCCAGACCCAGGCCGAGCCTAGCCTAAGGTACCTAGGCCTAGTTCTCACATACACTTTGTTCCCCTGTCCCTGAACTAGGCCTACGTAGTATTCGAAGCCCCAAGCGACCCCATATTGGAAAGTTTGTTTTTTCGCCGCCGAAGATTAACACCAAAGGAAAGGCAGGATAAAAATTACGCCACTATCTGCTGTTGGCTAGGTGCGACAAATAGAAACCAGGCTGACAAAATACGCCAGAAATTTGGCGTGACTGCTTGAGTGCTACGCCGAAGATCTACGGCGTAACATAAATGTTTTCCAGACTGGAAGCGACCCAAGTACTAGGGCCTAACAGTTAGGCCTAGGTCAGCAGACTGCAGACTAGGCCGAGCCTAGCCTAGGGCCTAGCTAAAGCTCGAAGTACTTTTCGCGGTATTTACTTTGACATGAAATATTCTAAAAATTGCACGGATGTTGATACAGAAAACAATTTCACAATATCCCGTTTAACGTGAACGTAAGCGCTACGCCTGTTTCGCTCTTATCATATTGCAAATTAGGCCTAGGACTAAAATTAAAAATATCTGATTACCTTCGCTCTTTTCATGGGCGACTCGTAATAATCGAACTTTGAGTCGAGTCCATAGAAATAAAAGTAAGGGAGAACGCTAACACAATGCATCCATGCATGTTTAACCGGTGAAGCTACGGAAAGTGTGAGGGCGCTTTCGTTGTACGGCAAGAGACCTGTTGATTGATGTCTCTCCGTACGTACAGTGTGCATTCTGCTGCAGAAGTTATAGTTTATTTTATGCGTTTTTCGAAAGATTTGGAGTAATTTTCACAACAGAAATAAGTCATGGTGCCTTAAGTATTTTGTTTTATACTCCTAACTTGAAAACTTGTAGTTTATTTGCCAGTACTTGGGGCAAAAGCAATGACGTGATATTTGTATTACGCGCAGGTGCTCCGTTGCCGTACAGACTGGCCAAATCAATGGCTTCAGTCCAGATCGGCTGAAGTCATTCTCCCTTACTTCTATTTCTACGGTCGAGTCTGAGCATTAGTAGGACCGGTCTGATCTCTAAGTTATACTAACTGGATTGGCGATGTTCGTGTCATTGTGAAGTCAGCGTCCGCCATATTGTGACTATCAAACCGGCGAATGTGCAGTTTATTGGGTGCAATGTTTTTTTTTTTCATTATACTTTTTTATAATTTATGCGGGAATCAAAGCACATTCGTTGTCAAGGGTAATTTTTTAATTTGTATTGCGATTGTTTTTCATGGAGAACTAATTTTTAGGTGTCTACGCAAAAGCACGGACACTTAGGTGTTCAACTCCCAAGGTGTTCCACCATAATTATATTTGCACTGCATTTTGATCTCTCGTATGATGGCCGCTCGGCCACTTCATCACTGACTATCCAATCAATGTGTCGAAGCCAATCCAATCCAGTTAGTATACATCAGTGGTACATACACGGATAGGTTGCATATTGCGGAAGATTTCGTGCGTGCGTATTACATGTATTACACAGGCTGACACGTAACCACCAAAGTTTTATACGGATGCCTGTGCAAAACACTGTAATCTCTAAAGCTTGAGCATCACTCATCTACATGGAAGCACAATATGCTGACAAACAATGCACCATGATGGTCAATGGGAGTAACCGTAGAAAGTAGGTTTATAATTATATCTTCATTTTTCATAAGAAAATGGCCATGAATTTTCCACGCCATCACAAAGCGAGTGAAAACTCAATCAGAACAACTTTTATTGTAGGTTTCAAGATCAGCCACTGTTCACTTTTAGAGTTAATCCTGTTTACCCAAAAAATCAATATTTGACCTCTGGTGACCTCAAATGACCTTTGACCTACTTCAAAAACACAACTTTGATGACCCATCATTTACTAAACACTCCTGTCAAATTTGAAAAGATTCCAACATAACCACAAGGAGATGAAGGCTTTTGCGTGATTTCACTCTTTGACCTCTCACGACCCCAAATGACCTTTGACCTACTTCCTGTTACCATAACTATCAAGCCCTTGATATGTGTTATAGCCACACCAACTTTGACAAGGAACGGTCAAAGCACCTGCAGACAGCAGCTCTTTTTTTCAATGTTGACAGACAGACAGACGGACAGACAGACAGACAGACGCATTGCCATGACAATAGCTCAACTTGTTGAGCTAACAATGGGGATCATCTACTCAATATGAACAATCCACATGGTGAGTATGAGATCCCTCACACTTATCCTTCTGGAGATATCATGTTTGCAAGGTTTTGATGTTTTAACCTCTGATGACCCCAAATGACCTTTGACCTCCATCCAAAAACAACAGAGATTATCTACTCAATATGGGCAATCCACATGCTAAATATGAGATCCATCACAGTTACCCTTCTTGAGATATCATGTTTACAAGGTTTTGATCTTTTGAACACTATGGTTCCCAAATAACCTTTGACCTCCACCAAAAACAATAGGGATCATCTACTCAATACAGACAGTCCACATGGTAAGTATGAGATCCCTCACACTTATCCTTCTGGAGATACCGTGTTTACAAGGTTTTGATGTTTTGACCTCTGATGACCCCAAATGACCTTTGACCTCCACCAAAAATAATAGGAATTATCTTCTAAATACGGGCAATCCAAATGCTAAGTATGAGATCCATCACAGTTATCCTCCTTGAGAAATAGTGTTTACAATGTTTTGACCTTTTGACCACTGGTGACCCCAAATGACCTTTGACCTCCACCAAAAATGGTAGGGATTATCTACTCAATATGGACAATCCACATGCTAAGTATGAGATCCCTCACAGTTACCCTTCTTGAGATATCATGTTTACAAGGTTTTAATGTTTTGACCTCTGATGACCCCAAATGACCTTTGACCTCCACCAAAAACAATAGGGATCATCTACATAATATGGACAATCCACATGCTAAGTATGAGATCCCTCACAGTTACCCTTCTTGAGATATCATGTTCACAAGGTTTGGACCTTTTGACCTCTGATGACCCCAGATGACCTTTGACCTCCACCAAAAATAATAGAAATCATTTACTAAATATGGGTAATCCACATGCTAAGTATGAGATCCCTCAAAGTTACCCATCTTGAGATATAGTGTTTACAAGGTTTTGACCTTTTGACCACTGGTGACCCCAAATGACCTTTGACCTCCACCAAAAACAATAGGGATCATCTACTCAATATGGGCAATAAACATGGTAAGTATGAGATCCCTCACATTTATCCTTCTGGAGATACCGTGTTTACAAGCAATTTCCAGGGTATTTACTATTTGACCTCTGGTGACCCCAAATGACCTTTGACCTCCACCAAAAAGGATAGGGATCATCTACTAAATATGGGCAACCTACCTGCCAAGTATGAGATCCCTCGGAGTTACCCATCTTGAGATATCGCGTTTACAAGGTTTTGACCTTTTGACCTCCTGTGACCCCAAATGACCTTTGACCTTCATCAAAAACAATAGGGATCATCTACTCAATATGACCAACCCACACACCAAGTATGAGCTCAGTCATAGTTACCCTTCTTGAGATATCGTGTTTACAAGCAAAGCGTCACACACACACACATACATACATACACACACACATACACACACACACACACGACATCACCATCGCATAGATTCCTTCTGCCTTTGGCAAGGAATCAAAAATGGCATTGCATTCATTCTAAACAGAAACCAATATTGGAACTTAATTATTTTTTGTAAAATGCATTTCTACCAATGGCTGGTGAATTTGATGGTGCAAGGGCAAGGGTGCTTTGGGTGTGAGAAGTGGATGCTGGTGTAGGAGTTCCAATGAAACAGGGCTCGACAAATACATAAGTCCACTAGCATGGGGCTCCATCAAGCCACACATGGGCTACTGACAATTAACTATGAAAAGCCACATGGGCTAGTGCAAAATGTTGTATACCTCTGTAACTGTGCTGTCACTATCCCTTTGGAGCTGGAGGCTAGCTTAAATGTCCTCCAGGCAAGTGAAATAGGTTTGTCAAGTAGTTCTAGTAGTAAAGATTCTGATATTTCCAGCCCTGCATTGGAACAATAATACCACTCAAGTTGTCTAATAGGAAATGGCATGGCATAACTATCTATGACATGGGAAGTGAGCAAAAAAAATTAAAGACAGTGCAGAATGTTTTACTTTATTCAGCACTATTTAAGTAACATTAAAATGCCCTTCCTTCTTCCATTTACTTTGCCCTTTCAGTAGTCACTAATTTGAGCTATCCTTCCCAGTCAAAACCATCATGGGCTTTCCCCAGCAGATACATTACAGGTTGTTGTTCAAGAGAAGAGGTGGTGGTAGGAGTTGCATGAGGCCTTGAGATATAAGTTTCCTCAAGCTGACATGTAATTATTAATTAATCACAACAATGCCAATGGCTTTGCCGAAAAAAATAGCATTGTTGAGGTCACTTTAAGTTCATAAATGGTATAACTTATTTCACACTATTCAAAATTATCATCTGATAACCAAAATAATAATGCATATTATTTAGTAATATTTTTGAAAATCTGGCAGAAGGGGGGATGTTTGTATCAGGCTATCCCCCTTTGTCAAAGAGCGGGGAAATATATGCACTCAGGATTTGCACCTATGCTATCAATTGGCCCTCAGCTTCCTACTCCTACTTTCTGTAGGCACCACAAGTACTGTAGGTACCATGTGATACACAACCTATGTCACTCTCTCAACCCAAAGACTGCCTACCACAACTGTTGGCATAAGAATTGCTTTAGGGGATTGATGGGTCCTTTATAATACTTGAATTGTAAAATATTCTTTGTAATGTTTGACTGTTGTAACAAAAATAAACCCTCATCCAACTATAATGAGAATACGAGTAATTGTTTTCACAACTGATATACAGAAGGTCCAATTGAAGAATGTATAATAAAACATGATTGGGTGTGGCATTGATACCTATATAAATTATCTCTTTAATTACTGATCAGATAATTTACACTGGTGAGTGATATCAATATTTTTCAAGGAAACAATTTTAACTCCCATAATAAATCCTCTAGGGGATAACATTGCTACAAATGTCCTTGAAATGAACATTGAAAAAACAAAGGCTAACATTATCCATATTTGGTACGTCCATCTTTTGGCATTACAAATTTGCACATTTACCTCATGTTTATTCATGATACAAGTGTGAAATTTATAGAAATTTCAAATTCAAATTCAAATTCAAATTTATTTCACAAATGAGTTCATGAACAGTACATAAACAACACTGAAATAACACAGCATCAGTAAATCATTTGAAGGACACTAGATAAACAGAAATCTGTTACCTAGGCTAGTGACCTCAATAACAAAATAATAATAATAATAATAATATTAATAATAAAAGTAACATATAGGTAGGAATACATGGTACAAGGTATGTAAATTTAGTTTCTGCACAATAATAATTAACCTGTAAAATGGTCAATATTTGATAGATTCACATGGCAATTATGGCTATTTTTTTTATTTTTAATGCTCTTTACATCAAAGATCCAACTATGTTATTTCCATGTAACCAAATCTTTAAGCTAGGCTAGTATGAAAGCAGGGAGTTCTTATGGAGATTCAACGTTCTATAGACTCTTTGAAGCAATGTTCGTTTCTGACAGTCTTCTTGCCTTTCTTCTCAAAATTCTTATCTCAGTACCAACATCAACTAGGATCAGTGATGCATTGTCCAAATGACAATGAGAAGACACACCTCTTACATTGAACTTGCTAACTTTTTGTTGCCAGCCGTCATGCAAAAATGTGAAATTTTAACCTTTCGGCGTTATTCATCACACTAGATATCATTTCATTTAAAGTCAGCAAAGAATTTCTTTTCAACTTACTTTTCAAACATGTTTCTTAATGATGGGAAAATTTGCTGAAAACTGAAAGAAATGTGTAGGCTTGAACAATGTTTCCAGCAGGTGATGTATTAAAATCTTGGGGGCACAATTGAAGTACATTACTTAAGCGTTTGTTGCCAGTCGTTTTACTGAAAACCCTGATTAAAGTACTTCAAAGCATGTAAAGACAATGGTCTTTGTCTCGGGATTACTTGGAAAAGAAAGGGGGAGATCATCATTAAAAGGGTTTAGTCAAAAGAGACTTAATAGTAGGAACAAAGGGACCTGTCAATCAAATGGCAGTACCTGAAAAGAACTACAGTAAATCATTTTCAAGTACATATTGTCTGACAGATTTGGCTGTTATATCTCCTTCCTAACAACTCCCTGATCAAAGGAATGGTCTCCCCTTACCTTCATAGCAGGTGTTGAATATGTACTCCTCCTTTGACGTACACACTCTAACATCTGCGAACAATGACAGAGATCATCTCATTTCCCTACATTCATGGGCCCAATTTGATGTTACATCTTGACTGTTGATTGGTTTTGATATATGAATATAAATATTGCACGATCAAGCTTCAATCTTAAAGTTGTTCTGTGACCTACTCACTTTTATATGGTAAGTCAGGACTTCTTCACTGTGTGAGCTTTAGGCGGGATAAATCACGTACTAAAACCCCACTGATTTTGTCATCTAAACAGCATGGTAATCAGACTTGCTTTAGTCCATTTTTGTTGAATATTTAAAATTTGTATTTGTCGTGATCAATTAATTGTGTACATGAATAGTTAATAGCGTACAGTTTTTACACACTTTGACTGAGAATTCTTGCAGAAGTTTGCATAGGCTTAGTCGCAGGAGTAATACACGTCCGCCAAGCAGGCAAGGTCTCACCAGGTTTCTTGAATTAGTATACTGGATAAAGTAGCTCAATAAAATGTGGCAGATTATGGCAAACAGGCTGTTGCATACGTCAAGTACGGCAGGCCACATGGAGAAGTCTCGCAGAAACAATGTCAACCAGACTGTAAACTTTTTTTGTGTGGGGAAATGCAAACAAGGAATGGAAAAATGGGCGGGAAATTACCGGAATACCAACAACATTTCAGATTACTTTTGGGCAGGTTACTGCAAAGCTGCAAACAAAATAACTAAACATGTAGTAAATAGACAAATTCACAAAAACACAAGTACACAATGCAAGAAAAACATTACTCTTTTAATGATGACTATCAATCTGTGGAAAAGTAAAGTTTATTTTCATGTTACAATATTAATCTACCGATAATCTGTGCAGCGAGCGGCTGCAGGAGACAACTTCGAATCAATAAAAAAATTGTGGATTTCACTAAAAACTGCAGGAGTGCATGGACTGGAAAACAAGACAGTTTAGCCTGCGTGGGAACACATTCCCCACTCAGGCCAAACTTTACAGTCTGGGATGTCAATGGGTGTTGGGGCCTAGGCTAGGCTGTACAAATTGTGTCAAAACTGTGTGCCAAAGAACCAACAATAAGTCTGTAGAATAATAATAATTAATAATTTGGCTTAGGCCTAGGGTAAGATGGGGAGGGGGGAGGGGGGGGGGGCAGTTTTGACACTAGGCCAAGGCACAGGCATTCAGAGCAGTTTATAAATAGGCTATACACTATCAGTATCAGTTATAGGACTAGGCCTATAGCCTAGGCTATATATTAACAAGGTAGGCCGGCATCAACGGTCAATTCGCGGCAGCTGCGATTCACGGCACTGACGTGCGTTGTGATTGGCGAATGAAGAAGACCTACATTAGCAAAGCTTATTTGCCTTCTGCTGTGCATTACCTTGCATTGGGCCTAGGCCTAACGTTAGGCTATGTGTTCTGTGAGAGAAACGGAATGGATAGTAGGACTGTGAATGTGTAGTAAAATAATTAAACGTTTAACCGCAAAAATTTGTGATCGTTTAGCGATTAATCACAATTACCCTATCACAACAGAAAGACTCCGTATGTGTTGATTGACAAGATAAATAGGCCTAGGCCTGGCTTGTTAACTAGGCTAGTGTTACACTGTTAGTCTTAGTGTTTGTGTTAGCCTACACTTAGGCTACACTGTTTGCCTTAGGCTTGTTGCTGTTAGCCTATCGTTTCTCGTTGAGTCGTTAGGCTTACGATAACTAGGCCTATGCGAAACTAGAGTGCATGAGAAGAAATGGCTTAAGTTTAGCATATATTTGCCTACAAATATTTCGTTTTTAAAACTCACTAAGATTACCGTCAATTTTCAAGACATTTTTAACATCGATCAATCATGCTTTCACTGTTGGAATTCGCAATTGGGCTACCAACTCAGTAAATACAAGCCTACTCGGCAAGCATGTTCGTTATTCTTTGTACTATATGTGGGGCGGTACGTCAGCAAATGAATGCGATGATCTGCAGGCTACTCTGCGGAGCTGACTCCGTTTACTCAGCTTACCATACACAAAATGTGTATGACTCACAGAGCGTTCCTCCTGCTCTATGTATGACTGAACAAGGCATCTACCGCGCAGCCTGCTACCACGGGTATGAACTGCATGTGTAACGTCTTCTGTCATAATAGTCACAGAAATGACTGACTGTTAGCTACGTTACGTAGCCTACGCTAGGCTATCTCTATTTTGCAGTGTGGGCCGAGGTCGACTCAACTCGACAACACGAAAAACTTTCATCAACCGAAATGATTTCGTCACATTATGTGAAAGCATCATGTTCTTGGGAAGCGGTTTCTCCCTATACACTGTACTCAGCATTAACGTTGAATCAAGTCGACGCTGAACATGAAAGGTAGCTATAGCCTAGCCTAACGGTAGTCCTCAGTAAAGGCATTCGCCGAGAGCTCACTAGCCTAGGTGGACAGTGTACAACTACAACTAGCTAGAAAGTGTACAACTAGGCTAGCCTATCTCACTCCGTGTAGCATGGATGTATGGAATTTCACGCACTTAACAATATAAGCGAGAATTTTTCCGTAATTGATTTTGAAAAATCTCATATACACACATGTCCAGACTGAAGGAAATGTTAGCCTGAATTGGAAGTAAATTTTTATCAATTTAACTTAGGTTTCAACAATGTAATCTGCGTTTTTATGTCAACTCGAGCTGCATCACTGACAAGATGTAAATGTGTGTATGGTCAGCATCTCTTACTGGTACATTGCTACACTAACTTCGAACGATTCTTATGGGTGCGCGAAATTTGGCACTGCGCGAAATTCGGCACATCTACTATACAATTGGTGTAAAGCAGGGGTCGGCAAACTAGGGGTCGCGACCCTCAAAAGGGTCGCGAAAATATTTCGTAGGGTGGTGAAAAGGATTCGGGAACGAAAAATAATGGACAAATTTCCCTTTAAAAATAAGCAATGGGAGTGATTCTAACCTAAGAACCAGTGATCTGCTTTATAGTAACACTGCCTAGGCCTATAGGTCAAACTCCTCTCACCGACCAGACAATTTTAGGACCACCAAGATTTCGGAGTAGAAAGTTGGGGCCACCAAGCAAAAAAGTTTGGAGACCCCTGGTGTTAAGCGAACTATCACGACCGTACACGTGCCTAAGGAATAACTTAGCAATAGCCTAGCTTAACAAAGTAACGGTTCAATAATAGGCCTAGAATACCCATCCAATGATAAACCTCACCGCCCCTCCAGAGGCGCAGTCACATTGAAGCACAGACAAAGTAACAAAATAACTGGCATTCATGAATGGTCACCGTGACTGTGACTGCGCATCCACTCAAAACTGGAGTCTCAGTGGACTTTGTTATTTTGCAAAAATGTGACAATTTGCCGGACAGTCAAGCAAAGTAGAAGTTAAGTTTCCTTATTTTCCCGACAGCAATTGACCGATCATATCAACCCCAACAAAATTGTGACATAAGAGATTTTAGTTGGCATAGGTGCGATACACGTACGTAGGTACGTGTTGTTAGGCCTACTACGTATGTATCGGCACACAATGGAGTTCGATAGCTTCGATGATTTACATGGGCGTAGGAGATCAGGTTGATTTGGGGGGTTTGTAACAACTTGCCCGAATAATATAACCATAAATTACGGTACGTTCCACGCGCGTTCAACATGTTTAATAATGTAGGCCCACATATCATAAAGGGTATGCCAATAATACATGCTGTACAATCGTTTGCCATGTTAGTACCTTCCATATTGTTTATATTTCTCTCATGGGGTGTGGTGCATGCATTATGTTGTGTGATCGCCAGCCTGGGGAAGTGGTCTAATGGGAGGGGTGTCACCATCCCCTTTGAAAATTTTTGAAAAATAGGGTGTCTTAATAGTTACATGCAATCTGGTACCACATATGTTACCTTTGAAGTAAAATTTGTGTTAAAAAATTATGTATTTTAGGTACTAAAAAAATTAGCATCAGTGAGGGGGACATGGCTCAGTGGCCACCCTAAATACACCACTGATAATCATAGTATAATTGCAATGAATTGGATAAAAAAGGGAGAAAATAAGTCTCGGGGGGGTAATATACGTATTAATAGTCACCAAATTACACAATTTTATGTGGAATTTTCAAAAAGTTCCCATGTCGGGAGGATGCACACCCCTCCTGAATCCTCCCCCATCGTCGATTCCCTGCTCACTCGTGCCTTTGGCACTAGCTTGACCTTTCTTCTTTAAAATTCTGCATCCGCCCACCGGTAACAGTTATTTCGACAAAGTAGAATGGAATGCTTCCAACCGTCATTTGTCGCATTTGGGGCGCTAAACCACTGGGATGTCATAATTTCTAACCTTTGCACTCCTTTATAACTTTTGGTAATCTTGCTCGTCATCACATTGGAAGGGGAACGTGTCTTTTCAAAAGTTGAGAAAACACTCACCGTGGCAATATGTACTTTAGTGTGAGAGGATAGTTTGTAAGCCTTGATACGTAGTCCGAATATTCTCTCGCAAAAGCAATTCACAGTTTAAAATTTACACATAAATATGTAAATTTCTAAAGCGAGATATTTAAATTCGGAATGGCTTAAAGCAACTTACGAAACTTGAAAAGTGCCATTTTCTGCAATCTGGGAGCCATTTTTGTCACAATTTTCTCGGTACGCTAAGGGGCCAATCATGGTGGCGAGGCTCCGCTTAGATAGTGTCCAGAGCCATATATTAGGATGACTATGATAGTGTCGGGGTATATCCCCCATAAACACAGTTCTGGATACGCCCCTGGATAAGCTAACCATATTCCTGTCCTCTCTTCAGATAACACAAAGAACTGAAAAATTTGAGCAGTTTTACCGACTTAATTGATTTGCAACAAGCAAAGGACTTGCACTGAATCTCACAATTCAAAGCCTCATTCACACCGAATTATTGTACCCTTTCCCTGGCAACATATATGTTACAGTGACAGTAATTACTACATCAACAATTCGAATTTAATTCTTCCACATCATCTAATTTCACAATGTCCCCCATAATTTCATTATTTCTTGAACTAAAAGTTGAAGAAAATAAAAAACTACAGCCAAAGTTCAAAAGGTATTTTCCACACCAAGCTGTTTTGGGGTGGAAGTAGCGCATATACATAACATACATTTAATATACATCATAAATTATGCTGCAGCTACCATCAGAATGCCCAAGTGCCCTTTTGTTACTGGTTATTGACGAACTCTACTGCACTGCCGCAGGTATGCCCGCTAGTTTCAATTAACAGGATTGGGACTTGCCAAACTATACTTTCATGGATTTCCACATCGATTTCATGTGCATATCTTATCCTCGATTTCCTGTTTAACATATGATAAAAACGATTAAAATACAGGTTATATGTCAAAGTAAAGTTCTGTTTCTCTCCTAGTACATGAATATTTTTACGGAATAAAATGTGCCTGAGTTGTCCCTCTGAGGGGGGGGGGGTATAAAAATTTCTAAATGATGAAAGATAGAAAAGTCAATATGCAGATTCAAAGGCCTGCGAAGTTCCATTTCAGGCAGTTTGCCACCATCGGCATTTTTGCCAAAGATTTCTTTGTAGGCTATACACCAACTGATGGTGGCGCCTCGCTTAGATAGTGTCACTACCCCATAAATATGCCCACAAATGATACCAAAAGGTCCCACTCATATGATAGGTTACGGACCCCCTGAAGGTAAACGGGGCCTTGGCTGGCGTTGAAGGGCTCCATAGACTCATATAATCCATCGAATGGCATTTCAGACGTTTTTTACTGACAATGTACTTAAAAGCATAGGTTCATATTGGGTTACAACAAACGATTAGTGGTCTCGGGAGCTGATAACTCTTTGAAAAATATGCTTCCAAATAATGCCTTCCTGGTAATGACCAGATTAAAGGCGGTACAAACATCGTCATCGTCGTCGTCATTGTCATCATGATCGTCATCGTCATCATCCGTAGCAGCAGAAGTAGTAGGAGCAGAAGTAGGCCTACCTCTCATGTGACCGTAATCGGTATTTGAAATTTGTCGACCCTATATCACCCTAAAAACTGTTGGGTACGTATGCCCTCTGCTAAACTGTTGGTAAAAAATTACCCAAGTTGGTTACAATGTACCCATTGCTGGGTAACGTTTAACCCAACGAGGGTAAACTTTTTACCCAACAGTTTAGCAGGAGGCATACGTAACCAACCTGGGTAAAAGTTTACCCAAGTGTTTTTAGAGAGTAATGTATTTTCAGAGACCATGAAGCTGAGTAATCTCTTGTTTGTATGAGGATAATCGGTCACTAGCCGACGGATGACGTCATCATAATGTTAAATAACTTGTCTCTTTGTTTGAACTAAAGTTGCTTTCTTCTTAGCAGGCTTGTGGCTCTGTTTTCGGACTTGTCTCATCCTGCTTTTCTGGTGGAATGTCTTTCACAAGATGTCTACAACCAGCTTCTTATCCCTTCACATGTTTATAGGTTACCGACCCATGGAAGGTGGGATTCTAGAATGTTCTGAACTTTCTCTTTGTTTCAACTTGGGTAAGATGGGCCGAGGAAAATTTAAAGGAGATGAGAACCTATTTGAATGCCAAAGTGAGGGTTACTCCAAACTTGCTTAGTTATTTTATATTTGCTTGTTTTGATCATTTTATATTTGCATGGTTACTTTCACTTCGATCCTCAATATGACATTCATTTCAAGAGGGTGAATAATTAACAGTGAGGTCCACTTGAATTCTTCATATTTCCGGTGCAATAAGTCATAAACTGGCTAGACTACTGCCATATTAATCATATTAGTTAAGTCACCATCTTGCCTTAAATGATGGCCTAAAACAAGGCTGAAATACTTTGAGAGAGGACAGAGTAAAGACTTAAAAATTGGCAAAATTTCATGTGTTCTTAATCGTGATAAACTCTCTGACATAACACCAATTACTTTTCTAGCTTTTTTGACTATTTCATCTACATGTGGCCCGAACTTTAATGACTCATGCACAATCAAGCCAGTGTTCTTCTCTTTCTGTTTTGACAGGAAATAAATTACTTCCAATGGAATATGAACAAACGGGATTATCCTTGCCAGTCTATCTCTGTTGAACTAACAACGTCTCTACCATTTGTCTCAGTCAGCAAATAATTTGGTATAATCTACAAATTTTATAATATTTCCATCTATGACTTCATCAATAGAAACAGTAAACAAGACAGTTCCTAAGACCAATGTAGCTAATACCCAGTGGCGTAGCTACGGGGGGCATGAGGGGGTACGTTCCCTCCCACACGACAAAGCCGTGCCACCCCAGGTGCCCCCCGTGGACAATTTTGGAATGCACAGTTCTGTATATATGCCCTATAGAGAGGGAGAGAATCCAGAAATTGTGCCCCCTAGCAAGGTCAGTGACCCCAGTGCCCCCCCCCCCCGCTCAAAAACTCCTGACTACGCCACTGCTAATACCCTTGGAAGGATATTACCTCCATGATTGCTAAAACTGACCATTGAGGCACATCAATACATATATTTGACCAATCAGTTGAGGTACAAGTTTGTACTCTTTGTTTTCTTCCATACAACCAGTCAGGATCCAATCACAAACAAGGTGCAAGGCCAGGTGCAGATACACCATAGCTTGGAACTTGCCCATGAGACAAAGACAAGGCGCTTCATTGAAGGCTTTCTGGCAGTCTAGATTAAACCAGGGCTTGACTCCACGGAAAAGAATTAATGACAGTCTAGTCACTCAGTATTTTGGCTGAAAAGTGTTCATGAGGATGTTATTCGAGGTACAGGAAAGTATCGGCTTTCAGCCTTGCCTACGTAGCAGGCTGTACGGCATATTCCTTGTTCAGTCATGTCCCCAACGGGAAGCTGAGGAGCTAAGCAAACAGAGTCCGCTCCGCGGGGTACTTTCAGCCATAATAATGGAGCAAAATATTGAGAACAAGAATTGAATCTGGGACCGAAACAGTTATGCGGTCCAAAGTCAAGTGGCAAAATTGGTGTCAAATATTACCAAACATCAATAGTCAGACAATAAATTAAAAGCTTTGTATGAAAAATTTATGTACAATCATCAAACAAAGACATGCTGCAGGTAACCCAAGTAAACAAACTTATTTGGAATAATTTGGATCTGTCCACTTGTACGACAGACGCGCAAAAAGTACAAGCTGCGAATGTAAGGCTGTGACTGACATCACTGTCATGTTAAATGATATCCCTACCTCGGCAAGTGTATAGGCAAGTGTAGGCAAGGCACCTTACAGATACCCTACTGGGCGTAGTGCTGGGCACAGAAAGATTAAATTATTTGAGACGTGAGCTCATAAAACCTCAGATGAAAAACGAATACAAAAGTCTATATTCCAAAGCTACCTCTCTTCTCTAATCGATTTACTGTTTGGAGACAATGGGCTTCTATCCTTCAAGCAACGATTGTATAGACTATTGATGTATCTTTGATATCACGTATCTCCTGTTGCACATTGTCTAAGCTAAGTGTCTAAGTTGTTTATACTGTATGTGGTGTGGTGAAGTCAAATCAAGTCGGTTGCCTTGTGGAAATCTAAAGCTCCGGTTTGTTTTATGCCTTATAGATATGACCATGTGATATTAACATTAAACACAGGATAATGAGGGACGCTTATTATTTCGCTTGGAATTGGATTGTTAACTTGTCTATTTGTGTATAAAGAATTTTAAGGTATGTTTTTTTATTATAGGCCTACATCAAGAGGCATTTTATGTTAATTCTTTTGACAAATTAATCCCGATAAAGTCGCCAGCTCTTTGCCTTACTATCTCCATTACAGCAAATAGGGCTGGATAGTTAATACGATAATCATGCAATACGGCTAAAACTATAGAGATAATTGAAATGACATAAACTACCTTCCGAAAAATGCATATCTTATTCTCCGTATCTTGCAATTGCACGCGGACATACAACATGAGATTTTTGTCATTATTTGCCTATAAGCAGTTTAGAAAAACTAATAAAACCCCTTAATATGTTAGGACTGGTAAGATAATTTTTAAAATACCCCTTTTTGGTTGCTAAAGGTGAGTTCAGGGGCGTCAATCCGTATTCAAATGTGGGGGGGGGGGCGGGGGACATTCATGACTTACCACAAACCAGTCCCTTTGGTTTTGAAGAGGGGTGTCTTCCTATAGGCCCTTTCCTCCCCCCTTATGATGACTGACGCCCTATTCTAATAACAGGCCCGTAGCCAGGAATTGTGATAAAGGGGGCACCGACACCTCATAGAGGGGCACCGAAGAAGATTATGTTTGTTGTCAGTAGTACCTCCACAGGATTACAGTTTGACGGAACTACAGGGGATTATATTTCAAGCTTACAACACAAGGGTGCACATACGCGCCCCGAAGCGCTCAAAAATTTCACTCTTCTGATGGAAATTTTGCCCTCCGCTTGCAATACAGAGACGTAGAAATTCTCCACAAGTGAAGGGAACAAGACTATAATCACGATATATCTTTAGCTCAGCAAGCGTAGGTGAAGCCGGTTAAGTACTTTGCGAACGGCGAGGCGGGACGAGGGGCTGCCATTAGGCAGGCTTGGTGTGATCCAGTATGATTTTGTTAGGACCCAGAGGGAAATTCCCCGAATATGTGGCGAATTAACAATATGAGAACACTAGCATGGAGCTTTGAGCAGGACTTTGAATGACAGTGAGAGCACACCAATGTCTTCACAGTCCACAATTCGGATAGTCATTATCGTATTTCTACTTTGAACGAAATTTTACATGAAAAAAAAAAAACCAGAAAAAGCGAATGTTACTCAAGGTACTAGATTACTACATGAAAGCCCCTTGATGTCCGGGATCTAACTTTGAGACTTCACCTAGCTTTGGTTGGAAGAGTTCACTTGAATTTTTGTACTAATAACGTTCATGGGTGATGTTACTTCGCTTGTGAGAATTGCGCGCCAGGCGCGCCGAAATTTTCCAGGAAAATTATTTACCACGGTAAAACCTGCATACAGACTCAGCAAAGGGTGGTGGAAAGATAAGCCCGTCGAAGGGACCAAGCTCCCCTAAGAGGTCCAGCAACCGGAAGCCCCGTCAGAGGCAATGGGTTACAGACTGGATACCGAACGCGAAATTGTAGGCGAACGGCGAAAAATTTGGGGTTCTGTTGAAGAAAAATTGAAAATATTTGGTTCTTATTAAGGAAAGTTAGAAAATTTGGGTTTCTATGGAAGAATCTGTCCTCTTCGTCCTAGATAGTTCCAATTCTCTCGACTAAGTTACTCCTTCCAAAACTGTGTTGAGCCCCTCCTTGTGCAGACACAAACCTAGTTTATTGCTTAAGGGCATATCCTGTTGGGCGTACAAGGCCATAATGTGTAACCAGAACATTCTCTGCGCATGCTGTGTATTGTGAGCTTTGATGTCATTCAAGGAGCATTCACCTATGACCAATTGAGAATTTTGCTTTCTCACAACCAAAATGTATTTGAGGTGATGAGTGTCTGTCTTTAAGTACAAAACCAAGACGCCGGGCGACTGGTCGCGAGGGGATGACCCCTTCCACCACCCCTGGACATTGAGACACTGCGGTTTCATACAAAAATGATTAACATGATGTTGAGTCTGAATTAAGAATCTTCCCGATCGTAAGAGAAAGAGGATGGAACTTTTTATGGATTCAGTTTTGTGTTTTCCCGGAAATCACACCTACACAAAAGAACAACAGCCTAATTGTGGAACCTGTCTGCCTGTACATTTATAAATTAAGCCAACGTATCTGAAACGGGTGTTAAAGCTATGTGTAACTGAAGATGAAAGCGCGCGTAGCGCGCGAAAATTTTTGTGATTTTAGAACAAAAATGTTACAGAGAACAAAATACGTTCATTATTAAACTCCTTCTGGGATCATTTTTGGTTACAAATCGCTTGGTGTCATACCAGGGCCACCGTTTACATGTACTAAAATTTTATTTTCGATCGATTTTCCATATGGGGGGGGGGGAACAGTGGTCCTCACGGGGGGCACGGCCCCCTCGCGCCCCGGCCTGGCTACGGGCCTGTCTAATAAGAATTATCATTTCAAAGTTAACATGACCACATAGAGAGCTGCCAGGTGAAATACACGAAGTCCACAGAATTACTTCAAGGTGTTATTTTGCCATGTCCCAAAATAGCTGAAACCACGCTTCGCAGCGTGGATCATTGTCGGAGATCATGGACCCGACCAGGCCCGTTGCTTGGGTGACATGTTTGGGGGTGTGAAGGTGACCGTCCCAAATTCCGACTGGCTGGATGTTTTTTCCAACTGAGTGGAGGCGTGTAAATTGCACTTTGTTTATGAGCGCTCTGCGTTTTGCATACAGCAGTGGGGATCCTTCCTTTGTCACTACACAAATGTGAAATTTTTGTTAATTTAAGGTTGCTTAGATGCAAAATGGTGCTATCTTTGGGATATTTTTGGAGCTGATCGTAGTATAGCAAAGGTATGAAGGACTAGCAAGGGCGTTTTCAGACTGCTTTTTAGTCGTAAGTGTATTAACAATCACCATCTATACCGATAATGGCTTCGGGGAAGCGCTCTGTAAAAATTTTTGAAAAATGTTTAACGGCAAGAAAGTACTTTCAACCTTCCACATCATGCTACAAATTAGACTGAATGCAGTGCCGTACCCAGGATTTGTCTCAAGGGTCCATACATGCAATCTTGTGCCAAATATGCTACCTTTTGAAGTAAAATTTGTGTTAAAAAATTTACGTAATTTTTAGGAACTTAAAAAAATCGGAATGAGTGAGGGGGGCATGGCCGAATGGCCCTCCCCTCTGCGTACGCCACTGATTGAATGATCCCATATTGAAGAGAGGCCCCTTCAGATGTTTGGAGATGTATGTCTGTTTTCGGAGAGTGTTGTGATCAGAATACTTCCATCTATTTACCTTTCTAATGGTCATGAGAAGGAGTGCAAACCGTGATGCATGCGCGCGAAGCGCGCCGAAATTTTGTCATTAACTAAGATATCCCTGACGAAATCTGCATTGGGAATCTGTCTGCATCGAGACACTTAACAATTGCCCATCAAACCTACATACCACTCAAAAAGCCAGTCAAACAGAGCCACGACACTACTCTTTTACGCAAATGTGGGGGGGGGGGACATTTGATATTGTGTCCCCCACCCATCGAAATGTGGGGGACTTGTCCCCCGTCCCCCCCAGGATTGACGCCCATGGGTGAGGTCAAAGGTCAACATGTAGGTCAAATGTCCAATTGGCCTAAATGTTGCGAAAAGTCTTTCAAAAACTCATCTTAAACCAAAAAACTCGGTCATGTTCAAACTAGGTGGGTAGGTACCTGACAAGGAAAACTTGTGCATGTGTAGTTAATGAAGTCATAGGTCAAAGGGCAAATTTCAAATGAGCTAAAATTAGGGTTTACCCATTATTTGCATACCAGTATGTTAGGAAAGACCATAAAACCACGTGATATAATTTAGGCCTTGAAGGGCAGTTGCCTAACAACGCTAAGCGACCACAAATCTGGGAGAAGCCTATATATATATATAGCTTTTGAATTACAACTTCACGTGTATAGAGTGATAAGACATTTTAAATAGCACATTCTAGTACATAGAAATTTAAATGACCTAAAAGTGGTCTTGTGTCATTATCTGCCGATCAGTATTTTGGGAAATATCTTCCACCCCTGGTATGTAGAGAATATGGGGATATGGGGAAGGTGATATTTGAAACTCCCTGGGTTGCCTTCTTGTTTCATTATTTACTTGTTTACGGCAGGTTGGGTGGAATTTTTGTTTTGAAAATCATTGCAGCTAATCCCGTAATCCGCTCTTCTCCTTTCTACCACCCTCACATCAACTCGACCGACCTGAGTTGTCACTGAATGTAAAAGGTGAGAAAACATCCTATCTGTGACCTTTTCATTGTCGATTACATTTGTACACAGTTGAAAGCTTCCTTCTAATAAAATACCCCAGTGGTTCCGGGGTTTTATCGCACTGGACCTCACCAGGCACATTGCCCTATACCCCAACGGTGAGGTGGACCCTGGATCGCACGCTGGCAGCGGCGTCGCGTAGCGCTCTAGCATTTGCTTTACACATTACAATGGAAATTGCAAGACAAACTTCTTCCTTGACGTTTCAAATTGCACGCACATGAATGAAAGACGCTTTTTTTTTCTGAAAATGGTCTAGTAGCCTATAGCAGGAAAAACCAAATAATATAAGAAAAATTATCGGGGAGCACCCCTAGACACGCGCTTCTGGTTTCGAGCCTTCGGCCCTCGCGGTGAAAGGCTTCGTTTGCTCTATCTAAGGGGAATGCAACCTCCGTTGAAAATTTTTTTTTTTGCCTCTGGCATAGGCGTAAGGGAAATATCTTTTCGGGGGCTGAGCCACCTTAGCCCAAAAAAAACCTCAGGTAAACCTAGAAATTTGCCCGCGTTTTGCCAATTGCCTACGGGAGAAAATTGGTTTCGCCGCAACTCTTGGGACTGCAGCCCCCTTACCTTCTTACTTTTTGTTAGTTGCCCATGGCATTTTTTCCTACGGACGCCCATGGTCGTGTGTGTGTGAAATATTAGCATTTCATTGATTTTGGGAGTATACCTGACCCCAAAATACTAATAAAAATAAACTTTTTAAAGGTTTATAGAAGACTAACCGTAACCGTAAAATATTGAAACGATGATGACTCCATTTTGAACCTAAGCCCTACGATTTTCTTCATTTTCTTCAACTCCTCTGGCACCCCTTCCCCAAAACAGCACTAACGTATCAAGCAAAAGGTTCTCTAGTCGGGTAGATATAGGGTTTGACCCTAAAAAAATTCCTACAAGTGAGTTTTATGCAGTTTGGTATTAGTTGAGGTGTATAATGTACCCAGGAAAAAATCCACCAAAATCCACCCATGGAAAGGGCCGAAATTAGGTCAAATCCAAAATGGCGGCTTTTTAGACCCTTTTTTTCCTACTTAATGTCAAAAAGGTGTGTGTAATGTGGGTTTTATTGGCAATTTTATGCGTAAAAATGTTTCTATGACTATCTCCGACTAAATGTTTAAGTTCCCTTGCAAAAACACAATGATGACGTCACAATGACGTCATAAAAACTTTCCATTGAAGGTTTGGATGTCTTCGTATAATGGTTTTATTATAAAAACTGCAGAAAAGAGACGTGTAACTTGCGTACTTTAAAGGGTTTATGTAAAATTGAATGATCCTTGTGAAATTTTTAGTGCTGAAGCTTAGAGTGTTCAGAAGGTAAAGCCCTCAGAAAAGTATTGCGCAATACCATGTTCTCAGGAAGAAAGGTGCAAGCGCCATTTCGTCATATTTTGAAAGCTGATATCTTTTCACAGGAATTAGATCAATGGCTGAAAATTCGTATGTGGTATGATGTATAGATATATAAAAAGAATTTGATGTCAAAGCGGCATTTCTTATCTCATTTTTGAAAACCTGGGCACTTGAAAATGTAATTTTTTACTTCTAAATGTAATTTTTTTAAATTTTATGAATTTGCAGGCCTTTTATTAATTGTTAGATGGCCCTCACAATTTATATAACTTTAACATTATTCCAGGTCCATAAGCGAGAGAAAGCATAGCCATTCAATGCCTTTAATGATTAAGTGCTAAGGTCCAAAACTGGTTGCCTTAAAATATTTCAGCAAAGGGACATGGGAAGGGCAAAAAACGACTAAAACTGTCCTGAACGTGACCTTTAAAGTTAACCTATTCCTCATGGAACCCAAGTATTTTAATTATTAAAGTAAAAATTTTAGTAGTTTTTTTCGGATTTGAAATCCTCTTATGACGTTCAGATACCAAACTATTTGTTCAGATCTTAGTATTCCAACTTGAAATGCAATATAAAAGAGTATAAGTTTCATACTTTTAACTGTTTTAGTCTAAATATTAACTTTTAATCCCTTAAAGTCCACTCGTAGTGTTATTAATTTTTTTAGGCCATAACTGTTTCTTAAATCTCATTTGCATGACTATTTGACTGATAATTTTTAGAGTCATTATTTAGACTTTTCATTCGATTAAAGTGACATTTTTATCAGCAAAATGTTCACTTAAAAATCACAGTTATTGACTTGTCAAGGCCATTTCTACCATTTAAAGCTAAAACTTCCGCTTTACATTTCCAAACAAAAAGGTGAGTCAAACTAATAAAATAAAAATGGTAATTGAAAAGTCAAAATTATGTAACTGAAACTTAATATTTCATTTTTAAGTCAACATTATGAGGTCAGGAGTCCTTATAATGGAATAAAAGAGGCAAATACATGTGACCCTTATAGTCAAAATAATGAAATTAAAAGTCAAGACAATATGATTTAGGACAAAAGTTTGACTTTTTCAAGTCAAATTGATAACAGTAAGGGGTAGATTTTAGGTCACATTCTGTACTCCAAAAGTAAAAGTATGACATTATTGGTCAACTTTATTAGATTTTAGATTAAAATAATGACAATCAAGGTTACAAGTTGGAATTTGAAAGTAAAAATTGTAAGATAACTGTCAAGATATTGAAGTTGTAAGTCAATATTGTGAACATAATAGGCAAAGTTATGACATTAGAAGTTGAAAATGTTTTTAAAGGCATTACTTGACCCCCCAAAAATCCATTTTACAACAGTTTGATTTTTTGTTCCCTTCCCATATACCTAGATGCTACCTATACTGATACCTATGTTGAACTCCAGCTACTTAATAATCACTGGTAATGTTGTAAGGTGAATGATCTTCCCCACGCTTACAGGCCTATATAAACCTACAGTAGCAATAGGTGGCTATATTACGAAGGCCCTCTGACATTTGGTCTAGGGCCATGGAACGGATCGGAAATTTAGAAAAACATATTTTAGGAGTGAAAAATTACAACTTCAAAGACCCGTATATTCACACTTGAGTGAATTATTGCAGGTTTGACTCAAAATTCTGTTAATATAGTAGTAAATCTCTTCACATTTGAATTTTCAGTTATGTATCTTATTCCTGTAAAATGATATCATCCTGCAAAATTACTAAATAATTCGCAGACAGCTTTCATAATGAAAGTGAATGCGCCATACTTTTCTGAGGACTATACTTCTTGAAGGACCTAGGCTTGAAAAGTATGTAACTGCTATCATCCAGTTGTATAAACATTGTGGACCTGTGTTTATATCAAAGACTGTGGCTGTAGTGTATTCATGTGTGATGCTGGCCTTGTACGTCAGGAGCGTGCTATAGAATTTGGACCTCATTTGACAGTAAATGGCCTGATAATCATATTTTAGGGACCTGCAACTGATGTGCCCCCTTTTAATCCAATCTGATTCTACATGATAATAGCTCCAGTTCGATAGAAAACACTATAGCTTATACTTAAAATCTTATCTGTGAGTTATCTCGTGGTTAAAAATCCAAAATTGCCAAACTACAGAGCATCCAGCATATTCTGAAACTAGACATCTATATGTGTCATTTTCATTAAAACGTTTGCACTAGTTGATACCCTGTTTCACGTTTCTGATTTCAGCTTGGCAAGTTTCACCGAAATAAATGAGCCATCGTTTGGTCACTTGCTTGCAGGGGCTCACCAAGGATGGGGGAGGGGTATGCTACTTACTTGCCCACCGTCCGTTCCTGCTTAAAGAAATACAGTTTACAGGAGCAATGTGCAAAAATACTTCCCCCATTTCTGCATGCCGTCCACGACCATTAAGTGTACAAACCCATTAAATGTGTTGATAACTATCCCTGACTAAAAGCAGCTTTACTTGGGTGTCACGTGACCGGATCACCAATGGGTGTCTGTCTACAGTACGCTGTAACGCCGGGACGTACACGCAATGTGTCCTGTCTCTTTCCCACACTTTTGAAATCCTGGCAGCGGCGCTGTTAGTTGTGGCATACCACGTAAATATGACTTTACTAAGTTCATCCTCAAATGCTGCTTTTCTTGTGTTTAAACAAATAAGTCGTAAGCAAAACCCAGTAATTTTTAGGTCCAGTTACCAAAACCAATTCCTATCATGCATTACCTGCTAAAAGTTTATCCTACTTACCTTGCCACCTAAATGACAAAACATAAGAAGACCAGGTTTACATATTTTCTGTAGGGAAGGCAATGGGCCACAGGTCAACCGTACTACTGCTTTAAAATTCAAGTGTAACAACATTTTATCAATCGAACATGAGTGGAACAAATTTCCTGTCATCAGCAAACTGTGCAACTTGAATAGATCTGCGTATTAATATGTCCACCATGACATCAGCAATTTTGCAAATGATTCATTACAATCAATTTTCTTGAACACATTTTGATAGAATTTTGATAGAATTTTGATATAATTGGAAAGGACTTCAATGAATAAACCCTTAAGGACATAGAGTTTGCCAAGGTTTCGTCAGCAGTGACACTGATTTATTCGGGACTCAAGAAGTTTATCTGACTGTCAATGTGTTGCTCTCATGGCCAACCCTGCCAAAACTGATTGAAATCCTTGCTACACAAATTGGGAGGGTGGGGTCTGGGTGGGTACATTTTGTCTCAAATCCACCCAAGTAGGTACAAGGCTACCTCAGTAATGTACAGTGTGAAAGGAGCAAAGAGCGATATGGCAATTGCACATATAGAGTATGCGTTGAGATGGCACACTCAAATATTTCACTACTCTAAGAAAAATACCATATAACTTCACCAGCTTAATTCAGGGCCGCTCAGGAGGGGGACTGAAGCCCCACATAATTTTCAGTTTGAAGATGTTTTCTCTGAAAACGTCCAAAATAGCAGCCTACCCTTAAAAAATGTCAAAATTCAGGAGTGAATTGTCCATCCACCAATCTTAGAAACTTTTGATGGCAGGTACTGCAATTGTAGAGCTTAACTATTTAATGTGACTGCATTGTGTAGGTTATACACTGCTTATTTGTTTACAAAAGGGTGCGACCAAACCGATGAGCAGCTTAACCTGTAGGCTAAAGAGTATCTTTTAATAAAGCTTTACTGCACTTAAAATGACTGCTTTGCCCATTAATTGCACATGTGATAGCCTATTGTTAGAGCCTAGGGTAAACTCTACGGGGATAGGCTCATAACTGATACACCACAAACAGCGATGCTACCACTTGAACTGACTAGAGACTTATTTCAATGGAAAAGCACAGCTTCATGACAATCAATTGTGTGAAAATGGGAACATCCGAATATCCAACAATTAACAACCCTAAATCAGGTTACTAAGCAATCACTGCCGTGTTGGATTGAACATTACATAGTTCTCGTTGTAACGTTCTTGAAAACAGACACGGACAAACAAGGGGTGGTACCAGATGGAGCAGGGGGCATGGCCCCATCGGGGAAGGCTGACTTCGAGGAACCTTCCCAATTTTGTCTGGGAGCCTTTATAGGTACGATAAAATATGTAATCCCGAAGACGTCCAGCTCCCCCCCCCCCTGCCCGACAACTTACTTGAATTTCCTCTCATGTACAGCAGGTTGTATGATAGCCCCCCCCCCCCCCCCCCCAATTTTTCCAATTTTCTTTCCTGAAACCAGTGGCGTAGCCAGGTTTTTTTGTCAGGGCGGCAAGAGCACTAAGATTTCCCCCAATTAGTGAACTGCTTCCTAATAATCAGTGTTCTCCACAGGTTCAAATTTTGTCCGGGCACTTTCCTCTGACCTGGCTGATGTGACTGATCGCCGTCCTGGGGGAGGGGTGTAAGGGGAGGGGGTTCCCCCTCCCCTTTGGAAAATTTTTGCTCATATAAGGTGGGCTAGATGCAAAATGGTGCCACATTTGGTGCTAAATGTAAACTGAATACATCACCAAGAATTCCTATTTTTTAGGAAGCTTTTTTTTATCTTGCTTGTCTTGTCTTCAGGTCTTGGTGAATTTTTCTTGAGTCCTACTGGTAGATCAGAATGACAATGGGTAAAGTACAGTAATTAAGTGAACCCTGGTACACCTTTCCCTTCATCAGTTCACCACATTCACCACAATCAGTCCAAATTTTACGAGGACCTGCCCTTGTAGCAGAGTATAGCACTTGACCACTGACCCATTCTAACAAACTGCATATACCACAATGCTGCTGCTTTAATTATCAAGAAACATTGGAAGTATACAGTAAAAGGACAGAGTCCCTTTTCAGAGGTCCAGAGATCCCATGCTGTATAAAACAGATAGTAAAACATAACTAGTACAACTATAAGCATGGTGTCATCATTCCATCTCTGAAAAGCTTAATGAGGACTGGTTGTGCCAGTGTGGCATATACTTTTAAATAAGTAAAGTGTACTGGTTTAGAAATTTAAAATTTTACCAGATCATGCGCAAATTTCACCATATATTCACTTTCAAAATTTCCCCCAAGATTTTTCCAGAGGGGGCAACTCGCCCCCCCCGTCCCCCCTGGCTACGCCACTGCCTGAAACCCCAAACTTTCAAATTCTTTCAAAAGAAACCAAATATTTTCGGCTCGCTTCGGGAGCCAAAAATTTTCTTTTCAATATCCTCCCGGCAACCCATCGCCCTTTTCAAGTCTTCAGACCGCCCCTCCCGCCAAAGAGTTTAGGCCCCTGTAGAGCAAATCCTGGGGCCATGCACCCCTGGACAAACCTGTTGAAGGACCAAACCACAATTTGTTTCTCTCTGCAGTGCGCTCTGCGACTTGCTAGCTTACTACATTGTAAAAATGCTTAATTTAAGTAAAAACACTACTCCTGGAAACCTAAATGCAAGAAATCAAGAAGCCTTTTTTGTATTTTGCATGAATTCTAGTAGTAGGCAAAGAACAGTCGTTTTGAGTGGTTTTTGTGACTTAAGTATAAGATCATGGATGAATTATGAAAGCTTCAGGTCTACAGTAGTACTGTTGGTCAATTTAATCGTAAAACCATCATGCCAAACAAAATTTGAGTACAGCAAAACTTCCTGTAACCAGCAAAAAGTGTTATTTTAGGTGCATTTACCGTTACAATGACGTAAAAATGGCCATTTTGGAAATGACCCATTTAAATAAAGATCTCGTGAACCGATTTTGGTGGATTTTTGATATGTTGTTCCCCACATCCAAATCTACCAAAAACCACTGAAATCTCACTTGTAGGAATTTTTTTGGGGTTAAGGTATATTTTGTCACAAATCTACCCGACTACTCATACTTTTTCAATAACAAACTCGAGGCCTTCGTTACAGTTGAATTAGGAATCTGTCGAACACTTTTTGTCATTTCCTCCATATATAAAACTTTCTTGCCTAAGCCATCATGTGTTGGGGTGAAACTATAGTGTGCCTTTACAATACAACCCAGCAGCCCAGTTTTGCAATAAGTGCAGTATCTAGGACAGGTTCTGACATCACCCCGGCATAAAGGGTCTAATTTTATGGCTGTCTTCACCAAGTTTTATTTTTGAGCTTTTCAAATGTGTTCCTTCGGAGTTTTTTCTTTTGAGTTTATAAATTTCAAGTTGCAAAGGCGTCGGTTACGTTTCAAATTTCACATCACATATGATGCTTTTCAGTCCTTGCGTTATTGCTATCTCAGTAATCTAGAACACTCCTGGCCTAAGAATCCATCTTTTGGCCACATCGGTTTTCCGGGGAGCGGACTATGTTCCTTCCGCCCCGTTAGGGATATGACTGAACAAGGAACATTCCAAACAGCCTTCTACGTATACAAACCACATCACTACTATTTACCCTTATCTATCAATAGACGGAAAACACATCAAAGGATGTCACAGACGAACGACAGGATATTCTTTGAAAACTTTAACAGACGGCAATTGTTCCAGTTGATTACAGACAAGGAGAACATCACCCGTGAGTTCCTAACTCTTTCTATAAGTCTTGATTTCCGAAGTTTAGCAAGCAGCATAAGAAGAAGACCGTTGACTTAGCACAAGTCTTCTGTCGTGTCCTCAGGCTTACAAAGTTGCGCGCACTCTGTAAGTCATTGGATCATCACGCCCTCCATCGGCCTTCTATCTGAGGTTTGGGTGTCGATTCTGCCGAACATGCATGTCAAAACTGTGACACCCGATTCAGGACTCGAACTCAATTCTGGACTAGAACCCATTTTTATTGGACTTGCAACTGACCCGGAATGTTGACCACTGGATTCGAAATTGGCTCACTGGGTGTACTCGGACACAGCCCCAATGCTTGCCAGCTTGCTGTAAAACAGAACGCGTAGTAGAAAACCCCCCCCCCCCAAAAAAAAAAAAAAAAAAAACATATTCTTTTACTTAATTTCATAAAACTTTCTCTGTTGTAGTTTACTATTTTGTTTTCTGTATATTATTTTGCACGCATTTTATGTTTCTGAGGGCCTCTGGAAAGATTAGCTCTAATGAGTTAATTGAGCTACCCTATCGAAATAAAGTTGAAATTAAAATAAGGAAATTTCACACCCTTTTCCCCCGTAATTGGTGTTGAAGTCATGGACCCCTGTATATTCTTGGGTTGTGTACCATATACTGCAAAGAAAATAACTGATTCATTATCTCATCTCCCTACATGTAATGTAAAGGGAGATGAGATATTTTCAGCCAGCATCAGAAATGTGAAGCTGTGTGCGCGTGCGTGAGTGTGTGTGTGTACAAAAAAGTGTGTCACGAACTCCTCCTAAACTGTAAGTCCGATGAAATTCAAGTTTGGTGAGTAGATAACCAGACTATGAAAGTTGGTGCATGCGTAATTGGATTTTTGCCATTATTTGCTTATCATTTTGTTAGAAAAAGTAATAAAACCACATGTTATGCTAGAACTGATGAGATAATTTTTAAAATAGTGCTTTTTGGTTGCTAAGGGTGGAATAAAAGGTCAAAATGTAGGTCACAGGTCACATGTGCCTAAATTTTGGCATGCGTGATCGTTGGCGTCGTTTGTCGAAAGTTAAGAGGTCGAAGTTCAAATGAGCTAAAGTTACTTTTTACCCATAATTTGCTTAACAGTATGTTACAATATGAAACAGTATGAAATTCTTTAACCCCAAGGTATGTAGAGAATTCGGGGAAGATGAGATTTGCATTTCCGTGGATTGCCTTCTTGTTACCAGTTTCAATAGAAAGTAACCCACATCACTCAGTCTTCTCTAAGCCAAATGTTGAATCTGATAAGGACAAATACATAGTTTCTTGCCTTATATTCAGTTTTTTATTATTGGCAGGGTAAAAAGAAAAGAAAAGAAACGAGTATCAGGATGTGTGCAGGATAAGCTTTTCAGGATTGTTTTCTAAACGTACCACTGTCAGAAAGATGTCATCTTTACCACTAAACTACGGTTACGTCATAGTTACAGCTGGATTCTTGATCTTTGGTGGCCTTCTATCACCAATCAACTCATATGGTAGATTATTTACGGATATTCAAAAAGAGTTAAACACCACATCATTACAAACAGGTAGGTAGCCTTTTTAGGGCTGGGTAGAAAGGGGCGGTATTCTACGTAATCATTACTGCCGTCCTTGTTTAAGCTTCATCAATGTGAAGTCTTCAAATATTGAGAAATTTTTCATCAACTAGTTTTTATTGAACTGCAAATTGTCAAATGTGACCCAAACCGACCAACAAGAAAGCGGAATCCAGGTGTTTTTACTGAAAAGGTGGTAAACTGCCATTGACAGCCATCACTGAGCTGAACTGTCAATCCACCAGTTTGCTTTCCCACCCAGGGGACGTGTATTTACTCCCGCATCTACACTGGCTGCACTCGTAATCCAAACAATAGACGTGTAAGTTGATTGTGAATTGGAAAGTGCTCGGTTTCATATCATCGACGGCCCGAGTTCGGATCCCATTCAAGCACTATGTTTTTAATTCTTGCTATTCCGTTTTTGTCTTGTGTTACTTATCATACCTGGGATATAGACTTTTTCCTACTGAGAGGAAGAACCCTTGTGTGTGTTTGGTGGACGTCAAATGCCATTTGAGGTAAAAACAAACACGACAACTTCTTAAACACCATATCTAAAGTTTCCAATCACGCATGCGTTTCATACTTTGAATGTGGAGGCATTGTACTTAAAAAACAACCCTTTTGTTTTCGGTAGAGTTAAAGGGTCATTTGAGATAAAGGGCAGTTAAACTCCAAAAACATTAACATTTCTTGTAAACATGATATTTGAGAAGGGTAACACTGATGTATCTCATACTTAGCATGTGGATGTCCGTACTCACCACACTGACCCTTTTGTTTTGGTGGCGGTCAAGCTCATTTGGAGCCACTAGAGTTCGTAGGGTGAAAACCTCGTAAACAAGATATCTCATAAAGGGTAATCTTAATGGGTTTCATGGTTTGGGTGTGGATGCCCAGATATAGCGTTCAATAATCCAGTTGATTTTGTTTTTGGTGGCGGTCGAGGGTCATTGGAGGTCAAGCTTTGAATACCTCACCTGGAGTGCCAAAGGCACGAAAAGGAAATCCCAAACCCCAATCAGTGGACACACAAGTGACTCTTGTCAATATATAGTAGGAATTCTAGAAAACTTGTTCACCGGGACAATGACTTAAAGTCCCGAAGAAGTAGTGTTAAAAGCTTAAGTTTATATCTCCTTCTCCTACTTCTCCCACATTTCCTTAATCTTTACATAATTTGTTCCCTTATTCTTTCATTCCTTTTCACTTTATTCCGAAACTCTAACTGCCTCCATCTTTCATTCCTGGTCCGTCCTTCCTGACAGTTCACATTGTAATGCTCCGTCACCTTTCATCCTTCCCTCGTTATTCTGGTCATCCCCTTGCAAAGTCAGCCTGACTCTATCCCTCGTCTCGATTCCAGCATCCCTAACCCCTCACCCTTACAGGTTCCTTTCCTCTTCCCGTTCCGTCTTTTCCATCGTCCCTTGCCCTGCCTATCACAGCACCTGTCCCATCGGTATTTCTCTCCTTTATCAAGCCAATTTCCTTACACCCCTCCTTCCCTCCTTTCATCAGTAATATTCTTATTATTTCTATCTTTTCCGTTCTCTTCCTTTTCTTCCTGTTCTCTTCCCTCTGCTCTTCCTCGTTTTTCTTCTTTCCTTTTCTTCTCCCTTTTCGTTTTCCTCCGTCCCGGCTTCAGGTCATAAAAATGTGGGGGAGCCAACGCCCATGCTTTGGAAAAACTTTAACTAAGGCACTTAAGAAAGTTTTTAATAACAATTACTCCTTGCCTCCCCACCTTCAAGTTCTACCACTGTATTAGTATTCATTGCAGTTAGCGCGAAGCGCACCGAGAAAAATTTCTTGGCATTGTTATATTTGGTATAATAATTTCCTTCATTTTACATTGCAAAATTTACCATAATATTCAAAATTCTCTCATTATTTCTCCGGTCTTTCTTCCTTTTGCTCATTTTTTCTTATTTTTTTTAAGGTCTGGAAAAAAGTGGGGGCACTTTTCCCTTGCCCCCGTAATCCCGCCTATGACCCCATATGTTATTTATTTCAAAAGAGGGGAATTCCTATACCTTAGCTGATAGGAGAAGTGGAAAGGAGACGAAAAAAGTCATGAATTACTGCTCTTCATCAACATATGGGGTAAAGAAATAAGGTACCACATTTAGTTGAAAATATTACGTCACCAGTATTCGCAAAGGATTACGTACATGCACGACCTGACGATGTACAAGTATTAAAGGGACATTTCTTTGCCATTTTACGACGTTGTTAATGTACGTTTTTTAATTATTATTGCACAGGATGGATTGGTTCCATTGCTTGGGCAACAAACTTTCTCGTCAGCCCTGTAGCAGTCTTGGTGGAAAGCCGTATTGGGTACTGTGCGACAACAGTCCTAGGTTCTGTGATGACGTCGGCGGCCTATTTGGTTTCCTCATTTATGGGGTCCTACGGATGGCTTCTGCTAGTGCTGGGTATCGTGTGCGGGAGTTCCGCCGGCCTGTGCATTCACTCGTGCTTTTGTGTCTTGTTCAAGTACTTCTCATTTTCAAATTACACTAAAGCATCTGGTCTCTTAGCCACAGGAGCTCCAGTCGGTAAGACAGTATACAAAATATTCTAGCTCATTCAAAAAGTCAGTGATTAAAGAGCAAGTGTGGTGACCTACTATGAATTTATTATCGACGCACATAGCGCCGAAGGTGTTAGATCAGGGAGGTGTTCCTGGTTAGATCATGGAAGTACTTCCGAGGTAGTACTTACATGGTTACAACGTGATAAAGCCAGTACTTAATTTGAGGAGACATAGGCGATGGTAAGAAACAAATTATGCAGGCCGCAATGGCACTTCAAACACCCCAAAGTGAATTGGCGAAACTGCTGCCCCACCGACGTGCATTGTATTCGGTAGGTGAAGGTGCCGGTACATGATGATGTAGCGCGCATTATCTTTATATCCACTGTATGCCCGTTTTCTCAACGTCACTGGATTCTACCGGTCTTCATCCACATTTAATGGTCATGGCTTAAAGGCCTACGCTTTGCTTAAGCATTTGAACTTACACTGTCGTAATACGATAGGCTCGACAGCTGGGTCAAATGTCCTTTCTGCATCACTATAATTTACATAGGCAGGTGAACCTTTTCTCTATGGGGCAGACTATCACTTACGACCAATCAGATTTTTGGATATCAATCATGTGATGTACTTTGCGAAAGTAATTACCTAATTTTACCTCGAACTAGGCAAGGCCATCCTTGATTCTTGGCGACGTATCCTAAATTCTAAACCCAAACCTTGATTTTGAAACAAAACTTTACACTTATGGAAAAGGTACTTTTGCTTATCTGTCCTGCAAATTGTTGTTGTCGTCGTCCGTCACCTCCCACCGTTTCAGTCTCAGTCACCGTCACTGACACCGACACAGTCACAATTAAGCCCCGTGTACACTATCAACATTTCAGGACACATGTGTCAACACATGTTGCTGACACACCTGGACACAGAAATTTTGACCTTGTATACACTAGACACATGTCGCGGACACATGTTGCGACACACTTGAGCAACATGTTGTCAAAAAAGAGCGGGAAAGCAGGATTTTGGAAGGAAGATGGAGGATTCAGAAAGAAGAAGATGTGTTTTGGGAGCAGCTGAAATAATATTGGCAATTGTCCCCTTTGTCCACGTTCCCAGAGGGGTCCAGCAGTTTCCCGCCCCCACTGCGCCTCACCTACCCCCTACACCGACCAGGGGTGGCACCAGGATTTGCTCGACAGGGGGGCAAAGCTCCCCGACGGGGGGTCGTAACCCGAAGCCTCGATGAGGGCGATAGAGTGCCGAGACGATGTTTGAAGCGAAATTTGGACGCTCGAAGCGCGCCGAAAATTTCGGGCCCTTATTGGAAAAAAATTGAAGAAAGTTGAGCTTTTACCCATAGGAAATTTGAAAAAATTTGAGTTTTCAACCAAGAAAATTAGAAAAAGTTGAGTTTGTATTGAAGAATTTGCCCTAATTTGGACCGAAATTAAGTCAATCGTCGGGCGACTGGCTGATGGCGGGAGCTACATATTTTATCGTATTCATAACAGATCCCCGACAAAACCGGAAAATTTCCTCCGACAGGCAGCCTTTCCAAACAGGCATGCCCCGCCCCCACTTGGCCCCACCACTGACATCACCACGTACATTTTTTACGTTTTCGTTTTTCCCTGTCTCCCTTTGTTCTTATTTCTACTCTTTGACTGTTCCGTTACGAAGGGAGGAGGCTAACCACCTGGGTCCGCAACTGAGGAGGGAGAGGGTTCTGACAGGCGGTTCGGGAGGGCACTTTCAATGGATTTGATGGAGAGGGCATGGTGGGGGAGGAGGAGGGGTAGTCGACATGGGAGCCACGAGATGACAGTTAACAATGGGGAAAATTCTGTATATCCCGTCGGGCCCTCCTCAATTTCTCGACGAGAACGACAAACTTCACCGACGGGGGCAGGCTTCCCCGACTGAGCATAGCCCCCAGGACTCTTTGGCACCGCTCCTGATTTTTAGATGGCTGGTTGCATAGAAAAACCATTATTCAAAAGGAGATTTTAGTTGGGTGGTACTTTTCATAGCAGGAGGCAAAAGACTAATTTTGAAATTAGCTGGGGCCCGCCACGCTATTACACCAACTGGAGAACATTGATACATACTCTTGCCCAAAAGTGGAATATTTCTAAACCGGTATCAGGATCCCCCTGGACAATTACCCACCTCTCTCGTCAATTCCCCTTAGGCAATTACCCCTGTCAAATTTCCCCCTCCCTTAAAATAGCCACCATGACAATCACCCACTTGAGTGACCTGCCCGGGGCAAATTTCATAGGCCTACGAGAAAGCTCACGAGAGTGCCTGAAATGTCTTCAATTTTCTCTATTTTTGAAGGATAAGTACTTCAATTCCTTTCCTACCGGATACACATCATAACTGGAACACATCTTTTCAGCAACATGATCTAAACTGCCCCCCCCCCCTAAAAAAAATTCTAGCGTGTTAAATTCGTAGGGTGACATCCTGAGCGGATATTCCCCTTGAATTAGTGGTGCGCTACCTACAGGTGGCTCAGCTGCTGATTCAAATACGATTTCTGATTGGTCAGAGCTTGGACACATGTTGCCGGGAAAATTGATTTTGAATTATTTGACAACATGTGTCGATACATATTGGGACACATGTTGCCAACTTTTTTGCTCTGTACACACTTTCAACATTTACGGTAACAAGGTGTTGTAGCAACTTGTGTCGACACATGTGTCCTGAAATGTTGAAAGTGTACACAGGCCTTTACCGACACCGTCACCACTATCATCATTATAAATCTACCATCATCATTATTATCATAATAAAAAAGTTCGGATACGCTTAATAATTTACGTTTATTTTTAATTAAGTGACAACATTTTTATTCGTCAATGTTGAAGATATCATTTTGGTCAAGTTACCTTTGAAATGTAATATTTATGATGTGAAACACTATGAAAGACACGGGGATGAGGGAGAGAGAGTCTTGGAGGCTCAACTGGTGTTTCTGTAATGAAAGTAAAGTCAATTAATAAGATAATAAAGCTCGACACATATTACAGCATTTTAGAGCTATTCCATACGCGATATTTGTTTATTTCTAATAGGATATGTTAATATCCTTTACACCAGGGGTCGGAAAACTAAGGGTCGCTACCCTTTTGAGGGTCGCGAAAATATTTCGTAGGGTCGCGAAAAGGATTCGGGAGCGCAAAATAATTGACAAATTTCTCATTAAAAATAAGCAATGGGAGTGATTCTAACCTAAGAACCAGTGATCTGCTTTATTAACACTGCATAACCAAGTCAACTCAAACTCCTCTCACCGACCAGCCAATTTTAGGGCCACCAAGATTTCGGAGTAGAAAGTTGGGGCCACCAAGCAAAAAGTTTGGAGACCCTTGCTATACACGTTCAGCTAACGGAGAACGTCCATTATGGTTTTAGGTGAAGATAATGAGCGGACTGGCTGTAAACCTCTACATAGTAAGCTTTTTTGTTATTCAATAATGTATCAACTTGTAGTTTTCTGATTTTGTGCAATTGTTGAATAGCAAAGGACAATGATATATGGGCACCATTTGTTAAACACGGTCTTCAATGCCAAGTTACCGTACTCGACTAAAGCTTTGAGGGGCTGTGTATAAAATGCAAGTTTTAATATAAAGCATCATCGTCATCTTCATCTTCGTTATCACCGTCATCATCTTCATTATCCCGTTCGCTGTTACAAATTTTTGCCCAACACCTGTGAAAATTAAACCGTACGTTTTGTTTTTATGGTTTGTACAAACATTGATCTCTTCCCCATATTTGTTGGTCATCGAAATATGAATGTGTTTACTTGCTTTATTTCTTTCTACTTTAATTACTTCATCAGCGACAATAGTTGTCGGCATCAGCTATGAGAAGTTGGTGCCAGCACTAGGTTGGAGAACGACGCTGCTGGCCACTTCTGTCTTTGCGGCTGTACTGGCTATACCCGCCTCTTTCGCCATCAGTCCCGACCGCCACTTTCGGGGAAATGAGACTAAAACTAACACAGACGTAAATGAACATAAAGAAACAGCTTCGTCGAAAAGTACAAAAACCAATGACATCAAGACTGAGTCATCACGTGAGGAAGGAAATAATCTACATAACAATAGCTGGATCACTATGTTCTGTTCATGGAGGGCGTGGTTAATACTCTTCGCCCTTTTGTTCCCTGCAATGTGTTGGTCGGTTTATTGGGTGAATACTGTAAGTACAGAAAACATACGGTATATTACTACAACTTATACTTTGCAACACATGAAGGGAAGATATCAACCACTGATGAAATAAATAAATTGACATACTACTAACTCATATGTATAGATCATGAAATGTAAATTACGTCCTCGATAATTAGACTTGGGGATTTGAAAGTGGGTTAAATTTTAAGACCTACACAATAGGGTATATGATATATGCATGTCGGGCTTTAATGGTGCCTCATCTTTGTGAATTACTCCATACGATACTATCGATTATAAACGAGGTACGATATATCGTTCATAACATTACGAAGAATGGATGTTTCGACACATCCACACATACTTTTGCGTCCGTTTGGGATAGTTCTCGATCAGATAACAATAAAACATTTTCAAACTTGCCTCTTTTTTTGTCATAACACAGATAAGTTACTTCGAGAGTATCCCAATACCAGAGAACGACATCCTTATTTTCGTCACGGTAATGACGGTAACCGATGTATTGGGGAGAGTCATCCTCGCCCTTTTCATGAACAAAGTGCCTTTTGGAGAAACAAGCTTGCTGTGTCTCTGCAACTTTTTGTTCTTCGGCTTAACAATCATTTTTGTAGTTTGTCCGTCCACACCGGTTCTTCTGATTTGCAGTGCTTGTGAGTACAATATCCCTTAAAAGCGATCATGAAAAATCATGGAACAAACGACATGGTTTGTCCAGGCCCGTAGCCAAGCCAGGCCGGGGCACGGGGGGCCGTGCCCCCCGTGCGGACCACTGTGCCCCACCATATGGAAAATCGATCGAAAACAAAATTTTAATACCGTGTAAACGATTGCTCTGGTATTACACCAGGCGATTTTTGACTAAAAATGATCCCAAAAGTCGTTAAATAATGAACGTATTTTGCTCTCTGTAACATTTTTGTTATACAATTACAAAACTTTTCGCACGCTACGCGTGCTTTCATCTTCAGTTACATATGGCTTTAACACCGGTTTCAGATATGTTGGCTTTATATAAAGGTGAAGGTTCCACAACTAGGCTATTGTTCTTCCGTGTAGGCGTGATTCCCGGAAAAACACAAAACTGAATCCATGAGAAGTTCTATCCTCCTTCTCTTATGATCAGAAAGATTCTTAATTCAGACTCAACATCATGATAAACATATTTTGTAAGAAACGTTAAGTGTCTCAATGTCCAGGGGTGGTGGAAGGTCGCCCAGCGACCAGTCGCCCGGCGTCTTGGTTTTGCTCTTAAAGACAGACACACAGCACCCCACATACATTTTGGTTGAGAGAAAGCAAAATTCTCAATTGGTCAAGATGCAGAGTAGCTCACATTACACAGCATGTGCAAAGAATGTTGTGATTACATATTATGGCCTTGTATGCCCATCAGGATATGACCTTAAGCAATAAACTAGGTTTGTGTCTGCACAAGAAGGGGCTCAATACAGTTTTGGAAGGAGTAACTTAGTCGGGAAAACTGGAACTGTCTAGGACGAGCAGGGCAGATTCTTCCATAAAAACCCAAAGTTTCTAATTTTCCTTAATAAGAACCAAATATTTTTAATTTTCGTCAACAGAATCCCAAATTTTTCATCGCGCGCCAAAATTATCGCGTTCGGCATCCTTTCTGTAACCCATTGCTTCTAGCGGGGCTTCGGCTTGATGGACCCCTTAGGGGAGATTGGTCCCGTCGTCGGGGTTATCTTTTCACCAGCTTTTGCTGAGTGTGTATGCAGGTTTTACCGTGGTAACAATTTTTCAGGCAAAATTTCGGCGCGCAATTCTCACAAGCGAAGTTATATATCGCCTATGAACATTATTAGCACAAAAATTCCAGTGAACTATTCTAGCCAAAGCTAGGTGAAGGCTCAAACTTAGATGCTGGGTATTAAGGGGTTTTCATGTAGTAACCTAGTAACTTGAGTAACATTCGTAACGCGATGACTATATGGTTTGAAGTTAAATTTAATCGTACCCAAATTTATTCCAAAATTTATTTTTTCTGTTCATACAAAATCTCGTTCAAATTAGAAATACGATAATTAGTATCTGAATTGTAAACTGTGAAGAGCTTGATGTGCTCTCACTGTCATTTAAAGTCCTGCTCAAAGTGCCATGTTAGTGTTCCCATTTTGCTATTTCCTCAGACCTTTGGGGAATTCCCCTCTGTGTCCTAACAAAATCATACTGGACCACACCAAGACTGCCTAATGGCAGCTCCTGGTCCCCTCGCCGTACGCAAAGTACTAAACTCTTCACCTGCGCTTGCGAAGTTGAAGAAGCATCATCGTAATCATAGTCTTGTTCCCTTCACTTGTGGAGACTTTCCACGTCTTTGTGTATTGCAAAAGGAGGCGAAAATGTCTATCACAAGAATGAAATTTTCGCGCGTTTCGCGCGTATGTGTGCACACGTAAAACCGATACCTTTAAGCTGTCTGTGGTAAGCTTGAGATATCATCCCCTGTAGTTCCCGCAAACTGTAATCATATGGTGGCTCTACTGTCTGCAAACATAATTATCTTCTTCGGTGCCCCCCTAGGAGGTGCCGGTGCCCCCTATGTAAGAATTCCTGGCTACGGGCCTGGGTTTGTCCTTTTTGTTCTTTTTTCTGCATTCAATGAAATATAGAACTTTTAAGTCACCACCTCCTAGGGGTAAAAGAAGAACTTGAAATAAGGTGTCAGTATCGTCTATGTGGCCTTAGAACAGTATTTATGAAAAAACCTGCTTTTCAAATGGTTTTGAAGTATGTCTTGGGAGGGTAACGCTCTTTACATCAAAACAATTCACCATAGCATAGAAGATTGTATTGGACTATAGCATTGGGCCGGCAGAGGGTTTATTCCAGCTGCTGTGCAGTGCCTGGGTTTGCATCCCACTCGAGGTACTCTGGCTTTTCTCCGTGTACATTAGCTTTCCTCCCACTTGTCAGACCTTGCTATCAAAATCGATTGGCCAGCCGACGGACTGAAGCGCCCTTGGGCGTAACAGTTAGCTAGCTGACTTTACTTGCAAAGCCGTATATTTCCAAAGCCGAAAGGTACGGTACACTGTTAGAAAAAGGTGTAATTTTACAGTAAAAATACTGGCAGCTAGGATTCCGGTAGCCAGCGTTATTTTACAGTTTGCCTAGATCTTACAGTAACTGTAGGAATGTAACTATTTTTTATTCGCGAATACTACACGGGGAGGCCTATACAGTGTTCCGGAATAAAAGTGGCTATATTGGTACAGTTACGCAGGCGGGTAGCCATGGAGGGGGGGGGGGGCGAAAGGGAAAGCTTCCCCTTCCCCCTTGAGCATATTTTTGGTATTTTTTAATGTTCATTTTTACAATATTGCTAGTTTTTTCCCTATTTATATGAGGTAAATAAGCCTTGGAAGTGCCATTTCCAGCGATCTGGGAGGAATTTCGGGCCACAATTTTCTTGCGCTTCGCGCCAGCCCGTGGTGACGCGGAGCACTGAGAGTCTGTCTATGGGCTTCGCCACCCCCCCCCCTTTGACAAATTCCTGGCTACGCCCCTGTAGTTACAATAAATTTACGCACAACTGCAAAATAACCCGCCGGGCACCGGAATCCCAGGGGCCAGTACTACCGTAAAACAGGCGCGTAACTACGGGGGGGGGGGGACTGGCCCCCAGATGTTTGCTAGGCCTCCCAAATTGTGTTTGTTCTAATAAAATGTGTAAGATTAAGGACAGCGATCAATGCCGTGCCCCCCCCCCCATTTGATACCTAGGCTCCCTAAAAATTTCATCCTAGCTACGCCCCTGCCGTAAAATAACGGTTATTTTTTTAACAGTGTAGCTCGAGAAAGGACAATTACCATCAGTGCCGTGTGAAGGTGAACCACGAGAGAAGTGCAAGTTTGCACGACTGGGCCCCAAGGGGCCCTCTTTAGGACCCCCAGCGGGGTCCAGGGGCAGAGCCCCGGTGGGGGTCTATAGATGGGCGCGAAGCCCAGATGGTAGGAAATTGCATATACTAAGCCACTAAGATTAATTTCCAAGGCGACGTTTTCTTTTACCTGTGTAGCCTACAAGGCTGTCATCACCAATATCAATATCTGGCAACCCCAAATCCCAAGATTGCAGGAAATCGCATTTTAAATTTCTAAAACACAAACTTGCCTCTACAAATTATTCCTCTACCTAGACTCTGCAGAGTGTGTTCAGAGAATTTAAGTTTACTCCCTCTATAACAACTCTGCTTGTTGCTGAAAAGTCCACGAAATTGTTAACTCCTGTGGCGTACGTAGAATCAAGCGTTACACAATCGAGTAGACGCAGTAAGATGCTACCAGAAAAGTCAGGGATAAGAAAGGAGGAATTAATTCACCGAGAAGACTATCATGAACAGAACACCTATGGAAGATATTTGACATCATTAACACCCCATTGTACAGAAAATCGTACTCTACACCATTTTCACAAATTTTATACCGCAGTTGTACGTTGATTCAACGTGTATACTACTTACACTGCTATTAGCGGCTACCGAAACCCGCGCGAAGTGGGCTACTTGGGTCATGGGTTAGTTAGATGAGGTTTTACGGCTCAGTTTTTAACCAATTGGTTTAAGTCGGGCCGGCCACGGCCTTTTTTCCAGTTGTGGCTCACTGGCTTGTTTTCCCTACTCCATTGCTTATGCTGAGCACCAAGCACAATGGCAGTAGGTTCCATTTTTTAAAGTCTTTGGTATGACCCTGCCAGGAGTCGAACCCCAGACATTCCGGCTGCAAGTCGGATGCTCTAACCACTTGACCATGCAGTGGGTCATGCGACGGATATCGATAGTGACTGATGATTTACGGGGGAGGGACGAGCAAGGGCGTCAACAGTTTCTCAAAGGTGAAGGGGGCATAACCTTCACGAAAATAACTTCAAGTGCAAACCGCGAAGCACTAGCAACGAGGCATCCAGGGCTCAAGTAAGGGAAAAAGCTTGAACTTTAGAAGATCTGAGGATCAATCTAAGGCATTTCCCACCACTTTAATCCATTAAATGGCTGTTTCTACCATTTTCGAGTTTGATTTTATAGAATTACCCATTTTGTAAGCTACTGAATCTAACAGGTATCTGCTATTTTTGTTCGGGTACTGGTAAAAGTGTGTGTGTGGGTGTGGGGGGAGGGGGAAAACGATATGATATCCCCCATCTGTTGACGTCTACGGGGACGAGGAAGTTTACTTTCTCGGTGTTTGACGGATAAGTTTAGAGTTAACGACAATGTTATATGACCCGGTGGTATAATTATGGGTTTTGCCAGGGAACTTCCTCTGTCTCTTCAATCCTTCTCTGCCTCTTCAATTTCTCTTCTCTTAATAAATCCCCGACTTAGTAATTTTTCCCCGACTTGACGCGGAGGTGAGGTATTTGTCCCTTCCCCTTTAAACACGCTACTAATTACCGTAGTCAATTGAGTTTGTTTATTTTTTTCTTTTTACCCTTCGTTTTTTCTATATATCCCTGATATGAGCTTCTAGGGTTTCGTCCCATCAGTCCCAACCCCTTTTGGTCATTCCAGTCTAGAATTGCGTTCGTGACAGTCTCTGGCTACTCGTCTGTATATATGTAGCTCGCGAGAGTCTCCGGGGGAAAAATGTGGCCAGCCAACAAAAACTTAGATACATTGCTACAATCTTCGCAAGGTATCTTTTATAAATTTCATTTGATGACTAACTAACATCCTATCCTCCCGGGGGACTCATTTGCGTATATAATAGTTCTAGTTAGTTAATAGTAATAGTTAGAAATAATTTTTTTGTTGGCCGAAATTTGTTGTTTTTGTATGAATTGAAAACGACCCTGCGTTTGAGTTTCAACAATTTACTACTCGGTCCAGTCCAGGGGCGTCAATCCGTATTCAAATGTGGGGGGGGGGGGGGGGCATGCATGACTTAGCACAAACCAATCCCTTTAGTTTTGAAGAGAGGGTGTCTTCCTATGGGCCCTTTCCTCCCCCCCCCCCTTGTGATGACTGACGCCCTATTCTAATAAGAATTATCATTTCAAAGTTAACATGTCCATCATAGATGATCTGCCAGGTAAAATACACGGAGTACACGGAATTACTTCAAGATGTTATTTTGCCCATGTCCCAAAATAGCGGAAACCACGCTTCGTAGCGTGGATCATTGTCGGAGATCATGGACCCGACCAGGCCCGTTGCTAGGGTGACATGTCTGGGGGCGTGAAGGTCCCAAATTCCGACTGGGTGGATGTTTTTTCCAACTGAGTGGAGGCGTGTAAATTGCGCTTTGTTTATGCGCGCTGCGTTTTGTATGCAGCAGTGGGGATCCTTCCTTTGTCACCATTAATGTGTCGTCCTGGGGGAGGGGGCTCCCCCTCCCTTTTGAGAAATTTTTGTTAATTTAAGGTTGCTTAGATGCAAAATGGTGCTATCTTTGGGATATTTTGGAGCTGATCGTAGTATAGCAAAGGTGTGAAGGACTAGCGAGGGCGTTTTCAGAATGCTTTTTAGTCGTAAGTGTATTAACAATCACCATCTATACCGATAATGGCTTCGGCGAAGCGCTCGGTAAAAATTTTTGAAAAATGTTTAACGGCAACAACGTACTTTCAACCTTCCACATCATGCTACAAATTAAACTGAATGCAGTGGCGTACCCAGGATTTCTCTCTCGGGGGGGGGGGGGCATGCAGTATGCTGTGTGACCGCCGGCCTGGGGGAGGGGTCTCCCCTTTGAATTTTTTTAAAAATTAGGTGTCCTTACATGCAATCTGGTGCCAAATATGCTACCTTTTTGAGTAAAATTTGTGTTAAAAAATTTAAGTATTTTTAGGAACTAAAAAAAAAGGCATCAGTGAGAGGGCATGGCCCAACGGGATGTCCCCCCTCCCCTTTGAAAAATTTTGAACGATTTGGTGTCCTTACATGCAATCTGGTGTCAAATATGCTACCTTTTGAAGTAAATTTGTGTTAAAAAATTTACGTATTTTCGGCACTTAAAAAAATCGGAATAAGTGAGGGGGACATGGCCGAATGGCCCTCCCCTCTGCGTACGCCACTGATTGAATGATCCCATATTGAAACGAGGCCCCTTCAGATGTTTGGAGATGTATGTCTGTTTTCGGAGAGTGTTGTGATCAGAACAGTTCCATGCATAATTACCTTTTTAATGGTCATGAGAAGGAGTGCAAACCGTGACGCATGCGCGCGAAGCGCGCCGAAATTTTGTCATTAAATAAGATTTCCCTGACGAAATCTGCATTCAGAATCTGCATCGAGATACTTAACAATTGCCCAACAAACCTACATGCCACTCAAAAAGCCAGTCAAATAGAGCCCACGACACTACTCTTTTACGCAAATGTGGGGGGGGGGCCATTTGGTATTGTGTCCCCCACCCATCGAAATGTAGGGGGGACTTGTCCCCCCGTCCCCCCAGGATTGACGCCCATGGTCCAGTCACTACTCACTAATATATCTTTCCTTACATACTGTGGGCCTGTGGCTCGCTAGTTACTTTGCATGTGGTCTATATACTATATTTTAAAGAGACAAATTGGTCGTAGATGACATTTGAAATGTGTATAGTGATGGTAAGAAGGCGAAGTGGGTGCCCTTGAGGCCCGATATAGCGGCCGATATCATATGCTCCATAGGCGTAGGAAGCTTCAGCCCCCCCCCCCCGTCAAAAATGTGGGGGGCTGAAGTATGCTTCCGCCCCCAAGATCCGTGGCCAAAAACCCCTTATTTGTCTCTTCTGTAAGAAATGTCAAAAATTTGTGGTACTTCTCCTTAAAAATTTGTCCAAAATGTTGCACCAAATTGCTTCTGAGGACCCTAAAATACCCAAATATTTTCCAAAGGGGGAGGGGACACCCCTCCCCTTAGACCCCTCCCCAGGCCGGTGATTCGAAATAAGGTTCAGCCCCCCCCCCATTCTCGAAAAGCTTCCTACGCCTATGATATGCTCTGTTTTCCAAACATTTAACTAAAACATTTAATTGATGAACCTTTTGTAATGTGACTTTTTCGTGGTTGTAAACCCTACAGCTGCCAGCCTGTCCCTCCATCAAGAGAGATCTCTCTTTCCCCTTCCTTAGTGACAAAATATTGTTTCCACTGCCTTAATAAGATAATTAGCGACACATGTTAACGTTAAAATTTCTCTATTTTCTACAGGTATAGGAGTGGGTAGAGGATGGTATAACGTTCTTCCTTACCTAGTATCCGTGGACTTATTGGAGTCTGATAATTCAGACCAGGGTGTAACTTTGGCAATGGTAGCTCTCGGGTTTGGCTTCGCTGTTGGGACGTTGCCTGCAGGTAATTATATATATATATTATATATATATATATATATATATATATATATATATATATATATATATATATATATATATATATATATATATATATATGTAGAGTTTTTAACGTAGCCTATCACCAGTCCAAAGCTTTCTCAAAGATAGCACCATTTTGCGTCTTAGCCATCTTGCATAAACAAAAACTTCTCAAAGTGTAGGTGTACCACACCGGCCCTTAGACAACCCACCTTTGCAAAAGAGAGAAAGCAAGAAATTAAATAAAGAAATCTTCTTAACATATAATTAGTTAAAAGAATGGCCAGAGAGAGAGAGAGAGAGAGCACCAATTTCCAGGTAAGTGACCTTACATGAATTTTTTATCCTCCCTCAGGTCGGCACTGGGTAACAAAGAAAAGATCCGTCTGGGTGCCGACTATCCCAGGGAGGTGTTATGAGCTAATAACACCGCCCTGACTATCCTAAGTATGTTACTGGACGCTATTATGAACTGAACTGATTTCTCCCAGACTATGGCCCTAACAATGCATATATTTCTATCTTTTTAGTGTTTCTCAACTTCATCAGTATATTCCTTTATTTAATTCTTCTCATGTAGTTCTACTGTGTCCTCAACATTTCATTTTTAATTCCGCAATTTCTTCCATTTTATCACAGGAGCAACGTATGACGCTATTGGATCATACACTTACGCATTCATCTTGAACGCTCTTTTGTATTTACTTGGTGCCGTTATACTCCTCTTTCTACAAATGGAGAGACGAATGCGAAATAAAAGGAAGCGACATCGTCGAGGGCTGACAGTCGTGTATACCATTGAAAGCGCAAAGGCGGCTATACAGGGCTGAAAATATTATTGATGAGGCAGAAAAGGATTTTTCTGGAGTTAAGCACGTCCCGCTCGTAGACTGCATCCTGGACTGAAGGGGAGGGGGTACCGCATGATCCGTAATCGTTCGTCATGTGAGGCTAACAAACCTTTTCAACCCTGGCGTTACTCGTCTAACATGAATCCCATTTTTTACGGTTTGTTAAAAGCCAGGAGAGCCAAGGTAGACGCAACTGCCAAATGCCTTACCGGCATTGATTGCTGTGAAATCACTTGTGTGATGTTTAGGCATATATCGTGTTACTATCGCCGGAACTGCCCAAAAATTTCTGAAGCGCAGTGGCGTAGCTAGAGGGGAAGGGTCGCCCCCCCCCCCCACAAAGCCTCCGAAGGCCTCTGTCGGAAATTTCTAGTCTCTGTCAGAAATAAATAAAAAAAAAAAAGTTAATTTGAAACACTTACAACACTTCTTATGTTTTTAAGGTTTTTAAGCAGAATTACACATCGATATGTCAACGTGAAAATCAAAAGTCGGTCTCAAAATTTCCCGGAAAGCCAAATAAAAAAAAAAAAAAAAAGAAAAAAGTCCTCAGAATTTCCAATCGTACAACTATCAAGATATCAAGATAATAATCTATCGGAACTTTTTTGCTTTTGCCCCCTCCCCCACGAAAATACCTAGCTACGCCACTGCTGAAGCGTTGGCTTTACTGACAGACTTTTTGAGCAAGAAGGCTACATGTGTACGGAGTTATTCCACTTAACTAATCAAAGGCTTTCAAAGAGGTTAAAGTACTTCTTGTCAACCCCTGTTCTCGTCGCTCCAGATTGTGACAGTCGCTTTAATCTGTAGATGTCAGTGACATAGGGGTTGCGTCAATTATGTGGTAAAATGGCGAGGGCATTTTCAGAAGAAGGATTCCAGACTAAAAAAAAGACGGAACTTAAGGGACATTCCAAGAGGTAGCTAGCTTTCGAAAGTTCGAATGGGGAGACATGTCAGGCGCAAAGCCTGGATTTTATCAAGGAGTAGGAGGCAGGGCTCGGGTTGTAACCATCTAATACGGGATCACTCCGCCTGTTCATCTTGAAGAGCCTCCACAAACACCAGAGTAGCCATTGTCAAGGCTTTGTGTCCAGTTATCATAACTACTTATTTATTACCCCTCAAAAGTAACCGTACATCTACGATTTTGGCTTCGTATTACGAATTGACCCTTTCTGGCATAACTCATTTAAAGGGGAGTATATCACCGAGGAGGTAACAGCCAGTGTTTCCAGATGGGGACAGAAACTCTCGTCGGAGAGACTCGACAGAGGTTTATACCGGACGATAAGCTAAACCGTAGAAGAAGGACTTTGGCATTATATATTGGCCTGCAAATGTTTGATATTTACTTCGGGACATCTGAACTTTCCATTAAAAGGTTATGACTGATCATAACTCGCCATTATGTTCACAAGTCGAAGAATAATGGTAACTAACTTGTTGCGATGTAGTTTGGTATTTTAATGCACCGTATATTTAATGTTTTTGTTTTTGTTTCATATACCACGTCACTGCCTTTAGCAAGTCTTAAATGAAGGATTTTGTCTTTCAATTCTCAAACATTTCTTTTAAGAGAGGTAGTGTAACGAAAGCAGGGGCGTAGATTTCTTTTCAAATTTGAGGGGATGGGGTGAATTTCTTGCAACTGTAGAAAATGTGTACGCGAAGCGTGCACGGCGAGCGCAAGCCCACTCCGGGTGGGGTCCAGGGGGGCGAAGCCCCCGGAAGCTCCTGGGTTTTAATGTCTCAGAAGTGCCAGGAAGACTGTTACAAGGGGTGAATTTCAGCGGTAATGTTCTTGGGTATTGGTATGTTTGTACATTTAGGAAAGGCTATTTTGAGCACAAAACTCATTGATAAGCTGCACTGGACTAACATTGTACAAGAGTAGCAATGTCCTGTTAAGCTTAAAAAGGCAGGGATAAACTTACAGGGTCATCACAGACAACTGGATTTTGAATTTGGCGATCATTACAAGACCTGCAAGTTGACTTGAGATCAGAGGCGCCGCCAGGTTTTTGTGACTGGGGACACCATAGATGATGTCGTAATTTTTCCTCAATTCCCCAAACAGGCCCCTGTCCCCAAATCTGCTTAAATTCCCCCTTTATTTTTGATGCGTCCCTGCATTTGCATACAGCGTTTTGATCTTTCGTTTGTCACTCCATTAAAGTGCCGTCCTGGAGAGGAGGTCTCCCCTCCCATTTAAGAAATTTTTGTTAATTTAAGGTCTTTTAGATGCATAATGGTACTATCTTTGGGATGTTTTTGGAACTGATCATATATGGCTGGAAAATGTCCCTAATTTAGTGAGTTCTAATTTTTGGAAGGTAAAAGAGGAGAATATGTTGTCTATTAAGAGAAAGATACGTTGTCAACAAACCTGAAGCCTCCTCCCTTTTGTCTATTTTACTGCCTTCTATTTCGGGAAAGTTTTTACACAAAAATACGTGCCATCTATACCGATAATGGCTGCGCGCGAAGCGCTCGGTAAAAGTATTTGAAAAGTGTTTAACGGCAGATACGTACTCTCAACCTTCCACATCATGCAATATGTTAGACTGAAAGATCCCATATAGATGCGAGGCACCTACAGATGTTTGGAGATGTATCTCTGTTCTTCGGAAAGTGTTGTGATCAGAATAGTTTCATGTATTATTACCTTAATAATGGTCATGCAGGGGCGTAGCGAAGGTGTTTTCTTTGGGCGGGGGGGGGGGGGGGTGTAGAGACTATATTTTGCAGAGAGATCTGGTAATGCGTAGCGCGGAAACGAGCTTTAGCGGCTAGGGGCCCACGGCAGGGTCTAGGGCAAAGCCCCGCGAGAGGGGGGCAGGGGGCAAAGCCCCCGAAAACTCTGAGGTTTAAGCATATCTCTGGGTGAAAAATTTAAGTCTCAGGATGCATATATTTTTATTCATAATGCATCATCAAATGCAAAGATTCCCATAATTTTGACGTATTAGGCTATTCCTCTCGTCAAGCCGCTATAGTTTTAATCGGTTGGGATCCAGAGGTAGGCCAGTGTTTCAGCTAGGATGTTTTCTCAATGCCACATTTACTGATCTGTGGCCTGGGGATGAGGGGTCTAGGGGGAGGGGATGTCCCCCTCCCCTTTGGAAATTTTTGGAATTTGGAAGGTGCCTAGATTGCAAATGGTGCAGTATTTGAGTGGGTTTTTGCCCTAATGAGGAACCTCAAAATTTACACACGGGTAGAATTTGCTAGTCAGATTTTTATTGTGAGACATTTGTCGCCGTTTATGCGACAAATAGGGGCTGGCTAAAACATTGGGCCCGCCTTAAGGTAACTGATGGGGGTCCAGGGGGCGAAGCCCCGGAAGCTCCGAGGTTTTAGCATAATGTCTGGGTAAAAAATTAAGTCTCATGCAGGATAGGTATGTTTTGGTTCATAATACATTATCCAATGCAAAGATTCCGGATAGTTTTAATGTGTTAGGCTATTAGTCCCGTCATGCCACTATACTTGAGGAGCTGGACCTGTCGTTCAGAATTGGAACACTATACGGTCAGCATTTGAACACTAGACGCGTCAGGCGTTCAAATACGGTAAGTGTTCAAATAGGCGTCCGGCGTTCAAAAAGGGAGAAAAAGTGTTCAGAATCTTAACACAAGAGTTCAAAATATGCTTTGAACGCCAGGGCGGGTTCTGTATCTGTTTCATTTTGGTGTTCAAAAGTTAAAAGCCTGAGACTGCAGAGAAGGGAAGACACGCGCGGCACTCGTTATATTTTCCCAGGATGCATTATTTTTTTCCAGGATGTTTGTGGGTAAACCGGATCCTCGGGAGTTTGCAAAATGTGTTTGAAGTCAAGGTTAGGGTTTAGAAAAAGGACTAAGGATGCCTACTCCATGGGTAATAGGGTGCTGTTCTCCATGGTGATGATAAAAGTGAGGAATGATGTGCAGAAAGTGCTTTTTCAAGAATGTCATATGACCCGAAATGTGCGCCAATATGGAAGCCTTTAATTTCCTTCAGGGGTGGCGCCAGGATTTGCCCGACAGGGGGGCCAACAACCCAAAGCCTCAACGAGGCCGACAGAGTGCCGAAACTATGTTTGAAGGAAAAATTTGGGCTCTATTTCGAGAAAATTTGAAAAATTGGGCTTTTATAATGGAAAATTTGAAAAAAAAAATGGGTTTTTAGAGAAGAAAATTGGAAAATTTGGGGATTTTATTGAAGAATTTGCCCTAATTTAGACCAAAATTAAGTAAATCGTTGGGGCAACTGGCCGTTGTCGGGGACTACATATTTTATCGTATACATAACAGCTCCCCGACGAGAGGGGCAGCCTTCCCCGACGGGGGGCCATGGCCCCTGCCTCCACCTGGCGCCACCACTGATTCCCTTTCTTTCTCCGAGTTGCCGACGGACTCAGTCACTCGTCCAATTACTCCGATGGCCGTTGATACGGCCCTATACGGCCGTCACATGCATAATCAATTTGCCGACAGGTCTTCAACTTGAACTGGGCCAATTAGATGAAGAGCTGAAAATCGAAATAGCCGATAACAGACTGGCAACGCGCTCCCGTTCTCTCTTTCTCTTTTTTCCTTTCATTCTCCTTCTTCCTTTTTACTCCCTTCCTTTCCTTTCCCTTCTCTTTTTTTCCTCCTTTCCTCTTCTTTTCCTTTCCATCTCCCCTTTTTGCCGACAAACGGAAAATATGCCGACGGCCACCAAATATTGGGGGGTGTGTGATACCCCCCCAACCCCGCTCGCTTCGGCCCTGTGGTCATGACGTGGAGTGCAAACCGTGACGAATGGGAGAGAAGAGCGCCGAAATTTTTCATTAAATAAGATTTCCATGACAAAACCTGCATTCATGCTCTACACCATCAAGACACTTTCAATTATCCAACAAACCTACATGCCACTGCCATAAGCAGAAAAGCCAGTCTTTTACCTGTTACCGTAATTCGTGAACTTCCAAAATTTTGCTGTTGTGCTTCTCCAAAAGTTGCTATCGGAAGATATAGATAATACGAATAACACTGAAGTAATGTTTGAAACGCGCGAAAATTTTGATAGTTTGCGAATGATTTGCTAAAATTCTGATAGTTTGAGAAATATTTGTGATAGAAAATGAAGCAGAGATTAAAGAATTTCTTAGGAAAATGAAGAATAAAATGTACTTTCCAGCATACACGTATCTGTAGACTGTAACACTGGAGGGGGGGGGGGGGTGATTACATGGGCAAAATGTAGTCAAATGTCGGGGGATATATCCCCCTATCCCCCGGGATCTACGCCCGTGAACGAGAGCCATTTCTTTCACCCGTAATTAGTATTAATTACCATCTAAGACCATACTAAGCAAGAAAAACTTCATGAATATTCATCGAGGTTGTTGCTGAACCACCAAATCCTTACAGGTTAGGTTAGGGTTAGAGACATGAAATAAGGTTAGACTTAAAAGTCTCTAGACTTATTATCATGCATGATATCATGTTGAGGATTGGGTGGCTGGAGTGCATGGCATTGTTACTCATTGTATATACTCTGCTGACGTAACATCGATCTAGAGTAACAGGATATTACACCGGTCGTTCCCCTGTCGGCTGGGGGTTGTAGAATATGCCCACAGTATTTCCCGCCTGTCATAAGAGGCGACTAAAGGGAAGGAGTTGCATCGTATTTAAACTTTGCTTGACACTATATAACACATTTGTTTTGGTGTGTCGTTAAATTTCATCTAACTACACCGGTCGTGAGCTTAGGCGTATGACAAGGCATTTTCATGAGGATGCTAGGGATTTTTGCCCTGAACCCAACCAAAAGTTTTCCATAGAATTCTAAAGAAATGCCTATAGAGCTCTTTAGAACTCTATAGAATCAACGATTTTCTATAGAAATTTGAAGTCCCTTTAGAGTTCTATAGAATTTCTATAGAAGTTTCCATAGCTCAGTTTTTACATAGAACAATCTCTGTAGAACAATCCTACAGGATACTCTCTATAGAAATTCTATAGAAACGTATTGATACATTTCTATGGAACTTTCATAAAGTTTCTATAGAATTTCTATGCAGTTTCTATAGAACATCTAATTTGCATATTAATTAATTAAAAAATTTAAAAGGTGCAATCAGATTCCCTATCTTTGATCTTTGTAATGATACAAAGGTCCCCACACAAAATATTCTTCTAAAATGAGCACAAAAATTCCTGAAAATATTCCTTCTTTTATTTTCACTGAAATTACTTATGGTATAGACAGATAGAGTAAGTGCGCGTGGCCAAAATTTTGACATAAAAATTGTAAATTTATGCTTAGGGCAGGTCTAAATCAATCAGATATGTAGCAAGAGACGTTTTAGCACAAAGATAAATTGTTTATTAAGACAGATAAAGAATATATTAAGATGTGTGAACTATATGTCTTTAACAAAATATGTAGTAACCTTTTTCACAATAACCAACGTGTCAAAGACGTGGTCCATATAACATAGCTCGTAATTTTTCTGTCAAACAATATCTTCAAAAATTACACCGAACTTCGCTCTCGACCCCTGGCTGTCTGGCTTTTAGTTCAGGTCGCCGAAGAGAGCGGACGTGCTGGTGGCTCACCGGACTCGTTCGATCTCTTCGGGACTTTGGTTTGGTTTTTGGTTGTTTTGGTTGGGTGTAAATAGTGTACATATGCTGGAAATAGTTTGTAAATAAGGTGGTCCATTAGTTTTCCCTTCGGGGTTGAGGCCCTTCTAAGCAGTTTCTGGTAGTTTAGTCTGGTGTTGTCTTTTCGTTTCGGGTGTCTGTGGCTATTCGAGAGCGGTGTCGGTGGTGTGGGGGTGTTCTTAGTCTTTAGTTTTTTGGTTGTTGGCCATATGTAGTCCTTTCGCCGGTCTGGCCGTGTCCGTTTTTCAGCACGTAAAAAGCACCCCTGGCTGTCTTGCCCGAGATACGAGGGGGCATTGAAAAAGTATCGAATGGACAATGTCTATCTGTTTTTCGCAGAGAGTAATTGCAGACATTTATCTTTAAACTTCCATACAGTTTCTATAGAACCTCTATACAGTTTCTATAGAGCCCCACTCATTCTCTATAGAAACTTATAGTGTTTCTTTAGAAAAGAACCTCTACAGGGTTTCTTTAGAGTTATTCTAAAAAAACTCTAAACGTGCCCCTCGTGCCCCCCCCCCTTCCGTAGCTACGCCACTGATTGTAATATATTTTCAGGAGGTTACGTTCTCGTTTTTGTCTGGTGGTCGTTGATCAACGGTGTGACGTAAGTCATGTGACAACTTTTTGCATGCGTTTGAATGCAGTAAGTGTGCTAGGCATGCTAAAGCGGTGCTTACGAGAGTGGTCTTACAGACCACACTAATAATAGGTTCAGTCCGATAATCTGCCATATGTGGAGTTTCCATGTTTTTACAAATCAATTACGGATGATAAAATCCAAACGAGTAAGGGACTACTGAACTTACAACTGAAAAGGTTGGGGATATAAGCTCCTTTGCCCAAAATTTTATTGCTTGATGGTCTGAAAATATAAGCTCTATACCTAGGTTCTTAACTGGCGGTCTGTGGGCCATTTGTGACAGCTGATGTCCAGTAATATGGCCCGCAGAGGATATGAGGAGCGAAAACGACTGTACATGCAATTTCCTGAGTACAATGGATGTCACATTTTCTCCCATAGAACAACGGGTGATTCACACATGGTGGACGCAAATTTCTAGTTACAAACACATGCTTAAAAGGGATGTCCTCCAATCCAGAACATTTAAATGTCAAATTTTTCCCATACTGGCAACCCTCGCATGATAGACTCGGAGTTCTTATGACAAACTTGTGTTTAAAGAATGCAAATTGCCACGATCTATGGGCTGCTTGGGATGCCGACTGTTCTCCCCATATTGATGACACTCGCATGGGAGACGACGGTGGCAAATTTGCGTTGCATAGTGTGTATTCCTGCCATCTAGGGCGTTTGGCATGTCAAATTTCTCACCTCACCCTCATCCTTGATGAGGCCTTGCCCTCAAGAATGAGCCCCTTCCTCCAAACCCTGGGTTCGCTTCTGCTGGCTACTACAAAAGTGATAAAGCATGAACTCAAGGAAATGTAGCCCGCCGACAGAAACACTTGAGAAGCCCTAGCTCATACATTTCCTTAAAATAGCTAATTTTATGCCCAAAAGGTGAACCACAACCCTCACAGCCCCTGTGGGTATATCACAGTTCTGCATAAAACTGTGGAATTACTTTAGACAAACGGCAGATCCAGTTACCCCGATTCAGTTTACATATATCCAGGTATGCTAATCAATGTACATAGGCCTATGTATGTTTTTTCTTTATTTATGTGAGATACATGTACGCTGGTGAATTATGCGAAATAAATTGTGCTAGAAATTTCGGTTAGTCTCAGGAGACACTGTTGCGGGCAACTTTGTTAGAGAGACGATATTTTGAGGAGCGAGGGTGCTGGCTTAGGGCCGATTTTGAGACGGAGCGACTTGACTGGTCTTAGCATTTCTTCTTAATGCCCCTTTTTGTGTTTGCTGAGTACCTTGACACTTCTGTTTAGCAAGTGGGAAGACATGCAAAGTAAACCAAGAGCCCCAGGGCACTATGGTTCCTTGTGTTAAAGATTTTTTTTGCATGAAGGGAGTGGCAAGGGAAAGCATGTGTCCTTTCAACATGATTGACATTATTTTAACATGGTGAAGTTTGCACTTACTATACTAGATCATGATGTTGAGAAGTTGCCTTTCTTGAGGATACGGTGATGCGGTGTTTTTTCTAAGCAATAACAATTTTGGCTAGAAGTGTGGATACAATTTCAACTTACACAATTTACTAGGCATTCTACCAGTGGTCATATCTAACATTTGGCTTCTGTCAAATTTAAGTGTGATTAGCTATTATATGAAAAACTATTTGGTAACTTGAAAGAAGATCCAAATACTTTTCTCCTAACCCATGAAATTTCCAGTGTACACATACTTTTCACTAGTGGACAAGGCTGAGGCCTCCATAGCCCTTATACAGGTTTTACCTCCCATGACCTTTCACTAAAATGTCAATAACTTCAGTTAGGAGCATCCTGCGAAGGTAGTATAATTGCCTTTTTGGTAAGTCTCAACATGACCAATCCAGGCATCACAAAATGACTACAAAGGTCAGAATGTCAAATGAGGTTACATGAGGTCAAAGTAGGTCATCATGTGCACTTCCACCTCCTACCAATCTATCTTATACCAAAATTATGTCACAGTTTCAACAACAGACACCAAGTTATGGCTACGAAAAGGAATTCACTTTATTGCCTGTTGTGCAAGGTGAAGGTCAAATGAGGTCAAATGAGGTCAGACAAGGTCATCAGGTGCACTTCACTTAGACGAACACAACTTTCCATTATGCCATCCTCCTATGGCAAGCCAAATGCCCAATAATTCGAAAAACTTGGTTTATCGACCGATAAACCAGGTTTATCGACCGATAAACTTGGTTTATCGACCGATAAACCTGGTTTATCGACCGAAAAACTTGGTTTATCGACCGATAAACTTGGTTTATCGACCGATAAACCTGGTTTATCGACCGAAAAACTTGGTTTATCGACCGATAAACCTGGTTTATCAGTCGATAAACCAAGTTTATCGAAATATTGGGCATTTGGCGTCGATAAACCAAGTTTATCGACCGATAAGCCAAGTTTTTTGATAAACTTGTTTATCAAATCGATAAACCAGGTTTATCAATTCGATAAACCAAGTTTATCGATTTGATAAACCAAGTTTATCATCAGAAAAGTGATAAACCAGGTTTATCGAATCGAAAAACCAGGTTTATCAACCGATAAACCAAGTTTATCAGTCGAAAAACCAAGTTTATCGACGCCGAATGCTCAATAATTCGAAAATCCAAGTTTATCGAACCGATAAACCGAGTTTCTCGATTTATTGGGCAATTGGCTTGCCATAGGCAAGCCGAATGCCCAATAATTCGAAAAACTTGGTTTATCGATTCGATAAACCAGGTTTATCGGTCGATAAACTTGGTTTATCAAAAAAAACTTGGCTTATCGGTCGAAAAACTTGGTTTATCGACCGATAAACCTGGTTTATCGACCGATAAGCCAAGTTTTTGGAATTATTGAGCATTTGGCGTGCGCAAGCCAAATGCCCAATAAATCGAGAAACTTGGTTTATCGACCGATAAACCAAGTTTATCGATTGATAAACCAAGTTTTTCAAATTATTGGGCATTTGGCTTGCCTATGGTAAGCCAAATGCCCAATAAATCAAGAAACTTGGTTTATCAACCGATAAACCAAGTTTATCGGTCGATAAAATTGGTTTATCGGTCGATAAACCAAGTTTATCGAAATTTTGGGCATTTGGCGTCGATAAACCAAGTTTATCAACCGATAAGCCAAGTTTTTTGATAAACTTGGTTTATCAAATTGATAAACCAGGTTTATCGATTCGATAAACCAAGTTTATCGATTTGATAAACCAAGTTTATCATCAGAAAAGTGATAAACCAGGTTTATCGAATCGAAAAACCAGGTTTATCAACCGACAAACCAAGTTTATCAGTCGAAAAACCAAGTTTATCGACGCCGAATGCTCAATAATTCGAAAATCCAAGTTTATCGAATTGATAAACCAGGTTTATCAAATCGATAAACTTGGTTTATCGACTTTTTAAGTGAGAATTCGATAAACCTGGTTTATCAACCGATAAACTTGGTTTATCAAAAAAAAACTTGGCTTATCGGTCGATAAACTTGGTTTATCGACCGATAAACCTGGTTTATCGACCGATAAACCTGGTTTATCGATTGATAAACCAAGTTTTTCGAATTATTGGGCATTTGGCTTGCCATATCCTCCTATGTCACTTGGTTATTGAGTTACTGCACCGCACACCTCACATTCCAATGCATATGACACACACACACTACTAATCTCTCACTTAAATGCCAATAACTTGAGTTAGGAACTTCGTAGGAGGGTAGTATACTTGCCTTTTTGGTTCGTTCGTCTCAACAAGACGAATCCAGGCGTCACAAAAAAGTCACAAAGGTCAAAAGGTCAAATGAGGCCAAGTGAGGTCAAACAAGGTCATCAGGTGCACTTCACTTAGACGAACATAATTTTCCATTATACCATCCTCCTATGTCACTTGGTTATTGAGTTACTGCACCGCACACCTCACATTCCAATGCATATGACACACACACACTACTAACCTCTCACTTAAATGTCAATAACTTGAGTTAGGAACTTTGTAGGAGGGTAGTATAATTGCCTTTTTGGTTCGTCTCAACAAGACAAATCCAGGCGTCACAAAAAAGTCACAAAGGTCAAAAGGTCAAATGAGGTCAAACAAGGTCATCAGGTGCACTTCACTTAGACGAACACAATTTTCCATTATACCATCCTCCTATGTCACTTGGTTATGGAGTTACTGCACCGCATACCTCACATTCCAATGCATATATGACACACACACACTACTAACGTCTCACTTAAATGTCAGTAACTCGAGTTAGGAACATCGTAGGAGGGTAGTATAATTGCCTTTTTGGTTCGTCTCAACAAGACGAATCCAGGCGCCACAAAAAAGTCACAAAGGTCAAATGAGGTCAAGTGAGGTCAAAGTAGGTCATCATGTGCACCTCACTGAGACGAACACAACTTTCTATTACACCATCCCCCTAAAATGTTTCGTTGGCGAGATATCAATAAAACATTACTTTTTGACCTTTTGACCCTTTGAGATTATTTTGGTAAATGTTACAGTACATGCACCTCCTACCAACCTATCTTATCCCAAAATCATGTCACAGTTTGAAAAACAGTCACCGAGTTATAGCTTCTAAAAGAAATTCACTTTTTTGCCTCTGGTGATCCCTAGTGACCTTTGACCTCCACCAAAAACGATAGGGCACATCTACTCAATATGATACATGTACACACCAAGTTTGAGAAAAATTGATCTCTTGGTTTTTGAGTTATCGCATCACATACCTCAAATTCCAAAGGCGTCACACACACACACACGCACATACACACTCCAACTTGACAACATAGGTTCCTTTGTTACACAAGGAACCAATAAAGTTGGAGTTGTAAATTGACAGCAATTTACAGATCGTCTGCTAAAAATGTCGAAATCAAATAAAGACGCAACAATGACCTCACTCTCCATTAATATGTAAAACAAGTCTATTATATGACCAAGTTCCACAGTATTAATGCACCCATTTATCGTCGCTTCGCAATGTCTGAGTGGCGACTCAAAAATGGCAACATTCGAAAAATTGCATTGAATATTTATTGGAAAATTATCAGATAGGCCTGCATGGGCGTCAACAGGGGGTGACTTGGAGGAGGATCATGTCCCCCCACTTTTGAAAGTGGAGACTAGGATTTGCCCCCACTTTTTTAAGAACCCTAACAAGAATAGTAGGCATATGCCGTATGCTTGATTCCATTGCTTGCAACGTAGTTGATTCAATGAAATCCAACTGGAAAATGGTAGAAACCGACATTTAATGGGAAAATGCATCACATTACATCACAGATCATCTGGCCTCCAAAATTTTGCAGCAACCTTAGGTGAGCCATGAATCCCGTGTTTCTAGGGTTTCGCTATTCGCCCTTGACTTGGCCAAGTCTCTCGTGGTGTCCTCTATTCTCTCTGCATAGTCGTGTACACTGTGCCGATCGTTCAAAGATATTATAAGCATAGATTCCAAACTCCTATACCTACACTGTTACGCGCAGTGACTCCTCATGGAGACTTATATATCGGGGCGGAAGTGTTAATTTGACATGCGCACCGATCTGCGTACAAAAATAAGAACGCGTCACAGAAAATTTCATCGTTAAAAGAGGTTAGCGTGCGTGCACTTTTACAACGCGTTCTATACGCGCAGAATACATTTCTCTGTGTATTATCCGGAATACTTGACGCACAGTTCTGCGCGCTCTGGAAACAAACGCGCTAGTTGCTTTCCCGTTATGAGCGCGTAAGTAATTGAACGCGCATATAAAAGTGCGTCACTTGAAGATACCATAGAAACTGACCAATTAATGTCCATGAACTTGCAAAACCAGTCATTGTGCGTTCATGTTCAAGTGTAAATACGTGGAATGCCGCGTTGAAGAAATAAGTTATTCTTGCTCAAGTGGAATTTATTGAGGCGTAGTACTTCTTCAGTCAATAACATTCCGAAATAACAAGTATTAACACTTTTGTAAGACATTCATTTGCCTGTTTGTTTTCAAAACGACTGAGCAGTGACCAGCACTTCCGCACCGATATATTGGGCTCCTTGGGGAGTTAACGCGCCATTTTGAGTTTGGAATCTATGCTTGTAATATCTTTGCGATCGTTTGGTCAACACGCCCTCTATAGGCTGCTTATTGATATCAGGCTGCTTATTGATATCAGCCTGCTTATCGATATCAGCTAACAGAGGGCGTGTTGATCAAGATCGGCACAGTGTACACGACTATGCAGAGAACCTGAAAAGAGCACCCCACGAGAGACTTAGCCAAGTCTACTCTTGATATAGCAGTGGTCAAGGTCATGCCCCTCCAATTTTAAAAAAGCTGATGACGCTCTTGATCAGATAAAATCTTCACCTAAAGGAAACTCAAATCTTAAATGCAGTCAGCTCATCTTGAGCTGGTAGTGCTTAACCATGATAAACACTTCATTTTCCTTAGGGCCTACATGAGGCTTGTACCAAGATACCTACTTAGTTTACTCGTGACATAAAATTTTCACAATATTTGTCTTGAGTAACATCATGGGAGATACCTGTGAGAGAAATAATACAGGTAGCAAACCACTAGATATTTCAGCCTAAAATACCTTCGATTTCCGTCGTTTTTGCATTTTATTTTATTGCTTCAGGCCATGTCCTGGTGAGCATACAAGACTATAATGTGTATCCAATGTGTGGAATGTGAGTTACTCAAAATCATTGAATTAACAAACTTTGATGTCAGTCAAAGAGCAGTAACTAACTGAAAATTTTGATACCCCACACCAAAAATGTACTTTGGGGTGATCTTTGCCTGTCTTTAAATCTTGTGGGTGTTTGCGACCAAGCTTTCGAACACACTGACGCGCAAGTTGACAAGAAATCGACACTTCCAAATCACCATTTCCTCAAAACCGCTAGCAGGCACTATCGAGAAATCCACTATACTCGCAATCCATTGGCTAAAGAGTGGGCACCCAACTGTGGTTCTTCTTTAACAACCATACCACTTGACTGGCATTCTAAGTACTTTACAAGTATTATAGGCCTACCATTGACATGGATCTTTGCATTGGCTAAAATGCGAGTTAAAATCCCTGATCAGGAATGAAGTGAATAACACTCCTGCATGGGAAACTTAAACGGTTGTTTTACCTAGTGTACTGCACTCATCGTGCATAATGTGCCTGTAGACCTCCAAGGGCTATTGAGCCATAAGAGATGCAACAAAGTCGTATGGGATAGGTGTGCTTAAAGGGGAAATGCAGTCACCCCAACTTGAAGTAGTGTAGTAGACTGTCCTGTTTCATGATTGGCTCTTGAGAGTCATGTGACAATATTTTTTCTCCTCAAACGTGAAATTTACAAGAAGAAACTGATTGGTTTACCTTGAATATGCAATATTAAAGTCCTAACATATTATGAAAGATACTTTGAAGAGAAATAAGAAGACAATTGTGAGATTTAGCTGTTGCTTCAAAATAAGTTTGGGGCGACTGCTCTTGACCTTTAAGTCACGTCATGGGCATCAAGCGATTTGAAATGTGCCTAATTTTTAGTCTTCTTTATGCCTTACTCACATAGGCGTACGAGGCGGGGGGGGGGGGAGGCAGGGGCATATGCCCTCCCAATTCGGGCAAAAATAGTGGATTCATTTGGGCAAATGAGACAGCCAAGAAAATAAATTATGCCCTTTTGCAACCGACACAGTGGTATAAAAATTCGGGCAACTTGGTCCAAAATCAGTTCTAAATTCGGGCAAAAATTATCCCCGACCCCCAGAAATTTTACCCCCTATGCTTACGCACACTATACTGTACCGAAGAAAGTTCACTAGGTCTCGCTTTTGGAAAATGGTCGCAACGTTAATGTGCCGTCAATTTCAGGACACCGCTTGACCGTCTTCCAAAGGAGATGTATTTCCGAGGTAGTTTTCACGCTGTCATCAGCGTCCACCAAATTGGACCATGGAGGAGTCCTGATGATGTCACGCAAAGTTAACGTATACATAGGCCCTCTCGAGTGGTAATAACTCTCAAGTTGTGGACAATCACTTAAACGGTCAGATGGCACTGATGGGTTAGTCAAATAAATTGTGATATCATCACGCGTTCGAGCTGCCAGAATTCGTCTCCGTCGCTTTATTCGCTCAGTTTTCATTCTTTGAAATGCTTCTAATTCCAGTTTATTATTTAAATCATTATGAAGTTCCACTGACGTCACTTCTCTCGCCGTTTGGCCACTGTATTTATCCTTTTGTGAAAGTGCTGGTTGATCCTTCCGAATAACGTCCTCCGACACTTTCTCCAAACCTGTTCGAAACATTTTTTCGTCACTTTCCAGGGAAATATTTCGCAATCGTAAGAAAGCACGACATTCTTCGTGAGAACACGGCGACTTAGCTCCGGGAGGTCCCATCATACAAGGCCCTTTACAAACAAAGTTCACTTTCTCCTGCAAAGGCCCATCGAAGCTTTGGTGTCGCTTCTTGGCTCTGAACCACCATTTAGTTCTATGTTGCTTCAAATACGGCCAAGTTTCTACTATGTTTCTCTGCGACTCGGCTAATATAGGAGAAGTGTTTCTACTTGGCCAAAAAGGGGACACGGAGTAGTCTACCAAGGGAGTGGTGGGTGGATTATATAACACTGATCCCCCTCCTCGTGAAGAAACAGGTGTTCTCTGGAGGGTAAACTTACCAGCGGGTGATTGCAGCCTAACGGGTGCACAAATTGGCGGTAAAAACTCTCTCTGGTGAACGGGCCTGCGTGGTGTTTCCTTCTCGGAATTACAAGTACACATTTCTGCGTGGGGTAGAACTTGGAATATACTTCTCAGCTGTGTTTTGTTTAAAAAGGCCTTCTTCTTCTGGTTGCTCGCTCAGCAAATTTCGCAAAATGAATTAGATTCTAACGACGTATATGAGTAACACCGTTAAAAGATATGTGACGTACGGAATCACTGTTTTGCAGTAAAAGGCAGAAATTCATTTCAAATCCTGTAAATGCAATATTCAACGTTGCTATGAACATCATGTCAACAGTAACACCACGTAACACAACAGACTGCCGTTTGGCAGTTTGGTATGCTCTCAGTATTATATATGGTTACAAAAGCGATCTCCTGCTAGGTGGTGACCTTTTGAGGTCGCTTTTGATATGAATTATGATTTGTATGACACAAAAGTAGAAAAAATATCATGTTCCTTTGTAAAAGACCTTAGGGTCAACCAAACATGTAGAAGTTGAGGTAGGTGGGTTAGTGAGCATGCATTTTACTTTAGGCTACTAATCACGACCTCTTGGAGTTGGCAAGTACTATACTACTAAACGATATAATATCGTAGCAGTATGAAAGCAGGCCTACAAGAAGTGCACCATTTATCAGTCCTGACCTGGCCGTCCTAAATTGACTTGTGGTCCGTTCCGTGGTTCATGGTCACGTGTGCAATAACACCAAGTTCTCATTAGATACATATTAAAGCACATTCATAGGAAAGCTCACAAGTTGGCCTTTCACACTAGTGCCTTATCCTACACGAGAGCGTATCCCACATTTTAATCACGTCCCCAAAGTCAGTGGAGAATTTTTGTCCACCACAGGTAGCTATAGTGGATAGTGGATCATGGGGGGACGGGGGATGCGTCCCCCTCACCTTTTTGGAAGAGGGGGAAAAATCCAAAAAGACACCCCACTTTTTAAAAAATGATGAAAACTTCCATAATTATTTTGAGATCAATTTACAATGATTCAACAAGTAGTACAGTACTTGTATGATAATAGCAATAAAGCTTAGCTACAAAAATAGAGCGATTTGATCGTATATAGTAGGAGTAGCGAAAAGGGAATGGATTGTGACATTTCTGTGCACCCCGTACGGCTTGGAGCTAAATGATCTCGCCAATCAATATTTTCAAGCACATTTTGATAGTATTTACAACTGTTTTTCCATCAGCGAACTATCTAAGCGCATACGAAAAAATAACTTGGTTTTTATCAGGTTGAACTTCGCCAAAAACGATGGTTTATGGGATTTTTCATGATCGTACGTTTTACGGTACTTACTGAACATCAGCCAATACGATTTCTGATTTTGGATTGTGACATGATGATGACAGGGTCCCAACTTTTTACGTAACAGGTGTAAATAATATAACATAGATTACGAATTGACACTACATTTTAAAAGCTAAATTGCGCCCAAATATGCCACCGTTTGCCATATAGACACCTTCCAATTTCCTTTGTTCAAGGGGGACACCCCTCCCCTTAGACCCCTCCCCCAGGACGGCGATTCGCAAATGGTGAAGTCCCCCCTACCTTTGGGGATGGATCCACGCCCATGATTGACACAAACATCTCTCGCATAAATGCAGTTCAGAGCATCTTGCACTTGCAACGGCCCTAGGCAACGATGGTTGGTAACATAATATACCCCATTTAGAAAATAGAATGGTGGAGTTCGATAATAAACTTTTTAGCGAAGACAATACAGCATGAACCACTCATTAGAGCTGACTGTTTAACAATTAGAAGTTGGAAGACAAAGTATTATTCGAATCGGAAATCGTCTACTTTAAGCAACTGATCATTGCACTTCAAGGTGTCTTTACAACAGTACAACCATTTGTCCACTAGGCTGGCGTAGGGGCTGGGGCGTCAATCCATAATAGCAAGGTAGGGGTCATAAATGGCTGACAGGTTGGAATGAACCATCGTAGCCGAAGATGCCATGAGGCCGCGAAGCTTTCCTTAGGCCCATAGTGGTTAAAAAGAATTGTCTTAATAGGAGAACAGTGGAGAAGAGCCCGGAAACTCTATGGTATTAATAGTTGGTAGGACATCAGCATGAAGCACCTCTATCTGCAAAGGGTATTGCATGTGTACAACCAGGGCTCTATTTCATACAAGTTAGGAATATTCTCAAAATTAAAGTTCCTAAACTGCTTAGGAACGATTCGTCCGACCTCATTCCTTTCTTCAAATATTTAGGGATAAATCAAAAGTGACATCTTTCTTATCTGTCAATTTCCTGCCAAATCAGTTAAGAACATTCCTAAATCTACCAAAAATCATTCCTAAGCCTAGGAAAAACTTCAGCATGAAGATGAATTTTTCCTAAATCCAAGATAGTAATATTCCTAACTTTTATGAAATAGAGCCTAGATCAGAAAAATTGGAGTTTGACCGTGTTTATACTATGTTCATTGGTGCCACGAAGGTTTGGCACTAGTAGGAGCGCATAGTTGTCCCCCTGTAATGGCAATTCCCACACCCCCTTGCCTATGTGATTCAGAATAGAGAGTCCCCAAGAATGTATGATAGCGTTACATCATACTCCTTTCTTAATAAAGGCATCACTGGAGAGCCTTGGACGTCTTGGGGTACAGGGGGCAACGTTAGGTCCCCTCGTGGAGTACAAGTCTCCGGGACTATCACCCGGTGATGGAAGGGGAAAAGCCGCCGAAAGATTTGGATAATTACAAAATGGAGACAACGTCATGGATATTTACGCCTACTTCCAGGTAAATATGGAAACACACCAACCACTCTACAAAATTCTAAAATTTTCTCTTTTTCGAAGGAGAGTTACGAAATTTGGGGAATGAGGAAATGAGAATTAGATTTGATCAAAGAGGGAGAGGAGTGATAAACATGGTTCAGGATGTTACTTGATTTACTAGCCGGAACAAACACTCTTCATAAATGGAGTATTAGAGAGAACGAAGCACGCCAAAAATACGTTCCTTAAAAAGTTTGTGAAACTTTCTTTAACCTATGCACATGCATACACTTCGAATGTTATTCATAATAGTAGATTGCTAGATGATCACCTCTTGTGTGGGCTTCTACAAGGAGGTTGGAGGTGTACCTCTAGTTATAAAAAACTTTCTCCCACACCAATAATGTCGTACAGTACTGTCCTAGCAGGCCTAGTGAGCCAGGCGTGGCGCCAGCAGGGGGGGGGGGCGGTCCCCGTCGGGGAAGGCTGCCCACAGCCCGTCAGGGAAGTTTTCACTGAATTCATCGGGGAGACTTAATCCGTACGATTAAACAATGTGTCATTTCAACTACCTCAGTCGCCCCGACGATCTGCTTGATTTTTCTCATACAGAAGGGTAGATCCTTCAATAGAAACCCCTCCAAATTTTTCAATTTTCCTTGTAATAGACCCAAATTTTTCAAATTTTCTTCCATGACCAGAAAGCCTAAGGGCTTAGTGATTCCTTGCCGAATGGGGATGCTTTGTTGTGCTGAGGTTTATCCCTCAAATTTATCTACCTTGACTACATCATTTTATGATATTTTAACAATTTCACCTCTGCTGACCTCACATGAACTTTGAACCCCACCAAATATAACAAAAAAGAAAAACGAAAGTGTCTTGAAAGGAATTCAATTCCAATGGATCTTGGATCTTGAAAATTCTTGGGAAATTTTGTTTTTTGTCCTCTGGTGACCCCTGATGACTACCTTGGGAATTCTTGGGAAATTTTGCTTTTTGACCTCTGGTGACCCCATATAACAATCTTGGAAATTCTTGGGAAATTTTGCTTTTTGACCCTTGGTGACCTCAGATTACGATCTTGGGAATTCTTGAGAAATTTTGCTTTTTGACCTCTGATAACCCCAGATAACGATCTTGGGAATTCTTGGGAAATTTTGCTTTCTGACCTCTGGTGAAACCAGAGGACAATCTTGGGAATACTTGCGATATTTAGCTTTTTGACCTCTGATGACCCCATATGATGATCTTGGGAATTCTTGGGAAACTTTGCTTTTTAACCTATAGTGACCCCGGATGACAGTCTTGAGAATTCTTGGGAAATGTTGCTTCCCAGTAAACACGTAAATATTGTAACAATATAAGGAAAACATTTGCACTAATGTTGCGGAAACGTTAAACCATAATGTTAAAATTACATTAAATGTTGAGTCGCTAGAAAAGCTGGGAAATATTTTCCTGATAGTGCCCTACAACAACATAAGGGAATTAGTACGACATTTGTACAATGTAAAAAAAAACATTTTACAATTGTTTGAAGAATGTCCAGGTAATGCTATATTAATATTGTTTCAAAACATTTTTGAAACTCTAGAAGTCAATATGAGAAAAATGTTGACGTTAACATTGTTACAACATGAATCAATTATGTTTTTAAAACATTTTGCACTAATGTTGCGGAAACGTGGAACCATAATGTTAAAATTATATTAAATGTTGAGTTGCTAGAAAAGCTGGGAAATATTTTCCTGATGGTCCCCTACAACAACATAAGGGAATTAGTACGACATTTGTACAATGTAAAAAAAAAAACATTTTACAACTGTTTGAAGAATGTTCAGGTAATGCTATATTAATATTGTTTCAAAACATTTTTGAAACTCTAGAAGTCAATATGAGAAAAATGTTGACGTTAACATTGTTACAACATGAATCAATTATGTTTTTAAAATATTAAATGTTGAGTCGCTTGGAAAGCGGGAAAACGTTTTCCTGATGGTTCCCGTAACAACATAAAGGCATTAGTATGACATTTGTACGATGTTAAAGAAAACATTTAAAAACTGTTTGAAAGATGTTCAAGTAATGCAATATCAACATTTTTTAAAATATTTTAGAAACATTAAAATTAATATCAGCAAAATGTTGATGTTAATATTGTTAAAACCTGAATCAAATATGTTTTTAAAATATTAAATGTTGAGTCGCTAGGAAAGCGGGAAAATGTTTTTCTGATGGTCCTCTACAATACCATTAGGACATTAGTATGACATTTGTACAATATAAGAGAAAAGATTTTATAACTGTTTGAATAATGTTCAGGTAATGCTAAATTAATATTATTTAAAATTACTTTTAGGACTTTATAAACTAATATCAGAAAAATGTTGACACTTAACATTGTTGAAACATGAATCAATTATGTTTTTAAGATATTTAATGTTGAGTCACCAGGAAAGCAGGAAAATGTTTCACTAATGTTTTATACTGCATCATTATTATACTAGTTTTACAATGTTCACAGAAATTAGTGTTTGCACGGGTAGTAAAAGTGCTACCCGGGTAGACAAAATAATTTTAGAGCGGGTACCCGGGTACCCGAAAACCGCAGAAACAAAAAGTTTATAAACAACTCACAATAACGTTACTGTTGTACTACATGTATTGTTCGGAGGAGGTATCGTGTCGCTCAAATGGGGATAATTAATTAGTGCAATAAAAGCAAAGGATAAAATAGATTGGGTAAATTGATTAGCAGTAACTGCTTATCAAAATCTAAATTGACTAGCGATTACTTCATCTTGGTTAGCAGTATAAATAACGATGACCAAAATAAAGCAACATTTTGTAATTGGACACATACTCCATGACACTTGCCCGATATTTACACCTGTATCAGAGTGGTAGTGGCCACAAGTTCAAGAAGACTAAAAATCATCATAACAAAATCGCGTCGTTTCAAATAGAAAATTAAGAATGAAAGAAACGTGATAAAAACAACCAGTTAAGAAAATCACTATTTCTTAAGGCCTTTATCCTCATACTGTACTGAATTTGGGGGGCATGTTTCGAATCAAAAAGCAAGCTTTTAGATTATACCAATTTAAAAAAATTTCAACCAATCAGAGCCTTCAGAAGTTACTGTAAGTATTCTCTTGCACGTCCAATTTTACAGGAAGTAAACAATGACGTCACTTTTATGATGTTTCCTACTACTAGTGTACGCACTATCACGGACAGCTTCCTACGTTCGTACGTAGCTATCCATGTGTTGACATCCGGGCACCTTACCTAATTAGCTTGCTTTTACGAATGCTATTATTTTGGTGCAAGCCAGTGTTAGATCCAATAGCATGGTTAACTTCGAAATCTACGTAGATACTTTACACACGGTGGCAAGGTGTTGATTTGCACATCATCAGAGATGCATTTAACGTTAATCGAGGTTTTTTCCCTTTTGGCAAACACGAGGGGGAATTCCGTATTCAACTGAATGCACAACATATTGCGTAGTACATAGCTAGCCTATGTACCGTACATGCACGGCTCAGTTTTAGTAGCATGCCGAACGTAATGGCACCTTGCAATGGGGAGGCATGGTCAGCTAGCTCAGGGTTCAGGGTTTTGTCTACTACATAAAACTGACCTCGCAGTGTCAGGCCCGGTATTGCAGCATTCGCCGTACCGGATAGAACACTAACATATATGTGCGATGTACACTTCATCCCAGCCGTGTGTATTATGTACAAACATGACATGTGCACGGCTCAGTATTTAATTGTTTATAACTTTTCTAGCTATGTGTTGTTGTCAGGCGGAAAAGAGCAGAAGCTGGTCTTCTGGCTTCGGCTTCAAACAATACGACAATTGCTATACACCGCGTAATTGGGGATAGTTGAAACTCGAACATGGCTTGACAAAATAATGATTCGCATCTTCCGCGAGGCCAAATTGAAAAAGATTCGCAAGTAAGCAACTAAGTCATTCTTGGGTAGCAAATTGCGATGTGAACCCGGTTATTTTGTCCCTTGAAAAGCGCAAAATATGTGAGAGCATGAGAAGAAGAAGAAACCTAAGACAGATTGTGAGTGAATGTAATAAGCATTGCTACAGGTTTATAGCATGAAATATCCAAAGTATTTTTAATGTGCTATTTTTCTGGAACCGGGTAGAGGACACGAAACCCGGGTAGTAATATGACGGGCGGGTACCCGGGTTTTCGGGTAACCCGTGCAAACACTATGTCACGGACAGTAGTAAAATACTTAAAATTTCCTCAAGCCGGTTTATCCGAGCCCTAAATACGCGAGGGACGCTCATTTGCATATTTAACAGCTGGCTATGTAAAACCCGCGGTTTACGCACTTAGAAAAGGCATCCAAGCGGAATGCTTTGGCGTGGGGCTGGAAAACGGGTTTGTTAACGGAGAACAACACAGACACGGAGGTAACGAAGATCGTTTGTTTGGTAGGAGCGCTGACGCTCCAACAACACATCCTTCTTCCAAAAATGAAGTCGCCGAGGACTTTATTTAGCCGCTGAGGGCTACAAAATATAGTAGAAAGAACCAGGTTTTTGCGCCGAGGCATAATCTGTAAGTTTCTTTAATTCTCCTTGTTTTAATTTAGGCAATTAGTTATCATTAATGTGAGGGCGTTTCACTGTACTATAGTATGTAAAGTTGCACTAGGCTTATGAGAAAGCTTTGGGTGGACGTTCAATTGTATATAGTCGTTAAGTACGGGCCCATTTAACAATATTGCATATACAGAAAGCTGTTATAGGCTGAGTTGTAAAATAGGTTAACTTCATATAGTTTTTGCCGTTTTCATTTCATACTTGCTCAGAATATGTGTATTATTATATACGTATTGTTGTATAGGCTTCTTGTACCTGAAATGTTTACTTGAAGATTGTCAAAAGTTCTATATATTCTAAAATGAGATAATTCAGTGTGACATGTAAACGTGGAATTTAGCTCAATGAACAAAGAGGGGGCTTTTCGAATCGTGTAGTATTGCATAAGAGTTGCATTTATGTTGAACAGGATATATATTTAAGAAGGCTTGTTTTCCTCTTTTGCAGGGTTCTTTCTTTCTTTCCATCTTCCCTTCTTCTTACTCCGTCACTGTAAATATACACGCACCAGAATTGCAAAAATCAACAATCTTGTGGTTTTCCTGGCGTCATATACTTATCAATTTATGGCGACCCCAAGCCGAGTTGTGACACACTAACAGAAATATTGTACAACTGTTTTAAAAGTGCTGGAAAACACCACATCAATGCTGCTTAAACCTTTTCAAAATGTTGGTCACATAGTACTGAAAACATTGCTGTGACGGTGCAAAAAGTGTTGTTGTGATATAAGCATGACAATTTTGGAATGTGATATAGAGGGTATAGCACACATTTTACAAGTCTAAGCAGGATATTGTACACTGGTTTTACTAAACCACATTATTAAGCGACTGAAGCATGGTGCCCTTTACAATATTTTACCTCTACAGTATATGCAGGTACAGTAACTGTGTTAACAACGTTCAGGCAAGGCACACACCTACAGTACTCCATATCTTACTCAAGCGTTACAGTTGGTATAACGTTTATAAAACCTGAAATACTGCATTGCAAAATGAGCAGCCATTTCCATCATTCTGTTCTACCGTATGCTCTTACCAGCTCTTTTGTGCACTTTTCTACCATGCTACACTTCAACACAGTACTGTACCGTTATTCTGTTACAGTAACAACATCATGATACTGTATCACCAAGACAACTCTATATTAAAATTACAATATTTACCAGCTCCTTCAATAAGCACTGTAATGTTTTGCATACCATTTTCAAGGAACTTACGGTAATGTAAAGACGGTAAATACTGTACAGTAGTCGGAACAACATGTCCATAAAGTTTGCTGTTACATCAAATGTCTTGAACATTAACTTTCAGTAACTAAACCAATTGTCCAAGATGTTGAAATATTGTTTCCCCCAAAGTGATATAAATGTTAAGGCTGGAGTGAACAAAATATACTAGTTTTTGGTTATCATAAGTCACCAGTTTATAAACCAAACACCAAATTTAAGCTTCGTACATAATATGACATGCGTGCATGTGCAACTGCAGAAAACAGGCTTTTTAGTTTCATAGTGTATTCTTCATGACCTGTTTCACCTTAGTACCTTTGAAATACTCAAAATCCAAATGAAGTATAAAAATTCGTGAAGATCCTTCCCCTGATTTCAAACTGTACTACAAAACTCATGGGAGTTCCAATAACACTTTAATCAATAAAATCCTTTAGCCATTTCCTAGAGGCTACAGTATGTTCCATTGAAAACATGACAATGCAGTTGCTGTACTGACTTCTTTCAGTGTTGTTGACTACAGACAAAGGTGCTCCAAAATCTTGATCACAGGGATATTGCTATGCAGCTACAGTTCAGTACATGCAGCATTATAAGTTTCAACACCGCCTAACAACTTGCTGGTACAGATACAGCAGTTGTTTGCAATCACTGACAATCAAGCACCTTCCATCAAATCAAATTGTCGACAAAAGGTGGAAAAACAGGGTTTTTCATCCAAAGGGAAAGTTATCTTCTTTCAAGTTCATGACACAGTTGTATCTGCACTAGCAATGTGCTACTGTACAGTATGATGGCAAGACTATGCAGCAATACGTAGGCTTTCAAAATTACCTTGGAGAATATGTTAAGTTGCAGCAGCACATACAGACTGTACACGTACGTCACAACCCATTTCTTGTGCAGTTCAGTACATATTGGATGGCAGCCTGAAAAGACAAAACAAAAAAAATCTTAGTACACTGATCAAGTGATATTGTATGGACTCTTTTCATACAGCCTGTGCACTTACTGAGTCACTGTAAGTACATTGAACTGCTGATGTGATGATAAAGAAGGGTGTCTTGCATACTGTGGTTTCAGCAGGAGAGCAGCCCTGTAGCCTTTTCAATTCCCTCAGTCTTTTGGGGGACTTTGTGAGATCCTGGACTGTCACATATTTTTTAACATTACAATACAATGCAAATACTGTGTTACCAACTACCTACTGTACCTGTATCTGGCCTTGCTGACCTCCCCATCTTCAGGGAAGCTTTGCTTGTGCATTTTTCAGCAAGCCTTTCATCAAGCAGGTGCCAGGGGACTTTTACCCCATGGTCCTCAGTTTGCTCAAAAGAGAGGGCTACTGTACTTTCCAGTTTCACAGAAAGTACTGTACCTTCTAATATGTCCCAACATATTAAACTTATAACTAAATTTATGTAGGGTTCCAATAAGACTGAGCATTTTCCTGGACTTCTGCATGTAATATTTCCTTGCACTGTGGTTACTGACTTAAGTTGCTGAGCCCATTTCACAGACTTTTTGCATAGTCATGCCAAACAGCAGTGTTTCCACAACTCAGAGTCTGTTCTCATACCCCACACCCCACCACCACATTCCTCCGGAAAAAGTTTTTCTTTTTCTTCAATACTGCTTCATTCTTCAAGTATCTAATGTTGCCCCCCAGGGATCACAAAGTGGTGATACCTCCAAAAGGAGTAAAAGGACTTGCACAAAACTTTCATAGATGCTCAAAACCAGAATTCTCTTGCCACTTCATGCATACACCAGGGATGGTCTCAGCAGGAGCCACCCACCCTTTTCCATTTATGCTGAAGAAAATGATGCAAAATATATATCTTTTCTTGGTCATAATTATAATTTTGAGGCACCCAAAGCCCACTGAACTGCATTCAAGCGAGCATTTTTTCCACATTTTCCTCGCTAGTCCCGGATCTGCAGCCATTAGAACTACCTTGGATTGTCTAATTTGAAGGCTTCCCCTTAGTGGCACACTTGGAAGGTAGTTGTCTCAACATTAATTCCTATTGGACAGCATGAGTGGATTTATTTTTAAGCTCAGTGCAAACATTACCATGATCCGCTGTCCCCATTCACACCCCCCATCCCCATTAAACCGTCAGTGCGAGTAAGGTGAATATTATGGGTGGAAAAAGTTGGCAGTTTCCTTACACTGATATTTTGGAAACTAGAGGGAAATTTTGCTTTTTTGTACATGAAAAAAGAGAAAGAATTGTGCGAAATTTTACTCCATTCCTGGGAAATTGACATATTTTCCATCCCTGGGCTAATACAATGGTCTAATTGTGATTTCAATTTTTGTAGTCTGTTTAAGTGTGCTGTAATGACATTTTGGAGATAGTCAAATCCCTTCAGTGGACCCCTGGAGCCTAACGCCTAAGGGAGCACTACACACCACTAAGATGCCTCCAGTCCTTCATTTTGGTGTGCCCCTCCAGCAGACTGCTTGGCCCCTCAGTACCCACCCCTGCCCCCACTTCAAAAAGTATGGTGACACCACAGGAAACAATCTTCCCTTGTACCGGGCAAGCTCTTCCCACTTTGTGGTTGAGCTAATGTGAAAATGACCCACTAGAGGCATTTGGCTGTTTACAGTAGGAATTACGTACTTTGCATGAAAATTCTTGCAGGGTTGTATTTTAAAAATCTTACAATGTTTCCTTACAAATATCCACTGAAATGTTATATATACAGTATTCAAAATTATTTCAGCCTCCAACTTTGTAGGCCGTACATGTACACAGTACTAATTCACTCTAAGTTTGATAGTAACATCTTTTCTAAGTTATGAAAGTACTGTAATTGCAAGTTTTGCAACCCACTACCAACAATTCAACTAGCTTTGCAAAAGCCCAGCAACTACGTAACTACTGCACTTTATTCTGCTGTAAAGTAGAAAATCTTTATTACTGTAAGACAGTTATCAAACCCTTGGGATCTTCCACTTGTTCCTTGTAATTAGAACTGTACTCACCATGTATTGTACAGTACAATAACTCTTAAAAAGAGTCCCTAACTGTAGTGCCTGTGCTCTTTACACCTTAGAGGATCCAAACAGATCTAAATACTGAGTAAAAGATAGGAAGTTGACCAACTGTAAATAAGGCAGGCACTATCTTTCAACTACTGTGGAGCAAATCAAACTGACTTACCATTTTTTTATGCTGTCCCACACTGGTCACTCAGACTGCCTCTGGAGAAAGAAGGTTGTTTGCACCTCATTCATCTACTGTACAGTAACACACACTGTACAATAAAGGAAGCCGAGGACCTTCACCAGTGTGAAAGCTGCAGCGTAGCACTTTTAATAAGACACCTGATGAACCACTTAGTTGCACGGCATGAAGAGGGTGACTGTTAGGAAAAGAAAAGAAACCTGGATCAAGATTTTGAGCAGCCCACAGTGTTGCAACTTTACAAAAGTACTGCAGGCTTGTGTTGGCATGCAGGCCTGCTCATATCAACAGCACTCTGCAGTCTGCACTTTAAATGCATTTTGGGTACTGTATTTCCATGTAAAATCACCCTAAACTGATGAGAAACATTGGGTGTTCCACCTAACCATGAAGGAGTAACAGTAAAACACATTAGGGCTGTGACCGTTTAGCGATTAATCGTTAAACGATCGCATGTGTAATAAACGTTTAGTACAAAGCTACCAGCGATTAATCGCAAAACCCATGTTTCTGTACGAAATGAAAAACAATCTGCAGTCAATACAGAAAATTAGATGTTCACTAGACTCTTTTTGAAAACGTGAAATACATAATTATACAAATGGCACACATGATACGACATCAAAGTTGAGCTTCTATGAAGATCCGTGTTTGAGGTTCATGGAAACTATGTCCCCCGGCTGACGTCACCAACGAATTTTACATATTCATCATGTTCAAGGCACGTTTATAGTCTATGTTGATCATAGGTACTTGCGATTAATCGCTAAACGATGGCAAAATTTTGCGATTAAACGTTTAGTAATTTTGCTAAACGTTCACAGCCCTAAAACACATGTCCAAATTTTGGGAGATACTTCATGTAAGACTACCTCAAACTGAGGTGAATAGACAACTGAAGGGAAATGAATAGGCTGAATAGCCAGAAGTGAATAGGATTAGTAGGTGTCTACTCACTTCAGTTTGAGGTTGGCTTACATGAAGTATATACCCAAATTTTTCTCTGTTGTTGATGAGACACAAAAACTTTTGGTTATATTCTGTAATTCTCAATACCTACAGTACAGTTGCCTACTGTACATGGTCAACCCACCCACTGAAGTCTGGAATGGAGTTCTTCCCAGTAAGTTTTTCTGTGGGGCCCAATATGAACCCCAACCCTATCCTTAATACTGCAATTGGTTCGTTTATACTCTACGGGAATGCATGCTTGCCTTGTGAAAAAGACATCCCTGCATACCCAAACAGCACATGCTTGCAATTTGAATACGTATGGTATGGATATTGAGCTCCTTAAAATGTACTGTAAGGTCATGCCCACCTGAATAAATGAGTTATTTCAGGAACATCTACTGAAAACTCACAAAAAACTTGCACATTTATGATTCTAAAAATACAGTACAGGTACAGTATGTACTGTATGGGTAAAATTCACACAGCATACCAATTTTCAACTTTCTATCTCAAATGGCCCAATACAAAATGAGTCCCTCAGAATGCAAAATATCTCATTCAGCAATGCATCAAAGCAAAATGAGGATGGAAGCCTTTGTTCAAGGCTTTGGGGCTGTGATTTCAAAACAACTTTTACGTATATTTGCCTAGAACTTTCTGTGTGTTCATGTCCATGGGCGGATTTAGGGGGGGGGGCCCCAGGGGGCCCGGGCCCCCCCTTCCAAAAATTTTTGAAGTTTTTTTCAACGTCATAAAACAAATGACTAGGCCCTATTCCAATTAAATAGACCTTTGTGATGTGTCAGAATGAAATTCAAATTTGTTCATTATTTAAATTTCTACCTCAGAAACTCAGTCTTATGTTAATAATTCTGTTACTGACCTCCGGCTGTCGCTGATAACATTTTGGCTTATATTGGTCACAATAACTTTTCCCGGGCATTGCAAGGGGTTACCAATGAGCGCTGCATTGGACTGCTAACTTCATTCTATTGCCGGCCGGGCCCACATCATTGGGAACACTGCTTCTACTTTCAAGGGAATTTCTTTAATATTTAGAGGAATATTTTCAACAACCTCAGGCTTTTAACTATAACTTGCTGCAACATGAGCATCTTCTTTAAGCTCTGTAATTTACTTTAATGAAATGTACTTCGAATTTAGGGTATTATAAGGGAAAAGAAGACTTCAATTCGGGAAACTGCCATCCTAATATGTGACAACAAAGGCTACTTACTCTCCTCTTTCAATCAACCAAAATTTAAATTTCACTAAATTATGAGCATTTTCCAGCCATATATGATCAGTCTCAAAAATATACTAAAGACATCACCATTTTGCATCTAAGCAATCTTAAATTAACAAAAATTTTCTTAAAGGGGAGGGGACACCCCTCCCCTTAGACCCCTCCGCAGAGAAGCATGTTTCACCCAACCAAAAATTTAAATTTCACTAAATTATGAGCATTTTCCAGCCATATATGATCAGTTTCAAAAATATACTAAAGACATCACCATTTTGCATCTAAGCAATCTTAAGTTAACAAAAATTTTCTTAAATGGGAGGGGACACCCCTCCCCAGAAAAGTATCTTCCACCCAACCAAAAATTAAAATTGCCTCAATTATGAACACTTGCCAGCCATGTATGATCAGTCCAAAAAATATACCAAAGACATCACTATTTTGCATCTGAGCAACCTTAAATTAACAAAAATTTCTCAAAGGGGAGGGGACACCCCTCCCCTTAGACCCCTCCCCCAGGACGGTGATCACTCATCACATACTTCACCTCCTATCAAAATACCCTGGCACCGCCCCTGGCGCACCGCCTCCCCCCCCTTAGATCCCTCCCCCAGATCGGACTATTATACAAACCACTATGACCTGGGCCCCCCCTTCTGCCAAATCCTGGATCCGCCACTGATGTCGACCATAAAGCAAACCCTGGGAAGGTCAATATTGAAGCACTGTGTAATGTGAGATGGAATGATCCTGGGTGGAAAAATATGGGAAGCTGGGAGGCTCCTTCCCAGGAAATTGGGGTATTTGGAAGGAAGTTTTGGCAATTGGAGGGATACTGTATTTACCTTTTCTCATGAATATGAAAATACAAAAGGAATTCTGAAATATTTGACTCCGTTCCTGGAAATTTTTTCAGCCCTGGGAATGATCCTCGAATGTACTGTAAGTCTTCAAAAAATGTTTGCATGTACACTATTACACACGATAAGCTTAAGTTCAATGAGCTCATAATGTACTTAAGGGTTTAGAACAAACAAAACATTCATAAACAGTATTAACCTTACCATAAAACTACAGTAGTTGAACTTGAGGACACAATGCCTAACCCACTCTCCCCAAATATGAAACTTCACTGCACTTCTAGAGAAGCTGCAGGGGGTAGTACCTTGTAACTGAAATTACACTTCCACTTAACAATAACTTGAATAAAGACCAGGTAATGTACACTAGGTAAGATGAGCCTATGTTTTGAAACATCAGCAAAAAATTTTGCACAAGCAATTATACAGTAGGCCAGATCTACTCCACAACAGAGATTCACTCAGTGAACAGATTCATCATTTATGGCTTTTTCACAAAACTTTGGCTTCAGTGGTTCCAAAAGTACAGTAGTATACACAATACAATTAAGTACTGTACTACTCCTAGAAATAAAACTACCATTTGTGAAGGTAATTATCAATTAATTCAGACAACAGTGTGATGCAATTGTACTTTTACTTACCCTGTGTACAGTACCTGCATAATTTAGTATACAGTATACTGTATATACTAGAGTACAACAATTATTTTTTTTTTTCCTGAAAATTCAACACTACAGTACCTCTGAGTCTTTTTCATAGAAGTCACAACAGCTGCTGCAAATGCACTCCAAACTGGACACTCTCTCTGGTCTTGATATTTCCTTTTCTCTGAAAATAATTCAATATTCATGTAAGAGTTTGATCAGTTTCAGCACAGAAATTTTGACACCATACAGTGGCTAGCTCACTGGCTGTACCTTACAATACACTGAGAGTGTACTACATTGGTCTCATTGTAACAGTTCATCAGACTGGTTACCAACAACTTGGCCCTAGGTAAATCTCGGACCATACATCTCGACCTCCAAGACATGTCATGTCCTCAGATGCGGCAGACAACATGTCACCCACTACTGTAATATTAAGTTCCGTACCTGTACACAGTGAGAGAGGGCTACAGTACAGCTTTAGCAGGGAGTCAAATTACCATGCTGCAAATGATTTTTGGAAGTGAAGGCGCTGCACCCAGTTTGAATTTACTTTTTTAATGCAGCACCTAGTTTGAAATTTTACCACCCATTTTGAATCTCACTACCAAGTTTGAAATTTATCACACTCTAAACTGTAAATATGTACAGTATCAGACACAAAACATCATTCAATTGAATACTGTTTTGGAAAAAACCAAAAATCATGCAACTGACCACAGACAATGTCACTCAGTTCTTGAGATATGGCCAACATCATGTGAGAATGATGCAATGTCCATTAACTCCCACCCAGTTTGACATTTTCCCTAGCTAGAAGCCTGGTTAATCTGTGACCTGACTGACTTCAAAGTCATAGTATCTTCTGCCCTGTCCATTTTAGCAAGATGAAGCCACACAGATGGGAATTTGAATCAGTGAAAATCAGCTGTGCTTTAAAATTTCACAACTGAAAGTCCCTCTCCTCAACAAACCGTAGCCTACATGCTACAGTGTACAGTATGTTTTGTGTTTGTGAAAATGATGATATTAAATATATGACTTCCCAGAATGTGGTCTTTTTTGGCCTGAAATTTTAACCAAATACAGTACAGTATGTTACTATGTTACACACTGTAAGCTTCATGCAAAATAATTTTCAAGTTTATGGGAGGAGTACAACAAAGTATTTAAAGGTTTGGAGAGCACAAATTTTCCATACTGTATACTGTACTTGCACTGTGCATAGCCTTTATGAAATATGAAGTACAGCTGTATAATATCACACTGGGCAGAAAATATTCCATGGAGGTATTTTAAGTATTAAGCCTACTGTACTCCCTCTATGGAGGTACTGGATTTCAAAAATGACAGAAATTGTGCATACATGTGCAAATCTGCCATACCAACAAGGGGGCCACAGAGGGCCCTATGGCCGGCCACTTTCAAATGAGCATGGATAACTCCCAAAACAGCTTGGAATTTGCAGCCAATTTTTTTGTTTTCTTCAGTATTCATGAAACTCCAACTACTGTATGCTTGGAATTTTTTTAGCAAAGTCAGTGGGCATCCCACCATGATTTTCTAAAATCTTGAGTTGACAGACAGTGATCCATACAGGTACAGTAGACCTGTCTGCAGTAAGAAAGCTGTGCCTAGGCCATTTTTCACCATACCTGACGTCTCAAACATTCTCATCAGTTTTTGAAAGTTGAAGAAAATGAAAAATAAAGCCCAAGTTCAAAACTTATTTTCCACACCAAGATTTTTACACATGGACAGCAAACTACAGTGGCCTATACAGGAGATGGGGTAATATATTTCTTTGTGCAGCTATGACTGAATAGCCTACAACATGTACGTCTACAATACTTTCGGAAGTACATCAATTGAATACTTACCACATATGATATCAGTATACATACACATGCATACATACTGTACCACAGCCAATACTGTACACATTGAAGAGAAATGATAGTCACCAGTGTTTCCTCTAAGAAATTATACATTGGTTCAATATACTGAATTTGAGAAAATTTGGCTCACTGAAAATGCCAATTTAATATAACTGCCCATGTGTAGGGCATGCGTTGTTGCTCCGACTGCATCTTAAACCCTCTTTTACTTTTCCCACGAATATCAGTGCGTCAAATTGTCAGTGTTGTTCCAACTGCATCTTAAACCCTCTTTTACTTTTCCCACGAATATCAGTCCGTCAAATTGACAAATCATCTCCTCAAAATCACGTCATGGCAGCTTAGCGGAAACACTGATAGTCACCATAAAAATTTCAATACACTTGTCGTGAACAAGCATGGAAATTTCCTGTTGTAGATGGCTGACGTCATGCTACAGCTACAGTATGTATACACATTATGGCATTGTATACACATCTAGGTACTAATGTGGGCACTGCATTGATGCACTTCCATAAGCATTGTAGAGTCATATTACTGTATACTGTATATTTGCATAATGAATGAGTTGTCTACACGATATCAGTCAAGTGAACATGTTTCGCCACTGGCCTACTGCCTAGCACGATTTTCAGCTTCCAATCCAATCTTTTTAAAAAAAAGTTTGCCAGGGTAACCTGAGTATTAGGCCTATCCGCAGATGTATTGTGAGTGAGTGTTGATGGACGTAAGTTCTGTCAGAAAATGTTATTTGAGTGAGTGAGAGGCCCCCACACATTACTGCCAGGAAATGTAAGTTTGTACACACTGCACAAGTTGGCCCCTGTACAGCAGATAAAGCCTACGGTAACAATGTAACATTAGGCTAATGTTAGTTGTTACTGTTAGTAATACAGTAATACCAATTGTAGGTGATCTAAACTTAGTTTTCCAGGGTGCTACAGCCAGTTTGCATACCTCAGCCATAGTGATAATGATACTGTAGTCTTACAAATGCCTATTTAGCCTTTTCACCAAATCACCAGTCAAACAAAGTAGAACTCAAGGGCCTGCTTGGCTGGAGTGACACTCAGCACTGAAATTGAAAACACAAAACAATAATTTGAATAAGCCTAGGCTATCTTGTCCATGAGATAAACTCATATTTATGGCTAGGCCTATACTTTTATTGGAAAAGAATGAGACGATATTAGGAAATTTCTATTCTTTCTGTGTTTTTTGACTCGAGCTCTAGAGGCCTAGGCAGCCCTACTGTACAGTAGGCTTACACCCTAACACTAACAGTAACAATAATACCAATATTACCAAGCAACTGTACTGAAGCAGTACAACCGGTAGGCCTCTACTGTACATGGAAGCAAATGAACCACCCCTTGATATTAGATGGAAGAAATTGTCGCTCCAGTTTGCCCTTAAACTTACTGTAGGAGCCATAGACACAACCCAACCTTTGAGACGACCTTCAATCATAAGTTTAGTGACATACTGTATGTAAAATTTGGGTTCCTTAAGAAGTTAAAAAGGCCGCCCCCACTAGGAATATGAAGATTCCAAGTGGGTAAAAGGAATAATCAAGGATACTGCCGATAAAGAAAACTAACAATTTATTCGTCCAAATCTCCCCTTCGAATTATTCTTGAAAACAAAATTAAGTTGTTTTAATAAATGATGGTTAACGAGAATGAATTGAATATTTAATGAAATAATTTAACGAGAACAAGAATTATTCATTGAACGACATGGAAATATGCGAAATACACAAAGAGTAAGATAAGAAATTTGAATAATTTAAGTAGCTTAAGATGAACACTTAAGAATACTTGTCTAAGATCTTAGACGGAAATTTTACAAACTTAGACTCCGACTCAGATGATCAATGACCTAAACTACTCGGAAAAGCTGAATTTGTAAGTAATAAAACTAAAACTTTTGACTTATCTCCCTTATCTTCTCTTCTTTCTTCTCACTCTTCTGCTCCAGTATTCAACTCACACACAATTACAAAATCACTCTCACTACAATCAATCACGACCGAGGATCCTCCGCACACCGATACAACCACTCTGCTCCAATGCCAAAGTCCAAGTCCTCAAAAATAACTTTTTTTGAAGACAAACTGTACTTACGCAAAACTCAAATCATAATAAATAGTACGCATAGAGTGAACAGGGAATCCCCAGGAAAGTCCTGTGACGTAACGCTGAGTCAGTATGACAGCATAGACAATTTACAGCAATAACGTTAGTCCCAATTAATAACAACGCAGTAGTTACTACAAGCGGTGCGCGCATTCAATAAACAATAGCAAGACGTCAGTTCGCAGCCGTTTCGCGCAGCAAGACATATTTTCCGCGCGAGGTAACCCAGACGCGCAAACAGACACAACCAACCGCCAAAGGAGCTACCTTTATTAGGAATGGTAAAAGAATGTGACAGCGATCCAGGCAATAAAAGTAAGCCATAACATTAGGCTTATTAGATACTATTAGTAATACTAGTTCCAACACATCCTAGCCTAAGCTTTATCCATACTATGTAGAGTGCACAAATACGCTAATCCTACAATATAAGAATTACATGCTATGCTCAGACCTGGCTACTCACCTCTGAGCATAGCATGTAATTCTTATATTGTAGGATTAGCGTATTTGTGCACTCTACATAGTATGGATAAAGCTTAGGCTAGGATGTGCTGGAACTAGTATTACTAATAGTATCTAATAAGCCTAATGTTATGGCTTACTTTTATTGCCTGGATCGCTGTCACATTCTTTTACCATTCCTAATAAAGGTAGCTCCTTTGGCGGTTGGTTGTGTCTGTTTGCGCGTCTGGGTTACCTCGCGCGGAAAATATGTCTTGCTGCGCGAAACGGCTGCGAACTGACGTCTTGCTATTGTTTATTGAATGCGCGCACCGCTTGTAGTAACTACTGCGTTGTTATTAATTGGGACTAACGTTATTGCTGTAAATTGTCTATGCTGTCATACTGACTCAGCGTTACGTCACAGGACTTTCCTGGGGATTCCCTGTTCACTCTATGCGTACTATTTATTATGATTTGAGTTTTGCGTAAGTACAGTTTGTCTTCAAAAAAAGTTATTTTTCAAGGACTTGGACTTTGGCATTGGAGCAGAGTGGTTGTATCGGTGTGCGGAGGATCCTCGGTCGTGATTGATTGTAGTGAGAGTGATTTTGTAATTGTGTGTGAGTTGAATATTGGAGCAGAAGAGTGAGAAGAAAGAAGAGAAGATAAGGGAGATAAGTCAAAAGTTTTAGTTTTATTACTTACAAATTCAGCTTTTCCGAGTAGTTTAGGTCATTGATCATCTGAGTCGGAGTCTAAGTTTGTAAAATTTCCGTCTAAGATCTTAGACAAGTATTCTTAAGTGTTCATCTTAAGCTACTTAAATTATTCAAATTTCTTATCTTACTCTTTGTGTATTTCGCATATTTCCATGTCATTCAATGAATAATTCTTTGTTCTCGTTAAATTATTTCATTAAATATTCAATTCATTCTCGTTAACCATCATTTATTAAAATAACTTAATTTTGTTTTCAAGAATAATTCGAAAGGGAGATTTGGACGAATAAATTGTTAGTTTTCTTTATCGGCAGTTTCCTTGATTATTCCTTTTACCCACTTGGAATCTTCATATTCCTAGTGGGGGCGGCCTTTTTAACTTCTTAAGGAACCCAAATTTTACACTGGTAGTACGAGTGGGGTAAGAAGGTTAACTTGGCAATTATAAAAACAAAACGATAACTTTACAGCATTTTTTTTACGAGTTTATTCTACTGAGTACTTACAATTCGCTCAAGTCTTCCCTATTAGTAGACTGAAGTTTTGCACATTAGGCCTATAATCTTAGCTCTAGGCCTAGCTTAGACATTGTCCAGTCAGGATGCCTGACACTACGCAAGTAAATCCACCAGAAAATGATGGGGTAGATTTGTGTGACTTCTAGGTTGCGTGGTTGAGTGGATCACTTAGTTATGTGACTCTTATTTAGGAGACGTTTGGGGGGTGGGGGTGGGAATTAGGCCTAAGGATGGGCTGGGTTTGTGAGTGATGGAAGGGGGTATGGATCTGGAAAGATGTTTGGGTTGTTGGGGAGTAGTCATGGGGAAATTTCTTAGTTCAACCTTATGCAATCCATTTAAATCATAAAATACTGTAGGTCTATGTAACCTGGAAGGAAAGACAGAACAATACCTCTGAGAGATGATGTCATGTCAACGATTTCTGTGAGGATCCGTTTCGTTGCAGAGGTTGTAGAGTCAGTTTAAAATAAGGGGAGTTTATATGAAGGAATCTGAACAGGCCAGCTTTTGCAGTATCTTATATAAAGAAGAGTGTTCCTTTGCAAGAAAGACTGTTGTTAATTAAATGAATATGAATCTTACTTGAGATTGGACGGATATGAAGGAGCTGATTTGGGCCTCACTGGCCTAGACAAGAAAATATATGATCACATATGTTAACGGAAGCAAAACTTTTGACTTATAAGTCTTGGAGATATTGGTTATGAGAATGAGACTCGGTTACCTATCAGCTTAATATAATTGCAGGAACTACGTGTTCACATCTTTATGGACAATGGTTTTATGTGAGGAACTCACCTAAATGAGTACATGGAATCAACGTCTACTGTCTATATTTAGAGAGAGAGAAAGACAGTATAGCATATCTAGTATGGGAATAGCTGGATATTGCAGATTACTTACCCAGACTACACCAAGCCGTTTGTTGTATACACTGATCCAAGCAGTCAAGGATTAGGAGCGGTACCGTACTCTCTCAAGAACAGGATGGTAAAGAGAGAGTGGTTGCTTATGCCAGCAGAACTTTGCGGCCCGCAGAGAAAAATGACTGTAACTACTCGTCATTTAAAATTGAGCTCTATAGCATCAATATGGGCAATTACCGTGAAGTTTAAAACTTACTTGACCGGTGCCAAATCAGTGTAGTGTATACAGATCACAATCCGTTGGTCCATCTTTCATCAGCTCAACTAGGTGCAACAGAACAAAGATGGGTTGCCAGGCTTGCCAGCTATGACTTCGAGATCAAGAAAAGGATTATGAGCTCGTACCTCTGAGAAGGTCCAGTAGAACAAATTTTGGCAGAGCTCCAGAAAGATATGGATATTGAGTAGCTTAAAGACCATTGTGCCGGCTAGAAACTACAAGTTGAACACATGGGATTTATTTATTTGAAAAAGATTTTTCTCATATTCTCTTATTTATCGATTTATTACTTTTCATATTACTGATTAAGACGTATGTATATGTATAAATTTTTGCGACTTCAGGAGAAGTCTGGAATTCAGGTGGGAGGAGTGTGAGTAGCCAGGTCAGAGCATAGCATGTAATTCTTATATTGTAGGATTAGCGTATTTGTGCACTCTACATAGTATGGATAAAGCTTAGGCTAGGATGTGCTGGAACTAGTATTACTAATAGTATCTAATAAGCCTAATGTTATGGCTTACTTTTATTGCCTGGATCGCTGTCACATTCTTTTACCATTCCTAATAAAGGTAGCTCCTTTGGCGGTTGGTTGTGTCTGTTTGCGCGTCTGGGTTACCTCGCGCGGAAAATATGTCTTGCTGCGCGAAACGGCTGCGAACTGACGTCTTGCTATTGTTTATTGAATGCGCGCACCGCTTGTAGTAACTACTGCGTTGTTATTAATTGGGACTAACGTTATTGCTGTAAATTGTCTATGCTGTCATACTGACTCAGCGTTACGTCACAGGACTTTCCTGGGGATTCCCTGTTCACTCTATGCGTACTATTTATTATGATTTGAGTTTTGCGTAAGTACAGTTTGTCTTCAAAAAAAAAGTTATTTTTCGAGGACTTGGACTTTGGCATTGGAGCAGAGTGGTTGTATCGGTGTGCGGAGGATCCTCGGTCGTGATTGATTGTAGTGAGAGTGATTTTGTAATTGTGTGTGAGTTGAATATTGGAGCAGAAGAGTGAGAAGAAAGAAGAGAAGATAAGGGAGATAAGTCAAAAGTTTTAGTTTTATTACTTACAAATTCAGCTTTTCCGAGTAGTTTAGGTCATTGATCATCTGAGTCGGAGTCTAAGTTTGTAAAATTTCCGTCTAAGATCTTAGACAAGTATTCTTAAGTGTTCATCTTAAGCTACTTAAATTATTCAAATTTCTTATCTTACTCTTTGTGTATTTCGCATATTTCCATGTCATTCAATGAATAATTCTTTGTTCTCGTTAAATTATTTCATTAAATATTCAATTCATTCTCGTTAACCATCATTTATTAAAATAACTTAATTTTGTTTTCAAGAATAATTCGAAGGGGAGATTTGGACGAATAAATTGTTAGTTTTCTTTATCGGCAGTTTCCTTGATTATTCCTTTTACCCACTTGGAATCTTCATATTCCTAGTGGGGGCGGCCTTTTTAACTTCTTAAGGAACCCAAATTTTACATGTATATCTCGCAAAATCAACAGCTACAGTATCCCTCCACTTGCTATTCGCGTTAGGAAAGCTCTCTCACAGGTGTGTACCAACCCCGATTTCGCAGCACAGTTTACCTTTTCCACCATTCCTCCCTGGAAGTTAGTCGAGCCAGTTGTTGACCTTAGCCAGGGTTTCTGCCAAAGGGGGAAAAGGGGGGATTTATCCCCCCCTTTCCAGAAGGTGGGTAAAATCCCCCTTTTCATTTCCATAAAAATTAAAAAAATCGTCCATATCTTGGCTTCTTACTTAAGAAGAGGACACCTTTGCAGCAATGTTTGGACTTTCATAAGTAAATGGCCTTTAAAACCCTTCAAAATGCACCTTATAGGGGTCTTGAAGCAAGCTTTTGTCCCCCTGAATCCACTTGTAACTTTAACCAGGGACAGCATCAATTTGGACTAGGGGTTTAGGAGCAATTAATCCCTCCCCCCCTTTTTTGCATTTCTGGCGGAATCCCTGTTAGCTTAAAGAAGTATCTGAAGAACTCAACAAATGAACTGGTATTCTGAGCCAGTTTTAATGAGCTGAGACAAAAGTACAGTCGGTATCATGCCATCTATACTGACGGCTCCAAGACCGCGAACAGGGTTGCAGCCGCGGCGACAGGCCAGGATGCATTCTGGCAAATCAGACTACCGGATGATGCATCAATATTTACTGCCGAACTTCAGGCACTTAAGATGGCATTCCATCTGATTGAAACCTCGGAAATTCACCAGTTCATCGTGTTCACAGATTCACTATCCAGCCTTTTAGCACTTAAAGGCCGCCATGAGCTAAAACACCCTTCAGTAACAGCTCTCCGTGAAGCTTACTCCAATTTGATTCAACTACAAAAATCGGTTGTGCTTGCATGGGTCCCTAGTCACGTGGGCATAGGCCTAAAAGGGAATGAAAAAGTCGATGCATTTGCTAAAGAAGCCCTACAGATGGACATCACCAATCTCCACTTGCCTCACACTGATTACCGCCCTAAGATCAATGGCTTTGTAAAATCAAAATTCAAAATAGCAAGCACTATGGGATTCTTTTCCTGGAAACAAATTGTACAGAGTTAAACCAACGGTCGGAACTGGGGGTCATGGAACCCCCAGTAAAAGGAGAGATGATTTAGTTTCTGACAAGGGCCGCTCGCATCGGTCACACCTACCTTACCCATGCCTTTTTACTCCACGGGGATGAGAGACCATATTGTATACCCTGTGACTGTGCTGTCACCGTCAGTCACATTCTCGTTGACTGTTATGAATACTCCCATATTCGCCAGAAGTACTCTGCTGTGCCAGACCTGAAAACTTTATTTGAGCATACAGATCCTTCCCTTATTTTGGACTTTCTCAAGGAAAGTAAACTGTATAGAAAATTTTGACATGTCTCCCGCATTCCAGATTGCATAGTTTGTTAATTGCGCACGGAATGTAATTGTCAAGTTCCAAAATTGCGCGCCAATGCCGCTACAAAACTGAATACACACAATACATTAACTATATGTGTACGCATGTATATACTCATATATACGCATATGTATACTATGTTTATGTACACTACATACTATATGTACATATACTGTACAACGTACGCTACACTTATACATATCATACTACTGCCAAAATTTATGTACATTTTTCCTATTTGGCAGGAAATAATCATATTTTGTGTGGTACTCAGTGGGATTTAAGTGGAGGAACATTACAACAAAATTGCATGGCTGCCGTGTGTGTATTGCTATTGGATAAGGTGAGTTTGCATTGCACAGTACGCCGACAGACTGAGGTACTATAACCGTTTCTCCACCGCTATGCCGGGATGGAGTCTTGCTCTGCGCGCCGCACACCAAACTGAATTATTGCGCGCCAAATTCGTGGTAAAATCAGTATGTAAATTGAAAAAGCGCGCGGAACTTCTTCCGCGCGACTGACAAATTATGCAGTCTGGCCCCGCATTTGCCTGGACTCTTAAGTAGAGTTTGACCTCGCCTTTTTTTAGTTAATGTAGCCCAACTTTGTGCCCTTTTCTTTTCTAGATGACACTATATAACACAGTCGTGTTGGTGTGTTGTAAAATACTAACTACAACCGCTAGGCCTACCTGTACTAAGGTAAGGGGGCATGTGAAACAGTAGACTAGCCAACTTCCCGCTGAAATTTTGTGACCAAACACTTATAAAATTCGAACTTATTACCTCGTAAGTAATAGCTTTTCAGAAGGCCTATCTATAATACTGAAACTGAAAACACACAACAATAACTTGAATACTGTAACTGTTAGGCTATCTTGTCCATGAAATGAACTCATATTCATGGCTGATGCCTATACTATTACTTGAAAAAAATGAGACGACATTAGAAAATTTCTATTCTTTATGCCTTTTTTTACTCAGGCTCTAGGGGCCTAGCCTAACGGTTTAGTCTTACACCCTAACACTAACAGTAACAATAATACCAATACTCATTCAATGCAACTGTACTGAAGTAGGCTAGTACAACCGGTACCTGTATCAAGGTATCAACCGATGGTTTATTTGCCGATGACTTTATCCTGTATCGTGAAATAAAAAAGATAGCGGACACAAAAATTCTTCAACATGATTTGTTGACATAATTTGTGTCAGTGGGAATCAATCTGGCAGATGGGGTTTAATAAATCTAAGTGTTTTAACTATGAGGAGTCCTCCCATAAAGCAAAATCACAAATCCTTATTGTTTTACCAAATGGGTAATCATACTTTAGAGCAGGTTAATTCACCACCCTTACCTAGGAGTTGAACTCTCTTCTAGTATGAACTTGAAAAGACATATTAACCAAATTGTACTCCAAACACGCAACAACCGGACATTAGGCCTCATGGAGGACGCCCCCCAAACCCTCTCGCACTGTGATTAAAGATACTAAGACTGCAGGCGTACTTTGCTCTTGTCGACCCATTCTTCGATTATTGGTATGAGTACGGTATGGGACCCCTATACCCAATCCGAAAGAATAAAAGAATGCTATAGAAAATGTCCAGAGGCGTGCTGCCAGAATTTCATCTTTTTAACCACAAACTACACACACACGTCGCCAATCAATGTTTTCTGAGATGATTAAAGATCTTAAATGGGGAACAGCCTTGAAACTCGAAGATTTAGGGCTCGTCTTGTTGTTATGTATAAAGAAACGCATGGATTACTTCCAAGTAAATGTAAAGAATCATCTTATTGGACTCTTCAAATCTTAATCGACGGAACTACCCGTCGGTACTAAAGTGGAAAGGTATCTATACCATTATCCCTCCACTAACAAGCTTTGCTAATCAGAAATCTCTCCTAATCCAAGAAAACATCCCTAGCTGGAAACCTATTACCGGAACAGGCTCCGCTGTGCCCCCCCTCAGTGGACAGCTTTAAAAACCAGCTCATTAGCCCTCGATCCAAAAGTCGTTATAGCTAGTTATTCTATTCATTCCGACTCCCTTAGCCCTAGTTCAACGGCACGGGATAGCCTTGTCCTTTTGGGGTTGGTAAGTTGTAAGTTGCTTGAGACAATTCTCATGTATGTATGTATTCCCCCTGCTAGCATATATCAAAAGTGGTTTTCTCCACAGTTCACATTCACAGCAAAGAGAATGCCTGTGGACAATGATAATGACCTTAAGGACCACTTTATGGTCATAACCTGGTAATAGCTTGATGACACTGAAAGAACATGCCCAATATCCCTGGAAAACAGACCCTTACATGTCTTCCTAAAGTACCCTAACTTAATTTGGTGACAATATTCCAATGAATAGTGTTTTACTCTTCCATAAAGCCGTCCTAAGAACCCAGTCATCTCCGAAACATGTGAGTACACTAAAACAGTGGGTCTGGTACTGCTATCGTACTAACTTCTGTTCAGTACTTCCATTCACCTCAATGTCAGCTCTTTCAAAGGCTCATAGGGATAAGGGTTGTTGTGATTTATGAAAGTTTTGTTATTGATATCATGAAATATTTTCCCCCTCTATCCCAAGAATATCACAATATCAGGTAATCCTGTTTGTGTTTACACTTTACAAAGCACCATTTTAAAAATTACCATACATGCCAATGGCCAATAGATAGCAGTTGTGATAATGCTGTGGTCCTGTCCATGGGGCATCCCCAATGCCGATGTAATTTGTGAACAAAAGACTGCCATAGTAACGAGCATTGAATATGTCAATATGTCATCGGTTTGCGATCAGATGATCAGCATAAGAAATAACAGCAAACGGCATAACTGTAGGCTCTCCCTAAGCCTAACCTACTTCACTCAGTTAACAGAACATAAAAGGCATGCCTAAGCTCCAAAACTATCGTTGGAAAAATGGTCATCACAAAAACTTGCAACTCGCAAAATGCGGACATGATTGAGAATATCCTCTCTCATTGGTTGGTTGAGCATATCCAGGATGTAGAGCACATGTTGCTGGTGGAATGGACAAGTTTTGTGTACAGTTCATTGTTTTCTATGTTAAACCATGGAGCCCGGGCTGGCACAGAGGCTACTGATTTTTATCCCTCAGAAAGTTTTCCACATTAAATTGTTAGTGTGCATGTTGAGGGATGTTTATCAGTTTGGACTGATATTAAGAGCACTGTTATATTGTACCTCAAGGGAGTGTTTTAGGCCTTACCATGTTATTGGCCTGTATTAATGACTTGCCGGATGTTATCTTTGGGTGCCACATTAAGATTTTTGTGGATGATGCTAAGCATTTTAAAGAAATTAATTCTGGTTCGGAGGAGGATTGTGAGTTACTACAATTAGCTATTGATGAGGTTTTTGACTAACTTGGTAGCTTTGCTTTTATCTCGATAAGTGTCAGATTCTAAGTTTGGGTAGATGAGCTCAAACTTTTACTTCATGCTATGGGCCCCAGATTATGCTGGTGCCAGACACAATCTTGAGATAAGTTTATGCCAGAAGGATCTTGGTGTTCTTGTTATTAATAATGAGCTAGATTTTCAAGATCATATTTCTTTTACTATTGCTATTAAAGCGAATGGTGTCTTGGGTATGATCAGAAGAACTTTCCGATTTTTGAATAGTTCTTAGAACTTTACTTTTGTTGTATAAATCCATGGTGCATCCTATTATTGAGTCCCCCTCCCTTTGGAAAGATGTTGATGAAATTTAGTCTGTACAAAGGCATGTTGTAACTAAATTGGTTCCTGGCCTTAAGGAAGTTCCTTATCCTGATAGGTTAAATGCAAATTGGATATGTCTTGTCTTGGGTACAAGAGGCTGTGTGGTGATGTGATTTGTTTACAGTTTAAGTATTTGACTGGAGATATTGTATGGCAGCAAGTGCTACACTTTTTCAGAGGGCAGTAGATTCCAGTACTCAGGGGCACCCCTTAAAGATCCTTAAACCATGTTGTAATAAGAAAACACCTTGTTAACATGATACCTCCGGACAGGAAGCGTGAAAACTCTTTATACTTCAGCAATTTCACAAAGAGAAAGAACAAGATATCTCAAGATTGGCAGCATGGATATTTTCCATACTTGAGCATTAGAGGAAGAATTGTAATTTTTTTGGTGGAGGTCAAAGGTCATAGATCTGAGGTCACCAGCGGTAACACTGAAAACCTCGCTAACAGGTTGGTTATCTTGATATAGGAAGTATGGATAATATCCATACTTAGCATGTGTATGCATTTCATCAAGATGAAGTGTGTTGTTTCTGGTGGAGGTCAAAGGTCATCAGGGCTCCTTGTAGGCCAAACTCTGAAACCTTGGTAACACGATATCTTAAGATAGGCAGCATGGATATTCTCCATACTTAAGCATTAGAGGAAGAATTGTATTGTTTTTTGGAGGGAGTTCAAATGTCATCTGACTTCACCAGAGGTCAAAGAATTAAAATCATTCAAGCAAAAGTAAAAGTTGCATCGAAAGCCATACAGGCTTGTCTACAGTATTGAAGAATTCGCACAGTTTATGATAAGGGCTGTAGGATTGCAAGCATCGACAGCACTGTGGCATGCTGAGACAGCTAGGTTTTACATTAGCATGGCTGTACTACTATGAAACTGAATCAGTGAAGTTATAATTATAAAATACTGCATGTTGAAGAATTATTACAAATGGAACTTAACTTTGTAGTAAAAAGTCATAAACTTTTTCACATATCAGGAAAACTATCAGAAGAGAGTAATTGTGGACTTGCTTGGAGATTTTTTTTTTCTGGTATTTTCACTTTCCTTTGTATTGAATATTTTCAGTGATAATAACCATCAAGATACCTGGCATAATCCAGTTGTTGTTCTGCAGCCTGTCGATGATGGTAACACATCACCTGTGAAAATAACCCTTGAGGGTGAGGCTGGCATACATCTGACTGCTGTGAATATTGTCAGCAATGCAAAGCATATGGAAATTTACGATAGTAAAGGGGAGTATCTGATGACAGTGAGAGGACAGAAGGAAGAAGATGGACAGGAGATGCTTTATAGGAAATGTTTAACTTTTGAGTCAAGTCTGCCAGCTTGTTCACTGAAAGTAAGACAAATATTGTTAAAGTATGTCAACATTGTTTTTAAATTGGTTGACTGATTGATTGATCGATCGATCGATCAATCTAGCAATGAGTGGATCAATCAACAATTGATTTTCTTGGATTCTTGTATTGGATTGATTAATTCTCATGGGCAATTTCCTTTTCCTGTAGGTTTTAACTCAATAACTGGACTTAAGTTTTGAAATCGTAAAGGAATCAGAATAATTTGCAGGAGTTTAAATAGTCTGTTAAAAGAAATTTTCATGGTTAGTTATACTGCAATTCATTAACATTTATCTTTATGCCACATATTTATATGAAGGTTATATGAATATCATTTCTCTTCAAGTGAATGTTATTTCTTACATTAACTGGAACTGAGAGATCCTCTTTGATGGAATAGCAACTAAAGTTACATGTAGTACAATTTTCAAACAAAAAAAATAGTTCCAGCCTACAACCAACATGTGTCATTATCTATGCTTCATCACTGATTACCTTACTGCCCCTGTCTGTCCATATTAATAAGTTTAGTTATGTGTATTTTGAGATTTACTGATGTTTTTCCAAAAAGCAAGTGAAAATCCTGGGACTGGTCATATATCAAAAGTCATTAAATTTTTTATATTGTTAGTGTGTAGCAATTTTTTCAGACAAATCATTCTTTGCCCTTATTTGTCCACAAAATTGTATTGTGTATTTAACTTTGCATATTCAGTACATTAAGCTTACCATACATACCAGTGTGGCATATTGTACACATGTCTTATCACCAGATTAATACAGCATGCATTGTCTACTGGACATCCCTGCATTGCATAATACTGTACGGGAAAATATCTTCCATGATGCAGATGTTCTTGAGATTTTATTTCATATTATTCTCACCTCATGAATATATTCCTTTCATGGCTGATTAAGTAAGATAATATCAAAAGTTTTGCAGCCTAGGCTTGTAATAACAACAGATGGGAACCATAGGATACTCTTATTAGGCAGCTGTGCATTTGATTTGTGTATTTTATTGTAGTTCCAATTTTTTTATGCAAGAACAACTTTTGATAACAAATATTAATTATTGCTTTTCACATTCACCTCACGTGAAATAAGTTCACATGTACCTTTGTTATGCTGTGCTTCCTTTGTGAAGTAAGGCTCAGATGAAACCCAAAAAGGCTTTTAAGCAAGGCTGTGCTTTCATAATGGATGAAAAGTCATACATTTTTGTCACCATTTCCTGAACAGTACAAATTGTACTCTTTTCTCCAGACCTCCTATAGTAACTTTAAAAAATTTGAAAAGCAATAATTTTGGGACAAAACTTTCATTTATTATATTTCAAAAGTGAATATGCCTTTTTGACAACCCTCCCTCTTCCCCCTTGCATGTTTTTTACTTTTGTGAAAATGATGCACAAAGTGCATGGTCCCTTAGTACCTTAGGGACTTGGATTTAATACTTTAAGCTGTTGTTTTCAATTTGCAATTCTTTACTGATATGCCTTTTGAAATAAATGTGTGTCCTTTCAGCTTTTATCTTTGGCTAGTAAGGGCTGCTTAAAGCTTTACAGCTTACAGACTTCTGTGAGGAGAGTGGACCCTGTTCCAACTCACGGGCCCAAAAGACAAATTGACATGGTTAAGGTACGGGAGATGCTATCATCTATGTCTGCCCCTGTACCGGAAAATGTTCAGCATCTGATGCAGACTGTGGAGCAGTATCAGGAGGTAAAACATTAAAATGGAAATGGGGTAAAAAATGGTAAAATGCATGAAATTTTAACCAAACTAGGCAAATACCATAGCAAATAAAAGGTATTTACCAAAACTTTATCAAGTACTCTGGCAATAGTTAAAGGCATAGATACTCGCAGCTTTGTATAAATTCTCAGCAATATTCCTCATATGTCTGATTGGTTGTAGTACTATAATTGGCCCCCAAACGGGGCAAATTCAAGCTGTGCCTTCAGATATACATATGCCACTCTGATTGGTCAATGACATACACATGCAGGTCAGTAGCATCATTCAGTGCAATGTACCTGAGTCCTATCAGAGACGACAAGCTGGCAACACATACATACTCTGAAACTACAATGCGTATGGTTTTGTGTATTCCTTGAAAGGGTTGACAGGCCTTGTGTATTTTACCTTTTGTTGAGAATTGAAATGAAAGTTTATTGCAAATGTCAGTTAAAGGATATTGGAGGTGGGGCAGAGTAAACAGTAAACTTTGTTGCCAGGATCTGAATCATTAGGGAAGATGAGAATCTGCACTTGAGAGTGAGGATGGATCTTTTCACAGGACTAAAATTTTGTCCAAGTTATGTTTCACTTGTATGCTTAGGCTCACAGCATTGGCAAGGTGTTGAAGGGGTAAGATTACTTACAAGAAGTGGGTGGGTGGGGTGGGGATATTTTCAGGGGGGAAGAAATATTGTAAAGAGGTGTAAAGGCAGTTTGTGGCTTCACAAGTTTGTAAGGGGTGTATCACCCCTGCCCCCCCCCCTTGACTATGGCCTGCCATCCTGATGGAGGGGTACAGTCATCTCCTGGGTAATCTTTTGAGCAATCATTCAGTTGAAATATGGATTAATTTTTTTGAAGTTCTTAAGCAAAATATGTACAATCAGATTTCTTGTGACTTTTTATGTTTTTAAGCAAAACTTCCCTGTTCAGTGGTGGGGAAATTGCTGCTTGCCAAACATCAGCATATTTATAGACAAACTTCTTCAAAAATTTAAGAAAGTGCATTTCTTTAGCTTGGGTGTGGGGATAAAGTTTAGTTCATTCTGACATATACCCCAGCTTTTTAGCATGTGACCCTCATGTCAACAGTTGTAGTTTTACATTAACCATGAAGATGTCATTAAAAGTACAGTATAACAGTCATGGTCATGTCTTGTTTTTTCCCCATTTGTCAATTTAAGAACCAGAGTTCAGTTTGGAGTGATATTCAACAACAGGTTGCAGACTCGGCTGTAAAGAATACATCTACCGCCCCCATGGCAGGATTGTTATCAATGCTTGCAAGAGCCAACGACATGTCCAGATTGGCTGGAAGAGAGAGTACTGATTCCAATACAGTGACTGATGCAATGAGTAAGATGATGTCATCAGTTTGTGGTGGTCAGGTGGCAGGTCAAACATCTGGTGAAGATCTCTACAATTCTCTGAGAGGAATCTGTAGGAATGTGTCTCAGATGCGGGTGGATGAGAAACGAGAAATGAGAAAGGGGAGGGAAGATGAAGAAGAAATGGGAGAGAAAGAATCAGCTGGGTGAGTCAGTGTACTAGTTGAATTGTTTTCAGTTACTAACCCCCCACCCCACCCCATCATATTAAAGGGAAATATTGCATTTAAGATGCACCAACATGGCATACAAAGAAAATACCTTAACTCCTTATTAAACCATTCAGTCTCACCAATAAACTCTAGCAACAGCTTTATCTTCTCAAAATATTATGCCAATACAAGAGTCACAGATGTTGCATCATTTGAATTTTTGAAAGTTTGGGTGAACAAATTACTTTTGTGCAACAAATAATGAAATTTTTGCCCCGTGAGAGCCTTATTCTTGAAAAGAAAGCTACTGTACTGCCTAATTTTGAATTGCCTATCATTCTGTATCTATTAATATTGGTTTCAAACATATGAAAATTTTCTGTAAAACAAACGCAATATTTCCCTTTAAGTCCCCCCCACCCCACACCCCCCCCAACCCCCCTCTTAAAAAAGGAAGTCATATTCATATCTGGATCTGTGAAATTATTGCAGCCAAGATTTTGCATCATTTTTCCAGCATTTTTAAATGTATATTCATCAGCAGTAATTTTTCTCCTTATTTGCAGAATGGAAAAGGAACTCCAACCTCCTCTTGGTGACCCCAAAACTGCTGAAAAGCTTGAAAGAAGGTTAGTGGCACAGTTGGAGGCATTGGAGGAGAGAATGATGGGAAGACTTGAGAGAAGACTGGATGCCATAGAAACTCATTTAGAACTTAGGCTCAACAGAATTGAGGCAATTGTTGAAAATTTGTCACAAAAATGTGTTGAAAGGCAGAAAAGGAGTGAGAACCTAGCTAGGAGAGAGAACCAAGGTAACATCTTACAAAGATTGGCTGATGCAAAGGAAGATGAATTAGATGTAAGTAGAGAAGAGACTACAAGTGGGACTCAGTTTGATGATTCTGTGTCTGATACAGGACAGAGCAGCTGACAGATAAACTAAGACAATGGATAGTGATGAGAAGGAAGGAAAGACTGGCCAGAAGTACCACTTTTTTACAAAATGGAATAGTTGTACATCTTGAGTTCAGTATTACCCATAGAAAATATGTGCTTGTGCAAAGATGGCTTTATATCTTTCTTTGTTTTGTGGAAGTTTTGTGGTATTAGTTTCCATTCATGTATAATGAATGGGTCAGTAACTTTAAGGGAAAATGCTGTCACCTCAGTTAGATGTCACCTCAGTTAGATGTAGTATACCCGGGTATCCTAATTCATGAATGGCTCTTTTAAATCATGTGACAACATAATGGAAAAAAATTGTTAAATTTCATGGAGAAGCAGTTCTTGGTTTACCTTTAATATTCAATATTTATGCTTGGACACATCAAGAAAGATACATGTAAGGGAAAGATGAGAAGATGCATAAATTTAGCTGTTGGTTCAAAATACTTTTGGGACTGCTTATTCTCTTTAAAGAAGCAAACTCAGAATATTTTACTTTTACATACCAATCTCACATCAGTAAATATTATGTGTCATCTCCCTAAATGTTCTTTTAAAAGTAATTTTTACTACACAGTAGTGTAACCATCATGAAATCTATCAGCAAGGGATGCTGTGCCTGTAGCAGACCCCTGGGGTAGACCCATTGTCTTGATATTCATTTAGGAGCAAGCCTGAGTTTAGCATGTCTGTGTGTTCTCAGAAATTCTGAAATTGCTTCCTGTAGTTATTAAAATGACAAATGACCTAAATTTGAATGTTAGTATCCTAGTCCTAAAAATCAGAAATATTTAACTAACTTTTGAAATTTTCTTCAAACTGCTAAATCATGAGGTAGTAATTTTTGTTGTACCTGTGTTATGCACAGTAAGCAGTATTTGTGTAGTGAAACATCCTTAAAAAGAAATGTTGCGAGGGAGACTTGCCAAGCTGCTGTTTCAAGGTAAGGTTGTACTAATTGCTGAAGCTTTGAAGTTCAATTGCAGGAGGGTTTATGTTTTAGGAATAGTGTTCTTGTTGTATTGAATTTAGTGAGCAGACCCAAATACATTTTAGTGAGGAGAACTGGAAGTGTACCATGATAAATACTATGATCTTTTTGTGAAAAATGTTATTGATTTCCTGCATCTGAAGTATTCATGCAACCTGTAGCATCTCTGAAAGATATATTTTTAGTTTTTAATATGTGTGAAATATGAAGTGAGAATGCCTCAAAGGTGTGTGGAGAAGTGTGGATGCATGATGCTCGAAATGAACAGCAAGTTTTAACCATCTCTAGTTGACCACTCTTAATCCAGAATCCATCAGAGAACTTCCTGTTCAGGTATCTTGAGATCAATAAAGTTAAAGGGGTTTGAACCCCTTTAAAGACTGTTTGGTCAATAGAGCAAGTTTGTTTGTAAAAGGGATTAACTGTTCCAATTATAGAGATAGGCTTCACCGGGGGAAAAAGTCTTTTTCATGGGTAATATTGGCTAAAATGTACTATTCAATTCTAGCAGCATTGAAAGCTTCAAAACTTTGTATCACTCAAAAGAACAAAATATAGCAAGAATAAAAAGGAATACAAGTGATATATTTGTCTTGCATTTTGTATTTAAATATTCTTCCATTTACAGAAGTTGTCTTGACCACATCCTTACATAACTATGCATAACACAATACTGTACAACATATAACAATAAGCTTGTGTGCTTGTCTTTAAGACCCAAGTCATCTGAGACCCTTCAATCTACAACACTGAGGGAACACAGAGAGAACTATATGTATGAACAATAGAATGTTAGAACATCAATCAATGCTACTTAGTGACTGGGCTGAATTAAAACAAATTCTGTATTTTACTACAGACAAGATAGAGTGAGAGAATTGCTCAGCCTCTGATAACATTGTCAGTCTCAAATCACATTTGAGACCAGTAACCCTCACATTTATCCCATAAAAAGAGAACAAGTTTTATTTCAAGACCGCAGAGGCAGTAGTCTGTAAACCTATCATATCAGGGAGGCAACATACAATTTTTGACAGAAACAATATTTGTTAAGTGTTAGTATCTTCCATGGAGAGCCTAAACAAAGTATGACATACTGAAATAATAGTTTTCAACTGACAAGTTTCATTCATTCTGCACCCTTTGTTATCAATGACATTCACCAAGGAACCAGTACACTCTTCAATGTTTACCTGAATTGTGATATATTCTGTGTGCTGTCACAAAACCTCAGGCAGTGCAGGTCAATATTTTTTGTGTCTGTATTTGGAATAACTGGACCAAATGATGATAAGACAGGATTTCAATTGTCTTCCAAAAATTTTTAAAGTTATGATGGAGTTTGAAATATTCTTCTGTTCATTTTCCAGTAACCCCTTACTCAAAATCCATATATGGCCCAGATATGGGATTTCATATCTGGCCCATATCTGGGCCAGATATGGAATTCATATCTGGCTTGTACAAGAATTGGGCAGATATAACTTGATATAATATAAAGGCCATATATGGCCCAGGTAAAGTTTCACTTTTATATGGCCCAGATATGCCCCATATATGGCTACTCCATTTCTGGCCCATATATGGAAAATCCATATATGCCACATATAAAGAGATTTATATCTGGCCCATATCTGTGCCATATATGACCCATACAAAACTTTATATGGCTCACTCTTTATATGGCCCATATCTGGCCCATATATGGAAATTTATATCTGGCCCATATCTGCACCAGATATGGAATTTATATCAGATCGGATAAAAACCATATATGGCCAGATAAAGTTCTATCTGGATCAACCCTTTATATGGCACAGATCTGCTCTAGTTATGAATCATAGTAAGGACTTATAGTCCACACTCCTCATGGAGACTTTGAACACCAGAAAACAATGTTTAAGTGCTCCATGAATTGGAATTTAATGTAAGTATTACATTGAATTGACTTAAGTACATAAATTCAACTAATTTCATAACAGTGAACAGAAAAATGCCTTGAAATTTCCTATTTTATGTAATCACAGTGATATGGGCTTCTTATTTTAAACTTAATTACGTATTTGACTCTAAATTTTGTTTACTGCGTGGTGCATATTTTACTTTCAACTTCCTAAATCATAAAAAATGTAGGTTTAGATACAAGCTCCGCCCAAATATGCAAATTATTTGCCTAAGTTCACTTAGTACACTGCGGTATTAACAGAAGTGTAGCCACTAAATAACTGCAATGTCTGGGAAGGTGATACTGTATCCAAAACATGTCTTAGTTTGTAACAAGCATAATTCAAGAATCAAATCAAATAAATAAATAAAACAAACTAACAAAATGCTCATTTGCATATCTAGCATATCAAGTTATATCTGGCTTTATATAGCCATATCAAACTTAATATACATATCTGGATCACGATTATATCAAGTTATATCTGGCTTTATATGGCAATATCAAACTTTATATACATATCTGGATCATGATTATATCAAGTTATATCTGGCTTTATATGGCCATATCAAACTTTATATACATATCTGGATCGCCATTTTATCAAGTTATATCTGGCTGTATATGGCCATATCAAACTTTATATACATATCAGGATCACGATTATATCAAGTTATATCTGGCTTTATATGGCCATATCAAACTTAATATGCATATCTGGGTTATGTTTTAATCAAGTTATATCTGGCTGTATATGGCCATATCAAACTTTATATACATATCTGGATCACCATTTTATCAAGTTATATCTGGCTTTATATGGCCATATCAAACTTTATAAACATATCTGGATCACGATTATATCAAGTTATATCTGGCTTTATATGGCCATATCAAACTTTATATACATATCTGGATCACAGTTTTATCAAGTTATATCTGGCTTTGTATGGCCATATCAAACTTTATATACATATCTGGATCACGATTATATCAAGTTATATCTGGCTTTATATGGCCATATCAAACTTTATATGCATATTGGGTTGTGTTTTAATCAAGTTATATCTGGCTTTATATGGCCATATAAAGTCTTTAATCAACCAGATATTTCCAGATATAAAGCCAGATATGGATTTTGAGTAAGGGAACTGCTAAAGTTTATATTTGAATTAGTCAACTTCTTAGGTTAGCAACAATTTCTTAGAACTGATAATTTAGAAAATGACATAATATGTACCCCTCTGTTAAAAGAAAAATCATTTTAACAATAAATATTGTCAATGTGACAACTGTAACTGAGCAATCAACAGTGTTGTTGTCAAGGCCAAAGTTTGAGAGAGTGAGGCTAAGGCTGCATCCACCGAACCTGAGGCCAGCAAACAGCAGTATATTACCATGCAGTCAGACTCTAGTCTAACCATTTCAGTTTGTGTCAAAGCTTACATTCCTTGATTCAAACCATACAACAAACTTGGGAACAACACTTTAGTCAAACCATTTCAGTTTGTGTTATAGCCTACATAATTTCATTCGAAACCATGCCACAGACTTTGTTTCATACACTTTCCTGAAATGACTAAGATGTAAGAATTGAAGCTTTGGTGAGATTATTTTCCAGATAAATGTACTAACATATCATTCACTTTTCAAAATAATGCATACAAGTGGACAAAACTCCAGAAAGAGTGGAACTCTCTACTCCATTTGACCTTGAAAAAAAGGGAAAAGATATTTGATAACATCAATGAAGGTATTTACATCATTGTTGGGCAAGTCAGCTATGCTCACACAAAACAAGTCAGTAGATTTTGGAAAGGGGTTCAGGGTCTTCACTCTAGGAGAGGGGAAGGGGAGATCAGATAGCCCAAACCTCCTAGATCTATCACTGTACAGCATTTATACCTTCACACCTACAGTTGCAATAATTCCTCAATGGCAATAGGAATTATTAAATAGATTGGAAATAAAAATGCAACCCATGCAAAGTGAATAAACACATTTGCAGTAAAAACTTGATAAATCATGTAATTTCTCAAGTCTATTAAAAGACAATTTTTCTAAAATCAAGCCAAGTCATAATAGTGCAAACTTGCAGTGCTACCTCCAGTATATCAGGGATCAATGATACCATCTTAAAGGCTCTCTTAACTTGCCCTAGCCTGCTGTAAGCAGGCTATTGTTGAGTTTTATCATCTACAAGTACAATTCTAAATATTGGTGCTTGTACCCCTAATGTTAATGTACAGTATACGGACGAAGTTTAGTATAATACAATAGCCTGCCAACTTTCTAGCCAATCTCATTTCCGAGACAAAAATAACTTCATGATAATTAATGCACACGTCATCAGCGTTGTTGGTAAGGCGGGGTGGAGTCAACATGAGCGACCGGTTGCTTCGCTACAGCAGACAACTCTTTCACTTGTATACACGTTATGCAGTGCAGTACGGCTATTACTGTATAGTTACTGGCTTAGCTGCTACCGTGTATATGTATACAGCTAGCAAGGAACGTTGTCGTATTGTCCATGCGAGGGCCTATATACAGGCCAGTCTGTATGAACCTGCAAGATCTGTGACAAGATCCTACGCCTAACATTAGGCTTGACTCTATACTGCAAGGATTAGCTCGACTTTTAGCCCATACATGATAATTACGTACCTTTTTAAGATGTCACCGTATCTTTAGAAGCATTCGTATATTTGCGTCGTCGCAGGCCATTGATAAACATGAATAGTCAGTAGCTGTGAACACCATGTGATCTTCTTATGAATAATAATTTATCCCGCATTTTGGGGATTCGTGTAAACGTAAACTGGACGAAGGTTTGCAGACTCTGTATAGAATATATACAGGTGGTGTATTATGATTTCTGAGAGAGCGCCATCTTTTGGAAGCTGCTACAGAGTCTGCTCCGCAAGCTAAACTTACCCCAGAAAGTAACAATTCTCCCTACTCAGTTAACTTGTACCCCCTCCTCCAATCTAAACCAAGCCTCCTGTGTAGTATACCTCTAAGACAGGGCCACACTAGCCTGCACTGAGCTTAAATTGTTCGAGGCAGTATTGTTAAGCACAGTGTGTGTGAGCTTAATTGGGAACACGGCAGACTGTACAAGTCATTGTTGACCAACCAGAGTGGAGCTGCATTGTTTGAATGAATGTCAATCAGAGTGCAGTTATCAACTGTACTTGGAACTTTGTGGATGTTCATAAATATGTTTGGGCAGAGAACTGCTAGCAACTCCTGTGTTTGGGGGGGAAGGGGGCAGGGATGCCATATCCCTTTTAATTATCTCACTTTCAAAACAGTTTGGACTGTTTGCCCTATGAATTTCACCTCAGGCCCTGCAGCTGTGGGGTTACTAGGAACTTTAACCATGGACAAATGACAAGATGCTTCTCTGCAACAGAAATGTCATTTACCATTCCTTTCAGCAATATTCTACAGCCTCACTCTATAGTCATAGATATCAACATAAGGTTCACAGTACAGGCCATAGGGCACTCAGTAAATTTGATTCACCTCCCACTATATAGTACCAATATGACAGTTTTTATGACAAAACTGTTCTCTGGCCCCTTTCACACCTTACTATATTTATAACTTCTTTACATGCTCCTATACAACCAAGGCATGGGCATCCGGAAGGGAGGGGCAAGTGAAAAATCAAAAACTTGAAAAAAGACTTGTGAAGAAAAAGTTTTTTGTATGAAATCGCTAGAAAATTTCCAGAACATGAGATTTCAAAATGGAAAATGATTAGATGCAACTCACAAGGCCTGGGAAGTGCCATTTTCAGCGATCTGGGAGCCATTTCTCCCAAAATTTTCTTGGCATTTTGCGCCAAACTACAGTGGTACTACGCTTAGATAGTTTGCCTACAGGTTTTGCCCACAATGGCAAATTCCTGGCTACACCCCTAATAAAAGGCACCAACATTTAGCAATTAAGCTCTTTTCTGGGAGTAAAAATTTCCACTGATTTGATCAATTAAAAGTTCCCCCACCCCCTAAAATTTTTTCTGCAGACCCCCATGAACCAAGTCATACACCTTAATTTTCAAAATGTTCACAATTTATCGGGACTGCCAACATTGTAACTTTGGGAGATTCCAATTGTCATTCCAAAGTACAAATAATGTGATGTTTTCAGAGAGACTTGTAACACACTATCACTTGTCTTATAACATAAGGAAACTGCAAATAATTAAGCCATATGAATTCTGTGTATAGCTGGTGATTGTCTTGAAAAGACCATCACAGAATCTCAATGTGGCATTACATTTGATGGCCCTGATACACAACTTTATAGCATGGAATTTTTCTCAAATGCATCATTCACCCAAATGTATGATTAATTAATGTTATGCTGGTGTGTACTAATTAGTCACTAAGACTAATTGAAGTGGTGCCAACACTTCTGCTTCACAATTCTTTCAAAAAGATGAGATACCTCCTATAAACTAAATCTCCAATACTTAAGGAGCCAAATTGTATGGAATGATAATTTTATGCACAGAACATAAAATGTGTCAATGATTTAACTGAAATGTTTGTGCATAACTTGGTTGTTAATTAAGAGAGATTCATTGTTATGAAGAAAATAAAGAGAACCAGAAAGCCAAAAGGCTTCGTGATTCCTTGCCGAAAGGGGGGTGCTTTGTTACACTGAGGTTCATCCATCAAATTTATACTTCTCTACTTCATCATTTTTTATGATGTGGTCACAATTTCACCCCTGCTCACATCAGCTCATGCCACATGACCTTTGAACCAAAACTTGAATAACCAAAAAAAGGAAAAAAAAAAAAAAAAAAAAATGGGAATACATAAATCGGTATCAACTATTGTGTTATGCTAAAATATAACTCTGGTGGAAATCAGTTTCAATCTGTCTTGACAATTGTTTAATACCATTCATTCAAAGTCTTGTTAAGAAATGAGTTTCAATATAATTTTGCAATAATGTAAAAGGAACAAGGGAAATATGAACATGTATGCTAAGTCAAAGGGACTCAACGAATTCTAACAGTCCATTTTATCTGTATTTTACTGACTGCATTGGTTTACTGCATTTATTCCATGAAGTTATTGCAAATGAATAGATCTACAAAAGTATGCATAGGTAAATGATGCAGAATTATTGGTGCTCATTCTGCCAATGAGATCACTGATGTGATTTTGTTGTTTTGTGTCTTTTAAGGTCGATAGGGCAGGGTACAGGGTTGACATCTGTCCTGTGTTTCTCCATTTATTTGTCACATGTTTGAAGATGAAAGGTACTCTCCTTGTAGATATGCCTAAAGACTTCATAACCTGTACACATTTGTCAGAGGAAATTATCCTTGGAGACAAATGATGCTTATTTTGCATGCTTTAGGAATTATTAGATCATCTAAAACCTTCCCTCATCTAAATATCAGACTGAAACCAGAGGGTAGCATGGCCACAGCATTACCTCAAAAGGCTGAGGCTGAGACCACAAAAATTGGCCTTGTCTAAAGACCAGACTTACATATGAAGTAACTCTCTCTTCCTGAAATACCATGATGAAGGTCATAGGCATAAGAAGCTGTTCAAGACTTGGGGGTGGGGGGGGGGGAAGGGGATGAACATTGTTTCAGATCACCATCCTGGGGAGGGGTCTAAGGGGAAATTTTTGAATATTTGAGGGTCATTAGATGCAATTTGGTGCAATACATTGGACAAATTTCGAGGTAAATTGCTGCAAATTTTTGATATTTCTTGCAAAGGAAACAAATGCGGGGTTTTCATCCTTGCATTGAGGGCAGGCAGAAGCATAGTTCCGCCCCAACACATATTTGACCCCCCCTTCCCATGCCTATGACAAAGGTATCAAACCTTCCATAAAGAAGTATGATTCACTTATCCAAGGAGCTGGCTATCAATATATCAATTACACATATAAAGTCTTTCAATTTGAATACTAAACTTGTTATACCATAAAACCATTTGAAATGAGATAATTGAGTTCTACTTGGTTTTTCACTACCCTGCTTCATCTCAAAGTTCAGTCTATGATAGCATTAGCAATCTCAGCTAATGCCTCTATTTCTCTAGCTCCTTGGTTTATAAGCTCATCATTCAGCTGCCATACCATGATAACTCCATCGCAATCACAGGTTGCTAGTAACTGTTTCCTGAAAATTGATGAAAAATGAATACAATTTTAATTGCTACTTCACATTTCCCATTCACATCTGCATCAGTTCCAAAAAACAGTAGAAGATTCATAAGATACCAACACCCTCTAGGCCTTTCCATGCCCATCTGTCCAGTGCACCTCCGGTAACCTCCCCCAATTCGAACTTGTGACATAACACATAAACATTTACTCTCTTAGTGAAATTTTATCTGTAGTATATCTTCATACCCAAATTAGAAGACATTTCATGAGGCAAGGGAGGTGAAGGCAGGTGTTTACTCCTAAATTTCCCTGATTGGCAAACAATTGTGGCATGAATTTGGCCCAAAAGTAAAATGTTACTGTCCTGAAAACCCAATTTTCTTGCCCCAAATCAACACTTTTTGCCGGGAGGGGGGGGTTCAACTCCACCCAACCCCTGCCCCACTTACAAAATGGCTTAATGCACTGAATACCTCATCACCTTATCATTCTGATCAGTTTCATTTATTGATGCATGCAACTTGTCAGTGTATCACTGAAACATACATTGCTATGCTACTCATAACACTTTCAGACGTGACAATGTGGTACTTGTGACAATTTACAGATCACTTCCCTCCCCTTTGTTTTACATTGAAGTGAGGATGCATAAAGGTGAACTACAATCTCATACAATAAGGGTCTATTTCCTCTTCTCAGATAGACCTCCCAACTGTTTCCTGCTGTCCCTTCCCCCTCCCCCTCCTCCATCCTACAATCTTAACAAATAGGCCTACCAGTCTCTGGTACCTCCAACACAAAGGCATGCACTTTAAATTATTTCCAAAGGCCACATTCTGCTGAGGACACTTGTATGCTGTGCAATGCAGATACACACTAAATTTCACTGACCTGCACAAATCATTGACCAACCAAAGTGGTTTGTATTTCAAGGGCACAGTTTTACTTCATGTCAATCAAAGATTATTCATTAATTGTGACTTTACAGGCCCCAGGTTCCTAAATCACTGTGTGATGCAAGAGGTATTTTAATTGATGCCATACCAACAGATTTTTCATTTCTGCTTATCCCAACCCAGCTCAGTCCCTATAGGCTGGCTATGCATCTGACATCATCAAAACTCTATTCATCAAAATGTACAAATTAATTCATACGTATGTCCCAGCCATGGATGTACTCACTGATTCTTGTTGAACTCTAGAGCATACACTTCTTTACTCTCTGGACTAGCTTGTAATGACTGCACAGGTACATTACGACTCTTTTTCAAGTCGTAAATCAAGAGTTGACCTTCCCCTGTTGTCACAGCAAATACCATTGGACGCACTGGGGACCACTGAGCCGAGAACAAGTAACCTGCTCCTGGTTCTACTGAGATGATGTGCCTTGACTGTTAAGATGAACAAAGATAACAAGTAGAAACTAGTTCAAAGTGGGAGTTTCATCTTCTTAATGGCATCTTCACAGACTTTGCTGGCAAAACAGCCACCTTGACTGCTGAATAATGTTTTACAAAATCATGGTATCACATTTTTTAGGAATTAATCCTGAAACTGTGACATAAAGTTGAAGAGAAAATATAATTATACAGACACTGTATCCTAATGACCTGATCTCTCACATGTAATTAAGGAAATCTCTGACAAAAGGAATGAAACAGTCTTTAAGATGAAACATAATAATACTACAGCTAAGCTTGTGCCAAGAAAATATCGCCCAAAAGGTCAGCTTCACCTGCCATTATTTTGTTAGCTGGCTGCACAGAAAATTTCCTTCCAGTCCATCAAAATTTATAAAACATATTCCTTCTACTCAATTTGCTTGTTGCATACACGGAGTTGAAAATCCCCATCAAATATTACAGCAAGCCTCTTGCCTCTGGACCCGCCACAAAACTGCAACCCACTTGGCTCATTCTATAAAACCCACACATGACTGACCTGTATGGCCTAAAATACAAGGGCCCAATGGAGTGCAATTAACTTTAAAAGAAGGGTCTAAGTTCAAATCAAGCTTTGATATAATAGAGGGGTACTTACTCTAGGCAATCTGGTGAAATTTCCATTAAAATCAGATGTGTGGTTCTCAAGATATCAGCAGATAAAGTTGTCACATTTTCAACACAAAGTGAACTGGAAGCAAGCACATATGATGTCATACCCTCACATTAATGAGCAGTCTTTTGTTTTTCTTTAAATTTTATCACCAATTTTCTCCTCGATCAACCATCGAATGTTATCGCACTGTGATTGCATGAGAGGCATGGGAAGATTACAAACTTTACCTTCCCGATGGGGCTGTCCTATCCCTGTTAATTGCAAGGTCAACACAACAGACTGAATAAACAAAGGAAATAAAGCATTCCTTATCAACTATGTGAGGAAGTGATATCAGTGAGCTGCCTACTAATATAACTTCCACTTGCCTTTGGGTCACAAATGTTGTAACTTCTTTTGCTGATATCTTGAGTAATGTAAGTCCGATTTGAATGAAAGTTTCACCAAAATGCATAGATTTAGTTCCTATTTCACATACGAAAAGTAAATTTTTTGCTTAAACCCTCCTTTTAAACAGTACTTCCTCAGGTTGACCACATTTGACTGAGCATACTGGCGAGACCAAACATACATGATTATCAATTGCGAGACTGCTGTTGATATTCCACCCCAACCAGTCCCATATATATCTTTGTACTGACATAATATTCCCTCTGTACAATAAACTGTAATAAGTATTTTGACTTACCTCAAGCATGCTATATACCCTTGCAGATGTGTCTGTGCCACAAGCTAGGAACAGATTCCTATGGAATGGAGAGCAGCTGACAGAGTGAACCGGACCATTGTGAGGCTCAAATGCAAATGTAACAGGAGAATAAAGAGGAACAGATGGCATGACTTCACCTAAAATGTACAAAAAAAAGCGTATTTTCAGCAAAATGAGTTAATTAACATACATAGAGAATTTTCACCCTTACTCATATTGGCTAATGTTAAACAAAACTAGGTGACATTCATGTCCCTTTCAACTCCCCGAAGCTGTGACAGCTTACAGTAGCAGATCATTAGATGAGTTTCCTCCAGCAGACTGCAAGATTACCTGTCTAGCCAGATGAGATGTATCAACATTTCTTGCATGGAAGCAATTCAGTTTAAATAATTTGTGAAGCTTATGCTACTAACTGACCTTCACTACAGCTCACCATAATTTGTACTGGAATGTACACAGAGTCAGTAGACACATTCTGCTTGTACATTTATGATGGAATGACCTCTGTCCTACCATCTTTGAAATTTTAAAGAGAAAGGATGATTCAAGTCAGCTAGGCCAAATGGAGCTGAAAAATTGTTTACAAGATGTGTCTAATATTTTAGGACAGAAGTACTAAGGCATATATGGCAGGGCCGCGACTGGACATGTGCCCAATACTCCTAGGGCACAAAATGTACTATGTGCAATGTGCAGGTAAATGAAAATGAACTCTTATTTTTCTCATATTCCTAGAAGAAATTGAAGTCACTTACTTGTAGGTACAGGTTCTCTTGAATTCATTGAACATTTGAATATTCCTCCAGACTCGGAACCTACTAGAAACAGATTTGAATCTTCTTGTACATAAGAAAGACTGCTCACTGAATGAAAAAAATAAGAACATATGAAACCCTAATAGAAGAGATGTCCATAATTTAAAGCAATGACTTCAAAGATGGGAAGGTTCACCCCAAAGGAGTTGGGGGCATCCAGGAGAAAACAAAAGAAACGAGTGGGGGAAAGGCACTCACAAGTTGTTACTGACTGAATGTACAATTAATACCTAATACTTTACAGCATATACTTCATGTCATGTAGGGAAAGGAAGAGGGTACTGGAGATGTGCCCTAACATTGATGTGGATATGGACAGTAAAACCCCAAAAGTTAGGGAAACAAAGCTTTGACATCATTGTTTTACAACTCACAAATAAGCACCTTCCTTTCAAGGCAAAATTTTCTTATCCTTTAATTTCTACACTAAGTCTCTACAGAACCCCACCCCCGAGTATCTCGCACAGCACCTTAAACTACTGTCTAACTGCAGCAGTACACACAAACCAGGGATTATCTTGCTCCAAGATTCCTCAAGAAATTCTGAATATAATAATCACTGTTGGTAGGGGATAAACAAGTTTGTAATACCTGCAAAAATGTTTCCCATTTTTCATACATCTCCAGATAAGCTTTCCCCCAACTCAGTAATTCTACCCAGCCATCTCAACCTTACACAGATAACATTCTGAACTAATCAAATTTTACACATCCAAGAAAATAGGCACATTTTAAACATTACCAATCATGTAAACTAATATTTGAAGCAGAAATTCCAATCATCAGTCAGCTACAACACTTAACAGCTCTGTATTGGGACTACTTTGTCCTAAACCATTGCAGCTTTTAACTGAGTGAAGTACTACTTAATACATCTATGCTGCTGCAAATATATCCACATCAATATTCCCACAGAAAGCAGGTGAACGAATTATTTCAAAAAAGTATTGTCAAATTGAAAGACAAATAGCAGCAGCAAATTCTTTTCTTTTTTTTTTACTGAAAGCGTTGCAGTCAGAATTTTTTCATGGGAGGCCCAGGGCTGGGAGAGCTAGACAATGGAGACTGTGGGTTGTAATAAAAGCCCTATTTTATTATTTAAATGGGAAAGGGTACATTTTTACACTACGGAAATGTCCAGGTAGGGAAGGAATTCAAGTTTGGGGAGAGTACCTATGGGGCATGCAAACCTTTGGTAAGGAAATCTCCCTCATACCCCTACAGCTACCCCACTGCTTACCACCCATTTCTTTATCTGTCCTACTTCTTCCTCCTCTACTAAATCCTGCTGGTAGACTGCTGGCCAGGAGCAGGAAACCTTCCCTTAAAACTAGTTGTTTCTTTCTCTCCTTTATCTCCCACATCAGAATCTTCCCATCACTGCTGGTACTCATCAGCTGAAAAAATAAAGCCAGGTAATAAATGATAGTTAAATAATAAAAAAGCATTGGTTCTACAACACAGCTAGATACTAGAAGTTAGTTTCAAAGGAGTAAATAGAGCAAAGATGTATATGATGAGGCTTTATAACAGGTGTTTTATCTGGGACTAAATAAAACACAATTTAGCTAATTTGTAACCAATGCTAGGCTTACTTTGAGCCACAGTTTTCACTGAAAATTACTAAGGGTTACTTGAACTTTCCTTTCTTCTGAACAAATTTTTCCAAGGAACAGAACAATTGAGATGTAGGTATGACAAAGGTAAGTGGTTTCAGTATAACTATGCTGTTACTGCACAATACATAATTAGGAAAAGCCTTCCTGCATTTTTACCAGACAGAACCAGAGTAGCAAACTTCATCCTAGTTTTATTGTCAAGCACCATATCTGCCTTCAAATGCTACAATCTTCTCTCCCCATTCCCACTTGTAATATTCCTGTGTTACTTACCACATATTTGCTTGGTTTCTCTGGATCCTGTAGCCACATAATCTGTGTAACTGGTTCTCTATGCGAGTCATCACTCATTCCACATGTAGCCAGTAAAACTTCATCTTCTTGGCTCATATCCCAAACAGAAATTTGGCCTACAAATTGAAAATGATCTCATTCATCTAAAGACAGGAATTTAACATTTTTAAATACCAAATTCCATTTTGTAATCTGTTTTCTGCATTTGCATAGATTTCCATTTTGTTAAAGTTGATTTCTGCTTTGTAAAGTTAGGATTATGTAAGTAATAGCAGTAATACCAGTTATTAGTATGTTAATACAATTTAAAATGGAACATTAAGTTTTACTACTTTCCTGTCATATCCCATCACCAAGACATGGCATAAGAAAAATTTTTCAAGTTTAAAGCAACTGCAAAAACTTCTGAAAATCAGTTGCAACCAAAATATCTTTTTGATGGGCAATATTTTTAATTGATAATTTTGAGGATTAAATTATTTCATGCAAAGCCAAACACAGTATCTACTGTTAATCTCCCTACCGCACCTCCACCCACCTCTCCCACAAAAATGGTTTGAATGGGGTCATAATTTGCATCTTAATTAAGTTCCAAAAGTTACTGTAAAGTGTCATGTGCAATTCATCCCCTCATGGACTGTTAAATGCTTTTACTGAAAGGGAGAAAGCAGTTGCCCCAAGATTATTCTCAAAAATTTGCCAAATCTTACAGATCTTTGCTTATTTTGCTCACGAGTATTTTCGTTATGTTTCTGTATAAAAACATTGAATATTGAAGGTAAAACAATATAATAAATAAGTAACAAAAATATTGTCACACGATTGTTAAGAGTCATTCCTGAATTAGGATAATGGAGGTACACTAATTTATGCATTTTCCCTTTAATTTACTTTTAAGAACATTTTTACATATTGAAGAGACAAAGTTGCTGTTAAAAGGCAATTTTCTACTTCTTTTACAATGAAACATAAGGTACTTAAGTATTCAAGTTGACATTTTGAAGGTATCAAGAGAGTCTGTGCTCAGAATCATGAAATAAAACAATGTGTTTACCATTGAAGCTTCCCCCTGCAATCCAGGCAGTCTTGGTAGGGTGAAAGGCAACACACATTAAACAACTCTGTACAGAAACCAAAAAAAAAAAATAAAAATGATAACCATAATGATTAATTTACAAAGGTCCAAGATGAAAAGGTAAAGAAGCAAAACAAATGACAGATCATTTATTACTCAAATTTTTGGGGTCATAAATGTTGTGTAACTTTTGAATGATTGTTTGAATGTATCTAAAGAGTGACATTATGTAAAGTACATTAGATTTATCTGAAAACCATAAGGGACATGGAAGTATAGAAACATGTACACAAATATATGTTATTTTTATTCTACAGGGATCATCAGAATTCATTTTAATGTAATATGAACCCGATTGGAAGTACAGTAAAACCCCGTTTATCCGAACCGTTTATCCGAAACCCCGTTTATCCGAACCAGCCATCAGAATTAACAACAATAATAGTCAACACAATTACGGTAGTATCCACAAAGTTTTCAGTGCTTTACAAGGCAAAATTCAACGTAAATTTTTGCAGAGATGTACTGATTTTTTCGGGACTTTAAAAGTCATGGAAAGTATGTCACGATGGCTAAAATAGCTGACATGTGGACATAGAAAACAATCTGTTATATCTTTGTCAAATTTGGAAGAAATATCGTACGTACTTCCTTTGAAATTCTTGTTAGGAGCAATGAGTATAAAAATACGTTAGGCTAGCGTATGTCCTAGTTTCACTAAATCTGAAAAGTTAGTAACGTAGTCAGCATCATACGTAAAAATAAATAAAGTGGACCTTACAAAAACATTGCGAATTGCTGTCTGAGAGTCTCCCACACATGTGTCTCCAAATTTTTTGGAAATTTATGCAGAATTTATACTTCTGATATACCTCTGCAGATCGTTACAGCCTTTCTTCAGCCCACACACTCATTTAGTGTGTGGAAAGCCTTGGTAATTCAGAAGAGCGAAGGTTTGAATTTTAGGAATAAAATCTCTCTGTTTTAGAAGTCTTAAAATTTATTTGTCATATCATCGGTCACAAAAAATAGTAACGAAATATTTTTGGGGATTTTATCTGCAATTTTTAGCCTTTCGGAATTATTTTGGAAATGTGTTGACACACTGTCCTACGGACCAAGTCTACCGTTCTTAAGGCAAAAACTTGGAACCTCGTTTATCCGAATTTTTTCGTTATCCGAACTACCTTCAGTCCCGATGTGTTCGGATAAACGGGGTTTTTCTGTAATATTTCAAGGGTCTATAGTCACCTCAACCTCACGTAGAGACCTTTAGACAAAATTTTTATTTTACCCTTATTTCCCTCACTATTTTCACTCATAATGTTTTCAGAACACAAAGTATATAAATCACAAGCACAATAAGGAGTATGCCCCCTGAGCTGTTAAACCTTAACACTTTCACAAGAATTCATCTAGAGTATACTTTAATAGCTTGGACTTTCACTCAAGAAGCACTAAAAAAAACTTGAAACTTCAGTACAAACCGGTACATCTATTACAATGTCTGCTTTTGTTGAACTTAGTCCTCTGCGATCAAGGTTCCAAGTACAAAGGGCACCCTTAAAATTAAAAAAAAAATACACTTTGGATCACATTTGAGGATATTAAAAATAACTGGTACTTTAGTATCATGTTATAAAAAGAGCAGCTGTTTCTGTTTTTTGTATCTACTGACTCTCATCTGGCACTCTGCAATAGAGCAAGGTTCACTAGATTGAAGGTTCACTAGATCAAAGTTTCACTAAACCGAAGATTGGCTTATCTTAAGCTTAAACCTGACCCCAATTTTATCCAAATCCTAACTTTTATCTTCAGTCTAACTCTAATCCTTCTCCAAATCCTATCCCTAATCATAACCTAATCTAACCCTAAGAGGGGGCCTTAATTCTAACCCTAATCGCAACCCAACCCTACCCTTTCCCAAAGTAAATCTTTGGTCTAGTGAGCCTTTGATTTACTAAACCTTTCATCTAGTGAGCCTTCCCCCTGCAATAACATCTCTTTAAGTGCTGAATTATTGCAAAAAACAAGGTACAACTTTGAATGTGAAGGAACTTTTCAGAATAAACAATAAATTTTTGAACTCAGCTCAGACACACTTGTCTGCAGTAAGCATGGCTGATTAAAAATAAAGGTGACATATGTAAATACTACAGATAAATTTGTCTAGATAGTTCTAAAAACATGACGACATCATCTTGGCAGCTTTCACTTGAGTAGTCAGTCAGTATCACACATGTTTTCCTACTAGTAATGCTGAATACATGTTTCTTACAACACAAAGCTGACCAGCCTTTATTGTACATTCACTGATGATGTATACACTTAAATGGATTCCTGGAAAACTCCCCCCCCCCCAAATTCACCCTAGACAACTCCCAACCCATACAATTTCCCTCTCAGGACACTTCTAGTTTTTTGGTGGGGAAGTTGTCTTGTTGGGGTAATTGTTATGTTTGGGAATTGTCCAGGGGAAAATTATCCGGGTTGGGAATTGTCCGGGGGGGCAAACTGTCCCCGAGGAGGTGTCTGGGAGAAAATTGTCCAGGTGGGAATGGTCCCATGGGAGATGTCCAGTCATGCTTAAATGACAGTACCTCCATCAACACCCCTCCCTTTCTCATCTGAGATGATTAAGACTAAGGTCTTTGTGAAGTTAGTTAGTTAGATGAGGTTTAACGTCCCAGTTTCCAACCAATTGGTTCAAGTCGAGACAACCACAGCCTTTTTTCCAGTTGTGGCTCACTGGCTTGTTTTCCCTACTCCACTGCTTATGCTGAGCACCTAGCACAAAGGCAGTAGGTTCCATTTTTAAAGTCTTTGGTATGACCCGGCCAGGATTTGAACCCTAGACCTTCCGGCTGCAAGTCAGATGCTCCAACCACTTGGCCACTGCAGTCGGTTTTTGTGAAACAAAATCACATAATTTAACATTTGTAACACTTACAATAACATTGACACAATTTGGCTGCTTACCCATAACTTAATACCATGCACTCCATTCAATACTGGTACAAGTCACAAAAGGCAGCACCCATAAAGTGGTATACAGGACATTTAAATATTCACCTTGTGGGTGCACCAGTCTTGATGGTCCATCCTGCCATATGCTACAGCTAGAGTAGAACCAGTTTTATTCCAAGACAGCTGAGTACATTGCAGGTCTTTAGTCATTTCTTTGTGAGTCAACAGATGAAGACACTTAATCACATCACTATCTTCCTCCCAATTCACTTCATATCCTATTGGAAGAAAGCAGACTTGCTTTTTGTACATGTTACTCCTTTTGTTGTATAGAAACATTTATTTTAATGAAATGTCATTTTCAGTCAATTCTGAATCTCATTTGCAATTATTCTATACTTCTTGTTGAAATTGAAAAAGTGAAAGCCTTTTGGACTCATCATGTTACTAGCTTAGTAGCCATTAGTCATTTTTCCACTGAAATGTTTTGCATCTCTGTGACACATCAGTTACACCTTGCACACTTTCATAAAGTAGTAGACGGAAATTTTAGAAGTAGCAAAAAAGCGATGGCTTAATCTTCATCACTTTTCTCTGAGCCCTTCCATCCACCCCTGAGGGGAAAAGAACACTTGTTTCAAATCACAGTTTCAGATAGATTCACTGCTCTGAGATGTTCATTTAAAAATGATGAGTTCGGGAAGAACTACCCAGTTGAAATAAATGAGGAAAGTCTCACTGCCTTCTACCTCTCTCATCGGAAAATAAGGGTGAGGTGGAGGAGCTTGAATTCAAGACATTCAATCACTTCTGGAAGTTAATAAAAGACCATTGTGCACACAATAATCATTCATTACACCTCTACTGTATAAAAACACATTTAAGAAATATATTAAACTATAATGTGCTAATGACTGTCTTACCATCAAAAGCATGACTGCGGATGTTCTGTTCCAGGGCTTTGCACACCATTGGTTCCACTCGCCTTAGGAAGTCTGTGAGAGCCTCAAGTTTTAAGATAAAAGAATGTAGTTTGAAATTTCATGAATCATAAGCCAAAACTTTCAAAAGAAGAAAAGACTTAAGCAGCACCTCCCACACGCTGTTCCATTCTTGATATGATACTGTATCACGACAACACACTTTCATGAGAAATGGCTCTGACTGCTTCAGGAGTGAGGTAAGGAAGTACAAGCAATGTTGTCTGTTTACAACTGGTCAGACTGAGGTTGCTTAGGTTCAGTACAGAACAAATTTTGGGCAAGCAAGTTTGATGACAAGCCCTGCCAAGTGAGGGTAAAAGCTGAAGAACCTAGAGAAAAACCCATGATACACATTTAGCAGGATTCCATCAGTTTCAGTTTCAGTTTATTTCTCTCCAAATCACCTCAATGAGGTATTAGAGACAAACAATACATTAAAAAGATGACATAACACACAAAAGTAGTAACTTACAAAACAACAAATATCAGTTACAATAAGGACTAATAAATTGCAGAGAAAGTGTCAGGAGGGATAGAGACTTAAAGCAAGTCAAAAAGTGGATAGGGAACATGAGACAATCTAGCAAATAGCCTAGTTATGCAGGCCTGTAACCAGAGTAACCAATTTGGGGGGGGGGGGGGGCGGCACATCTATATTGGAAGTTTTGCCAGCCTGGGGGAGGGGTCTCAGTGGAGGAAGGGGGTGCCCCCTTCCCCTTTGAAAATTTTTCGTATTTCAAGTACTCTAGATGCAAAATGGTGCAAGATTTTCCATTTTTTCTTCTTATATTTGTATTCCAAAAATGCTGGTCTCATAATAAATTTTTCCTCCTTCAGAGCAAAACCTTTTACTGAAAAATTGGGGGCAGCACGTTCCCCCTCCCCCAGTCTACGGGCCTGTAGTTACGAGGCGAAGGCTTTAAGGATCTTTTCACAGAATATATATGGCAAGGAAGCAAAAGCACACATATTCTTAGCTTTGCATTCAAATGGGTAGCATCTCTGATTTAGTCTGTTCCAGTATGGCTCATTCTGACTGATTGATCTGTGATATGCTTGGTCAGTTGCCTGGATTGTATAAATGAGTGAAAGTAGCTAAAACTGGATGACAGAATATCATTCCATATGTGGCTATAGTATCCATTCTGCTGATGGTAGATTTTAATTAACTCTGATTACAAGAGCTGCATAATCAGTCTCATCTGTGAATAGTGAACCTTGGCACTACTTTTGCTTCATCCCTTTGTGTTGTGCACATTGTTCTGAGGAAATCAGAACCACTCCTGACAAAAGCTTCACAACTTCTACAATTTACTATTTCTACACACAGTGAGGTTTACGAGTTACTTCTTCCACACTGTAAGGTTCATACCAATTTTGACTTTCACACATTAAGTTTCTACAATCTATTTTCCCTGGAAAATTATCATTTCTAGTAACTAAAATTATACTTTTTTTTACCTTATATGGTTCTAAAACTTACTACTTACTTGAGAATTATCATCTAAAAGTTCAAATTCTTTCGAAACTTCTGGATCAGTTTGAATCTGGGAAGATTAAAAAGTGTCCAGATTAGATAAGCACAAGCATACTAAGAACCCAATACTACACAATTCTTTCCTACTTCAGTGCTTCTATTTTGATATTTTGATAAAAGAAAAGCATTTACATAAGATTTAAAGGTCAATAGACTAGCAGGTGTCTAAATTTTACAATAAAAAATAACTTGAAATTATCAACTCTGATGATTTTCCTCAGACCCATTTTTCATGATGTTTCAAAACATACTGTAAGTGGTGGCGCAACTGCTTTTTCATTCATTCAACTTTTTAATTTTTCCACGTTTGTATTATCTACACTTTTTAAGGACCACAGTAAAAATAAGTCTATTTGTCCAATTTTTCTGTATCATCCCTGCACATGTAATTGTCTCCTGTAGCTCCAACCTATTTGGTTTCTGACTATGATTTCTTCTTGTTTCATACTGGTACTGTATATCCTTCATATTATGCACATTAATCAAAACAAATCACACTAGCCAACCAATGATGCACAACACAAGTAAACCACTGGATTATCTTGCCCTAATTTACAAATCAACTGGAACAGCAATGCTGTTGTGTAGCCTACACAATTTCTCTTGTCTGCAAAAAATAGAAACTCACAAAACCAAATTTTATCATCTATTCATCTGCTTCCAAAAAACCTCCTTACCTTACAAAGGCAAATGGGAGGGAAGAGAGGAGCGTTATTAATAGAAATCAGAACCCATCTGTAAAATCACAAATGTGTTAAGGAATGTAAACCTGCAACTGACATAGTTTTATGACAGATAGCTACAAATATCACTGCATGTTTTCTCTAGCAAGCCTACAAATGCTGTATGCACTTTTATAAGCAGCAAGACTGAAAAAAAGTTTGTATGATGTACCTATAAACTGTTGAAGTATTGCAAAGTACATTTAATCCCACCTTCGATTCCCCAAGTAAACGCTGCATGGGTTTGCACTGATCAAAATAAAACAGACTCTCAAAAAGCTCCTACTGCACTTGAACTCAAAACAGTTAAATTGCAATTACTTGACTTGACCAACTCAATTGAACAGAACAGAATGGGAGATATCCTCACAATTAATAAGTTAAGCCTATTTCCTTTCATGTGTTAAGCCACACTGACCACAGAGTTGCTTCAGAGTGTAGAGGCCACTTGATGAACAAACACGTGTGTTGATGGATTAAATTTCAAACAGCCTGCACATCCATTTCAAGATAACAACTGAACACAAAACCAAGCACACTGCTATCAGTACAATGGATAAACAGCTAACTGTTCAGCAGGCACAGTGAACTCAGCTCTACAAAAACAGCTTTAAAACCCAACTTAACTTTCCTATAATGGAATGCCAATAGGTAGGTGTTAATGCTCTGCTGACAAACAATCACATCCCATAATTTCAGCTCAAAATCTCCTCACATCAAAAAGAAGAAGACTTTTTGTTGGAAAGTTGACGCCATCAGCCCCATTTTATAACCTCACACATGTACTGTGTACATGTGTGAGCTAACAAAAAATAGCATATGATCAAAAAGAGCCCGAATTTATCTCGGTATGTAATTCCACCTGGTCGACTGTATTTGCCTGTAGCTCCAATGACATAGATGATCAATTTTCAACAAATTTTTAAGGAGTGTTAAAAACAGTTTAACTTTGGTGTGAAAAGGTAGCTATTTGTACTTCTGTACAAACTGTACTCCATACGAATGAAACAATATGCTATCATTTCTCCTGGAGTTAATACTTCGAACTTTTCCCACACTACATTACTGGTGACACATAATAATGGTTCTCTGATCTCTTCTCCTTCCAACCCTTACAAGAGTGGCTGACAACTGGAAAAAGAGGGGGTGGGGTGAAATGGGAAGCAGAATGAAAAACTAGCAAGGTATTAGAACCAAATTTACTTTACCTCCTGATCTTTCCTTTCTTTTGACTGCTCAGATGATTCTTTGAAGTTTATTTCAGTGGTTTGGGTTTGACTGCTGTCAAGATGCCTGGAAGGTGAGCAAGATAAAGGGTGGTACATACTTAGTGACCATAACATATTTCGTACTATGATTAAAACTAACACATGTATATTATACCTACGTGACTGACAGTTTTCAGAAAATAAGTCCAATTTTCTCAGCTCTCATACAAATTTCATGTAGCAGAAAATATCATAGCCTAAGACTAGTACTCAGCTCATCAGCTGTATTCCCAGATATTAAAATGGAAGGAAGGGGTGTAACTTGAAAGTGCAGCATGTGCTCATTTTGAAAATGCTATTAATGTCACTGACTTTTTGCCAAAACTCATCATTTCTATTTTCTAACATTTTTATGTATGGTATGAGAGGGGGTCTGAATCTAGAAACAGCATTTTTTTAGTAGGCTACACTCTTGAAAATTCAGAGCAATGAATGGATTAGACCTAATGTTACACCTTTAAAAGTCATTGTCCAGTGCAGAGAAGTAGGGACAAACTTGTGACACACTGAAGCTCAAAGCAAATTCAGCTTCCATTTTTAACCTCAGCTACTTTTCTATGTATTTTCCTAACTATACAACTGAATATGAATGAACAGCTAGCCAAAAATGTTTCCTGAAGAGTGAATGTACTTTGCATTGCCACTGGTCACAGTATGTACTACATAATGTATGACACACAGCATAGTTGTACCATGAGTCGATCACTCAATGGAAATTTCACCACAAATATACTTATTTAAAAAGAAATATTTCATTCGTATTCTATTCCATGTTTTTATAAACCTTCCCTCTAATAATCCCCCAGGTAAGTGTGTATTTCGTGTACAAACATTTAAGAGCCGAAAAAATTCCTAACCCAAGTTTCACATGCCTTTGGTTCAATCAGTGTACTTTGAGTCAGTCACCCAACATTACATACCCCCATAAGAGAGATTTCAAAATATATTCAATGAAATGTTATTGTCAAAATAAAGAAATCATCAAACTGTGCATGGAAAAATATTATTATCAGTGAACCAGAGAAATATTTTAAATAATTTTACGACTATTTTGAGTCATGTCTGAAACCTCACTTTAGTAACATAGGATAAAGGCTAGGCTGAGCAAATTTCCTCTAAAAATAGGTTTAAATTCTTACTTTTGACAGATTTTCAGCTGTTGTCATTTTCTTCTTGAGTTTCATGTGTAGAATTTATTTATTAAAAGGCCAAAGAACCCTGATGGTACTTTTTGTAGGCAGTGACTGACTCAAGGTACTGGCCGACTCAAGATACACTCACTATACCTTGTCCTCAGCAAAGGCACGTGTATAGCCGGTCACCGATAGCTCCCTATACATGGTCCTTACACCAACCCATTGAAAACCCGGGGTCTTCGACCAGCACAGTGCTGGTCGAAATTGATTTTCATCTTATAGCAATGCTAGGACCTAACATCTAAATTTACTACCATTCCTTTTCCCTTCTAAATCTTACACTTATATTGCAGTTGTTTTTGTCACTTTAAACCTCTGAAATGTTCCGAAAATTTGAAATAAAATCATCAACTTTGCGACTTCGTAAAATTTACTCTAGCATTCAAAATATCTGTGGACATTAGAATGCCATGGCAATTGCCTCTCCAAACATTCTACACTGACGTAACAATGTAGCTTATTAGCATACTGATGTAAACAAAGTTCCATAGTCGCACAGTAAATTTTACAGAGCAAAAAAGTTGCTGACTTCATTTCACTTTTTTGGCACTTTCCAAATATTCTTAGTGATCAAAAACAGCTGCAATACTCCTGCATAATCTGCAGAAGAAAATCCATGGTTTTAAATTAAGATTTTACTTTCAAAATTTGCTGTGAGAAGAAAGATAATTTCAACCATTACACAGACTGCCGATTCCCCCACTTTTTTCCATAGGTCTGTGTAACGACTGTATAGTGAGATTTTTGTAGGTGAACAACCACAGCCTACTGCCTAATCCTTTACTGACACATACCCAGCATACATCTCAAAAGGTGATGAGTTCATGGTAGCATCATGTGACATGCAATTTTGCCCACTAAGACCAGTATGCTGCATGATCCCTGATAAATCAGTAAACACTGTATTCTTGCAATCATGTGCTCTGCACAGGACAAACTGTAACTTAGGCCTAGCTAATACATAGGCCTATCTGCAAGATTTGCAATAATAAAAAGTGAACCATAATTAACAAATTTTGGAAGAAATCTTCAAAGTTAAGAGAACTTTAGAGAATATTTTAGGAGTATTTCATTTTATAGTGTGGAAGTGCTGAATGCTCTCCTATCAGCAGCTACCATCCTCAGACTGTTATAGTAATCATGAGTCGATCAGTATCATGAGTCGATCACTGCATTCTAAATGCCAGTACCATGTCCGGGCGCAATGTGATTGCAATGTAAGCATGACCTGCATTGCATTTTCTTCAAAAAAACATAAAAAACAATTATTTACCATGTTATTTTTGATGTCCAGAGCAAAAACGTTACTCATGGCCAAATTTTCAAGTTTCGGCATAAATATGAACTAGAAACTTGCAAATATTACAAAAATGGTGACCAAAATTGTCTTTGATGAAGCTCTGATTAAAAAGTTTGATAGAAAAGACATTATTCTCTATTATTTGTATAACTGTTCTTAAATGTGGTAATTTATAGCATTTTATTTGCTTGTTTTTTTTAGCGATTGACTCAAGGTTCCTGCATAAGCATTGTTGCTTGTACTGCCACCTACATTTCAAACTTCATTTTCTACGGATTACACAATCCGAACAATACCAAAATATAGCACAATGAGGAAGGCATATACCAAAATGTTACAGCAAAGTTCTACTGATTTTTCTAAATGTTTTTAGCATTTTTATGGTCACAGTGTTCCTTTTATTGATCGACTCATGGTACGCCAAGTATACTCCATCGTAATTTCATCCTTCAGACAATGCCACATGAAATTATTCAGGACAAAGATCTGCCTTGAAGTACCTTACGATCAAAAGTCTCGACACAGACAAATTTGGCGAGAAAAGTGCAGTAATTGTACCAGAAACGTAAGTTGTTTGTTCGAGCTAGGAGATTTGTGACATACCTTTCGTCTATATTAGGCCTTTACATAGTATAGGCCTAGGCCTATATGGTATACTATACAACGGGGGCCAGTCAAGTCGCCCCCTAGCAAAGTTGCCCCCTACAAAGTCGCCCCCTAACGAAGTCCCCCCTTGGCCGACAAAGTCGCCCCTTAGCAAAGTTGCCCCCTACAAACTTGCCTCCTGACAAAGTCGCCCCCTCAGTTCAATTTAATCGCACCACCGGCAAAATTTCATCAAAAATGATTCAAGTAAATTAATAATAAACAAAAAGATAATCGTTCAGTCTATGTTCATGCACCATATATGCAATAGGCCTACTTACGTATGCCTCGGTAATACTACAGTACATGTATGTATGTACCTACATACGTACAGGGATATAGAATCGCGTACTATGTTTCCATACCTACTGTACTTACGTACTCCAGCATTTTTGTAGGAAACTGATCAACTGATCGACAGCGTTCGAGCGATATATGTACACTTTTCACAGAATTGTCGCCAAATTTACACCTCTTATTGAACGTTAAGTAACATTCGGTATAAAAGAAGTTAATGTTTTAAGTAAATAAAATTACAGGATTAATTTTTCTAAACTTCAAAGAAGGAAAAAAGTTGCACTAAAATGTGGGCCTAAGGTGGTTTCAAAAACACTGTAGGCTAGGCTATGCGTAAGGCTAAAGTCTTACGTCAAATCAGCAACAAAAGTGCGTAGGCACTTCATAACAGCTAATAAAATGATTAGGCCTAGGCCTACTGTACCTTTGTATCTATTATTAGCCTATTGACATGTTTTTAAGAAATTTTGCCGGGACCACTGAGGGGCGACTTTGTCCAGGGGCGACTGTCAGGGGGCGACTTTGTCGGGGGCGACTTTGTCATGGGGCGACTTGTAAGGGGCGACTGTGTTGGTCCAGGGGGCGACTTTGACAGGGGGTGACTTTGTGAGGGGAGACTTTGTAAGGGGAGACTTTGCTAGGGGGCGACTTGACCAGCAACCTATACAACATTAGGGCGCCTGTGAGCTAGCCTAGGTCAAATTCTACATAGGCCTATGCCATAGTACTCCTGACTGTAGGTATAGGTCCATTGTAACTGTTTTAGTATTTAATACCAGCTTAACCTGAGCTACATCCTTTTTAGTCTCAAAATTTGAAAGCCTTTCAATTATCTTTGTGCTCAGGACTGCCTAGGCCTAAACAAAACTTGGCACACGATAGGCCTTGGGCCTAGGCTACGCCGTTAGTATTGGAGAAGGCCAGCTTTGTTCATAACAAAGAAGGAAGAAAATGAATGAAATTCATCTGCAACCTTTCTTTCCTCCATGAAGACATATATTCAACGCCATCTAACGTTTCATCAGCAAACATATCGTTCTCCTTTCGCAACACAAACAGAGAGATTACTGGTCTAACTGAGGCAGACTGCGTTTCGTTTCCAAGCGATAACGAAACCAGTCTGAAGCTAGCACAGGATTCAGCACAGGATTCGCCCAGGATTCATTATAACCAGTTATAAATTAAAGGCGCCCTCGCTCTGGCGGTATAATTCCTCTGTTGCACAGGGGAAGGGTAATATAAAGGGGGCGCTACTTTCTTTTAGGGTTCAACTACCTTTCATCACCGTAAGTAATATCCATTAAAACGAGAGAACGCCACCAATCTGCTTAATTAATGCGAAAAGTAGCCAAAAGACAAGGGTCACGCTTTCATAGACGCTGGTCATCAAACATACCCCACTGAGTCAAGTGCCTGAGTAAGCCAATGAGCGCAGGCTATTTAGTTCGCTTCTGCCCACATCTGAAAAGGACGTCCCCTGTAAATAGATGAACGATCCCTGTCGTCATCGTGAACGACCCCGGTCTTTAGCAAGCAGACAGGGAGGGAGGAAATGACACGGCCCCTAAACCATGAAGTGTCACACCACACACAGAGGCCTCGTGACGGCATATGCTATCTACCCACTACTAGAGATAAGAATTGGAATTGATTATATATGGTCACTCACAGAACCATATTAATGTTATTACTGACTATTTTAATCAAAATCCCATGCATCATGAAGGGACTGGGGTGTCTGTGGCTATCATCTTTACTTGTAAATCAACTTTGTGACAATATCTTTGTCGCGATTCTCGCAAATGCAACCAAATAAATGATGTTTTATATAATTTTCTACATTTTCTGCACTTAATTTTGTTGATGGAAGAGTAAAACCAAAACGTCATACCCTTTTCATCAAGTGCTAGCCAATCAGTGTGCTTTTCTGCTTGTTTGTTACTTTTTTGGTGTACCATTGTTTACAAACACAAATGTCTAACGTCAGAGGCAACTTTTTGTATAAGTTTCCATTCAGTTGTGTCAGTACGAGTAATAATCCTATTGTTGGTGTTACAATAGCCACATTTCCTTTCAATGCAGCTAGTTCATGCAAATTCAGAACATTGTTAAAGCTTTCTGGAGATTTTCATTAAGGGTCGTGTACCTTCGGGGTTGTTAGTCCGCGTTTGGAGTGGTATCAGATCTTAGCCTGTAATGAAGACTTTTCTTAAAAGTTGTGGAAGAACTGTACTAGTTGTAGGAGCAGGGGCCGATTTCACTAACACCTATTTTAGCGATCATCGCTAAGCCACTCGCTAATGAGAAATCATCGCTACTTGCGATAGCGATGAACGTTTGGTTTCACTAAAGCAATCGCAATTAGCGATGAGAAGAAATGAAATGTTTTTCAATGGACGAGAATGATCGCTAACTTCATGCGACCTTTGACCCTCAGCAGCAACCGAAGAAGTCCCAGACGCGTGACAACAAACATGCAGACACAAGAACTGACCGAGGAGAACTTGACGAAGGGAAAAAGGTAAGAAAAGAACCAACAAATCGCAAGTTAACGAAATTAATATTATGCAAACATGTACACATTAAGATAGTAGGACCTAGATGCATTTTTTTGGAAAATACGGAACGGTGCAGGCGGCAAAAATGATTCCTTATGCTGCGATTATAACGTACCTCCACCACAGGCCCTCGTAATACATAGCCCTATACTATTACTAGGCTAGTATTATGGCTTATGCACTGTGACTGTGTAATATATTATAGGGCCTAGGCCTAGGCCTACAGTATGTGCAGTGTGTACCAATAGCGTGAAACATATAAAACTGTGTTCACCGATATTTTTAAAACATTTGCGAGGTTATTTCAATGTTGTATGAAAGACTTGGTCTTTGTTCTGAATATGGTAGAGACTCCATGTACAATTTGATAAGTTCTGAAAAATACAAGCCAAAAATGCGTTTCACGCTATTGGTACACATACTGTAGTATTAGCGTATTTTCTAACGTACGTTTGTAGGTTAGGTTAGGTTAGGTTAAGTTAGATGAGGTTTAATTTCCCAGTTTCCAACCAATTGGTTTAAGTTGAGACGACCACGGCCTTTTTTCCAGTGTGTGGCTCACTGGCTTGTTTTCCCTATTCCATTTTTTATGCTGAGCACCAAGCACAAAGGCAGTAGGTTCCATTTTTAAAGTCTTTGGTATGACCCGGCCAGGAGTTGAACCCTAGACCTTCCGGCTGCAAGTCGGATAACGTACGTTTGTAATACTGGCCTAGCCTAACAAGTAACATAGTAACACAGTAACACTAACAGTTGGAGCTTGTAGTGCATAAAATAAATACAGTATAAGTTAGACCTACCGTAAGACTACAATACCTGACAAATGTAAATGTAACAAACCCCCCACCCTCGTTCAGTGTTGACTCAAAATTAGTGGAGGTGGACTCGAGCACAACATTGAAGGGAGAGAGGGGTCTTTTGAAAAACTTGAGAGAGTGAAACTTGTTACAGCTTTTGCTAGTGTACATTTTTTTCAGAATTATAGGCTAGTGTAAAACCTAAGAAAACATGCTAGCCTGTAGATTTGTGGAATGGTAGTGTAATGTCTCTTGCTAATGTAGCCTTAATGTAATGCACAGCCACGACCAATTCAAGGGACTGGAAAAGAGAGTCTGAAGCCTTTTTTTCATGAGCCAGGGGGCATTGCAGTCATGGTATCTATTCCCCATAAATAGTGATATATACAAAAACCATAAATAAGTCATAGTTCTCAAAAAACATTTCTTACCAAGACCTCTTACCATTCCCTAAAGAGAGCTTCCCAGTGCAGGGTATAGTATGGTGTGCAGTTACTCTGAAAAGGGTTCTAGACTATGCCTGGCCCTTGGGCAGGACATAGTATATTCCTATATGCCACACACTCGCTAAACACACTCATTTCTGAGAAGTTAGTAGCAGGGAGGAGATTATACATTCATGTCCACTCATTGTCCAGTGACAAAGAAATGACAAATTCTGGCCAAACCTAGGGTCAGTCCCAGCCAACTCATTCCCAAGCCCATTTACGTATACATGTCTACTATGGGAAGTATTCAGGCTTGGTAGATGCTGGATATCTTAGGTACAGTATGCAATTATGACTTAACATGCCAACTTGATGCCCTATTTTTTCTTCCTTTTGCATTTACACATTGTATGTTACTATTCGAAGCTTAGTTATACAGTAGATCTATGCCAGTTTGACATGGCATAGTGTTTGAGGAATGAAATTTGATTGGGCCCAAAACTTTGCGTGGCTGTCAGATAGGCCCCAAAACAAACATGCACAGTATGGCACTGAGCTCACTCTGTCTCATCCAAACCAGCTAGGTTTCAGGCCAACTCAGTCCCAAGCTTACTCTCCTTTTACACCAACACTGACCAAAATCAACTCAGTTTGATAAATATCATAATAACATACAAGTGTTAAGCTGGTGCAATGTATTCTGATCAAACTTCTACTGTAGGATGAAAATTAAAACTGATGGATCAGGAAACTCAGAATATACTTGGAAGTGTCAATATCTAGGCCTAGGCTATGGCTTGAGGAGTACCAGCATGTATACAGCATACCAGCCTGGTTGGATTTGACAGCAAAATTTTTATCTCAGGCTGACCTAACTCTCATGATGAAGGAAGTTTACCTCCCACAGAAAAGTCTGCAGTATCAACTTGGAGTTAAAATGGAAAAGGCCTAGAGGCACATAATGATGTTTGAACCAGAAGTAGCCTGGAAGGCTTCCTATTTCCTAAACAACCCCAAGTATATGCATGAGCTGATGAAGCCAGTTGTCAGGCCTAAATGCACAATAAAAGTGATATAACTGCAGAAAATTGCTCTATTTATAAATATTGGTTTTTGGACTTTGAAAATCAAAGTGTGCATGTGGATTTAGTGTGGACTACAGTATTGTGTAGTAGAGGCTAAGGATACTTTGGCACACTGTAGCACTTAAGACTATGGGTGTAGCCCTGGGACATAGACTACTACTTTCCATGACAGTAGAGGTTGTATGTATGATATTGCCTGTATGGTAGAGTTTGGACTTTTATGGTAACTACATGGATCATAGAAGTTTAAAGAATTGATATTCCAGTAGCAATGTAAGGGGATCCTAAATAACATGGAAAAATTTTTCCTCACCTGCTCTTTAACCCCACACCAATAGCTTGTTCATAACTCAAGATATTCCTGTCAGAAGATAGATTAAGCTTGTCAAGAAAAGACTGGCTTTTGCTTCAAGGTTTCAAAGTGTTATGTAATACTGACAGATTGGTTCTAAATCTTTTGTTGCACATACTTTAAATGTGAAGTGTGTGAGACATATTAGTAACATTCATTGCAGATTAGGTGAAACATTTTGTGAGAATAAGGTTTATAACACAAAGTGTCTACATGTGTGAAGATTATAAAAAAATACAAAAGATGTGCAATGGGTTTGCCTGTATGATGTCACAGATTCCTTGATTGCATGCAATTTACTGATGTGAATATTTGCTTGGAATATTTATATATAACTTCCAAATGCAGCAGGCTATTGAGACAGGGTTCACACTAATAGAGAGAGGGAAAATCCTTGTTTTTAGGAAAGTCCCACTTTTTGTTCCACGAATGCCCTTTTAATTGGCTGGTAAGTCAGTGGTACACAAGGAGAATTTTGGAACCTGCAGGGTTGTGACTCCGCTTACTACCTTCTCCAGCTTATAGTCCCCTTTCACTGAATAGAGTTGGGACCCCTCTCCCACATTCCACATGTCTGTAAAACATGAATGAGTAGAAAAACATATTCAAGTGAAGGATACAAATAAGTGTATCATGGTGTGTACCATGTGAATCCAGAGTTTGACCCCCCAGAAAGGGGGTGCTGACTTTGTGATCATGAAATCTTAAGTCTGCTTGCCACAAATGTGTGAAACTTGATGGGGGTTCTTTTTCACTGGCATCACAAGAAAGGATGCACATCACTTGTCATTTGATGAACAGTGATTTATTTCTTGTTCTATTTACAGTATGCCCGAGTAGAGATGCTAAGACTTGCTGGTCATCTGGACAAAGCAGGCAATATTCTTAGTGACCAACTACATGTTCTTGGCAGTTGTGCTGTGAGCTACTGCTGCACCTTCATCCTTGAAAGACTGACAAGGGAATGGATGCATCATGGATCTCCTGGATTTCTGCAGATGTTGGTGGGGGGGGGGGGGAGGGTGGTGCTGAAGACAGCCAGTCAGGGTACTGATTCACTGACCATGCACTCAGTATATAGCAATGAACGTTACCTCATTGCAGGACACATTTCTCAAAGTTAAATTTAATTTTCAAACCACTGCACTGTTTTTGCTTTTCAAACCATTGAACTGTTTTTCATTTAGTGACTGTAATTTAGTACATAATGACAAGAGGGGGGGGGGGGGTATGGGTTTGGGGTTTCATCCGAATTGTTTGTTCTTTCAACAAGACAATGACTAGCAGGTTGAACTCTTAGTTACAGGTAACTTACTGGTGACCTGTGGTGGTTGCTAATAACCTGACAGGACTAATATCATCCACTCCTTTTCTTTGTAAAAATATGGAAAATACATAGTTGATTTTGGTAAAATCGTTTTTCTTTCTGTTTTGCGTGGTATAATTATTGTGCAACTTTTCGTTACTGGTGAGATCATAAAGAAAGGTCAATTACAGCAGTGTATAAGGCTATCACAAAGATGGAAGTAATACAGAATGCATCGCAGTTCGATCATCGTTTATCAACCAGGATCTGATTCTACACTTAAATGCCTGCCCAGGTTGAGTCAAGATTGTGTTGGAAAGGAGTGGAGCTTTGCACTGTAAACGTGCAGTAGATGCTGTAAATGATTTATCGATGGATTTGTTCCACTTGGTTATTAGAACGAAGGACAAGTTTATGACAACAGAAAGGACAAGACTAAAAGAAGGGTTTCTGTATGCCTACCTGAATCTTCTTTGCACCATCCCCTGAATTTGGCCCCTGGACCCCATGCCCTCGAAAGAAGGGGGAACTGCGCTTTGTTGATTTACAGCACCATTAGCATGCTCTAACTGAAGTCACAACTACAAAAGCCTGTGTTGGTCCCCTCACCTTTGTACTTCAGACAGATCAACACCAATGGAAATGGAAGTGAATAATCAGGCGTGTAGCCAGGATTTGGTAAAAGGTAGGGGTTCAGGTTGCAATGACCCAAAAATGCTAGATTTGAGTGCAAAGCACTGTCCATGAGGGTTCATGCGCCAGGTGCATCTCCTAAAGGCTCCTGTGAGTTCTAGATAGTGCCTCATTCAGGCCAGGGAGTAAATACTTGGAAGCCCTGGCATAGCCTGAGAAAGCTGTTCTAACATGGGGGCGAGGGAGGGGTAAGGGGGCTGAATGTTAGTTCGGAACGCCATGCTAGGGGAGGAATGTAAGGGGCATAAGACAGAAAAAATTTTTCAATATTTGAGGGTCTTTTGATGCCATTTGTTGCAAGTATTGTGGAAATTTTAAGGAAAGGTTCTAAAAATTCTCACATTTGTTTACAGAGGGAAAAAAGGTTTTAGTCCTTGAATGATGCAGGGATTAGGGGAGGGGCCTAAGGATACTTCTTCCCAGTGACATGTTTGACGGGGGCCTTAGCCTCAACGCTTCCTACGCCTATGAGCCCTTGGATATTCTAAAGGATATGCATACTAAAATGAGACCTAACTTTCTTCTGAATTGATTGAAAGAACACTTTAATACCACAAAAATCGCAAATTAACCTCAAACTGACAAACAAGAGAGAGATTTGATGATGCATGAACTTAGTGGGGGGAAGGGTAATGATGGAACTAGTTGCTCCTATGGGAGTTTTAAATGATACACACGTAATGAGAGAACAATAGTTTAAGGTGAAGCCCCCCCCCCCCCAACAAAAAATTATTTTAAAATACCCACTTTAAAAAAAAAAAAAAAAAAAAAAAAAACCTTTGTCAGTTTGTCTTAAATACTTAGGTAGCATGTTTGTAGCAAGGTACTGGAGGGGCGAGCTACCTAACGGAGAGGGAGGCGAAATATTTATGGGGGTGGGCAAAATATGCAAAAATGCATTCTGCAGCCATTGGTAATTTTAATTTTTAAAGGCCACCACCCCCTGCCCCCACCGGCAACCGGCCTGTTAGGTAGTGTGCCACAGGTAATCACAGGCATTTTAGTGTGAAAGCAATTTTTTCGGAGACATCGACACAGTTTGCTATAGTTGCCACAAGTTTTCACTGACGAGGTTTACACACAAAAATGTGTGCAAATAAAAATTACTATTGGCAAAATCTGTGGCATGAAAACGAAAGCAAGAAAATGTGTGTCATCTTGTGTTGAACCTGTGTTCTGAGTATTAAAAACACACTGTCTGGTTTGCTACGTGTTTTCACCAATGAACACCTTTGATTTTGATTTTTCTTTATATTGCATGCACAGTTACGCGTGGTTTCAGTAACAGGTTGATTCAAGATTTTTTGTAAGGGTAATTATCTGGTTACCTTTTCTTTTTATTATAATGCATTTCGGCCATATTTCTGCGAGACATCAAGTTGTATCATAACCCACCCACCCACCCGTCTTGGTAGGGGACAAATTCCATCCCTTATGAGACACATAGCCACGGACAGGGCACCCCCTTCCCCATGGAATACAATTGTAGGGTATAAAGATGAAAAGTATTGCATGCACCCACTGGCGCATTATAGACGTGAAATAAAACCAAAACTTTTAAAGGGCATGGGCTCCTGCCCAGAACGTACATCAGGCGCGGATCCAAGTGGGGGGGGGGGAGGCTTTCCTCGGCTCAGCCCCCCCATTTTTCGCCACATCAACAATAACACTTATGCGAAAATTAGCATAATGTTATTCTAGGAGAATATTCGAAGGGGCTTTCAGCCCCCCCCCCCTTTCGAAATGTTTGGATCCGCGCCTGTACAGTGTTAATGTGGCTGCAGGGGTAAGAGAAATGCCAATCGGCCGGTGCAATACTGGGGGGGGGGGGGGAACTCTGGGCTAATATGCAAAGTACCAAAAACATTTCCAGCCAAGTATCATTGCAGGCTTGCAGAAGAGTATTTAGGCCGAACAAATTTACCACAAAAGTTTAATTCAAGTTTACTCAGATAACCAAATAGTTCTCGTCTTCTCCGAATTTTAATTCCAGTGCCCCATAATTCTGGGCTCGTGTCGATTCTGCGCCTCCCCTTCAGAGCCAGTAGCCCCATTAGTTTGCGGAACAACTCTGGGTCCGGCCCGGTTTTAATGTTTGACGATTTGTCACATCACGCACAGGGTTTAAGCTCTTTTTCGTGCTAATTAGGTGATATCACTGAGGCTTTCAGGCGGCAGACCACCCCAAGTTAGTACTCTAATTATCGGGATGAAAATCAAGGCATCTGGTAGCCACGACTCAAGAAAATCGACGATCCAATGGTACCACCAAGAGGGGCTGGGTGGGTGGGGCATTTGTCTTTCAGTCCATGCTTCCCTACCCACTCCGCTCCTGTGCAAAGGTGTACAGAAGCACTGCTCACTCACCTTTTTGCACCACTCCTCAAAATTTCTGCCTTTTCCCACAGGTGCCCTCAATGTTGGAACTGGTGGCGGCACCATTTCTACACCCCCCCCCCCCCTAGTTACGCCACTGGTGTCTCCATTGTTTACTCTAGCTATGGGCTTGTTCACAGTATCGCCGCCCTTAATTTTTGGGTCAACTTGATGAGGTCGGCTCGATTATTTGGTGTATACTTGAAAGATAGGGTCAAACAAGATGCAAAGAGAATATGATGAAATCGCGTGATACTAATGTCATCTGCAATTAGCGATGTATTTGGTGCCTTTGCGGCTACTAAACCCTCATCGCTATAACTCATCGCTAACGACACAACTTAGCGATGAGAAATTGATCGCTAAAGTTTAGTGAAATCGATCGCAAAAATTGATCGCTAAATTACGATGGATTTATGGTTTAGCGATGGATATCGGCGTTAGCGATGATCGCTAAACGTTAGTGAAATCGGCCCCAGGTGTACTCGTTATGACTGAGGGCGGTATTAATTTTTGCTGGCGTCTAAGCTACATATATATATATATTGCGCAATAGAAGGGATAGGTTAATGCGTTTGGAACCTGGCGAGCCAGCACGGTATTTACGGGGAAGTCTAGCTATTTTATCACCAAATTCATAGAATTACGTTCGATATCATACGTCATATTTGGTCAGTTTACGAACTAGAAGGTGTATTTCCCTCAACCATTACGATATAATTCCTGCGAGAAGACAGAGAGAGAGAGGATTTGATGGTGTAAATAGTGTAAATACAAGCTGTGTTAACCTACAACATCCTGTTCGTGCAGTGTGTGTGTTACGTCTTTCGGCTACGCATAACTACGAAACCCCGCCAGATTCCCGACTCCGGCATAGCGGATATACTAGTCATCACCAATATAACGTTAGGCACTGGCTTTTGCTCTGTTGACAAAAGAAACACTCATGCTCAGACTGGTAGCCAAGGTGCCAGTGCAAGGTAGGGGGGGGGGGGCTGGGATTCCAGCACCCTCCTGTGGCTCATAGTGATAAAGGGATAGAGCCTACAAATTACTACGAGGTTTTACTCTGTTCCCCACCTAGCCATTGTCCCTCTATCAAACCCACCAAGGTTACTGTGGAAGGTCCTTGGACTCATACGCCAATACAAAGAGCTTTTCAATCCATCTGTGTCACTTGATTTAATGGGGTGGTATGATATGAAAAACCCTCCACGGCAACATTTTGTCGGCACTCTTGTACAAGCTATCTAAGCTTCCAACTTGTACTAGCATTCTAGCACTGTGTACTTTATATACATAGTCGAACGTTGCTGTCGTATCTGTAGACAGCTCCCTGTTGCAATTCAGTGAGTTAAAAAGCTTCGCCAGTCTCGGTTGCTAGGCAACGAACTGTTTCTTCATCAGTTGTTGTTTGAGGTCTTTGATGGAATGAAGAAAAGAAAGAGAAAGGTTCCCATTGAAAGGAGATCCACACATGATTGCGCATGAAAGACAACCCCTATTTAGCTATGTTTTGTCTGAGGTGTCGTGGTCCACTGTTGCAGAGTTCCTACCTGAGACCTGATTAAGTGTTTCGTAAGTCCCGAGCTCTGGGTTTAGCACTATTTTGGAAGACTACCAACTTCTTCGCCCCTTTTTTCCAATTCTAGGCACAATACTTACCTTATTCATTTGGCAATTTGGTGTGTTAAAGGTTAGGTCACCCCACATGCATGCCAAACCCATAGATAAGGGCATTCAGGGGAAATGTTTTCCCCCTAGCAAAGTAAAAAATATGAATTTTGTATATAGTGCCCCTCCCCTTAACCATGATTCGCACCTGTACCTGTCTGACTACAGGCCTGATGTGTGCAGTTTCCTCCCCCCCCCCGTGTGCGCCCCAGGGGTGGTGCCAGCGGGGGAAATAGCATGCCTCCCGTCGGGGAAGGCTGGCCCCCCGTCGGGGAAATTTTCCACTTTCGTCGGGGAGCTTAATCCGTACACGATATAATATGTAATCCCAATGACCTTCAGTCGCCCCGCTTGATTTTGCTCATAGGAAGTGAACATTTTTTAATGAAAACCCCAAATTTTCCACTTTTCCTTGGAAAATTTTCTTCAATAACAGCCCAAATTTTCAAATTTTACAAAAAGTCGAAATTTTTCATTAGGAAGACAGTTGCTTTAGAACTCTGTTAACCACATACCCGGCGAATCAGGCAATTGGACGGGGACCCTTGATTAGTATCAGTTACCAAATGCAGCTGGGAGTCACCCAAGCATAAGCAAAGATAAGGAAATCAATTGTTCTGCTAGCTGAAGCAAACAATCTCCCTGCTCACTGATGAGAGAAAGCAGAGGATTACAGGGGACTTTTTTAGATTAATCAGGGTTGGTAAACTTCAAAGGAACTGTCCACCTAATGTTCGGCGCGCTTGGCGCACCGACAATTTTACGTTTGTCGTCCTTTTGGCAACTCATCACCTTTGAAGGGTCATGGAGTTCCTGGCCCCGTCGGGGAGTTTGGTCTCCTGTCAGGCTAATCCTGGCGCCACCCCTGGTGCGCCATTCCCCCACCCCCTACTACCACCCCGATGACCTTTTCATGAGGGATGATCTACATTGTTATAACTCCAGTTGAGTAGATTGTCCCCTCTATCCTAAGGAATAAATTACCTCCTAGACTTAAAATGCGATCCGGAGAAACTCATTCCTCATTTATGCCCAAGTGAAGACGTCACTTCACTGAAAGCCTTTACGTAAGATTTGGGAAAACCATTAAATCGTCACATCCTTCATTTCATTTTACTGACATGTTATTATTAGATGAAACCTTCTTTGAATTCTACCTCTTTGTATATAGGTTAAATAGTTGGCATAAAGAGCGGATCCCGTGTTAAATCTTTTCTAGCTTTCAAGTCGGAAGTAGCCCGTAGTGCTCAGATTGAAGGGACACGAACTTATGTCTGAAAGGGCCCTTGAATGGGATGAACTAACAGCGTTGGTCGCTTAGATCACATATGTGACACTAAAATGTAGGGCTTCTTAAATATCGTGATTCTTTCGTGGCTGCGAGCTGCAGGTGTAGGATAATCTGTTGTCACTATTCGAATCTTTCAGTTGTAACTCTGTTGTATTTGTATAACGAAAGAAGTTTTAAAGGCATGGGACAGAAAAATATTTCGATCTATTTCCGTTAAAGCGGTGCTTTTTAAGTGCATAGAAACGGACACTGTCAAACAGAAAGACCCAAAACCGGACCGGCAAAAACACAACCATGAACTGTTTACAACTATTTACAAACTTATCTTACATTAAGCTAGCAAAACAAAATTACTATACTATTTCCGTTAAAGCTATGTTTTTAAACTCGGGCCTTGTTATTGTCCTTAACGCATTTTGCTTGTTCTGTACAGTACACTTAAAATGCTGAAGTCATCAAGATGAAGATTCTCCTGTGGATGATTCACAATCTTTGAGAGGATGATCGGGGAACGTTCTTACAAGCGAAAGGATGATCTTAACTGCTAGACAACATCCTGAGCGTTTTTGTAACGACCGCACAATGCTTCCCACTTAAGATGGCCAATCAAAGTTGTACTAGTATTGTAAGAAATTAACGTTCGTTCGACGTCAGGAATGCCGGTGTTATTGGTGTGCAATAAAGTTTGTTCAGGCGAAACCTGAAAAATATTATTCAAAACATATTAAGTATATATTAATTACACAATAAAAATAAATACATGAATAAATATCAATTAAAGTGCAGTATTAGAGCTATTCCTAAATGATGAGCTTTTAGGTTTGGGCAGGGAGTTGCTGGCAGCTCCCTGGTTTTAAAGGATGCCAAATCCCCTTTGAACTTGCTCCATTTTTAAAAATTTTCCCAAATGGCGCAGCAGAGTGTAAATAATAATGGTGTGTTGACTTGAAAAAATTAGGTACCAATTTTCCAGGGTCAACCGCAGACACCGTTTCAATTTAGAAGTAGCTGAGAAATTTTTCTCATAATTTTTCAAATGCTTGTAGGAGAGTTTACAGTTTGAAATATTTTCATCAATCCATTCGATCACTTCTGATGTAGAGTAGCCTTAAGAAAAGAAAAAATATTTTGAAATAGAGTCTGAACACCCTTTGGACAATTCAAATGGCGGCCGGACTGCCTACATTGTTAGCTTCGTGCAATTAATGTAAACAAAACTTTAGGTGAACTCAGAATGGATTAAAACGGAAGGCTTTGTTTTCAATATTCCTATTACTCCACTGAATATTACCGTCATTTAAAAGAAATTTAAGTCGTCGCCTGTGAAAGAGACCATGTAGCATAAAATCAAAAAGTGACGGGGGCCTTAATCCGTGCGATAAAATATAAAATCCCGAAGAAAGTCACCCGCCCAGTCGATCTGCTTGATTTTGCGCTTAGGAAGTCGGAAGATTCTTCAATAAAAATCCCAATTTTTCAAACTTACTTCAGTAAAAATCCAAATTTTACAAATTCTCTTCAGTGAAAACTCAAATTTTTAAATTTTTGTGGAAGCCAAAAAGAGCGCGCCGAAAATTTTACGTTCGATGTCCTTTCGGCACTCCCGCCGTCTTTGCCCGAGCTTCAAGATGCTGCTCCCATCCCCCGTCGGAAAGCTTCCCCCCACCCCCGCCGGGTAAATCCTGGCGCACCCCTGCTTATGATTAGCAAAATAACCCTGTAGTTTTCGGTTGATTTCAAAGGTCATCTAAGGTCACCGGCGGTGAAACTACGAAAATCTTGTAAACTGCGCTCGTAACTTGATAGGGTAACATAAAGGTATCTCATACCAGGGAGTTACTACGTAACAACTCCTTGCTCATACATAGCATATGTGAATGGCCCTGCATATTGATTACAACAACCATTTTCTTTTGGGTGGAGGCCAAATATCATTTGGAGCCACTAGAGCCGAGTGGTATAGGAAAACCTCGTAAACACGATATCTTATGAAGGATTATTTTTCTGAATCTCATAGTTGGCATGTGGATGCTGCCATGATATTGCGTTCAATAATTCAACTGTTTTGGTGGTGGTCAAAGTCATTGGAGGCCAAAAGAGGTCAAACTGTGAAAACCTCGTATGTAACTGTCACAGATCTGATACGTGGCATGTGAACGATCCATATGAAGCTTACAAAAAAAACGCATTACTTTTGGTGGAGGTCAAAGATCATGTGAGGTCATCAGAGGTCAACATTGTGAAACACGATATCTCAAGATGGACATCTTCGGAGGCATAAATCTCAGACGTGCGACCAAAGCTTTTTTTTCCGGCAAGGAATCACTAATTGCCTTTCGGCTTTTGGTTAAATCGTAATTTTGTCTCTTAATTTCATAATTTTGACTTTAAACTTTGAGTATCAATTTAATTACTATGAAACGTTCTCTACCCATTTTTAACTTAAAAATTAAATATCCTTACAAGTCACAAATGTTATTTTTAATTTCATAGCTTTGACTTGTAATCCCATAAATGTTACTTTAAAAAGTTTAAATCTCAATATTTTGAATGTTATAATGTAAAAACTGTAATATGTGGTCTCAGTTTTGACTTGTGGTTTCATTGTACTAACTTTTCGTGTTACACTTTGGACATGCAACTTATTATTTTGATTTAATGTGTTTAAACCTTGACGGACAATTTTCACGTTATTTACTTCAAAATACAACCTTTGACAGATAGCATCTTAAGTTTGGATGCCATTAGTGTGACTTTCAACCTCATTAGGTTGACTGGAAAACTGATTTGATTTACTTTGATTCTCAAATATTGACTATTGATAAGATTATTTTGATTTTCAAAGTAAAAATAAAAAGGTTAGTAGTATAAAAAAATCAACAAAACTTCAAGTACTGAGATTAAAGCTATTTTTCCTTTTAAATTTAAAATTATAATATTTAAAGTCAAATATATGATATCAAGGTCTGCTTGTTTAAAAGATTTTACCACTTTTATTTTTCTTTTCCACATCTTTTTTAATCCACTATTTGTACGACCGCATAGTACAAAGTACCACTTTTGAAAAATAAAAACCGGAGAACCAATTTTAAACTGCAGCTACTTTCTTTTATTAGAAAAGGTACCGATGTGTTGGTGTACGTGCACCCTTTAATATACCTGTAATCAGGGGCTGGATTTGATGTCTGAAAGTGGGGGGCAAACCTGAGTGGAATATCAAATCGGCGCCGAAGGCGCCACCAGAGTGCGAGGCACTCCCTTGCAGGCGTGGGCCAGCCGTAGGACCCTTGGTGGATTCCAGGGGCAACGTCCCGGTTGGGGTCCAGGGGGAAACGCTTCCCGAAGCATTGAAGTATCTAAAGAATAAAGACCTATGAAGCATTTGGCTGTCTTAAAACTCATCGGATGTGCACTGAAAATCATAAAAACCACTTTTTGACCATTTTCATAACAGCCTTATTCATAATAACAGATCCTTTTTATGACGAAGAGGCTTTGGCTTGTGGGTCGTTACAATGATGATGGAAGTGTTTGTAAGAAGCTATGTAACACGCAAGATACCGGTATTCTACAGGAAGTAAATACAAAACATTCAAAACAGATGCGCCCGAATCGCGCCGAAGAAAGCAGCGTTACTTTAGACATTTTATTGTAACCGATTGTTTTTCTTTATTTTTAAAATGCAATATTGTCCATTTTTAAAAACGATTTTGCTACTTTCCCCGGCCACATATTCTTTGTTTTGTATTTCATTTTTGTCGATTGTCAGGGAAAAGGGACTTCTCATTTTTTTTTATTTCTGTGAAAGATTATTTAAAGTATTATTTCGTTAGGACGATTAGAGTTTGAGGGTAATAAGTGTATAATACTTACATAGGCGTAGGAGCCCAAATTGATTTGGAGGGGGGGGGGGAGCGGAACGACTTGCCCGAAAAATACAACCAAAAATTTCCGCGCGCTCCACGCACGTTCGACATGTTAATGTACATATCATATGGGCATTCATCGTTTATCACACCGCATGCCAATAACATACAATAATTTGCCGTGTTTCTACCTCCTTTATTGATTTTACTTTTAGCGGAAGTCGTTGATCGCCGGCCTGAGGAGGGGCCCCCTTTGAAAATTTTTGAAAAACTGAGTGTCCTTACATGCAATCTAGAGCCACATATGCTACCTTTGAAGTAAAATTTGTGTTAAAAAATTTACGTGCATCAGTGAGGGTGGGGCATGGCGAAATGCCCCTCAAATACACCACTGATAATCATAATATAAGTTTAACCATTAAAAACACACTGATGAATTAATACGAAATATATAGGTGCTGGTGCAATTCAAATCAGAACTTTATATTAATTACCAAGGAAGTTCTTTAAATTATTAATACCCTTTAGCTACATCACTGCATTATTTTTCTTTCAGTAGGTGCCCGAAAAATTCTCAGCATTTTGCCCGAATTTTTACAAAATTTTTTGGTTGGGGGCTGCATCCCCCCCCCCCCAGCCCCGTCTCCTACGCCTATGAATCCTTATAAAATCAAGGAAATGTTACGGGTAGTTCTCACAGAGACATGGCCATGGGCGCCCGTAGCTAAAAATGTCAAGGAAGCAAGTTTTATTGGAGGCTGCATCTTCGTATAAGGTGTGGCCGGCGAAGCGCTGAAGACCGAGGGCCGCGGGTCTTCCCCGAGAATTTTCCTCAAATTTGATGGCTTTTGCGGTCATTCTGGACCATTTCTAGAGAATTCTGAGTCCTCAATATATATTTTGCAATGCTAAAGAAATATTTTAGTAGTTTGATTGCAAATTTAAGATAAAACCGTCAGTCAATTTGATGAAGATGGTACTAGTTGGTGGGGAAAGTGAACAGTGGGAGGGGTTGAAATGGATTGGGAAACAGTAATTTCCTACAGGATGTATAACAATTAAGGCAATTCCACTAAGATTTTCTTACGGACAGCAGTACAAAGTTACAAACGTGACACCTATATTTATACTGAGTTCAAGGAGCACGCCGAACAAATTATTGAGAATTGCGATTCGATATACACGGTACGGGTAAGTTTCTATATTGTGCAAGCAAGGACTATGGTGCCTGTATTGACTTAACTACTTTTAGTGCTGGCAGTGACCTTTACTTCAGGTACCAAACAAAATTAGTCAACAACAATCGCGACTTGCATCCCCACCTTTGAGCTCCAACACTCTATTAGTCAGTTTTCATTGCGAGTGTGTGCAAAGAGCGCGGAGAAAATTTTTTATGGCACTTTTATATATTTGATGTTTATGTTTTCCTTTATTTTACCGCTGCAAATTTACAATTATTTTAAAAATTCGATCAAAATCCCTCTGGTCTGGCTTCCTTTTGTTCATTTTTTTATTATTTTATTATTTTTTTAAGGTCTGGAAAAAAGTGGAGGGCAAGTGCCCCCCTTTCCCCACGTAATGCCGTCTTTGGTCCTAAGTCTTATGCACGTATCGTAACGTCTTTCTAGTAGACCAAGTAAGCTACAGCTTTTCGTATTTTTGGATGAATACAATATTTACTTGGGGGAAGGTTGAAGCAAGGAAAATCTGAGGAGACCCACTCCCCCTCATGACCCCGTAGTACTGTTTACGTTATAGTAAATTGTAAATGTACATCAGAGCGCTAAGCGCGTCGAGAGTATTTTTGTTACTTGTTTAAACCTTATTACCGTTGAAAACATGCAGGTTAAATTTGTTACTAATAAATAAAAAAATTAAAGTATTATAACGATTATTAACTTTCACTACCTTTCAAGTTATATTTTATATGCCGAGACACTCACCCTAGAAATATTTGGGGACTTAAAGGAATATCGGCTCCTCAGTTAAATTATTGGGGGAGTTCCCTTGGTCCCCCTGCTTCCTAAACCTATACATTAGTCTTAGGAAGATCAAAGACGTAAGCAAGGGTGGCTCCAGCGGGGGGCCAGGGGGGCCATGGCCCCCCCCCGTCGGGGAAATTTTTCGGTTTCGTCGGGGAGCTGTTATGTATACGATAAAATATGAAGTGCCCGACAACGCCCAGTCGCCCCGACGACTTACTTAATTTTGGTCTAAATTAGGGCAAATTCTTCAATAAAACCCCCAAATTTTCCAATTTTCTTCTTCAAAGCCCCATTTTTCAAATTTTTCATGGAAAATGCCGGCAATTTTTTCAAATTTTCTCCAAAAAGAGCTCAAAATTTTCGGCGCGCTTCTCGCGCCAAAATTTTCCTTCAAACATCGTTTCGGCACTTTATTTCCTTCGTTGAGATTTTGGGTTGCTGCCCCCCCGTCATTGCTGCCCCCCCCCCCCCGTCAGGGAGTTTGGCCCCCCTGTCGGGGAAACTGGCGCCACCCCTGTCCCTTCCGTTCCTTTCCCTTCTCTCTTTTTTCCTCCTTTCCTCTTTTCCTCTTCTTTTCCTTTCCCTCTCCCCTTTTGCCGACAGACCGAAAATTTGCCGACGGCGACCAAATATTGGGGGGTTGTGACACCCCACACCCTCCGCTCGCTACGGCTTTTTCTTTTCTTGACTGGCCTCGTGATCTTAAGCGTACAGTACTGTCAATGTATGTGACACATACTGTAGCACACTGTAGCTTACAGCAAATAAAGGAGTAACCTGAACTTTCCGTCATTGACATCGAATTTCACAAAATCTGAAACAAACGAAACCTGATCAATAAGGCCTCTAGAACCAATTTACGGCGGTCTTTTATCGTATATTGCAGGAGCTTCCAGGGGCTTCGCCCCCTGGACCCCCACCGGGGCTCTCGGCCATGTCAGTCGAGGAATCACAGGTTGTGCCCCCCACCTCCGAAATCCTACACACGCCACTGTTGGTTGATGATGCAAGCGGGGCATTGTGAAAGCCAGGCTAGATCATCAACGATGGTTGGGGGATGCTTGAGGCTTTGGAACAATTATACCATAAAAGCGGTCAAAAACTTAAAAATGGGACACGTGCTAAGTTGTTACGGGTGTGCACGAAGGGCACTGAAAATATTTTTGGAGTGCTATATTTATTTGGAGGTAAGTGGGGGCAAGGAAAAATCTGAGATGACCCCACATGACTCAGTTGTGCAACCACTGCAGTGTTTAGCCTACGTCAGTGATAGCCTACAGTGTTTAGCCTGCGGTAACGGTAATTGCTTATCAGAAGGGTACATTCGAGCGTGAAGCGCGCCGTTTTTTTTTACACCCTACTACTGCTGATAATGGGTTTAACAGGCCTATGTTACTAATAAATAAAAATAAAGGTTTAATATAACAGTTATTAACTCTTCGGTTCTTTCAAGCTCTCTGTTCCTGATGCCCAGACATTGTTATCCAAGTTTATTGGGAGAGGAATCTCGGCCCCCTCAGTCAAATTCTTGTCTTGACACTCCCCCCTCAGTCAAATTATTGGGGCAATTATTGGGACATTCCACCAGTACGGAGTCGCCTGATAGCTTCGATAACAGTTTTCCTCTGTTTTCTAGTGACCATCATATGTATACATGTTTTGCATTCACACATTTTTTAACTTTTGTAACTTTAGTTAAACATGAAAATAAACTTGAATTGATGGCTTGTCAAGTGGAAATCATACACACGTCATGAGTCACGAGTGAATAAGGAAAATGCAATTTTTTACCCTAGAATTGAAATGGAGAGGCCAAACACGGTCCAAACAGATAAGGTTACTAACGTGCATGACGATAGAGGTTTTTCTATTTCTTGTTTTTTCCAGTAGAAAAATTCAGTCGGTTATAGTAAGGCAAACATTTTGAAACACTGATATAAAACAGATTTTGGGACTAGCTATTTCATTTGTTCTGATGTTTATAAATTGAACGTCCAGTTTAGAAACTGACGTCACCCTGCTTGTCACACGAGAGCTAGAGAAACATGAACCGCAAATTTTCGCACACTGAGCTGCCTCTGTATCTACCGTACGCGTACTATACTATACCTGGCGCAATGCTATTTGTCGCGTGTATGCTTAGCTGCATCTCAGCTCAGCTGTCCTTGATTACACGCTAAGTTTACACGTAGGCGCAGAGGAGAGATACTTTACAAGGTAAATGAATGGAGTGTTAATATTTTACTACAATATGTAAGGCTTAAAACTCATATTAGCTGAATGTTCCCTTATTTTTGAGATAGTCCCAGCTTAGTCACCATCAAACGCTTCGAAATGGATTGGCCTAACGTTAGCCATAGGCTACACGTTGCAGCTAAGTGATATTGAAGCGGCCGAGCCTAAGCTAACCCATAGGCCGTAGGGGCAGGGCTCGGGATGAAGTTGGCGTTGGTTCCTCAGTGTCTTTCTCAGACTTAAGTGTAATGTTACACAGATACTTAGTGGATGGTGACTCCCTGTAGAATGAAAGTCAAGGAACTTATGTTTTTCATTTCGAAAAGGCGGTTGATGCGGTGTCAAGAGTTTAAACAATTTATCGTTGTGTTGCGTGAATTTCTGATGTAGTAACTGGCATGTACGTACCCGTTACGCGAAACTAATTTCATGCAATTGTAACAACTTGAACAAGTTATACGGCATCTCTGGCAAGCTACGGCTACCGGTCTGAAACACCATTTAAATTATCATTATTATTAAGAGGCTATTTATAATATATAAAAACTCCTGTAGTTGTGGTCAAATACAATAAAGCAGCTGCATTTGAGCAATGAACGATGTATTTAAATTGATCTTCAAGCGTTCCTTAGTGTGACCGAACCTGATGTTGTGGCTCTCCAGGAGACTAAGGTTGATGACTCTATAACAACGAGTGAATTGTTTCCTGCTTCTCTTGACTATACCATTTTCAGAAATGACCGTACCCTGGGGGGCGGTGGCACTATGCTGCTGGTAAAAAAAAATCTGACCCCATCAAGTGTTAGATACCTCACTAACGGTTCTGAGTCAATTTGGGCTAAGTTCTCTATTAATGGTACTATGCACTATGTCGCCTCTTGGTACAGGGACCCTGACGCTCCGTCTGAGCACATATCTTTACTTCGGGAGCAATTAAGTAAAATTATGGCTAATCATAAATCCAGCAGGCAACCCTGCTTTCATGTTTTGGGGGATTTCAACTTCAGCAAAATTGATTGGCTTACCAGATTAAATAAGGATAGTGGGTTGTGTCTGACCAACAGTACCGGCAAACTGCTCCTTGATATCTTAAACGATTTTGCTGCTGATCAACTTGTAAATTTCACTACTAGGGGTGATAACACTCTTGATCTACTTCTAACCAATTCGCCGAGTCAGTACATTGAAGTCTCCCCCTTAGACCCTTTTAGTGATCACGAAGCTATATTCTGTAGACTGAAGTGTATCCTTCCAAAGATTAGGCAACCTCGTAGGCTTATCTGGCAGTTTTCTAAAGGTGATTATAGTACCATGAGGAGTGATACCCGGAGTTTTGCTCTTGGTTACTTTAACGGGGGGCAAAAAAATCGTTCTATTGACGAAAATTGGCAATTAATAAAGTCCTTCCTCGAAAGGACTGTAAAAAAGAATGTTCCCACCAAAACTACTAGGACTAGAACATCCCTCCCTTGGGTCACTGACGGCATACGTAAGCTGATCAAGAGACGGGACAAGTTGTATGCTATTTTTAAAAAAACTCATAAGACTAATATTTACGACAAATGGGCTGACTTACGTAAGAAAATTAAAAGGGAAGTTTATATCTCCCATACCAACTACATTAATGGTATGATTGGGGACATAAAAAATGACACAAAGCCTTTTTGGAAGTACATAAATGGACAAAAAAAGGATAAGCACAGTATCCCCCCTCTCCAGACAAATGGCAAATTAGCCATTACTGATCTGGACAAGGCCCTGGCCTTCAATTCTCAGTTTACTAGTGTCTTCACTAAAACTTTGTATAGTGTAATTCCATTCCGTAGACCGACTCATAGCAGAATGGCTGATATTACTATCTCCACACATGGGGTTGAAAAACTGTTAAAAGGTCTTAACAAACATAAAGCTGTTGGACCGGACAACATCCACCCTTGGGTCCTCAGGGAAATCGCATGGGATATTGCCCCTATGTTGAGTCACCTTTATCAACAATCCCTCTCAAGTGGGCGAATACCCATTGATTGGAAGAGGGCAAATGTTTGCCCTATTTACAAAAAGAATGACAGTTCCCTCCCTAGTAATTATCGGCCTGTCTCGCTCACCTGTATTTGTTGTAAATTGTTAGAACACATTATTAGCTCAAACTTAATGGACTTCTTTGAATCCAAGAATGTCCTTTCATCAAAGCAGCATGCCTTTAGAAAATCGCACAGCTGCGATACTCAGTTGGTGTCAGTCATTGAAGACTGGGCTTCATCCCTGGATTCAAACAAGCAAATTGATGTTTTCATTCTGGACTTTGAAAAGGCTTTCGACACGGTGCCTCATGAGCTCTTAAAAACCAAGCTTTTTAGTCTCGGTGTTTCAAGACAGATCCTCCAGTGGGTTGATGATTTCCTCTCTGATCGTAAACAGGCTGTCGTAGTAAATGGTACTAGGTCTTCTTTTGACGATGTTGTGTCTGGAGTCCCTCAGGGGTCCGTTTTAGGACCAATTCTCTTTTTAGCGCACATCAACGATATCGTTAGTAGTGCCAGTTCTAATGTCAGGCTTTTTGCTGATGATTGTGTTTGCTACCGAGTTATTGATGATGCTAGTGACTGTCGTAAGCTTCAGGTTGACATTGATAATCTAGGTCTCTGGGCTAAGACATGGGGTATGAGATTCCAGCCTTCAAAGTGCAATATCATCACCTTTGCCAGAAAAAAGAAGCCTGTCTCTTTCGATTATGTCTTAAACGGTGAAAAGTTACTTAAGGTTGATTCAATTAAGTACTTAGGGTTTTTATTACTAGTGACCTTAGTTGGGATAAACATGTCCAATTTATTTGTAATAAAGGTAATAGAATCTTAGGGGTACTTCAAAGAAATCTGTCTTTTTGCCCTAGCGATGTGAAGCTAACTGCTTATAAGGGCCTTCTCCGGCCTATTTTGGAATATGCCAGCAGCGTGTGGGATCCACACCAGATTTACTTACAGGATAAGCTGGAGAGTATTCAAAGGAGATCGGCTCGTTTTATCAGTTCTACCTTTTCACGTGAGCCTGGGTCTATGACTTCTGTACTGAAAGACCTCGATCTCCCTTCGTTATCGGAACGTCGTAGGCAAAATAGACTAATTCTTTTTACTAAGGGTGTTTTTGGTAAGGCTCAGATCCCTGTTGATAGACTTCGGCATCCCACTCGCAAAATTCGTGGCATGCATAACCTACACTTTTGCCATCTTTATACTAGGACTAACTGCTACAAGTATAGTTTTCTGCCTAACACAGTCAAGGATTGGAATAGTCTCCCTGCCTCTCTAGTCGAAAATTCTGTGCATCATAAAGACCCCGTTCAGTTTATTACAAATAGCATTAGGGCTTAGGTACCCCTCGACGCATGCGTGGTGAAGTAATGTCCCTCTGGATGTGTCACCGTATTCCGAAAGAAGAAGAAGATTTGCCTATGCTGTGGCCACACTGGAAAGTTCGAAGTTTCCACGCTGAAGTTTTACCTCAGTTGCTGGAATTGTCAATTGTATGCTGCAGGCGGCATCAATGGACAGCTGGCCTGGGGTGGGGTGAAGGGGAGGTGGTGCCCCCTCCCTTTTGGAAGATTTTTTGCTTTTCAAAAGGGCTGAGACACAAAATGGTGCAATCAGTTTCTACTACAGGTAGCTTCTTTTAGCAGATGATTTTTCACGCCATGCCAATGAATAGGCCTATGTCCACATAGCTTTTATACGCCATGCCAAGTAGGGATCCGACTTCAAGCTGATGAAATATGCCAAGGATTTGACATGACTGCTTCAGTGCCACGCCGAAGATCTTTGGCGTAACATACATGTTTTCCAGTCTGGTGCTGTGGACCATATTGTCAAGGTGCATTTTGTACCCTTGAATATCTATGCATAGACGAAGGGAACCCCTTGGCGTGGTGGTGTGAGGGGAGTCCCTGGAGTTGGTGTGCAGCTAATCTATTCACAAATATTGTATATTTTGTACTGCATACTAGCTTTAATGAGTTTAAGCCAAAGCTGCATCTTCAAAACTTTCTGCTGCGATGTGTTTCCACTGAACCTTTTTCATATAGTCTCATACAAATATCCTGCCAAATAGGATAGAATGTGTGTTTACTTTTTGCTTCCAGTATGATGATTGTCATAGTACAGGAGGCAATGTAGTTTAATATTGATTTACCTTGACTGCCATCCCCTCTTCTTCTTGAGTAAACTCCTAGATGAGAGAGAATGGCAATGGGAAAGGAGGCCAAAGGCCCAGTAATATCCCAAGTTCTTCAGTCCATTTTTAAATTGACTCAGTGATGGTGCCTCTATCAGATTTTCTGGGAGAGAGTTCCATGTTTTCCAAATTCTACAAAAATATGAGTTCCTCCTTACTTCTAGTCTTGATGACTTGGGTCTTATTTTCCAGCTGTGTCCCCTTGTTGAAGTTTTACCCACAACCTCAACCATTTTAGTTAAATCTATTCTGAGATTTCCTTTGATCATGTTAAAAGCTGTGATCAGGTCCTGCCTTTTATGTCTTTGTTCCAAGGATGTTAATTTCAACAAATCCAACCTTTCTTCATACGTTTTGTTTTCCATTCCTGATATAATTTTGGTCATCCTACGCTGTACTCCTTCAATTAAATTTATGTCCTTTCTCAAATATGGCTTCCAGACTGAAACTGCATAGTCCAGGTGGGGTCTAACCAAAGATTTATATAGGTTAATCATAATTTTACTATCAAAATTATGAAAATTCCTTTTAATTAATCCAATAACTTGGTTAGCTTTCTTAACTGAGGTAGAGCAATGTTTGCTAAAATTCATTGAAGTGTTTATGTAAATACCAAGATCCTTCTCCTCTTCTTTGCTTTCAAGCTGCTTCCCATCCATGAAATAGTGGTTATTTGGGTTATTAAATCCAAAATGTAGAACTGCACACTTGTTAATGTTTAACTTCATCTGCCATTTTTCTGTCCATTCCATGAAGGTATTCAGATCTTCTTGCAGTGTTTCTTTATCACGTTCGCTGTATATAGGACAGGTAATTTTAGTGTCATCAGCAAATTTACTAATACCAGAAATAATATTGAGATCCAGATCATTCATATAAATAGTAAAGCAAATAGGTCCAAGCACAGATCCTTGTACTACTGAACTTGTTACATCGGTCCAAGTTGACTCACACCCCGTTCAGAACTACTCTTTGTCTCCGGTCTTTCAACCATTCCTGAATCCAATGTAGTACTAAACCATCTATACCATGGGCTTGAATCTTGTGTAATCATCTGCAATGAGGTACAGTGCCAAATGCTTTTTGGAGGTCCAAATAAACTACATCCACTGGAATACCCTGATCTATAAGTGCTGTCAAATTATCCCAGTAAAGAAGCATATTAGACACACATGACATTCCTCTTCTAAAACCATGCTGCGTTTCCAGAATCAATTTATTTTCCTCAAGGTGAGTAACCATAACATCCCTAATTAGAGTTTCCATTATTTTACTTGGTATTGATGTAAGGTTTATTGGTCTGTAATTGGTAACTTCTGCACGTGATCCCTTTTTGTGCAGTGGGACAATGTTTGCTAACTTCCAGTCCTTTGGTATATAGGAATGAGCTAAAGACTTCTGATAAATTTTTGCTAAAGGTATTGCGACCACTTCTGATAAGGTCCTTAAGTAATCAGACTTGACACCATCTGGTCCAGCAGCTTTACCTGGTTGTAATGCACATAAAAGTTTCTGCACCATCTCTTCTGTTATCTCAGAGTTAGACAAGGTTACATTTCCATTAAGTACTTTTGGAAGCTGTGGTAGTTCTGACATTTTCTCCTTAGTAAATACTTGCTTAAAAAAATCATTTAGTCATTCAGCTATTTCGCTGTCAGATGTTATTACATTACCTTTATCATCTTTTAGTGGACCCACCTTGCTTTTGACGCTTTGCTTAGATCGAATATATGAATAAAATGATTTCGGATCCTCTTTTACATTATCAGCTATCAGTGTTTCAAATCGCTTTTTGGCTAGTATTACTTTCTCTTTAACTTTCTTTTGCAACGTTTTATAGTAATTCCAACAAGGTATGGTTCTATTAACCCTGTAACTCTTCCATGCTTTTCTTTTTCTCCTTATTAAGCGTTTCACCTCGTTTGTCATCCATTTAGGCTTTAGCTTTCTTTTTGGACTTATCTGTGGTACATGCTTTTTGACATGTTCCTTGTACATATTCAACCATATTTGCCACATTTCCTCCACAGTTTTATTTCTAAATAACTCATTCCAGTCACTGTCCTTTTAATCATTGATCATAATTTCCCAATTTGCTTTCTTCCAGTCGTACAACTCACACTTACTTCTTTGGCCTAATCCCCTTGTTATAATACAATTCCATGTGATGCAATTGCGGTCACTATCACCAAATTGTTCTCCCACTTAAAATTCTTCCACCATTTCACTTTCTGATGTAAGTAATAAGTCTCATACAAATAGTCTCATAAAAAGTTTCATAAAAGTCTCATAAAAAGTCTCATAAAAATATTGTGTGGTAAATCACAACTGTGTTTTGTTGGTGTGTCAGAGCTGACACCTTGGTGTAACTTTGGCATTGGCTTTACATGGAATGCATCCTGGCCATATTGGAAAGATTAACAGCTTTCATACAGATGTGTGACATAAAATAATGTCATTGTCAGGGCTGAAATTTAACACTCATCCTATCGTCTGAGACAAGTAAAAATTGCATTGGACAACCACTTTCTGTCTTTGAGCATGTCCGAAGGACAAGTAGATTTTATGTGTAATTTGTAAGTTCACAACATCAGCAAGAAATCACAGTGTGTCATAAAAGTCTCCTTAAAGGTCGTGTGACATGCCACCAAACAGGACTGTTTTACTTGTGTTACGGCTTGTGGTCCCAAGTCAAACCAATAACAGCGAAAGATCACAGAAGAACGAGATTAAAATTCAACAACTTAATGATTATTTACAATCTCCTTATCTCACTTAAATTTACAATAATTAATTAGACTTACTCACAATCCTTTAATTAATATTTGCCTGGTCTGGTCCAAGGGCTGGTAGTGCATGCACATTGACGATGGTACAGTAGTAGACCTGCAGCGTGCTGTAGCGTAGGAACTGGTTCCACGAGCGAATAACGACAAGGCTAGCGATGATGGACGATAACAACCTCAATACACAGTGTAGAAACGGCGTACGGCAATTTGTCACAAGTGTGAATTGTCAGTGGCTGGGAATAACTTCTCAACAGCGTCTGGACTCGATGAAGTATTAGGGTGTCTCTCATCGTTAAGAGTTGTTCAACTGCCTTTTATATGCTAGGCTTTTATTCGAGAACTCTCCAGAATTTAACAGAAACTTCTAGTGTACACTGTCCAGTAATTACGAGAACGTTCCTTAATAGAAACTTCTAGAACACACAGTAGTTGAATAACGATAATTGCAGCTTCTTCGAAGTGTTGCCAGGTCGCTGCTGTAATTGGGACATAACGTAAACAGTTCTCACTTCTAGACAGTTCTAGAAAGGCTGCGTTGAAGTTGAATTCTCTGGAACTTTCCATTCGCTCGTCGATGGATTCAATCCGGTGTTCCTGACGGGTCGTCTTGTAACACTCCCCCCCTTGAAAAAGTTTTGGACATCTCGGACAAAACTTAAGTTACAATATTTACAATGTATAACTTTACAGTAATAACTACAGTATGTATATTATGTAGTCCAAAATTCAATGGAAGGTATAATCATAACACATAATTTGTCTTGCAAGGTGATGATACATGAATACAGTAACATCATCAATACACATTATGCTGTAGTTAACACAAAATTTCAAAACTTACAGTGATATCTTCAACATACTGCATCAAATCAAATTCTTGACAAAGAGTCTGGTACAACATTGTCTTTCCCTTTAATATGCTTAATATCTACATTATATGATTGCAGAAATAAACTCCACCTCATCAATCTTTGATTCTTATTCTTCATCTTAGATAAAAATGTCAAAGGGTTATGATCAGTGTATACAGTGATAGGGAAACTAGTAGTTCCCAAATAAACATCAAAGTGTTGAAGACCCAGTATCAAAGCTAATGTCTCTTTTTCAATTGTTGAATAATTTTTCTGGTGTTTGTCAAATTTCTTAGAATAATAACAAACAGGGTGATCAACACCATGCTCATCAGCTTGAAGCAAAACTGCTCCTATGCCATTGTCACTGGCATCCACTGCCAACTTAAATTGCTTCTCAAAATCTGGAGCAATCAACACTGGTGAACTCATTAGTGCCTTTTTCAATAATTCAAATGCTGCTTGGCAATCATCTGTCCAATCAAACTTTTCATTTTTCTTTAACAATTTTGGCAGTGGTGCAGCAATGTCAGAGAAATTCGGACAAAAACGTCTGTAGTAACCAGCCATACCTAGGAAGCGCATGAGCTGCCTTTTATCAGTTGGGGCAGGGAATTTGTCAATGCCCTCAACTTTAGCCTTAATTGGTCTAACTTTACCCTGACCAACCACATGCCCTAAGTACACCACATGGGCACAAGCAATCTCACTTTTGACCAAATTGACAGTCAAATTAGCTTTGGCAAGTTTGTCAAATAATGCCTTAACATGTTGTATATGTTCATCCCACGAGTTGCTGTACACAATAAGCTCATCAACATATACTTCACAATTCTCTAAGTCTGACGTAAGGTTATTTACTAAACGTTTAAAGGTCATCTGTGAATTTTTCATACCAAACGGCATAACCTTATACTGAAATAACCCATCTGGCGTCACGAATGCCGAGATTTTCCGAGCCCTCTCAGTGAGTGGTATCTCCCAGTACCCCTTTAGTAAGTCAAACTTTGACACATACGTAGCTTTCCCAATCCTATCAATGCAATCATCGATACGGGGTATCGGATAGGAATCCGTTCTTGTGACTGCATTCACCTTTCGGTAATCAGTACAAAATCTGTACCCACCGTCTGGCTTGGGGACCAAGATACAAGGGGAAGACCATTCACTATTACTAGGTTCTATAATGTCATGGTCTAACATGTACCGAACCTCATCCCTGAGATGTTGTCGTTTTCTAGGGTTAACTCGGTAAGGATGCTGCTTGATTGGTGTGGCATCCCCCACATCAACATCATGTTCAATCAAATTTGTCCTAGTAGGATCATCTGAGAACAAGCATGCATATTCATAGATTAATGATTTCATTTCTGACTTTTCTTTGTGATCCAGATGACTTAATTTCTGGTCAAGATTTTTCAACACATCAGAATTTTGTAACTTAATACACATGTCAGGAACATTATTAGCCTTGATCTCATCATTACTGAGTTCATAATCAGTATTGATAATACACACTTGATCACCTGTATCATTAGTGTTGCTATTTACATCATGTATACTTTCATCCTTAGAAATGTCACAATCTTCTCTTTCATAATATCTCTTCATCATATTAATATGACATATTCTTTTAGATTTACGCTTGTCAGGTGTCAAAATGACGTAATCTGTGTCACTGACCTTTCTCTCAATGACATAAGGTCCTTGAAAGCGAGCTTGAAGTGGCTGACCAGAAACAGGCAAAAACACTAGCACCTTATCACCAGGCTTAAACTCTCTTTTCACAGTGGTCTTGTCATACCACGCTTTCATTTTCTTCTGAGAGTGCCTCAGATTTTCCTGAGCAAGTTCACATGCTCCATGAAGACGATCTTTAAAGCGGGATACATAATCAAGTAGATGTATGTCTTCACCTGGTTCTGATAACCACTTCTCCTTTAACAATTTCAATGGTCCACGAACTGTGTGTCCAAAGACAAGTTCAAATGGACTGAACCCAAGTGACTCTTGTATAGATTCCCTGGCAGCAAACATTACAAATGGAATGCCTTCATCCCAATCTCTCTCATTATCATGACAATATGTCTTTAACATATTCTTCAATGTTTGGTGAAACCTTTCTAAAGCCCCTTGGCTTTCCGGATGATAAGCCGAAGACTTAATTTGGTCTATGCCTAACTCATACAACATCTGCTGGAATACAGTTGACATGAAATTAGACCCTTGATCTGATTGGATCTCTTTCGGCAACCCAAACAATGTGAAAAATTTAAGTAAAGCTTGTAAGACTGTCCGAGCCTTAATATTTCTCAGAGGTATTGCCTCTGGAAATCTTGTAGAAGCACACATAATGGTTAATATATACTGATGCCTCAAGAAACTCACTGCCTATTCAAAAATAATGATGTGGAGTGTTGCAAAGTGCTAAAATTTCTTTTGTTAACCCTATATAAATTCCCTCTTAATTACTGATCAGATTACTGTTTGGTAAGTGGTACCAATGTTTCTGAAGGAAAGAATTTTAACTAACTTTCATAATAAGCCCCTCAGGGAATAATAATGCTATCAGTGTCCCTGAAATTAAGGTTGAAAGAACAAAGGCGGATATGAGCCATATATGGTATGTCTATTTTTCGATGTCACATATGTGCATATTTAGCTCATGAATTCATGATGCAAGTGTGAAATAGAAATGACCCTGTATGGTCAATATTTCATGGATTTTAATGGGAATTGCAGCTATTTTCTGGATATTTAATGCTTTTTACATCAAATATCCAACTATTTTATTTTCATGTCACATGACCTTTAAGAAGTGGTATTGAGACAATGGTATGGACTATCATTTATAATTGAAACAAATATAAAAAGAAAAAAGATCATTGGAAAGCATGTACATAATTTAAAACAGATATTTGTGTAATATGGCAGCAACTTGCAATGCAATTGTTTATCTTTTGTTGTCACCTTCATTTGGACTGCCAAAAAATATTTCAGACAACCAAAATTTGGCTTTAGGTGGTCCATTGGACAACCAGAACAGTTGCATAAAAATTAGGGATAATTGTGATTGTGGCACAATACTAGCCTTCACGTTACTTCTTAGGCCTACAGTACAGTACATACACATTTACAAACAGTTAACTTTGGCCTAATTCTGAGTCAGGGATGTGAGAAAGTTGTCATGGCACATCATGACTAAAATGGTGTAATTCTATGGTGTACAGTATATCATAGAACTTTCCAGTATGGACTGTAAACCTACAGTATACTTATTTGTTCCTGCAAAGTTTCTGCAGAAGACCCATGTCACAAATACTGTAGCCTGGTCAATGCAGCTTTTGCAGTGCATTGTTGGATAGAACCTTTTGACAAGTGTTAATGAAATTTGCCTGTTTGGTGTTTGCTATTCTGGTAATAGTAAGACATACTATACTGTAATACAAGTCAAATCACTTGCTGTAGGGATAATGTTAAGGCAGACTCGTACTTCAGTGTAGCACGATAAACCTATGAAAGCTTAACACTGTTCATCTCTTAGCTATGTCCATGATTTTCTCAGTAGAGTAAGGGATGACCATATGGTTCTTATAGCTTTACAGTGTATGAAAATTTGAAGTTTGAACCGGTCTTTTTACTTGTGTGGATTACAAACTATGCATAACCTAAGTCAGTAAAATTGCCCAGTTGCTTGGTCACTTTGATAGATTTCACACCAAATCTGGGATAGAATCTACTCTAGATAGAGAACATATCCCAGAAGCAATTAGTTGTGACCCATCAACTGCAAGTTTCCTCTCATGTATCAATGAAACAAAACTTATTAGGACTGTCAATTTTGGGCATAGCAAAGCTGCCTCTTAGTTGTGTGGGCCTCATTTCTTTTCAGCTGGGTGACTGGTAGCTTTTCCCAGCACCTTTCAATATCAAAGCAAAAGGACCAAAATTTGCTTCAGCTTACTATGTATATCTTTCTTCCAAAGACAAGCAGTTTTGTGACCGGAGTGACTGACATGTTTGCGTTATTACTACTGTAATTCATAATAATAATAATAATAATACAATGGACTTATATAGCGCCAAATCAGGACCGAAGTGTACCTGCTCTAGGCGCTTAACAAATATGAATGACTCAATTACAGTCAAAGGAACAAGTAAAGATATGAGTCTTTAAATAACTTTTAAATACAGAGAGTTCTGTGCAAAAACGAATATGGTCAGGTAGCTGGTTCCACAAATAAGGAGCGGAGTAAGCAAAACATCGATATCCATAAGCTTTTAGCCGTGGATTTGGAAGAGACAGGTAGGCCTTGTCAGAGGAACGAAGATCACGAGGAGGAACATAGGGAGCCAGCAGCTGAGAGATATATACAGGTTGTTCCAAACGTTGAGCACGGAAAGTGAGCAGGAGTATTTTAAATTTGATTCGTGCACTGATAGGAAGCCAGTGAAGTTCTTTTAAGAGCGGAGTTGCATTGCAGTGTCTTTTCTTCCTTTTAACTATACGTGCTGCAGAGTTTTGAATTTTCTGAAGTTTCTTTATGGATAGATCTGACAGGCCATAAAGCAAAGAGTTGAGAAAATCAAGCCTGGAAGTGACAAAAGCATGAACAAGCATTTCACAAGTCTTATCATCAAGATATTTCCGCAGAAGGCTGATGTTCCTTAACTGCCAGTTGGCAGAACGACAAAAGGTTTCAACATGTTTATCCATCGTCAGATTTTGATCAAAGACCGCACCTAGGTTTTTCACATTTTCTGAAGCATATATAAGGTCATCACCAACGACAATTGGAGGAAAGATAGGATTTGTAGTTGAAAATTTTGATCGAAAAACAATGCACTCTCTCTTATCACAATTAAGCATCAGCTGATGAATGGTAAGAGCCATTTGTTCACATCACATATGCAAACTTCCATTGCCTGAAAGGCAGCTTGTATGTCATTTTCGTCAAAAGATATATATATAGTTGGGTTTCATCAGCATAATGGTGAAAATGAATACCATGGTGACGTATAACATCACTTAATCCTGCTAAATACATTGAGGAATAGGACAGGACCAAGCACAGAGCCTTGTGGAACTCCATTGTCTAAGTATTTCACTGAAGAAAGAGCATACCAATTTTAACTTGCTGGGTACCGGCCTGTGAGATAAGAGCTGAACCATGTGAGGACGGAGCCACTTATTCCATACTTTGACCTGAAGTATGTTCAATAAACTGTTGTGACTGACAGTGTCAAAAGCCGAGGACAAATCTAACAGAACAAGTAGTCACAAATCTACCTCGTCTAACTGAGAAGCAATGAAATTATGTATATAAGTGAGGGCGGTCTCAGTAATGTGTCCAGGATTAAAGGCAGATTGATAAGGCTCAAGCAAGTTTGCACTGCAGAGATGATCCATTAACTGTGACAACACTACTTTTTCAATAACCTTTGAGATGAAACTCAAATTTGAGATAGGACGATAATTTTGGAGGCAATCCTTGTTCAAGCTACTTTTCTTTAAAACTGGAGTCACATGAGCAACCTTACAGATGTCAGGAAAAAATCCCCTTTGACATGGAGAGATTGACTATTTTGGTGATAATTGGTACTAGCTCAGGCAAACAAGTCTTGACCAACCATGTCGGTAATGGATCTAACTTACAAGATTTGTTGGCAAGTTTGTAACAGTTCGACAGATGTCATCATCTGAGATCATGTAGAAAGAATACATTGTAGAACTAAAAGATAATGAATGAGTGGGTGCAGGTAAGTTATGGCACTCAGCATTAAGTGCAGTACAGATATTGACAATCTTTGCATGAAAATAGTGAGAGAATCTCTCAGAAAGTTCCCTTTCGCAAGAATGATTAGGCAGGAGTACTGGTGTGCTCCTGCCTGAAATATAATCCACAGTTTGGAAAAATTCTCTGGGGTTGGTAGCATTAGAAATCCTTCCAGCAAAGTAGTCTTTTCTTGCTAAACTTATTTTATTACGAACAATTTTACAGTGTTGAATGAACAAGTCTTTATGTATGGTCAAACCACTTTTACGCAAGCGGCGTTCACACTGTCTCCTTACTTTTTTAGCGCTTACAATGTCAGGACCAAACCATGGCTCACTTTTCTTCCGAGGCTTGTAATTTTTCACAATGATAGGAACATGTTTATCTAGTAGAGATTCTGATAAGTTGTATATTTCCAGGAGGTTTGAGAGAGAGGATGATATTAAATTAGTAGAGTTACAAACTGGGCTAACACGAAGGTCTCTTCTAAAGTCATCCTGGTTAATATCACAAGTGAGATAAATCCACAGACAGTGACAGAATTCATACATTTATGGCAATAAAAAAAGTCCAAGTATGTGGTCTTAAGGTGGTCTTTCAGTGTACATTTTAGATATGAAGCCTTTCCGTTTTTGTACATAACTGTACCCCAGCATGGCTGGAAAAAGTCGGGAAGATAGGAGGCTCATTCCCAGGAAATTTGGGTATTTGGAGGAACATTTTGGCAATTGGAAGGAAATTTACCCTTTGTACATGAAAATACAGAATTGTGGAAAGTGTGACTCACTTGCCAGGAAGTGAACATTTTTTTTTCCAGACCTGCCTCAATTCCTCCGTACACCTTCCCATGTGATGTTATTCAATTGCCCTCTTGGGGAGCCACATAGACTCAGTTTGAGAATTGCTTATGTCATGTAATACTTTTCCCTCATTCTGTTTCACTCTTTTGGTTTAAGCCTGTGAAGAACCTTACACTTCTGTAGGCTTCCACTGCACTTTCCCCAGGTATACTTCCTATCCAAGCTCAGCATATAGCACATTAAAAATATATCTGTGGTGAGTTTGCTTTGGCACAGCTCTGACTAGACATTAGGATAAAGTAAATTTTCAGTGCATGTTTCAGGATTAAGCACTTAATTTTAACATCTCAATTATCCATCCTATTGTGACTTCTTCAGTCTTTGAAGAGATTTTCTGCCATACTAGCACTTGGGTGCCAACCTTAAATCAGTGAACATCAGCGTGAGCCATGTCTTTAATTACTTTTAAACATTCCTTTGCCAGCAACCAGAAATAGTTGTTGTGAATTTTGTTTGAAGAGGGTTGTTAATAAAATGACTTGAATTAATAAATTGTCTGTATTGCAGAAGTTTCCAGCGGCAGAGGCATGGCAGGAGACCAGCCCAACAGTTGTGTCAAAATGCATTGACGGATGACAAAAAATAATTCTTAGACAGTAAACACAAAGGGGTCAAGTTGTTACTTGGCAGACTCATGCTTTTTATGTGTGTGTTTTTTGTGCAGGGCTGAAATGTAGCAGTCATCTGATTGTCCCAAACTAGTAAAAATTGCATCAAACAACTGCTTTCTCTTTTTGAGCTTGTCTGATGGAGGAATAGATAATTTTGAAAAATCATGCAGGTACATGTTACATACTCTGTAGGCTTACATACAGAACTAGTGTAGAACTGTGTCCACAGTACTGCATACTGTACAATGAATACATGCTGTCTTGCCAACTCCATAAGTTACATGAACATGTGGCACACTTGGCATGCATCATAAGGCCTAGCCAACTTGATGGTGAAAACTTTTGACAATGCTGCAGAGGTAAGGTCTGATAAAGGACAACTGTCAAGAAAGTTTGAATTCACGAAAATGGTTCGTAACCCATCTCAAATAAACAGTCAAACACAGATACAGACATGCACATTTTCCACAAACACAGTAAGCCTATAGAGGGATTTCATATGACGTCACACTTTTTGGATTCCCAGGCACTGAAGGGCAAAACACAGACACAGGAAGCATATTTACAGCACCCGTGCACGGCATAACCATAGATACTACTGTGACACAATGGACGTGTTACCATCAAAACCAAAGAGACATGCGGCCTGAAACATGCACTGCAAAATTTACTTGTGATCACTAATGTGCTAGGTGCAGAGACGGTTTGCTCAAAAAGCAAAACTCCACCACAGGATAGTATTTTTTAATGTCGCTATATGACCTGAGAGCTTGAGATTAGGAAGTATACGCTTGGCGGTGGAAGTTGCAGTGGAAGCCCCTACAGATATAGTGTCAAGCGTTAAACCTTCACAGGCTTCCCTAAACCCCAAAAACAGAGGTTGTTGAAACAGAGAATTGAGCGGGAAAAGTATTACATGACATAAGCAATTCTCAAACTGAGTCATATGTAGGTCTCCCCAAGAGGGCAATTGCAGATAACATCACATGGGAAGGTGTACGGAGGAATTGAGGCAGGTCTGGAAAAAAAAATGTTCACTTCCTGGGCAAAAGTGAAGGTCACACTTCCACAATTCTAGTATTTATAATGTACAAAGGGTGAAATTTAACATTACAATATTGCCAAAATGTTCCTCCCAAATACCCAATTTTACCTTTTCCTTCACCCTCTTTCTTTTTTTTCTTTCTTTATCCCCCCCCCATGCGGAATGAGCCCTCCTATTCTTTCCCGACTTTCTTCCAGCCATGGACTTGGGGTGTACAGTTTATGTTACCAAAAATGCGAAAGGCTTCATATCTAAAATGTACACTGAAAGACCACCTTAAGAACCACTATTACTTGCAGACTCTTTTTTAATTGCCACTAATATAGTATGAATTCTGTCACTGTCTGTGCGATTTATCTCATTTAATACAGTAGTAATAACGAGAAACATGTCATGTCACTCCGTGGTCACAAAAACTGACTCTACGTCTTTGGAAGAATAGATGTATACATAGTAAGCTGAAGCAAATTTTGGTCCTTTTGCCTTTGATATTGACAAGGTTTCCCCTTAAGTCTTCGGAAAAGCTACCAGTCACCCAGCTGAAAAGAAAATGAGAGCCCACCACAACTATATAGCAGGCAGACTTTGCTATGCCCAAAATTGACAGGCCTCCCCAATAAATAAGTTTTGTTTCATTGATACATGAGAGGAAACTTTGCTATGTTGACTGGGTCCACAACTAATTGCCCTGTCTCGGGATATGTTCTCTATCTAGAGCAGATTCTTATGCCAGATTGAGTAGCGCCTTTTTTTTTTTGTTATTGGCTTATTTGGTGGTGAAATCTAATATCTAAAGTGGACCAAGCAAGCTAGCCGGCAATGATTTACTGACGTTATAAGGTTATGCATAGTGTTGTAATCACACACCAAGTAAAAAGACCGCGTTGCATCACTTCAAATTTCTACATACACCATCTGAGATTAAAAGCTATAAGAACCTTATCGGTCATCCCTTACTCTACTGAGAAAATCATGGACATAGACGATAATGAGTTATCAACAGTGTATAAGCTTTCATAAGTGTTTATCGTGCTACACTGAAGAAGATACGACGTCGTGCGCCCTTTTAACATATATCCCGTAACAGCAAGAGTGATTTGACTTGTATTACAGATTACTAAGTATGTCTTTTACACTTTCACTACCAGAACTAGCACAACACCAAACAGGCAAATTTCATTAACACTTGTCAACAGGTTCTATCCAACAATGCACTGCAAAAGCTGCATTGACCAGGCTACAGTATTTGTGACATGGGTCTTCTGCAGAAACTTTGCAGGAACAAATAAGTATACTGTAGGTCTACAGTCCATACTGGAAAGTTCTATGATATACTGTACACCATAGAATTACACCATTTTAGTCATGATGTGCCATGACAACTTTCTCACATCCCTGACTCAGAATTAGGCCAAAGTTAACTGTTTGTAAATGTGTATGTACTGTACTGTAGGCCTAAGAAGTAACGTGAAGGCTAGTATTGTGCCACAATCACAATTATCCCTAATTTTTACGCAACTGTTCTGGTTGTCCAATGGACCACCTAAAGCCAAATTTTGGTTGTCTGAAATATTTTTTGGCAGTCCAAATGAAGGTGACAACAAAAGATAAACAATTGCATTGCAAGTTGCTGCCATATTACACAAATATCTGTTTTAAATTATGTACATGCTTTCCAATGATCTTTTTTCTTTTTATATTTGTTTCAATTATAAATGATAGTCCATACCATTGTCTCAATACCACTTCTTAAAGGTCATGTGACATGAAAATAACATAGTTGGATATTTGATGTAAAAAGCATTAAATATCCAGAAAATAGCTGCAATTCCCATTAAAATCCATGAAATATTGACCATACAGGGTCATTTCTATTTCACACTTGCATCATGAATTCATGAGCTAAATATGCACATATGTGACATCGAAAAATAGACATACCATATATGGCTCATGTCCGCCTTTGTTCTTTCAACCTTAATTTCAGGGACACTGATAGCATTATTATTCCCTGAGGGGCTTATTATGAAAGTTAGTTAAAATTCTTTCCTTCAGAAACATTGGTACCACTTACCAAACAGTAATCTGATCAGTAATTAAGAGGGAATTTATATAGGGTTAATAAAAGAAATTTTAGCACTTTGCAACACTCCACATCATTATTTTTGAATAGGCAGTGAGTTTCTTGAGAAATCAATCAAATCATCGAACTCTGAAGATGTATATTTTGAGAACGGTAAAAGATATTGAAATAATTCCAATGGATCTTTCATTGAAGGACTTAATTCTTTAACTAACAAGTAAAACAGTCCTGTTTGGTGGCATGTCACACGACCTTTAAGGAGACTTTTATGACACACTGTGATTTCTTGCTGATGTTGTGAACTTACAAATTACACATAAAATCTACTTGTCCTTCGGACATGCTCAAAGACAGAAAGTGGTTGTCCAATGCAATTTTTACTTGTCTCAGACGATAGGATGAGTGTTAAATTTCAGCCCTGACAATGACATTGTTCACCATGCGATTGCCATAAAGCTTGGCACACATTATTGTATGTCACATATCTGTATGAAAGCTGTTAAACTTTCCAATATGGCCAGGATGCATTCCAGGTAAAGCCAATGCCAAAGTTACACCAAGGTGTCAGCTCTGACACACCAACAAAACACAGTTGTGATTTACCACACAATATTTTTATGAGACTTTTTATGAGACTTTTATGAAACTTTTTATGAGACTATTTGTATGAGACTTATTACTTACATCAGAAAGTGAAATGGTGGAAGAAATTCAAGTGGGAGAACAATTTGGTGATAGTGACCACAATTGCATCACATGGAATTGTATTATAACAAGGGGATTAGGCCAAAGAAGTAAGTGTGAGTTGTACGACTGGAAGAAAGCAAACTGGGAAATTATGATCAATGATTAAAAGGACAGTGACTGGAATGAGTTATTTAGAAATAAAACTGTGGAGGAAATGTGGCAAATATGGTTGAATATGTACAAGGAACATGTCAAAAAGCATGTACCACAGATAAGTCCAAAAAGAAAGCTAAAGCCTAAATGGATGACAAACGAGGTGAAACGCTTCATAAGGAGAAAAAGAAAAGCATGGAAGAGTTACAGGGTTAATAGAACCATACCTTGTTGGAATTACTATAAAACATTGCAAAAGAAAGTTAAAGAGAAAGTAATACTAGCCAAAAAGCGATTTGAAACACTGACAGCTGATAATGTAAAAGAGGATCCGAAATCATTTTATTCATATATTCGATCTAAGCAAAGCGTCAAAAGTAAGGTGGGTCCACTAAAAGATGATAAAGGTAATGTAATAACATCTGACAGCGAAATAGCTGAACGACTAAATGATTTTTTTAAGCAAGTATTTACTAAGGAGAAAATGTCAGAACTACCACAGCTTCCAAAAGTACTTAATGGAAATGTAACCTTGTCTAACTTTGAGATAACAGAAGAGATGGTGCAGAAACTTTTATGTACATTACAACCAGGTAAAGCTGCTGGACCAGATGGTGTCAAGTCTGATTACTTAAGGACCTTATCAGAAGTGGTTGCAATACCTTTAGCAAAAATTTATCAGAAGTCTTTAGCTCATTCCTATATACCAAAGGACTGGAAGTTAGCAAACATTGTCCCACTGCACAAAAAGGGATCACATGCAGAAGTTACCAATTATAGACCAATAAACCTTACATCAATACCAGGTAAAATAATGGAAACTCTAATTAGGGATGTTATGGTTACTCACCTTGAGGAAAATAAATTGATTCTGGAAATGCAGCATGGTTTTAGAAGAGGAATGTCATGTGTCTCTAATATGCTTCTTTACTGGGATAATTTGACAGCACTTATAGATCAGGGTATTCCAGTGGATGTAGTTTATTTGGACCTCCAAAAAGCATTTGACACTGTACCTCATTGCAGATTATTACACAAGATTCAAGCCCATGGTATAGATGGTTTAGTACTACATTGGATTCAGGAATGGTTGAAAGACCGGAGACAAAGAGTAGTTCTGAACGGGTGTGAGTCAACTTGGACCGATGTAACAAGTTCAGTAGTACAAGGATCTGTGCTTGGACCTATTTGCTTTACTATTTATATGAATGATCTGGATCTCAATATTATTTCTGGTATTAGTAAATTTGCTGATGACACTAAAATTACCTGTCCTATATACAGCGAACGTGATAAAGAAACACTGCAAGAAGATCTGAATACCTTAATGGAATGGACAGAAAAATGGCAGATGAAGTTTAACGTTAACAAGTGTGCAGTTCTACATTTTGGATTTAATAACCCAAATAACCACTATTTCATGGATGGGAAGCAGCTTGAAAACAAAGAAGAGGAGAAGAATCTTGGTATTTACATAAACACTTCAATGAATTTTAGCAAACATTGCTCTGCCTCAGTTAAGAAAGCTAACCAAGTTATTGGATTAATTAAAAGGAATTTTCATAATTTTGATAGTAAAATTATGATTAACCTATATAAATCTTTGGTTAGACCCCACCTGGACTATGCAGTTTCAGTCTGGAAGCCATATTTGAGAAAGGACATAAATTTAATTGAAGGAGTACAGCGTAGGATGACAAAATTATATCAGGAATGGAAAACAAAACGTATGAAGAAAGGTTGGATTTGTTGAAATTAACATCCTTGGAACAAAGACATAAAAGGCAGGACCTGATCACAGCTTTTGACATGATCAAAGGAAATCTCAGAATAGATTTAACTAAAATGGTTGAGGTTGTGGGTAAAACTTCAACAAGGGGACACAGCTGGAAAATAAGACCCAAGTCATCAAGACTAGAAGTAAGGAGGAACTCATATTTTTGTAGAATTTGGAAAACATGGAACTCTCTCCCAGAAAATCTGATAGAGGCACCATCACTGAATCAATTTAAAAATGGACTGAAGAACTTGGGATATTAATGGGCCTTTGGCCTCCTTTCCCACTGCCATTCTCTCTCATCTAAGAGTTTACTCAAGAAGAAGAGGGGATGGCGGTCAAGGTAAATCAAGGCAAGATAAATCAATATTAAACTACATTGCCTCCTGTACTATGACAATTCATCATACTGGAAGCAAAAAGTAAACACACATTCTATCCTATTTGGCAGGATATTTGTATGAGACTATATGAAAAAGGTTCAGTGGAAACACATCGCAGCAGAAAGTTTTGAAGATGCAGCTTTGGCTTAAACTCATTAAAGCTAGTATGCAGTACAAAATATACAATATTTGTGAATAGATTAGCTGCACACCAACTCCAGGGACTCCCCTCACACCACCACGCCAAGGGGTTCCCTTCGTCTATGCATAGATATTCAAGGGTACAAAATGCACCTTGACAATATGGTCCACAGCACCAGACTGGAAAACATGTATGTTACGCCAAAGATCTTCGGCATGGCACTGAAGCAGTCATGTCAAATCCTTGGCATATTTCATCATCTTGAAGTCGGATCCCTACTTGGCATGGCGTATAAAAGCTATGTGGACATAGGCCTATTCATTGGCATGGCGTGAAAAATCATCTGCTAAAAGAAGCTACCTGTAGAAACTGATTGCGCCATTTTGCGTCTCAGCCCTTTTGAAAAGCAAAAAATCTTCCAAAAGGGAGGGGGCACCACCTCCCCTTCACCCCACCCCAGGCCAGCTGTCCATTGATGCCGCCTGCAGCATACAATTGACAATTCTAGCAACTGAGGTAAAACTTCAGCGTGGAATCTTTGAACTTTCCAGTGTGGCCACAGCATAGGCAAATACATCGTTCATTGCTCAAATGCAGCTGCTATATTGTATTTGACCACAACTACAGGAGTTTTTATATATTATAAATAGCCTCTTAATAATAATAATGATAATTTAAATGGTGTTTCAGACCGGTAGCCGTAGCTTGCCAGAGCTGCCGTATAACTTGTTCAAGTTGTTACAATTGCATGAAATTAGTTTCGCGTAACAGGTACGTACATGCCAGTTACTACATCAGAAATTCACGCAACACAACGATAAATTGTTTAAACTCTTGACACCGCATCAACCGCCTTTTCGAAATGAAAAACATAAGTTCCTTGACTTTCATTCTACAGGGAGTCACCATCCACTAAGTATATGTGTAACAATACACTTAAGTCTGAGAAAGACACTGAGGAACCAACGCCAACTTCATCCCGAGCCCTGCCCCTACGGCCTATGGGTTAGCTTAGGCTCGGCCGCTTCAATATCACTTAGCTGCAACGTGTAGCCTACGGCTAACGTTAGGCCAATCCATTTCGAAGCGTTTGATGGTGACTAAGCTGGGACTATCTCAAAAATAAGGGAACATTCAGCTAATATGAGTTTTAAGCCTTACATATTGTAGTAAAATATTAACACTCCATTCATTTACCTTGTGAAGTATCTCTCCTCTGCGCCTACGTGTAAACTTAGCGTGTAATTAAGGACAGCTGAGCTGAGATGCAGGTAGGCATACACGCGACAGTCTTAATAGCATTGCGCCAGGTATAGTATACGCGTACGGTAGGTACAGAGGCAGCTCAGTGTGCGAAAATTTGCGGTTCATGTTTCTCTCGTGTGACAAGCAGGGTGACGTCAGTTTCTAAACTGGACGTTCAATTTATAAACATCAGAACAAATGAAACAGCTAGTCCCAAAATCTGTTTTATATCAGTGTTTCAAAATGTTTGCCTTACTATAACCGACTGAATTTTTCTACTGGAAAAAACAAGAAATAGAAAAACCTCTATCGTCATGCACGATAGTAACCTTATCTGTTTGGACCGTGTTTGGCCTCTCCATTTCAATTCTAGGGTAAAAAATTGCATTTTCCTTATTCACTCGTGACTCATGACGTGTGTATGATTTCCACTTGACAAGTCATCAATTCAAGTTTATTTCTCATGTTTAACTAAAGTTACAAAAGTTAAACAAGACACATGTCTAGACTAGTTGCGGTGCCATGACGGTAGCAAAATGGAGATACAACTATACAAATTTATAACGGCTTTATTAATATGGTTTGGTTGTTTCATGTTAATTATTTTCAGATATGATAATACAATCAGCTACAATCACAATCAGACTAGTGATGGACGGTACGTCTTTGATTACATGTATGGTGCTTGGTCACAAATGAATTATGACATAAATAATAGGGGTGCATTTCCACCCCAATTGGGTTAAGAGATTCAAAAAATTATAACTCCACAACCTTGCATCCTAGAGACTTTGTTTTAGTATCAAAAGAAAGCCTTTGAAAAGATCGTTCAAATAATATTTTTCAGGGGGTGTCTCCGCATTTTTTTTTTCACATTTGAGTTTGAAGTTTTTTATGATTCGAAAATTTGAAAATTTACCCAAAAATAGGGGAAGGGGACTTGTTGATCCAAAAATCCTGAGGCACTGGAAAAGGGCAATCAAGCTCCCAAATTTTAGAATAAGCCGGATACTTCACTTTACATGTCTTGAGAGTTATAGGTGGTGGGGTGAATCAGTATGTGAATAAGGAGTAAAATTGCCAAAAGAGGGGATAAATTATGCAAATTTAAAAGGAGCTGGGCAGCCCCCAAAACAGCATGAATTCTGGACTTCTTTACGTCACATCCGGTTATGATTCTTGGCTTATCGATTTGATCCGAAACCGATGAAGCCATCCATGCATTATGTTTAGCACTGCATACAACTCACAACGCACATTATCAATTTTGCAGTTAATTGAAACTGTTTTTTTTTTCCGATCAATGAGTTAGTTTTTAGTGGTAGAGGCTAGGCGCTAACGCTAGCCTAAGTTAGGTTCACGTTAGCACCGTTACAAATGGAAACGATTCAAAAATGTCTGTACCAGAAGAAAAGTAACGAACTAGTAATTCAAAAAAAAAGAAAAGAAAAAACCAAATTGTCTAATATCTTGCAAGTGGAAAATAAAAAATCTAAGAAAACATATAGGAACGAAATCACTAAATTATAATGCAACTATTATTTTAAATGAGAATTTAAAACGTTTTCATTTCGGAAGTACGCCACTACCCAGCTCCCTTAATATTTGCTTACCCTTCATGTTTACAGGTAGCAAGGAACGTTGTCGTCTTGTCCATGCGAGGTTCTACACACACACACACACACACACACACACACACACACATATATATATATATATATATATATATATATATATATATATATATATATATATATATATATATATATATATATATATATATATCTTATATATATATATATATATATATATATATATATATATATCATATATATATATATATATATATATATGCCAGTTTGTTTGTACAAACCGGCAAGATCTGGGAGACAAGATCCTACTCCTAACGTTAGGCTTGACTTTTTACTGCAAGGATTAGCTCGATTTTTAGCCCATACATGATAATTACGTACCTTATAAAATGCCACCGTATTTTCAGAAGTGTTAGTATAGCCTATGTGTATCGTCGCAGCCGTTGATAACATGAATAGTCAGTAGCAGTGAAGATCATGTGACCTTCTTATACATAATAATCTATCCTGCATTTTGGGGATTCGTGTAATTGAAAACTGGACGAAGGTTTGCAGACGTAACTCTGTACATAATATGTACAGGGATGATTTCTGAGAGAGCTCCATCTTTTGGAAAGGTTGTTACACAGTCTGCTCCGCAGGCTAGAGGAAAGGCCTACTTGTAATCTTTACAAGTTTCTGCGCGTATAAATACTAATCAAAGTGGTATACTGCCATCTATTACCAGCCAAAAGAACAGTCGAAAGCACTCTTAGGAGGGAGCTGCCACTCCGCACTGTGCAAACGTGTAGACTACAACACATAGTGCACCTCTGCATAGTGCATAGTTGCTTCTAGCCTGTGTTGCGTTGGCAACACTCCCATTCACACAGCTCCGACCTTAGTCCGCAGTCTGCTGACCTAGTATTTGGGTCGCTTTGGGGTTTCCCATATTTGTTCAGCAATATCGCTCGCTGTTCACAAAATTGGGCAACCGCATTCGTCAAAATTTTTCCTGGTCTTGATCTTTCTAAAAAATCAAAAAATACTAGTAACAGTGGCGTACCCAGGATTTCTCTCAAGGGGGGGGGGGGGGTGAAAAATCAGGTGTACTTATATGCAATCTGGTGCCACATGTCCAACTTTTGAAGTAAATTACGGGTGTCTGGAAACATAAGCCCTGGAAATCTAAGTCCTAATACCTGGAAACATAACGGACCCGGAAACATAAGACCTGGAGACATGGGCGTCAATCTTTACTCGAATGTGTGTGTGGGGGGGGGGGTGGACACTTCTGTCAAAAATTTACTGTGTAAAAATCTTAAGTCAATGGATGTTTTTTCCAAAATGGGGGGGCGTGTCCCCCTATCCCCCCCCGATTGACTCCCATGCCTGGAGACATAAGACCTGGTAAAAAACCCATTAAATTATATCATCTTCAAAGATTTTATCATATAAAAATATTTTTTACACCAAACCTCACTTAGAAACATTGGAAACATAGGCGTAGGAGGAGGGCTTTAGCCTCCCAATGAAAAATGTGGAGGGCTGAAATATGCTTTCGACCCCCCTTAAGAAATGTCAAAAATTTGCAGGTATTATTACCTTATATTGGAGGAGCTTCCGGGGCTTCGCCCGGCCTGAATCCCCACCAGGGCTCTGTTCCTGGACCCCGCCAGGGGCCCTAGCTCGGGTCCCTGGATCCCACGCGTGCAAACTCTTACTTCGCGCTCGCGGTGCTCCTTCGGTCCACTTGTGACACTCCTCCATGTCAGTCAGGGGAATCACAGGTTGTGCCGCGTACTCCGAAATCATGCACACGCCACTGTATATTGCCGCAGGGGACGTAGCTTCCTAAGGGAGCAGAACTCCTACGGGAGTATTCTTTTGGTTTCTCCCCTTGGCTTTTCGCCAGAGTGTCGAGGGGACTTTGGAGAAAGTAGACGTTGTATGTTGCTGTTTCACATATTTCACGGGAATCTTGTTACTACATGTAGACACACCGTCTCAAAGAACCATGATTGCAATAACAGGGCGTTACACCTTCTTATCGTTGATTGTTGAACTTGTTCCTTTTAGAAGAATAAAATCTTATTTCCGTTTTCTCATATGCTTCCTATGATAGCTATATATACCTCAGACTGTCTGAAGGCATGTACAAGCACTGCACAAGGTATAGACGCGAACGTATATAGACATGTTGAAGTGACACATTTTGCGTGCAAGTAGAAACGGCTTTGGTGGGTAGGGGAATGCTTGGACGACTTGGGCGCTAAGGCCAAATGGGAAATTTTGATTACGTAGCTAATACATGGAGTTACATGTGTTAAAGATGAATTTTATATTTCTGTGAAAAAGAATATGAAGGAGTGTCTTACGGACTAGGAAACTATTTTTCATGACGTTGAAACAGAGGTAATGGTTGTGAAATTATCAGAATTAATTTCGCAAAGCCGTATATTCCGGTGTCAGATTAATACTGCACGCACATTTCCAGTCATTAGTTTGCATTGTCATTTTTCAAAACATTCAGGTCTGAAAAGCAAAATGTAACGGTATTCCAAAGTCAGTTCAGTGCCTTGAATTACGTCCATTCAATAACCACAGACGAATGCATTGCTTAGGGAATTCTTCGCATGCGTTTCTTTACCTTAGCCTTTACTTTACCTTGCAGATAGCACGGGGTTTATATGAATGGTTTTGCTTTACCGTCAGGTAGAAAAAGAAGTATTTGTTACTTAAAATCTTTTTCAATAGTTTAAAGTTACCTTTACCCACTGCCTACAGTTAAATCATCCTTTCATTGACCATCAAATGCTTACACAATATAATTTGTACGTTTTATCGTTTATAAAGAATTATTGTGTACATCCACAAGTACCATAACTGTTAATTTTCCGAGAAAGGGGGAGTGAAAAATGGTAAAGCAAAAGCTAAAACAATTGCAAATTGGAGGGCTGTCAAGATTCACTGAACCAAAATGTGTATTTCTTAACCACCTACCCTCGCCTTTGACTTTACCCCCCCCCCCCCCATTTATTATCGGATACAGACACTTAACTTTCCCCTGAAGGCGTGAAACTAAACTGACGGGAAACTAGGTAACATTTAACTTATTCTTAAATATTACCCGTTCACGGGAATCTTGTTACTAAATATAGACACACCGTCTCAAAGAACCATTGCAATAACAGGGCGTTACACTTTCTTTTCGTTGATTGTTGTTCCTTTTAGAAGAAAAAAATCTTAACTGCGTTTTCTCATATGCTTCCTTTGATAGCTATATATACCTCAGACAATCCCCGACAAAAGTAAATGAAACAAATCCACGTTCCCCCGTTCAATGTTGGTCTAAAATGGTTGAAAGCTGGAATTTGAGCACAACATTGAAAAGAGAGAGAGAGAGAGTCTGGGAGAGTCTTTAGCGAGTGAAACTTGGCGATTTTGTTTTATTTGTTTTGTCGGGGATTGTGGGAACCCTAGTGTACTCCGACCTGTGCAAAAACGGCGTGTTTGTAGTTCACGGCAGAATAGCAAACCAGGGCGTGGCATTGGTTGCCACTCCCTGAGCAAACAATGTCTGCCCAATGCCACTCCCTGAGCTGCATGTCCTGGCACTAGGAAGTACGATTTTCACACTTTTGACAACCCATCTGTAAAAGCACACTTTTTAGTGAACTTTTGCACCCTTTTTACACTTACCAGAAAAATCGGTATTAGCCAAGCCTCCACCTTGGAATCCAGAATTATTCACAAATTTTACAGTTTTTGTTCACTTTGCACGTAATTTTCAATACTCCCTAGTATGGTAGATGAAGCCACGGGCCAGGCAAAAATACATTTATTTTGACCCCACTGACCTATTTTTACACTTCTGCCTGTTTACCAGTGAGTTATTGGTAGTTTGGTACAAACCTCAGCAAAATGTCAGCTGTCTGCAGATTTATGATGATAGGGTCATAAAGGCTTGATAAACTATCCCAGAGGATCCGTTGCTGAGCAACGGATCCTCTGGGATAGTTTATCAAGCCTTATGACCCTATCATCATAAATCTGCAGACAGCTGACATTTTGCTGAGTTTGTACAAACTACCAATAAACTCACTGGTAAAACAGGCAAGAAGTGTAAAAATAGGTTCAGTGGGGTCAAAATAAATGTATTTTTGCCTGGCCCGTGGCTTATACTCCATACTAGGGAGTATTGTGAAAATTACGTGACAAAAGTGAACAAAAAACTGTAAAATTTGTGAATAATTCTGGATTCAAGGTGGAGCTTGGCTAATACCGATTTTCTGGTAAGTGTAAAAAGGGTGCAAAAGTTCACGAAAAAAGTGTGCTTTTTACAGATGCGGTTGTCAAAAAGTGTGAAACATCGTACTTCCTAGTGCCAGGACATGCAGCTCAGGGAGTGGCATTTTTTTTGGGCAGACATTGTTGCTCAGGGAGTGGCAACCATGCCACGCCCGGCGTTTTGCTATTCTGCCGTGAACTACAAACACGCCGTTTTTGCACAGGTCGGAGTACACTAGGGTTCCCACAATCCCCGACAAAACAAATAAAACAAAATCGCCAAGTTTCACTCGCTAAAGACTCTCCCAGACTCTCTCTCTCTCTCTTTTCAATGTTGTGCTCAAATTCCAGCTTTCAACCATTTTAGACCAACATTGAACGGGGGAACGTGGATTTGTTTCATTTACTTTGTTGGGGATTGTCTGATGGTATATATAGCTATCAAAGGAAGCATATGAGAAAACGCAGTTAAGATTTTTTTCTTCTAAAAGGAACAACAATCAACGAAAAGAAAGTGTAACGCCCTGTTATTGCAATGGTTCTTTGAGACGGTGTGTCTATATTTAGTAACAAGATTCCCGTGAACGGGTAATATTTAAGAATAAGTTAAATGTTACCTAGTTTCCCGTCAGTTTAGTTTCACGCCTTCAGGGGAAAGTTAAGTGTCTGTATCCGATAATAAATGGGGGGGGGGGGGTAAAGTCAAAGGCGAGGGTAGGTGGCTAAACTAAGAAATACACATTTGGTCAAGTGAATCTTGACAGCCCTGACAATTTGCAATTGTTTTAGCTTTTGCTTTTTACCATTGTTTCACTCCCCTTTCTCGCGAAAAATTAACAGTTATGGTTCTTGTGGATGTACACAATAATTCTTTATAAACGATAAAACGTACAAATTATATTGTGTAAGCATTTGATGGTCAATGAAAGGATGATTTAACTGTAGGCAGTGGGTAAAGGTAACTTTAAACTATTGAAAAAGATTTTAAGTAACAAATACTTCTTTTTCTACCTGACGGTAAAGCAAAACCATTCATATAAACCCCGTTGCATCTGCACAGGTAAAGTAAAGGCTAAGGTAAAGAAACGCATGCGAGAATTCCTAAAGCAAGGCATTCGTCTGTGGTTATTGAATGGACCGTAATTCAAGGCACTTGAACTGACTTTGGAATACCGTTACATTTTGCTTTTCAGGACCTGAATGTTTTGAAAAATGACAATGCAAACTAATGACTGGAAATGTGCGTGCAGTTATTAATCTGACACCGGAATATACGGCTTTGCGAAATTAATTCTGATAATTTCACAACCATTACCTCTGTTTCAACGTCATGAAAAATAGTTTCCTAGTCCGTAAGACACTCCTTCATATTCTTTTTCACAGAAATATAAAATTCATCTTTAACACATGTAACTCCATGTATTAGCTACGTAATCAAAATTTCCCATTTGGCCTTAGCGCCCAAGTCGTCCAAGCATTCCCCTACCCACCAAAGCCGTTTCTACTTGCACGCAAAATGTGTCACTTCAACATGTCTATATACGTTCGCGTCTATACCTTGTGCAGTGCTTGTACATGCCTTCAGATCAGACAGTCTGAGTATATATAGCTATCATAGGAAGCATATGAGGAAAAACGGAAATAAGAGTTTTATTCTTCTAAAAGGAACAAGTTTCAACAATCCAACGATAAGAAGGTTTTTGTAACGCCCTGTTATTGCAATATGGTTCTTGAGACGGTGGTGTCTACATGTAGTAACAAGATTCCCGTGAAAATATGTGAAAACAGCAACATACAACGTCTACTTTCTCCAAAGTCCCCTCGACACTCTGGCGAAAAGCCCCCCCCCAAAAAAAAAAGGGGCGGAAACCAAAAGACATACTCCCGTTAGGAGTTCTGCTCCCTTAGGAAGCTACGTCCCCTGCGGCAATATACAGTGGCGTACTGTGCATGATTTCGGAAGTACGCGGCACCAACCTGTGATTCCCCTGACGACATGGAGGAGTGTCACAAGTGGACCGAAGGAGCACCGCGAGCGCAGCGAAGTAAGAGTTTGCACGCGTTGGGATCCAGGGGACCCGAGCTAGGCCCATGGCGGGGTCCAGAAGAACAGAGCCCTGGTGGGGATTCAGCCGGGCGAAGCCGAGAAGCTCCTCCAATATAAGGTAATAATACCTTGCAAATTTTGACATTCTTAAGGGGGGTCGAAAGCATATTTCAGCCCTCACATTTTCATTGGGAGGCTAAAGCCCTCCTCCTACGCCTGTGTTTCCAATGTTCTAAGTGAAGGTTTGGTTTTAAAAAATATTTCTATATGATTCAAAATCTTTTGAAGATGATATAATTTAATGGGGTTTTTTACCAGGTCTTATGTCTCCAGGCATGGGAGTCAATCGGGGGGGGGGGATAGGGGGACACGCCCCCCCCCCCCCATTTTGGAAAAACATCCATTGACTTAAGATTTTTACACAGTAAATTTTTGACAGAAGTGTCCACCCCCCCCCCCCCCCCCCCACACACACATTCGAGTAACGATTGACCGCCCATGTCTCCAGGTCTTAGGTTTCAGGGTCCGTTATGTTTCCAGGTATTAGGGACTTAGATTCCAGGGCTTCATGTTTCCATGACACCCGTAATTTACTTCAAAAGTTGGGACATTGGCACCAGATTGCAAGAAGTTGACACCTGATTTTTCACCCCCCCCCCCCCCCTGATGAGAGAAAATCCTGGTACGCCACTGTTTACTAGTATTTTTGATTATTTTTTTTAGGGAAAGATCAAGGACCAGGAAAAATTTTGACGAATGCGGTTACCCAATTTTGTGAACAGCGAGCGATATTGCTGAACAAATATGGGCAACCCCAAAGCGAAAGCGACCCAAATACTAGGTCAGCAGACTGCGGACTAAGGTCGGAGCTGTGTGAATGGGAGGACAGGTGTTGCCAACGCAACACAGGCATAGAAGACAACTATGCAACTATGCAGAGGTGCACTATGTTGTTGTAGTCTACACGTTTGCACCCCAGTGCGGAAGTAGCAGCTCCCTCCTAAGATGTGCTTTCGACTGTCTTATTAGGCTGGTAAAAGAGGGCAGTATACCACTTTGATTAGTATTTATACGCGCAGAAAACTTGTAAAGATTACAAGTAGGCCTTTCCCTCTAGCCTGCCGGAGCAGACGGTGCAACACACCTTTCCAAAAGAGGGAGCTCTCTCAGAATATCATCCATGTACATATTATGTACAGAGTTACGTTCTGCAAACCTTCGTCCAGTTTTTCAAATTACACGGGAATCCCCAAAAATGCAGGATATGATATATTATGTATAAGAAGGTCCACATGATCTTCACTGCCTACCTGACTATTCATGTTATTCAACGGCTGCGAGGATACACAATAGGCTATACCTAACACTTCTGAACTTACGCGTGGCATTTTATAAGGTAGTAATTATCAATGTATGGGCTAAAAATCGAAGCTAATCCTTTGCAGTTGAAAAAAGTAAGTCAAGCCCTAACGGCTAGGAGATAGGATCTTGTCTCCAGATCTTGCCGGTTTGTACAAACAACACTCGGCAGATATATATATATATTAATATAATATATCAATATAATTATATATATATAATATTTTCCCCCGCCTCATTATCGTATATATATTAATATATATATATATATAATATATATATATATATATATATATATATATATATATATATATATAATAGATATATATATATATATATGTGTTGTCGTGTGTGTGTGGGTGTGTGTAGTGTGTGTGTGTAGAACCTCGCATGGACAAGACAGACAACGTTCCTTGCTACCTGTAAACATCGAAGCGGGTAAGCAAATATTAAGGGAGCTGGGTAGTGGCGTACTTCCGAAATGAAAACGTTTTAAATTCTCATTTAAAAATAATAGTTGCATTATAATTTAGTGCTTTCGTTCCCTATCTGTTTTCTCTCAGAATTTTTTATTTTCCACTTGCAAGAAATATTAGACGATTTGGTTTTTTTTTTTTTTTTTTGAATTACTAGTTCGTTAACTTTTCTTCTGGTTACAGACATTTTTGAATCGTTTTCCATTTGTAACCGGTGCTAACGTGAAACCTAACTTAGGCTTTTTGGCTAGCGTTAGCGCCTAGCCTTTCTACCACTAAAACAACTAACTCATTGATCGCGACGAAAAAAAAAAAACAGTTTCAAATTAACTGCAAAATTGATGATGTGCGTTGTGAGTTGTATGCAGTGCTAAACATAATGCATTGGGATGGGCTTCATCGGTTTCGGTTTTTTAGGATCAAACGATAAGCACAAGAATCATAACCGGATGTGGACGTAAAGAAGCCAGAAATTTCATGCTGTTTTTGGGGCGGCTGCCCAGCTCCTTTTAAAATTTGCATAATTTATCCCCTCTTTTGGCCAACTTTTAACTCCTTATTCACATACTGATTCACCCCACCACCCTATAACTCTCAAGACATGTAAAGTGAAGTATCCGGTTATTCTAAAATTTGGGAGCCTTGATTGCCCTTTTCCAGTGGCCTCAGGAATTTTTGGATCAAACAAGGTCCCCTTCCCATATTTTTGGGTTAAATTTTCAAAATTTTCGAAATCATTAAAAAACTTCAAAACTCAAATGTGACAAAAAAAAAAAAATGCGGGAGACACCCCCTGAAAAATATTATTTGGAAACGATCTTTTTCAAAGGCTTTCTTATTGATACTAAAAACAAAGTCTCTAGGATTGCAAGGTTGTGGAGTTATAATTTTTTGAATCTCTTAACCAATTGGGGTGGGAAATGCATCCCCCTATGATTATTTATGTAATAATTCATTTGTGACCAAGCACCAACATGTAATCAATAGACGTTTACCGTCCATCACTTAGTCTGATTGTGATTGTAGCTGATCGTGATTATCATATATGAAAATAATTAACATGAAACAACCCAAAACCATATTAATAAAGCCGTTATAAATTTGTATAGTTGTATCTCAATTTTGCTACGTCATGGCCACCGCACAATAGTCTAGACCATGTGTCTTGTTCAACTTTGTGTACTTTAGTTAAAAACATGAGAAATAAAACTTGAATTGATGACTTGTCAAGTGGAAATTCATACACACGTCATGAGTCACGAATGTGAATAAGGAAAATGCAATTTTTTTTTATCCCCTATGAATTGAAATGGAGAGGCCCAACACGAGTTCCAAAACAGATAAGGTTACTATCGTGCATGACGATAGAGGGTTTTTCTATTTTTTTTCTTGTTTTTTTCCAGTAGGAAAAATTCAGTTCGGTTATAGTAACGCCAAAACAAAAAAAAACAAAAAAAAAACCCAAATTTTTTTTGAAACACTGATCATATAAAACAGATTTTTGGGACTAGCTGGTTCATTTGTTCTGATGTTTATAAATTGAACGTCCAGTTTTAGAAACTGACGTCACCCTGCTGGTCACACGAGGAGAAAACATTGAACCGCAAATTTTCGCACACTGAGCTGCTCTGTACCATACCGTACGCGTGGAACTATACCTGGCGCAATGCTATTAACGACTGTCGTCGGTGTATGCCTACCTGCATCTCAGCTCAGCTGTCCTTAATTACACGCTAAGTTTACACGTAGGCGCAGAGGAGAGATACTTCACAAGGTTAAATGACTGGGAGTGTTAATATTTTAATACAATATGTAAGGCTTTAAAACTCATATTAGCTGAATGTTCCCTTATTTTTGAGATAGTCCCAGCTTAGTGCACCATTTCAAAACGCTTCGAAAATGGATTGGCCTAACCGTTAGCCGTAGGCTACACGTTGCAGCTAAAGTGATATTGAAGCGGCCCCGAGCCTAAGTCTAAGCTACCATAGGCCGTAGGGGCAGTGCGGGACTCGGGATGAAGTTGGCGTTGGTTCCTCAGTTGTCTTTCTCAGACTTAAAGTGGTATTGTTACCACCATATATTAGTGGATGGTGGACTGCCCTGTTAGAATGGAAAAGTCAAGGAACTTATAGTTTTTCATTTCGAAAAGGCGGTTGATGCGTTTGTTTTTGTAAAGAGTTTAAACAATTTATCGTTGTGTTGCGTGAATTTCTGTGATGTAGTAAACTGGCATGTACGTACCTGTGTTACGCCGAAACTAATTTCATGCAATTGTAACAACTTGAACAAGTTATACGGCCAGCTCTGGCAAAAGCTACGGCTTACCGGTCTGAAACACCATTTAAATTATCATTTATTTATTATTAAGAGGCTATTTATAATATATAAAAACTGCCTGTAGTTGTGGTCAACTACAATCTATAGCAGCTGCATTTGAGCACATGAACGATGAGATTTGCCTATGCTGTGGCCACACTGGAAAGTTCAAAGAAGATTCCACGCTGAAGTTTTACCTCAGTTGCTAGCATTGTCAATTGTATGCTGCAGGCGGCATCATATGGACAGCTGGCCTGGCGGTGGGGGTGAAGGGGAAGGTGGTGCCCTCCTACCCTTTTTGGAAGATTTTTTTTGCTTTTCAAAGGGCTGGAGAGCAAAATGGCGCATATCAGTTTCTACAGGTAGCTTCTTTTTAGCAGATGATTTTTCACGCCATGCCAATGAATAGGCCTATTGTCACACATCAGCTTTTATACGCCCCATGCCAAGTAGGGGATCCCGACTTCAAGATTTGATGAAACTATGCCAAGGATTTGTGGACATTGACTGCTTCAGTGCCATGCCGAAGATCTTTGGCGTAAATTATACCTGTTTTCCAGTCTGGTGATGTGGACCATATTGTCAGGTGCATTTTGTACCCTTGAATATTCTATGCATAGACGAAGGGAAACCCTTGGCGTGGTGGTGTGAGGCGGAGTCCCTGGGAGTTGGTTTTGTGCAGCTAATCTATTCACAAATATTGTATATTTTGTAACTGCATTACTAGCTTTAATGAGTTTAAGCCAAAGCTGCATCTTCAAAACTTTACTGCTGCGATGTGTGTTCCACTGAACCTTTCTTCTATATAGGTCTCATTACAAAATATCCTGCAAATAGGATAGAATGTGTGTTTACTTTTTGCTTTCAGTATGATGAATTGTCATAGTACAGGAAGGCAATGTAGTTTAATATTGAATTTATCTTGCCTTGATTTACCTTGACCGCCATCCCCTCTTCTTCTTGAGTAAACTCTTAGATGAGAGAGGAATGGCAGCAGTGGGAAGGAAGGAGGCCAAAGGCCCATTAATATCCCAAGTTCTTCAGTCCATTTTAAATTGATTCAGTGATGGTGCCTCTTATCAGATTTTCTGGGAAGAGGAGTTCCAGGTTTATCCAAATTCTACAAAAAATATGAGTTCCTCCTTACTTCTATAGTATTGAGACTTGGGGTCTTATTTTCCAGCTGTGTCCCCTGGGTTGAAGTTTTACCACACAACCTCAACCATTTTAGCTAAATCTATTCTGAGATTTCCTTTGATCATGTCAAAAAGCTGTGATCAGGTCCTGCCTTTATGTCTTTGTTCAACCAAGGATGGTTAATTTCAACAAATCCAACCTCTCTCATACGTTTTGTTGTTCCATTCCTGATTATAATTTTGTCATTCCTACGCTGATACTCTTCAATTAAATTTATGTTCCTTTCTCAAATATGGCTTCCATGACTGAAACTGCATAGTCCAGGTGGGGTCTAACCAAAGATTTATATAGGTTAATCATAATTTTTCTATCAAAAATTATGAAAAATTCTTTTAGTTAATCCAATAACTTGGCTAGCTTTCTCAACTGAGGCAGAGCAATGTTTGCTAAAATCATTGAAAGTGTTTATGTAAATACCAAGATTATTTCTCCTTCTTCTTTGTTTTCAAGCTGCTTCCCATACCATGAAATAGTGGTTATTTGGGGTTATTAAATCCAAAATGTAGAAACTGCACACTTGTTAACGTTTAAACTTCAGTCTGCCATTTTTCTCGTCCATTTCCATTAAGGTATTCAGATCTTCTTGCAGTGTTTCTTTATCACGTTCGCTGTATATAGGACCGGTAATTTTAGTATGTCCAGCAAATTACTAATACCAGAAATACTATTGAGGATCCAGATCATTCATATAAATAAGTTAAAGCAAATCAGTCCAAAGCACAGATCCTTGCTACTACTGAACTTGTTACATTCGGTCCAAGTTGACTCACACTTCCGTTCAGAAAACTACTCTTTGTGTCTCCGGGTCTTTAACACATTCCCTGAATCCAATGTGTAGTACTAAACCATCCCTTCTATACCATGAGGGCTTTGAATCTTGTGTAATCATCTGACAATGAGGTACAGTGTCAAATGCTTTTTGGAGGTCCAAATAAACTACATCCACTGGGATATACCCTGGATCTATAAGTGCTGGTCACAATTCATCCATTTTTCTTTTTTTTGGTAAAGAAGCATATTAGACACACATGACATTCCCTCTTCTAAAACCATGCTGCATTTTCCAGAATCAATTTATGTTCTTCAAGGTGAGGTAACCATAACATCCCTAATTAGAGTTTCCATTATTTTACCTGGTTAATTGATGTAAGGATTTATTGGTCTATAATTGGTAACTTCTGCATGTGATCCCTTTTGTTGCAGTGGGACAATGTTTTGCTAACTATCCAGTCCTTTGGTATATAGGGAATGAGCTAAAGACTTCTGATAAAATTTTTGCTAAAGGTACATTGCAACACTGTTCTGAATAAGGTCCTTAAGTAAATCAGACTTGGACACCATCTGGTCCAGCAAGCTTTACCTGGTTGGAATGTAAAATCAAAAGTTTCTGCACCATCTCTTCTGCTTATTCTCAAGTTAGACAAGGTTACATTTCATTACAGTACTTTTGGAAGCTGTGGTAGTTCTGACATTTCTCCTTAGTAAATACTTGCTTAAAAAAAAATCATTTAGTCGTTCAGCTAGTTTCGCCTGTCAGATGTTATTACATTACCTTTATTCATCTTTTAGTGGGACCACCTTACTTTTTGACGCTTTGCTTTAGATCGAATATATGGAATAAAATGATTTCGGATCCTCTTTACATTATCAGCTGTCAGTGTTTCGCCCCTTTTACGAAAAACTTACGTGAAATTAAAGGGCAGCTGAGCTGAGATGCGGTAAAAACCCGCAGTCTTAAATCGGGCCCCATTTATAGTTAGCTTCGGTGGGTCAAGGCGCTCATGTGAAAATTTGCTTTCTTTTCTCTCGGTGACAAGCAGGTACGTCTTTCAAACGGCTTAAATTTTTAAAACTCAAAAAAATGAAACCCCCCAAAATCTTTTTTACAGGTTTCAAATGTTGCCTTATTTAAACCGACTAATTTTTTTTCTACGGGAAAAAACGAAAAAAAAACCTCTATCGTCTGCACGTTTAAAAACTATTTTTTTGACCGGTTTGGCCCTCCTTTCAATTCTGGGAAAAAAATTGCTTTTTCCCTTATTCCTCGTGACTCATCGTTTATATTCCCTTGAAATCTAATTCAATTTATTTCTCTTTTAACAAATTTTACAAAATTAAAACGACCGTCTACTATTGCGGTGCCATGAGGTAGAAAAATAATCCATCCAAATTTTTAACCTTTTTTAAATTGGGTTTGGTTTTGTTTCTTTAAATTTATTTTCGATAGATATACAATCACTAAAATCAAAATCCTAGTGTGGGGAAACTCTTTGTTACATGTTGGTGCGGGGCAAAAAGAATTATGACATAAAAAATGGGGGGGTGCTTTCCCCCCAAATTGGTTAAAAGAATTCAAAAATTAAACTCCACACCTTTGCTCCTAGAGATTTTTGTTTTAGTACAAAAGAAAGCCTTAAAAGATCGTTCAAAAAAAATTTTTTCAGGGGGTTCCCCCCGCTTTTTTTTTTTTTCACTTTTGGTTTGAAGTTTTTTATGTTTCGAAATTTAAAAATTTTCCCCAAAAAAAGGGGGGGAAGGGGACTTGTTGATAAAAACCCGGGGCACTGAAAGGGCATAAAGCTCCCAAATTTTAAATAACCGTATTTCCTTTACTTCTTGAGAGTTATATTGTGGGTGAATCATATTGTAAGAAAAAATTGCCAAAAAAGGGGGGAAAAAAATTATGAAAATTAAAAAGGACTGGGCACCCCCCAAAACGCATGAATTCGGGACTTCTTTACGTCACTCCGTTTATGTTTCTTGGGCTTATCGATTTGATCCGAACCGATAACCTCCAGGGCTTTTTTAGCCGCTACAACTCAAAACGCAACATAAATTTTGCAGTTATTGAAACTTTTTTTTTTTCCGTCAGGGTTTTTTTTAGGGTAAGGCTGGGCCTCGCTACCTAATTGGTCACGTTACACCGTTACAAAGGAAAGGGGTTCAAAAATGTCGTACCGAAAAAAGTAACGAACTATTTTAAAAAAAAAAAAAAAAAACCAAATCGCAATATCTTGAAATGGAAAAAAAAATCAAGAAAACTTGGGAACAAATCACTAAATTTAATGCAACATTATTTTTAATGAGAATTTAAAAAGTTTTTTATTTTGGGAAATACCCACTCCCGCTCCCTAATATTTTTCTTTCGTTCATTTTACGGGGGCAGGAACTTGTCTCTTTGTCCATGCGGGTTCACACCCACACAACCAACCCACACCACACACACAATTAATTATATAATAAATAATAATATATATATATATTATATATATATATATATTTATATTAATTATATATAAAATTAAAATTTTATTATATTTAAAATATATATTTTAAAATATATAATATTATATAATCCTTTTTGTACAACCGCAAGATCTGGGGGCGATCCTACTCCCAAAGTTAGGCTTGACTTTCTTTTTACTGCAGGATTACTCGGTTTTAGCCCTACATGTAAATTTCGTACCCTTTAAAATGCCACCGTATTTTCAAAGGTTGTATAGCCTTGTTCGCGCAGCCGTTGATAACATGAAAAGTAGAGCAGTGAAACTTTTCCTTCTATACATAATAATTATCCCGCATTTTGGGGGTTCGGTAAATTTAAACTACGAAGGTTTGCGACTAACTCTGTACATAATATGTACAGGGGTGATTTCGAAGATCCATCTTTTTGGAAAATTTTGCCAGTCTGCTCCCGGGTAGAGGAAAGGGCCCACTTTTAATCTTTTCAATTTCTGCGCGTTAAAACTAATCAAGTGGTATACTGCCCTCTTTTACCACCAAAAGAACAGTCGAAAGCCTCTTAGGGGGAGTGCTACTCCGCACTGTGCAAAAGTTAGACTACAACACATGGCCCCTGCATAGTGCTATTCTTTCTAGCCTTGTTCGTTGGCAACACTCCCCTTTACACAGCTCCGACCTTAGTCCGCAGTCTGCTCCTAGTATTTTGGTCGCTTTTGGGGGGTTTCCCCTATTTTTTTCACAATATCCTCGCTGTTCACAAATTGGGGAAACCCCATTTTGTCAAAATTTTTCCCGGTCTTGATCTTTCTAAAAATCAAAAAAAACATACATGGCGTACCCAGGATTCTTCCAAGGGGGGGGGGGGGGGTGAAAAAACAGGGGTACTTATTGCAATCTGGTGCCACATGTCCACTTTTTTAAGTAAATTACGGTGTCTGGAAAAATAACCCCGGGAAATCTAAGTCCTAATACCTTGAACTAACGGGCCCGAACATAAGCCTGAACATGGGCGTCAATCTTTACTCGGTGTGTGTGGGGGGGGGGTGCACTTCTGTCAAAATTTACTGTGTAAAATCTTAAACAATGGTTTTTTTCCAAAAAGGGGGGGGGGGGCGTGTCCCCCCTTTCCCCCCCCCCCCCGATTTACCCCATCCTGGGAAAAAACCAACCCCCCCCCCCCCCACCCCCCCCCCCCCCCACCCCCCCCCCCCACCCCCCCCCCCCCCCCCCACACCCCCCCCACCCCACGCCCCCCACCCCCCACACCCCCCCCCCCCCACTCACCCCCCCCCCCCCCACCAACCCCCCCCCCCCCCACCCCCCCCCCCCCCCCCCCCCCCCCCCCACCACCAGACACCCCCCCCCCCACCCCCTCCCGCCCCCACCCCCACACCCCACCACCCCCCCCCCCCCCCGCCCCCCCCCCACCCCACCCCCCCCACCCCTCTCCCCCCCCCCCCCCCCCCCCCCCCCCCCCCAACCCACCACCCCCCCCCCCACCCCCCACCCCCCCCCACCCCCCCCCCCCCCCACCCCCCCCCCCCCACCACCCCCCCACCAACCCCCCCCACCCCCCCCCCCCCCCACCCCCCCCCCCCCCCACCCCCCCCCCCCCCCACCCCCCCCCCCCCCCACCCCCCCCCCCCCCCACCCCCCCCCCCCCCCACCCCCCCCCCCCCCCACCCCCATGGACTACCCTTTTTGACCTCTAATTGAAAAATGTCATAATGTTTTTAACCTGTCCAAGGTCATAAAAATCTGCCTGGAACTGCCTTGAAAGCAGTGTTACTAAAGCCAATGAGTGTTCCTGGGTAATGAGTGTGTTTGTGTGTGTGTGTGTGGGGGGGGGGGTTGGGGTTGAGGGGTTCACCAATGACAGTCAAAATCTCATCCTTGGGTATAAGCAATCAATTTTTTTTTTTCATCTTTTGTTTAGGGTTTAGGCCATACTGTACAAAGGCAGTAGGGCAGGATCGCTTAGAGTTGACCTTTCCATTGTTTTAAGTTTCATTATCTGGATGGATCTAATTGCCAGACGGGAATGCAAAAACTGCCATTTTTCAGACATCTAGAAAAATATGGATTCATATCTGTATTGTGCCTTATAGTACTGTTGTGCTGTGGCATTTACAGCTCTCAGGTACTGTAGTCCCCTAGGAGTTTCCATTGAGTTGGTTTTGTCCATTTATATTGTTAGAGAATTTTACTAGGTTTCCAGAATGTTAACCTAGGGATCCCCATATTGATGTGAAATATCCTGAAATGTGTCAAAATGCTTGTCCTCATCCGACATTTAAAGAAAAAAGGTATCTCATGGCATTGGAATCTAATCAACTAAGAAAGCAAGATAAGGATCAATGCTGATATCAATGGTTGCCAAAATCCCTGCACAGCGTAGGCTACATAACAAACTAAGTAAAACAAAAAACAGAGTAAACTTAGTACTTTAATACCAGACACTTTCCTGTTATAGTTCGAAGATTATGTACATAAGAATACCCAGAAACATGGCTGTCTCTCTTGAACATATCCCTCAAAGCCTACTTAATTTAACCATGTTCCAGTTTAAATACTACACCATATCCTTAAAAATGGAGAGCCCCAATCATACAAAGGTTAATTTTGGATATAATCGGCAAATATGTACCCCCTGGAAAAACGTCATCTCTGATTTTCGGAGAGGACATACTTTTTGACATACATAATGTATTGAGTATACTTGAATGAAGGAGATGTAATTATGCATTTATGATGGAACAATGTTAGTACTTTTAGTACCATAAGTAGGAGCTCAAGTGCTCCTGTTTCTTAAACAGAAACATAGAAATACCATTTTTGTCGGAGAGGACACTTTTTGACGGAATTGAAAGTCTCAGTGCTGAAACTGGTTCCATATCTCAACTGAAGGAGTGAACATTATATCAATACCACATGTTTGTAGGATACAAGTTACTGATTTGTGAGGCAACATTTTTTTTTTACTGGGCCATATATCTGTCCAGCTTAACTTGCATGATTTCCGGAGAGAGGGTACATATTTTGACGGAAAATACCACCTCCTCTGCATGCAGTTTTTCATTTATTAAATTTGTTTCAATCATTGAAAGGTGTAGGCCTTTGTGAAACAACCTTGTTGTAGTTGTAACTTCCAAATCAGTCACTTTCCTGTTCTTCAAACTCTTTTCTGTATTTGTGATTCATCTGGTCAAATGTTTGCAAAATTCAAATGAGACGGTGGAATTTGCCAGAAATGACACTATGCAGAATTATTTTACCCCAAATTGTGCTTTAAATACATTTAATTCTACTATTGTAGACAGGACATGTACTGAACTTTAACTCAGTGTGGTTGGTCTTAATGTCAAGTGTATATATTTTTAGTATGGGGGCAATAAAGCCAATTTCTGGTCGACGTACCCTGATTGTAAAACAACCCTGAACTGCTCCCAAGGAGGTGAGGGGCCCAAAACTAATGTTAACATTCTCTTAACCTTCAGACCCATCTGTCCATCATGCACGGTTCTACTCACTCTTTCTTTTCTGTGTAAAAATGTCAGATATTCATAATGTATACTTGTGAAACATTATGAGCCCCCATGAATTCTCCTGCCCCCCCCCCAGAAAAAATGTTATTATCTTTACAATTTAACAGAAAATCCAAAAGAAATAGAGCTTGTTTCTTATCCTCCTCAATAGAGTCTTATATACCCTACATTTATTACTTTAAAACTTACACTGAATCCAGTCAGAACTTTGAGGATTAGAATGACTGCTGCGTCCATGCCAGCTAGGCATTCTACGCCAGACGTTATCCGAACCAGGAGGGTGGAATGGGTGGGCCATTTTATCATATGGAGCCATCTCATCAAACTGTCTTAGATGACCAGGTGGTATAAGACCACGTATTTCCCTCAGAAGATCTAATTTGGCAGGGGTATCAAGCGAACTACGCAGACTCATCATCAGGCGATGTACATCTTTGTAAGTTTGGTAATGCTTCAAGACATCATGCAGATAATCTCTCTCTGAATCTGTGAGGAGGATCCTAGCCCTCTTCTGAAAAGACCTAAGGTTCCTTTGGCGGTCCTCATCTGAAAACATGATGTCACTCTCCTTGTTTGCAGATAAATACGTAAAAGTTTGGTTCAGTGGGCTGAGGATTCTGTGTCAAACATTCATTGTAGTTTCAACATACATCCCCCTTCTGTTGATACTGCACTTTCAAAAAATTCAACTTAACCAATATGGTATGTACAGTGCCTGGAAGAAATTGAAAACCATTAAACATACACTAACAGTTGAGAAAATTACTGCTTTCTAAGCAGCAGGTGTCAAACATACAACTTTTCTTATAAAATGGTGGTCATTCAACAAATTCACATATATCTGAAAAATCCACATTTGTTTCCAATTATGACTTTCTAATTACTTCAATGGCAGCGGTTACAGAGCGAATAATGGGTGCACTGTCCTGTATGACAGAGCTCTTCTCTCAACTGGTGGAGTACGGATCATATGGTGGGCCACAAGTAGGCAGGAAAATATACAAAATATGGAAAAGTCTTTATTCCAATCACTTTGTTTTAATACAATTTACCTCATCCCATGTAGATCGAATGTTAGTTTTACACACTGCTGAGTGTTGAAACTTGTCTACAATCCGCGACAAAAGTAGTGAAACAAAATTTCATATGAGTACTACATCGCAGTTCTGAGGTTAGTTAAACTGGTCAAGTAACCCCAATCCCCCCCCCCCCCTCCGTTCAATGTTGGTCGATTCGTCGGAATTTCTCGAAAATCTCCAACTAACAACATTGAATCGGGGGAGCAGGGGTGTTCCAACTACTTTTGTCGCGGATTGTAGCTTCTATATATGCGTAGCGTTACACCTCTTTGGGGCGAATGCGGTCATGGTGAGCGGAGGGCTTTTCGCTTGACATTCCTTCTGCGACCAGTGATTGCGTCTGACAGTAGTGCATGTGTCATAAGTATGTTGTGTAAAAAATGATATTCTTCAGATAAACAGACTAAGCCCTTGTGTGACGTCATAACCACATTAATTATTGTGTCAAAGGGCAATTAGGACAAGTATTATGTTATGTAGTTGTCATAACATTTATGTGCTATGAAGGCGGAATTATTATTTCGTACTGTTATTATTAATTCCGTGAGGAGAGAACCTCCACTTCAACTTAACCTGGCGGCGCTGTTCCTACCAGGTAAAGTCACAGCATAAATGACATTATGGTTTACCACCACATTATGACGTCAGCAACAGTCATGTGATCGAACAAATGTGATTAACATTATTCGCCTTGGATCGAACAACATTGTGATGGTCTATCGACGGTCTGCATGTCTGTCTTAGCTTGACATTTTACATGGTAAACACGGTAAAGCATCATTTCTCTAAATAAATCATGATACTGCTTTACTAACCAGACTATATTGGGCAATAGGTTTACCGTCCAATGGGATATGCGTGATAAATAGATGGTAAAGGAAACCTCGATCTGATCAAGGTTTACCAGGTATTAGTTAACCGTCCAATGCGATCGACGTCATAATCAGATGGTTAAGTCCACTGATTAAGCTTTGCCAATTTACTGGTGTCGGGTTCTATTAAATCGTCTTAGCTGTTTCTTAGCATTTTGCTTTTTGTATTAATTCGCCGTTATTTTGTAACTTGATTTCGTTCTTTCTTAATCTACATGCTTTGGGGCTCTTCAACAAATTTTAACCAAAAAAAAAAAAACTGAAAAACAAAATAAATTTTCTTTGCTACTATTTGTTGATATTTGCCATCCCTATCCACCCTATCCCACCCCACCCCACCCACACCCCACCCCACCCCCACCCGAATCATTTTTAGAAACCTACAGTACCCCGTCCTCCCCTCCAGCCTGCACCCGGCCTAGCACCCTACTCACACCATCCAAACCGTCCCCATCTCACTGCATTCACTCCATTGTAATCGGAATCCCTCATCCCACCCTAAGCCTCCACCCTCAACCCCACAGTCCATTGTCGGCCAACACCCCCAACAGCATTTTTGCTCCCCACTACGACGACAGCGCTATACCACTGTGTTGGCACGTCCTAAAATCATTCGAGGACAAAGCTCTACCTATAAAAGGTCTGCTACGAACTTCGCCCCTGTTGAATCTAAACTCCCATAAATCCAATTTGGCAAGCTTTTTCTGCTCGTCATCCAGAGCTTTATACATATATTTTCGAGTAGATATTGACATTTTATAATGTCATGGATTCATGGAAACATTCATGTGACACATGCCAACTCCTCCTCATCCATTTTGTTCTGACATCACCTTTTATCATGGAGCGCCACGTCATTTTAGCAAACCAGCTGAACCCACTTTGAGCCGGCACCTGCATTTGTACAGGCACAAGGACAATCCGCGACAAAAGTGGTGGAACAAAATTTCATATGAGTACTACGTCGCAGTTCTGAGGTTAGTTAAACTGGTCAAGTAACCCCAATCCCCCCCCCCTCCGTTCAATGTTGGTCGATTCGTCGGAATTTCTCGAAAATCTCCAACTAACAACATTGAATCGGGGGAGCAGGGGTGTTCCAACTACTTTTGTCGCGGATTGTAGTATGGTTAAATTATAAACATACAAGCAGAACTTCATTTTCCAATCAATAGACCCTTTTCCAAATAGGAATTACAAAGGATTGTGGGATATAGTTTTGGTGTTTTGTCCTTAGTAAAATGCCATTGACAAAAACGACCCATACCAAAACTCTATCCCATAATCCTTTGTAATTGCTAATTGGAAAAGGGTCTATGGTGAAGCTTATCCTCAGGTAAATTCAACAATCAAAGGTGGGCCTCCAGTAACAAAAGGTTGAGAAACCATGCAATATGAAAATGCATCCTACAGTACAGTACAGTGATCATTTTTTGTAACACTGTGATAATTCTTTGCTGTTTCTCAAAATTGAGCAAGTTCTTTGGCGCTGCAGGATACTTTTCAATTCTTTTGATTTTCAAATTACCAAAAGTACTATCCTTGACTATTACATGCAACAAATATGAGTTTTTGAACCCGCAGCGCAGTCACTGAACTCTTTTGCTTTCTTTTGGGCTGAAGTCTTCTTAATTCTTACTTTGCATTTATTTACACATTAAATACTACTGAAACACTAGCCAAAGAGCTTTTGCCCAATCATGACAAACAATGGTTGTATCTAAAGGTTACAGAGTGCCAATGAAAACAACAAATCTGTAAAAGCAGATCTTGACACACATAAGAATCATTTTGATCAAGTACATGTAAGCAGCCTGAACTTACCAGCAATTCAGCCATACACAGTGGACACAATTGTGTACAAATTATGTATTATTTATTACTATAGCAACAATATCCTTCTGTTGACCTTGGCTCACTGTCAGGGCTGGCATTAATTAACTTTGACTGTTATTACTCATCTGTAATTGTATGCAACCTATTGTTATCTGATACAACAGTACAATAATGAGCACTATTCAATGACTGAGCTGATTACTACAAGCAAGAAAAACTGACCATAAGTTTACATTTGACATACTCAATTTGACATAAACAGTACTTTTTAAGTGTACAATATGCACCAGTTAGTACTCACAAGATGTTTCCATGGTAAGGCACAGCTGTTCAATTATGAGATAGGTAAGGTAAGTAGGAGTAAAACAGATTCAAAACACTTAAAGTGGCTATGCCACGTGTAAATTAACGGTTTAAACCCTTTTGTATCCTTAGGAATACGTTTCCTACAATGAAAATCAACCATTCTGTTTGTTTACAACTTGTTTTTCCGCTCGAAAATTGAGAAAAAATACACCCTCTTCCAGCCCTGAAAAGTTAGTCTTTCCAAAAATTCTCAAAATCTTGTTACGTCATGTGATGTCACTTTAGGAACTGATCGTTGTTTGGCGTGGTATCCTTCGGACATTTGATACAGTGTTTGCATTCCATTGTACCGGTTACCAAGGTCGATACAACGTAAAACCTGCGTGAAAAGTTGTAAATTTTGGAATTGTTATCCCTTTTCTCGTGCTTACCACTTGTTTCAGTCAATTAAATGCATTTTACGCAGGTTTTTCGTCTTGGTGTCATGATAAGTAGCTGCATGTACAAACATTCACAACACAACAGCATAGGTACAGCATGGAAGTACTTCTTCCATGGGTACAGTACACAACATACCTGTTACTACACAATGTATCACCAGCACTGTTTCGTAGTAGGTACCATGTGAAATCAAATTTAATACTTTCTTTGGAATGGCGGATCTGAGCCAGGGAGTTGTCCTCTAATGGCAACTCCCTGATCGGACAGGAATGGTCAGTGGACTGTCGGTAAAGTGAGTTTTCTTGGATTTGCAATCAGAAAGGCGAAGGCGATACTGAGCAAGACGTCAGTGGTGCAGATGGGGTGAGTAATTCGTTACGGCGCACAGGACCGTATCGATTTGAGACAGTGTTAGGTGAGGTAAAAGTAAAACACTACAACAATTCGAGCACGAGAAGCATTTGGAGCAATTGAAAGGGACTTTAGCTTGGAAAGTTTTATGTAGGCAGTCAAAATATGAACTTTAGGTTACTTTCGTGCAAGTGTCAGTGGAAATCGTGGAACTAGTAGCCTAGGCTATGATTGCATGTGCACAGTATTATTCGCTGGCTGCTGCCAGTCCACTCACTGTACGCAGACCGAACCGAACAGTATACTGCCGAGTTTTTTCGTTTTTCGGTTATGAGTCAAGAGTTTTTGTAATTATTAGTAATAGCCTATTGCAGCCCCAAAATGTAACAGACCGACACCACTCTCCAAACTGACAGAATAAAGTTCAAATTCAAGACATGCCACGAATTACAATCATTACTATCTCTTACTTATGTATAGGCTATGCTGTACGCCAGGTTCGGTATGCGGAGGATGGTGTTCCTAAAATGACGTCATTATTGTGTTGGCTTGAAATCTCATTTTCAACAGTCTCTTTTTTGGTGCAATTTTTTGAAACATTAATTTCTTTTTAATGCTCAAGGCTGTAAGGGTGATGAAAACAGTTTTAGAAAGAGCTTTTTGTGTACTTTAGGCTAAATTAGTCTCCCGTTACTCCAATTTACGTGTCATGGCCACTTTAAAGGCAGATGTAATTGAGTACTGGCATCAATTATTATTTACTGAAGAATTTCTGTGCCTATAAATTGACCTAAGCAGAGTTAATATAACACATTCAATTAATGGTACAGCATATCCAGCTACTAAAGATCACATTTTGCAAGGTGAATTCCTAGCACCTCTCTGGTCTGTTTCAAATAAAAAGTTTTCTGATTTCAATGCTAAAAATCATTGTGAATCATTGTGAATGCACAAAACTTATAACTGCCTCCTTTGAAAGACATCATTTAGTGAAAAAAATATCAATAAATTTAAGTGTTCCAAAAGTATACAAAATTTAAAAAAAAAAAATGTTGCAAAGGATGAGAAACCAATTACCTTGGTCTAACAACTCCCACTGTACCAAGACACTGCATGCTGAGATATACTGTAAATTTGCAAAATATACTCTCAATTTGATATGAATAGGGACTGCATAATACTTTTTGGTGCTACATGCATATAGGAGACAGAAAGCTGAGCAGCGTGGTTCATTGGTTTATCTATGGCCAAAAACATGCTTCTGCCCATCACTTCAGAAAACCCCTTTTTTGTCCCCTACAAGAAAGTGAAGAAACCTATCAATTATTTCAATAAAATATCAAACTTTCACAATAAATCTACTTCACAACAAACACAAAACGTAGCCTCAAACTGCATCTAAAGATGCTCAAATATTCATAACTTTTTCCATTAAACCCCTTCATCAGGATAGTGTTCTTAAAATGTCAGTCCTCCCTCCCCTTCCTCCCCCATCCCCACAGCAAAGAACAGCTTCCTACACTTATGAATGTCACTCTCTTGTACCACTCAGATTTTATCTTTGTTTTCACTGCACCTTGTTCCAAAAGTGATTGTTAATTGCTACTGAATGACTACTTGTACTGTATTTACTAGGCCTCACCTCCCAAAGAGTTTTAAAAGAAAAAGTAATTTTTGAAGGGCATACTGTAAAATGTTTTTGAACTTACTGTAAAAGGAAATAAAAGCATTGGAGATGAGTTATACAAGAAAGGAAAACATAAATTACTGTAAAATTGACTATTTCAAATTAAGTGAGTTAATTTCAAGACTTGTTCTGCAACCTCTGCAAAAAATAAAATTTAATAATTACATTTTAGGCTTTTTAGGTACACTTTTACACATCTTTCAGGTTTGCAGAGTTGTAACTAGTCCACTCTTTTTGCAGCAAATCAATAACAGCTATTTTAGTCACTAATTTTTTCCAAAAGGGCGCAAGATACCTCAAGGAACAGTATTGTGCAATAAGTCAAAAGGTCAAACAGTAACATAGGCATAGGAGGCGGGGGCTGGGGGGACTGCAGCCCCCCCAACCAAAATTGTTTGTGAAAATTCGGGCAATATGCTGAAAATTTTTCAGGCTCCTACTGAAAGAAAAATAATGCAATGATATAGCTAGAGGTAACCAATAGTTTAAAAAAAACTTCCTTGGAAATTAAAATAAAGTTCTGATTTGAATTGCACTGGCACCTGTATATTCGGTATTAATTCAACAGTGTGTTTTTAATGGTTCGATAATATGATTATCAGATTTGAGGCATGCCCCACCCCTCACTGATGCCGATTTTTTCTATCTAAAATACGTAAATTTGTAACAACAAATTTTATTTCAAAGGGAGCAGTACTGTATATGGCACCAGACTGCATGTAAGGACACCTAATTTTTCAAAAGTTTTCAAAGAGGAGGAGGTGATACCGATTTTTTTTAGTACCTAAAATACGTAAATGTTTTAACACAAATTTTACTTCAAAGGGAGCATATGTGGCACCAGACTGCATGTAAGGACACCTAATTTTTCAAAACTTTTCAAAGAATAGGAGGTGATACTGAATTTTTTAGTACCTAAAATACGTAAATGTTTTAACACAAATTTTACTTCAAAGGGAGCATATTTGGCACCAGATTGCATACGTAAGGACACCTAATTTTTCAAAAAATTTCAAAGGGGAGGGGGAAACCCCTCCCCCAGGTGGGCTATCACACAACATAATGCCTGCCCCTCACCCCCATGTGAGAAATCCTGGCTACACCACTGATTATTATCATTATTATTGCAACGACTTCTACAAAAATTAAAACCAATATAGAAGGTAGTAACACTGCAAATTATTGTATGTAATTGGCATGCCATGTGATAACCGATGCATGCCAATATGATATGTACATTAACATGTTGAAAGCGCTTCGAGTGCGCGGAAACTTTTGGTTATATTTTTCAGGCAAGTCGTTACAGCCCCCCCCCAAATCAACTTGGGCTCCTATGCCCATGAACAGTAACACTTTACTGTGTTTAACGATCCACCATGACATAGGCCTGAACTATGTGGTTTTGCATATATAGTAGAGTGCTGGGCTAGACATTAATTACTGTGATGATAGCAATACGAGTGCTGACACTTTTACCCATGATAATTCTAGGTTACATGTCTTGTCGAGTTGTCATCTCAGAAAAGATAGAGGGTTGTTATCAATCTTGACAATGAATGATCTTCGACTGTTATGTTTCTCAACTGAAATATTCCTTGCAATGTAATGGTGTCTGAAACTGCCAAAAATTTGGGCAAACTGGTTTACCTTAATGCAAGGCCTAAAAGTATAGTAGTATATACACTTGAAATGTACCACTGAACATTTGGGAAAAATTGGGTGAATAAAATTTTCACACAAATGCAAAAATGTCATCTCCATATTCACTGGTAGCATGTACTAATACAGGCAAAGTCATCTCTGTCCTTTACCTACACAATATATTCCATTACCACAGCTTGCACATGAGTCTTACACAGGGACATTGTGAGGGGCAACTTGACTAGGTCTATCGTGTGAACATGTTTGCATTGGGGATAATGTCTATAGTCCCCCGTCTCATTAGTCCCCCATGTCATTGGTCCCCCGTCTCATTGGTCCCCCGTGTCATTAGTCCCCCGTCTCATTGGTCCCCCGTGTCATTGGTCCCCCGTGTCATTGGTCCCCCATGTCATTGGTCCCCGTGTCATTGGTCCCCCGTGTCATTGGTCCCCCGTGTCATTGGTCCCCCGTGTCATTGGTCCCCCGTGTCATTGGTCCCCCGTCTCATTGGTCCCCCGTCTCATTGGTTCTCCGTCTCATTGGTCCCCTGTATCATAGTGATGTGTTCTAAATGATATGTAAGTTTGATTTGTATAACGCACATAATTATACGCCAAGCACTGAGGGCTATGTATTGAAGGCGCTTCCCACATTACCCCTATTGGGGACCAATAGGACGGGGGACCAGTGAGACGGGGGACCAATGAGACGGGGGACCAATGAGACGGGGGACCAATGAGATGGGGAACCAATGAGACGAAATGATAGCGTGGGGGACCAATGAGACGGGGAACTAATGAGACGGGGGACCAATGAGAGGGTGGACCAATGAGACGAAATGATAACGTGGGGGACTAATGAGACGGGGAACTAATCAGATGGAATAATGAAAAGGGGGACTAATGACACGGGGGACCAGTGATACGTATTGAGCTAATTGGGGGACCAATAGACGGGGGACCAATGAGACGGGGGACTAAAGAGCGGACCCTTTTGCATTGTATATATGTTACTGGCCACTGATCCCTTCTGTATATATGACCTTTTGTTGGTTGTTTTATACGGACCATACTTCAATCTGCACTACGCCATAGGCTCAAACACTGTGATGATTATAAAGTAAGGTTATGCTAGAACTTGGACAAAAATGCATTATATCAATCGTGAAAATTTTCGGTTAAAATACGTTTACATCAAGCATAATACTGAATACATACAATGATTTTTTGCAAGTCAGTCTTGTCCGACGTGTGATCCCTTTTTTCGCAGTTTCTGCTCAGGATGACCCAGTCCAGGAGAGTTTAACACAGATGTTATAGGGACTTATGCGTATGTGTCCATACTTCTGTTGTTAGTTGACCTCAATAGAAAGGTCACTAACGCATGTGCCTATATTATCTTTGAACTTACTATCTATACACACAAAATTTGAACATGGTCTTAGTAGATCCCTTCACTACTATGTATGCACATATGGTGATCAAGCCTATACTTTGTGTTATCTATCTCCATGAAAGATGGCTCATACTGGCAGAAAGTTGGATATCAAACACAACATATTTATTCCCTGGGGCTAAAAAGTTTATCTACCATGGCGAGTGCTATTCAGAGGGAAGGGGTCATCTATGGCACTATATTCTTTCATCATGATTTGAGTGGTTTTATAATAGAAATTCCTTTTCTTTTAAATTTTTTCTTAGTTTTCTTTTCGTTTTTTTTTTTTACCACCCAAGAACAGACCATCCAACTAATGGCTTGACAAATCCCTGGGTATAGCATTGCAAGTCTATAGTCTACAAGTGTAGCCGCCTTTGTGTTCAGAAACTTACCGTTAAAAATCTTGAGAGAGGCTTCTGACAGCAAATCTGCTATTCAACCAAACAGTGTCCAATATTTAGTTTGCGTATTTTACACAAGGGGAAAATTTGTGATCGGTGAAAAAGGAACAAAGCACAAAATTGGTAAAATGGCCCCTGGATCACTAAAAATGGTCCCAAGCAAAAGCCCCTGTAGTAGGGGCAACTTTCTGAAGAATGGCCCCTGGCAGGTGATCTGTTATTTTGAACCCTGCTGAGGGGTACATCATTGCACATATTTTGTTGACATTGTGGACAATGACTGACCACGCCAGAGGGGTTGTGGTGCATCACTCACTTAAAAGAATTCTTTAACTTATTTAACTAAACTCAACTCACTTAAAAGAATTTAAAAGAAGTCTAGATCTGATTACACTGATAGTTTGTAGTTTCATGTCAATTTCATTGTCCCAATGGCTTCCATCAAGCAAAATTTGATTAGCCTTCAGTAATTTGGTCTAATGTGAAAAGTTGCAATCTTTTCCTCTGCTCAAAATTTTATTTTTAGCCAACAAAATGCCTTCCTAAATCTGATCTGGAATGGGAAAGTCTGCATGATCATAGAACAAGATTACACTCAATTACCATCTACAGCAAAACCAATGGTATAATCCCTGGCAATACCAAGAGCTTTCTTCAACCAACTCACTCTTCAACTCATCTTAAAACCAGGCAATCAGGAAACTTTAAATACGGTTTTTATCACAACTACTAAGAATTGTTACAGGTATCGTCCATACCCCAAAACAATCCCTGAATGGAACCTGCTTGATTGATACTCGTACAGCACCAAATGTTAAAATTTTTAAGGACAAGAATCAAAAGCCCATTTTAAAACCTAACTGCGACCTGCTCCTGACCCTTACACACGCCACACCCATTTTGGTGACTGTTCGTCAATGAACAGATACAGATAAATCTTTACTGAAATAAACAAGAAGTTCAGTTAAAGAACAGCATACAAAAACACATCATGCAAAGTCAATTGACAATAGTCCTTGGACATGACTCTATAGACCCTTTTCCAAATAGCAATTGCAATGGATTGTGGGACAGAGTTCTTGTGGGCAATGTTGTTGTCAATGGCATTTTGCTGTGGCAAAGAACGATGCACACCAAAATTCTATCCCACAATCCTTTGTAATTCCTATTGGGAAAAGAGTGTGCTATCTACTTACGGTACACTTTGTTTTACACACTAGTGTCCTACCTACGTAAACTGTAAAACCACCCAATATGGCCAATAATGGTTTGAAAGAAAAATTTAACTGAAATTGATCGTTCTTGTACATATTGTCATTTGCTGTCAGCGATAAGCGATTAATCTCCAGTCAACTAATGGTTTAGTGAAAGACCACTTTCGATAAATCGCATGTTTTCAAATCCACTACGATATACCCAATCCATTACTGCACTGCTTCAATAATCAATTTGCAAACAAAAGATGTTCCTGCCAAATAAACTGTAAACAACATCTCCATGACCACAAACACCAACTTAATTCATAAGCATAGGAAGCTTTATGAAAATGGGGGAGGGGAGTGGGCAGAAGTGAATGTTAGTGATCAGGGTCCTGGGGAGGGGGTAAATTTTTTGACTAGTTTAAGTGCCCAAGATGCAAAATGGTGCAATGTTTAACAAACTTTGAAGTATTTCATCCTGTTCAATACCATTTGTTGGCAGCATATCATCCAAAGTGGGGGGGGGGGGGGTGAAACAAGGTTTCCTCCCCCACCAATCAGAGTGCAGGGCTGTTACCCCCGCTGCCCCCTTTTTCTTATGCCTATGTAACTGATGTGCAGCCACATGATTCATCAATAGTTACGTACACAATAAGGAAAAGTTTGTGTTAAGGCTAAATAAACTTGAAAACACAAACAGGAAAAAACAAGGGAACTTTTAACAGCAAGATATACCCTCAGAAACAAAATAAGTAGATGCAAAAGTTGGCCCTGCCTTAGATAAAATCATCCTTCATTTAAGTGGGGTCAGTTTCCCCAATTTAAAAAAGAGTTATAGACAATCGACAAAGCAACTGATAGCCAGTTACGTTATAGTTTGTATAGGCCTACACACTGCAGGGCGCAGCACAGAACTAGAGCTAGGATTAAAGTTAGTACGGTCTTACTTATTTACTCCCGATTTTGACAATGGTTGTTACTTCACCTAGTTAGACATTTTTAATATTCACGAACAAAAAATTATAAAATCAGGTTGTACTAAACTGTGTCTACTTAACCGTAAATGAATTTTTAACATGTACTACACTCTTCTGAATTTGCATTTTGCGATTGAAGCTGTGGGCTTATTTGTCACAAAAATTTTCATCAATATTACAAACTGTACTGCTTTCCTTCTGCATGCTACCCCTGAGCACTTTTTACACTTAACTCGGTCATGTGACTACATTATGGGCACTCCAGAATTTCCAGGTTTAACATTCTAGTTCCCCTCCATTTCAAGACAGACTGATCAAGAAGCATAGATGCAATGACAAAGATCTTTCACAGAAAGTATGGTAATCACTGGTGGATTTTTGGAGCTGTGAGGAATACCAGCTAACTGGCAGACTGGCCAGAGACTGGAGATTTTATGTAGGCAGGACAGGGATCGTGGTAGGGAGCAGACCTGTTCTACTGTTAACGAAGTAACGTAGTTGACTCCAACATTTTTCAAAAACATTTATACACAAAACACACATAATTATTGTGTTGCAAAATAACACAAATTCATAAATGGTCAATGCAACTGCACCTCCACTCAAAACTGGAGGCTCAGTAGACTTTGATGTATTTTCATATAACAAAACATATGTTGATTTGTTCTCAACATAACATCTCATGGTGGGGAACATTTACTCCATAAAGTTGCTTTTCACATAGAATATCAAATTTTACACCAAAACATTGTTTGTGAGATTCAGTACAACAAAAGAAAGCATCCAGGTGGGTAGCATGGTGATACCATATGAGTAAATCACATAAAAAGTATTGTACGCAGTGTACGTGCCATACAACTTTTGTACGACTTTTGTACACAGTGACCAACTCAAGGTACTGACAAGTTTAAGATACAGTACACTCACTGTACTTAAAGGGCATCGCCCCAAACTTATTCTGAATCAATAGCATATTTTGCAAATACACACTCTTTCATGATTTAGTCAGAACATAAATATTGCATTCATACAAGTAAATAGTGTTTGCACCAGGTCCAAAATTCGGAACCGGGTACCCGAAGTCGATGGTCGGTCGGGTACCCGAAAATATAACTTCTGTTAGGCTACACGTTTGTTGCATAGTCATAAAAAGAAATTTTGCTTTGCACGTTGATATAATATAATGCACTTATCAATTGAATGACGCACCCCACTACCCCTGGGCATGGTCAGTCAAATGTGGGTCATTGACCAGTGACAGTGTGACTCACATGTCCGTCATTGTACCAATATTGTCCTCCACTAGAGTGACAAAGGGGTGAGTCATTTTACCTCAGATGTCAGTCACTTTACTAAGGGTTGAGTCATTGTGGGTCATTTGTTATCAATTGTTCAAAGATGACAACCTTCAGCATTGCTCCTCACATACTTGCTTACTTTTGTCAGTCAGTTGGTGATGCACATGTCGGTCAAAATCGCAAACAGTCCATCAATTTGGTGACTGAGGGGTGTGTCATTTTACACAAATTGTCCATCACAAAAGTGACTGAGGGGTATGTCAATGTACATATTTTGTCAATGAAGTTGTGGACAATGACTGACCATCTCCGGGGGCAGTGGGGTACGTCATTCAATTGAGAAGTGCATATAACACCAACGTACTGTATCTTACGTATGGGCATGACAAGTGTCCTTAGGGGAGTGCGTGATACATCAGGGGTCGAAATTTAATTTTTTTGCTGCTGTTCCACGGAACAGCGCTTTTTCCAAAATTACTGTTCCGGATCAGATTTTACTGTTCCGGAGCACAGTATCTCGGCATACGTACAGTTCGTGCACGCGTGCAAACTGCAAAGGTGCAAATTGCATTGCTGTCTACTGCATTCGAGTGGTATGACTGCACGACTTGACCGTAACGTGGGGAGGTGAATTTTTTGCCTGCAGCGGGGATTAGCCAGTGGGATATCCTGATTTTCTTTTGGTTCTTATTTTTTAAGCACAAAGTTATCGCCAATAATTTTGCATTGTCTTGAGACCTAACATTGCAGTGTCCCACAACCTACTGTAGGATGAAATACACTCAAAATTGATGCAGAAGGCACAGCAAGCAAGGCAAGTGGGATTTGAGTGAGAGCATAAAAGTTCCACGGTAAAGGAATATTTTTGCTTGATTCATCCTTTGCATTGCGGTTTATTGCAAAAGCAATGAGTGGGTTCTCCAACATATGAGTGCACATACTGTTGTTATTTTCTCGCAGCAAATTTACGTGAAATCGTTCTAGTCGTAACCTTGATTCAAGTATCATTCCACACAGTCAGGCAATGGGAAGATCTTAAGAGGAAAAACAAACACTTAGGACCCATTGACTTTGGTTGAGAGATATCAGCAGTCAGAATTGCTTCAAAGTTTAGTCATTTCAAGTTTGGGTGTTTAGTTGCTAGCTTGGAGGGAATATTAATACAAAACCCCCTAAAAACACAATAAAGTGTAGGGAATATCAATGAATAGTTAAGAGGCCATTTGGAACATACCACGCAAGACAAGGGGTGATGCAAGATGACGTTCTCTTGTAGGGCAATAAATGACATACTGTACTAAAAGTTTTTATGTGTTTGGTAGTAAAACTTCAGTATGTGCGTTTACACAGCACTGTACCATGCAGCATAGGGAATAACACGTGCAAGTAACTGACTTTAATTGATAACGGTGGAATGAGATTGCATTTCACACTTTAGCCAAAATTTACGGGGATTTTTATATTCACGGTGTCATTACTTTATCAGAGATTAGAATGTGCGTATATTTATATGCACTTTGCTTCTTGTGGAAAAACACTGTTCCACGGAACAGTGGCTTTTGAAAAGTTACTGTTCCCGCACTAAAAGCACTGTTCTCGGAACAGCGGAACAGTGGGAATTTCGACCCCTGTACATTTTGCCAGGAAAAAGTAACATGTTAGGTGTTCTGTCACACATGCAATCTATGTTAGTGAAACTTTGGATCCGCGTAGCAATTTCAGAACCGGTCCTGACATCGTCGGTCGGGTACCCGGGTACCCAGTGCAAACACTACTAGTAAACCATTTGAGTTGCTCTGCATGAATTTCACAATTCAGTGAGCAATATATCACATGATTCTCAAGAGCATTCATGAAATAGGATACCCAGGTCCATACTGGAACTTAGTTCAACAGTTTTCACACAGATCTGTGGCATATGAAACTGTGCACCAACCTTTTTAGCACATGGCATGATTGTCAAATTCAAAAAAATCTGCAGTAATGTTATTCCTGTAAGATTTGGAGAAGAAAAGTCATGGTGAAATCTTAATTTACTACAGTAAAATTAAGTTTTTAGATCCAAAATTTGCTGTGAGATAAATGTAAATTTTGACCAACACATAGTCTTCAGTAATGAACTCCAAAAAGTAGGGCCACCGATTTTCCGTGAAAAAAAGAGTCAATTTCCGTTACAGCAATTTCAAATTCCGTGAAAATCCGTGCAAGCAATTTGACAAATCCGTGACTTTCTGTTTTGCATTGATTAGTGTGTTAGGCCAGTGCAGCCTAACCAGACTAAAATCCATTCACCAGCCTAACGTCTACACATATACGTAATGGACAAAAGAACACCCAAAACAACTTGACTTACGATTGTTTGAGTGTGGGTCCCTTCTTCTTCTTACATAGTAAAAGATCCGTATAAAATTATATCCAAATGATATGCAGGTACTAAATCCGATAATTATTCCACAATTGAAAGTGTAACTTGTCAGTCAGAACGTTATGATCGTTCGATCATGAACGTAACATATGACAACAGAGCAAAACATGAAACTTGAGTAATGTGCGCAACAGTTTGTTATGACGCACTCATGCATAGTATACCATACATACAGTAGATGATACAGTATCAGCTACAGGCAACGGGATCGCGGGAAAACTTTGCAAGACTGAGCAACATTAGACCTACCGAAGGCTAGTAAATGCGCAACTCGCACCTGGTCCATACAGTAAGCATCGGAGGGGGTGAATTTCAACAGTTTTCTATCAGATTGTAGTCTGCTATAGCCATCCAGTGTTACATACAGATTTTTAAACTTTTTTTTTTTCATTTTGCCCTCTTGATTGCAGACTTCTTTAGCATTCTGAGAGATTTTTGAAGTTCCGTGATTTTCCGTGAAAAAATTTAAATTCTGCGATTCCGTGACAATTTCCGTGATCGCGGGAAATCGGTGGCCCTAAAAAAGGCAAGAATGCCATCACTGAGTACACATTCAGCAGTTGAAAAGCCAACATGGGAGACACAACAACCACAAAAAGTGCAAAGTGCAAAATATATATGCAAGACCACAAAACTAGGAAACCACTAAGTAAGGAGTGCAAGTAAAAGCAAATGACAAGGGTGCTAATTAATTAGCTGACTGGGTGAGGACCCATGTGTTTGTAGCAGGGTCTCTGATCCAACTAAAGGAGAGGATCCATTTGGAGGTAGTAGCATGGAAGGATGAAACAGATGGTTTAACAGCCTTAGTATTTGTTGGGGAACTGTATTCCTCCAAAGGCAGCTGATCACCCCCCTCCTTTTCCATAGGCCCTTGTAAGGACTGTTTAGTGTTAAGTGAGCTGTAGACAAACGGCCATACAGTCCTTTAATGGGGAAATGCAGTCACCCCAACTTGAAGTAGTGTAGTAGACTGTCCTGTTTCATGATTGGCTCTTTAGAGTCATGTGACAATATTTTTTCTCCTCAAATGTGAAATTTACTAGAAGTAACTGATTGGTTTACCTTGAATATGAAATATTGAAGTCCTAAAATATTATGAAAGATACTTTGAAGAGAAATAAGAAGAAAATTGTGAGATTTAGCTGTTGCTTCAAAATAAGTTTGGGGCGACTGCTCTTGACCTTTAATGAGGACTAGCCTGTACTAACAGTAACAGTGTTACTGTTAGTACAGGCTAGTCCTCATTAAAGGACTGTGTAACACACTGTAAGGCTTAATCTTTCTAAGACTGGGCTGTAACATTAAGCCTAAACAAGTTGGCATGGCATGGTTCCTTGTTGCATGACACAATTTGGCGTAATTCTGGCGTGCAGCAAACAAACTTTTCTAGTATGGGCTCAGGAACACTAATTCAAATTCGAGTGACTGCATTTTCTGATACACTGAGTCACCAGTCTCACTTTTAGTTCTACGAATTCTCTCAGGATTCTATTAACGATTTCTGACTCCCTTGCCTACTGTCATACTGACACAGTGGCAGTAGGCTAACTTACTACTATACTATACCATACCAAAACAACACACTAGTGTAGGTACTAGACTGTATTGCTACAATTAAAAAGGCCTAGTACAAAGTGTACACGTTACGCCTTGCTAGGGTAGATCGTTCAGTCGTACACATTCATTGAACATGAACAGTGCAGTACTTAGACAACAATCTTCGCCATTGTAATTTTTCACATTTCCAATTCATTGATAGGAATTCTAACCTTTACACGTATTTATTTCATAATATTAGGTAAGTAGGAAAGAAGAGCACATTTGAACCTTATCAAAACCTACCTAAATACTGATACGGGGATGACAAGATCCAGTGCAGACGTCGGCCGAATTTCATTGACAACGGAGATCGGCGTCGTTAGCAATGGCGCTCATCCGGGCAATGGGTTTAGTGCTGGTACCGGTTATTGACCTCTTCATGAACAACTTCTAAACATGAAGTATTAGACCAAATTCACAGTTTCACATTAAAGGGTTGCTAATTTTTAAATGGTTCTTGAAGTATTATTAATTATACCGCTTGTATAATCTAAATATCGAGACGCAAGTGTAAAGCTTGCAAAACAAAAGGTAGACCTATTGATATAGTGGGATGGAGAGGTCAAAGGTCATGCAATTTGTTAGAACTACATGCTGACATGTGGCCAGTGGTCACATTGTAAACAACCCCAAATCAGCAGATTCGTCAATATAACGCTGCTACTACTGAACTGTCCTACTTAGGCTACTTGTGTAGGGAGCTGGTGGTTTGAAAAGCGGGAAGAAGTTGAAGATAATTGTCTTGAAGTTTAAGCCATCGCCAACTCACTGAAAACAACACAAACTTTTACGTGCAAAAGTATTGCAAGTGAGCTATAGCTAGGCCTAGCTCAGGTGTGGAAAAAGCGGAGAGCAATTCAAGTTCAGTAAAATACGACTTGCCCTTTGCAAGTTGTGTTGTCTAACGTTAAAGGCAGTAGGCAGTCACCCCAAACAGAATGAGTGTATCCTGTCACTCTAGTTCATGAATGGCCTATTTTGATCATGTGACAATATTTTTGTTAGTGAATTGTGGAATTCAAGGAGAGTTTTGCCTTGCTTTACCTGTTGTTTGTAATATTATGTTCAAAATGTCTTCAGGGTTGCTTGTATTGTAATGATTTTAAGAGGAGATTTGCAAGAGTTTGCTGATTTTTCAAAGAAAATTTGGGGCGACTGCCTAGATTGCCTTTAAGGTACTCTCACACAGTCAAGAATAGTCCTGTATTTCGTCCAGAATGGTACATACGGGACGATTCGGGACAGTTCAGGGGTATTCGGGATCAAGCAAAGTGAAATTCGGGAAGGTCGAAAATTTTTGAACATGTCCAAAATAACCGTCCCGTATTTAGACTCAGGGGTGGCGCCAGGATTTCCCCGACGGGGGGGGACCAGCAACCCGAAGTCTCAACGAAGGAAATAAAGTGCCGAAACGATGTTTGAAGGAAAATTTTGGCGCGCGAAGCGTGCCGAAAATTTTTGGGCTCATTTTGGAGAAAATTTGAAAACATTGCGGGCATTTTTCATGGAAAATTTAAAAAAAAATGGGGCTTTGAAGAAGGAAATTGGAAAATTTGGGGTTTTTATTGAAGAATTTGCCCTAATTTAGACCAAAATTAAGTAAATCGTCGGGGCGACTGGGCGTTGTCCGGGACTACATATTTTATCGTATACATAACAGCTCCCCGACGAAACCGAAAAATTTCCCCGACAGGGGGGCTATGGCCCCCCCGCTGGCGCCACCCTTGATAACTATATATATACATTCAACATTCATTGTCTGCCGTATGAGTTGTGGCCAACGTATAATGTAGCTCCGTGCACATATCAGTATCAATATTGCAAAACTTTCATGGCTGTTTTATTTACCAAATTCCAGGCCTATACTGCCATTTGGTATCTCTTTTGAGATCTAGCATTTCCTTTCTCCTTTAACACTGTTGCTATACAATATTTTCGTTAACGTATGTGTTCACCAGAACGACCTGTGTTTGCCCATGCCAGTTGATCAATACTGAATGACTGATCGAGAAACATACCATACGGCTTGCTGCGTGGGCCGTAAATTCCTCCCTACTAGTTTCTCTATCATACTAATATTTTTTATAAGTCGTAGCCTATATGAAGAATGGTAATAATTATGCACATTGCCAACATGCATGATCGATTAGCATTAATGCGAAGACAATCTAGAAATGTTTAATTTTCACCAAACATTTATCCAGGCATTAAGTTGTCCTAATTGACATGCCCTTGAATAAAATGTAGGTTCCTGAAGGATTTTTTTTAAGGATTTCAGGATAAAATTTCTAGGTTCAAGATGCTTCTATGCATACTGATTCTTAGAGGCAAGAAATCCCGGGTAGGTGAATGAGAGGGCTCTGTGCGGATATACTACATGTGGGGTAAAAAGTTATAGATGTTAAAAGAACCTATCCATTTAATTGTCGCTCAGTGTGAGCGCATGCCAAGGTGGCCCCAAACATCTAAGTGTTCCGTATTTTTCAACAGTAGTTTGGGCTCTGTTATGGGGACAAATCCAAGCTGAAATACCGAAACTGCGCCAAAGGCACTGCGGGAGTCAACCCCCCCCCCCGGTGGCATAGAGTCTAGGGGCCCCCGCCTTAGGGCCCCTGGTAGGGGTCAAAGGGGGAGCAGTCTCCGATGCTGTGGGGTATTTACGAAATGGTGTATATTGGAATGATGCATGTAAGCGTCTTCAAAGAACATTTGATGGACACAAAACAGACTATGAAAATCACAAATTTCACAGTCTGATTTTTTTTATTATACCCTCCCTTAACTCGTCTAGCTAGCAGCCGGCTTGGACTGATCATGCAGAGGGTTTGAGGGTGGGGGTGGGGACGGATGGATGATGATGAGGGTTTCCTTGGGCTTTGGAACAATACTTTTACGGAAAATTGCCCTTCAGGAAGTAATAATGGGAAACTAGCTCTCAAGATGAATGCACGCAAAGCGAGCTAAAAAACACATTTTGTAAGATGTTTTTAGAGATATGAGTACTAGAAAAAATTAGGAAAAGCCTAGTTTACTCAAGGGAGGTGGTTGGCCCCTTCGTCCGTCCACTTGCTAAGTGTCTGTGCCAAGTGGCAGGAAGTTGCACTTTCCGTGTTGCGTCTAAACAATCTTTATTTTAAAATCTCGGAAATTTTCACAGATCGATGTGATAAACATTTGCATGTTTTTCTGGAAGGCAACTTTCCCTGTTGCCTCCCCAATGCCTAAGGCCATGCTGGCTTCTTTATATATATCCATAAATAGCTTAATGTGATGTTAAATTTCTGGAAACTCACTTAGTCATTTACTTTATTTTCTACATTGTTACTTCGAGTATAGTTGAACTACTAAGTAGGGCTGCATACAGGGCTGTAGCGAGTGGGGGGTGTGGGGGTGTCACACCCCCCAATATTTGGTCGCCCATCGGCAAATTTTCGATCTGTCGGCAAAAAGAGGAGAGGGAAAGGAAAAGAAGAGGAAAAGAGGAGAGGAGGAAAAGAAGAGAGGAAGAAAAGAAGAGAGAAGGGAAAGGAAAGGGAAAGGAAGGGAGGGAAAGGGAAGACAGAGAATGAAAAGAAAAAAGAGAAAGAGAGAACGGGCCAGTCTTATATCAGCTATTTCGATTTTTGGCGCGCGAAGTGCGCCGAAAATTTTTGGGCTCTTTTTGGAGGAAATTTGAAAACATTGCCGGCATTTTCCATGGAAAATTTAAAAAAAAAGGGGGCTTTGAAGAAGAAAATTGGAAAATTCGGGGTTTTTATTGAAGAATTTGCCCTAATTTAGACCAAAATTAAGTAAATCGTCGGGGCGACTGGGCGTTGTCGGGGACTACATATTTTATCGTATACATAACAGCTCCCCGACGAAACCGAAAAATTTCCCTGACGGGGGGGCCAGCCTTCCTCAACGGGGGGCCATGGCCCCCCTGGCTCCCCCCGCTGGCGCCACCTTTGTTTAGACTCGGGAACTATATTATTCCCGAATAGCCCCGAAGCGTCCAGTATAGTCCCGTATTGAGCCTGAATCGCCTCGTATAGTCCCCCATCATGCCTGAATGGCCCCGTATACTCCCGAACCGCCCCGTACACTAACAAAATGATGGTGGAAGATGGCCTCCAAGGACCATACGGGGCGATACGCGACAAGTACGGTACAATTCGGTACAATACGGGCAGATTGCGGTACCACTTCAGAATCGCCCGGAAAGTAGGCCTACCCCGAATAGTACTACAGGACGAATATGGGACTATTCTTGACTGTGTGAGAGTACCAATTTAGCCCCAACTTTCCAAGGTGTATCAGTCACGTACGGTGCCATGACTTAATACCCCTGGTGACTTTGTCCCCTAAACACGGTTTGAAGTTAAATTGAACCACCCCTGTCATATTGGGACTGAAACTGAACCATTTTTAACAGTGGTTAGGTTCGTCAGTCCTATATTTCTAAGTCTTCCATAAGAAACTTGAGGTGTTTTACCGTGAAAATAGTCAAGATAAGGGCATGTAGTAGGCTTAAGGTAAAATGAACTAGGCCTACGGTAGCCTAGGCTAGTTTAATCTGTTGATGAACCATTTTGTTCTTGTAATAATAATAATATGGCTAATAATATGGCCAAGATGCAGAAGGCTAGGCCATATTGTGTGAGTTTACCAGTATTGCAATGAAATTTTATAGTTACGTCAATATTTTCTGTTGAAAAAATATGTATTAATATGTGGAAAGTGGTCCTTTAAAAAGTAGGATACAATTCATAACTTGAAATTTGAAGTTGAAAAGGGCATTCATCTGTCAGTGTTCAAGTCGTTTAATTATCTAGAACTTATTGCAGAGTTTTCTTGGGATCCATTTGATAAAAACACACAAGGAGAAAAAAGTTTAAAGTTCAATCCCTCCATTTACACAACAACAAGATGAATGAAAATAAGCCTAAATTTGAAGTCATTACTCATACATCAGAAACCAAGCAGTCGCCACTCTAAAACAATGCAAACCACCCCTGATACTTGGGGTGTTTTGAACCAGTTATTGGTGGCAATTCATTATGGCAGTAAGTACCAGGGGTGGTAACCATCTAGATGCTGTCGTGTAGCATGGTGAACATACACATAGGCCTATGAAAGAAATAAGTTTAACTTTTCGCATATTCTAAACATGTTTTCTCACAATCCACTAAGTTAGAGTGTAGGCCTGTTTCGTGTGCAAACTTTCAGGAAACAGATATTCCCACCTCAATTTTCAGATGCCTATAAGGCTATGGTTCAAGAATGTTAGAATGATAATATGGAATACTCTGCGTATTTTGTGGTTTTCGTGAATATCTTTTCTAGTGAATCATTTTAGTAAGCTTATAACCAGAAAAATTTTTAGTTTTCCTCTTTAAATTGACATAAAATAGGCATCAGTTGGATAGAAGTTGCGGAAGTTTTAATCATTTGAAAATAGGCTCATTTCGCAAGATTTCATTTCCCTAATTTTGCACACAGGCATCCTAAGCATTAAACATATGCATGTATGTACCAAAGACATGTGTAGTGTATGTACTGACACATGCCTATTAAATGCTGAGGAAGCCTGTGATTTTGTTCAACTCAGATTTAAGTAATGGTATACTTTGGTAATGTGATTGTGGTGGCTATAAGTTTTTACATACTGAGCACAAACATGTTAGACTGCAAAACAGCTAGGTTTTGACAACTTTGTCTGACCAAGAAAACTCGATAAATTCTTACACACATCTTACAGTTTCCCTATTATTGCAGAAGAAATTATGGTAATAAACGTCACCTTTCTTAATGATATTTAGCAGAAAACCAACCTTGAGTGGATTTATTTCAATGAAAAATGTCTCACAATTCAGCTTTGACAGTTAAGGCTAGTCTTGCATTGATAATGTGATATGGAATAATTTGTATTCACGGTTCCTGTTCCCAGTGGTGCGCAAACTTTGGGACAATTGACTATACTGTAGTTTGGGTTGATCACCCAAACATTATGAAAGCCCATAAGGGTGATGTCCAAATATATCTTATGAAAGGATATCATCACATTAAAAACATATCAAAAAGTAGGAGACCATTCACAGTGATTTGGAGAAATTTTTGAAATCTTGGGGATACTTGGGTTGATGCCCAGTGCTAACAATTGATTTGTGGTGATTGGTTGACCGCTTTGTTTTGCATTCATTGTACTCTTTGTTATGGTCAGGATTAGGTTAGGGATTAGGGTAAGCATTATCCAATCATTAAAAATCTTGTTCATCCTTGCACATCGCCAGGATACTTTGAGAGTGTGTGAAGTCACCCTTAGGTAATACTGGATGTAGATGCAGGACTTGGTATACAAATTTCTTCTACAAATGGGAGTGAATGCCTGTTTTGGCAGATTTTGAGCTGTCATCTTTTGCTTGAGTTTCTTGACTAGGATATGTTTATTTATAGGCCATGGGATGCCTACTGTCATACCTTTTGTATGCAGTGACCGACTCAAGATACAGTGCAGTATTGACCGAATCAATGTAAACTCACTGTAACTGTATGGGCTACACCTAAGGGCTCTAAATTTCATAACAGTGATGGGTAGTCATTGGCCAGCCAATATTCTGGCCAAATGTACAGAGGATATGCAAGAGTAATATATTAGTTCCTCAATCATAAGGTATACTTATGTAAATCAGATTGTATTGTATTGCATTGCATTGCATGTTTCAATTTCATTAGGAAATGGTAATTGCACTGTAATGGATGTGTGCAAAGTATGTCTGACCTAAAGGAAATCCAAGGGGTGTCTATTAAGGGGTTGGACTGCAAGGTCTCCCCTAAACCAGTTTAGATATTTCTCCAAGATTGCAAAGTCCATCTCTGAACTTGATCTTAGAGAAATGATTTCATAAATGCATTTGCACCCCAGGCCTCTTTTAGGTTTTGGGTTTGAAATTGGTCTAAAGTTGTTATGGGGGTCTCTCGAAAAAAAAGGGTCATGGAATCCATATGAAAAACATTCTGGTCCTTGCCTGCAAAGTTTTATAAATTTAAATGTAGGCTGCTTAATTGCAAAATTTTTGGTGCAGCTAGTGTTCACCTTGGTGCCTCATGATCAAGTTTTATAGGAATTCGTGGAACTGCTTCGTGCTTACTTTCTTTAGCACACAACTTTACCACGCAAACTCCCAACAGTACTGTAGCTCATGAAGTCAAAAGATGCCCAGTCAGGGTTCTTACTTGAAAAGTCATAAATTCTCATTTTTGTGGCCTGTTCAGTCCTTTCCAGTACCATTTACAGACAGGTGCAATCTCCATTGTGATACACATAGATCTGTGAATTATTCAACATGACCTTACATGGGTGTTGCGCTGGATGGAGTTAGGTGACCCCTAGATCCCTTCTTGGCAGGGCAAAGGCGTTGGGCTCTAGCTTCACCTTTGTAAATTACAATTTCAGTCTTCACAAAATTCCCATTGTATGTGATGATACAGTAGGTCTAAAAGTTAGGAATTTTAAAAACATGTCATATTTAACTTTCAAGTTTGTGCAGTTTTGCCATTGTTGTTTTTATTTTTCCTTAGTGGAGTTAATGTTAATACTAATACTGAGATCATAAAAGTTAGAGTATTGTATTTTTAATGGTCAACAAATATAATACAGTGCGCAGGGATTCCGCCAGAAATACAAAAAAGGGGGGGATTAATTGCTCCTAAACCCCTAGTCCAAATTGATGCTGTCCCTGGCTAAAGTTACAAGTGGGTTCAGGGGGACAAAAGCTTGCTTCAAGACCCCTATACGAAGCATTTTGAAGGGTTTTAAAGGCCATTTGATTATGAAAGTCCAAACATTGCTACAAAGGTGTCCTCTTCTTAAGTAAGAAACCAAGATATAGACAATTTTTTTTTATTTTTTATGGAAATGAAAAGGGGGGGATTTTACCCACCTTCTTCTGGAAAGGGGGAACAAATCCCCCCTTTCCGCCCTTTGGCGGAAACCCTGGTGCGGTACATTCTACGAAAGTAGTTACTAGGCAAGGGTTTTCTAGCACAGTTTCCTTACTGTAGTATTTCTCAAATGAACTGAACTTGCTACATTGCAATTATTTATCTTTTTTCTTTTTGTCAGAATAAATCATGGCTTGTTATCATGTACACATCGTCAGAAGAAAGGCATACATGATCATCTCATCATGGCAGAATCAAAGTGCTGTAGTCAGAAGATTTGCATCAAACAAGGCACCAGCACGTACAATATGCGAAATGCAACACCAACAAATGCTGTTCAGCACTAACACTGTTGAAAAAGACAAAAAAGTGCATGTAAGATTTAAGCTTGTGATCTAAATTAACATATTAATAGCCACCATGAAAGTTGATTCAGTATGTAAAAATTTAAATTTCTCTGAAACTTTTTTAGTGAGCTTGAGACAAGCAAGGGTTATATCACTTCTTGACATTGATGAGAAATTGTACTACATTGTACTTTGTTTCCTTTGTTTTTTCAGTCTGTTGTGCTGACCTTGAAGTTAATAAGGATAGGACCTCCCCATAGGGAATGTGAAGTTTGTAAAATTTCCATGCCTCTCATGCAGTCACATTCCAATGACATGTGGAGGAGAAAATGGGTTATAAAGTTTAAAGAAAAACAAAAACTGCTCATTAATTTGAGGCTTTGATGTCATATGTGCTTGCTTCAAGTTCTCTTTGTAATGAAAATGTGACACTTTAACTGCTAATATCATGAGAACCACACTTTGGATTTCAAGGCAAATTTCCCCAGAATGCTTAGAATAAGTACCCTTCTAACATGTTAAAACTTGATTCGAGCTTAGACCCTTTTAAAGACTGTTGTAATCTCCTTCATCTGGAGGAAAAGGCCTTAGAAGATTTTATCCATTGCAGTAACATGGCATGCCAGTCACCAAATAAATACAGGTAACATGAAGTGTATCAAAGATGCCTGTTTGTTCTAAAATGTTATGTCTGTTTTCTTAATATGTAAAACTGTCTAACATCCATGGACAAAGTGTGGCCCTTTCTCTTTCTATTAAAGTTGTATAGGGCCATCCTGGATTGATTTATTTCAATCAAATATTTCACAGTCAAAGTATTTATTGTTATCCTGAGCACATTGCTAAGTAGAAATGATGTAGCTTGAGAGACCTAGATTACAGTAAATTACTGTGAAGATAAAGTTCTTTCCCCAAACTTAACTTGGATGTAATAGAGGATTAGCATGAATGAAATTCTGTGTGAAATATTTTAAGGGTGTTGGTTTGTGTTACAACACAGAACATTCTTAGCACACAAACAACAAAATTTTACATCAAACACTAGGGACAATTGGAGGAAAGGATCTGAGAGGACATGCAAGAATTTATCAAAGTAGATGAAAATTTGAATCTAACTCCTAAATCAGTTTCTTTTTACTTTTCTAGAGAGGACTTATTCTTGGAGTTTATGAACCAGAGTCCAAAGATGAAGAGATGGAGTTATCTGAAGCAGCTGAGAATGTCAATGTATCATTGGCTGGACATTTAATGGATTTGCTGAAAATGTGAGATCAAGGGTTACAAGTTTATACATTCCATGTTACATAGTTTTGATGTGATTTTAAAGCCCTTTCATAGTTAACATGATGTCTATGCAAAGTTCTGTCTTGTTCATATTTATATCTTAGGTGAAAACGGTTCTTTTCATGTTAATACGGAAATTCATAACCTGCATTTGCTTTAGTATGAAATTTGTTTATTCAAAAGTAGAAAATCTTGTTACATTAAATTAATTCTTGCACAGTACAACTTGTAAAAGATTAGTTTTCTAACTTGTCCATTAACAGTGTTAGGTGTTGAGAATTTCATGTGAATTAATGGTATGATTTTTTTTCTTCACAGATCTGGTGGAACCTTGAAGGCTGGAAAAGTTAGGATTTTCCATGGAATTGATAATGTAAGGATAGGTTCATATAATGTAGGAATAACATGCAGATTTTTATTTTCATTAAAAGACATAATTATTTCCCATGTCTGAGGTTTATTACTCAAAATTGTAAAAGAAAAAAACAGAGGTCATTCAAGAACATGTATGCCGTATGTGTAGCTAAATTAAGAAGTAAGTGTTATATTATTTGCACAGAATTGTAAGAATACCTCACCAATTCCAGCCAAGTTGTCTTGAAGATCTCTTCAAATTTGGCATTTTAAAGTTGTCGTGATGTACCAGGGTTCGAAAATAGACCAAAGAATTTATGAACTCCTGCCTCCCCCCTTTTCCACATTCAAGCTGCCAATAAGGGCAATCCAAAGCCGCCCTATAAATGCACCCAACCCCCCAACCCCCCACCCCTCTGTCCCCTTCCAAGTTTTTCTGAGATGGAATGACCACACCGTGTTTAGAGTGCTGCCTTGTGTTACACCAGAAAAAAAAAAAAATACTCTATCTTATTTTCCTGTCTCTTATATTTTGAATTTCTTTTACTAAATGCACAAGTAAAGTTAGGAGATGATTAAAGGATGTTACATGCACGGACCAGTGGTTTCTTTGAACAACTGAAAACAGCTCCACACAATGGTAAAACAGCTCCAGAAAAGCTTCAAAGTGAAGGTTGTCAGAAGCTGTTTTTAGCTCCACAGAGAAAAAGCTTATTTTCAAGCCCTGTGTACAAAAGCCCTAATTAACATAGTAAAATGACCACTTGTTCTCCATTCTTAGAAATACAACAGCATTGCAGCAGTAGGACTAGGCAAGAGGTCTGCAGGATTTAACAAAGAAGAGGATAGGAAAGACTGTAAAGAAAATATCAGGATAGCTGTAGCTGCTGGAGTTAAAAGCTTGAGAGAGGCAGGGTGCAACAAAGTAAAAGTAGATCCCTGTTCAGATGCTCAAGGTTTGTATCCTACTTTCTTATGTGACCATATGCAGTGGGTAGGGAGAGGGGAAGGGGGCAGCAGGGGCAGTTTTACCCCAGAAATTTTGGAAGAAAATTTATATCACATCAATCTGGGTAAATTTTGGAGAATTTAAATAAAGATTGTAAGGTATGGAAAGTGCCATTTCCAGTTGCATAGGAAGCATTTTTAGGAATTTTTTATTGGTACTCTAAATGCCATTTATTTGTGGCACTCAGCTTTACCTGTGCCCCCTTGCCAAAAATTTCTGCATAGGAACATTCTTTCTGAGAGAACTTTGTTAGATGTGACTGGTAGATTGATCTAATCACTTATAACTTTAGGCATTAGCTTTTTCTTCTAGTGGAAATAATACAAATGTACATCTTAGGCTCCATAATTGTTTACATATGGAGTACACCAGAGACTTGATTTAGACTGGTACATTGTTGGGAACCACCATTTTCTAACAGGTTTGTAAAAATTGTAACATTCTAGTCATGAAGAGAGTGTTAGCAGTGGGAAGCATGCAGGGAATAAATTTAAACATTTTTCAGAGGAGTTCTTTCTTATAAAGTGAAGCACAAGCTATTCTGCATCTCATGGCAGCTGTCTGTTCAGGTAAAGTGACTTTTAAATGAGTTACAAGTTATTCTGTACCTCGTAGCAGATGTGTGTTCAGGTACGTAATTGAGTTTGTATTGTATGAGTGAGTGACAAGCTAAATTCTGTAATTTGTTATAGATGTTTTGTCAATTGTCATATACATTTATATGGAATATGTATTATGTAAGCAAATGCCAAGTTATTCTTTTCCTCACTATGGCTATATGTCCGTGAACAATTACTAGGAGAAGAGAAGAAACTTTTGTTGCGTGAAGATGACGATTAAAAAGAGCAGATTCTAAGAATATTGGACAAGAAGTTAATTGCTACTACAGCTTGATACTTAACTTATTTCACAATTTAATTGAAATGACCAGATTTTGTTTGAGAGAGAGAAATATATAAATTTCTGTATTTTGTTTCTCCTTTTCATAGCTGCTGCAGAAGGAGCTTATTTGTCTGTTTTTAAGTATGATGAACTTAAAGCAAAGAGTAATCAGAAACCTACAGTAGACCTGTCACTCTGGATCAATACAGCTAGGTAAAGTAAAACACTAATCACCTTTTACGTGTAGCTCTATTTTGCTTATGTGTTTGTGTTTTAATCAAAGATTGCTAAATGAAAATGTGTTCAAAACATAAAGATGTTAATATCTTCGACATTTTTGTAGTTTCAAAGTCAGGAAAGTCACAAACATCGTTTAAAATTTATAAAATTTTCAGTTATGGTGCAATATTGAACTGAGAAATCACAATTATTGGTTTCTCAAGAATTAATTAGCCTTACAGGTATACACTGACTTTGTAGTCATTTATTAGATGCTGTTGGTTGCTTCAGTGTTTGGACAGTATCAAGGCTGGAATTATAAACAAAGGCCACAAAGGCCATTGCCTTTGTAGTTTTGGCAATGGGCTTGGTGCCATACAAAATGACCTACTTGTCAAGGCCACCTTGGCCTTCGTGCCTTTCCTAACAAAATACAACCAAACATATACCAGATAATGCAAACTCTTCTGTTTGGTCTTTGTGCCCTTTGAGATGCACAAATGTGCCCTAAAAGCCAGGATTAAAATGCATGGCCTTGCCCTCATGATGTACAGCTCTAGGACATGCATGCAACAAACAGAAAAACAATTCCATTACCTGAAATTATATATATCTTTTACTTAAAGTCTGTTTTCTTTGTTAATAAAAGTCCACAATTGTGCTTTGGAGTAATTTTAATGGTAAGTTGTAGTACAAGTATTCAGGGTTAATCATGTGGTAAGGAAATGGGAAAAATTTGAACGAAGTGTGGAATTTGTTATAATCCTGAAAGACCTTGAAATTTGTGGGATTAATGTGGCATAGTTGCCATATGGTCTGGAAAAATGAAACTTAATACCGTATTTAAGATGTTGTTGCCACTGGGTGGCCTCGGTAGGCAAATGCATTTAATAACAAGTGCAAACATTGTTTCTTAGCGATATAAATCTTTATTCATCAGTCCTAAAAATGACTAATGGTCTTGATCATATCTTGAACTTCCTCATTGTAGAAGTGTGAGAATCCACTGTATTGCATATGTAGGCCACTACTGTACATATTACTATTAATACACCTATCAGTTGTTGAATTGACATTCAGATCAAGTACTGTATTTATCCCATATTACTGTTAGCCTCTCTTTCAACAAAAAAAATTGCTGTCTTTAGTACTAGCCAGACAAAGGTCTATAGTTTAATTGCCCAAGGCCATATTCTGCTTAGTACACTTTTGTGTGATATAATAACTACATCATTCATCAATTTGAGCATTCTGCATTGTCTGCTGTGCAGTAGTGCAGGCTACACTACATCTCTCATTCACTATCTGCACAAATCATTGCCCAACCACAATGGCTTGAATTTGAAAGAATTTGAATCTGCCCATGGTTGTTTTACTCTAAATTAAAGCATAATCACCAGTTGTGAATTCAGGTTTCCCCAAATGTAAATGTGCTTAATGTGATGAATGTCTGGCTATACATGTGTTAAAGCCACTTTAGGCCATTGCTTTGTTATTGCACTTGTATTACAGTCTGAGTACACTAAATGTGCATTGAGTTTATGAATATGAAGTTTTGATACATTGGGTGGATCATATTGTATATGTGTAGCCTGTTAGGAAGGACCAGTGGGGAGGGGGGTTCAGATCCCATCTCCTATCACCCAAGTGCAAAGAAATGCCCCCAAATCACCTGTTTCTTTGGGAAATATTCCAATATGACCCCCTGCCCCTCCCCTCCCTCACAACACCCTTGTCATCTGACTTACAATACTTATTAAAAAGAAACTTCCTCAGACAGGCACCTGGACCCAGCATAGTGTTCTTCCACTGATTTAATTTTTGTCTGGGTGCTCCTTAGGTTAAAGGTTAATAGGGATCGCTGTCTATAAAGAGAGGGGGTGCTCTCTTTGAAAAATTTTTGCTAAAATAGATCATTATAAATTTAATTATGACCTTCTTTGATGACTAAGTACATGTCTGATTATCATTACTCAATTTTCATACTGAAATTATTGCTGTTTGCTCTGTTTTAAGGTTTTGAATTGATAATTTCTCTCCGGGTGGCTCAACTTTTTGTCCGGGTGGTACATTTTTTGTCCACGTGCTGAGCTCTCTCTGCAAGTATTGTCCCGGTGCAGCACCCTATAAACCAAACAGCTAGTGGAGAATACTGCCACCACCTATGGGGAAGGCTTTGCCATCTGTCATTTCGTCTGGTATGGTTGGTTAGTGTGATCTGAAATACCCCTCCCCTTCCTCCCAACCAAATCCTGGCTACAGGCCTTATCTGTTACTATGTTTATACTTAAAATGAAACCTCTGACAATTCTAATTACTCATAAAGTTCTGCTTACACTGTAATCCTATCAAATTTGAAATGTCTTTAATAAAGAAGACTCTTTAGACATCATGTGTGGTCTGGATGTGTTTGGGAGTCTACTATTAATCCTATTCTTTTATTTTGATAGCAATGACAATGACCTGTGGGTGACAGGAAGAACTTTTGCAAAGAGCCAAAACTTGGCACGCAGACTGATGGAAATGCCAGCTAATAAGCTCACTCCCTCTGCTTTTAGTGAAATAGTGACCACCAAGTTAGTTGATGCCTGTTCATATGACCAGTCTAAGCTGACAGTGCGATCACAGTAAGTTAAAAGATGCCATATGTTTATTTTGTTCTAAGAAGATCCTAATAGAACTGCCTGGAATAATCTTTTGGCAACTCTTTAAAATCCACAGTGAATCTTCCTTGAGGTTTTTTATTCTTTTTTTTTTTTTTTTTTTGTAGGCTGCAGTTTCTGCTACTTTTCCAGAGTAATGTTTTGGCCACTTGGTCTGGCTTAGACTCTTTGATTCCTTGACATAGTCAGGGAAATCTATGTGATGGTGATGCTGTGTGTGTGTGTATGTGTGTGTGACACACTTTGCTTGTAAACATGATATCTCAAGAGTAGATGATCCCTATTGTTTTTGGTGAATGTCAGAGGTCATATGGGTCACCATAGATCAAATGGTAAATACCTTGGAAATTGCTCGTAAACACTGTCTCAAGATGTGTAACTTCAAGGAATCTTATATGTGGCATGTGCATGGACCATATTACAAAGATGATACCTATTGTTTTTTGATAGAGTTAAAAAGTCATTTGGGGTCACCAAAGGTTGAAACGTTGTAAAACTCTCTGAAGCAGGGGAACTTTGATGTATCTCATACTTAGCATATGGATGGCCCATATTGAGTAAATGATCCTCATTTTTGGTGAAGGTCAATGGTCATTTGGGGTCATCAGAGGTCAAAAGGCTGACAGGCATGAGCTTTTTCCACAAATTTACAGATTTCCCTGATTTTTGATTCTGCTGAAGGCAGGCAAGGAATCTATGCGATGGTGATGTCGTGTGTGTGTGTGTGTGTGTATGTGACGGCTTAGCTTGTTTACACGATATCTCAAGAAGGGAAAGTTGGACAGTTCTCAAACTTGGTACATAGATGGCCCATATTGAGAGGAAGAACCCTATTGTTTTTGGTGGAGGTCAAAGGTCATCTGGGGTCACTGGGGGTCAAAACCTGAAAACCTTGTTTACACAATGTCTCAAGTTAGAAAGCTTGGATAGATTTCATGCTTGGTATGTAGATGCGTTGTGGTGAGAGGAAGAACCCTATAGTTTTTGGTGGAGGTCAAAGGTCATTTGGGGTCACCGGGGGTCAAAATCTGAAAACCTTGTTTACACGATATCTCAAGTTAGAAAGCTTGGATAGATTTCATGCTTGGTATGTAGATGCGTTGTGGTGAGAGGAAGAACCCTATTGTTTTTGGTGGAGGTCAAAGGTCATCTGGGGTCACCAGGGGTCAAAATCTGAAAACCTTGTTTACACAATATCTCAAGGTAGAAAGCTTGGATAGATTTCATGCTTGGTATGTAGATGTGTTGTTGTGAGAGGAAGAACCTATTGTATTTGGTGGAGGTCAAAGGTCATCTGGGGTCACCAGGGTCATAATCTGAAAACCTTGTTTACACGATACCTCAAGTTAGAAAGCTTGGATAGATTTCATTCTTGGTGTGTAGATGCGTTGTGGTGAGAGGAAGAACCCTATTGTTTTTGGTGGAGGTTTAAAGGCAGTAGGCAGTCACCCCAAACAGAGTGAGTGTATCCTGTCACTCTAGTTCATGAATGGTCTATTTTGATCATGTGACAGTATTTTTGTTAGTGAATTATGGAATTCAAGGAGAATTTCACCTTGCTTTACCTATCATTTGTAATAGTTATGTTCAAAACGTCTTCAGATGTGCTTGTAATGCAATAAGAGGAGATTTGCAAGAGTTTGCTGATTTTTCAAAGAAAATTTTGGGGCGACTGCCTATTGCCTTTAAGGTCATCTGAGGTCACCGGGGGTCAAAATCTGAAAACCTTGTTTACACGATATCTCAAGTTAGAAAGCTTGGATAGATTTCATGCTTGGTATGTAGATGCGTTGTGGTGAGAGGAAGAACCCTATTGTTTTTGGTGGAGGTCAAAGGTCACCGGGGGTCAAAATCTGAAAACCTTGTTTACACGATATCTCAAGTTAGAAAGCTTGGATAGATTTCATGCTTGGTATGTAGATGTGTTATGGTAAGAGGAAGAACCCTATCATTTTTGGTGGAGGTCAAAGGTCATCTGGGGTCACCGGGGGTCAAAGTCTGAAAACCTTGTTTACATGATATTTCAAGTTAGGAAGCTTGGATAGATTTCATACCAAGTATGTGGATGTGGTATGGTGAGAGGAAGATTTCTGGTATTTTTAGTGGAGGTCAAAAGGTCTTTTGGGGTCACCAGGGGTCAAACTCTGAAAACCTTGTTTATACCATATCGCAAGGTAGGAAGCTTGGGTTGATTTCATATTAAGTATGTGGATGCGTTATGGTGCGAGGAAGAAGCGTATAGTTTTTGGTGGAGGTCAAAGGTTTTGGGGTCACCAGGGGTCAAAGTCTGAAAACCTTGTTTACACAGTATCTCAAGGTAGGAAGCTTGGATAGATTTCATACTAAGTATGTGGATGTGTTATGGTGCGAGGAAAAACCCTATTGTTTTTTTTTTGTGGAGGTCACAAGCCATTTGAGGTCACCAGAGGTCAAAAACTGAAACTTTGTAAACATGTCATTACAAGGAAGGAAGCACAGATAAATCCCTTCTCATACGTTTTATTGGTTTCGATGAAAAGAGAAACCTATGCGGTCATGATGGCGTGTGTATGTATGTGTGTATGTGCGTGTGTGTGTATGTGTGTGTGTATGTGTGTATGTGTGTGTGTGTGTGTGTTTGTGACACTTTGCTCGTTAACACGATATCTCAAGAAGGGAAACTCTGACAGTTTTCAAACTTGGTACATAGATGCCCCATATTGAGAGGAAGAACCCTATTGTTTTTGGTGGGGGTCAAAGGTCACCTGGGGTCACCGGGGGTCAAAACCTGAAAACCTTGTTAACACAATATCTCGAGGTAGGAAGCTTGGATGAATTTCATACTTTGTATGTAGATGCGTTACGGTAAGAGGAAGAACCCTATCATTTTTGGTGGAGGTCAAAGGTCATCTGGGGTCACCGGGGGTCAAACCATAAAAACTTCGTTAACACGATATCTCAAGAAGGGAACCTCTGACAGTTCTCAAACTTAGTACATAGATGCCCCATATTGAGAGGAAGAACCCTATTGTTTTTGGTGGAGGTCAAAGGTCACCTGGGGTCACCAGGGGTCAAAACCTGAAAACATTGTTAACACAATATCTTGAGGTAGGAAGCTTGGATGAATTTCATACTTAGTATGTAGATGCGTTATGGTAAGAGGAAGAACCCTATCATTTTTGGTGGAGGTCAAAGGTCATCTGGGGTCACCGGGGGTCAAACCCTAAAAACTTCATTAACACGATATCTCAAGAAGGGAACCTCTGACAGTTCTCAAACTTAGTACATAGATGCCCCATATTGAGAGGAAGAACCCTATTGTTTTTGGTGGAGGTCAAAGGTCACCTGGGGTCACCAGGGGTCAAAACCTGAAAACATTGTTAACACAATATCTTGAGGTAGGAAGCTTGGATGAATTTCATACTTAGTATGTAGATGCGTTATGGTAAGAGGAAGAACCCTATCATTTTTGGTGGAGGTCAAAGGTCATCTGGGGTCACCGGGGGTCAAACCCTGAAAACTTTGTTAACACGATATCTCAAGAAGGAAAGCTCTTACAGTTCTCAAACTTGGTACATAGATGCCCCATATTAAGAGGAAGAACCCTATTGTTTTTGGTGGAGGTCAAAGGTCACCTGGGGTCACCAGGGGTCAAACTCTGAAAACCATGTTAACATGATATCTCAAGAAAGAAAGCTCTGACAGTTCTCAAATGTAGTACATGGATGCCCCATATTGAGAGGAAGCACCCTATTGTTTTTGGTGGAGGTCAAAGGTCACCTGGGGTCACCTGGGGTCAAACCCTGAAAACATTGTTAACACAATATCTTGAGGTAGGAAGCTTGGATGAGTTTCATACTTTGTATGTAGATGCGTCACGGTAAGAGGAAGAACCCTATCATTTTTGGTGGAGGTCAAAGGTCATCTGGGGTCACCGGGGGTCAAAGCCTGAAAACTTTGTTAACACGATATCTCAAGAAAGGAAGCTCTGACAGTTCTCAAACTTGGTACATGGATGCTCCATATTGAGAAGAAGAACCCTATTGTTTTTGGTGGGGGGTCAAAGGTCACCTGGGGTCACCAGGGGTCAAACCCTGAAAACCTTGTTAACACAATATCTTGAGGTAGGAAGCTTGGGTGAATTTCATACTTTGTATGTAGATGCATTATGGTAAGAGGAAGAACCTTTTCACTTTTGGTGGAGGTCAAAGGTCATCTGGGGTCACCGGGGGTCAAACTCTGAAATCTTTGTTAACACGATATCTCAAGAAGGGAAGCTCTGACAGTTCTCAAACGTGGTACATGGATCCCCCATATTGAGAGGAAGAACCCTAATGTTTTGGTGGAGGTCAAAGGTCACCTGGGGTCACCGGGGGTCATACCCTGAAAACATTGTTAACACAATATCTTGAGGTTGGAAGCTTGGATGAATTTCATACTTATTATGTAGATGCGTTATGGTGAGAGGAAGAACCCTATCATTTTTGTTGGAGGTCAAAGGTCACCTGGGGTCACCGGGGGTCAAACTCTGAAAACCTTGTTAACACGATATCTCGAGGTAGGAAGCTTGGATAAATTTCATACCTTGTATTTTGATGCCTTATAGTAAGAGGAAGAACTCTATCATTTTTGGTGGGGGTCAAAAGTCATCTGTGGTCACCAGGGGGGTCAAACCCAGAGACAGAGCTCCCAACCAGCACGGACTTTCCATATTCAGTACGGAAAATCATTGTAAATATGGGAATACGGATTTTTCCTTGATAATCCAAATTTTGAATGAGTAAATAGGTCCTTTCACGAACTTTATTATTCTTTAGCCAACATATCAAAAGACTGAGAATAGACTACAGTATTTCACTTTTCTGTACAGTACTGTAGTGTATTTATTTGAGCCCAGTAATCTATGCTGTTATGTTATTGGTTAAATTTTTGTCAACAAGTTGATGTTAAACCAATCAGTAGATAGTTTGCAGCAGATCCATGACATTCCATAAGCTACCATATCATTGGTTGATCAGTTGTAAACAGATCCACTTTCAACCAATCAAAAACTGTGTTAAAAGCTAGTTTCTGAGTGCAGTGACAGACTCCTGCCAAGGTCTGTTGAGCTGGCTGAGTAGCCCAACGTTAATGTTAGATTTGACTGTAACTGAATTGGAAAAATGGCACCAAGAAATCGAATAATAAAAATTACAGCAGGAATATCACAGTATGTTGTAATATGGCTCCTCTTCAGAGTAGCAGAGTAGTATGAGTAACTTTAGTGGAAAATTTACCAGGCAGATCAAGTTTTAACGTAGGCCTAGGCCTAACAGTTAGGGCCTAGCCTAGGCCTAAGTGTTGTTACAGACCAACAACAAACATTAGCCTACACACACAATAACGTTAGACTCAGTACATAAATCTAATGCAGAGTTCCAGGTTTATGGGCTAGGCCTAGACAAAGTCCTAGTCCTGTGACTAAGTCCTAGCCTAACTGCCACAGTACAGGCTAGCCTAATTGTAGTACAGTATGTATGGGCTGATATTACTTATTAGAGGTAGGCCTAGGTTACTGTAATAGCTATGGCCTAGGCTAGGGCTAGTCAAAGCAGTTATTGCCTGTCAAATGTTGGTACCCATCATCTAAGTTTGTAGTATTTACAGAGAGATTTCTGTGACCAGCTGTGCATAGGCCTAGGCTAGGTTTATACTTATAGCTAGGCCTAGGCTAGACCTAGGCTAATGTTACTTAGGGCCTTGCCAAGTATTTAGCATAGCCTCTAGGCTATACTGTAACGTTAGGCCTTGGGAATACTTGGGATATTTTGCATTTTGTCCTTTGGTGACCCTGATGACTATCTTGGGAATTCTTGGGAAATTTTGCTTTTTGACCTCTCGTAACCCCAGATGATGATCTTGGGAATTCTTGGGAAATTTTGACCAGTGACTGAAAGATATGGGACATCATGGCATTAGTTGGAATAGAACATATATCATCGAAACCTCAATGCATTTTTGCATTCTGGTTTATTTTTTTTTCATTTTTTTGTGGTTATTCAAGTTTCGGTTTAAAGGTCATGTGACATGAGATGATGTGAGCAGGGGTCAAATTGTGACCACATCATAAAAAATGATGTAGAAGAGAAGTATAAATTTGATGGATGAACCTCAGTGTAACAAAGCACCTCCCTTTCGGCAAGGAATCACTAAGCCTTTTGGCTTTCTGGTTTTCCAACTTTTGCTATTTCGCATTTTCATTTCCGTGAAAAAAATGTGAAAGTTGAAAATGGGAACAGCACATGATTTATCATTAGATGTCAGTGAAACAGCATAGTGTCTTCAGTAAAATGTGTATTTCCACATATTTTGTTTACATGTCACTGCAGCTAGAAATGCATACTTGACATGTGTAATTATGATATCCTTTTTCCTTGTCATATCATAGCTCCTAGGGCATACTGTATGTGCAGCTTGAAAGTGGAAAGTAAAAGTGGAAGCAAACAGTCATGTCCACTCCATATAATCAGTACATGCAGTATTATAATGCTCTGATTTAGTGCAAGTTTTGTATACGTGTACGTATGGCCATTGGCACCGGCTGTGTCTGTATGCAAGTGTGTGTAGACGTGCACACTGCAGCTAGCTATAGTCGATATACATGCTACTAAATTTATATTACAACTTAACTTGGTGGGCACTGAACAGAACAACCGTCTGCAAAGGTAATCAAAGCTTGTATATTCACAGGGCATGTGCAAAATACTCAACTGCGCCCTTTCCTACATCTTTGTAAAGTTTAAGGCTGGTTGCATATTCTGTTCATATATCTGTCACTAACTTATGCCCCTTTCACACTGCTTCCAACGGTGGTTCACCGTTGGACTAAGCGGTGATCCTTCATTGAAAATTCCATCACCGTCCTTTCATACTGTGGCAAGAATACACAGGTGAATTTGCAACGTACGGCTTCACAAGTTTACGTTTTGCACATGCAGCTGCCCATGCCGAGCCGTAGCGGAAGCACTGTGTAGGCTAAACATTGGGTGCCCAAATATAAAATACATATAGGCCTGCACTATTTTACCAGCCTTGTTCCGGTGTTAAAGTTCGCGGTATTTGCAATTCATTCGCGTATACTAAAATAGAAATGGAGGTGTTGATCATTTCGCTGACGCTTCTGATGTTTTTGAAGCAACTCGGACTATTCAGAAATCGAATTATTTTGCAGTTGCAGCAGTACAATCGAGCACAGATTCGGAGGGGGGGGGGGGGTGTCTGGCGCTTCAAGCGGAATATCATCATCGCCTATCCACGGTCTCACCTTGCTGTTCTAGTATTGCAGCTCCAGAAGCCAATGGCTCAGTGAGGGCCCTGTGTCCCCAAATAAGGAAACAAAGGTCTTCATTTGGCATTGTTTTCTTGCCTTTTCCACTTGTTATGTGGTGACATTTCATTTTGAGCCATTTTCGCCGAATGTATTTTAATTTGTTAAGCATCTGAGACTGTCTTTTCGATGCCATGTTCATGAAGTTTTCACAGTGGGGTGTCGTACGCTGGTGAGTCTGCCGACGTGCCCAAGGGCGTAGGGGGGGGGAGATGGAATGATGACTGATCGCTGTCCTGGGGGAGGGGTCTAAGGGGAGGGTGTGTCCCCCTCCCCTTTGAAAAATTTTGGCTTTGGAGTGTGCTAAATTTGATGCTAGATTTGATTTGAATATAACTCCGGCATTCCTATTTTTTAGTTATTTGGTTTTATTTTTCCCTCGTTTTTTATTTTTCCCTAATTGTGGTGGGGGCGACCGCTCCCCCTTCCTGGCTACGCCACTGGACGTGCCACTCAACTCCTCGTTGACTGTCGCCGAACTTCGAAGCTGCAGTAACAGTCTCTCTTCCTCCCTACTCCAAGAGTCAGTAATGTTCGGTGTTGCAGTCAGGTGACAAGATGCGGAATAAACAGTTAAATTACAAGAGACAGCAGTTCACACATGAGTACACTGTACTGAATAAGCTTTCTGCACTTCTCAGCAAATCAAGCCACAATCGGATATTCTATTGAGCGGCATACAATGAAATAGTGGAAATGCAAAAGACTTATGCGAATGCTACGTATTATGTGCGAATTAATTTGGCCAGCGAAAAACGTGTATGACTGCAAACAAAACATGATTTCAACATTTTATCTGCATTTCGCACAGCGTTTCACCGAGACGACCTTTCACACTAGGCTTTAAACTGTGGAGTCCCAGTATTACCCGGTAGTTTACCTCGACACTTCAAGGGTAAAAATTTCCGAAAATTTAATCGGTGTTTCACCTGTGTTTCAACCGTGTTTCACCCAATTGCCCTTTCATACTAAGACATTCAACGGGTGGAAAATCTTGCCAGTGTGAAAGGGGCATTAGAGGCATTGCCATTAAGCCTAGGCCTACCTTCTTACACTATCCTAACATAGGTTATGTATGTGCACTGCTATTGAGCCTAGCCCATACTCTCACACAGGTTCTCTGAGACTGAAGAAAGGCAGGAATTCCAGGATTTGGCTTGAAGTTTATAACAAACTGGTACCAATTTTCACCAAAAGAGCTAGGAATTGGTGCCTTAAATTAGGCCTTACCTAACTAGGCCTAATGTTTGGCCTTTGAAGTTTTGGCCTAGTCTGGTTCTTTTTTGCAATGGATTTGGCCTAATCCTCAGTCTGTTGTTCAGGAAGTTCCATTCAAAGGAAGACCAACCTCAGCAAACTTTGACATAGTTGCTTCTGTTTTGACACTTGGAATATCTTCCACAGGGTTCATCTTGGTTGTTTTGGTCAGAATCTGAAAGAAGCAGGTTAAGGAACAACACATCCTGCAAAAAACGATAACATAAACATTGACAATTTTTTTTTTTGAAGTTATAGTGGCATGATTGGTTTTGCATTGGGAGTTGGATTATAACTTGAAGGTTGGAATAATTATCCAAACAACATTGCTTATTAGAAAGAAGACCATAGGTGCAAGAAGTTTACTGATGGAATCAATCATTGTCTATAAATAGGGCCACTGATAGCTTAGTCTAATGTCCTTAAAGCTTCCTTTTCTAATAGGAACATGCCTAGCTCCCATTTAATTTTTAGAGCCCTCCCCTCTTTCTAATCTTTGTATTAAAGTGAAATCTTTTTAATATTGTGCAAGTGTATATCTACATAGTAACATTAATTTGTACCTAGCCAACAGGACTGGATTGAACGGCAAAATATGGGAGCATTTCTGAGTGTGGCAAAGGGTTCCAAGGAACCCCCAGTATTCTTAGAGGTATCTTACAGTGGAGGAGCATCATCAGAGAAACCATTGGTGCTTGTTGGCAAAGGTGTGACCTTTGACAGGTGAGATTTGGTGCTTCTGTTTGCAAAGCTAAGATGAAGATCTTGGGAGTTAAAGGTTCAAAGATTCCTCATTAGACTGGTAAGAGACTCAAATTCTAGCAATAAGAAAGATTTACCCTTTTTTGGAGGGTGGCAGGGAGGTAGGTGGTTAGGGAAGTGAAAATGGCTTGAAATTTAAAATGGCGTAATATATATTTAAACTTTGCATTTTGTGTCAGTTGAGATTCCGACAGAAAATATTCGTCTAGGTTGGCTGAAAGCTTGAGATTTTTTATTTCCCATGATGCATGGTCCAGGAACTCATATAGAGTAAAGCCAGAAATTTTCCATTTTCTAAAATCGGGAGTCTGTTTTGTTAATTTTTCATGTTCTGTGATCTTCCTGTTTTCCCGCCATTTTTCGTGTTTTGTCCATTCTTCAATAACTAAACAATGTTTACTTTGAATTGTGTACAATTTACCTTGGACAGGGTCCCGGTAGTCCTGCTGATTTGTGTACATTTTTCACGTTGCTAAACTGTAGTAGAGTAGTAGTAGAGTCTAGTAGACCATGATAAACAGTAACACTATCCATCATTCCCGCTTTGAGTGTTCTAAAACTGAAAGTTTACAACTTCTGCTCACACTTCTAATGTTTTTTTCATTGCCAGTCAAAGTCGCGAATTCCGTGGTCTGTTACCGATTCTGTGAATTGTGTCCATTTTCCGTAATAGGGAAAAATGTTTGCTTTAACATAGAGTGTTGACAAGGATATACAGTGCATTTGCTGTGAAGTAACTATTTATCTTGATTTATCAAGACAACAAAAGGTTTTGTGTAACTGATTTAGACCTGTTCTTCTTCACAGCGGTGGTATATCTCTTAAACCATCTCAGGGCATGGATCTAATGAGAGGGGATATGGGGGGTGCAGCCAATGTAGCAGGGGCACTATGGGCTGCTATCTACTTACAACTGCCAGTCAATTTAGTGGGACTGGTACCTCTGTGTGAAAACCTTCCTAGTGGTGTGGCCAACAAACCAGGGGATGTTGTTACTGCCATGAATGGTAAAACTATCCAGGTGGGTCTTTACTAACACTCATCTCCTATGCACCTGTTACTTACGTACTCCATTGTAAGGCACAGTTGTTGATAATACTCTAAAGGGAAAATGCCCTCACCACAATAAAACTTAGTATACCCTGGTATGCTATTTCATAAATGACTCTTTTTAATTGTGTGGGACTATTTTCGTCACTGAATTGTTAAATTCATGGAGAATAGTTCCTTGGTTTACCTTTTGTGTATTAAGTGTGTGTTTAAGCACATCTTCAGGGGTACTTGTAAACCACATGAGAGGAGTTTGCTGATTTTTTAAAATAAATTAGGGGGACTGCATATTCCCTTCAAGTAGTGTACACCCTATTTTTCTTTTTGCTGCATTTTCAGTTAACTCTCAGAGTTGTTTTATGTCTAATGACATCTTGAGGGTAAAACAGTGGTGATTTCTGAGTTGTGTCATTCAGTTTTCTCAGTAAATTGATTAAAGATCTCTTCACCATTTTGATTCATTTTTTATTCCTTGCCGTAGGCAGGCAAAAAATCTATGCGATGGTGATGTCGTGTGTATGTGTGTGTGTGTGTATGTGTGTTTGTGACACTCATTGTAATCGCGATATCTCAAGATAGGAATGACCGGTACTTTTCATATTTGGTATGTAGGTTTGTCATGTTGAGAGGAAGAACCCTATTGTTTTTGGCAGAGGTCAAAGGTCATTCGAGGTCACCAGAGGTCAAAGTCCAAAAACCTTGTAATCGCAATATCTTGAGATAGGAATGACCGATATTTTTCATATTTGATATGTGGGTTTGTCATGTTGAGAGGAAGTACCCTATTGTTTTTGGCAGAGGTCAAAGGTCATTCGAGGTCACCAGAGGTCAAAGTCCAAAAACCTTGTAATCGCAATATCTCAAGATAGGAATGACCGATACTTTTCAAATTTGGTGTGTAGACATGTCATGTTGAGAGGAAGAACCCTATTGTTTTTGGCAGAGGTCAAAGGTCATTCGAGGTCACCAGAGGTCAAAGTCCAAAAACCTTGTAATCGCCATATCTCAAGATAGGAATGATCGATACTTTTCATATTTGGTATGTAGGTTTGTCATGTTGAGAGGAAGAACGCTATTGTTTTTGGCAGAGGTCAAAGGTCATTCGAGGTCACCAGAGGTCAAAGTCCAAAAACCTTGTAATCGCGATATCTCAAGATAGGAATGACCGATACTTTTCATAGTTGGTATGTAGATTTGTCATGTTGAGAGGAAGAAGCCTATTGTTTTTGGCAGAGGTCAAAGGTTATTCGAGGTCACCAGAGGTCAAAGTCCAAAAACCTTGTAATCGCCATATCTCAAGATAGGAATGATCGATACTTTTCATATGTGGTATGTAGGTTTGTCATGTTGAGAGGAAGAACCCTATTGTTTTTGGCAGAGGTCAAAGGTCATTCGAGGTCACCAGAGGTCAAAGTCCAAAAACCTTGTAATCGCGATATCTCAAGATAGGAATGACCGATACTTTTCATAGTTTATATGTAGATTTGTCATGTTGAGAGGAAGAAGCCTATTGTTTTTGGCAGAGGTCAAAGGTCATTCGAGATCACCAGAGGTCAAAGTCCAAAAAACTTGTAATCTTGGTATCTCGAGGTAGGAATGGCCGATACTTTTCATAGTTGGTATGTAGACATGTCATGTCAAGAGGAAGAAACCTATTGTTTTTGGCAGAGGTCAAAGGTCATTCGAGGTCACCAGAGGTCAATGTCCAAAAACCTTGTAATTGCGATATCTCAAGATAGGAATGACCGATACTTTTCATATTTGGTATGTAGACATGTCGTGTTGAGAGGAAGAACCCTATTGTTTTTGGCAGAGGTCAAAGGTCATTCGAGGTCACCAGAGGTCAAAGTCCAAAAACCTTGTAATCGCCATATCTCAAGATAGGAATGACCGATACTTTTCATATTTGGTATGTAGGTTTGTCGTGTTGAGAGGAAGAACCCTATTGTTTTTGGCAGAGGTCAAAGGTCATTCGAGGTCACCAGAGGTCAAAGTCCAAAAACCTTGTAATCGCGATATCTCAAGATAGGAATGACCGATACTTTTCATAGTTGGTATGTAGATTTGTCATGTTGAGAGGAAGAAGCCTATTGTTTTTGGCAGAGGTCAAAGGTCATTCGAGGTCACCAGAGGTCAAAGTCCAAAAACCTTGTAATCTTGGTATCTCGAGGTAGGAATGGCGGACACTTTTCATAGTTGGTAAGCAAATTTGTCATCTCAAGGGGGAGAACCCTATTGTTTTTGGCAGAGGTCAAAGGTCATTCAAGGTCACCAGAGGTGGAAGTCCAAAAACCTTGCAATCATGATATCTTGAGATAGGAATGACAGCTGGTTTTCATAGTTGGTATGTAGATTTGTCATGTCAAGGGGGAGAACCCTATTGTTTTTGGCAGAGGTCAAAGGTCATTCAAGGTCACCAGAGGTGGAAGTCCGAAAACCTTTTTTTTTGGTTTTTTTTTTTTCATTTTTTTGGTTATTCAAGTTTTGGTTCAAAGGTCATGTGGCATGAGCTGATGTGAGCAGGGGTGAAATTGTTACCACATCATAAAAAATGATGAAGTAGAGAAGTATAAATTTGATGGATGAACCTCAGTGTAACAAAGCACCCCCCTTTCGGCAAGGAATCACAAAGTCTTTTGGCTTTCTAGTTCTCATTTTCTTAAACCCCTTTTCTCAATTTGGTTTATAAAAAGAAAGAGTGGTATTAATTTGCTCATTTGACTTTTATTTGCTTCTACAGGTAGATAACACAGATGCTGAGGGACGCCTCCTCCTTGCAGATGCATTGTGCTATGCCTGTAAAAAGTATGATCCTGCCACCCTTGTAGATCTTGCAACTCTGACTGGTAAAGTGGTGTTCTCCAAGTTCACTGTGTTCTTTAATTTTGAGAAAGAAAATGGAGACAGGGATATGAAGTATTATGTGTTGACAGGGTTGTAGCTGCAGAGGGCAGTACTGCTGTGTAGAGCTCAGTAGTCTCAGTGTTTAAACTTGACCCGGCACGATACCTATTTGCACTATCAGCTGTATGAAAGTGACGGTTTGAAGTGGTTTGGAAGGAATGTGAAACAAAATGTACTTTCTTATGGTATTTCTTCAACTCTCCTTACATAGTACAACAACAGGGTCAATAATTCAAGAATATACCCCACCATGTAGACTTTTCACTAAGTATACTCTGTTTAGAGTTTGTGCTTAGAGCCAACCACAAAAATTGGTCCAGCTACAACCCTGGAGGGCAATCAAGACCTCAGATGGTGGACCATCTCTGGAGCGTCGTTTCAGCACATTGAAAATTTATGTGGATGGCTAAAGTGTAAAATAATTGCTTAAGATGTGTGGGTTAAACTATGAATTTTTAAGTAAAGGAATTAAATCTCTTCATTCATCTAAAGTATTGTTTGTTTTATCTTTTATCTTCATCACAGGTGCAATTGATGTTGCTTTAGGTTCTGGAGCAGCTGGAGTCTTTTCTAATGATACCAAATTATGGAAGCTACTCTGTGAGGTATGCTGTTGATCATTTCCTATTGTAAAATATCCTATGAAAACCATTTTCAAGATTGTTTACAAGTATGTTTGTGTCTTGTGATCAAAATCTTTGCAGAAGGAGGAAGAAGAGTTGTTGTGGAATTCCAGATAAAAAATACCTTTAATTTGTCTGTATTTATGCCAGATATTTTGGAAGTAAGACAGTTTTATTGTAATCTAGCCGGGGTAGGGGTGGGGTGGGGGGTGTGCACTCATGTTATGAAATTTAACAAGCACACATGTGGATGGTGGCTAGCCAAGTAAGCAGTGTAGATTAAATTGGAATTCTTATTTCATTTTGAAGGTCAGGTCAGATAGAGAAACTATTGCTTGAGATTGGATGAAAATGTACCTTACCATAAACTAGTAAGGGGAACCAGAACCTCACAGTTGCTAGTCCTCATTCCTTTCAATGCTTTTATCAACTGTTCAAAAATGCCCTTGTTCCAACTTATTTTTAAATGTTTAAAAGATGTTAATCTTTTGTTTTTTTCACCAAAATATTTAAGAATGCAAATACTACATCAAATAACCTTGCGACCAGGATGCAGGAATATCATTATGATCCCTTAAGCAAATACTTTCTATCACATTATCATATTTGTTTCTTTTGCAGTGTGGTGTTGAAACCGGAGATCGTTTGTGGAGGATGCCTTTATGGCAGCATTACACTAAACAGGTGACAGAGAGTCAACTGGCAGATCTCAATAATATTGGGAAATATTCACGGTAAGTGTCCACTTGACCAGTAAAAGATGTCAAGTTATCAAAACCAAATGCATTAATGCAGCATGATGAAGGGGGGGGGGGGGTAATACATGGTTTGCTGCAATAGTTTCACGGAGGAAATAAAATACCATTTGTTTTCTCTCCCTCCCTCCCCCTTCCCCTTCCATCAATGGTTGGTCAAAGGATGTACAATTTTCCTGCTAATTTTAGTACAAGGCAACTTCTCCATCTCTTGGTAAACACAGAAAGCATTTCCCCTGGTTTGTTACTTTTACATCATTGTGACTAGCCCTTCCATCTCCCATTTCCAGCTTCAAGCATTTTGTCCAGCTATTATATACCCTGCCATGCATTTTCAGTGATAGCAGGCAATTTCAAAATGAGAAAAGAAGTATTCAACACCTAAAAATACCCACCTTACACCCTCTGCCCCTTCATCCCTCAGTATTTGTTTCCTTCCATTGCCACACCACTTGAAATATGCAGTATTGCAGGTTTGATGAAAGTGACACCTGATATGCTTTCTCTTGAAATCTCCGATCCAGTAACAATACCTCAGTAAAATGTGAATATGTATTATATAATACATTTGAATGGCCAGGCCAAGATAGTTTGGTTTGTCTATACACATATCCATGATAATAGCTTTGCACTGGCATTCAATCTAAGCATTTGAAAGTTAAGATACTCGTTATCAAAATTAAAGGCACCTTCAGGCCAACTCGTACTAGTAATGTTGCACTAATGTAATGTGGGGACTGCCATATAATCCTGCAATCCATTCAGTGAAAATGATGACATATTTTCCCTACAGTGAAACATTGGTCCTTCAGTAAAACATCTCATTGGGTTCATTAGTCATACAGTGCATACCAACATATAGTACAAAACTCCAGTTGACTGTAGGAATAATACAGGGGCATAGATTGGGTTTGGGGATGGGGGGGGGGCAAAACTTTTCCGACAACCCTAATTTCAATAGAAAATGTGTAAATAGTTATCTGGAGTGTTGAAAAAATAGCATATGGGATATGGGGATAAGCGTTGTGTTGAAAGGGTGAGATAGAAGATTCACATTAATACTTTAATAGGCTCAAATTGGTGCTTTCTCAAAGCCCTTAAGTCATTTGTACACCACAATATTATATTTTTTTCACTCTGCATGTTTTTTTTTTTACTCTGCCTGAATTATTGGGGGGTGGGGGCAAAACATTTGGAGGGGCAATTGCTCACCCTCCCCCCCCCTCCCAGTCGACACCCCTGGAATAATAGGCTCTATGACCAATGGCCGTAGAAAGTAGATTTTAAACCTGTAAGATGTCTTTCTGCATAGAGTTGCAATTATATTACTGATCTCATTTGCAGGTCTGGTGGATCATGCACTGCTGCAGCATTTTTGAAAGAGTTTGTGACATGTTCATCGTGGGCCCATCTGGACATTGCAGGTGTAATGCAGAACAAAGACGAAGTCCCATACTTAGGAAAGGGAATGTCAGGTAAGTGATGTTATAAATGATTTCCTAGAAACATTCTTTAATTTTCTGTTGCCAGGGTATAAATATGTTACTTTAGAATAATATCATTTGTGCAAATAAAATTTGAATGAGTTTTCAAAAGTTTTAAGTTGTACTGCTTGTATGGGAAAGGGAATTTATTGCCTATTGCAAAGGAGTTCCGGTGTAATACTAAGTTTTACTATGCTTGTAAATATTTAGAGAGTAGAAACCTGAAGTCACTGTTGTAGGTAGCACATAAGGGTGAAAGTTATTCATCTGCCAAAGTGGTAATGTTCAAAATATGTTTCTTTTTATGCAGTAGGAAATGTGTAGCATCATGGTGACTGCTTCGTCACATTTAGGGTAACACCTCTGACAATCCTGAAAGGGCAGTTTTACTGCTACTAATCTCTGAATGTGGAAATTTACACTTTTTGAGCTGAAAATGAGTTTTACCTATATTGAAGTCCTATTTGTTTATGATGTAGCCAAGATTTTTTAACTTGAACCAAATTCTTGTAATTCAACCATGTTAATGCAAAGAAAGTTTCATTTCACTCTCTCTTGCTCACTCTCTCTCTTTCTGTCCATCTTTCCTTCAGGTCGTCCTGTGCGAACCCTAATCGAGTTTATAAGTCGGCATGCTAAATCATGATGGATTTCACTTGTATAGCATTTTGGTTTCATAGAACTTGCCACACTGGTTTGAAAAATCTAAGATGTATTAGCCTGAAGCAGAGGATAAAACATCGAGGGAAAAGAGTTTGCTCTGTGGTCAGCATGGCTGCTCATCATCAATCTGTTTAGAACTATGCTATGTTTGACCATGGTTCTGTGATCAGCTGTCAAGAGATTATTTTGAATTTGAAGAATTTACCTCTAGCAACTCTTGTGCTGTATTACAAGCTTTGGACTTTATAGTCATTTCTATTAATGCCTGGAAAAGACAATTACCATTTCCTTTAAAACCCTCTTCCAAACCTTGCAGGATGGGAGTAAGGATGCTACCTCAACCTTGTAGGGTAGAGACGAGGTGGGACTTGCTAACAAAACGGTCGATTTTGAGAAATTATGTTGGAAGAAGGAGCTGCATGCATTTCTGAAATTCTTTTCACCTTTAAAGATAGCCCGTAATAGGCATGGTGTTTTAAAGGTAGCTGGGCCTGATAGTGTGAAAGTATTATACACATGTATTTAGGATGGCCATACGTCCAGCTTTTCACTACATTGTGTGGTTTTGAGGCAACCTGTCCACTTCTCGGCATTACTGAAGCCATATGTTGATTTATCCTCCTTTTTGAAGGTCTGCATGGTCACAGTGAAAAATCTTAGCTATAAATCAATCACGGATGAGTTCATTCCTATCACATATGATATTACCACGTAAAGAAAAATCTGCAGATATATCTTAACATGCAAGCCAGGTGTGGATCCAGACATTTCGAAAAGGGGATGCTGAAAGCCCCCTTGAATATTCTCCTGGCTTAACATTATGCTAATTTTCGGGTATTTGTTATTGTTGATGTGGCGAAAAAGGGGGGGGGCTGAGGCTGGGAAAGCCCCCCCCCCTCCCCCCAGATCTGCACCTGTAAGAAGTACTTATCCATCAGTCACATCCTAGACAACCTGATACCCCTACAGGTACAGTCACTTTGATTCACTAAAGCATACAGTATGTGTAGCCTCAGTGGGCATGCATTGCAGTATCTGTGCACACAACTCGAATGTGTATCAGTCACATGAAATGGGACAATGCAAGAGCTTCTCCAGTGTGCAATATCCAGTACACATGGTAGTGACAGGTATAATAGGGTTGTAAGTTAGAAGCAATGGCCCAAGACACTACCATACCTTTAAGGACTAAGCCAACTTCATTATTTCTGGGAATTATTTTCTGGGTAGGTAGTACTTTCATGGTAATTCTAAGGCAAATTGTCTTATAATACAAGTAACAATAACTGCATTCAGTGACTCAACTTTATGTAGGTTAATGTACTTCACTTTTTTAAAGTCAACACATTAGCCAAGAAAAAATTACAGGCTTGAACTAAAATGGAAAGCCTTGTTACAACTCTGAGCTCTAATCCTGGAAATGGACTGAGTTGGTATAATTAGAATAACTATTTCTAACATTTACAGTGTTAACCTCAAACTGCATACCTTACATTTGCACACATTGAGATGATAATGTGGAAGCAAAATGTATGTCTTGATTTGAACATTTGATAATAGAGGTCATATAAAGAGGTCATATAATGACACAGAGAAATAGAAACATTTCTTGTCCACTTCTTTATTGTATCCTCTCTCACTGTGGTAAGACTTGCAAATAATGTGATGGCACACACAGAGTGATTACTGTATTTTTGTAATTCCACCTTATACTATCTATACAACATAAAATTATGCTTTGACTAACAGCTTTAAAAAATGCTTCAGTTTTACATAATTAACATCGATTGAAACTAGTTTGTGTGTACCATAGAAATAAAGAACTAGAATGGTGACACTATCTTCTGTCCTCGCATCAAAGAGATGAATACTATACCTACTGAAGAAAAAGTCGTTCTTTAATCCTATGTAGACAAACATTAAAATGAATGAGGCAGACTCTTTCAGTATAAGCATGATTAGTGAAATCAAATGGAACTAATCTGGCCACCGTACTTAGTCAAACCTGTGCTGTTCTGTTGCAGATCCCACTTTTAATAGTTTCACTACTTCTGGATGTCAGCAATCTTTGTTTTTAGTTTAAGCAGTGCATGCATATCTGCCAATGGTTAACTGAAAATCAGAATTCCCACTCAACAGTGCCCGCACTCAAATACAAGTATAAATGAAAACCTGTTACCCCAAATTTCATAAATACCATCTAAAAAGAAGGTGAAAATGACCTATTATGAGCCTGGAAATTCTTCACTCTTTGTAGAAACTGAGTAAATCTCAACAATTTCAGATGAATTTCTATAAGAATCATCAATCTATCTGAAATATGAGAGTATGATTAAAGGCATAGTACTAAACCTGTTCTTTTGCTAAATGAAAGCTACCATCACCCCTTTAAAACTGATAAAAGCGGTATAAGCATATGCATAGAAATCTGTTCATTAGTATGAGGAGTTACTGGACGCTGCTTTAGACCGCCCTCCTGGGGAGGATCTAAGGGAAGGGGGTGAATATTTGAGGGTCCTTTGATGCAATTTGGTGCAACATATTGATTTTAAGGAAAGTTAGTTCAAATTTCTGACATTGTTTACAAAGGAAACAAATACAGGGTTTTCCGTTTGAGTGGAAAGTAGCTTCTGCCCCACTGCATTTTTGACTGGGGCTAAAGCCCCCCTCCCTCCTTCCCCCAGCTTTTTATGCTTATGCTTCTGAGCATCAACAGGAATCTTGGGCAAGATTTGTTGGAGTTCTTTGTTGGAGTGCTTTGTTGGAGTTCTTGAGGCTAATATTTCTGACCTCAGCCTCATGAGGTAATGCTTCAGGCTAGGCCTTGTACCCTCTGGCTTCCAAAATTCCACTGTGAGCAGCTATGAAATGATACCTTGTAAATCCCCAAGATCCCAGTCAAAATGTTTAAGGTCTCCTGCAAGAATTATTTTCCAGTAGCAAATGTTTAAGAGCTAAGTCTGTTATAAATGGTACTGAATTAAGTTAAACTGGCTACTGTATGACAAGACCAAAATTGGGCTTTGGACTACTGCACTCACAATCACACCAGCATGTGGTTAATAGCTGGCCTTGACCTCAAACATGACCTGGGTCTTGGTAACTGTGGCCTTGACTACAAAACTGGCAAAAAACTCCATTCAGCATCTGACTGAAACAGTGATGAATTGTGTGACTAAAGAAACATACCAGCATCTCTGCAAAAATTGGATTACTTCCAACAATTTTCCAAAAGTTGAACGAAAAGACCACTTATAGTGTTTACCTTGTTCTTGTAAAAGACTGACAATGGGACAGAATACCTGCCTTGGTGTTTAATGCATAAATGCTAAACATTAAAATGACTTCATCTCTGTCCATTAACACTAGGCAATGGTATATCAGAGCAGGTATTAGTCTTAAAAATGTACTGTGTGCTCACACAGATCAAATTAAAGAGCTGTACAGTAACTGTTCTTTCCCGTATCTGGACAAAATCCCGCTGAACAATTCCTATGAAAAATTTCCTCTCATACAATCAAACCCATGACAATTCCCACACATGGCAATTACCCTCAGAAAACTTTCCCCATCATAAAATTTTTAATTCTCCTGGGTGGGAATTGTCCTGTATAGGAGTTGTTCAGGTGGGGAGTTGTCCAGGGGGGCAGTTGTCTGGGCCACTCTTTCCTGCTGACAATGGCCACGACTTGGAGATGTATCTTCATGACTGCTTCCTCTTTTCTCTGACAGACGGCAAAGATCCTGTGCACTTGTGACTTGGCTAAATGGGCAAACAAAACCATTACACCAACACCACCCTTTCTCACCTCCTGTCAAAAGAAGCACCAAGATTGGAGGTGGCTTGCTCTAGATGGGCCAATGGACTACTCAACGGAGCACCAGTGGTACCGCCACTCCCCCTCGGGGACGCTTTATTGGAATAGCCAGCAGATGGTGACTGTATCCCCACCTGGGGATTTTGCCTTGCTGGTCCCTGGGAATGGGTGGCTCCAGAAGATGATGGGATACTCTGAGACAAAGACTTGATCCAATGGTCCACTTTTGCTTGGTGTTTCTGAATTAGAGCTTCTTTTCGTGCAAGTTCAACCTTGAGCTCATCAATATCCTGTTAAAAATCAGTAATCACATGGATGAAGTCAATTATGTAATCAAATGATGAGATATTAAAGCTTCATCTGTAGTACAATATAAAATTAGAGGCATCTTCCGATTTTCTTGTTTCTACCATACTTTAAGATCACAAGTGTTGGCACATAATGAGCTTGATAAAGGGTTTCATGATTCATGAACCCTTCCCCCCCCCACCCCCCACCCCTGGAAGGCCAATTGGAGGTTCTAGGGAAGGAAAAATGATTCATCAGAGTGCCTTTAAATTTGAGACTGATGAAGACATGATTTAAGACAAATTCTCTACATTATGTCACTTTATCAAAAAAAGTTTAAAACTTAGGCTGATTTTAGTACTTTCTGATTGAACATACAACAGTCCCCTCCCCAATTTACATTTTTGACTAATTGCCTTTCAATTTCAAACTGGACAATATTCTCACCTCCTTAATTGCTTCCTCTGGCCTTGCAATGGCAAACATCATTTGTTTTTGTAGAAAGTAAGCTTCAAGTTGCTTTGCTGAATCTAAGAAATGCTGGATTGCCTGGCCAACATCTACAGAGCAGAAAGAACAGAAATTACTTTAGAGGAACAGAACCTCTAGATATAATTACATGATTTCCAAACTTATACTTGGCCTACTTGGCAGTGATTTGGCCAGGTCAGTTCTCCCATGCAACATTCTGAATTGACAGCCTATGGAGAGGTCTTTGGGGCAGTGTTCATGCTAAGGTGTGCGATTGCCAGATTCCCGCACTGACTTTCCAAATCCCGCAACAAAAGTAATTGTCTGCGGGAAATTCCAGCCCACACTTTTTTATTTTCCTACATACTTCATGTTAAATTGGAACTCTTGAACTTGTCTGTGAGACTGTGGCACAGAAGAACAATCAGAAATCAATGAGTCATACAATACCATATAAACTTATTTGCTCATTTCACTGATTTATTATTTCTGGAAATTCCCCCCCCCCCCCAGAATTTGAAATTCCCCTCAAAAAATTTGGGAGAGGGGAAACTCACCCCCCCAGTCTCTGAGCCCTAGCATAAACACTGCTTAGGGATGAGGGTGACTCCCCTCTAATTTGGAAAAAAAATTTCAATTTTAGATGTGCCTATATGGCAGTGGTACAATAATTTGACCCATAGACCTTGTAAATGAGGTGGGAAGTACAATTTATAATGCCATATTCATGCAAAACTGAATGAAATCTTTCAAATGAACACCTGTGCAGAAATTGCTCTTCAGATATTTTTGTGCGACATTCCTTTGCATTGTGAGACATATGTCACACAAATATAGGCTGGCTAAATTACCGCCTACTTGATACACTTTTTAAGATAACATGTATGAACAAATCTAATCAATTTGCTAAAAGGTACACTCCCATGTGGTAGTCCCAGATTTTTTTTTTTTTGTTGTCTTCACCTCTATGATAAGGTTTGCAATATTTTCAAACATATTATTCCACAAGCAAGGATATGAGGATAGCTTCTGGTTCATTTGTCTAAATGATAATCAAAAATATTCTGCAAGTGTCTAACATAAATTAGACATTACAGTCATACTGCTTCAATTTCATTTTACTAAATCTATGGAAATGCTGAGCAGTGTTCGAAATAACGCATGCACACGTGCACCAGTGCATGTAACTTTTTGGTGGTGCATGTAACTTTGAATTGCTTACCTGCACGCGTGCATGTAGGTCTAGGGCACAAAGATTGGCTTTTTCTTGCCTAAAATTGTCCTTCATTCGAGTGAGATAGATTTCTCCAACAACCTAAAAACTAAGTTGGGGATTAATAAAAAAGATTAAATAGACAGAAATCTACTTGTTAATTCGTGTTATGTGACTGCAGGAGCTTGCGTACGGCAGTATTTATTTTCGGATCGCATGTAGACAGTGTGTCATTCATGTGTCCTTCATTTGCGTAAATTAAGAAACACATGTGTAGCATAGGCCATAAAGAACATACACAACATACTTTAGGATATTTAGTGCAACTGTGCAATGTCCGTTTTCATTTACTAGACAACTGTTCGGTGATTTCAACTGATGTATGTAAAATCGCCAGTTTGCAAAACGTTCCTACATGCACTGTACTAAACAGTGTGCGTTATAGGCCTACTATGTCGTATCGTACACGCACACATGTACAGTACGGGATAAGCTCCGTTAGAGGAAGTAAGACGAGTAGGCTTAGGTTCGTAATTTTTTCTGTCATAGACACAAAGAAACATTCTGTGTGTATTACAGATATTTTTCAGAAGAGTTAAAAGAAAGTAAATAATGGGAGATTCAGCACATCACTGCAGTATTTTTGCGCAAGGCTGTGGACTTGTGGTAATAATCGGCGGGAAAAATCTCAGGGCCTAGAATGAGTTACATAGACTCGTTGTAAGTAATGAATAGCCCATAGTCCATAGTCCAGTAGGCCTTTGAGATGTATTGGCCTACTGTACATTACCGCACCATGCTTCACAGAACTGGAGCCATAATAAAATGAGTAAGTCTGACTTATTCACTACCGATTTTAACGATTGTTTATTTGTAACTTTGCCATTGTTATTATGAAGTTATGAACAACAAAGTACAAAATCAGGCTGTGCCAAAACTGTGTCTACGTAAACTGCAAATTAATTTCAGCCAATCGTTACACGGTATGATTCTGCAATTCTGAGGAATCAGCATACTGGAATACAAGTGCGATTAATCGATGTTTAATTGCAAAAATATCTATGTGATTAAATGATCAACTCATTATTAATAAATCGCAAATCGACATCCCTAACACATTGTCGTGAGTTGGTGATAGAACAAATGCAATTCATTATCATATTTTAATGGTGCATGTAAGAATTTATTTGTGCAGGTAAAATTTTGTAGCTACATGCACAGGTGCATGTAACTTTTTTTTTCTAATTCGAACACTGATGCTGAGCCTAGCCAGATCAATAACCATCACAAAAAGCCATAAACTATGTATGTAACTTTTGTAAATAAAATTTCTTACTGCTCAAGGTAAACACTTGACATTTAACACCAAGTGGATTTCTCTATAGGCAAAGGTCAGATACCTGTTTTAGATTCTTCTTGGTCTGTTCCTTGTAGATTAACATTGTCTTGTGAAACTAGTGCAGCATAGCAACCCTTTGGAATTTAAAAAAAAAATAGCAGAGCATTACAAAATTTCTTTGAATATGTAACTTCTTTGTTTCCACTAACAGTGGTACTACCGGTATATGATTTCCTGACTGATACAATATGGATCTCCCCTAATTAGTCAAGGGTTTTGCTTCTTAAAAAGCATATATGTGGCTTGGACCTAGTCCCTGCAACCACTCAAACTATTTGACTAAGAATAATTTTCATTAGTCAATGGCAGACTGGAACATAAAGACAGACCCTCATCATCCCAAGGACATGTTTGGTTGGGGGAAACAAAAATTGCCAATAAGTGACTGCTCTTTGATTGACATCAAAATTGGAACAAAATTGGATCAAAAGATGCAGAGTAGCTCACATTTCATACAATGCACAGAGAGTGTTCTGATTACACATTACAGCCTTGTTTGCTTAACTGGATATGACCTGAAGCAATAATCTAGGTTTGTGTCAGCACAAGGAGGAGCTTAGTAACACAGATTTGGGAGGGGCTAGAAGCAACATAGTTGGGAGAATCTGAACTGTCTGGAAAGAGGAAGTTTGCCCTTTAATTACTTTGTAAAGTAGCTTGTGTACAGAACTTTGAACACCTTTTGACTTCAAAGCCCATTTTGATTTGACCCAATTTGCCCAAGTAAATTTGAGGATTGACATCACAATACACTGAATATATAACATTTCATCTCATTTCAAAGAACAATTTAATCTCTTCAATTTGTATGTTCAACACTTCTTCATAAAATCAAGGTTTTAGAGTCATTTGAAATTGAAAGTAGAAACAGGAACATGTTTAATATTAATTTAGGCAAGGTGAAAAGTGTATGAAATTAAGTGCTGAAAGGGTTAAGTAATTAATAGTTAAATTTAATTCAGCTTTCACTTCAAAAGTTTTCCATTATATTAAAGAGCTTATGATAAGGTGACCATATTTTGGGGGTTAAAATCGGGACGCTACTAGACGGACCAGGCACCATGTAAGGAAAATACACATCATTAGTGTGCAATTGGCAATTGTAAATGTGTGTGATCACAGCAGTAATAGGAAATCAGTGATGCTCTTGACTTTTGATCTCTGTGATTGCAGATACCTGTTATTTGTTGGCCTACGTACATTGTACTTGGGCACTACGATCATACATCTCAACGATGTTGAATTGTTGATGTAATACTAGGCCTATAAGACTAGCTAGCTGGCCGTTCAGCTCCTGTCTGAAAGGTTCAAAGTAGGCTACACAATCCACAATATATTATTGTCTACAACATTATAATTAATCTGTTGGGAACTTTCAAATTTGAAGGTTATTTGTTCAAATCGGGGACATTTTAGGGGACACATCTTCATCTGGGATGGAATACTGAATTCGGGGACTGTTCTTGAAAATCAGGGACGTCTGGTCACCTTAGCTTATGAAGTGGCATTTGAAGCTTATAGTAATGTGATGCAAGTGAACATAAGTAGATAATGTGTAACCAGAATTACATTCTACTATTTGAAATCAATTCCAAGTACTTTGAAATCAACTTAATGTCATTTTGGAAGGTTTTTAGAACTCTTTCCTGGCAGAAGAAGTGAAATTTGCAACTGAAAGTGAAATACTCTCCTCTCAAAGCAGCTCAAATTATGTAGCTCTGTTTGGGACCATTTTTTACCACTGTGTTTGTTGCATTAGTTTAGTGACTGATGCATACTCTAGCTAGGGTATCATGATTAACTTTAAACTGTTTCAAACTTTGCATCTTTCTTAGGTCACTTTCTTGAGGCAATATAATTAAGCATTTTCCTCCAGAAATGTTTTCACCACCTTTGACTGAAATGGTATGCACAAAATTGCCAATTTTTGGAAGAAAATAGGAGTCTTGATCTGTTTATGCTAACATTTTGTATAGTTTCATATCAACTTCATTGTCCCTGTGGTTCCCATCATGCAAAATTTAATTAGCCTAAATTTGGTCTTATGAGCAAAGCTGAAATTACTTCCTTTGCTCAAAATTTTGTTTGAGCTGAAGAAATGCCTTCCTACATCTTTAATGGGATAGACAAGAAGTTCACTTGAAGAATCTTCAATAGAAACACATGCACGGTTGATTGTCACCGGCAAGGTCAAAACACAGGGTGCATCAATTTAGGGTCCTTTCACAACTTGCGTGCATTCAATTTTGGCTAAGTTTGTGTCATTCTCACCTAGAATAATGAATTCCACAGCAAAATATTGCTTGGGAGATACAACCAAAAACAAAAAAGCATCCAGGTGGATGGTTTTCCTAAAAAAGTATCAGCAGTTAAATCCTTATTAAGTGAATTGATTTTGGGCCCCCATGCTACTCAGTGTGAGGTATCCATACTGAGCACAAATATGGTGACCTCAAATGATCTTAGCCTTTGTGAACCTCTTCCACAAAGCATCAATGGCCTGAGTTTAAATTGCTCAAGCCACATCCCACTGTGTGAAAGCTTTAGTATTTTGAGAACGACAAATCATTGATCTGGGATATGTTCGTACATGTGGAACTTTCCCTATTTTTTTTCTAAGTCTGCTGCAAATATTTTCGGGTGTATGTACGGATGCTTGGATGCAGAGTCAAAATGAAACTTTTTCAAAATTTTTTAAGTCCATTTCAGGCATCCCCTGGGTGGATGCAGGGATGCGAGTCAAGTTTAGGGCTGTTATATAAATATGAAAGATTTCATAATAAAATGGTAATATGAATACAGCAAGTAAGTATAATTTGAAAACGACTCATTGTTGTCCATTTCTTACTAAGACCAGGGTTTTCCCTGGGCCTTTTGAACGTCGCGGGCCGCGACGTTCAAACTTCAAAAACAGGAAGACTGCGACGTTCAAAAAACAGCCGCGATGTTCAAAAATTCCTCCGGTACCCTGAAAAAATGTTACTTAAACTTTGTCAACGATCGCCTTTTTGTTAATACAATGTGCAGTGAAACCACAAGCTTATTTCCGAAACCTTGTCACGGCAAAATTACGAGCCATCTAGTACTACCTTCGCGGTAATACTTTCGTGCTCATACGTACCCACAGTCATACACGCAAGTCTCAAGATGCAAACAGAAAGCTAAGCGTTCGGTATGTATGCATGCCACACACGTACACGGAGTTCAGCACACTGAACTATAGCTCAGTGGTTCAGCAAGCCCTCTTTCATTCACACGTAACCCTCAAGTTTAAGTTTACATGTCATTATTTGGTAATGATTATGTACATTCCAACGTGAGCAGTCGAGTAAACTATACCGTGAGACGCAACCACAGGTATCATAATTCTGTGGACGCAACTTGCAAAGCCAAAACCAAATGCCCCGTTTGGCAGGTTATAGGCTAGGCGGGGCTTGTGTCTCAGAATTTTCAACCCAACGAATGAATGAAATATCAGCATTTGACCGACAATATTATTTATAACGTGTCCTTTGTAAAAATACGTAACTTTGCATTATCAGGGCCGCCAAACAATCTACTCAACTTACGCATCTTGCTGCTTTCAAATCTTCACAATATGAACACATTTTTTGTGTCGAAACTGGGTAGAAAATTCTTACACGGGTACCCAAAAAGCATTACCCGTCGGGTACCCGACCGTAAACCTTGCAACATCTAGCCTAAGTTTAGTGCATGGTATGCACATACAATTCAAGACTCCACCCATCGGCCCCTTATCTCTGGTCGGATCGATCTGTTGAAAACAATACGTCACATTTTCTATATCTACAATGTGCCGTTGGTCCTTAACCTCGTGAGTTTAGAAATCAGACGGGTATTAATAATTTGACCATATTTTAGTGCAGTTAGTACAAATTTTAAACAAGTCCTATCACTACTTCCTGTGGCTTTGTGTTCAAGTGTGCCGTAACGTGTGCATCGGAACCAAAAAATAACATCCAGTTTGTCACTGCAACTTCTGTACTGTAATGTACCTCAACCATGTGATCAAATTTCTCGTAAACTGTGTTCTTGTTACTCTTATGAAAAATCCACCTTCGTGATAATGACAGTAAAAAACTTTCTAATGCATCTCCTAGCCGAGATTTCAACCGCACAGCACTGTTAAAAATGTACGGTAAGATACGGCAGACACCGTGTACGTACGAACGTTCGTTCGTTCGCTGCCGGAGTGCTCTCTCTGCTGTAGTTAGCACATGACTTTGGCAAGTTCCATTTTTCGCAAATGGGGGGTACGTAAAATACTGGGAAAATATTTTGCTCTTATTTTGCCATATATTTAGGAAACTTTGGACATAAAACTTTTGCAAGTAGTTTGAATAGCAATAAAAAATTACGAGCAATATTGAGATAGGAATCATTTTAGTATGTAAGGTAGTACCAGGATAGAAGTAACAGGAAAGAAGATTTTTTTTCGTGCACACAACGCAAAATACACCTTGAAAGAATTTGTACGATTTTAAATCTGAGGGAGTGAATTTTGCTTCAGAAAAAAGTTTCTCCACCAAAAATACGAAGTTCTGGCGACTGATTCGAGTCAAAAGAATATTATTGTTGTTGTAATAAGTGCATATCTTATGTAGACATAACTGTATCACCAAAATTTACTTCTTTAGATCATGAAATCATGTCATGTTAATGTTAGTGATAACTTGACAAGTATGAAATCTAGCAACATCCATTTGGGTATGTGTGTTTATACGGCAAAGATACGTGTAAAATTTCTAGTCGGTCTTTCGCGCTACTTCTGGGCCTTAGTTTTGGAACGTTACTCATCCACACGCACTGCGTGCAAAAATTTATGAGCTGTCTTTCGACGTTCATTTCTAGAGATAGGCTAGGCTATTATACAGTATAGTAGGCCTATGTTGTTTCGTTGTCTAGTATAGGGGCGGCTTGATGTTAGAAACACGCATCGCAGGGCTTGTTTCTGGTGAAAAATGCAATGTAACAAAAGCATGGTACGAAACAGACAAAAGCAACTTCATTTCAACATAATCGTGAATGAGATGGGGGTAAATACATTTTGTTAGTTGCAATAACCATGCTATTTTGCGAAGATCAAAAGGGAAAGGCTGAAAAACTCTACCCGGGTAGCCTACAGTAGTAAAGTACTGTGTGCGCTCTGACGTACCTGAACTGTGCTGCATTAGAAATTGCGGTAACTACTAACAATAGCCAATGATCGCTATCATTTGGAGAGGTTAAAATATTACGAGTTTGTGAGCACCAATGGTGAATATTTTGGCAGAAACTTAAAGAAATTCTGTTGACTAATTCGCCTCAAAAGTGCCACTATTTTGCGTTTAGACACTTCCAAAATTCAAAAAATTTCGAAAAGGGGAGGGGGACACCCCCTCCCCTTATACCCCACCCCCAGGCCGGCGATCCACCGTCGGACGCGGCAGAGCCGCGACGTTCAATTCTAAACCCAGGGAAAACCCTGAAGACCACAAGCAATATTCTGGAGTGGATGCACAGATCCTTGGATGCGCAGTGAATGATTTCACCAATATCAGTCTTGGAGCCTGACTAGAAAGTTTGCCTTGTGCACGCAAAATCTGGCCCGAGCAGCTTGCTGCGTGGTTTGGTACCTGATCATGCAAAAAATTACTGTAAATAGATCTGGCCGCACATGCGATGCAAATTGACTGCAGCCACGACACTATGAGGCCAAAAGTAGGCCTAGGCCAGTGAAACCTTATGCAAAGCTAACACAAAACTCACTGCCCGAAAGTGCCCATATGGCGGCAAGACTGACCAATATCACCTGACCACGCAGAGGTCTGTGAATCTGGCCCATAGCTCATAGCTGCACATCAGACAAGGAAGAACGAGTTGGGCTAGCCTACTTGCCCATGCAAAATGCAAACTTTCCAGTCTGGTCTTGGAGTGCATGCGCGGATACTTGGATGAGGAGTCAAAGTTTCCGTGCAAGTGTCACATCGCATCCATGCATCCGGATGCTACGTGGTGTTAAAGAGTGGACGTGTATTCTACAGGGCACAACCAAAATTCGAACCATAGGGGCAATTAGTGTTACAGGTATAGGACAAAAACCAGAAATTCACGATATTTACTACAAATCGGAATTATATCGGAAATTCTTCCAATATGTTCGTCCTTTTCACAAAGCTAGTTAGATTATGCAAAAAAATCACAAAATAACACTACCTAGCTTGAAAATAAGATAAATTTCTGCCACGTCTGGGTGCTCGGAAGTGTTTGTTAGAAAAAGATGATAGCGCAATAAAATCAACTTGTATGCCTTCCACCGGTTGTTTCTTTCTCGTGAATATATTATGTGTGGTGGGGCCTATTCGCACGTCGACTAGCCGCTGTGCGGACAAGATGAGTTGACTGCTTATTCGCACGTTGACTACCTGCCATACTTTACTACATACGACTACGTGGTATTTTGTGTTGTAGGTAGGTAGCACACATGGTGATATGTACGTACGTAGTTGAGCCTATGTGTCATATGTTTTGTAGGCATTGACTGACACAAAGTGCCAGCCGATGCAAGTCTAGGTACACTATTCTGTATTTTTTAGAAGTTTGAAAGACACATGCTTAGCCTATTTGCTGTTCCCTCTGTTGTCAAATCCCTCCAAACAAAACAGCTTTTTCTTCATTCAACTCCATCTTATTGCACTGCTTGCGATGCATGTTGGCAGCGCAGAAATCATTCCTCTCAGTATGCATGTGCATAAACTATAGCAACCGCTATTTGTACATGCTGTGTCCCTCAATCTTACACATACGTATGTGCGGTCAGTGGGCCGTGCGAGTAAGCAGTCACTCCATCTTGTCTGCACGGCGGCTAGTCGACGTGCGAATAGTCACGACGATTATGTGTAGGCCTACATACATAGTACATTCAAGACATAAGAAACCACTGGCACAAGGCTGGCGGTGATTTTATTGCACAATCATCTTTTTCTACTGAACACTTCCCAGCGCTCTGCCATTGCAGAAAATCATCCTATTTTCAAGCTAGGTAGTGTTATTTTGTGATTTTTTGGTATAATCTTGCTAGTTTTGTGAAAAGGTAGAACACATTGTAGGCTAAGGATTTCTGATTTGATTCCGATTTGATGTAAATATCTTGAATTTTGAGGTTTTCGTCCTTTACCTGTAACACTAATTGTCCCTACGCTTCGAATTTCGGTTGTGCCCTATAGTTGTACCAAATTAATAAACGATAATGACAACCGAATTTTGTCTTTCGCGTAACTGGTACTAACGTTTAAGTTCATTACATTTTATGAACGGGATATGCACAATTCGTTTAGAATGAATTTAGGGGACCTCACGAGACATTTAATTTCTGAAAGGGGTAATAATGTCATTCAATTTGTTACACGATTTCCTGCTGTTGTTACCAACCTTAAATGCGTTCTCTAGTTGGTCCACCAGATGTTTTTCTCCTCCTGCCGAAGAGGCCATTGTTCAACGGAAGAGGAACACGATATCTTGTCATGCAGGTTGTGCTAGTCAGGGTAATCCTTCCGTACAGTGAATTTCCAGAGCAGCATATACAAGCAATAGAGTACTGGCAAGTGAGCTGGCTGCAGAACTGGAAAAATGGTTAGAAACTGAGCCGTAAAACCTCATCTAACTCGAACTCCAGAGCCGTATTTTTTTGTGTGCATAACCATGAGGTTTTCTGTAAATTTACACTACAGAAGGAAAAAATTCTCAAAAATGCTACGCAAAATTTGAATACTAAATTATTCCCCGCACCCGGAGTTCTTTTTACTAGGTATAGAACCCAAGGCTAAAATTAGCTTACTGAAGTCATACTGACCAGTTTCGGCGAGATCCAGGGACTTTTGGCTGGATCCATATGAGTTATGAGGGTGAACCCATGGCTGAAACTCTTATTAGGGTTAGCCATGCAGGCCAAAAAGTTGATTTTTATATTGTTTGGGAAATTTCCAGGGGAAATTTCAAGAAAAAAGAAAAGTGAAACAGCCGGCAGCGAATAGCACACTGGTAGCGTTCTCGGAAGTTCGAACTGAAATGACCATCAAATTTACTTACAGGCCTACCTACTTAGGGTGTATTTTGAGTTTCGGACAAATAAGTGTTTAGGGTGCTTTAAAAAAATCAATGCCTCACTTCACGCCTGATACCCTCTTGTCAATGATCAGTGGTACGGGACCATGAAATAACGTATCTCTTTCGTTGAATTCAATTCTTACCGAGAAGTCGAGCACATGGAAAGACGAGTGTTTGCTCCATACCTTTCTGAAAGCCTCACGCATACATCATCGTGGATAAACATTGAAAATGTTCCGGATTAGTTTGGTACGGTGAAACATGACGTCACTGTTCACTGCTACTCAACTTGTACGAGGCCAGTGTTATTGCTTGAATCCTTTAGTGAGTGACCAATACCGATGAGGGGTAACCTGACCAGTAATGTGCATTTGCACGTTGCTAATGCCGCAGGCCTGCTTGGCGGGAAGGACCTGTTCTGTCGGGTGAGTCAGTTAATTAGTCAAAGTTTGTCTCTTGGAGACGTTGTTATTCCTTCAGGGAGCAGAACTCCTTCGGGAGTATTGTTTGGTTTTCGCCCCTGGCTCTTCGCCAGAGATTCAGGGGACTTTTGGAAAAAGACGATGCTAACCTAGCGCAGATAAGTCCGTGACCACGACAGATCGCTCCTCGGCCTTTTGGCTACAATAAGATCATGTGTAACATCATTTGTAATATCTGTTCTTTTCAGCAAGTCAAGAACGGGATGGACCACGCATGACAGAGCTGTGATGAGAGGTTGGTCAGTTTGGTTTGTTGGCCCTTGGGGACGTAGCTCCTTTGGGGGAGCAGAACTCCTTGAGGAGTAATGTTTGGTTTCGCCCCTTGGCTCTTCGCCAGAGGGGCCCGGACTTTTGGAAAAGTATACAATTAGTCTGGGTAAACCTGGCGCAAGAGTATCCGTGATCACGACGAAGGAGCTCTCAGTGTGATGCCTATCTATTGCGGGGTGGCAGGGGGACGCCCCCCCCCCCCACTTGGCTTCCTGGGATGGTCTGTCGGTCATTTGCTCAACTTGTCGGTACATCGCCCGGTGTGAACGACGACTAGTCTTCCCTATGGTTTATCAGTTTTTGCTCTCAAGAGGGCAATTTCTCCAATAAGAACCCAAAATTTTCGGCCCGCTACACGCGCTGTAGGGTCGCTCCAGTTTCTTCAATAGTTCCTTTCTACAGAGCTAGATAGCATAAGTCCTGTCACGGCCCTTACCGAGTAACATGTAAGCAGAGCACACAGGTTATGTAGAGGTCGTAAATTTCATCCCATATCGCAAAGCTATTTGCCGTTCTCTCGTGTGTGTCATGCGGTAGGGCTAGTTGGTGATCGACTAACGGAGAAAAGTTCGGCTATTCCATCGGGCAGTCCAGGTGCTTTCGACACAATGCATGTTATCCCCGATACTGTCCACAACCCACAGATTTTATTTTTTCTTTATTGTTCTTAATAATTACATATATTTTTAGTGTAAGCCTACTAAAAATTTTCGCGCCCTTCGCGCGCTTTGCAACTTCACGATTCAGACTCGAAAGAACACTATCAGTGCGCAAGTCGGCTCAAGTTGAAGTACTAAGTGATACTGTGAAAATATGCCCTGCAATGGCATGGGATAGTCAGGCACCTTCATATCTACTCAGGGCCGTAGATAGGGTCATATGTTTGGGGGTGTGAAGGTCCCAAATTCCGACTGGATGGATGTTTTTTTTCAACTGAATGGTGGCGCGTAAATTGCACCATTTTTTATGCGCCCTGCGTTTACATACAGCAGTGGGGATCCTTCCTTTGTCACTATATACATAAAGGTGCTGTCGTGGAGGAGGGGTCTAAGGGAAGAGACACCCCCTCCCCTTTAAGAAATTTTTGTTAATTTAAGGTTGCTTAGATGCAAAATGGAGCTATCTTTGGGATATTTTTAGAGCTGACCTATATGGCTAGAAAATGTCCATAATTAAGTGAATTAAGTGACCAATCAACCGTGGATCAGACAGTGGTCATATGACAGTGGACAGTGGTCATATGACATTATACCCTCCCCAGGACGGTGATTACTCATCACATGTTTTGCCCCTATCAAAATACCCTGACACTGCCCCTGGTGGCACCCCTCTCCTTAGACCCCTCCCCAGATCGGATTTTTATACAAACCACTATGACCTGGCCCCCCCCCCCTTTTTTTTGCCAAATCCTGGATCCGCCACTGCGTTGTAGAACCCGTGACGAATTACGGAGGCATCTGAATCGACCCCACGTAGGAAAGAAACGGAAGGAATTTTCGTGTGACTAGATTGGATGCGACCGCACTCACACTTACCAATACACACTCATTTCGCGTGTGTCACACGCATTTCATGCTTCAAACACGCTCACACGCTTTTCACTATTTATCACACGCATAACAGCCTCAACTGAACTTGCTTACTCAAAACTGCCAAACTCAAGATCTTCGATATAACAATCATCACAGCAAAGAATTTTCACGGCTAAATTTGCAATACTGTAAGGTGAATACGGCCAAATGACAATTACACACAATTGCACCAAACGACAGACGGTCGAGGTGGTAAATGATACCGACTGTATATATATAGAATAGTATGCATGCACCAATCAAAGAGTGTACGATTACGAAACATGTAGAATTTTTCAAGGGGGAGGGGGACCCCTCCCCTTAGACCCCCCAGGACGGTGTTCACACACCTAAACTTTCTGTCATGTTGGAAAGTCTGCGCACCTTCGCCAAACGGAAGGGGTTAATGAGTATCTGACTAGGATGCACGGGTCGTCTCCTCTACCGAGCCAGTGGCGTCACCAGACTTTTCATTCTGGCCGGGCACAAGGGGGCACAACAGTTCGATGAGGGGGCACAAGTAGATAGTGGCGTATGAGGTATGTAGTGTGAACGCCGGCGTGGGGGAGGGGTTTAAGGGGAGGGGGTGCTTTGAAAATTTTTGAAAAATTAGGTGTCCTCAAATGCAATCTGGTGCCACATACGCTACCTTTTTGAAGTAAAATATGTGTCAAAAAATAACGAATTTTTAGGAACTAAAAAAAAAAAAAAATTATGCATGGATTGAGAAATTCTCATGAAAGTGAAAAAACGTGCATGTGTATTGCCGAATCAACGATCAAATATTCGTTCAATTGTGGACTTTTTAATTAACGTGAAATTCTCATGATCCATAAGCTGAGTGATTGGAGTCTTACGGGATTAAAGTGATCACAGAATTTTGTATCATATATTTCTATTTTAAAATTTATTGGAATTATTTTTTCGAAGAAGAAAATACAGAAAAGTCTCCTTAAAATTGCTGGCATTGAGCTTGCATTACAATTCGCAACGCAAGTGGCAGGCAAGTTCCATGATACTGTACGTACGAAACAACACCATTCACTGTTTTGGTTGATGAGTCCGCGAGGCAGACATTTCCGCTCTACTTTATCAAGGCGTATACTCACACCTGTTGAGGCGGCGAGGATTATGGATAGATTACCAAGACCGATGCTCAGCCTCCGACACAGAGAACACAGTGTGCTTTATGAGATGGGGCGATTTTGTTATTAGAAAAAATACAAATTGCTGCCTTTTTTGTCCTAAGAAGAATCAAATCATATGAAACATGGTAGTCAAATATTCTGAATACAGAACTTACAGAAGATCTATATATTTTTCAAAATCTCAAACTCAGTTGGGGGGCACACGGTTTTCCAGAGGGGCACGTCCCCCCGCCCCCCCCCTCTTGGTGACGCCACTGTACCGAGCCAAATCACTCTCGGGAAGGGCAGGAAAAATAGAACCGACCGACCCTCTACACCCTCCGTTTCTTCGGATTCTTCCGATTCGGAGACGGTAAGGAGCCCACCTGGCCCACAGCAAGGAAGACTTTCGGAAAGATAAAACATCGCAGTATTTCAGTTGCTATTAAAAGTTGATCTTTATCGCGTTTCATACCTTAGATGCAAGGCGTTGGAAATCGTTGGAATATTACCTCTATACCACCGCCCTCACTTTGAATTGACGTGAAAAGGTGAATACACAACTGCCCTAAACTAAAAGAAGCATTTCGGGCGAAAATCCTGTTCTCGTATTATTTCTTGGCATTCTTCTTGTACTGCTAGTGAGTTTATATTCAGCTGAAGTTCGTGACGTTGTTTAGTTTCAATTGCATTGGCTAGTCATCTTGTAACCTGAGCCATATCCTGTTTAACCTCTATTCTTCTCCCTGTCCAGTCATATATGTACCCGTTGTGCGAAATAAAGTTAGTGATCCCCAGGGTAAGTGGCTATTGACCCGGCTGCCGGGGACGAATAGGACATACGTTATTGGTCCGGCTGCAAACTGCAGCACATATTTTCAACTAATCCTGGGGCGGATTTAGGGGGGCCCAGGGCCCCTTCCAGAAAATTTTGAAGTTTTTTTTCAACTTCATAAAACAAAGGACAAGGCCCTATTCCAATGAAATAGGCCTATGAGATGTGTCAGAGTGAAACTCATATTTGTTCATTATCTTCTACCCCAGAAAATAAGTGTTATGTTAATAACTCTGCTACTGACTTTCAGCTGATAACATTTTGGCTTGTATTGGCCTCAGTAACTTTCTCTGGGCATTGCAAGGAGTTACTCATAAGCTCTGTATTAATGGTCTAGTATAGGCCAGGCCCACAGCATTGGGAGTACTGCTTCTACTTTCAAGGGAATTTCAGAATTCTTTAATATTTAGAGGAATATTTTCGACAACATCAGGCTTTTAACTATAACTTGCTGCAAGATTACTCTGATTATTTAAGCCTTGTAATTTATTTTAATGGAATGTATTGTGAATTTAGGGTAAACTTTAAAGTTCACTAAATTATGAATATTTTCCAACGATATATGATCAGTTCAAAAATATACTAAAGGCATCACCATTTCGCATCTAAGCAATCTTAAATTAACAAAAATTTCTCAAAGGGGAGGGGATACCCCTCCTCAGAAAAGCATCTTTCACCCAACCAAAATAAAAATTAACTGAATTATGAATGCTTTCCAGTAAGGTGTAGCGGTATATCGATATTATCGATATTAGTCGACATTTGCTCCTTAGTAATATCGTCGATATGCGTTTTCAAAAATATCGATATATAGTAAAGTCTATATATAGTACTAATATCGATATTCTACTATTCACTTGGATACCGATTCTTCTAAAATTGCGACACTCAACACAAATATCGATATTTAACAGCAGTGACTCATAACCGATACGAGTGTTTTTAAAAACCGATACCTAAGCATCGATAGAGTCAAGTTACCAACCAATCTTTGGCCTAGCTTACGTAGGTCTAGGTTCACCTCTTGTGACCTTCGTAGCACAATACTGAGCTGTTCATCACAATGCTACGAGCATATAGGCATGCTGTATGAATTATTTCTGCGGTTTGCATACGCAGTGGAATACTTCAGTGTAGGCCTACTGTGTACACAGTAGATTCGGTACAGACTGGTGATCGACTGCCAAAGTACACGTGGGGCGTAAATGGCTGAACATGTACAGAGCTAGCTCATGAGCCGTATCAGTGACACAAAAGTTTTTTGTACAGAATTGGTTACTGCATGCAAGTTTATTCCGAGACCTTACAAGTAAACTAATTTTTCATGATATTCAGACTTACTGTAGGATGATCTATCTGAGACTATCTCACAGAATAAAGTTCCACAAACAGAAAATAACGTAACATTTTCGCAAATACATTCGTTAGAAGTTCAGTGTTGGTACACATACTGTACTACGTATGTGATTCCATAGGCCACAGGGTTTAGTACAGCTTCGTAATTTTTCGTTGGGGGAAGCTTTACGTTAATTCTGTTGACAACATGAATGTATGCAAACATGTACGAACACGCCGCAATCAGTTCGTACATGAAACACGTGTAGTACTGTAGAAAATAGGTACAGTTTGGACTCTTCCAAACAAACTATGCAGCAGCATACATAGGAGTATTGTGACCTTTGACTGGATCAGCGTACTTTGATACGAGGGTTTTTTTTTAACTATTTTGTGGGGTGTATATTTTGTTTGTTTGGGCGGAAATTTGCGAGTAGTTTCGACTGTAATATTTTTCCATACATTAAAAAAAGATCGCTGACACTACGATGGGGATAATCCTGCAAAAATAGCTGCGTAAAATTTCTTATAGCTGCGCTTGAAAGTTTCGGGAAAATTCTGACATCCCAGGTACCGGACACGTGTGAGTGCCGAGAACTTGAGCTGAAGCGAGCTAGCTGCAGACCTGCAGCGGACTGCACGGTGCCTAGATTTTCACTACGAGCAGTACTGCATTCATAGATTATTGGAATGTCTGAATACAGGAGATCAGCTAGTAAATATCGACTGCTAGTAACTTAGTGGTTATAGCTGAGTGTAATACCGACGAATAGTTGATATCGAAAATATCGGCCGGTATTATAGATATATAGTGACTAGCTAAACAAGGCCGTTTTGATGCAGCATTGCATAGTGAACTATTTGCGAGGTATTTTACGAGAGTTAGGTGAAGATGTACCTCTTTGTGACAAATGGAGAAGGCCCCTGGCTTACGCAAGTCCAAAAGGAACACTTTTTACTCATCCCAGAACTTGCGAATCAAAATATGCCATATTTTGTTTGAAAGAAAAATATTTACAACAGAAGCTGTTGATAGTGGAAGGAATCGGCGTAGCACATGCTAGTAAGGGGTGGGAATTACGCTAATGTTTGGGCCACTCGTTTTGAAAATGTTTGTATGGTCAGTGAAACCAATAATCACAGATTTTGAAACTATTTTGTAGTTATTTAGGGGCAGACCTCCAACAGATTTTTTTTTATAGCTCATGGCTGTTGCTTTAGCGAGATGGAGGGATATTTGATCGTCTGGTGTGATGCTGAAGTAACACTAAAAGCTATATAGCCTAAGACACATTCCCAAAGAAGTAATTGAAAGTTACTTCGCTACTGCAAATACTCAAATGTTAAATGCAAACAGTTTTTTTTTTTCTGCACAAATCTTGATTTATTTTTCGCTACCAACGTAGTAAAATTCGGCATTTAAGTCGTCAGGGGCCGGGTACATGGTAATACCTTCCCATACTTCGTTTTTTCATATGTATAGTGTGCGTACCGATTCTGCGAAAATATCGATATTATCGATATTTTCAGGTCGGTATATCGATATTTTATATTGGTAATACCGCTACACCTTACTTTCCAGCCATACTGTGTATGATCAATTCAAAAAATAACACCATAGACTTCACCATTTTGCATCTGAGCAACCTTAAATTAACACAAAATTTCTTAAAGGGGAGGGGTCCCCCTCCCCTTAGACCCCTCCCCCCAGGATGGTGATTACTCATCACATGCTTCCCCCCATCAAAATACCCTGGCACTGCCCCGGGGGACACCCCTCTCCTTAGAATCCTCTCCAGATCGGACTTTTATACAAACCACTATGACCTGGGCCCCCCTTTTGCCAAATCCTGGATCCGCCACTGTAATCTGCAATCACCGATAACAAAGACGAAAGTATTTTTGTTTTGAGTAATCTTCTATCACCTTATTAAGGCTATAAAACGACTTAAATTCAACTCAAACATCCATCTGTATAAGTGTTCATGTTGAAAGTAAAGGCTAACACCAGTAGTAAGTGCACTCACATACAGTACATTAACGGAGTACTGCACTGTGCTTACATGCCAGCCAATGCCACACACACACATTTGCATGCATATTCACTGACAGAACTATGCAAGCTCGTGCACACATATGCATGCATATATCCACCGACCTCTGTACTATGCTGGTACGCGCACACTTATGTATGCACGTATACTCTACTGTATAATGCCACTTAGAACAAGCACTGTTGGACTGTTTGCCAATGTCTCTGTGATTTCGCAGCGGGATGCGCTGATTGGTTGATACCTGAGCCGGGTAAATAAGGAAAGCTGATTGGTCGATTGGGCCCCGGCAGCTGGGTCAATAGGCCCCACCGATCTCCAGTCCCGTTCTTATTTGCACGCCAGACATACAAATAGCAGTAGCGGCAGGATATTGGGCAACAATAGGAACCATTTATTCTGAAAAGGCTAAAAGTGTTACCTTTCAATGACTCAAACTAGCTGTTCCACTTGATGCAACACAAACGTTCATGCATTATAGAGGCCTATAAGCCTAATCTCAGTTTGCGAAATGCACCACGTCCAGGACTCGAACTAACCAACGACATGGGCGGCGTATGCCATTGGTGCCCTCCCTAGTTACTGTGATGTCCCCAAAATTGAGACAACTGACGGCAAATATTGTTAGATGACAAAAAAGTTTAATAAGTTCTTTTAATTTTATTTGATAGTACTTTCATTCATTACCGTTCCATGCCAGTTGGGGAGCTTAGTACCTTACCGGTACCTGTAACCATCTAACCCATGTGTGGAATGCATGTACATGTTTACACTACAGGCCTACAACTATGTACCTGTAGGTAGTACTGCTTATACACAGTAATGTCATATGACCACTGTCTGATCCACGGTTGATTGGTCACTTGCTCTACTGGGCCTTGTTAATTTTGCCATCATGATGTCCTTTTTGCATTGTTGTCATACAGGTTTAGGATTGTAAGGTAGGTAACTAAGGTCTGGTTAAAACTAAATCAAGAGGTGCAAGCATTTTTGAGATACAACTGGCCAAATTTATGGTAACAATTAATGTTTTTCTATCAGTCTCCTGAGATGGTCTCCGTTTTTCAAGATTTGGCTGTTTTTTGGATCCAACTTGGGGATTGTGGTGAGGAGAAAAACAGACTGAACAAAGCATTGCCTCCTTGTTTGTCTACGAAACTCATTTTAGGAAAACAGGGTTAGGTCGCACATGGTGGAGGGGTTGTCACCCCCTTACCTTGCCATATACAAACAGCCACAGTTCTAGGGAAAACAAGCCAGTGAGCCACAACTGGAAAAAAGGCCGTGGTCGTCTCGACTTGAACCAATTGGTTGGAAACTGGGACGTTAAACCTCATCTAACCTAATCTAGAGAAAGTTATTCACGTAAAGCCAAATGGAATTGACAAAATGTGGTATAATAGCCCGAGTCCCCACTTCATTTCATTATTTTCCATAGAAATAATTCTCTTATACCAAAGTCATGATTCTTTCTCCTAAAACAACAGTGGGACTGCAACCCCCTTTACTAGTTGAATTGTGCAAGGTATGATGCATTGTCATTTACTGTGTACTTTAGTGTTTGTATATCTACTTGAACTTAGAATACTGTTATTTTTACCATGAGATCTGCAAATCTGGCTGTGAAATTATGCCCCAAATGATGAGATTCACTGTAAAACTGTGACAGTTCACAGGTCTGCAAAAACATTACATGGAAACACCATCAAGATTCCACCATGTCTTTCCTTTGTGCCCACAGCTTTGTTTCAAAAAGTTTTTAACTTGGTTTTCATAAAATAAGTACATGAGCATATTTCATATTCTATTAGTTACAAATAGATGATTTCATCTTTTGTCTTTAGCCAGCTGGTGGTTGTGAATTTTCTTTAGAATGTGCTAGAGAAGCAACAAGACCCCCATAAAATTTTTGTACACTGTGAGTGTGAGCATTTTTATTTTCATTTATGAGTAACAGAAGTACTGTTTTATTTCTTTCATGTCTAAAACCTTAGATAATGAAATATGACTGCAGAAAGAAATCGGAATACTCATGGAATTGATGTCAACATCAGTGAAGAAATTTTAGCAAGGTCTCCACATTGTAGACATGGTAATACCTATGTGTAACATCTGCAGTTGAATTGTTATATACCTACAAGATATTTCCATTCATTCCTCCTGTATCTCCACTTTCCATCTTCAATATTTTGCATGTAGAGGGATTTCAGTCACATGACTTTAACCAACTAGACGCAATTTTGAAGTGCAAGATCACACATCTTTTTTGTTTTGAAGGGCAAGATTGCGCGTCTCTTTGGTTTTGACGGGCACGCATCCATTGTGTCACAGTAGTATCTATGGTTATGTCGTGCACGTGAGCTGTAATTGCGCTTATACTGCTCGTGTGTTTTGCCCTTCAGTGCCTGGAAATCCATTGCGTGTGACGTCACATGAAATCCCTCTATAGGCATTGACAAAAAGCAAAAAGGCTAGCACAGTCTCAAATCACACATGAATAAAAATAGTAAATGAGTATGCTAAATCATGTATGCTTCCAGTTAATCACTTTTTGGTCCATTTATCATTAGATTCCTGCCAGATTATGCCTTGGTTGACCTGTGTTGTGAAACTTTTATGTTGTGATACAAATATTATGATAGATACTTGGGACAGAAAAAAGAGGGATTTTAAAGTTTCTTCTAATTTTTAAGTTTAAAAGCCCTACAGCCTGGCCCCAGACTGCAAAAGTTCTCCTCCCCTTAGTTTAGTCTTCTTTTAGCTCCTCCTCCAATTTTAACAAAAAATACCTGTCTAATACAGCTCTCAGACAAAGCTACAGTAGTTGGCAGTAAGTTAAAATTGCTGAAGGCCATATGCACAGACTATTGTGTGTGAGCAATCAGGAACACAACTGACTGCACAAGTCATCATTGACCAACTAGAGCAAAGCTATTGTTTGAATTAATGTCAATTAAATTGCAGTCAGTGTATTTAGAGATATAATCATATTCTTAAATACAATTGGGGCAAGATTGTAGGAGCTTAACTAATAAGGAAGTGATTTCATAGATGCCTTGTGAAGTTTTATGATAAGGTGACAAAAAAATTCTGTTCCCTTAAGTGCAACAGGTACACTCTCAGGCACGGATCCAGGATTTTGAGAAAGGGGGGGGGGGGGCGCACATACCGTCGGGCGAAGGCCAAATACGCAAAACCATGGCGGGAGCTTTGGAGGTCTTCCCCCTAAAAAATTTGAATTCTAGATGCGCTTAGATGCGATTTCCCAGCATCTGGGAAGCATATTTTCCATATCTATTTGCTCATTTTTGGTCAAAAATCGTTGGTCATCGAAAAAAAGGGGGGGGGGCATGCGCTGGGTGTGCCGGTGCCCCCACCTGGATTCGTGCCTGACTCTTGAATCTCTTCTAAAAGTGTTTGGATTAATATTCTGCCATGTTTTCTATGTCACTTTTTAAGGTCCAACGCTATTGTTTGAAAAGTTTACTGGGAAAGGAGAAGTGAAACGATACTTTGCTTGCTCTGCATTCAGAGACCATAAACAGTGCCGCTTCTATCAACCTTTGACTGGAGAGGATTCCTTTGATAATCTTAGGAAGAGGAAGAATTACAATGAACAAAAAGTGGAAAGCAAAGATCACATAGAAAAATATTCAAGGTTTGTGAACAGTTTCCTCCATGAAATGTAATGGTTGTGAACTTTTAGAGGGGCTCAGTGCCATTACGTACCAAGTTTGGGATGACTGTAATTGAAGATGTTCATCTCCATATAATACATTTGTTAAAAAAGTATTAACTACCGTACTTCCACAAAAGTTTCACACAGGATGATGACTGGCAGAAAATAAGTTACTGAAAAAAGTGTGGTCACCAGCATTATTATCCATTATTTTTGGTTATGATGATAAGAGAAACCTCTGCATACATGGTGATGTGTGTGTATGTATGTGTGGGTATGTTTGTTTGTGACACTTTGATTGTTAACACAATATTTTTAGGAGGAGGAACTATAAAGCTCACATACTTGGTATATAGATGCCTCATCATTGAGAGAAGAACTGTATGTATTGTTTTTGGTGGAGGTCAAAAAGTCACCTGAGGTCACTAGAGGTCAAACACTGAAAACCTTGTTAACACAATATCTCAAGAAAGAAAACTGTAATACTTCTTGTAATTGGTCAAAAAAAAGAACCCTATTATTTTTGGTGGAGGTCAAAGGTCTCAGTGGTCTCTGGAGTTCAAACTCTGAGAACCATGTTAGAACAATATCTCAAGAAAGAAAATTGTGATAGTTCTCATAATTGGTACATAGATACCCATTATCAAAGGCTCAATAAACTCATCCAAACAGTAAAAATTCTCCCCACTTAGTTTACCTCTAGCCCCTAGTACACCTCCCAGACAAAGAAACAGAAGTCTGCACTGAGATTAAATTGCTCAAGGCCATATTCACACACAACTGTGTGTGAGCTTACTTGGGAACATTAATTGACTGCACAAGCCATCATTGAGGAACCAGAAAGAAGCTATTGTTTGAGTGAATGTCAGTCAAAGTGCAGTCACCAATTGCATTTAGACATAAAGAGATATTCCTTAATGTTTGGGGCGATGCAACAGCCCCTTTAAGAGAAAGAACCCAATTGTTTTAGAAAGAGGTAAATTCATATGAGATCACCAGAGGTCAAGCTCTGAAAGCAGCATTAACACTTTATCTCATTTTTGCATTCTAATTAATTACTTTATTATTCCAGCAAAATTTCAAGTCAGCTTTGACCTTTTATAATGCAAACTTTTTTTTTTACAGCCTACAGTAAATGTGTTGAACATCCTGTTTATAATTGCTCATCAGATGGACCTTCTAGATGAGTACTTCTTATAGAACCACTTTTTTCAAAGCATGTCACAATGAGCATTTATTTCTTATGTTTATGAATTCATTTTTTTTGTTATTTTAAAGCCTCACTTTTGTTCATCCTTAAGGTACCAGAGAGCAACATTAATAAAGGATGGTGATCGCCACTACTGTCACTCTTGCCATTTACTGGTCTTCAAGGAAGAACTAAATTTACACACAGGTCATATGACCACCTCAGGCATTCCTGATTGGCTCTTACAACTACCAACTCGTTTGATGGCAGCACGAGAAAACAACAAATCCCAAGCAGTGAGTATGCATTTGCTTGTTTGTTTGGCATGGGGGTGTTGAGATTGACACTACTGATTAAATGGGTAAGGGATAAAATTACAAAAGCAATAGATTTTAAATGCTAATATGTGTCAGAAAAGTCGTGTGCCAAGGAGTAACCCTTTTGCCACATGTACTGGGACTCCGCCAATTAAACTTGCCATCATTCTGTACCATTACTGGTGCTGCTTAGGTAAAGATCCATTTGTCATATGTGTCCTATACAGTACACTTTTTAGGGGGTAGACAATACTCTTTATATGGTAGGATTCTGTAACAATCTTAATAGAAACGATGTGTTCAATATACATTTTAAGCATAATAAAACGATGATTTACAAGGTTCAAGGTGATAGATGACAGTGATAGGTGTGTTGTGCCATTACTGATGTATGGTAGGCTAATATGGATTGTGTCAAGCATTACTATTGGATGATTAAAGCATTTAAAATGTGAAGACTGAGATTTGGATTCAGAGACAAAGATTAGGGTGAATATTTGATGTAAAAAGACCCTGACATGTCAGATATATTATGATAAATTATTTGTGATGAATTTGTGTACAGTAGTACAAAAACACCCAGCCTTGGCAAGACCTACAGTAGTAGGCTATGACAAAGTAGCATATACACTCAACTGGGTTATGTTCAGTATCACTGCGTTGTTCCCATAAAGAAGCAAAGTGCCAAGAAGCTACTCTTAAGTGATAGTTGTCAAGTTATGTTTTGTTTCTTTTTACCCAGCAATATCTTTTTACACAACAAACTGCAGAATTCTTAGTGCAAACCATCAAATCTCTTGGGTTTAATAGAGTGCTTTGTGTCGGAGTCCCAAGGTGAGTCCCAATTTAACAAAGTTTACTGACACTGAAACAAGTGGCCTGCTAGGCCATGTGTATATTTTACCATGAATGAGTTTATTCTTTGCCACATTGAAAGTTATGCAAAAGTTTCCTCATTTGTTGACAAGAAGGACCCTAAATTGTGTAAATCCAAATGATAAATTCAAAAATACCATAAAAATGGAAAAAGGGTTGAAGTGTTAATTGAAATGTATTATGTAGCTATGTTTGCCTGCCACAGCCTGCCTTGACAAATGTTTGGTTGTTTGTACTGGTATGAAATTGGGCTGTACTCAGTGTTCGTGCTAAGGAATTGAACCTGGGAGGGAATTCCTTCTCTAGAAATTTCTTTGGGAGGGATTTTCAAAATCAAGGAGGGGGTTATCACTTGGTAAAGATACTATTGCAATTTAATGTGTGTATTATAATTGTAGTTACGATCTCAGCTGCAGAAAAGTGTGCGGGATTCGAAAGACAAAAGCAGGATTCATGCAATCCCGCCCCTTAGCGCAAACACTGGCTGTACTTGAGATAAACTTAACCTCTACAATGAGCTATGGAAAGCATCAAAAGTAAAAATTTAAATCTTTGCTATGTGAAGTCACCAAGGATACCTTTAAAGCTGCATTTCTTGGTATGAAAAGTGCACGTTAGATTGGTTCTTGTTCCAACTGCATTTCAACTTCAGAAGCTTACATCAGGGAGGGAATTTTAACTGTAAATACACTGCTGTTTTTCTTACTAAAATGACATCGAAAAGAAGACAGTTAGTTTGCCTCCCCCTCCCCCTTCTCTCCCCTTGAAGTATCCATATTCTGGTTGGTCTTGATTCGCTTAATGTCAAAATATTCATCTTCCAGACTTCATGAGATGTTAAGGAAAGACAGAGACAAATTGAAGATTGACAGCCTGTTATTAGATATCGATGAAAGATTTGTAAGTAACATTCCTTAGAGCAGTGGTTCTCAGAGTGGTCCCTACCACCCCCTGGGGGCCGTTGGGAAATCTCACGTGGGCGCTACGGAGTACACAGAGAATGGGGGCATTGCCACTGATATAGGGGTCCCTGGCGATTACGACATATCGCTGCAGTGATTTAGGGCACAATAAGGCATCCAGGGGATCTTTCCCTTCTACTAGTTCTTCCTCTCCCTCCACTTCTCACTAAAATGGAACCAGACATTCGTTTAATCTGGCAGTGTTACACCAAGCTCACCCTTCACACCGACTGAACTACATCTGGGCTCTCTATACCAGTTCGACAGTATGCCTGCCTTCTGCGGGGTTTGTTGTTCTTGCAAATAGAAAAAGTTATCTGAGAAAAATTATTGTTGAGCCTCGGACTATGAATGGTGGGACGAGGGGAGGGGGCGGGGGAGGGGGAATTGGGACAGTTCAAGATGGTGGAAGGGGGCGGTAGTCTAAAAAAGTTTGAGAACCACTGCCTTAGAAAAATATGTGTAAAGTTTTAATCTTAATGATGTAGGGATTGCCTATACTTCTCTTGGAACACACAAAACAGAGAAGGCAGTCTCATTTTTGTTCATCTGCATTTGTATAGAGAAGTAGTTAATGAGGCTGTCAGGTGTGAACTTGAAATTAAGTTTTAACAATGATTTAAAATATGTTGTGGTGAAGTTAGATACTTCAGTCTTTTAAACAGGCACTGTAGGAAATTTATCACAAGAATTTGTGATGTGGAAGACCAATAACTTTCAACTATATTTTAAGTAGTTTGCATTGCCATTTGTCATATTTCTAACGAAGCCAGCAGATAAGGTTTTGACAGGTGAAACTGATTCTTTACAACTACTAGCTGCAGTGAATGTCATTTTACTTAAAATTTTCTCCCATATTTTCCTATTTTTTACATATGCAACACACTTTTCAGGGGAAACTGTTTTAATGACTCATCAACTTCTTTCTGTGTTATTACTCCGCAGACCCAGTTCTACCATCCATCAGAATTTTGTCATTACAATATGTTCAACCATTACTTTTTTGACAACGGTTCCAAGGGGATTTATGAATCATTCCTACAAAGAAATAATGGAGATGGGCTTGTTCTTGTGATGGACCCACCCTTTGGTGGTCTGGTTGATGCACTGGCATTTGGAGTGTCTCAGATTGTCAAATCTTGGAATAAATTAGGTAAAAGAACTTTCTGCGCAGGCTTCAACAAATCCTTCTTTCAATTACTTGTCCAGTTCAAATCAATTTAATAGCCATGGAACTTGTTTGTAGAGAAGACTTCACAGGTTTATTTGCTGGGCAGGCTACGATTTTGAGCAGTGTACTTGCCCAAGGAATTTCTTGCATGCCCTGGACTGTCAGCTGGAAGATTTGTCAAACTCTGTTTCTGTATCCCTAAAATCTGATTTCAAAGACTTAAACATTGTTTAAGTGGAAGAACTCAGTAATCTTGATTGTTGCATCCTCTTACATCTTCTGATGCACAACATTCATTTAGAGAAGTTTATCTATTTTTACTTTGGAAATATCCAAAGAGCACCCTCTGCCATGAGCAGCATCTCTCATCATGTTTGTATGAACTGTATACATTTTGCTTCATTATTTTTGTCACTAGAATTAAACAGAATCTTACCAGTAATGTGGATTTTTCCTTACTTCATGGAAAAGAGGATAGTATCTCTTCTTCCAGCATTTACTATGCTGGATTACAAGGTAAGATAACAGCTTTTAGATATGCCATTCCCACTGGTATATCCTATATATAACCTATGTAGGTAAAGACTAGGTATAGTCTGGATATGTCATGCACATAGGTATAACATACCTAGTTATAGCCTAGGTATAGCCTTGATATGCCATGCATTTAATTGAAGACTCAGTATTACCCTACCTGAATAGTTCACCTGATAGAATTTTTTGGACCTTCAAGCATATGGCAAAGGAACTGAAAGATAGATTTTCAGATAGAATAAACCCCTTCCAGCTCCTACAACTTAGAAAAAATAACCTGCAACTGTAATTCGTGTTGATGTTTAGAATGATTTACTCTTCAGGATATTGTATACCTTTAAGTTCTCATTTAAAAATGGAAATTTTGGAGATAAATAAAACACTGAAAACAGTCATTGAAAATGGTTATCAAGATATTGACATTTTAGAGATCATCTGGGAATGACTTGAAGCAAGTCTACAATATCTCAATAGGACACAACAAGAAGACCAAGTTCTTATGTGTTTCTTTGGTCAGTGTGTAACCCTTTAGAAATTAAAATGAAGGGATTGTTTCACTATTTCTGTGACTCACTACTATAAATATGGCTTCTAATAGACCTTATGCATATGACGTCACGAAACAGAAAGTGCCTCCTCATTTGGAGGCAAGTGCGTATCATTGTGAGATGCACCGACAACTACAGACAGCTGATTTTTCAACCAATCACATACGTGCATTAGTCTACTATACACACGTGTGAAGTATACTACGGGCGTGCCATGTGCTGCATTGTTTTGCCTCCAAAACGATTTCACTAGACGTCAATGCGTAAGGTCTATTTGGAAAGAAATTACACATGACTGCATCAAACTCAAAGCAGGTAAACTGAGAAAGATTAAAAATAACTACGTAGAAAATGTGCAAGTTATAGTGGCTCTATGACATCAAACCAGACTTTATACCACAAGTGATAATCTTTGCAAATGGTGGCCCCTGTTGCAGCAAAATAGCCATATTTTGAAAACAGAACAGGGTTCAATGATGTTTAGGTTTTTTGTGTAATCTGCATAATTTGTTGTTGGTTCACATTAAGAGAAACCTATGCATTTATGATGACATATGTGAGGGTGTTTGCAGTGTGTAAGTATGGGTGTGTTTGGATGTGTAAGGATGTGTGTAGATGTGTGTTTGTGGTGCTTAGATTGTGCACTCACTATCTCAAGACAGGGAGAGAACTTTGATGGATGTCATAGTTGGAATGTAAGTACCTCATAATAGATATAGGAGAACCCTGCTGTTTATGATGGAGATTGAAGGTCATTTGAGGTCACAAGAGGTCAATTGCTGAAAATCGTGTGCACACAGTACTGTAAGAAGGAGAACTTTGATGAATGTTAAACATTCTGGATTTATCATGTGCATCTACTTACAAGTTACAGTTTGCTTCTAAAATACAGAAAATGCACTCATTGTCAGTGGTTGCTATTTCATTGAGAATCCTTATTGTCTTTAATACAGGTTGATTATGACAACCACTCTCATTTCAAGAATGGATCCAAATCCAAAAAGAAGTCACCTGTTCGAATCTTCACAAATATATCACCAGCTAGCATTGTCCTCCCACCTGATGAGGGTTATAGGTAGGAACATTTTGTCCAATCAATGGACTGGTCTTAAAGCTGGATCATATATATTTAAAAGATCTAGTGAACCCTACCAAAGCTACATCTGTTTCCCAAGATACACTTCTAAAGCATAGTGTAGCCTTGCCTTTTTATGAAAGGTAACTAGTTTTCTTAAATTGCCTCATGCTTTGCTTACAAGTATCTTTCATGATTTTGTTATCTTTAAATGGGTCAGGAGGGAGAAGTGGGATCTAAGTTTGTTTCCTTACAATACATACTGGTAAAACTGAATTACTTCACAAGAACAACACAAAGAAGAAAATGAGAACATAATGGTTACAATTACTTTTCTGTGTTATTGAAACCCCATGATGTAGATGAAATGACAGTACAATAGAAACTTACAATTCTGACTTAGTCACTTTAACTAAATTCAAAACTTACTTGAGGCCATCTCTTCTGTCTCTGACCCACAGAGTTTGAATCTAGGGCTGTGACCATTTAGCGATTAATCGCTAAATGATGGCATGTGTTATAAACGTTTAGTACAAAGCTACCAGTGATAAATCGCAAAATCTGTTTTTCCGTATGAAATAAAATACAATCTGCAGTCATTACAGAAAATTAGATGTTCACTTTAACTCTTTTTAAAAAAGTGAAATACATAATTATACAAATGGCACACATGTAAACATACGACATCAAAGTTGAGCTTTTATGAGGATGTGTGTTTGAGGTTCATGGAAACTATGTCCCCGGATGTCACTAACCCATTTTACATATTCATCATGTTCAAGGGCATGTTGAAAGTCTCTTTGCTGATCATAGGTACTTGTAATTAATTGCTAAACGATCGCAAAATTTTGCGATTAAACGTTTAGCTAAACGTTCACAGCTCTATTTGAGTCACAAGTGTGTAAGGTACAGGTTTCTCTCCTCTGTCTGGCTGCTTGTGTTTCTGCATACAGGCATCCCTCTCAAAGACATCTTCCCAATTTCTATTGAACAAATTAAATTTTGTTATTCCTCCCACCCAATCAGTGTCCCAAGAAATGAACATGACTAGGTTGAATACTCCTGGCCCAGTCTAACTGTAGACAACAGAATTCTATTCTAAGTCCAAACAGTCCCCATAAATTGTAATTCTTCCCAAAGCTTTCCTTTACAAATGCCTAGGCCATTGATGAGTGGAAATCTTCTCTTGTAATTGAATTTATAGAGATAAGAAAGATCACAGAAAGGAAATATGAAAGTCTAACTTGTAAAGGGTTGAATGAAGATATGTCTCACAGTTTTAATGTATAGTCTGCTAGACAGATTGTTAACATTCTTTAGGAGACTTCCCCAGAACGAAATATGTACCTCTTTTAAATATCATATACTTTTATGCTTGGTCATTGCATAAACCTATCACTATGGACACCAGTCAAAAATATACAACTTGACCCTTGATCACCTTGGTGAGGTTGCTACTTGAGGTTGAGGTTGCCTGGACCCAGTTCCACAACACTTGGTTGTAAGTTTGATTTACATTCCATGAAGAATCTAACTTTCCTTGACAAATTTAACTTTAGGCAATTTTAGTCTTTTGTGGAGTGGTATCCCATACTCATGGGAGAGTTAATCTAACCCAGATTTCATCTAAGCCATAGTTACACTTAAATGAACCAATTAACTAGCTTTGAGTAGTGAATGCCTGCCCTACTAATTGCACAATCCATCCTTTTTTTGCTTACAACAGTTGTGGACGTGTTTTTCACTTCCTGAGCTATTGTGGTTGGCATTGTGCATCAAGGTGGAAGTAACTTTAACTGACTTGAATAGAACGTAACTATTCATGCTTAAGAGGATAAATATTAAAATAGAAAAATTGATTTAAGCAAACTTTGTTGTAAGCCATTCATGAAAGTTAAAAAGGAGGAAAAGCAATGGTGGGTGTAGTGAGATAAGTTGTCATTCGATCTGTTGTGCTTTTGGTATCACTGGAGGAAGTGCTTCCTTTGCCAATCTTTTCCTTTTTATTTTAATTTGAACTGCCAGAAGTCAGACGTACTGTTTTTAATAGATAGAGTAAAATTTCTGCCTCTGTGAAGCATATTTTGGCACTCCACAGAAAAAACAAGAATGCAAAGTAAAAAATGCCTAAATCAGAAATGAAGTTGTAGTTAAAGCAGCAAGAGGCTATACAATGGAGATTTGATACCAAACAACCAACCACACTCCCATCCAGCAGTTAAAACTCCATTGGCATAAAGCACCAATCACCATGGTTACAAGTAAATACAACTCTCTTAAGAGGAATAGCACAAACTCCAATCTTAAAAATACATAAAAAATCCACTTTTACAAATCTAGATTATCCTAAAGCCCATACTCCATTCTTATGAAAAACCTTTATTGCACTAAGGATGAAAATGTTTTGTAGCAAATGGCTTATATCACTAGATATCTCACTTTATTCACCCTCATTTTGACTTGCAACATCAGTTCGATAAACATGATCATCAGTCCATTGATAATTGACAACAAATTGTTTTTAACAACAAAAAGTGTATACTGAATACTGTCTGTCCTTTGTTTTTCAAAGATTTTGTTTTAAGTGTCAAAGATACTCAGCAGCTGACAATCCTCACTGTAAAAAGTGCAATAAATGTACCTCAAAAGACGGCAGTACTTACCGACACTGTTCACTCTGTCACCGTTGTGTGAAGCCATGTGAGTTTGTGGTCTCTTATTGATTTCTTGTATTGATATTTACAATAACTTATAATAGTGCATCAGTTTTGTTTTGTTTCATTTTTTTCGCATTAGCTATGTTATTATACAAAATGGTTGTTATGGTAATAGGTGAATGCAATGCATAAAATGAGAAGAGAATAAGAAGAGCAAAAACTGTTAGACCAGAAAGAGAGAAAAAAATCTGGGAAAGAGAGAAAAAAATCTGGGAAAAAAAGAATGTGATGCTTATCAAAGTAATGTAGGGGGAGATAAAAATTTAAGAGGTATTTAGAAAAACAAGATTAGATAACCTGTGAGTATTTTAGTATCAATAAAAACCTTAAGTGCATTTCAAATCTGATTAAAGGATATTCTAAACAGAGGGATCTGGCATGCTCTATAAAGTGCCTCAAATATGATTTTCTTCTTAAATCTGTATGGATGTATTTCTATGTAGTTAGCAGAGGAGTTCCTAGTGCATGGTTTGTGATAATGATTATTCAAGTTGCAAATTCTAAAAGATATGTGTTGTATGCAGATAAGTAGAACAGGAGATGACTTTTGTACGATTTTTTCTTTTTGATTTTTCTCATTAAGATAAAGTCTGTTTTAAACTGAACCAAATCTGCATGATTCCCCAAAGGAGATAACAGAAAGAAAGATGAGGGTGCACAGTTGTATGAGACAAAGATAGTAACGCCTTATGAAGGAATAGATATCTGAATTTCTTTCGTAAGTTTTGAAAGTTTTTTCAATAAGCAAAAGCAACATTTTATCCACTTTTTTGGTAAAATTTGAATTTGTTTTCTGTCTTTTGACTCCTCTAGCATACACTCATTGCAAAGTTTGTCACAAGTGTGAGCTTCCCTCTCATGACTGCAAGAGAGTTTTGACAGGCTGCCATCTTTGTGGAGACTTGTATCATAAAAGGAAAGAGTGCCCTCAACTTTCATCACATGCTCTCAGGTAAATACAGTGGTAATGTACTGTTCACAGATAGAGGAAACCCATGTTATCATTGAAGGTAGTGTTATGTCCTTTCATATTTTTTCAGCTGTGCAAGTGATTGGGCACCTTCAAAAGAAATTTGCATGGATACTTTTAGCCAAATCTCCATTAACATTGGGCAGTCAGCTCAGGGAGAGAAGGCCATGTTATATGTATAGCTGTTGATGAGAATGACATTCTACAGTGCACAGCAGTGTATGATGTAATTCTTTGTATGGTGTGTGAAACTTGCAGGTACTGCTGTTTGCGAGAGTCAACAAATTACTGACTTTGATTGCTTTAAATATTATTTATATGGTGTGTCTTTGTTTTATACGGTGTGTCTTTGTAATCCATATAAATATGAAGACTTTGGTTTCACTTTAATATTGAAAGCTTGATATAGGTGTAAAGTTGAAGTTTATGATGTTTACAGAGTGCAGACTGTCCGAGATATGCTGTTAGAAACATTTCTGTAGGTAACACCAACTTAACTCTATCCCAGTCACAATAAGTGAATCTTTTAATCTTGTCCTATCACTGACCGCACAAGTTGATGTAATCACTCCCCGATTGGCCTCCTGCCAGATAAAAGCCTACGAAGCAAAGATGCTGAGGGAGTTTTAAATCTGCATAGTTCCATGTATCCAGAAGATGACATGCCAAAACATTTAGGTTTAGAGGCATGATGTTATTTTAATTCCATCCAGTCATGTGACTTGGTTAATTCAGTCTCCAACAAAGCTATGAATACTAAACGATTTATTCTGTACGCCTGTCTTTATATTGATTCTGTGTTAAACTGATGAAATTGGAGAAAAAGGCATGATCTTTTTTTTTTTTTTTTTTAAATTAGGGCAGATGGTTTAAGCTCTAAGCAAAATTTATATGAATAAAACAAACTAGAATGATCCTTGCAGCTGCAAATTGACTTCAGAAATTTTTTTAAAGTAAATGTTTATGTAGTTAATCATTTGGAAATTAATTCCGTGCACTCAAAGGAAATAGCTTGTGATTTGTGCGGATGAAATTGATGACTTTTTTCCATTTTGGAGCATGTTTTATGGGAACTGCCGTGGTACACAAAACCTTTATTGGCTTTCACAGTTTGCATGAAAAGTAATGTATATTTTTTTCAGTGTACAAGAGAAGTCTTAGTTTCTAAATGCATCTCAAAATGCAACTTTGTGCCCACGCTGAAGGCACATTCTGCATTGATGTCAGAAGGAAAATTTGGGAAGACTAAATGTTTGCACAGTTCAATGATGAAATAAAAAAGAAGAGTCTCAAAAAGGGTACAAAAAAGGGTAAAAACTATTCTAGGACATTTAAGGTGACAGTGTTTTAACCTTTTTGAATGCCAACTATTCACAGAAAATGCAAATATATTAAACATATTCTGAACTTTTGGAATATTTATGGTTGTAAGGTTTGGGCCTGAAATAACATCTTAAATTTAGGTTTACAGTTTTGCCACCTTCAAATTCAGAAAATTGACTTAAAATCTCAAATGCAGAGGCAAAACTCCATGACAGAGCAGTATGGACTCACAACTATTAAATAATGAATTTGTAACAGATTTTGTTGGTAGGAAAATAAAAGCAGTACCTTCTGTGTAATGTACAGTACTTCATCTGCCTTGACAAGATCGTTGTTTTTATTGTTGGTTTGTGATTCACCTGATCATATCGTTTATGTATGAAAATTGTAAAAGGTCAATCTCTTCCCCTAAGTGTTATTTCTAACAAAAATCTTAACTTATCCTGCAAAAACTGTCATTAATGACCCAAGTTTAAGTCACAACAGATGAAATAGGGAGTCATTTTGTGTCAATGTTAAATCTGGGGGAAAGGCAAATTTCTACTGGGGCTAAAACAGTGATAATATGTGGTAGGACAACAACAAGGCTCTTTGAAAGTGTGCCTTTCTTACTTGAACCTCTGAGAGTGTGAGAAGAGAAGAGACTGTTCCCCTGTCTCATTAATTAGTCAGTTTTCAGTCAGCAGTGTGCAACATTTTGTCAGGTGATAAGTTGGGAGAGAAAGAAAGAGATCTGGTTGGACAGTAGGGTTGCATCAATTCACAACTTTGTCAAGTGACAGTTAATTTATTCACAGTTAGCCAGAAATATTGTGTGATGTCTGATAGGTTGTCTGTTGGCCCCTTGAAAAGTGTTAGCATTACAAAAAGAAATTAAAATTCTGTAGGAGTTCCTGCATTGTAGGTGTCTCTAATTGCATAGTTGGTCGGTATGGGCAGCTAAAAAGGTGAGGGAGTGTCCTGCATCAATTATTTTATTGCAGAATATTGACTCGTGTGTGGGAATCCTGTCATAGCACAAACACTGGTCATGACCAAAGTGATCAACCTTTCTTCTTCTTAGACTTAAATTATCCCCACCCTCAACGTCTCCGTCTAAGCCGTGTGTATCTACAGAAGTGGACAACAACCTCAGTCAGATGAAAGGGTATGGTTGCAAGATGTCTCCAAATGAATTTAAAAGAAAGCAGAAGAAAAGGTTACAGGGGGTTTCAAGAAAAGAGGCCCACACAAACATGAGATCCAAGACTATGATTGAGGAATATGTTCGGCGGCGAAGGCTGAGAGGACTCAAGTCAACATTTTGTTTGAGCAGTATCTCTGATAATAAAGAAGATAGAAGATAAAGGACTTGCCATGAGTGGTTCTGGTGGCAATTATCAAAAGATGTTTATTATTCGATCTCATTAGCCAGTTATGAGTCTTTGGAATCTGCCGATAGATAGATAGACAAGTAATTCTTGTAACTGCTTGAAGGACAGGATGTAAGTAATCAGAAAGTTAAGCCAGATGAAGATTCATGGAGGCATTCTGATGACATCGAATAGTCATTGCTTGAGAAGGAGGGAGACAGAGAAAGATGAGATACTGTAATGGAAGTGGGATTGAAACAGTCTGGAGAACAAGGTTGGAACAGTCTTGAACAATTGTGACGTATGACTATAGGATGATGGAAATGGGAGCAACTGATAATGTTAAATGGTAACAAACATTTTAGTGTAATTCAAGTATGATCAACTGAAATAGTTTGACTGAGTAAAAACTGAGTTAGTTCTCACCTTAAAGTTACTTCAAGTGTAACTGTATTGATACTTTGGTGTTGAAATATGGCTGTTAGTCTAGAAATAGGTGATTCAAAAATGCAGAATTGTTGTTTAATGTTAAACCAGTACTTGGTAAAAACGATCTGTAGTCAAGTTACTGGTAATAATGCAAGGCTGTATTGTTACTCTCAAGGAGAAAGGAATGCACAATATGCAAGTTTATTCATATGATAAAACATCAGTTATTTAACTAGTTCAATAAACAGCACCATTTTTCATATCCTTCTGTTTAGATATGACTTTTAACCTTTTTACAAGAGAGCATTTAAAAAAGTTGACTTGAAGCAAGTCTGAGACTGTGATGGAACAATGACTGAAGTATCTTGTGTACTATTAATTATAAATTAATTCAGTTATTGTTTTCCCTGCTTCATTGTGGTGAAGTTGTTGCCTGAATTATTTATATTTGAATATGTAAATTTGAAGAAAATGTGAGACATTCTATACATTCTATAAATTCCTAGTGCATATAAATGAAAAGCTTAATCAAGGAAATAAAGGAATAGTTGGCAATTTGAGCCCATTCCTATGTCCTGTGGTGATATATTGATATATTTATATGTATGTTTGTATGTATGTATGTATGTATGTATGTATGTATGTATGTATGTATGTATGTTTGTATGTATGTATGCATGCATGCATGCAGGTATAACGCCAATTCAACAGTAAGGGGGAAACCTGAATATATCCCTCAACTTAAGGCGAAAAAATAACAAAATACATCAGCAAATATTTCCACCAAACGTCTTCAAGATATAATCAATGTTATTTCAATGGCCCGCTATCCATAATTGTTAACAGATACACGTCCGTAAATTTGTCGACATAGAAGTAATAGCATACAGAGTGTGGTAATAGCTTATAGAGTGTGGGTTTAAAAGGACGTTACCATTCTTTAACATATTCCTATATAAAAAGTGTGTGAAAACACTAAGGCGAAATAGTTTTCTCGCCCTTATTTTTTTTTTTTTTGCCTTATGGTTGACTTTTCAACAAATTTTTTCCCCCTAAGTGTCGAATTAATGAAATATATGTGTATATGTGTAATATGTATGTGTGTATATATATATATATATATATATATATATATATATATATATATATATATATATATATATATATATATAACGCTAGATCGACCTGTTAGGCGAAATCGGTATACCGCCAATACAACCGGCGAAGAAAAAAACAATAAAATACATAAGATTATATTTCCCCTTTTGGTTCTGAGATATATATGCACGTTATTTCAATGGCCCGTAAGTCCTTAGTGTTAACGGATACATGCACGTAAGTTGGTGTGGAACTAAGTAATTGCATTAACATTATGTGGTAAATCGGACTTGCGTATAGAGTTACGCATTCCTATATAAAACAGTGTGTAAAACGTTAAGGCGAAACGATTTTTTCGCCCAAGAGTCGAGTTCTCCCAACAGTCGCGCTTTTTCATACGGTTTTTCGCCTAAATCCCAAATTAGCAATATATATATATATATATATATATATATATATATATATATATATATATACATATATATATATATATGTATATATATGTATATATATGTATATATATATATATATATATATATATATATATATATATACACTAGATCCAACTGTTTGGCGAAATTGGCCTACCACCAACACAATTCAGCAAAAACAAAACAATAGAATACATAAAATTATATTTCCCCTTTACGTTCTGAGATATACATGCAAGTTATTTCAGTGGCCCCCAAGTCGTTAGTGTTAATGGATACATGTACATAAGTTGGTGTTCAGTGAAGTATTTGCATATACTTTGTGTGGTAAATAGGACTTACATATAAAGTTACGTGTTCCCATATAAAACTGTGTAAAACGTTTAGGCTAAACAATTCTTTTGCCTAAAGGTCAGTTTCTCCCAACAATCGCATTTTTTCATACGAAATTTCGCCTAAATTCCAAAATGGAAAAATATATATATATATCATTCTCCAGCCTTTATTTTTCATCTTCTGGATTCTTTTTCTCAGCGCAAAGGGACTCAAGTGCACTCTGTAAAAACTTGTGTTGTTGTTATTATAGTTATGGTGAGTCCTTCAAACACTGTCTTCAACCAATCTTCATCTCACAAAACACAGAGATGTTTCTTGTTGCTTCCAGCTGTGCTGCCAGTTAAGAGATTTAAGGGTACCTACAGGGGTGTAGAAAGGTATAGACATTCTCCCCACTTGTCTTTTAAAACCAAGTCTTTCAAATTTTCTGTTTTCCTTTACAAGTATCTCTTATGATATTTCAGAACATACATATTAAGTATTATGGTAAATAAAAAGGGAGTCAACTTCCACAAATGTAACAACTCTGTAACAAAAAATATTGCCGCAGGGTTACAGATGAACTATAAATACAGTAGCATAGGGTGTGTATGCAAATTCAAATGGGCTATTGGATTGGTCCTTCAATTTTTTGTGTAAACTAGCCTAAGGGCTGCAGCTGCAGGAAATTTAGTCACAGGATATTTTTCTTCTGTTTTTTTCTTTTCCTCTTTTTTTTTGACACAGAAAAGGTTGTGTAGAAATGTGTTGAGAGTGGTTTTCTATTTTCTTGCCTTTAAACTATACCTAATGTCTAAAATTTCAAAAATGTATGTTAGAGAAACATGTTATGAAAAATAAATCCCTGAGGTTCAATTCCATCTCCAAAGGACTTTTGTGGGCTGAGCCATAAATTGTTGAATTTTATTCCCACAGTTTGAAAGTTTTGATTTTATACTAATTTGTGATGTCACTCTTACACTACTTAGATTATAGTTTTTTTATTTCTGTGTTTTTCCTAAATATGATACACCTCGTAGCATAACATGATCACTGTATTAAACTAATAGAATGACTTGACTACAAAAGTGCCTTCCCTACATTTCATACAGGAAACTTGTAAATCATCCATGTTTATATGAGTGTTTTAATTTCAAAAGGAGACAAAAGAAGGTGATGTGAGTTGAACAAGAAGGACATCACAAATTGTTGGACAATTAACTATTTCAAATTTGGTGAATAAATTTCCAGATTTCATATTTCAGATGAGATTCAATTTATTCAACCTCTTAATTATATATTCATGGAATTCTAGCTTTTAGGTACTCTTAAGTGTATCATCTGTATTAGATGATTGGGACATAGGTAATTCACTTACTGTTTTACAATGGCCAGGGCCTTCAAAGGCGTCCTAAGACTTGGGGGTGTCTCAGCCGTACAGCTCTTGGATTTTTGGCATTTTCAAAGGTATTTTACCAGTCCCCCCTTCCCCCTTCGATTCCAATTGTCCTGAAGATGAATTTTGGAAGTCTTTAAATTCTTGGCATGGTGGCTTTATTTTGGGTAGATGCACCCAATAATGGTAAGGTCCAATAATTGTGAACAATTTTGCTGAAGTTAACATTTTGCTAGATTTGTGGTGGATGCTGATTTCATATAAGAAAACTGATAGATGGTTCGAATCAAGATCCAACTCTCTTGATTACCAGCTATGCCCTTGTAATGCTAATGCTTCAATGCCTTCGGCCCTTAGTCACTAGGTTATAGCTAACCTCCCCCCTGTGTCCCCATTTTAGCAATTCTTATCAGTTTCTTGGTGACCAAAGCAACCCTAACTTAAACATTTCATTGCCAACTTCCGAATTACGGACGAGTTGTAACTGTAGAGATGGAGGGCGCCTTACACGAGTATTATCTTTTAACAGTCAGGAATTTTGATGATTATTGGCACACATTTGTGTTCAGCTTGTTCATGCCCTGGTATTTTTACAATTTAAACATAAAAATATTGTCCATAATGTTTTATAATGAATTAAGACCTAAAATTGCTTACGTATTATTAAACTGATGTAATAACATCTACGTTTTAAATGGGCCACAGAATTGGCCGTATGAGCCCGTCAATATCACCTGTTATGTAGCCTATCGTTAACAATACAACTATAAAAGTAAAGTTATTGACTTGTTCCTACATAGCTTCATAAGATGTACATCTCTTAACTCCCCCATCCCTGCAAATACCTGCCCGGCGTGAGGACCACTTTACAGTACTGATAGTTTACCAAAACACCGGGCATTTTTTTTTTAGTTTTAGTTTTCAGTTTTCGATGTCCCATGCACAGGCCTGTAGCCAAGTGGGGGCCCCCAAAGAAAACTTTTCATGCCTTAGAAAATTTAAAGTTACATTAGCCTTAACGCATTTTAATATATCTCGCCTCCTATTTTCGTCAACCCCCCACACCCTTCAGTACCATGTCTGGCTACGGGCCTGCCCATGCAAGGAGTGTCAATATTTGCAGGGACAACCGAAACAATTTCTGAAGGCGTATCAAAATTGCGTCTTTATACTGTGTTAGGAATATTGAAAATAACTTTTGGACGGTGACAGTGTAAGCCTTGAAATCCTAAGAAATACTGCTCGTTAAATTACGTCAGTGCTAACCGGTCATTGGAGAAGACCTAGAATACACCGATCGGGAAGGCATTCTACAAATCAATCAGTGAAAGAGTAAAACATGACTGCACGTCGAGCATACACCTGTACGCTGTTTGAAAGTGACAGATACGTTAATTGAAGTAATTATTGCTTTCATTTTAGTAACGTATTCACTCTCCTGCTATCCTCTAGAACACGTTTAAGTGAATCAGATGATATCTCGAGAACTTCAGGAAGCCAGTTGGATAATTTGGTGTCATTTGTCGAGTAATTTTGCTGCCATTTGCTTCCTAAGAAACACAGCTTAATGAAACTTTGAGAAGGGAATTTAAAACGAATGGTAATAAATTTGCAACAGTTGACATCGCTTAACCGAGAGGACGTACAGTAAAGTGTATCAATGTGAAGGCAAATTCTATCCGAGATACAGAGATATTAGAAACGTATATCCATCTTGTTTAACTAATATCAATCAGAGTTAATTAACCGTCTTACCGCTTCATATCTCTCAGAACGGTGCTTAGATCGGCTTCATGTCTTCATTGACTGAACCCTTAGGGTGGACAAGTAGGACGATGTGGGAAGAATTGATTTGAAGGGAGGTCATGTGGTTAGCCGCCAGCTTAGACAATCTGCAGACAACTGGTAGCCTATTATCAATCGGTAACTGATAACTGCATATATGCTGCCCAGAATCGTGATAGGCAGCTCTCATTTGTTAAGTCACATACCGAATTGATATAGGTTAATATCTTCAGTGTTTGGATGACACAAAGATTATACATGAGTTTAAATTCCTATAGGCTTGCACCTGAAGCACAATAGCCGTGTGGATCTGTAAACCAGTAGATGATTGTTACTTGTTAATGTTATATAGAATTTTGAGATCAGATTTACTTTGTGTAATTTAAAAGGTAATCTTTGGGCAAGGCTGTGAAGCAATAACAGTACGGGCTAATTGTTGCCATTTTCGACGGGAAGTATTTCAAGCACCGGTGATAATAAATTTATCATTCAGTCACTTCATTTTAATTTGAAAGACGATTATCTGTATATATACACGCAAGCCACTAAAGGGTACCGAAGCTTTGCTTAGATGACAAATAGTGTTGAAGTTTGATACGATACAATACAATACAATACAATATAATGCAACTCAATACATAAAAAGAGAATGCAATACGATACAATATAGCACGCTTTAAAACAATGCAGTGTCATCAATGCAATACAATACAACACAACACAACACTACAGTGACTACACAATACTACACAATACAATATAACACAAAGCAGTACAATACAACACAACACAATACAATACAACACGATACAATGCAACACAACAATACAATACAACACAATACAATACAAAAAGTTTATTGTCTAACTCATCTTTGCGACATGTTATTTGTGATGGGATACAAAATGTTAAATTTATTCATTTTATAAAAATAGTCCGTTGTCTCTGATATCTCATGCATGAGCTTCAATACAAAATTATAATTACTATAGAAATAAAGCTTTTACAATCTTAAGTGATACGCGCTTTTTTGAAGGCATTTATTTCAGTGGCCAATCTCTAAGTTTCGATTGAACACTTAATCCAATTGACTTAGGAATCAATCATAATTGATTCAGTTTTTCAATCCAAATGTTAACTGGTCACTGATTATAATTTTACATATGTTTCAATCAAAAGAACTAAGAGAGTACTGAATGCGCTAAGTAGGTCCTTAAAGAGACAAATTTACCTATTTTAAATAGTAAATCAGACAAACAGTGATCAGATTGGGATGATGTACTGTCTGTCCCGATGATCTCATCTTAAAGAAAAAGTTTTCGGAAGGGATTTAGTTAATTGAAAGTCACCACAAAAGAAAGTTTGGGAAAATATCGATTAAATGTTGTACTTTATATTTTCCAATAAGATTTCGCATAGTATTAGAAAACTATACCTACGCATAGTTGTTCGAGGCCCGGGGCCGGAGGACACAACCCCCCACCCACCCACCCATTCGGGCAGAAAATTTGCTATTTTCGGGCAATCATGTATTAAAAGTTTGGGCACAGTGCTGTCCGTCCTGTCCCGTCGTTTGGTAGTATTTTCGTGCGCTTATACAAGTATACGATACCAAATAAGCAATATCACGGATGAATTATTTGGATAAACGGCCTACTTTCTTGACCGTACTATGAAGTTCGTCGAAGATTGCTTTGTATTTTAAGACATGTAAGTAAAATGCCAACAACTGACTCACAGGCTGACAGGAGAATCTCAAAAGCATTTTATGATGAACTGTTTGTACACATATAGGCTCACAGTCCATGAAGCCTTCCGGCGTTCTGTGGTTAGACCTATATACATGATAACCGACACAAGAGCATTTTAATAAACCTTAAACAACCTTTTCGGTTCAAGTACGGAACTATTATGGTCCAGGCATTTCATCCTATGACCAGATCTGATGACAGTTGTGTCTTTTACGACTTTGCTGTATGCGACAACCCATCTGCGTATATGTTTACATACTCATTTTGTGCGTGGATATTTTATTTCGCATATACGCGAAGATTGTTTAGAGAGTGACTTTAAGATACCCGTCCGTCGTTTTCATTCCTACATCTCGTTAAGTTTGGTTTATTGCTAGGTACTTTGCCAGTGTGACGTTACTTCATGCGTATCTTGTTTCTGTCAAGAGGAAGGTCACTTTTAATTTCATGACGGTTCCCGCAATTGTCGAGACATGATAATATGCGACTTTCGGGTAGCGCTTGCGACTGTGCTCAAAGTACGTTGATCTTACACAATCCTCTTCAATACGTACAGGGAAATTTAACTTTCTCTCCCATCTGATAGGAGAACTAAAAGGAGTAGTCCAGTGACAGTTTCAGAGGTTCTCATACGAAAAGGAATAATTTTGATCGCATGCCCTCACACCCCCCATCCATAGCTTGTCAAGATATTCCTGTCTAAAGATAGGTCATTCTTGTCAAAAACAGACGTCCAGTTGCTTCAAGTTTACAAAATGTTATGTAACACCGGCAGATTACTTCCAAAATCTTTTGTTGTACTTTACAAATGAACTGTTTAATTTGACCTTGAAACTTGATGTCAGTGAAAACTTGAATAATATTCAATTTGGACTGATCTCAAAAAGTTGTGAGAATAAAGGTTATAAAAAACCCCCAAAAGATGTTCAATTAGTTTGCAGCCTGTATGACATCACATACATCTCAGAATGAAATGTACTGCGGTAAATTGAATATTTTCTTTAAAAATTCATAACTTCTATATATAATGTGCTATTGAGATGAGATTTACATCAATAAAGAGGGTTTCAAAGTTTCCTGATATTATGAGAGTTTGATATTTTGTCACCAGAATATTCCTTAATACGGGGCATTGTTGTTAGCCTGCCAGTCATATATAGGAACTTTCTCGTCTTCATCAAGCGTTTTCATTGAGGAAGGGCTGGAATAAAAGCAACACAGTCATAGACCCTTTTCCAAATAGCAATTACAAAGGATTGTGGGATTGGATTTTGGTGTGCGTCGTTTTTGGCCACAGTAGAATGCCATTGAGAAAAACGCCCCACTTCAAAAGTGTATCCCACAATCCCTTGTGACTGCTATATGGAAAAGGGTCTATGGAACAGCCTAGGTTAGTAGGCTATACACAGGTGACAGGGATGAACGCAAGTAAAACATCGACGGTTGTTCAAGTAAGTCTTTGAAATCGTTAAGAATTGACTAAGATTAAATTAATTTGCTTTAATCTACACACTGTAATTTTTTTAAATTCGTTTGACCTGCTACCTCGTTCAAAAGGATTCTCAGCACGTAATTACTTTCTCCCAACAGCCCCAACTTTATCCGATTCCGGTCCGGCCTCAGCTTCCCCAGTTACCATTCTTTTCACATCCCCTTCGCCCCAGTAGGGGTTTCGGGGGTTGTTGGCCCCGCCGATAAGTCTATGTCCCTCCTCGTCGTGTAAATCTTGGGACTACCATTAAAGGGTTAAATTCCTAAGCTATAGTGCTTTTCAATCTTTTCTCTTAGATTCACCCACCTGCTGGTGGGTGACAACCGTTTCCCCACCCCTCGCCCCCAAAAAATTTCTACCAAATTTACGATGTATATTTTAATTACTTACTTTCACATGCTCCGAATAATTCTAACCACATCAATCACAACTACTGACTGGGGATATGCGGATGAGAACTTAGAGACAGGAAGGAGTCGCCTCTAGAAAATTCAAAATTATTATTGCCTTAATGCATCCTTATATGCCTTACCTCCCCTCACACACAGGGGCGTAGATCGGGTGTGGGCACTGGGGGCAAAAATTTTCCTACAACCCTAATTTCAATAGAAAAATGTATAAATAGTTATCTGACGTGTTGAAAAAATAGCATATGGGGTCCGGGGAAATACATTATATTGAGAGGTTAGATGGGAGATTCACATTAATACTTAAACAGGCTCAAATTGGCGTTTTCTCAAAGTCGTGAAGTCATTTGTATTCCACAATATTATATTTTGTTTTACTCTGCCTGAATTATTGGGGAGACAAAACACGGGGTGTTTACCTTTACAAGCTTTCGCAAGCTTTTTGTAGTCACCCCACAGTCTCTTTCTTTCTATATGGATGTATCTACGTATTTATCATATGACTCTCATCACCAGATGAAAGAGCCTGAAATAAAGTTTTTGAAACTTAACTTATATGTTTGCCTCCCCAATATTCTCTTTGGGGAGCAATTGCCCAAACTGCCCCCAGGATCGACGCCCCTACACACAGACAGAACGTCCCCGAATGCCCCCCCCCCTCCGAAGCTATTTCACTGGCCCCGTCAGTAGTACCTTGTCTGGCTACGGGCCCGTAGATAGGGCCAGCGCTGTCGACAGCCGACCAGGGCCCCGGTACAAAATTTCAATGCGGGCCCTTCTCACTAAAGTAAGTGTGGTGTTCACGAGGAATAATTCGATATGATATAATATATTTTATGGCCAATTTCCCCGGGCCCCCTAAATTGCCCCGGGCCCCGGGACATTTGTTCCCCTGTCCCCCTGTCGTCGGCCCTGGATAGGGCCTGGTGGTTGTGGGACATAGGTGCTGATATTCTAACCATGGATGGGTTTCAGGCCATAATATCTTGACTTCAGCTTTTGGTACCAGTAATATTACCGTCAGTTTGACCAAGATATACCGTCGTCAGACAACTCACCTCTAGCGCGATTAATTTTGCTCCTAAAAGACGTTTGTTAGTACCATGGTTTTGTTGGTAAACTTGAACCCATAGCCCTACCTTAACACCTTACTCGTTACCTTTGGGATGGGTCGGGCGATCCATGGTTTAGATCACAGGGCTAATTTGTGAAGAAGCCCTCATGTAAGAGTACCGAAGGTAATATCGATGGCCTATATACCAAAGGAAAATTTGGAAGAAGGAAGCCCTAATAGGCGACTTTGCGGGTTCCGAGAGCTTTGCAGTCATAATTAGCTGATTAGGGTAATCAAATTTTCATCACTTTAATAATCAGTTAATGTGGAAAATAGCCTAACGTTTCCTAAAACGGGGAAGGAGCTCAGTCCAGTTGTACTCATAATTCATTTGGATCTGCGCCTGACCCTGTTATTGCAACGTCCCAGCGTGGAGGCACATGGGAAATGGCGCTGGTGAGCGTAGATTTTGGTACTTTGGGGCAATTCCAGATATTATTGAACGTCGGTCATTCGAAAAGAAACCCACCTCATAACCAGCCGCAGCCCTTGACAGAAGATTCTAACTCGTTTTGGCCTATAATCTGATTTCTCAGTTATTCGTAAATTCCTACATACCATTACTCGTACGAAAGTGAAAAGTAAACTGTAACAAAAGAACAGAGCAGTTTCACCGTTTTAGACTAATAGTCTGACGGTACGTCAGCTATGCCTATAGTTCTCCCCACCAGCGACGTTCGTGTTTGGCACAAATGACACCACGTGCATAGGCATATGAGGCAAGGGGAGGGGAACTGTATCCCCCTAAAAAACTTTGAGAAACACCAAAATTCGGGGAGAATCTGTAGAAATTTGGGCAAAGTCTTCAAAGTATGCTTAGAGGTCGGGCAAAAGAATTTTGCCCCCCCCCCAAAAAAAAACAAATCCAAATGGCCCCATACGCAATATGACCACACAAAAACAAAAGAAAGCAAGTCGGTTCGAATCTCCCTACTTTTTAAGATGTCGGCAGTCGGAATTTTCATTTCTCTTACCCGAAATTCGGTAAAGGCCAATTTTCATGATACAGGAAGATACGATTATGGCTGGGCCTGTTGTAGGAGATTTATAGTGCAGCAGTCGGAAATTCCGACATTAGAAATATCCGATTCTGCAACTACCCGCGCTACAGAAGGATTAAGGGCAAGTCACATTTTGAGTAGGCCTATGTGTGGTGGCTGCCCATTTATAATGAATATGGTCAGAAGGTTGCACAGAGACAAAATTGTTTGCTGCCATCAGTTTCCAAACTTTTCGACCTTTCAAGATAGCTTCATTTTCAGTTGTGTAGGATAGCCTTTCAAGGGCCCGGTTATAGGCTAGGCGTAAAAGCAGAACACCAGAGATAGAACATTAAGGGATATAATCTTTTACATTTACGACGATTTTGTGACACTTGTAACTCCGAACTTTGTAGATAGGATCATATTATCACAAAGCAATAGAAAAAATAATTGAATCAAGACAAAAGTTTCGACTCGATAGTACAGACGCCCCACCCGTAAGTTCCAACTTATTACATCAGTTCGCTTGGTCTGAAATGGGTCGTTCTCTCTGTTTGTTCAGTTCATAGAAACTGTTTCACTCAAAAGCCTTTAGCCGAAAATCAGTCAGATCCTGAGTTTAATTGCTTCTCTTTGGAACATTCCCGCTGCGTTTAAGTTGCTATTAGGTAATTCGGTAAGGTCAGCAAAGGGTCAAAATCAAATTATTGTCTACCGCACCCCGTCAAACAGTGTGCTACTTAATTCCGCCTTCGAATCGACGTACTAAGTTTTTTCCAAAAGAAATTCAAGAACACAGGACGAGCAAGAAATAAACTACTTTTGCAATCTATCAAGTGGCATCGATCCAGCCAATGAGAACACATTACTAGATATGACAGTTGAGTATCGATGACAACCTATTCCATTTGCCCTTCCAATTAAGTCTCAACACGATAGCACGCCATGAAGCTCATTAAAACAATCATATCTGTGGTCACTGTCGGAAGCGGCTTGCATTGGAGCGCGTTTATTGCAAAAATTGAATATTTACGTCTTAAATTAATAAAAGGGAGAGGTAATGGTTCACCGTTTGTATTCCATTATTAACTTCAATTTGATTACGAAAATGTACTCTAGTCTGCGACCTTCTGAGCTGTTTTCTGGAGCAAGATAAGGGGATTACGCATGTTAGGTATGGTGGAATGTTCACAAGGCATGTGCTGGTGCATTTTGAAGGCCGCATGCAACTTATCATGATGTAAATGGATGGAAGCTGTATAGACTTATGCATCAAATAATTCAAGGTCTAAGCTAGACTACGTTAACTGCTTTGTTTACCAGTTTATTATACCAAAAATACTTCTACAGTCTGTAGGATTTCCGAGTATTTCAGGTTTAACGAAGTGGAGTCAACTCCAACTAGATTTGAGTTTTGATTATGAGTGAATATTTTCCGAGATCCAGCTACCATTTTTTTTCTCTGTATGAAGTATTTAATCTAATTCGGCTTGCTTTTTTGATAAAGATTACACTGATCTCTTTCAACAAAATTATCATAAAAAAAAAACAACAACAACAGCAACAAAACAACAAAAAACACCTACTCAAGTACTTTGTACTTTGTTTGCTCAACTTTATAAGGTGTTACAAACGCTCTTGTGTTTTTTAGGTTTTATTTATGCCCTTTATAATGAATGGTTCAATTATGCGTGTCAACTTACATAAAGCGTTTCATATCCCGTCAATAAATTACTGGGACGGAGCCACGCTTTGCCCACCTTTTTCTAACTATACGCTACTGATGAGTTAGTTAGATGAATTTAACTACACACCAACACAAATGTGTTATATAGTGTCAAGCAAAATTTAAATACGGTGCAAGTCCTTCCCTTTAGTCTCCTCTTACGACAGGTGGGAAATACCGTGGGCATATTCTACAACCCCCCAGCCCACGGGGGGGGGGGGCTACTGATGAGAAAAGAAATCTGAAAGTCCAGAATGTCATGGTATTTAATCTTGTGAACCTGTTATTATCAAGCCTCACATTTAAATTTTGTTACTTACCCATCCACTTACCCGCTACCACTCTTTTTACCTAATTTTAAGGTCACTTACCCACATCAGGGCTATCAACTTTTAGTGACTGGTGAGAGTGAGATTCGCTTGGAGACTACTTACGCGGAGCGCGACCATCGGTTCACACGGAGCGTCCCGTCAGGGAGACTTTTTGCCAAAAGTACCCTATATTGCAGGAATGGCACTAGCCGTGCCTCATTACTGCATTCCCAGAGTTGCCAGTTTTCAGACTGTTTCATGTTCCTGGAAATTTTTATGGAGATATTCTGTTCAAATTTTCCTTACCCTACGAAAAATTGGAAATTCTGAGTGATGGACGGTGGACTCGGACATAATTGTTTACGTTTGGGTTGAAAGGAGCTACAATCTTGGACAAAACTCGTTGGAACACCCCTGCACCCCCGCTCCCCCGTACAATGTTGGAGATAATAATGTAAAGTTGAGATGCACCGCTTTCGTTTGTACACAACATTGTTCTGGGGGACGGGGGTTTCGTAAATCGTGCACGACATCATATTGTACATGGTACAACCGTGAGAGGTATTCCAACAGTTTTGTCCAAGACTGTAGTTTGATGATGGAAAGATTAATTATAGGCCTACTGTATACTGCATTACTGTCAGCTTACTGCAGACTATGATCAAAACTTTGGAGAAGGAACTCAGGTAGTTTGATAAATGGCGCTTTACCGACACCCGACTCACCATTTGCGTTATGAGTGGAATTTTTACACCATATTGAGAAATTGCGTGAGAAACTGATGCTTCATCGTGAGAGCTTGAGATTGCGCCAAAATGCGTGACTCTCACGCTGAATGCGTGAGAGTTGACAACTCTGTCACAGTCTGTCGCAAATCCGTTACTTCATAATGTAACGACGTTGACTCCTATACGTCCCGCATAGAGATTAGGTAATCACGGCAAAGTAAATAAAATACAATCTTTTCATTTGGTATTTTATTTCTTTTTGATCAGTATAAAAATTATTTGGACACAATTTTATGGGTAATACTATGTGTCGAGGTGTGTTTCACTTAATCACGGACTTGCCTGCATTTACAATGTCACTTACCGCACGAAAGATCGACGGACAGCCGGTAAGTGGGTAAACGTTAAATGCGGGGCTTGATTTTAATACCGTATTTTGACTTTTGATTTAAAAAGCAAATTTCCTTATCCCATAGTTCCAATTCTCCCAACTTAGTTAATTTCTAGCTCCTCCCAAAACTGTCTTAATGCCCTCCTTCTGTAGACAACCCAGTTTAACGTCATGTCCTGCCATACAAGGCCCTAACGTGTAATAAGAACACTGTCTCTGCACTGTGGGAAATGTGCGGTGCTCTACATCTTTTGAATTTTCAAACTTTGATGTCACTCAAAGAGCAGCCACCAACTGAGACTCTTAATATCCCCAACCAAAATTGTACTTGGGGTGATGAGTGTCTGTCTTTAAATTGGGACACACTAGCCTGTCCTCCTCTCAGAGCCTTGTACTTTCTTTGCTATTTTGTCCGACAGAAATCGCGGTTGGCTCGAAAAGTATGTATAATTTCATTTGTGGTTTGGTTCACTTTTCCTATTTGTCTCAAGTAAAGGCTCCCCTTACTTTGGATAATTTATGTACCAGCTTTATTTGCATGGAACATTTCTCTCTCTTTGCAAAACCTAAATCATCGATACTAGACGTCCAGCTGATATGGTATGCAACGCATTCATTTGGGTTAGGTTAGGTTAGGTTAGGTTAGATGAGGTTTAACGTCCCAGTTTCCAACCAATTGCTTCAAGTCGAGACGACCACGGCCTTTTTTCGAGTTGTGGCTCACTGGCTTGTTTTCCCTACTCCATTGTTTATGCTGAGCACCAAGCACAAAGCAGTAGGTTCCATTTTTAAAGTCTTTGGTATGACCCGGCCAGGATTTGAACCCTAGACCTTCCGGCTGCAAGTCGGATGCTCTAACCACTTGACCACTGCATTCATTTGGGACGCATGCGCATGCGCATTATATTATAGTAAAAGGTGTGGACAATTTGGACAATTTTCAACATGTCATGTAAACCTGCGGTTGGCGTAGGGTGGGGTGGGTCTCTTTCACCGAGACTGGTTCTTTCATCGAAAGGGCCCCATGAGAGTTCAGCTGTAGAAAGCGCACGGAAGGCGCTTAAAGGGAAAATGCTGTCACCCCAATCAGAATTAGTATACCCCGTCATCCTAATTCATGAGTGCCTTACTTTGATCATCTGATCATGTGACAATATTTTTGTAAATGAATTGTGTTAAATTCATGGAGAGTACTCCTTGCTTTACCCTTTTTTGTAATAGTTATTTTCAAAAACATCTTCGGAGGTACCTGTTAGCTGGTTAGGCAAATAAGAGGAAATTTGCCAAAGTTTGCTCATTATTCAAAGCAATTTTGGGGGCGACTGCCTACTGCCTTTAAGCAGAACAAGAAGACACTTTAACAAAAAAAAAAGTAGGCTACCTTTGTACTCAGGATCAATCATGGCTTTACTTCGCAAATGAACCAAACAAGTTGTGAAATCAAGTCCTGATTATAGGGTTATGTTCCAGATCAGTTTCTTGCTGTATTCCGAAGAATCTCCTCCATATTGGTAAGTCAAAGTTCACATACCACAAGAAATTGTTCATCATAATTATCCCATGCACCCTCTCCTAGTGACGGACTGATTAATTCAATGACCTTGTATCTCAAGCTGGACGCCACGTGTTGACAGTCGCAAATATTATCGAATATTGTTGAATATTATGACTATCAAATTTTTAAGTTTTACAGATCGGATATTACCTCAAACTGTCCGTGACCCAAGTTTTGACTAGCCATATTAAAGTCGTGGGTGGTCGATTAGTTGTTGACACAGATTGTCGTGATGTGGTTTTGGGTATTAATGCATGGCGTAGATTGTATTTACAACTCCCAAGTCATATCAAGAGGCCTCTATGGGAAGGAGAATGGACAAGAAAAACTATACGAGATTTGCTTGTTTTTGCTCTACATGCCTTTCCCGCTTATTTACTTCAAGTAAGGGTAATCCCGCGGGCCGAGTCACTTTCCTCCCTTGTTAGTTAATTTTGCCATGGTTCTGCTAATCCTTCCTTGTGCACAAAGAAACCCTACGGCCAGCTGGACATGTGTCATTTCCATCACTACTCGTAACGTAGTATTGTTTCTTGGCACCTTACATACGTTGGGTACTGAAAGATGAGGAACCTTATAGAGGCACCTCAGTGGGGCCAACCCATGAAATATTAAGTAAACGCCAATAACGCATTGTCCTATGAAGACTGCTGACAGGCAGAGCCCTAATGCCCTACTTGACAATAAGACTACTGAACCCAACTATAACTTAATGAGAACAACGTCTAGTTGTGCATCGAACCCGATTTATAGAGATATGATGGACGGAAGTGTACCTTGTAATTTAAAAAAAAAAACCTCCAGTTTACGTGAGGTTTAACTAACTAATATGCAGCTTGTTTCAGCTTATGCCTGCATGAAACAATGATGAAACGCTGCAATTTGGAAAACTGTATCGCGTAATTCCTGGATTTATAATCGATCCTGATGAATAGGGCATGGGCGTCAATCTGAGAAAAATGGGGGAACATAAAAGACGACCATGTTGGAATGGCCCACTTTCGGCGCTGAAGGAGCAAGAATATAGCGGATAGCGCTCTTTCCAAGAACATAGGATCCAGGGGCCCACCTTAGGGTTACAGGTGAGGTGAAGTGTAACCTTCTGTTGGCGGACCAGTCACGGGCGGAAGCTCTGGGATAATTACAAACTGGAAATACGAGTATGACGCTTTTGATAACCTTTAACTGAGGGAATACAAAGTACTTTGAAAAATTCGTAATTTTACCAGTGGTGAACGAGATTTCCCCTACATAGCGTCAGGCGCGGCGGAAAGGAAAAAAAACATGGGGGAGGGGGGCTGAGTGCCAGCATATCTAAGCGGAGTGCCACCATCAGATGGCGCGGAGCGGAGAGGACAAGAAAACAGTTGGCATTACAGACCCTCCAGATGGCCAGAAACGGCACTTCCCGAGTGTTCTAAGCTGCATGTACCCAGCCTTGAAACATGGATCTCATGTCTGCAATCTCCCTACGGTCCTCACTTCTTGGAGCACTTTGCAAATATTGGGGGGCTTAGTCCCTCAATTTTTTCAGCCCCCAAGCCCACCAGTGTGCGTGAAACGCGCCAAAATACACTGTTTAAAAAGTTTTCGTAACAAGTAACAGGCTATACTTCAAATCATGGATGTGCATATGAGAATCTTGCTCTAATGAAGTTAGAGGTGTATCTGTAGTGTACATTAGAATATTTCCCTGTAGGCCTATTTGTCCAAATAATATCTGGCACTAAGCGTGAAGAGCGGCCTTTCCTCCAGAAGCGAACGACATTTTCTATAAAAAAAATTAGTTACTATGAAAAACATTGCATACTGGTAAGACATTACATGTTCTTCAAAATATTTCTGCCACCTAACGCCCGGTAATCCCATAAGGGTCGACGGGTAGGAAACTGGGGAAGTCAAATCCCCTACATAAGCGTACGAGGCGGGGCAGCAGGGGGCATATGCCCTCCCAGTTCGGGCAAAAATAGTGGATCCATTCGGGCAAATGAGACAGCTAAGAAAATAAATTATGCCCTTTTGCAACCTCCAAATTCGGGCAACTTGGTCCAAAATTCTAAATTTCGGGCAAAAATTATCCCTGACCCCCCAGAAATATTGGCGCCCGTACGCCTATGGTCCCCTACTTTTCAAAGTGGAGTTATGCCTCTCCTACAATTTCTTTTTTTCCAGAGCCCTAACGAAAATAGTGGCATATGGTAGATTCCATAGTTTGCTGATTCGATACGATGAACAATTACAATAGACGTTATGCATATGATGTCACAGAGTAGAAAGTGCTCCCTCGTTTGGAGGAAAGCGCGTATCATTGCAAGTAACACCAACAAATGCAGGCAGCTGATTTGTCAACCAATCGTATACTCGCGTAAATCTACTACACACGTGTACGAAATCTACGCCGTTCGTGCGCGTGTGCTTCATTGTTTTCCTCCAAACTGACGTCGCGTGACGTCAATGCATAAGGTCTATTATGTTATTACTTAGAACTTTAACACTAGGACCGATGCGGTGCGACGGACGCTACGTCATAAAACTGAGTTAAAAATATTCAACTTTATAACCCACTTGTCTCCGAGCGACATTTTCGTGTGACCAATCATGAGAGAATTTTCATTTTAGTGGGTCGCATGTCTTATTCTGCATTAGAATATCGCTGAGAGGTGAAGAAAAAGATGAAGGAAGTGGCCTGCAAGGCGACAGTTTTTATCACGTCGTATGCCACTTCGCGCACAGTGTAAAATTCCCTTTATTAGACCAATACACAATACGTGTAAACTCCCTACCAAAAGAGTGACTACAACAACCACTCTCTGTTACCGAATGTCATTCCACTCTCCACCGGGTAACATTTTCACCCAAGTAGAATTAATGACTACTCCGAAATAGTGAAAATTTCAGTCGATTTCCACTCGATAAAAGAATGATCACTTCATGTGGTCACTCGTCTAGGGGTGAATTTATTTTTCCATTAAATATTCTTTATTAAGGGTCATTTTAAAGCCCGTATATTGGTAGAGTGTCCGGCTGTATATAACTTATGCAATTACGTCACGCGACGTCATTTTGGTGGCAAAACAGTGAAACACACTGCACGCACGAGGTACACTTTGCACTCACCCGTAGAAGACTACATGCGTATCCGAGCAATACATGAATCAGCTGTCTGCATTTGTTGGTGTAAGTTGCAATTATACGCGCTTGTCTCCATTGGAGTGCGCACTTTCTGCTATGTGACGTCATATATGACTCTGCAGGTCTGCTGCAGAGAAAGAATTGAACCGGAGGTGAAAGTGCATGAAACACTTGTTTGCGAAACATTTGTGATAAAACAAGATTTTTTATAAACACAAAATAAAAAAGAAGTACTTTAACATCTGTCATCAGGGCTGTAGCCTTCCGGCCGGAGGAGGCAGGGGCACTTGCCCCCCCCCCCCCCGTTAGAGATTTCCAAACCCTGAGTGAAAAATGGCCTACTTGAAAAAATGGTGAAAATGCTAAAAACTGCATCGTCCTGATAATGTTTTAAGGCCCTTTTAAGGTGGTTACTTTTTACCATTTTTTACGAGGAGGGTCCCCGGACCCTCGCCGCAGACGGGCTTTTATGCGGGTAATCCGCACTGACGAGTGAACCTTCTTCCTCATGCATGAAGCACACAACACAGCTGAAGCCTTTACGTTAAGTATAAGATCTTTAGTACAGTACTGTTACTCACGCGGTGCCACAGTATGCTTATATAAACTAACCTCTAAATGCCTTTAATTATATGCTAACATCAACGAGCTCGTTAAGTATCTTTTAGTCCTGTTTCCTAAAAATGATTTTACTGAACATATCGGTATTCCACCAGACTCTAAGATACCATTCACTCTAAAAAAGAGTGAAACTCACTACAAAAGAGTGTGCCCAGTGACCACTCCTTATAAGAGTGATAAGAGTGAATTTCGCTCCAAGTAGAGTAACAATTCACTCAAAGTGAGTGATATTTCACTCACATGGAATGAAATATCGCTCTATTTGGAGTGAATTTTCACTATACTCCGGGTGAAACTCACTCTTACTCAGGCGCGTAGGCAAGGGGGGCGAAGGGGGCAGCCGCCCCCCATTGAACATATTTTTGGTATTTTTTAATGTTCATTTTTGCAATATTTCTAGTGTTTCCCCTATTTATATGTGGTCAATAGGCCTGGGAAGTGCCATTTCCAGCGATTTGGGAGGCGTTTTGGGCCAAAATTTTTTTGCGCTTCGCGCAAAGCGATGGTGGCGCGGAGGACTGAGAGTCTGTCTATGGGTTTCTCCCCCCCCCCCCTTGACAAATTCCTGGCTACGCCCCTGCTCTTACTAGGAGTGGTCACTGAGCAGACCCTTTTTGGAGTGAATTTCGCTCCTTTGCTTTTAGAGTGAATTCAAGCTATCAACAGGAAGCACAGCACATGAGACTTCCGATGTAGGCCTACCTGAGCTTTAAAAAGTGAAAAGATGATATGTAAAGCACATGAAATCATACCAGCCCATGGGTGTCAATCCTGGGGGGACAGGGGGACACGTCCCCCCAGATTTCGATGGGTGGGGGACACAATATCAAGTCTCCCCCACCCCCACCCCCCCCCCCACACACACACACACACTTCGTAAAGAGTAGTGTCGTGACTGGCTTTTTGAGTGGCATGTAGGTTTGTTGAAAGTGTCTCGATGCAGATTCTGAATGCAGATTTTGTCAGGGAAATCTTATTTAAAGGGCAAATGCAGTCATCCCAATTTGAATTAGTGTAGTAGTCTATCCTATTTTATGAATGGCTCTTAAAAATCATGTGACAATATTTTTCTCACTGAATTCTAAAATTTATGGGGAGTAACCCATTGGTTTACCTTGGATATGCAATATTAAAGTCCTAAATTATCATGAAAGGTACTTGAAAGAGTAATAAGAAGAAATTAGCGAAAATTAGCTGTTGTTTCAAAATAAGTTTGGGGGAACTGCTCTTGCCCTTTATTGAAGAATTTCGGGGCGCTTCGCGCCCATGCGTCACAATTTGCACTCCATCTCATGACCATTAAAAAGGTGATTATACAAGGAACTGTTCTGATCACAACACTTTCCGAAAACAGAGATACATCTCCAAACATCTGTATAGAGACCCGCATCAATATGGGACCCTTTAATCTAATTTGTAAGCATGATGTGGAAGAATGAAACTTTAAAGCACGTTCTTGCCGTTATACATTTTTTCAAAAACTTTTTACCGAGCGCTTCGCGCGAAGCGGTTATCGGTATGGATGGTGATTGCTAATACACTAACGAAGAAAAAGCTGAAACGCGCTTGTTAGTCCTTCCCGCCTTTTGCTACACCTATCAGGGAGTCTAACATCATCTTACTGCACCTATTCTCCCTCTTGCCGATTCTCCATTGCTGGAAGCTGTTCGTCTGGATTTTCGTTCAAAATTAGTAAAAATACGATAGATGTAAAGTGCTTGGCGTTATAATCTATATTACCATTTGGATGTCAGGTAATAAGCATTACGCCATTGCTCTCATTTTATATAATTGATCCAGAGCTTTCAGGAGGCCCTATACAGGCATTTGCCAGCCTTAGATGCCTTTTTATAATGCACAATGAAGGAAAGGAAAATTTTCATAATAGTCCAAGAAAGTTTCTGTTGACTCAACGCATGTATTTTTGCGGAAAAACTTTGCCAGAATAGAGCCAGTAAAAAACCAAAAGGGGGAGGGGCTTCAGGAAGGTTGTTGAAAACGTATTCTTCTTTTAGACAACATATTCCCTTCTTTCACCTAACCAAAACTTAGAGTTCACTAAATTATGGACATTTTCCAGCCATATACGATCAGCTCCAAAATTAAACCAAAGATAGTACCATTTTGCATCTAAGAAATTTCTCGAAGGGGAGGGGGAACACCCCTCCCCCAGGGCGACACCTTCATATAGTGACAAAGGAAGGATTCCCACTGCTGTATACAGACGCAGGGTGCATATAAAAAGGTGCAATTAACGCGTCGCCACTGCAGTTGGTAAAAGCATCCAGCCACCCGGAAAATTAGAATTCACTAAATTATGGGCATTTTCCAGCCATGTACGATCAGCTCCAAAAATATCCCAAAGATAGCACCATTTTGCACCGAAGCAACCTTGAATTAACAAAATTTCTCAAAGGGGATCCCCTTAGACCCCTCCCCCAGGACGACACCTTTATGTAGTGACAAAGGAAGGATCACCACAGCTGTATACAAAACGCAGAGCGCATAACAAAGTGCAATTTACACGCCGCCACTCTGTTGGAAAAACATCCAACCAGTCCGAATTGGGGGCCTTCACACCCAAAAACATATGACCCTAGCTACGGGCGTGATTGGGGTCCATGATCTCTGACAATGATCCACGCTCCGGAGCGTGGCTTCGGCTATTTTGGACATGACTAAAGTAACATCTTGAAGTAATTCCGTGGACTCCGTGTATTTCAACTGGCAGATCATCTGTGATGGTCATGTTAACTTTGAAATCATTGTCGTAGCCAGAGGGGGGCAGGGGGCCAGAGGGGGGCAGGGGGCCATACCCGCAATCGAACTCTGAAAAAAATGGTAATGGAACACAAAAATTGGCTTCAAGTGATGCTAAATGTTGCACCAGATTGCATCTGAGGGTACTTAAATGCTCAAAAATTTCTCAAAGGGGAGGCCGCCGGCGATCAGGCCCCGCAGCTGGCCCCCTCCAAACAAGAATCCTGGCTACGCCAGTGTTTGGAATCCCAACTCTTATTAGAATAGGACAACGTCAGTCATCACAAGAGGGGACACAGGGAAGGGCCTATAGAAAGACACACCCTTTTCAAAAACAAAGGGCTTGATAGTTTGTGCTGACTTTATGTGTGCCCCCCCCCCCACACACACACACACACACACACACATTTCAATACGGATTGACGCCCCTGTACCAGCCTGCCATAGGCTGATAGGTTTAAAATTCTTCATTCCCGCCAAAAAAATAAGTAATCTTGATATTTAAATTGTGGCCCCGGACTGCTATTAGAACATGTTACGGTGGTGTCACGAATATATTTTTAACATTCTGTGTGATAGTTTTAAACATATACACGTCGCTAACAACAGTGTAAACATTCAAAATATCTCCTAATATGCGGACACATACTTCGAAAAGTTGGAAAGACAAAATGCAGGGCACATTTTATTGATCAAAAGGTTTTCTAATAAATAGTCTTTATTAAGAGCCAATATTTTAAAGCCCGGATATCAGTAGTTCTGTCATGCGCGTCGCTCGCCTGAAAAAGATGAAAACGAACTGGCTTAATTGAAAAGGCATCCACAGAACACATCAACGGTAAGCTGCCACGAATCGACTTTTCACGCATTCCAAGATTCAAGTTGAAGTTTCTTGCGCTGCTTTAAAGTAATTCCCACGGGGCTTTTTCGCTTATTAGATCAATGTAATGAAATGTACTATCCAATTAGTTTTGTAATCAGATAACATACTTAAAAATGAGTCGCTGTCCACACGAATTCCTGTATTTTTATGTCTCAGTAATTATTTATGCTTTGAGACGAATCGCTTTGTCGGCTCTTGGGAATTCTTTCATTTCATAATATTTAACTTGCGTGCAAAGAGAACAGAGCTTGAGAATTACGTGCTCTGTTTTGTTCAATGCGATGTTATTCTCTTTAAGTCAAACTGAAGCCCAGTGCATATATGTACGATTCATCGTTCATGCACTGTGGCCGTTGCATCGCACGGTTGTCTCCCGCTATGTATACCTGACATTATGACTCGGTACATGCGGCCTGCAGTAGCCCCGCTATTTTATAATTAGGTAATAAGCCTTGACAGTTCACTTTCTCATGTCTCGTCTTCTTCCTTGAATTTATTTTAATCGAAAATTTGTCGGTTTTTGTATTCTCGGAATTTTTGAGTCATTAGAGTTTAAACGTTTAAATACTTCACATGTTTGAAGGAAAAGCATGATAATGGAGGGCAAAATAAATCGGTACTTAAGGGAGGGATGGCACAATTTTTATGTTTCGTCATCTTCATTCAAAAACGCATATGGATACTTCCAGATTCTATTATAGGGGTGTGTACAGTGGCGTAGCTACGGGGGAGCTTGGGGGTGCAGCCCCCACAAAATCGTCACGCTCCAAAGGCCCCCACTGGCGATCTGGGCCAAACAAGTCACTCGGGCTACCCAACTTGATACTGATAGACTCTGGCTGTGGAAAATCTCCATTACAATTAATCCACTGAAATCCATCGGGATAACTCCATTCTGAATAATTTTGAATAAATTCGGATAGATTGTTGGAGAATAAAATAAAATCAAACTTTACATTTTTTCACCAAAATTGCAATCTTGATGGCTGCTATCAAACCTGGCAAGCGCCATTTCCGGCGATCTGGGATGTACTTAAATCCAAAATTTTCTTAGTACGCTCCGCGCCAACTTATGGTGGCGCTCTGGTTAGACAGTAAGCGAGATGCAAACTTGCAATCCTAGGAACCCAAGTCCGGCCAGCTGAACTAATCCGTCCTCACAGAAATGTGTTTGAGAAATCAAACTTTACATTTTTCTCCAAAATTCTTGATGGCTACTATCAAGCCTGGTAAGTGCCATTTCCGGTGATGTGGAATGTATTAATCTAAAATTTTCTTGGTACGCTCTACGCCAACTCATGGTGGCGCTCCGCTTAGATAGTGAACGGGAGCCCCCACAAAAATCTCCAGCCTCAGAGCGCCGTAAACAAAAAATCCTAGCTACGCTACTGGGTGTGTAAGCCACTTTTGAGCGGGGGGGGGGGTCCTCGACAGGGAGAGGCAGAGTGGATGACGCTGCCGTGCACCAGTATGTTTTACAAGTGCGTGGGTTTTAAGACTGAGATTTTCTTCCGGTATTCCAGCTTTCCACCCATTTGGTATACGATTTATCGTCGAAATCGGTTGCCCAATGGTCGGAACAGCCAACTTTCGTTTTTTTCACTTGAACGTATAAAAAGTGAACCAGCAGCTATTTCTCAATCTCCTTCCAGTCACTCCCCCCCCCCCCAACCTCCGATTCTCATATTGTCTAAATATTGTTGGGACTTTTATCTGTGAAGCAACCTCGAAAGGGATACAGCTCAATTGCCTCCCCTTTTTACGAAAAAGTTTCCTTTTTTAAATTTTCCATCCTTTAAATAATCTTGTCTTGGTGTATTTTCTTGAACTACAGTGTCAGCGACGAGCTACACAAGTCGCCTTGAGTTACAAGATTTAATGTTAGGCCCCAAGATGGGCGCTTTTGAGGGAAAAAGCTGTCGCCCAAAGCTCAATGTATGACACGACGGGTCCCTTCAAAACCAGTTATGTTTGCAACCACCAAAGAAATTTGTCGATTTTTTTAAATTAACTGTGTTGGGTCATGATCCTTTTATCTCTCTATGGGTTGTTCACACGTGATGTATGATGTACGTGACCTGATCTACAAATGACGATGTTTTCGGAGAAAATGAGAGTGTCTTTCGAAATTTCAGATGCCACGCAGTGTACAGATTGGTGAGTTTTCACTATCCTTCAAAGGTAACCATGATGGAATGATATCAATGATCGATAAAGTAAACGTTAAGTCACTAGATTTAATATATAGACCTTATGCATATGATGTCACAGGGAAGAAAGTGCTCCCTCGTTTGGAAGAAAAGCGCCTATCATTGCAAGTTACACCAACAAATGCAGACAGCTGATTTTGTCAACCAATCGTATACGCGCGTAAGTCTACTAAAAGCATGTGTGAAATTTACGCCTTTTGTACACGTGTGCTTCATTGTTTTCCTCCAAACTGACGTCAGTGTGACGTCATGCATAAGATCTATTATCATTGACTCAGTGTTGATGAGAGAGTCTAATCCCTTGGTACCATATGATGCATTTCATGGTTTATCACTAAGCTCACCCCCTCTCGACTTTACACCACTGTCTCTGCCTCTTCCCTAGGGCTAACGTCACACCTATGCTTATTGCAAGTCTTTGGTGACGTATCGTATACCCTTATGAAAACACGGAATGACACGTGAAACCAGTGCTTGCCGATCTGTAAGAATCCTTACACAACTCTTCTGCCCTCTATAGCAATTTAAATTATGAAGAATTCAATTTGAAAATTTTGAGATTATTTTTTCTCTGCATTCTCCCCCCCCTCCTCCGTCAACACATCAGTTTGTATTGAATGTTTTATCAAAACATAATATGTACTGATGTGTAAGGGGCCAGACTAAGGAGTCTTGGGGGTAGCGCATACGCTACGGATGGTAAGGAGTATCTTGCATGGGCACGAAAAATGAGCATTTGTGTCTAATTTATACTTTGAATGTGATTTTTGCCACGTAGCATTTTTTTCTTTCCAGTGTTCTCCAAGATTAAGAGCAGATTAATCTCAAATAAATCTGTCCTTTGAAGCAGCAGGATGAGTAGCAGAAGTAATAGTCGTCGACTTTCTTACGAAGGAAATCCCTGATGATACCAAGGATTATGAGGAGACATTTTAATAGAGAGGATCGTTGTGGTATAAGTCCCCACCCTCTCTCGCCTAAGCAAGACTTCGTTATACCCCCCCCCCCCCCCGCGCCATACAGGCTTTCCCTTGCGAAGCAGTATTTCACTTCCACCTTATGAACGCAACCAGAAGGTCTGGGATGAAAACCGCATATACCTGACTGATAAATGAATTGTGTTGCATTGTCCCCTCTCATCCAAATGGTAACATCGGTGACCCATAGACACTTTTCCAAATAACAATTACAAGGAATTGTGAGATAGAGTTTGGTATGCGTCGTTTTTGTCAGTGGCATATTACTGTGGCGAAAAACGTCGCATACAAAACTCTATCCAACAATTATTTGTAATTGCTATTTGGAAAAGGGTCTATGGTTTGGGTGCTAGGGGACGATATCACATATCACTTCTCCACACGATTATATCACCTTCCAGATAAACAGAGCAACGAGTGTTTTTAAGAAGAATGAGACAATTTTAGCTCTGCTGAAAGGCTCAATTTTGAGTAATCGCAAGTCGTCCTTATCACTGTATTACGGTACTCATGAATTTCGACATCGCACGTCCATTTATCTGAGAGACAAAACAGTTCTTTCAAGTTTAAGGTGCCTTAACTTATTACATTTTGTTATTTTCGTGCAACAATGTCCTTGTACAGCACTCCATGGGAAGTAAGCAGGGCATTTTATTGTGGGCTACACCCCCACTGACCAGGTCCATATTCCAGCCCGGCCCAGGTAATATTCACAAAGACCTCCTTTATGTATATTTTATGACTTGTTGTTGTGATCAAATACCTTTCCTTACCTACTCTCTTCAGCAACAGAGTCACAACTGAAAGACAGACAGTCATCACCCCAGAGTATATTTTTAGTGTGGGGGTATCAAAATTCTCAGTTGGTGACTGCCCTTTGATTGACATCAAAGTTTGAAAATTTGAAAGATGCAGAGTAGCTCACATTCCACATAAGGCAGAGAGAGTGCTTTTATCACATTTTATAGCCTTGTATGCACACCAGGACATGGCCCTAAGCAATAAAACAGGTTTATTCCTGCACAGGGAGGAGCTTCATACAGTTATGGGAGGAGCTAGAAGTTGCATAGTTTGGAGAATTGGAACTGTCCGGGATCATGAAAATTCCCCTTTAATCACTGCCCGAAGTCCATAAATGAATACATTAGCGAGGGTACTGTAAAAGTCCAAATGGTTAATCAGTTTCTTTTTGAGTAGCGCCCTCTAAAAATAAATTTTCACTTTCAATTTGGAAATGATAAGTTGCTGTATGAAATGTGACGTAGCCGGTACCTAGCTTTCACTGAGAATAAAAAAAATCATAGAGCAGGATATATGTTCCTATATCCTCCTCTATGCTACCAGATGAACAGCGATGCGAGGTCAAAGGTGAAGAGCATTACCAATAAAGTATACATCAAGCTGCGCCTATGTGACGGCAAATCTTCCTACTTAATTTCAAAACCTCAGTTTGCTTTTACAGAGAAATATGTTGCAGTACATGATCTCGGCACGTAAACTTACTAGTTATTGTGGGTATAAAACACTCTTCTTTATGCGGAAGTGTTTCATTTTAGTGACCCTTATTTCTAGCAAGTTCATCATAAAACCTCTTCACGGCAGACAAGGGAACCATCAGGATTTATTTGTCTGACTGGGATAGTCATGTGGAGATAAATATTCCAAGAAACCAACCGTTCCAGTGGTTCTTAATTACAATAGGCTACCCCATACGGTAATATTGGTACGAGTGGCGCACACGGGATTTTATGTTGGGCTGGGGGCCGGGGGTCGGAATTCCAAACTTCGTGACACCAACTTAGAAAAGAGCTACATCAGTTGGCGCACGTACAAAGAAAATTTTACCTAACAACATGTCTCAAACTTGCTGGAAATGGCACTTCTCAGACCCTGTTATACATCTTAGGAAACAAACCTGTCCCTAACCTGTTGGAAAAAGTAACCTTTCTACAGTTTTAACATTTTAACTGACAAACCCTTACGGCCCTTCAGCCCTCCACCCTTCTCCCCACCCGGATGCGCCTCTGTAAAATTCGTTCATTTAAATTAAATGAGAAAAATGAGCATTAACAGTTAAACGTTATGTTGCTACAGTTTATTACAGAAAAGGAGCTATCTGATCTCAACGTATGATGAATTTACGGAAGAGTAGTGGGAACACTATATTACAGGAACTTCGGTGTAGGTTAGGAAGGAATGTGCAAAGGAAGCACGGGCTATAGGGATGTAGGTAAACTTCGGAAATTCCTCTTCAGAGAAATAATTGGACCCATTTTCTCTCAGTCCTTTTTGGACTACTTCACCAGGCCAGTAAGCAAGAAAAATGTTCTCCCCTTCTAAAAAAATTTGGAGAACAAAAATCACTTTTGCTTTAATGCATCTCCATATCTATCCACTGGAAGACATTTCCCCCTTCCACACCTTGTCTGACCACGGACTTGGGCGATTCTTTGAACGTTTACCCATTCTGGATTTCGTATCGGCCCGGGAGGACATCTTATAAAGGGACTTAACAGGTTATGGAAAAGCAATTTGAAGTAATGGATGTTATTACGAGAGTAGTAGACTTCTTACACCTCTTAGAGCACACACAGAAGTCTCTCGCCCCCAGAAGCCCCCCCCCCCCCCATCCCACACTGGAAAATTATAGAGAGAAAATGTTTACTGATTCTGTCTTTCAAGCCCTCAATGTAATGGTAGAGCCGCAGGGAAGCGCCCTCCATCAAAATGAAAAAAAAAAAAAGAAATTCTGGCTACTCTACTGATACAAAAAGCAAAAAGAACTCACCAATCCCAGATCAGCCAATGCTAGTTACAAGTTAGAATCTTGCAAGTCGCTGTCTATAAATGTGAGTGTTTTTGAAATAAGTATTAGAAGGGAGGAGGAGTCATGCTAAACATCAGGAATTAAAACCTGATTCTCAAGTGAGAGAAATGTTTGTTCACTTGTCATATTCAGCAACGGATGCCATAGACAGACAGATGAAACAAGAAAACAATATTTTTGTGACTGCTTGCTTAATGTTACTCAATTGTTTGACGGGAAGTCTTCTAAGTTTCAAGGTTTTAAAAGGAAATACCTATTTATATACACATAGATCCTTGACAAGATTGCATGAAATGACCAACGTTCTAAAAGACCAACATTTGGAACTTGTGTGTTGTGTTTACCTCTATCATACTGTGTGTGTGTATGGGGGGGGGGGCGTTATATGCACAAGTGAATGGGTGATGCCCGTGAGATACTCCTTGGTGAAATAAACTAGATAATATTGAAACATTGGTTTCATCCACGCATTTAACCGTGAAATGATCTCACTATTGTAAGAGTGTAATAGTACTAGCCAGCTATGAGGACATAGATAAAACTTTGAAATAACAAGGAAACAACCTGTGTCTAGCTGAAAGCTGTGTCAGCCCCGCCCCTATGAATGGGCCACCCAGCTGAGTTGAATTAACGTAACTGAGGGAAAACAATTCAGACCGGATACTGCATTCCTTGCCCTCACTCGGCCCAGGGCCTACTCAGTTCTTCAAAGATTTAAGTATGACTGTTTGATGTAGTAAGCCGGTTATGTGACTGATTAGATGGGCGTAAAGGGGTGACATTTGACGCAATGCGGCTTAAATAGGCTACAAGAAGGGCGATCCCCTGCCAAGTCATAGTAAGCTAGATTTTCTTTTGCAAGTGCAATTTACGATTCCTCCATCTGAAATGACCTACTTCATGCAAATGATTTCAAATTTGACTTTGTCACCCATTTCCGCGCCAAAACATCCGCCACTCTTCCGGGCAACCCGTCGCCTTTGCCAGGGTTTCGGGTTGGTTCCCCCGTCAGGGAGGGAGCTTGTCCTCCCCCCGTCGGGAAAATTCAGGCGGCACCCCATGCAGTTTCGCTCGTCACGGAGATTTAGTTGTTTCACCTGCCAGTGAAAGACGAGATGACCTTTGTATGGACCAAAAGTACCAGAGCCCGGCAAACAAGGATTATATAACTGCGACTGAAATGCTAGTATTCTTCTAGAATGTGTTTTGTGTCTCAGACGACGGGAAACCAGAATTCCATACCCGAATAATAAACTTCATTCGAGAGTCTACACACACATAAATTGAAGACTACATTTAGTTCCCTTGAACGTTTAGTTAAGGTTGTAACTGTTACAGGGCTGCAGGGCAGGTAATGGTTTGAGACGTTACAGAACCCTGAAACGGGGCCGAAATGTCCAACCCCGAAAAGAAGATTCGTTATAAAGTCTTTGTACATGAGCTTATGCGACAAGAAACCTGTACCTCGATGTCTCTTTTATCTTCCGAGCCCGACTTAATCAGTAATGGCAGGCCAGTAATTATCGGCAATATAAGTTACCGCTGATATTTAACAGTTAATGTGGGATAGCCTTATACAAGGCTTTCAATCTGTAGGTTACCCATACTTAAATAAGTGGTCGGAATTTAGATGTGCTCGTAACTTGTTTGTTCGAATACGAAAACTTGCCGTAGGACTGCCGATGTACGACCACAGATGATTCCCCACCGAGCGGCGACGGAATCGGTACATGTTAAAACGTGACGGTGTGTGACGGATAATGTTTTGTATGGATGTATATATAGAATACTGTATCTTGTTTTCTTCACTTGTGGTTTATGGATATTATAACATATACATGATGATGTACCGTATATACTAACAGCATTTATCCTGGGGCTTTTTTCTTAAAACAGCTTTATCAGTTTCTTTGGACAGGGTTTGCCAAACTACGATGGCAAATATAAATAGATTAGCCTGCGTAGCGTCTGCCACGCGTTTTTCCCGCTATGAGTTAAACGAAAAGCTTGGGCATCTCCGTACTAAGCAAATGAAAGAGAGGATACGGCGTGCAACAGAAAGTTTTATGCAAAGCACGATATTCACACAGACGGCTATAGGTCGCATGGGATATACAGTAGTTTGGAAGATGATTTTTTTGACTGTTTTAGCCCCAGGCCCGTAGCCAAGGGGACTAGGGGTACACATAGAAAAATTTGCGCCCCTTAAAATTAACTGTTACTACTGCTGCCTTAATTTATGCACTTTAGTATATTTCGCCCACTGGAAACATTTTTACCCCCACGGAACTTATCTCGACCCTTTAGTATCTTGTCTGGCTACGGGTCTGTTTTTTCCTACGATAGTATAAAAATTTTAATTTGATTCTATCTTATCAATGCTATAGTCATTTACAAACCCGGTTAAAGTGAGGTGCCTCCTTGAGACGAGTGATAAGGACATGCAGAGATGAAGGGATGTTTCAAACTACTGACCAGTGAAATGAACATGCTGTAAAATTGCAAAAGGATGACGATTGAATATATGGATATATAAAGTCTTTACTATCTGCCTTCCTCGCCTTATACAACAGAGGGATAAAAAGATTATCACCAGTGACTGAGCTTCGTCGATTGCTGCAAAACTTCGGAACTAATTCCTTGGAGATCTACCCTCTGTGCCTGTACACCTAATATCTGACAATATACCCCAGCACAATTATAACGGCCGGACATGTTGAAATGTCAATTCGATGACCAGTAGGTTAGGGGAGTATAGGGGTGGGGAAGGACAGAGTGTTCTACCTTTCACAGTTCCAATAAAAGAGGACCTGTAACGGGTGTATACAACAAATAACGAGGAAGAGTGAGTGCCTCGGCATCACTTTTGACCATTCTCACCGCTTTCTCAATATTGTTCGGAACCCAAGCACAACTGTATGTGGAAAAGAAAATGAAAATATAATTTGGCGCCAGGTTTCTTTAACTGAGTATTAAGATTTGTCTGACCCGAACTAGATAAAAGAGACTTTTAGTCTGTTAGTTAATATATACAAAAAGCTAAATGCATTTTGTAAAGATAAGCCGATTACATTAAGTAAAGATGGGGCACACAACCATAGTAAACAGGTAAAAGATGGGCTACGAAAGGAAAGGATTCTTTCAAGTAAATTTAAAAATGTGTGAAGTTTCAAGTTTTAATGGATAAAGCTTGGAGACTCACTAAATAACCGTGCTTGTTTTAACTTTGACATTAGAAACACAAGGTTCTTCACCAGTTCACGTTTCTGTGTACACATGATCGGCGAATGGCGCTCACAGTTTTCTGGTCTTGTTATTGAAAATGATGGGTAAATAAGAAAAAAAGGATCGACCTCTCACATGCATAGTGAATCTCGCAACTTAGTCCCCTCTGTACCAAGGGGACCTTTCCCCTTCCACACACCCCTCCCATTCGTACGACTATGGTCTTTCATCGTATGCCAGTTGTTGTAGTAGACTGTCAGACTGCAACAACAATACCCGTGAGCCTCATTTTTTCCCACGAGGTTATGGGCAAATTTGATTTTCAAAAATTTTTCAAATTTGTTTCAAAATCATAATTAGGGTTATATTTAGGTTTAGGGTCACGTACATAATGGTTATGTGGCCTGTTCTTTCATAATCCTGTGTCAGAATCACAATAAAAGGGTCGAAAAGCTGTCATTTTGGAACTAGGGGTGTGACCTATTTCCAAGAAGCTGATTGGTCCATTGGCATGATTTGCCCATAACCTCGTGGGAAAAAATTGCGCTTCCCGCTATTCATCTACTCTTCTTAGTCTGGAGTGCAAGTTGCCTACGTAGCATGCTGTCAGACTGTACGGTATATTCCTTGTTCAGTTATATCCCCGTTTGGTAAGCCCTGAAGAGGGGCTGCAGGAAACATTAGAGTCCCCTCCGGGGGATAGTGCAAGCGACGTCGTATAGGCTGGGTAACCGATCCTGGTGGTTCAGATGCTTCCTAAGTTGTAGTACACATTCGATGTTTTACTCATTCCGTATTTGTTTTATGTATATAAAGTTCTCATACTCTGTGTGATAAAACTTCAAGCAGACTTCAGGCGCGTAGCCAGGAATTTGCCAAGGGGGAGGGGCGAAGTCTGTAGGCAAACTATCTAAGCGTAGCGCTACTATAGGTTGGCACGAAGTGCCAACAAAATTTGGCCGAAAATACGACCTAGATCGCTGGAAATGGCACTTCCCAGGCCTATTTGTAAGTTGCATCTAAACATGTTTTTATTTTGAGTTACTGCCAACATCATAAAAAATCATTAAAAATACAAAAAAAATATGCTCAAGGGGCGGCTGCACCTTCGCCCCCTTGGCTACGCGCCTGACAGACTGAGTTATGAACAATCCTATAGTGTGGATATGTTTGTAAGACATAACATAACTGAAAGCCTCTTTCATGTCGGAGGTCCTGCTTGATGTACTAGAATATTCTTTTAAAGAGTTGTGGAAATAAGTTACTTACTTGATATAGTGATTGCATACAGCAGGATTGGTCCCATGTAATCACAGAGGATTCACGTACGCAGTCCTGTTAGGAGTCCGTACTCTAGTTCCTATATCCTGCTCTATGAATGATTACTTCAATTTGTCCTAGCAGTGGTCAATTTCTTCCCACTAACTAATGGTCTCGCCCAAAACATTTTAGTACCAAAGTGTAGTGTGGGCTGAACTAAGCTGTATTAGAACAGTTTTATGCAAAACTATATAGTTTTGTTGAAGTAAACAGGCGAATGGGAAGACTTTCACAAATTAGAGAGGGAGAGGAGAGGTCGTTTTCCCTGAAATTTCCCTTAATTGACATCATCATGACCATTAATTTTGCCCTGAAAACCACAATTTTCCTCTGAAAGTAAAACGTTTTTGTTCCGGTGGCGACTAGGGGATGCCCATCCTCCAACTCATTGCCTCATACGATTATGTTGAAGTCGCGCAATATAAATCTTGCCGTGACTTTTCACAGGAACTGTCTGGGGCTTCCCTCTTAGTCTCGTGTTCTTACGGGGCTAGTAGTTTCCGGTTTCGCCAGCTGTGGGAGATAGCTTCAGGACTTTTAAAGGCAAATTTCCTCATCCCAGACAGATCCAATTCTCCCAACAGTTACTTCTAGCGGTCTCCCAAAGCTGTCGTAAAATCCTCCTTGTGTATAGACACGAACCTAGTCCAATATTGCTCAAGGTCATACCCTGAGCAGCGTACAAGACCCTTGTGCGTAATCAGAACATTCTCGATCTCTGCATACAGTGTGAAATGCGATCTACTCTGCATCTTGTGAATATTCCGACTTCGATGTCAATCAAAGAACATGCAGTCACCAATCGAGAAATTTGCTTACCCCTGACCAAAAATGTACTTGTGTTAATGGTTTTCTGCAGTGTCTTTAATATTAAAAAGGCTTTCTGAAGTTTTGTAAAGAAAACGATTTAACATTTCCCCCACAGTCGAGATAATAGAGCAACTCCTCTTTCCCCGATCGTTACGGAGGCGAACGAACTAGAACCATCGTTCTTATTCGTCCGACTGTCGGATTAATAGATGCCACTTATCCGCCATATTTCTATACCTTACCCTTCTATATAAGTCAGTATATCATATTAATTACTAAACTGATTCGATGCCCAGATCGATTTGTCTCTATGCACTATGCATGGTATTTTGACACATGAAATAATACCTCCTTTGGTTGAGTAGGCAGGTAGTTCATTGTTTCCTTTTAAAGGGAGAATGCAGTCACCCCAATAAAGAATTGTATAGTAGACTATCCTATTTCCTGAATGGCTCTTGAGAATCATGTGACAGTATTTTTCTCACTCAATTGTAAAATTTACAAGGAGCAACTGCTTGGTTTACCTTGAATATGCAATATTTATGTCCTAAAATATTATGAAATATACTTGGAAGAGAAATAAGAAGAAATTTGTGACATTTAGCTATTGTTTCAAAATAAGTCTGGGGCGACTGCTCTTGACCTTTAAATCTCACCAAGAACTCAAAACACTGTTCAATGTGTCGATCTAAATTTTGGGCTCTTCCAACAGAATGTCCTGTGTAAGTCGAGAAACGCTTGAGAAGATCGACTGCAATCAGGGCATCGTAGGTAACCTTTTAAAGACTTCTGTACGTTTATGTTAAGTTAATACTCGTCGTGCCTTAAAATTGTCTCATCTTTGGAACGGTTGCAGGGAGCAGCTCTCCCCGTGACCACTTGTATTGACGGAGCTTTCAATTGGCGTCAGTACATCTTCAGATTGCGGTTTTATGTGACAATTCTATCACAATGAAGAGCAACAAAATTCCAATTAATTGTAACAGCAGCACCTATTATTCATCAATTTTCAGACGTGCCTCTTCACTGGGGTCGTGGATTATCGTGGCCTGGATCACGAAGAATCCGAGGCCCATGGCACTCGAGATCAATTAATGCACTTCATGCGTTCAAAAAAGTTCGATAGATCGACTGAATTGCTCGTATACCTGGTGTACTGTCTTAGGTAAAGGTGCCTTTTTGGAAGGTGATTGAAGTATTCGGTTACGAGATGTAACCAAAACACGCCAAGAAGTGTTAGTGAGGACTGAAGGCAGGACGCGCATAACATGATTGTTAGCCAGAAATGTAGTACTACATCTGTACTGTACAGAGCTTTGTGTTATCGTTAGATCATTACTATTAAGTAAGAAGCTTGCAAGGAATAGGAGGTCATTCCAACTTACTTTCAAACATTTAGCTAAATCTTTCAAATGTCATTTTGTTTCTGTCACAAGTAAGCATTGTAAATGAAAAGCCAAGGAATGTTATGCATGGTGTAACTGTCGGATAACAAAAATTTTGTAACATGACTGAAAAGCCCACTACTTGAATAACGATATTTTGGTACACTAATTCAAAGTTTGAATGATTGCATTTTCTCTAGCTGGAATGAAAATAATGGTAATCCACAGCTAAGTTCAGCGACACACGCACACATACCAGTTAACATTACCCAATAATCCGCAAAATAATACACCATTTACCACATTTGTTCACCATACACCATTTTCCATACACAATTTTACTATTTCCATTTAACGTATAAAATTTACCAAACATCACTTATCATGTACCATTTATGATAACATTGAGCTTACACCATTAACCTTACACCATTTATCATACACCAATTACCATGATGTACCAGTGACCATACACCATTTACCATAAACAATGTGCCATACACCATTTTACAATACACCGTTCATCATATACCTTCTTAAATATACCAAATACCATATGCCATTTACCGTATCAAATACTATTTCCCATATCATTTACCATGTACCATTTATCATAAACCATATATTATTTACCAAATTCCATTTACCATACAGCATCTACCGTATAAGCATTTCCCATGTCCCATATACCATTTACTCTGACAGGCGGGGCGGCGATCTGTTAAAATTATTGGGGGACTCTTACTTGGGTGAACACTTTGGGCCTCCGGCCAGGGGTACGGGGCAGTGACATAGCCAGGATTTCTCTCACGGGGGGCCATGCAGTATGTTGCGTGATCACCTTTCTGGGGGAGGGGTTTAAGGGACGGGTGTCACCCTGCCGCTTTGAAAATTTTTGAAAAATTACCGGTAGGTGTCCCTACATGCAATCTGGTGCCATATATGCTACTTACTTTTTGAAGTAAAATTTGTGTTAAAAACTTGACGTATTTTTAGGAACTAAAAAATTGGCATCAGTGAGACCACGATCCAATGGGGGTGTCCCCCTTCCCTTTGAAAATTTTTTAAAAATTAGGTGTCCTTACATGCAATCTGGTGCCACATATGCTGCCTTTTGAACTACAATTTGTGTTAAAAACTTTCCGTATTATTAAGAACTTAAACAAAGAAATAAAAAATTCGGCATCACTGATGGGGAACCATGGCCCAGTGGGGTCCCCCCTCCCCTTTGAAAATTTTTGAAAAATTAGGTGTCTTTATCGTTTGAAGTAAAATTTGTGTTAAAAAGTATACGTATTTTTAGGAACTAAAAAATTCGTCATCAGTGAGGGCCATGACTCAAAGGGTCTCCCTAAATACACCACTGGTACAGGGGACCACCATAGGTCCCCTGTTGGGGATGCGAAGTCAATGGGAGCCAAGCAATTTCGTGCATTCTAGAGGACACAGATCACATATTTCTGATCTGAATTTCTCCCCAGCTGACATGAATAGGCTAATATCACTGACAATTATTCACATCGAAAATGTGTGTTACAACATTTTTTTTATGTATACCTCTAAATATTGGGGGGGGGGGGCATTTGATATTATGTCCCCCCACTAAAAATATTGAGGGGGACATGTCCCCCTGTCCCCCGTGATCGCCGCCCATGTACTCTGAACTATTAGCCATACATCATTTACCATACACCATTTAACATAGCATATACCAATTACCACGGTTGGGAAGTAACGAGTTACAAGTAACGCCATTACTGTAACGAGTTACATTTTGTGTAACGGAACCCTGTAACGAGTTACATTTGTATTTCAGTAACAGAGCAAGTAACTAGGTACAATTCTGTGTAAAAGTAACTGTAACGGCTTTACATTTGGGTCCCGTTACTTTCCCGTTACAAATAGTCAAAATGACCATAAATTGCATTTTATTCGAAGTAGTAACAGAAAATTTTCAAATTGATGACACTTTGGTAGTAAAATTATTTTCGATATATTTATCATTCATCTCTATTATCGACGTCGCCCTCACCAACGTAAAATTTTATTCACGATTAGAATCAGCAATTGATATTAGATGCACATGCTGCAGGCTTACAGGGTCACTTGATTGTCGATTAAGCTAAGTTTAAACTTTTATTTGTGTGTCAATTTACTTATAAGACAGATCAATGTTTATTATCCATGAGACCGAATCTTTGTGTGATTAGTTGAAAAATACTGAACGGTCCTCTGGCAAACAAAGGCCCAGCTGACTTTATATAGCCTATTATATATACAAAGTGAAGTCAGCTGGGCCTTAGTTTACTCATATTGTCATTTAGAGGACACATCGGAAATAGTGCACCGTGAGAAACAGGTTGGCCCATAGGCATTCGAAAACTAGGCTTACTTTGAAAGTTTAACCATTGCCTTTTTAGACGTTAGGGCTGGACCCGAGTCCACCCTATCCGAGTCGCAGCTAACTGCGATTCTAGATTCCTTAATCTTTCCGAGCATGGTACGTACCCTTCAAGTTCCGGCCAGTTCTGATTCCAATGGCACCAATTCCGAGACCAGTCTTTTTGCCACTGTATAGCATATCAAACTTAACATATGTCAAAGGTTAATTCTGCAATAAAAAGAAACACATTGCTTACCAATGAGACGATGATTTTGATGACCAAATAAGTTAAGCGACCTTACACAGGACACTGACTTTGGGGCTGAATATGGTTCATTTTTATCAGCAAATCTACACATGACATGTTAATTTCCATCACAATATCAACTCCTGCTTGTCAGGGTAACGCCTGATACGAGAGGCCGTAGTTTCCGTTTCAGCTTTTCACCTACTCCTCGAGGGGTAAGACCAAACGGAAGCACGGCTCCTCGTGACACGATTATAAGTTTGAAGTCGAGTCCACAATTCATGAGCCTGAGACCACACCGCCGAGGCTGGGGTCACCCCTCCGAGGCTGCGGTTACAGTTAGACTGATATCTCTACACGTCTACACGATGAAAAGGCTTGCTTCACCATTTTACTTTCTGTAATATTCTCTATCACTTGATTTTATACTGTGGAGAAGACATGGCTAGACCCTTAACATTTGCAATGGGAAAATGATTCTTAGAGAAAAGTATGCACTTTTGCATGAAATATTTAGGACAGTATGTGCTTTGTCTCCCAGGCCAGGTACTGCCGAAATAGGTGAGATAAGTTGGGGGGGGGGGAGGGAGGGGGATATTTTTTAGCGTGGCAAAACATGTTAGAATACAATATAGCAATGAATATTTTTTAATTTCTAGGGGACGAAAACTTTTCTATGGGGTAACGTCCCCTGCCCCTCTTCCCTTGGGTAAGGGCCCGATGTACGGTTAAGTGAAATAGCCCCCAAGAAGCCAGCTGTTCTAAATTTCCGAGTCCACAAGGTGCGATGTCGAGGCTGAGGCATTGGCCATCGAGGCCAATTAAGGCCACAAAATAGGCATCGGGGCTGAAGGGTCTCGAACCTTCAGCCCTGAGAATTACGAACACTGACTACCATACATGGTTAATCTCATTGCCACGATTTTGGTACGTCTTGGCATTTAGTCTATGCCAGTAGTTCTTGGGTCACGGGTTCTGTGTTCCATGCAGCTTTATACACTTATTATCAAACTCTGCGATAGCCTACATCATGGGCGGCGAGTGTCTTTGAAAGTGAGGGGGTGGGGGATATAGTCAGCGGCACTATCTAAGCGGAGCGCCACCATCCGGTTGGCGCGGAGCGTACAAAGGAAATGTTGGCCAAAAATACCATCGAGATCACCGGAAATGGCCTTTTCCAGGCTTTGTAACGTGATGCTATGAAAACAGTCAGATCTTTTAATTTTTCTGTTCTATTAAGAAGTTTTGCTAATGACTAACTTAACTTTTTCACATTATTTCCGAATTTGCCGGGTTGATTTCATGGGGGGACATAGTGTATAGTATCCCCCATCCATTTCCATGGGGGGTATATTTCCCACCCCCAGGATCGCCGCTCGTTGCCTACATATTTTACAACTTCCGAATTTCGCTTTTGAAGTGGTCGACTTACCCCTAACACAGGCCTTAACTGTACTGTTTTCATATCCTCCGCATGTTTAAGGCTGGCATCAATGAGCAGTGCAATTTAAATGGTACTGTGTGAGCCTACCTATAGGTTACATACGAGATAAACAGCGCAGCGGTCAACAAATTTTTGCTTTTTATGTAGGCCTACACTCGTGAGTCCCAAAAATCATTTATGACCACTATAAAACTGGCCGCAAATTTCATAAACTCGATTTTCGGACCCTTTAGTAGCTTTCTTGTTCGAAAACGGAAAGCTAGGCTATTTTTTACTAATTGTTTGTTCTGTTGTCGATCCCGAGAGTACATCCACACAACGCCTCTCTGAATGAATTAAATTACGACAGCTTTTTTTGCTTTGTGCTAAGACTCATGATAACAATGAAGTCACATAAAGTGGAGAGGACTTAATAATGACCCCTGTGCGGTGAGCCGCGCCCCATTCACTGGAGACCTACCACTGGCGTCTCTAAAATCAGCCAGTGTTCGTCTCTCATATCAGTTGATTGCTCTCTGTCGCCCGCCGTCGCTTCTCGTCAAAGCAGGCACGAAATCTTACTTTAGAAGAACTGAAGCTTAAAAATTTCTCAATGGACAATACGGCGTTGGATTTCACTTGTATTTTTTAGATAGGAACGTTCAAATATTGTGATATTCAGCAACCTTTCGTTCTGCGGGCGAGTCACAGAAACTAGTAAATTTGATTGACCGAGTCCCTTAAATGGCTATACGATATGTAATGAATATTGCATACAGGGGTTTAGCATTATTTTAAGGTATTTTCGGATAAGAAAACAGTTCAAGGACAAACCTTTTGTCATTTTATAAGCAGGGCAGTCGGATCAGTTAATATGACTCATGGTCTTGGGCAAGGCGGGATATTTCTGAGAAAACAATGAAGTCATCCATGGCGGTAAACTGGTTGACAATTGGAAATTTCAAGTTATTACTCGATATACGGGCAGGCTGTGTGTTTACGTGTTTTGCTTTGCCACAAGATTATACCGTGTTCGTGTAGTTCGTCAGCTGTGCCAAGCAAGCGTGGGAATTATACAGCTACCTCTCACATTTCTGTCAATCATAAAATTATGTATTTGTGTGGTTCCACGATAGACCTACATTGAAAGTAACATAATAACACAGTGGCTCGATTGTCCGTTTATTGAACTTTTGCACATAATTGATCTCTTGCAGTATTTTACTCATTAACACAATATGACCAAATATGATCTTCCTTTTTAAATGGCTATTGACGAACCTATGGAGCTTCTTCGCTTTATTCAAAATAAATCGCTTCAATTGAAAGCCCAACACAAACTGACCTCCAAATACGTGAGCCAGTCGACTAATGACGGTTCAAGGGAGAAAAGGGTTGGGGAGCCTGGTTGTCAGGATGAAACGCCTTCATTCATCTTTTAACATTGGAGAGACCCATTGGCGTAGCCAGGATTTTTTGAACAGTGGGCACTGGGGGCACGAACCTTTCCTAGGGGGGCATAATTTCTGAAATTTCTCTCCCTCTCTACAGGGCTTATATACAGAACTGTGCATTCCTCATCCCTCATGCCCCCCTCCCCCCCCCCCGTAGCTACGCCACTGGAGAGACTCCCTGTACAAGCTTAGGCTACCATGTCCTTAGGCTCAACAGTAATGCAAGTTGAGCATACTCTGCTGGGCTCAATCGAATGTTGAGGCTAAGTTCAAAACTTCTAAATCCTTCTATTATATAGGCCTTAAATCTTTACATTAGAGCAGGGAGTTGCTATTTGTCAAATAGCAACTCCCTGATTAGAGGGCTGTGGATGAGTTGAATAATGTGTCTGAGTCTGTTGTTTTAGCCCAAGTTTTACATGGGTTTAAAAATAAAATAAATAATTATTTTAATTAAAATGCGTAGACATGCATTTTAATATGTCTGCAACTTTGTCTTGTTTTTCGTACTTTTTGGGCGAAGAGGCTTACCCGGTACCAGTTAAAAGGTTCCTTGACGACAATTTCAGTGAGTCCTTCCTAATCATTTTCCTACCGACTAAACTTAACTTTCACTGACCGTGAAGGCAAATTTGCATATAAACACCAATTAAAATAATTACGAAAAATATTTTAAACTAACAATAGTTTGATTAAAATATGGAAATATTTAGAGTATATAGTACGGTGCTTACATGTATTCATGTCAAATGATGACCGAAATAGGGCCTCTGCCGAAAAGCGAATGCCTGGTCTTGATTTAAAAATACACTTCAAGGGGCGTGTAAACAAAGTTTCTTTGTTTTTTGAGCTTTTGCATTTCGTTCTTTATTATTTATGGTTTTATTTGTTTTACAAGAACACCGTTAATTTGGGAACATGTGCTTTTTGTAAGTTGCTGGTAACTCTATTTTACGGGCCGTGAAATTGTTCCAGCATCCCTCGATTGTTTCCGTTCTCCTTACAATATAAGCCTTGTGACGCCCGTCAAAAGTTCGATAAAGTCACCGCCCTCCAGATCTTCAGAGCTATACATCGGCCAATCTTTTGACACATTTTTATCTTGTCACAATTCATTATCGATCGACGGGGGTACAGGAAGCCCCAGTGTCTTTCAAAGATTGTCTTCAGCTGCCATCTAACCCACTCATTCTGGTTACAGGACAATGTTCGGCTGGCACCCTTCTATAGTCATCCGTGTCCTCCATGCCCATTGATGCCGTTGAGTTAATCTACTAAGCGCAAACAGAGTTACAGAGATGACGCAGGCCGTCATTTACTCAACATTGTCTTCACGAGACCGCTGCAGGGGTTAGAAATTGATAGTTATCAACACAAAAGGTTTGGAACAGGCGAACAATGGTTAGGAGGAGCGATTAGCCTGCACGGAGCTTCTATATCCATGAAGTACTACCTCGGAGGTAGTAACTTCCATGCAATATCCTATACCGTTACATTGACCTACATGAATCGAGACTTCGGGTTCCTATAGAATGAAGATATTTTTTTCCGCAGCGACTCGAGAATTTTAGCAAAGAAAAGGGAATGTCTTAGCTGCTTAACTTCATTTGCGTGGCTAGGCAGTGGAGTTTAGGGGGGGGGGGGGTAAATGGGGCAGGAATAGCGGCTATTCAATAGCCTGCATTTTAGTGGGGGTATTTAACGAAAGGGACCATCTAAGCAGAGGGCCACCACTGGCTGGCGCGTAGTCTGTGAAGAAATTTTCAGAAATTGCATGTCCTGTCTAGATTGCTAGAAACTGCACTTCCTATGGCTTACAAGTAAATTAGTTTGTTATCTTTTATTATCATTACCATCACTATGTGTTTTACACGACAAAAAGGGACCTACTGGGGGAGGGGGCAAATGAACTGAGTGGGGTCTGTTCATGGGACTGGGGGCCATACCCCCAGTATGTATGTATGTTAAAAAAGGCCCCACCGAAAGCCTGGGAGAAAACATCATGTTTCCCTTCCGACTATACCACTAACGTTGACATTTAGTTGAACGCGGAAAATATGTTAACCACCTTTATGATCACATTGGGGATAGGAGTGCCATTCTTAAACACATTCAGGGCATTACTGTTTAATGATCGATAAACTCAGAGGCAAAGTTTGCCTCTAACGATGAAAAAAAACAATAAAGAATGACCCAGCAACCGGTCAAAACTTTACGAAGGTTTCTATATGCTCATGAGCGTGAATCACGGGGGACGGGGACGCGTTCCCCTCACTTTTTGGAAGAGGGCATCTCCAATAAGTCCCCCCCCCACTTCTTCAGTAATATAACATAGATTACAAACTGACACTACATTTTGAAAGCTAAATTGCTCCCAAATATGGCACCATTTGTCATACAGACACCTTCCAATTTCCATTTTTACCTCCTCTTAGGCCCCTCTCCGAGGACCGCTATTCGCAAATGGTGAAAAGTTCCCCCACCACTTTTGGAGATGGATCCACGCCCTTGTATATGCTTTCCTTTGGTTTCGTCACGTTTGCGTAAAGATGGCCTTTTAATTCTTTACAACAAGTCTATAACATTAGAAAGGAGTCATGATAGAGAAAACACAGTGTGCTCCTTTGCTGTGCAGATCTGAGAGAAGTAGTAAATTCTGTGTAATGATATCACGGCTTCATAAACTCTTCATCTGTTATGGTCAATGCACCTTACTAGATCATAGATGTAGACTAACTGTGACTTCGACTTAGCCTGATTGCAAGTCACCCTTTTTCAATAAAGAAGAGCCTTTTGTGTGTCAAACAGATAACCATTTTTGGAAAACATGATATCATATTATTGCTGTTAATTTCATTCATAAAAAACTATTTTATGCCATGTCTTAATTTTAGTTTATTTTCTAACACTACGACGTTGTAGACTTCAAATGTAGCCTACGTCCCTACAGGTCATCGAAATTTGAAATTTATTTCTAACCAGGCTCCCTCTTACGCCCGATTCCTCTCAATGTCCCTTTAGCAACTCCCGGTCCCTTCTTGCCTACGTAGCAGGCTGTACGGCATATTCCTTGTTCAGTCATATCCCCAGCTGAGGAGCTGAGCAAACAGAGTCCACTCCGCGAGGTAGGTCCCTCCTTGAATGAACACTCGAAGTAACCGAGAGGGTAAACTAGAAATCCTTTTGTAGACGTAGACGTAGGCCTACTTAGCCCTTACTTAGCAGTGACATATTGTGGTAGCTGTTGTCAGACATACGAGAAACAATGGGGGTACAACACCTGTATGATAAGTCACTTTCAGCCTAAGGGTGAATTAGACTTTAAAATTAGTACTGACTGACTGCCTTTTTTTTTTGGTTCACAAATAACATGCATTGTTGGGGAAGGAGCACTGTTCGGGGCACTTCAGCCCTGGTAAACAAGGCACTATCTAACACACCTGTGTCGGAAAACCTGCGAAATATCCTTTGAAGCCACCGGACGAGTTTATCTAGAGGAAAGGTACTTCAAACAGTGGGCAGTTGTGTAAGTGTTTACTCTGCCAACTATACCATACTGCTTCTGCAGCCAAAAGTGAGTGCCTAATGACAGGGGTAACTCGGTTTCAAGAAGGGTGCATCCAAGCGAAACCAAGTGGGTTATTCTCTGTTGCTTATTAATTCATCTGGGAAGTCGTAGTGTTCCGGTCATAGTGGTCCGTGCTTACATATCTGACACCGCATCGCATTTTGTAAACACTACTCATTCGGTGACAACGTACTCCCCTATAGTAGGTATGTGTGGTACACCTTTGCTTAGAAAAGCAAATTTTTATTTTAGCATCAGTTACCAGTCATTTTGAACTCCCATCTGTGAAAAGGCTTACTGGAGATGATAATTTGAAGTTGAGAACAAAAAACAAAAACAAAAAAAAAAAGACAAAACAAAAGAAACAAACAAACAAAAAAGGATAAAAATTTAAGCTATTTTCATGGCAAATGCGCTCTATCGAACGATTTCAGGTCTGACACGATACAGAATATGGACCCTCAAATTTCTGTAAAATTCCTCACTTATTTCGTCTGAAGTAAAAGATTGTGACATTTCAGCAGTCTGCAATCATCATGTACAACAAACCACGCTTTCGTCACGCAGTTCGGCATTTCTTTGTTATTTGATTGTAAACTGTGACTGAGTACAGTATGACAATTGCAAAGGCAGATGACAGGGTAAGCGAAAACTTATCTTGAAGAAAAGAAAATTTTGTTTGCCAACGTTAGACTGTTAGATAAAGATGCAGTAGCCTAATTATAGAGTATATTCTTGGGTAAAAGTAGAAGCATAAGGTTTTAGAATTTGTGAAACAGTTCTTGGCTTAATAGCTTCGAAACCGGAAGCAAAACAGTCCTGTCGCCACTCTTGAAGAGTCTCTTGTAGTCAAGGTGGGGGGGGGGGGATTTTCACCATTTGCGAATCACCGTCCTGGGGAGGGGTCTAAGGGGAGGGCTCCCCCTCCCCTTTGGAAAACAGGAAATTGTAAGGTGTCTATATAGCAAATGTTGCCATATTTGAGGGCAATTTAACTTTTAAAAAGTAGTGTCAATTCGTAATCTATGTTGAATTATTAACACCTTTTTACCTTTTTTAAAAAGTTGGAACCTCTGTCATCGTTATGTTTCAATCCAAAATCAGAGATCGTATTGGCTGATGTTCAGTAAGTATCGTCAAAACGTACGTTCATGAAAAATCTCATGAAAAATCCCATGAAAATCATCGTTTCTTGGCGGTGTTTCAACCTTAGAAATACCACGTTATTTTTCATATGGGCTTAGATACTTCGCCGATCGAAAAACAGTTGTAAATACTATCAAAATGTGCTTGAAAATATTGATTGGCGAGATCATTTAGCTCCAAGCCGTACGGGGTGCACAGAAATGTCACAATCCATTCCCTTTTCGCTAGTCGTACTACGATCTTATCGCTCCATTTTTGTACCTAAGCTAATATAGTGTTATTATCATACAAGTACTGTACTTGTAGAATCATTGTAAATTGATCTCAAAATAATTATGGAAGTTTCACGCACACTGGAAGCCCATACTCGACGAACTGTAAAAACGGTAATTACGTCAGAAGAGTAACAATGAACACAGAGAGTGTGCATGTAGTGAAAGAAAGTATTGCCACAATCGTTGTAGTCAGGTATGAATGCACAGTTTTAGTTTTCACCATATTTGAAAAAGTGTGTGTGTGGGGGGGGGGGGCTTATTTCAGATGTCCTCCCTTCCAAAAAAGTGAGGGGGACCCATCCCCCGTCTCCCATGATCCACGCCCATGCTTGTAGCCCACTAATAGGTAACATTCCATGGAAGCCTTAATTTTGCAGCACACTGGCAGATAAGCACAACATAAAATTCTTTGTCAAAAATTAAAAATTTTGTTTCAATAGCAAGGTTAGGATTGAGAAAAATTGTTAGGGTTACGTGGTCGAGAGAATTACGGATGGTCTGTCAAAATCCGAAGTTTAAACAAGGAAAAATGTTTCAGATCATCGTTTCCAAAAAGTTCGTCATATGATTGATGCCCAAGAATTTCAAGTTGATTCATCGTAATTTGTCGTCTTATTGTCGTGCACAGCGAAGATGCTCCATGGACTAGGTGACGGAGCACTGCTGGGGCTATCAACATAGATCTAAAGGTAAAGTTGCCTACGTAGCAGGGTGTACGACATATTCCTTGTTCAGTCATATCATTAGTGACAAATATTAATTTCAGTATTGAGGGAAGGCACCCTTACGGCAGTTTGGTTAATTAATCCAGGAGCGGTTACAGGAGAATTAAAGAATGCGGTAAACTTTAGGCCTATAGGGAAAAGCAAACTACAGTATAATAGATAAATGGCTAATCAGTGTTTTCAAGTTGCAAAGGATACCATTACCAATTGAGAAGTTTTTCTTCGGTTTCACGTGGGGGCTACACATTCCTTTGTGACCGCAAGCTGAACTAACACTTTTTCGACAATAGTTTTCTGTTTTCAGTCGCAGGAGATTCTATTTGTCTGAAGGGAATTTGCGGTATGCAATATACGTTAAATAGTAATCCTGTTTTCGCCAACAGTGCAAACTATAGGCATCCCTTTTCAAAAAAAGTTAATAAATGGTTGATCATAATATGATCAGCCCTGGAAGAAGAATACAGGTTTGGTTTACAATTACGTATGACATGCGGCGAAAATTCGGTGTGCGTGTGTGTTTGTGTGTGTGTGTGTGTGTGGGGGGGGGGTATCCAGACACTGACAGTCGGGGCAGTGGCGCCGCCATGATCCAAAGCCTGGGGAGGTGGGCAAGCTTCGAACAGGCCGACATGTTTGGAACATAAAGTTGTAAGTGCGCAGTGCTTCTGTGAATGTATGCCTTTGTACATGAGCGGACTGGGGTGGGGTGGGGGCACTAAGAGGGGAAAGTGACATTTCCCCCTTTCCCTTGGCCTCCACCTCACTGAGTTTAGGTGGCAAGAATGGGCAAGGTTCCTTTTTGCAGGATCGAGATGAATAATGTCACGGCAATACTGAACAATTGCACTATTTCTGTCACTCCTTTGGGGAAAGGGGTAGGTTTCTCAGAGGGGGCAATTTCCTTTGTTCCCTGCTGGCTACCCCAAATTCAGTTTCACAGTGCACCGTCCTCCAATAAGCAGAAACGACACGGGAGATTTTCTCCGTCGAGCTGAGAGTAACTTAAGCACGCCCTCTTCTTAGGTTCAATGGTGGGTTCATGCAGTTTTCCATCGCAAAATATAAGAGAGTGGTGCGAAAATGTAAATTTCCTGCCGTAAAAAACGTCACCATTTTATCTCGTTTGGTTTTGGTGACATCGATTTTTCCATAAAAGTGATGGTTTTTGACAAATTTATTATGATCTTTCCAAGGCCCGTTTTACCCTCCCTAACTACTTTATTTTACTATAATTCTTTTTGTTCTATTTTCTTACACTTATTCGATACAACAGCAAGCCGCTTGTGAAAGATACTTACAGTTGGGCCTATGTCGGAATTTGTCCCCTAGACTTGTTGCAGTTAGATCTCCCGAGGTCTGACATGGACATGGATCAATGTTACTTAAAACAGGGATTGCAGCAGACTCCCTGGTTAAAATAGACAGAATTCAGGCCCGTGGCAGAGTCTCGAGGGCGGAGTCTCCCACATGAAAAAATTCTCCCTAGAAAATTAAGAATTGCTATTGCCCTAATGCATTTTAGCATATCTCGCCCAACCCCCTAAACGTTTTCACGCCTGGAACGTGTCTCGTCTGCCCTTTTTGTGTTTATAGTTTGCTTATTCAATGGTCACTAGCTTTGTTGACAGTTTTCTGTTTTTTTTTAGTGTCCTTCAAATGCATTTATTTTTAGTGTGCTTCGTTGTTCATATGAGAAATAAATAACTGAATTTAGTACCTTGTCTGGCGACGGGCCTGCAACAGATAGTCCTATTTTAAAAGCCACGGAAGATACATAATAGTAATAAGCTGTTCACTCATCAGGTTTTTCGTGATCTACCCTACGATGATGACAGCACATGGTAATAGTAAGTTCTTCCCTTTGTTTGAGGTACAAACGTCAGGACAAACCAAAGACCAAAGTAGCAGAATTAGCCTAGACCAATCAGCGAGTTGCCATCTAGTGGCAACTCTGGAGTACCTATGAACTTTCTTTAAACCTTTAAGTTTTGGGTGGTTGCTGTCAACGGTGACAATGGACACAACCTAGAAGAGCGGCTGTTTGCCACCAACACACTGAATCATGTATTGCTTTTAATCACAAGTGACTGAAAGATGCACGCAGTGGGAAGGGGTGTTCCCCTCCCCTTTGAAAAAAAAAGGAAATTAGAAGGTGTCTTTATGGCAAATGGTGCCATATTTGGGCGCAATTTAGCTTTTAAAATGTAGTGTCAATTCGTAATCTATGTTACATTACAATTCATCACAGTTTTAGTTTTCATTATTTTGAAAAAGTGGGGGGGGGGGGACTTTTGGAGATGCCCTCTTTCCAAAAAAGTGAGGGGATGCATCCCCCATCCCCCCATGATCCACGCCCATGGATGCACGTAGACTAAATGAGGGAAGTTTTATTTAATTCTCACTTCATTTCAATCCGTGACTCCCTAGTTTGCAGGCCCGTAGCCAGAATAACCTATTGGGGGCAAGAGCGGCGATTTGTTCTCATTATTGGGGGGGGGGGGATATGACCAGGATTTCCAATAATTTACTGTGTGAAAAATCAAAGTCAATGGGCGATTTCTCAAATATTGGGGGGGGGATATATCCCCATCCCCCAGGATCGCCGCCCATGATTGGGGGCACATCGGTGTTGGAGTTTCGCCGGCTTGGGGGTGGGGGGACACTATTTCAAGGACTCTAGAGCAAAGTGGTGCGACATTTTCCATTTTTTCTTCTTATATTTGTATTCCAAAAATGCTGGTCTCGTAATATTTTTTCCTCCTTCATTGTAAGACCTTTATTGAAATATTTTTGGGGGGCAACGTCCCCCCCCCCCAGCTCCCCTGTGGCTACGCGTGCCTGCTGGTTTGAGCATGGAGATGAAGCTTCAAGGTTTGAGAAAAGTTAACTCTTCCCTGCCAATTGCTATGCATTTTCGAAGCCTTAAATTAACGTTCGCTTGATTGCTCTTCTGCAGAAACAAAATAGGATAGTTATCTACTCCGACCGTCTCTGTATGTGGCAATCACACTCCTCGACAAGGACACTTTATTGTGTCTGATATGTCGTATTTTCCACTTCAACCAACACACGGACTGCCTCTTGAGTCCGTTGTGACAGGGACATTACTGCTGGAAGAGTAGCACGGAAGTTTGGGTTCTCCACTGTGTGTGAGCTCTTGGTCCAATAGTAGCTCCTGATTGGATAGACGTGTGTAACTCACACCGTACTGAACAGCGTCGTGCTCTCTGAAGCAAGATACTCAGCTTTGCAACTTTTCGTTTCGGCTATTCAAGTACAGGTCGCCGTTTACGAAACACCACGTAACACCTACTGTTACAACCTTACCTCTGTATTACTGGAAATAACAGTGATTATGGAATTACATACGTTGTGCATTCTACTCCCGTGGAGTTAATTAGTAGCGGTTTTAGGGTGAAAATACGTGAATATACCTTTTTCATGGGTGGCATGCAAAATCAACCTGGGGTTGAAAATATTGAAGGGAAAAGTTTAGCAATTGAGGCCCGTGTACAGAAAGCAACCACGTGAAGAAACCGTTGTGGATTTTATTGGGATTTTACTTTATTCTTTTTATTCGGATTTTTAGCTTTCAAAATTTTGCGTTGAAACTGAAGAAACAGCCATGATGAACTTTTTGTTTTTCGTGGGATTGATGTTTTTATCGCTAACAATGCCTTTTGTCGCTGATGCGGTTTGTCACCGATCATGTTCATGCTATGGAAATGTAATGGACTGCAGGGACCGAGGTTTACAAGACGTACCTTCGGGGATACCCTCATCTGTCGAGAGATTGTAAGTTACTAATGCCAACCTACAACCATGGTCAAGTTTGCTATTAGAATCCACTTATCTGAATTTTCCATTAGGCTATTTCATATGGGCATGGTGCGCGTAAAATAAGCGATTCCTCGTCGTGACCGCGACTTGTTTAACTGACATAACTTTCCGAGGTACTATTTGTTGATTTTTGTTTTATCAATATGTCAGTTGAGGAATGCCGCAGATTTCCTAAAGAATATGATGAGATCAATCTGAGGGAGATTGCTATCAAAAGAGGTAAACTAAAGGTATACTTTGTGTAAACAGTGGGTCACCAAGCTAAGTCATGCATGGCATAAAATTGAAATACTTGTTTAGTGTGTTTTAATCTATTAAGACGTATGGGTTCTTGGTATTATTACACAATAGTACAAGTAGTGTGTCTAGCTGTGTTAGTACTCTACATCAGATCATTGATGGTCTTCTTTATAATCATATTATAACATTCCATTTACGTCAGTATTTTAACTTACAAAAAATGAGAAGAAAAGACTTCGTTCTTGGAACCGAATGAAAGCAGCCTATGGCCAGTATGGGATAACAACTGGAGGTCTTAGGAAACTTTGAGAACGGCGATTTGTCAATCAGTACGCATAAGAGCAGGAAGTCGGGGCGGGGGAGGAAGGGGTGAGGGGAGGGAAGGGGTGAGGGGAGGGAGAGATTCGAATGCTTCCACCCTCCTACTATTCATGGACGAAAACCTCTTATTTGTTTCCTCTGTACAAAATGTCAATTTGCACAATACTTCACACCAAATTGCATCTAAGGACCCTCAAATATTCAAAAGTTTTCAAAAGAGGAGGGCCGGAGGGGGACACTCTAGCAATATCTCACGGCTTAGAATAGCTTCCTATGCCTGTAAAGATGCGTGCTGGCTCCCCCCCCCCCCCCCCCAAAAAAAAATATGGGCCAGTTTTGGTATGCTGTGCATTCAAAATGATGCATTTAGTGGCCGTTGTCGCATATTGAACAGAAGTTCGCTTTGGAATGTTGAATCAGGGAGCTGGTCTTCCAGCTCCCTGGTTGAATTAATATAAATGGTTTATATTCTAAAGCAATTGCAAAGTTGTCTATCATTTTAAATTACATAGCCCTTGAGCAGGCAGGGTCTTGTCTTACGTTTTTGGCTAAAGGACATTCCACTCCACCGTGGAACCATTGGAGTGTATAATTTGCCTTGGCTCTGGCCATGTTAACGTGTTAATGCACAGCCATGGTCGAGAGCTAGTGACCATGTAGCCTTCTTTTAAGTTTTAGGTTATATTGCTAGTTAGGTTCTTGTACTAAATTACTTTAAATTTAGGTCAAATGACGTCCACCATGTCTCACCGCCATTTGAATGAGTATGTTCCGATGTCCAAATTCATGTATGGCTTTGTTAATCATAAACAACATCATATATATATATATATATATACATACACACACACACAATAATATATATATATCATACAGGTAGTGTATATATACAGGTATATATATACAATAATATATATATATATATAGGCCTATATATATATATATATATATATATATATTATGTGTGTGTGTGTGTGGGTGTGGGTGTGCGGATATCATACAGAGACTACCGTTTTTCAGGCTTTCTTTATATCAAGGAGTTGCAGTGTTCTATCAAACTATGCAACTAATAGAGAGAAAGGTGGGAGTGAAGTTCAACTTGCAACTTACCTTTTGCAAAGTCTTTCTCGAAGAATTTCGTCCTTTCTTTTTTCTGCCGTAGTAAACAACTCTCAGAATCTGCAACCTCGAATCTAAGCCCTTCATAAGGGGGGGGGGGGGAGGGATGAACACCCCTAAAATTTTGTTCGAAGAGAATTCCAAGTTACCATTTTTACACATCTCGCTGCCCTAAAAAAATATCCCCCCCCCCCCCGGAAGCTATCTCGCCCACCTCCTCTTCAGTACCTTGTCTGGCTACGGGCCTGGTATATCGGCCCTGATATTCACATCCACAAGAAGGGCAATTATTTTGGGGAGTAAACAATTTCATGGAAGAGCAGTGAGTAGACATCTTATTGAAGATGGAGTAAAATACTTCGAAAGACTCTTTATATTCTACTTACAACAAGGCGGGGGACTGCAGTTCATTTTTGAAGTGGGTTGTGCGTTGTGGTGATATGTGTATAGAATACATTCGCCAAATTTCCCGCACTGCCAATTAAATTTAGCACACCTCTGAAATATTCCAAATGACTGCAACAATGCACTAGTCGAAGCAGGTGCCTTGGCAAGTACAGTAAACAACCTATTTATGCATAAGATACGAGGCGGGGGGGGGGGGGAAGCAGGGGGAATATGCCCTCCCAATTCGGGCAAAAATTGTGGATCCATTCGGGCAAATGAAACAGCCAAGGAAATAAATTGTGCCCTTTTGCAACCGACACAGCGGTATCAAAATTCGGGCAACTTCTTCCAAAATTCTAAATTTGGGTAAAAATTATTCCTGACCCCCAAGAAAAATTGACCCCCGTAGGCCTATGTATTTATGACTACTAGAAACACTCAAAACCTTGTGAGTTGCTTAAAGTTTACATAAATTCTTAAAATTTGAACACAATTTTCATGGTCGACGATAATTTTTATTTCTATGGCTTCCTCCGCATTTTAAAATCGTCTGCTTTGCCGTACGACGTACGGATTCACCGTTCATTACCGGTTTTGTAGTCATTACGCTCATTCTGTATTGATTTGCATGTATACATTAAGTGATGTGTGCAAGCATAGGCTTAAAAGTGAGTACTGTATATCATGCAAGTGTTTGCGGCGAGGGAAATTTGGCAGTTTTACAATCGTGACAGCGGCAAAGATCGAGTTGACGTGAAAAACACGGAACTGGGATAAAAAATTTCTATTTTACTAAATGAAATTCACATTTATTCAAATTTACACTTGATCAAATGAGAATATCCATCGTTTTATGTCTGTGATATTTATTTTCAGGAAAAAAAGAAATTGTAACGTTGAGTGCGTGAAATTCCATCCAGCCATGCTACTAAGTATTTCAGTGAAGAGGGGTTAGGACCATGCAGTTAGGAACAGGGGCGGCGCCAGGGTATTTTGAAAGGGGTGGCAAACGTGGGGTGAGTAATCGCCGTCCTGCGAGAGGGGTCGAAGGGAAGAAGGATACCCCTCCTTTTTGAGAAAATTTTGTTAATTTAAGGTTGCTTAGATGCCAAATGGTGCTTTCATTTGTTATATTTTTGTACTGTCACCCCACCCCCACAAAAGTATGCCTTAAAAAAGTTATTTAGACGATTTTATTTTTTGAGCTAAAAGCCATAGGGGCGGCAAATGCCTGCCCTGCCACCCCTGTGGCGCCGCCTCTGGTTAGGAATCAAGATGTATGGAATCATCACAATTCCCTATGGATTCGGAAATTGACACCAAAATCCAACTCTTGTGTGGTTGCCATATACCAAAGGGGTGGGACTATCTACTGTCTACGATACTAAAATGCACCTAAAATTTAAAACTTCAAAAAACATATGCAACAAACTACAAAGCTTGGCAAATTTATCAAAATGGTCCAACTCTCGTCTTCACAAGACATTCCTGAGATGAGATATACTGTAAAATGTAGATGCTTCTTCACTCAATTTAATATGGTAGATTGCGCAATAATTTGTGATGACATTCTTGTGCTATTTAAATTACCGTCTTTGTCTTTCTTTGTTTTGTTTTTTTCGAGAGTCACTGCAACTTGTGCCAAAATGTGACCACTGTCTTACTGCTATAGGATGATTAAGCCATATTTAAGCCCTCTCCTTACAACATGGTATGCGGGGGAACAGTAATTGTTTCAAGGTCATACAAACATCTTAATTTCAAAAGGAAACAAAAGCAGGTTATGTGAGTTATACATAAAAAGAAAAACATGTTGTACAGCCTCCTCCCAAAATATTGATTCCAGGGTACTGGCACTCAGTTTTCAATGCAAAATTATGTCATGATTGTCTGCCAATCATAGAAAATATTTAAGGCAAACACCCTCTGACCCTTGTGAAATATTTCCCCATACACCTTTGGATAATGTGTGTGTGCTTTCTTCCAATCTCTCAGCATAACATTTCTGGATGTACAGTCAGTAGTTCATACAGCCCTATAAATCAACAGAGTGTAACGACAAGTTGACTGCAATGAGCCTGCAAACATTTTCAACGAAAAAAGAGACCCTTACCACTCGGCAACTCTAGGACGGAGGGAAAAAGCGCACTGTACCTTGTCGTCCGTGCGAACCGACGTCTCTCGGAGATAAAGCCTGTTGGTTTCTTTCCGGCCTGATTCCACGGGGCCATGTCATAGGTTATCGCCATACATTCCGTCTTCTGACAATACCTCTCGTCTCTTTCTGAAGCGTTTCCGTCAAGTGATATACATACTTAACGACGTCGTTCATGTCAATCACTTTTTTGCAGGCTAAGAGTAAACGACTTTCGTTTGCTTGAGGACTCAGCCAACACCAAAAGTACTTCCATCGTAATAGAACCTAGTCAGAGAAACACTGACAAAAGGGCCATATACCCTTGAGGGGAATTGAAATGACCAAGTAAGCACGCCCATTTCTTAGGGTTACCCTTACGAGAATGACCTGGGCCTGTAAAACACTAGGCTGTGGAATGATGAAATGCGTCGTTCATCTTGAACACTACGCAAAACGGCAGCCCCAGTCCGGCGGACGAGAGCCGCTGTGCAGGCTTGTAGGGTCGAAGTCCCCTAAGTGCACCTAGGTGCTTAAATTACAAAGGACAAAGATCATGCTGAAAAGGGGAACTGAAATGAATTCATAATTAAAGCTAGCTACCGAAACTCGAGGTCGAGGAGGGTCTTCGACTTTTTGACGGGAAAGTGCAAATCGGGAATTGCCCCAGAACCACTCCCACTTCATGGCTACATACACAACTTTACCAATTGTAGGACTATTAAGGTGCATGAGAGAACCCGTACGTTTTCCCGTAGGATACTTGCTTTGGGATTGTTTGTGAGCACTGCATGGGTTTCTGCAAGATTTACATCCTTAAACTGGTCAGGATGAACGGTAACCAGTAAGACCTATACAATAGTCTTTATGGTAAGTGCTGTTTGGGATTGGAAATGACGTACAGTAAGTTTTGCGGATAATCCAGCTTCCCTCAAAATGTGCAATCTTTTCGTCTTGTTTTTCAGTCCCATCGTTTCTTTAGGACACCCTATTATGCATCTGGGTGCAGCTGTAAGCGTTGTAAGGTTCCGTGCCTGGCGCCGTGGCGGACAGGTCCGGTTACCGAAACTGTTGGTTCGCCTGCGATAATCATAAAGAAGTGCGTCTAAAGCCCTTACCACATTACGTGACTTTGAAGGAACGTAACTTCTTGCGACGCGATTTTCCCGTCGCGTCGTTAAGTGTGGATTAGTTGTACTTTACAACTAGTTGCAAACTGTACACGGCTACAAGCTGTTGTACGAATCAGTCTCAGGCGACCGAAAATGTTGGTCGCCGGAGACTGTCATGTGGAATGACGGAGTTCTGAACAGAATCGCGGAAGGATCAGCTTATTAAAGTTTGGATAACCTGTAACAGTATTGGAACGTCTTATATACGTAGTCACCCAAAACCATCTAATAGGCTGTTTGAAATTGCTGGAACATTTTGGAAAAATTCTTGAAATTATGGCAATGTTCGTGTATAAACAGCTGAACATAAGATTGTGGAAACACTCTTGATCGCAAGCCTCATGGCCGAACCCGCCATATCCTGCCCATTATCCGTGTCAAACGTTCGTACCCCTTCTGTGTCTTCTATGGATGAGGATAGCCCCAGCCAACGCTGCCAGGAGTTGTCTTTTCCTCGTCGTGCTGGTTGAGAGTCAAATGAAGATTAAAACTTGATGCTAGTTGCATGTGGACAAATCGGGTCTCCCAACTAATTATTAGTTCTTGTCTCTGGACGCGACGAGACGGTCTTGTCACAGTCAGGTGGTCTCACATGTGGAACGTGTAAAGCACCCGGAGAAACAATCTTATCACGATAAGTCGCGTCGCTTCATGTGGAGGAGGTTGTGCTCACGTACCGTAAAGTAAGGTGGAAAAGTGAAGAACACACAAGTATACTTTTTCAGAGTTGAATGGAAATTAAAACTGTCTTGTTTTCTCTGCTTTCGGAACGGAACGTTTTAGGCCCACTGAACGTCAAGTATTCCATGATTTTTATGGGGCTGTTGAATCACCCCAAACATATGTGGGTACCCTCGGGTATCTCTTTCACAATTGGTGAAGTCCTGAAATTTCATTGACATAAATTCAACCAATATAGCTTCACTCATATACATGATGGCTTTTACAGAGCAGCAAAGTGAGATAAAGTGTAGTCCATTCCAGGTTAAATTACACATGCATTAAAATGACACATCGTAGTGTACTTAGCAGAACATAGCCTTGCGCAATAGTTAACCCAACTGTAGCATTGTCAGGGAATGCAATAAACATTTTTTTATAATTGGAGGAGACGCTAGTTCAGGGAGAATTTTTTCTGTCTTCAACGAGATGATCGGCCCTTTTAAGTCCCCTAACGTTTCTTTGAAATCATTAGTTGAAGCAACACCAATGTTTCTTCTTATTCGTTCAATATTATCCATCTGTGTAAATTTAGCTTGTTACCCACCACAAAATTAGCACATGATAAAAACTTTATAAAAAGAAAGTTAAAGAACCATACGTGAAGTGGCACACAAATTCAAATCCCGGGACTGTATTTTCTCTTTAATGGTAGGCTACAGTTTGTTCAAAGTTATGAGTTCACACAAACTATTATTTTGCTGAGTGATGAACTTAGGAGTAACTGAATTTTCGAATTAAGCGACGGGATGATACCTTCGTGTTCACTCTTAGGCGGCCAGGGCTACTTCCGGTTGGGGTGCTGCAGCAAAAATTAGCCCGAAAACTTAACCCATGTTTGCCCAAAAATAGCATATATTTTGCCCCAAAATGACAAATTTTCTGCCTAAATGGGGGCCTGAATAGAGGGGCGGGGACTGCAGCCGCCAGCCCCTGCCTCGTACGCCTATGGGTTCACTGATGCATCTTGAGGACCACCATGGCACTCCTTCTGTGGACCACTCGTTAACGGTTATAGGAGAGTATGGGAAGTCAGGAATGCAATAGATACGGCTCTTAAAACGTTAATCTTTGCATACGGTGCATCGGTATCAAAGACACTACGTTACAGTACATTAGCCTACACGCTTGTGGATGTTTATGCAATCTGTTTAGCCTCAAGTTCAGGGACGAATTTGTCCTGTGCTCTTAAGGTTGTGGTATGAATAGACATCATGTTAGTCTTCGTGGAAACTTACTGAGTTACTGGGCGTTCTTTCGTTGATCATATTATGTAGGAAGAACCTCGTCTCCGGAACAGGTCGTGAGGGAACGCATGTAATTCATCTAAGGGAGATAGCATATAGGTATAAAGTGAAAGAGTACTGCAAGCCCGACATCAATGGGTTGCATATCATCATGTCTGTTGCCGTTATTTCGTATCATGCATGCTTTTAGAGTTGCAATGATGGTTACCGCTGAGAAGCAGTTTCCGTTTAAGTGCAACACACATTACCGTACGTAGGTTTGGCCATAATCGAACGGACATAACTGATGAACCCAGTGACGTCATTCATTCAAGCATGCTCTGTCGAAGACATTACGGTATTTCAAGTTTCCTCCTAGCTCGCCGGATTAAAGAACTGAAACTCTTGTGCCGGAAGTTGCGATGTTAGGCTGTAGCTTTCAATGAGCCTCCAATTACTTCCATTTAAAGAGAATTTAAAAGCAGTCGCGGTTGGCATCTTCATTTGCTAACTTTGGTGGTGGGGAGGGGGAATCCCCACACTTCCCCTTGCTAGTATGATGAGCTGCCATTGGCATTGCGAAGCAGGCCTCGTGTTTCAATGATTAAGGTAACGATTAGACTTTCCAAGTCGTGTTTAGCACTTAGGCACTCACTACTATAACGTGAGCAGGCTGGTTTCACTCCCCGACAAAAGTAAATGAAACAAACGCCCGCTCCCCTATCAGCGTGGGCTCAAAACTGTTGAAGGTGAGACAGGATTAAACAGTGAAACAGAGAGAGGGGGCTTTGATTTGATTTCGAGAGATCAAAACTTGTCACAGTTTTGGCGATTCTGTTTCAGTTGTTTTGTCGGGGATTGTTGCTTGCGAGACTCGTAAGGTACGAGAACCAATATCCCACCGCTGCTGGCAACGTAGATTATAGGCACTGTTACTGTACGCCTATGGTACTCACTGTAGGCTACGTAGTGTTTCTCCTTTGAAGGACCAAAATTTCCCGGAAAAAGGCATGTGGAGATAAGTGGGAATTTTTGGGTTGTTGTAAAGTTTAATAAACGGTTGAATATCCTCTACAAAGTAAGTGAACCAAACTAGTAACATTGACGCTGCTAATAACTACACTCAATCTATTAGTTTAGGGTAGTGGTTGGAATCAGTCAATTAGGATCCGTTAAATTACACGTCACAACTAAAAACTGGTACTGAAGCAAACCAATTTATGCGGCACAGTTGAACACCAACTTACGTGCAAAGCAAGTAACTAGAACTGTTGAGTGAGGTCAAACTATGCGAGTTAAGGTTTGTTTTCCAACTAATTTCTAGTTGTGACATCAAAGTTTGCCAAGCTGATAGTAGCAAGCTATAATATGTACGTTACATTACATGTACTAGCACTAGCACACTTCGGATCAAGGGCTAGGCAATGGAAGTTTTCCCCAGGACGAATGGGGGTGATTTTCAGAAATTTTCATAGAAATCATGGAAAAATGAAAAACTTTGCTCATGCTAGGATCAAGGTTAGGGATAGGGTAAAAAAAATTGTAGTTGGACCCAATTGTCCTAGGAAAAAGTACACCGCCAGGCCGGATTAATGTGGGATGAAACCCCGGCTGGGGTGTAAAAGTTTAAGTTTAAAGCGTTTGAGGATCAGGAAGCCGATTGACTACATCGAGGACCCTATATCAGGGTGAGAGCCTGTACCAACAAAGGAGATAGTGTCCACACTGTGGGGACAATTGAATGTGAGAATTCTTGAGGCACAAATATCCCGACTTCTTTTCCCGGGCAAAATGTATCCCGGGGTAGATATTTTTTTCCAGGATATTCTGTCCCAGACACTTTCTCAGGGGGTATTGTCTCGGACATTCGGACACTATCTTATTGATACCGGATTTGTTGTGTATCATACCCATAAGCGCTAGCTAGCTACTATACTAGCTAGCTGTGGCCGTGGCCGTGGATCATGACTATGAAACGTACCGAAGGTAAACACGTATCCAGTCTGGCTGGTTACATGCAAAATGGTGGAAAAATCCACGGGAAGAAGCAAGTTTAATGGTTGTTTGTATTCAAGTGCATTATCTTTATCAGACTCTGACGTTTGAACGTAGAGAATTGAAGCAAATGGACCGCAAAAGTAACATTTTGGGGCCAGCTGAACGAACGTTAGCCGCCTCAGCCTAATTAGCCTTAGTAGCCTAGCCCAACCTTAACTAAACGTAACTTAACGTTAGACCTGGCACGTTAACATTAATACGTCGTTAGGCCTAGCCTAGGTCTAACGTGTTCATTATCTTATAGGCCTAGCCTACACAAACGTTGGGCCTAAGTTAAGCCTAACGTTAGGCTATATCATGTTTTAACTGTAATGGAGTATAATGGAAACTTCAAACATGGAAATGCACACAGTCTTCAGAGTTAGGCTAGTACAGGTGTGACAATGGCCCCAGGCGTAAGGCCTCTTCAAAATAGCAATAGGCCTAGGCCCAGTTCCGGTTGGGTAGGCCTAGGCGTAGCTTTGATTTACAATGCATGCTGGGAACGAAAGTGTACCATAACAGAGACCGCATATGCGAGACATATTTTGTGTAGGCTTAGGCCCTAATCATGCACAATTTTCGTGTTCAATATTATGGTTGTGAAGACATCAGTCACAGGTCAAAATGAATTTTCTATGGAAAAAGGGCCTCTTTAAAGTTAGCCTATAATCTCTTTAATTTTGACTGAAAATGTTTGACATTGAATTGTGGAGAACAGGAAAATAGTGGTTATGTATAGCCTACAAGCCTTCATAGCTGTGAGAAAATATTCATGGACTTGGGGCTGACTTCCAGTTTCCAAACTCGTCTAGGCCTATAGACCTTATGCATAAAATGTCACAGAGCGGAAAGGGCTCCCTTATTTGGAAGAAAAGCGCATATCATTGCAAGATACACCAAAAATGCAGACAGCTGATTTGTCCGCCTATACGCGCATAAGTCCACTAGCGCATGCAAAATCTACCTTGTTCGCTCACATGGGCTTCATTGTTTTCTTCCAAAATGGCATCGGCCTGACAATAATGCATAAGGTCTATTAAAAAAGTTTTGAGGGGGAGTAATCTTGGCATCTAATACTGGCACTTAAAGCAGGTGATTAGTTAAATTACTGAAGTAGGGAACTTTCACATCAGCCTGTGGCTATGCTCAGCCTGCCACTGGCAGACGCCCAGACAATGTGATCCTATCCTTGAGGCAATTCATAAATGTTATTTCAGAAACACATAAGGTTCACATACAGAATATAATAAAAATTTCAACGCAATATTTTTGTACTCACCATTTTTGAGATTTTTTAGGTGCACTAGCCTTAAAGGTCGTGTGACATGAAAATAACATAGTTGGATATTTGATGTAAAAACTAAGCATTAAAAGTCCAGAAAATAGTCACAATTTCCATTAAAATCCATCAAATATTGACCAATTTACAGGGAAATTTCTGTATCACGCTTTTATCATGAATAAACATGAGCTAATTATGCAAATATGTGACATCGAAAGAGGGACATACCATATATGGCACATGTTAGCCTTTGTTTTTTCAACCTTAATTTCAAGGACACTTGTAGCATTGTTATTCCCTGAGGGGTTTATTATAAAACTTAAAATTTTTTCCTTAAAAAATATTGATATCACTTACTAAACTGTAATCCATATGATCAGTAGTTAAGACATAATTTATATAGGGTTAACAAAAGAAATCATAACACTGTGCAATACTCCACATCATTATTTTTGCATAGGCAATTAGTTTCTTCAGAAACCATCAAACTTTGAAGGTGTATATTTTGAGAACGGTAAAAGATATTGAAATAATTCCAACGGATCTATGACTGGAGGACTTACTGTAATTCTTTAAGCGACAAGTGAAATAGCTCTGTTTGGTGGCATGTCACACGACCTTTAAGTTTAGTGTTGTAATTCACAGTATGTACAGTGCAACATGCATTGTTTAGTGTATCCATATGCATAAACCAGATGTATTCCTGACCTTAGCACTTGATGGACGTACATAGTTGCAGCTTTGCAGGAAGATACAAAGCTGTATGCCATTGAACAGGAGTGTACTGCCACATGTAATCTTTAGTCGCAAACTCAGTGAGAAATATTTTCGGCAATGTATTTTTAGTGGATACCAGTGGTCAGAACCCCAACCTTTCCACAACTTTGTCTTGTGAACCAAACAAAAAACATTTTGCCTTCAGAAAAATGCTAGGCCTATATTTCCTTTTGCACTCATGGCATGTTCTTTTCGTTGCTGCTTGTTTAGCATACTTTGCCCATCATCAAATTGATCTGCCATTCGTCCAAGCTATGATATATTAAGACTAATGAACATGTTGCGATATTTGTTGCCCATTCAGCCTGACACATAAAGGTAGTGCAATGCTTCATTTTCATCCCCACATTTTTGTACTGTAGGTACTTCATAGTTTCTAGGGGTGTTTCCCCTGGGGTCCACCATGGGGCAACTTAGCCCCACAACTTGTATGGGAGGGCTTTGCATTCCCTTGGCACCCACAGCACTGTTGGCCAGAGTGTGGTATTATCAAAAATGGCCCTTTCTAGGAAAAAGGTTCCCTGCACCTGATGCAGGCCTGTACAGGAATATGGCAAGGCTAATTCATGTCCACCTGGAGGTCATTGAAGATGTTTACAAATGTATTGATGTTGTTAGATGTATGACTTAAGAGTATTAACAAAAACTACTTTTTTTCATGATTCACAGGTATTTGTCAGGAAATAATATCTCTGAAATTCGCCGGGGTGATTTCACTGGTCTTAGAGCACTCCGAGTTATGTAAGTATCTCGAACAACAAGGGAAAGCTTCTGGATAAGCATATTGTTGGGGACGCCATTTAAGTTGATCTCTTTGAGCATACAGTCAACATGTATATCCATCCTAGTCCATAGTCAGCTGACCTAGTGTTTGGGTCGTTTTCGGGCTTCCCATACTAGGTCAGCAGTATAGCCATTTGCAGAATTGGGCTACCACACCTTCAAAAATTTTGAATGGTCTCAACCTTTCCATATTTACGTATACTCCTAGGTAATTGGCTGGTCGTTTATATGTTTAAGATCCTTCCTTCAAAGAGTATTTGCACTTAGTGTCCAAAAAGAGACCAAAAAATTTTCATTTATACAAACGATCCTGTTTTGCTTTTTAAACATTCTATAAAACTGCTAAATCTTGTTACAGTACTAGGACATTCACACAATTGTATGCTAAATAGCACGCACTACTGATTAATTGTGACATAGTCCACTAGGGTTGTTGCGATATGAAATTTTCGTTATCGATATCGCAAAAAATTTTCCTTCAATACCCAAACGATATCGCGATATCGCAGATCCCGTTTGTGTTTACTGAAGCACCGTGTCAAAAACTGCAGTACATGACAGTGGCCCCATCCCCAATGCCGACGTTAATTTGTTACAAAGACTGCCTTAGCAACCGGTGTGAGAATGACCTGTTGCTATCGTTATATTATTGCTCCGTTTATTCTTCCTTACAGTAGTGAGGCTGGAAATATTCAAAGGAAAAACGGCCTGCAGTAGTTTTGCAACAAGGACTAGCGCAATGCTAAATAGGTCACAGGTTTGTGTGAGCAGGCGATCAGCGTCAGAATCAGAACGGAGTTGGACGGGTCCAAATGTGTATGAACCACCCTAAAATTATATGGTATTAAGAGCGTACACGGTAACAAACAGTAGGCCTAGCAAACAGAATTTAATTCCTTCCGACGAAGTAGTTCAAATTTTATAACAAAAAAGCCTTTTTACCTAAGTATAAGCGCACAGAAAAAAGCCGACGCATTTGTATATTCCCTGTTGTTTACTGCGTACTTCACCATCAGGTGATTTTTGGCATGTGTGAAAAGGTCCGATGAAGACAAGTGCATTAAATTGCAAACACTTTAAAACCCGCTGTGAAAAAATGGGGCGAGACATGAATCTGTTCGTTTCTACAGTTCATTTCTCCCAGTTTGAAATTTAAACTTTAATTGCAATGTATGATTCAGAGCCATTCAGAACTGCAGACTGAAGCAACAGTGCACACAGCCCATCGTAATGGCTTTCTTTCTGTACAAAACACGTTGGGTAAGCCTTGCCCACTTCACTCAGTTAACGGTACACAAAAGATACGCCTGAGCTCCAAAGCTATCACCGACAAAATTATGGCTACAAAAATACGCAACTTGCAAATTCGGACGTGAAAGAGAATACCCTTGCTCTCATTGGTTAATTGAAGGTATCTACGATGTAAACTACATGTTGACTGTGGAGTGGACGAAGTTTTGTATTCATTTCATCGCATTAAACGCTAAAGCCTGCAGCCGTGGCTGCTATGCGGCCTGCCGCACAGGCTGCTGATTTGTACTTCATAAAAAGTTTTCAACATTGTTGGAAAGAATTGCTAATAATGTAGCCTACTGTACAGCTGCTTTTTGCACGCGCCCAGGGCCTTCCTTTAAAAGGTACATGACGCACAGTTTCCACTGTAGGCTAGTTGACATTTTACTACATGCAATGCAGCGACCGTGCATGTATTACGGGCACTTATACGTGTTTTTCCGTGGGTCGATCTGCCAATTTGCAGTGCGATCTTGCAGGTTTATCAACTAAATCTTCTTGGCTCTTTTTAATCAGTTTTTTGTGAGTAGTAAAGTAAATGAACTACGTGACAAATATTTTCAGACCGCTCATCAGGTTTGTGAGGATGTGTTGCATGCATGGATTTTTCACGATATCGTTCGGCATTTTCATAAACGATATCGGGAGCAAAATCTTATATCGATAATTTTGGCCGATATCGTCGTATCGTAACAACCCTATAGTCCACAGCTATGGTTACATTCATACATGTGCATATGGTACATGTATGTAGCAGCAATCACTGCAGAAACGCACGCAGACGATGTTACTCTCACAGTAACATGTGGGAGAAACTTTGTAGAGCAATAGCCTGGGCCTAGTTCAGGGAACAAAGTGTACATGAGAACTAGGCCTAGGTACCCTAGGCTATGTACATCCCTTCAATTAGTTGATGCTGATCAACTTACTCATAAGGTACCAATTGATTCTAAGCTTCTCTTTTAGCCTGTACCATAGTGAAATGTTCCCAGTGTGGTTATTAGTCTTAACTGGTTATTGCTCTTGGGTCTCACTCATCTTACTGGCTAACTGGTTTACAATATATTTGTGTCCCCAAGCTGTTTGCCCTACCCACAATAATATTAATTGTAAGAAAGGTTTCATGTTATTCCAGAAAACAAATACAGTTATCTGGCCTTTGCTCAAAACTATGTATACATGTGCATTTACAGGGTTCCCTGAAAATAAGAAAGCTCTTGACCTATTCACAAATTGTTCATATAGTACTTTGCTACCATACAACTTTCGGGGCAAAAATGAGTTAAAATGTGGCCAATTTTTTTTTAATTCACAGAGGGAGAGTTATAGTTGCCTTCATAGGTCAGAAAGTGGAAATGGGAACCACTTGTTGACAGTAGTTCATGTTTGCTCCCAAAACAAGATGAAAACTTTCCCTCACAGTAAGCCATCTGGTGTTATCCTCTTTTCCACAACATTAGACCACACAAGATACCAGTTAGGGTTCATAATTACATTGGTAGTCTTAGGTCCTAATCCTTTTGTCAGTATTTACCCATTTGGAGTGATAGGGATAATGATGAGCCACTGTTGTGGCATTCCTTTTCTCTGCCATTCTACCATCACCTAAAAGGTTTTCTGCTCTTTCATAGAAAGGTGTGCCTAGGCAACAAAACTGTTGCTCTGTTTTGACTTTTATAGGATTGAAGCTTCCCTTGACCTATTGAACAAAGCTATTTCTCTCAAAACAGAAAACTTTTAAGTACAATAAAGTAAAGCAGTCTTGAACCATGTCCAGGTTAATGAAGTACTGGATTCCTTTGAATAGCTTGTGGCTGCCCTGTAGTGTTATTACAGTGTGTACCTTGCAGATAAGTTTTGGTGTGTAAATTGAACTTCAAAGAAGCAAACTTGACACCTACTTTTGAACCAGGAGCACAGAGCCCCTTAGAACTTTTCAAAAGATTTTTTTTCTAAATTACAAACCAGTGTGACATATTTGGATTCAAAATGTGATACAATGGAAACCTCTAGAAGCATGGCCATGTAATATTACTTGGGTTTTAGAGTTGGTTAGATTGCTCAAGATTTCACCATAAATTTTGTTTGAAGGATCTAGCCTTCAGGCAAGAGTTTCACTTTTGTATGCCTGAAATTAGGCCTTTAGATTACCTGACTCTTCTTCAGAGACACAATTCTTGCTAGGAATGGAGGAGTCGCCACTCCTGGGAATTCTCAGTGCTGGTTTAAAAGGGGGGAAAAAAAAAAAAAAATATTTTTGTTTTTCACAAGGTTTGCCTTTTATGGTTTTGTCTGGCATAGACAGTTCCATCTTCTCAGCACTACATTAAATGACCTGTGCTGTCAGTCTGCTGGTCATTGGTGGGATTTGGATACTTATGGCCAATGGTGTATCTGCACTAAAGGGCATATTCCAGTAGCACTTCACAAGGGTCTCATGTGAATACGAAAAAAGTTCCAGTTCATGGACTCCAAAACCTAGTATCAAATCATCAATGCTCTATTCCTAACTCAAGATACCTCATTTTAGAGGTTAGTTATTTGTGTCAAAAATACCTCCAACTCTCACCAAGGTTACAGAATGTAAAGTGGGCACATTTTTTCAACATCCTTTTTTTTTCTTTATAGGGGAATGTCCTATTTGTCCTTGAAATTTGATACTGTTGGAACGTTTGAATATCTTTCCATATAAATCTAGCATAACACTGCTCCATGTGTAGAGTATAGCAAACAGCGATGACATCACAAATTTTCCTTAATGCACTGTATCTCTAGAAAAATTACCTTCCTTTTAAAATTAGTATCTTCCAAATGCTACATGCTGTTGAGATCCGGTTTTCACCTCCTGAAACAAATGTTTTGTCCCTGGCAAACCCCTTAAAATGTCATTGTAGAGAATCTGAATTGGAGGCTGAATTGGAGGCTCAATTCAGAGTCATGAGTCTCATGACTGCAGAGGCTACAGGTGCGTGAGTACCTGACTCCACAAATTTTGGAATCGCGCAAGCCTAATCTGCTTCATGTCTAGATTTGACAGTAAAAAATGGTTAGCCAAATTTATGAATTACAGAATTTTATATAAATACAGCATATTTTCTGTCCTGATTTGACTGTTTCATTACCTGATACAAACCTCACCCATATGTGCAGGGAAAGACATGACAATATACAGTGATAACATGCTAAGTACATGTGGTGCAGTTAAGACTCATTGATATGAAGTTGGGAAGCTTTTGCCACGGAAAATTAGGTATTTAGTGGGTAATTTTTGGCAATGGGAGGGAAAGGGTTGTCATAAATGTATAAAACATTTTGGAAAATTTGATGTGAATACCGTAATTCAGAATTCTTGGAAAATATACATTTTTAGAGCCCTAGCCATGGAATGAAATGTATTATATATAATTCACTGATTACTTGCTTATATTTTATAAACTTGACTAATATGGTATTTGCTTTGTGTTTTCTTTCTCCCTAATGCCCATTGCTTATGGCATTGTGACTGCTGTTTGGAACTATCTCTGGCACAGCACTTTGTCGGACAATGCTATTGTTTCCATCGAAAGGGGGGCCTTCCATGGCTTAGTATCACTGGAGAGACTGTAAGTATTGTTTGATATCAGAATTTTGTATTTTGACCTCAATGAGGTTATCAGGTTGAGGACCTTCTTTTGTCCATATATCACTGAAGTTAATGGTTACTGGTCATATCTTAAACTAGATGTTTACATAAGGAATATTTAATAATTGGAAGTAGTCAAGTACTGGCAAATTTCCTTTGCAAATTGTTAACCTTGACTGTACTTTAGCAGTGGGTAACAGTTGATTAATCCTTACAATATCTGGTATTGATGTTGCCTGAAACTTTAACACCTTTATTACACTTAATTAAACCCCATCATTTCAAGTGCCTTAAATCTGACCCACATTTTTAAGGATTGATTCACTTGCTTTCAAATTTCCATCCCTTGAAAAAGTTTGGGATCATAGCCTAAAGGCTTTGTCCTGAAGTGAACTCCTTGTCTCAGAAACTCATAAACTGTACAGTACTAAGAAAGCAGTGAAACTGGAGTGGACCACCAGATGACCAAAGATGAGTAATCCATTGAAGAAATCTGTCCAGGGAGGACATTTAAACCCACAACCCTTGAGATTTAAGTAAACCACTGTGGTAAACATGTACATCCTCCACTAACCAGTGTTCTTCTTAAATACCTGGTGTGGTTATAAAAACTAAGATTTTATTCTCCCTCCTTTGGTTATAGCACAAACCACTGAATGCATTTACAAGTGGGTCATTATCAAACTGTGCCACTGGCTGGAACTGTTTCACCTATAGTCCAGTTCAGAGGATATCCATTTGCCAAGGCAGAGTAAATCCTGCAGCAGCATATATCAATTGCTTCATTTTGGTGTAGAGATACTTAAAAAAAAACAGATATTCTGTATACATGTGTACCTTGGTGGTTACATTTGGCCATGTAGGTATTCCTGAAAATTAAATGCATGCATTTCTTAGTGTTATCAGAGTCAACTGTTAAAACTAGGAGCTTCTGCAAGGAAATCCTTGGTTGAATTTTACTTGCATGTGTAAACGTTAACACCTGCAAACTGGTAGAGGTGTGTACATATGCCACCTATTTACTTTTGGGCAATTTGTGGCTTCCACTACAACTTGCCTTATCAGTAAACTTGCAATATTATGTACCTTTAATTGTTTATGGCACACCTTGCCAAGACATGGAAAGAATTGTTTCCTCATTGAGGACTTTGCACTTCTGTCTTGGATTATCCTGTATATCTCCAACAACTTCCCGCCCAGTTTGATAAGAACCAATCTATAGAGCTGTTGCTTTCTACTAGTGCACCTCTGTAGGGTGATTGTGAGATACGGTATGACTGACAAGATGCCATGTACTGTAGACAATGTGTCAGACAGTGATGTTGATGTCATTATATGTGCATGTTGTGACATTATCATAAACTTAAGTAGTGTGTACATAGCCTATATGTTGGAGATAATGTGTACTTGGGTATAGATTTACAAGCTCCAACAGCATTTTTTTTTGTCTGGTGCAAGATAATCAGTTACATTTGTACATTACCGTAGAAATCAACACTTTAAACAGACTGTTTTGTGGAGCATCTTATTTGTAGCTGTGGTTCATTAACTTCACTTTTACGGTCAAGTTTGTGGAGGTGATCCTTCACATTTTGTGGTCAGGGTAGCCAGAAAATTTCAAGGAGGGTTTACTGGTAATTAGTTAGTCAAAGAACGAAGTTTGCACATGAAACATGCATGGACAGGGGTAGCCCCAGTTGGGGGCAGGAGGACCATGTCTCCCCATTGGGAAGGCTAGCCCCCTGTGGGGAAATTTTCCCAATTTTGTGGGGGAGCCCTAGTCATTACGGAAAACTTTGGTTTCTGACAGTGACCAGTTTCCCTGACGATTTACCAGTTTTTGCTCTTAGTAGGGCAGTTTCGTTCAACTTTGACTGAAAATTTGCAATGCTTGTTTGTGTGCTTTGGGGTTTTGGTTGTTTCTTTTTCTTCCATAACATTGTTCCATATAAAGCTGAATAAATAGTACAAGCCCTCCCCACCTTACCAAGTAACCCATAGGTAGACCACACAGTTGTGTAGAGTAAAGGTTGGGAATTTCATATTTCGTAGCCTAGTTAATATTCTTTTGTGTATGTCACTATACGGTATGGTAACAGACTTGGAGGGAGATTTGCGTATACAAATTGTAACACAACTCGGGGAGTATTGTTGGGGGCGCTTCAAATCCAACTATCTCCACTGGCAAATCAAGGAGGCACTCTTAAACGTCAGTCGGCGGAGGCAGAATTAACGATTAAAACAAACACAGAACAGGGAAAAAGGAACAAGAGAGAGGAGTGCAGTTTAGTGTTCGACCGATCATCTGTTAGATAATCGGCATTGGGCCGATAATTGCACAATCGGTAAATAATCGGCATCGGTAAAATTTTGTCCTTCAACCGATTACCACCACCGATTATTTGAAAACTGGAAACAGGCCTAAAATATACTTCAAAGTTCTGCAAAAATCTTTATAATTCTCCAAAACACGCATTTCTTTAAGTTCCCGCCCAAAATATCAGCACTGATACTCACAAAACTTGCAACATTTTAAGCTCTCCAAATCATAGCAATCATCGTAATTGTTGCCGTAACTCTCAGTGCAGCACAGTTCAGGTGCGTGAAAGGGCACACAGTATTACCTAGAAGGTGTGCATGCCATGGACCATGCCGCATATCTGCATACAAATTGTACTACAGGAAGAAATGACTTCGCGCTACGTTTTTTTCAAGTTTCAGTGCAAACCACATCATCTGTACACATTTGGTGCACGTACTGTACTGTAGCAACTTTGGAAACCCGAGGCTTATTATCCTGCATAAATTATGCCACTTCCCACATTCTTTCCGTTAAGTTTTTAATAACCTATGACCTGCACATGCGCACACGTAACTGCCGTACAGTTCTTGCGAAGTTGAAGTTCACCTACGAAAGCACACCAGTACAGTGTGTAATAGTAATGCAAGGCTAAGTGCATAGCCTGCGCATTTACGTAGCATGTTGGTCATGAACTCCGTCCGTGCTCCTAACTGATGAACGAAGGGAAACGGGCCCCGTGTTAAATTTACGCTGGAACGGCAACAGTTTTTCGATTACGGGACTTTATCGGGAATTAGTTTTACGTTTCATTTGGAGAATCTTTTATATAAGACGTAAGTTTTGGTCAAGATGCTTTACAAAAAATATATTCATATCGTTAAGGGAGCATGGGATGAGTAAATCAGGCAAACTGAGTGGAATGTTTAGTGGCCCCGAAGTGCCAAGGTAGATATTTTTGCCTAAAACTGGGTGGATAGGCTACTATATAGCTACTACTACTGTACAGTCCAATACAGACCTTTGCACGGAATCTTCCGACATGATCGGTGGATAGAACTACTGTAGGTAGAGCCGTATGTAAGCCGACAGACTCTTTGGCTAACGTTAAGCCTGTGACATCGTACGAAAGCATGTAATTATGGTTGATTTTTATCATAGTATCTGGAGAGGAAATCCTTCAAATACATTTAATATTCTATTCGTGGAACATAGGGAACTGTTCTTAATCGTTCATCTCCAGTGTGAAGGTTATGTTATGGTGTGTGTACAAAGTTAGAAATATGCGACAGACGGCGAGAAAACATGACCTTCCTATACATGTAAATAATCGGTGATCGGTAATCGGCATGGGCCCGATTGTGTAATTGAATAATCGGTAATCGGTGATTACTGATTATGGCATAATCGGTCGAACACTAGTGCAGTTAACATAATCTATTTCCAGGCAAAGTTGTACATTGTACAAAATATGGAAGTCCAAAGACTATGAAAAGATGCAACAAAGACTAAACAGACGACACAAACATACAACCTACCGAATCAGAGACTAGTTCTCGACTGATACACCACGAGGAGGATAAGTCAGAGATCAGGCCAGAAGGGTGTCTGCTGACTTCTGACCTTCCCGCTTGTGGTCATCCCTAGATTGTCACATGGACAGGGCATGGGTACCAATGGTCAACCGTACCATCTACGGAGGCTTAGAAGGACCCACACAATGATTTACAGTATCAAAGGGCACACATGGTGGATACGATGTGTATGTATCTTCACCCCAATAAGGGTCAACAGCCCTGACATTTGATCTGTTTTTTGCTTGAAATGGGTGAAGACTCTTTTATGTATACCCCAAAATTGTCATGCGTTTCACGTGCCATGGAATTCCACAGTGCAGATTTCCAGGAAAACAATCAGCACAGAACTTGTCTCTTTAAGTATATAAGGATATTATGCCAAGTATGCCCTGCAAAGGAGTGATGTTGTACAAAGGTTCTTTTCCAATCCATTCCTCATCCCCTCCCTGTTAAAAAGTTCCTGCAACCTGTCGCCCATGCTAGGGTCTCAGGTTGATCCCCCTCCCCTCCAGTTTGAAAGCCTGGCCCCTCCTGGTGGTGAATTCTGGTGCCATCCCTATGCACGCACCGCAAATCTCATTCAAGTTGGGGTCCAGGGGTTCCTTATTCACTGTAAAGCTTTGAAATCTTGTCCTCAGGAAGACAGTCCAAATAAAAGAGGTAAAGCGTAGAAGCATAGAAGGAATGTTTATATGACATTTTCTTCCAGTGAAAAGGAGGCCATGATAAGTGCTGTTTTAGGGGCAATTTACCTCTGGGTGTCGGGATACTTAAAGACCGCAGGCTGTATAATTATTCCTCTGTGTCATTTCTTGGGCCATTTGTTACCTCTTTCACTGATTTGATGTGAAACTTTTTGAAAAAGGTCTCCTTTTCAGATGGGTTCAATGAACTGCTTTTCCTTATGTACCATTTCTTAAAGTGATATCAGCTATCTACTATTAATAAGATTGTTTCAACATGTTTTGAAACATGGCCCAACTTTGCAGGCACAGTGCTCTACAGTATTTGAAGTACCAGAATGTTCACAATGGTTACTATCTGGTTGACTCACCATTGTCATATTGGAACAACTGTTGTGGATGCTGGTGCATTTTTTCACAAATCCATGAATTGCCAACAATTATTTGACTTGAATTTCCTGCTTGTAGTAAATGAAAAGGGTAAATGTGTTCCTCAAGGAAGAATCAGAAATTGCTCTTACTAAAACTTTTTCAACTTGAAAAGAAAAGTGTCTGTGGATCAGTTTCAATTATACCATGTGATCCCTTGAGGTGCTTCTCAGGGACAAGTTAGTGATATGTGCAAAGGTATCACCATTTCCTGGTACTCTCAATCAATAGTCATACTGTTCGCACCTTCTTTTGACTTCATGATTGCAAACTAGGACACAAAGAATCATGATAGCAGCCTTAGGGAAAATCGTGTCAACTTTTGATGGGGGTGCAAAAATCATTGAGGGTTGGTGTAGAAATGCAGGGTAAACCTATGTCACACAATGTAATAAGGAAACAATGTAGGTTTTGTTGTGTCAAAGAAGGTGAGACTTGCTCTTCATATACCAACACTTGCTAGATTGAAGTGGTAAAGAATATTTCAGTTGAAGCAAGAAGCAGGTCATCAAATATTTTAAGCCAGTGCCATTGTTGTTGATGTCAGTTCTTGCCAATTTGAAGTTACCAGTGCCTTAAATTACATTTCCTGCCTTTTCTTAGTCTGCAACCAGTTCAAAACAATTTTAACTTTTACATGAATAGTTCTTTTCATATGTGCTCAATAAGTAGTGAATTCATCCCTATTTACCATTACAATTGGATAATACAAGTTGAAGATAATTAATGCTAGCTTTGATTTAAATTCCATACAGCAGAGAGTTAAAGGGATAGTAGGTGTAGTTGTGTCATATTTGACCCTACAAGTCTTGCAGTCAGTCTAAAATAGAGCAGTTGAAATGCTTTTTCAGTATCCATTTGAGTTCTTGACAGTATGTTGAAAATGGCAATCTTTGAATTTGGAAGTGTGGTGCATTGAAACAGAGTTGAGGCTGAATGGAAGAAGGGTGAAACTTAATAGTTGGTATGTCGTGGGATTAAGCTTGAGCTTGGTCAGCAATACATAATGTGGATTTTTGCTAAGTTGGGAGTAATTCATGATTTTTGCATGTGAATGATGTGACATACTCTTTGTAAACCTGTATTAGTTAAAATGTGAGCTGCAGTGTTGTAATGGATTTAACTAATCAATTATTTGATGTGGTTATTAACTGTGTATCAATTTCTCCCATAACTTGCTCGTGTAGAAAATTGCCTTTGGGCTTAAAAGTTGTAAAAGGAGGACAAAGTTAGTAAACTGCAAGTGTCCAAGCCTGAATTTGTTAGCACACACACACACACACAAGGAGAAAGCACAAAAAAAAAAAGGAGAAAGAAAAAAGAAAGCCACGTCTGTACCTGTGCAGGTGCTGAAGGCAGTTCGACCACTGTCAGCTTCCAATGCTGTTTGAGATATGGCCCCAGTGCTGGTTTCCCAATGACCAATCAGCTGTAGATGTTGTGGCCAACCCCAAGAGTGTTCCCACTTGATCTCCTGGGTAAGATCTGATCCCCCTCCTCCGGTTCAAGTGACAGGAAGTTGTGTCATTGAAAGGACTTTTGCAGGTCATTTTTTTTTTTTTTTGGCTTTTCTGTATCATTCGTGTACTTTGATCACAGGTCACCTCAATCCACTGTTGTGTTCCCACTTGTTGTTTTGATCGCCTGCTTTCGGGTCTGATCCTCCATGAAAGGGGCAATCAAGCTCTCAAGGTCTGATCTGGGGAGTGAGAGTGTTCCCTCTTGCAAATGGATTTTGTGCTAGGGGTCATATCCAAATCTGATCTCTTGTTTTTACTCAAGTGGGAAAGTACTCTCATTGAAGCTCTCTACATTGGGTTTATTGTGATCTGCAGATTGAGGTGCCAAGTCATGGTTGGTAAAATCATTTTGCAAGATAATTAACACCATGCAGTCAATAAAGTTTCCTTAGTTCTGTAGCATATACCTGATGTTCTTAGCCATTCTTCAGATAGTGTATATCAGAGAAAGTACAACTGTTGATTTCTTTGCCTGTTTTGTGAATTTTATGGCTAATCGTGTTCCCCTGGAGTTGTTTGAACTTTGAAGGAGTTGATCAGTAAAATTTGGTATGACAACCTCATAACGATGTTATAAATGTATCACCTATCAGAAAACTGAAGTTATCTTGCCTTTAGTAAACAAACCCACATTCAGACTTCTTCAAGTCAGCTTGTTGAACCTTCAGTGTCCTCTTGTGAAGTAAAACCGACAATTGTCCTCAACCAGCATGGCAAACGGCTGCATCCATTGTGATGTCCCAACCATCCGATTTACAAATATTGGTCAAGAGAAGATTACGTATAAAATTTCAGTTTTAATTTTGGCAGTAAACATACCTGCTTTCGATGGGGGCATTCATTCCCTGGAAATGCTTGCTCCTTTTGGGACATCACCTGAATCCATAACAGTTAGAATATGTCAAGGTTAAGATAAGTTCTGTTCAGGATTGAGAGAGAGAGGATTATAAACCTGTTTGCTTTTGGATTTAATTTTGTTGTAATTTTTGTTCAGCATGTGTTGGTTTGATTGACACACATTCAAGAGTCACAAAAGGAACTGTTCTATTTCTTTAACTTGGTGGTTGGACCTAGCATGGAGAGTAATTCATGGAGATAGATCACAGTGCAAATATCTAGTCTGTGAAGGTCTTATGTCCCTTTCATTTTACGGATGTGGTGACTTGGCTTATTTGAAAGGAACAGTTAAATGCTTGTGTACTACTCATCTCACCCTGTTTACATTTTTGGCAATTTTAGGGCATTTTTAGGTTTCTTTTTAATCACAAATGTGTAATCTATTACTTATAAGAATTGATTGAGCAGAAAATATCATGGGAAGTGTACCACTCACTTAAAATTGTGGGGGCACAATTGAAGTACATTATTTAAATGTTTATTGCCAGTCGTTTCACTGAAATTCTTGATTAAAATTTTGGTCATCAGCAGAAACAAACCTGAGCACTACAAAGCATGTAAAAACAACGGCCTTTGTCTCAGGATTACTTGGAAAAGAAAGGTGGAGATCATCATTAATAGTGCATAGTCAACAGAGGCTAACAATAGGAATAAATAGACCGGTCAATCAAATGGCGCTGCCTGAATAGAAGTTAATTTTCAAGCATGTCACATATTGCTTGACAGATTTGGTCACTGAATCTCCTTCCTAACACCTGTTTGTATCAAGCCCTGCATAAATGATTAAGCTACACTGTTAGTCTGTTATAGTGTACTTCCACAAATGATTAAAATGAAGTATTTAGGATAATACTTAAACAAATTTAGATGAGAATCATATCTGTGTGAAATGAGATCTGTATTTAATTTAGGTGTGGGGTGGGAGTGGGGGTGGGAGTTAGTACCGAGGAACTCACTACCAGCTTGTTAGTTAGCTTCAACAAGATTAGCATGCTAGGTTCACAACTCTTTCATAGGCCTATGCCAAATGATTGGGAAGCAGCCTCCATGTTTGTTTCACTCTTCAAAGTGTGTACAAAGTTCATGACACACTAGCACTACAGCCAGCATTGTGTTTATTCACCCTCTTTATAGTGTTCCCTTATTTTTGCTTCTGTTGATGAAACAAGCTTATCTGGTCTGAAATGCTCAAAATCTTTGCTAGAGAGATTAGCTGAGATGAGTGGTATTTGTACCTCCTTGAAGTAGTACCCTCATACAGGTCCATGGTGGCAGATGTTTGCACTAAAGTCATCTTTCAGGTGATGGCAGACTTGTTTAATTTAAGAGTAACTATGTCAAGGTAGTGCATAAATTCTCTTCTTGGTAATCCTGTTTGAGTCTGTTAATTGTCAAAGATTTTATTTTTGCATTCTCTACATGGTTCTTCTTTAACACAAAGCCAAGTAGAGGAGAAGGAGAGAAAAAAAATCAATGCTAAAACCTAGGAAGCTTTTCAGAGCTAACTGTAAAGACCCTTGGGTGATAATCCCTTGTGCTAACAGATTTCTTTCAGGAGTATTTGGAAGGGCACAGTGGGTGGTGTCAGTGATAGCAGGTATCCCATCCCTGTAGTGTCATAGTGTCCCAAATTAAGTACCTGTCCATTACTAATCTTGATGCTGGAGTACAGTAGTAAATTGCTCTGAATTCAAATGCTATTTCCAGGGCAGTGCCTCTTAGATCAGGCATCAAGTCGTGAATTTTTACTTATTTGTAGTTAGTTTTTGGCCAGTCTGAGACACAGCTAATAATTAAAATTTGAAGAACTTCAAACTGAAAATGATTAGGGCGTGTGGGAGTGGGCCAGCCCTACCACTGGGTCTGACATCCTTCATGTCAAAAATCTCTATGATTATATTCCTTAGTCTTTTAAAAGAAGTTGGAAAGAACTGGGACTGTTGTATGCTGCATGCAGTTTAATCTTTTGTACATGTACACTTTTATAAAAGAAGTTAAAAAGAACTAGGACTGTTTTATGCTGCATAGTGTTAAATCTTTTGCAGACTGCTTAGTGGCTACGTAGCTAGCTAAATTTGAGTGCCGGGTAATTTTCTGTTCTGGGGAAAGCACCTCACCCCACCCCATGGCATGTACTCCATTTTTCAGCCATTAATTTTTCATTTTTCCATCATTTTACTTTAAGGAGTAAATTTAGGGCTAGTTTTAGGTCTCGGTAGGCAGATTTATGGTGGGCGGGGAGACGAGTGTTTGCCTGGAGTGCCGGGCGGGAATATCGAGTACTGGGTGTCACCGCCCAGCACCGCCCACCGTAGCTACATCCCTGATGGCTACCAATACATCTTTTCAAAGAAATAGCCTTGGATTTGGGGAAAGGATTATGCATCAAAGTACCAGTCAGTGTTTGCATTAGGTGACACGATCACGCAATTCCACATGTTTCTCGACAATCCTGAAATTTTTTAAAATTGGGTGTGGGAATTTTCCACCCCTGTGAGGTAAAAGTTGACATTCTATGTTTCATCACTTAAAGAGATACCCCCTCTTTGAACAAAATCTGCCAAGAACATTTTGGAGGGGAATATTCCCCCCACCTTAACACACACACACACACAGTTCTGAGACCTAGAACCCACTATATGCAATACTTCATAGATATGCATCATTAATACTACTTTCAGGCATTTTTTGGATCAAAGTAAATTATGCTGTAAAAGGTGAACACTAAACTAAAAGGGAAATTTTACAGAAAATGCTTTGGTAAAGCAGGAAGGACAATAACCCCTATGAATGTGTGCCATCACTGCTGTGCTCCTGAATAGATCATAAAAAAGAATATTGAAAATAGATCATAAAAAAATAATATTGGATTCAAAGTTTGGCTGATATTCAAAGGGAACTGGACTTATTAATTAAAGAGAAATGAAAGTATTTGCAAATGTGTCAAAGATATTTTCATGTCACGTTAATGTTATTTTAAACCATTATTGTGGTAGCAAAACTTGACCAAATAAACATTGGGTTAATTGAATGAGATGAATTAAAAAAAGAAAAATAAGATTGGAAATGTTTTAAGACCTTGTCCTCAAAAAGTGATAGAAAATGCCAACAATGTCCAGGAACTCTTCAGTTTTCATCTGTGGCCAGTATTGTGAGGACACTGAGGTTTCACTATGGGATAAGGTCTTTTAGGTTGCAGACAGACTGGCCTGGTGTTAGGACCACTAGCCTGAGGTGGCCATTGTTTACATGGTTAGAACTAGCACCAGCCCCTGGCACCAGTTTTCAATATTGTCTAGTCAGTGGATTGAATTGGGAGGTTTGCAGGTCTCTAAGTTAATGCTACCCTTGACAGTGACAGAATTATCACATTAGTATATTACCAGAACAGTCATGTGGTCACTGTGGCCACACCAACAAAGGGAAAGTACCTTTCTGTGGAGCCATGTTCGCTACCTACCAAGATAGTTTGTTTCAAAATGAAAGAAATGTTACAGTTGGATTGCCAGCCAGCTAGGGATATTGCTGCACCTCAGTTGTATCAGCTCACTTCAGTCAAGCAGTTAGCAGTGATTTACACTGTGTATGCATATGGAAAGACAGGTTGCAAGGATTCCTTATCCCATGCACAAATTTTTAAGTACTTTCTCCTTTCAAGTTAGTTTACAAAAGGTGTAACCTAGGGATCCATTTGTGCATGACCCAGTATTGGCACCAGGTCTCAGAATGGCAGGGGGGGGGGGGGGGAGATTGATTTCCCTGCTCAAATTTTGTTGGGAGGGGATTTTGGTTCAAAGAGGGGTCTCCTGATAAGTTGCAACATAAAATGAACTTTTTCCCAGTAGGTTTTTCAAACAGGTAGGGGATATTCCTGCATGTGATTTTAAAACTTGTGGCTTGTTCAGAAGAGTGCACAAATGGCACAATCCTGCTGCCTAAAGGTGAACACTGCTGTGACCATGGATGTGACAAAACTGGTACTTTTGGAAGCCCCTTGAAAGGGAGCTTGGTTTGTAGATAACGATGTTGGCAATGGAACAGAAGTTTGGCTTTTATACAATTGAGAACATCCCTGTTAATGGCATTTGCCTAGCTGGGGTAGCATTATGCCTTGAAGATTTTTCTGAGGCTATAATGTGCAAACTTCAGATGGGTGTAGGCATCACTGTGCAATAAATGAAGTTGAAAACTCTTCAATTTAGGGAATGTAACCACCCCAAATTGCCAAATTGAATTGGTATAGCCTGGTATCCTGTTCCATGAATAACACCTTTAAATTTTGCCACCATATTCTAGTAACTGAACTGGTCACTAATATACAGAATAGCTTACAGTTTTTAATAGAACATTTATGTTCTGAACATGAAATATGCATTTGCAAGAGAAATAAGGGGAGAATTTTGCAAAATTCAGCTGATTTCTCAAAATTAAAGTTTGGGGCAACTGCTTATTTCCTTAAGCATGTAAATTGCAGGCCAGTTTACTATACAGGGAGCTTGCACCAAAGGTCAAAAGGTCAAATTAAGTGGACTCACTAGATGTTCTGGAGGACACTGCACCATGCACCACATTGCTTTAGTACATGACCTAGTGCCCATGTGTTTGATTGTCCTCAGGAATGTTATATCACTTTTGCATAGACCCTTTTCCAAATAGCAATTACAAAGAATTGTGGGATAGAGTTTGGTATGCGTCGTTTTTCACCACAGTAATATGCCACTGACAAAACTGATGCATACCAAACTCTATCCCACAATCCTTTGTAATTGTTATCTGGAAAAGGGTCTATGAGTGCATTTACCTCCCTGTAGTGTTCTACTCAAGATTGCCTTTGAAGGTTCTCAACATTGCAGAAAGATAGGTTTCATCCTTACATCACTCTCAGAGGGTGGAATTGTGACCCTCTTTTACCAAGGTCAGTGACCTCCTAAGTGCAAACCTTATGTGTCATTGTGGTCACTTCTCTCCTTTTCCACTTTTGGACTTCATGACAGTGACTAAATACAATGTAATGTTTGATTTGAGCTTTTGAAAATGTCCATCCTCTCAGCCTGATGGGTATCTTTCTTTCCGCCAATACTTGACAAAGGTGAGGAACTAATATGTCAATTGAAGACCATTCTGGTCTTCCTTAACAAGAACCTGGTAACTTTGTTGTAGAAATTGGGATTAATATGTACCTTTTTCTGGAAACAAATTTTTGTGAAGGTTCGGTAACAGGGAAGAGGATTTATGAAGTTGAAGAAAATTTTTTTTCTTTCACATGGTGACCATTTTTAAGAACATTTTTCTTTTTCTTTGTGGCTAGTTTGATGTTACTTTCTGTTGCTTAGGAAAATTTTTTGGAGGAATTCTTAGGGACTTTTTTTATTGCAGGAAGATGGCTATCATTAAAGGCAAACATTTATACCACTAGTACTGTTATTGCTGTACATCTCAGTAACCTTGAGTCGTGCGGGCCGATGGTATATTCACATTTGAGTTTTTCACCATTTACAACCATCATTATTGGAAGTAGGCATCCCACAGGACTGGTAGGTCAAAATGGTAGACTTTACCTTAGTTGTGTCTGACAAAAGAAAACAAAAGGGAAAAAATTCTACAGTACCTTTGTAGAAATTATTTGTGCCAAAATGTTAAACCTGTCAACTGAGTTGACTCCTCAAACAGCAGTTTTCCATTGGGACTGTGAGTTAGTCAACAGAACCATTTCAGAAAAATTCTAGGCTTTGACAACTTTTTGTTTGCAACTTTACAAAGAAGGCTGAATGTTCCAGTCCATTTCACACAATTTTATGTTATATACAATACAGTAGGTTTGCATTACAACAGTCCGGCATGTCAGACTACTGACAGGTTTTCAGGCAACAACTAGACAAGAAGGGTGGTAGGACTGTTCTCACCTACAAAAGAATTGGAAGGGATAAAGTTAGAGCATCTTGTGTGAAGACATGTTGCGAAAAGGGTTCAACTTAGAATGAGGATTCAGATAGCTGAATTGAATCCTTGAGACAGTTTAAATGGATTCATAGATTTAGATTAAACTCTTAAGCTGCTATACAAAAGAAACTTGGCAAAATGGTTGGTGGTGTCTGGTGGTTAGTAAAAGGCACATTGTGCAGTGGTGGTCTTTAATGGAGACAGTGCACTTGTTGTTTTGTTCTCAAAGAAATAAATGAAAGAGTTGGAAGTAAACATGATATCTAGCCCCCTTGTTTTTCACACTGTCTCAAGCAGCTTTTATGGTTTTCAGGGATCGGGGCCATTGGCCATTGTTTCCTTATCATGTGCACATTACTGTGGATGGTAGTTACAGTTGTATGTTAATATAGGTGGAATAATCAGTTAGTGAAAGGATGAAAGGACAAAGTGCGCAGTGCCATGAGCAATGCAGTTGGCAAATGAAGTCATGAGGGGTCTTTTCAACCCCCTCCACAAGAAGAAAAAAGTATGGGACCCATTCCTTCCAAGATAATAGGATGGGACAACCTTGGTCAAGTTTTTCATTTCTGTGCATAACCTTAATACTGTATTAAAGAATCATGAATACACTGCACGGGAGTATTTTCCTTGTGGAATGCTAGCAGATATTCTGTCAGTAATATGCTGTAATGGTGTTTGCATTGTCCCAGTGTGAACACTGCCCCTCCCTGCAGATGCTGTTTGTAAAACTTACGTTAAAAATAAATTTTGCCATCGAATTAATGCCTCTTGCCCATCTCCCTATATGTAATGAAATACTTGAATATAGCCCATGGAAGGTACAGTATAATGTGGCTTTTTAAGTATTGTAACTTCTTGCTGACAAACGTGTGTACTCTTGGACATCTTTATGTTTGCATCAATGGCTCTGTTTTCAAAAAACTTAAATTTATTCCATTCACAGCCTGCCAGTAATAACGATGGCATAATTTATTCTACATTTAGCATATATCTGTTCATATTTATGGGAAACTTCAGTCCCTTCTGGAAGTTTTTTGTGCAGTTCCATAAATCTGAAAGTCAAATTTGAAGGCAGTCTCTTCTTCAATGTTGTGTATCAAAGTGCAAGTTAATCCTAGCTCTGTGATCTGTCAACTTGTGCTTACCATTTGATGCCTAGAATGTTAAGGGTGAAGTTATGTAGCAGTTGATCAATGTTCATATAGTGTGTATAATCATCGCTGAAATTGTCATCCTTGCAAGGCAAATTTGAAAGTTAAATATGTGATTTAGTTCAACATATTTCTCACCCAGTGATTCAAGTACTTGGTGATTGGAATGCATCAAATTCTTTTCTTGACTGACTTTAAATATTAACCTCTGTTTTGCTATTTCACCCTATCACTTACTATCCATTGTGGAGGATGCAAAAATAATGAATTTTGATCCTTAAAATAAACAATGCCTGCTAGTCAAATACCTTCGGAGGTTTTGTACGATCAGAAACATAACTGAAATGTTATTTCTCTAGAAGGAAAGCCATTGGATCCTATTCCCTGCCACAAGGGATATTTCAGACATGAGGTACAAAAGTCAACAAGTATTCTCCCCATGCTGAGAACCAGCACTGAGGGATATGCTCGGGGGATTTGTGGGCTGTTGGGAGAGTTTTGTGTGTACACTTGAAGGTGCAGGAGGTGGTGTACCCGTGTTCTATTAGTTGGTACGTATTATCTGTGCTGAAAGGAAATCCTTGCCACATTGCAAAACTTCTTGGGCACATGAGCATTGGTTGTTTGCTAAAAAGTAAGCTTAAAGTCAAGTATGCAACACTTTCATTGTCATAGTTAAAAATTTGCCACAAGACTATAGAAAAGGGCAAAAATGTTATTGCAGAGAGATAAAAATGTGCAGTTCTAGCTATTTCTTCCTAATGACCCATCCCCTTAAGTTAGAGTGTTACAACCACTGATTTGCTGTTTATTCTGAAATTTGAATACAATAAATTATCAGACAAGTGATAATTGTTTGTATTTTTTAGGCCTGTTACATAGCAAAGTATAAGCTGAATGATATTTCAAATTTTATTATGTCAGATATGGTACACGTCATTTTAAATGGAGATATTGATCATTGTATTCAACAGTCTAAATAAGTGTTCTGTGGAGCATGGATTGCCATCTCAGTTTTGAAAAAGGAAAGGGATCCACATTTTGCTATATGGAAAAGTTCCAATTCTTATAAATGTAAAATACGCTGTCCTTTAGACTTAACCTCACTTAGGAGTTTCCTCTAAAACTAACTAAAATTTTGCACCTGCAGTCTGAAATAAACTATCATTTCACATTAAATGCTCACAAACATGAAGGCGTCTCAGCATTTCAATTATTTCTGTTCACTCAAGAGTTTTTATAAAGAACCTTACAAAATGGTTTTGTTCATAATGCCAGTGTTTTTGTCTTCTAAACATTCCCTGTCATCTGTCATTTATTGGTTGTCTCTTTAATTTCATTACTACCCCTGACTCTGCATCATTTTACAAATGGAAGCAAACAAATTTAATTACCAACGGTTGGTGAGATTCCTGAGCTCGCCAATTTCTTCTTTTGAAGTTGGCTTTTTAGGAGAAAAGTGCTCTGTGTATAGGCATGAATGCAAAACTTATTATGAGTACCACATTCAATGCACATTTCTTGAGATGTATATAGTTACTGTACTGACATATTTTTACAGTCTATGTTTTAAGCTGTATATCTTGGACCTTTATGAGGGCCTTCTGTACTCTAAGCATCTTCAAATAAAAGAGTATGCAAAGTTCGCTGACATTAAGGCAAACAACAATTCTATGCAATACTTCAGGTCAAAAATCTTTTGTGACTTTAGCCGGGTATATTGTTTGTTGGATGCATGTCTTTCTGAAGTTTCAGTAATTTGAAGCCTTATGGCAGGAATCTAATGATACAGTTAAAGGGGAAATGCAGTCACCCCAACTTGAAGAAGTGTGGTAGACTGTCCTGTTTCATGATTGGCTCTTGAGAGTCATGTGACAATATTTTTTCTCCTAAAATGTGAAATTTACTTGAAGTAACTGATTGGTTTACCTTGAATATGCAATATTGAAGTCCTAAAATATTATATGAAAGATACTTTGGAGAGAAATAAGAAGAAAATTGTGAGATTTAGCTGTTGCTTCAAAATAAGTTTGGGGCGACTGCTCTTGCCCTTTAAATCTGGGAGTTGCTACTGGAGTTGCTATTTGACAAATGGTAACTCCCTGGTTAATTTTTTTCTCCCATCTCCTAGCCTGACTTTTCCCTCAATTTTACCATGACGAATAAGTATGAACTTTTTTAGTATCCCATATTTTCTTTGACAGATATTTGTCACATTATAAAGCCACTTTCACACAAGACATAATTTGATGTGATACAATGTGATATGACATGATACAATGAAAATGTTGCTAGGCCTTTTATACTACAAGCAACATTTTTTTAATCGCTCAATGATATATTTAATGGCAGGAAATATCTTGTGTCCCAGTTGTAGAATGATACGTAAACACTACATCATGTCATCATCTCTGCAAGAGGCTTTAATTACCAAATTTTTGAAGATGAAGATTTAGTTTGTGTAGCTTAATTTTTGTCTACAGGAAAATAAAAGGAAAGAGAAAAGGTCATTGTGGGTACATTCTATCTTGATAAAAGGAAATAATCTTGGTGAATACCACCTGCACTGAGCACCACCCAGTTTGAGATGATTCTTGCACTGATTGCCCCACACATTGACATACACCTACCAATAGTTTTTTAAGTTGATAGCCTCACTTGCCCTAGTTTGAATGATATTGATATCTACCCTGCCAATCATGTGACCATATTAAGGGCAACGATAGGTCAAAAAATATCAAGCTCTGCTACAATTAGGTGAAAGATGAATTTTTTCAACTCAGATTTAATATCTTGTCCTATTGCGTCATTTCATGCATAATATGTGAAAGGGCCTACAGCAAACTTCATTGTGTTCAGCTTTTTTTATGGTATCGTATCGGGTCGCATGGCACAAAGTGTGAAAGGGGCTTCAGTTGAATACAGTTAAATTTACCCATGGTGGTGATACTACTCCCAGCCAATGTTACCACTTGAAGGAGTTACTTTCTTCAGTTGTGTCTGCTTTGTACCTGGAGTACTTTGTCTCTAAATGTGAAAAAATTGACACTTCTTGGTATTAAATTAAATGTATATAGCTTTCATAGTTTGAAGAACTTTTTGTTTGCCCTGTTTTGTGTTATTTGTGCTATGTCTTAAATATTAGTGTTGGATCAGTATGGAAGATACTTGAGTTGTAAAATGTTGGATCAGAAGTCGATTGTTGTATTAGATAGACTAGTTCACCACTAATTATGCAGAGGTGTCTACCACATGAAACATTGGCAATAGCCAGGGTTTTAGCTATCCCAAATGGAGCACCTGCTAAGTTGCTAATGGTGAAGCATGCCATAGTGCTCATGTGCCAGGGCCTGGGGTCCAGGAGCAATGCTCTGGCAGGGGAACAGGGGGCAGCAACCCCAGGAGTCTCCTGGGTTTCAGTTATTTTGTGTGACCATGGAAGGCATTCAAGGTACTCAAACCATAGGTGTCTGAGAGCCTCATGGCCACACAAAATAGCTAAATCCCTGAGCTTCCAAGACCGCAGATCCCTGCACCTCTGCGGGCACATTGTCTGTGGACTCACAATGGGCCCTTGGTTTTAATAATGTCATGCTTAATATGTTATTTCATTACATTTCTCATCATTTCCCTTCAAGTTTCCTGCTCATCCATGGTAGAATATTCAAGGTCAAGAATAATCAGCTTGTGAGTTCCCTGTCTTGCCGTTTGCGAACCCTGTGTGGGTACTAATTGCGGGATGAAAAATAAGGAGTAAAAATATTACGCCACAACCCTACCCTGTTTTATTTCTTCACAGTTTAGACTGTAATCATAACCAAAGTCTCTCACATAATGAACTATAAAACTGAAATACTTATAAGCAGGCAGTATGTTGATGCAGCTACATGGCTGTTTCACACCATCCTACTGTGCATTACCTATACATAAACACATGGTGTAGGCTCACACGTTTGTTTTTAAGTGTTGTAGTACCATATGTACGTAATGTATGCATGCACTATGTATCTTTACATAAATATCTGTTTGATATTTTGCACAAATCAATGGAGCTAGTACTGTACCCTTCTTTGAGTTGACTATGTACATAGTATGTACGAGTCGAGTACAAAATGGATTGTGGCCTACTGTCTACATGATTTGCTGCAAAGCAGTCATGAAAAATCCACTGTATGAAATGTGAACTAGGTTCATAGCCTACACGATAATATTAGCGGAAAAAATTTTGGTGAAACTTTGGTAGAGTGTTAGACTGATGCAGCGTTGGATTTTGGCCATGGATATTGTGCTCTGTAGTCAGAATGTACTAACAGGACAAAGAAAAGATGCATTTTATTCTGATATACTGCCAGTGTTAGGAAATCAGATGCCCGTCGGTAAGCTGACAAATTATTTTGAGTAGCTTGAGTGCCGGTTTGCTTGACCGGCGTATCTTTGACCCTGCCACTAGCATGATTCACAGAGCATTTTATACTATACTGCTGGGAATCATTTATTTGGTATTGCTTCCCAATTATACAAGCTGGCAAAACTGCTACACAATTGCAAAAATGTGTAGCACTTTTTTGTGTGCATACCCATAAGGTTTTCAGTGATTTACACTAAATAAGTAAAAAATCCATGAAAGTGCTATGGAAAATTAAAACACTAAATTATTCTCTGTAGTGGTACAGTACAAGTACTATTGGCTCTATACTACCTGTACATTGAGAATGGATACAATGGTTTATAGAAGTATGGATTTAGAAAATTCATGAAATCCATTTATTACATGGTTTAAAAGACATTAAAGTGATAGGAGCACTTTGGTAGTGCCAACCCATTACTTTAATTAGAAACTTAATCTTGTCTCGATTAATGGAAAGAGTGAATATAGTGTTAAACACATAGTACATTATAGTATCAATTTGTACTGTAACTGTAGAGCGAGGGAACCATCACTGCTGTGGTTCATCTAAACTGCCTGCAAACAGGCACTTGGCAATGTTTGCAAGTACTTGTCTGAAGAGCTAAAGAAAACAAGGTACCTGTTTGGAATTCATAATTTAGACATAAGAGTTTCTCAATGACAGTACTTTTTTTAAAGGGAATATGAAAACAAACAAAAATTGTTGGTTGAAGGTGTGAAGGAAGTGCATGAAGTGGCTGTAGAGTCTATTGCTCCATTCTGTATCATATCTACTGTATTTGGTGTTTCCCAGTATTTTATGGCATTTAGGATTGTGCAAGGCTCCAGAGATGCAGAGTCTTACTCAAGATTTTCAGAATTGGTTCGAGATTGGAAAGGAATTCTAGACCAAAATAATTTAATAAGCATAAAGATCCTTCATTTCAAAATGTGTTAATGGCATTAGTGTATTTTAGTCTGTTTTAATGTAATGTGGGTTTATGTCCGTATGTTTGTTTGTTTCCTTGTTTGTTTGTGGGAGGGAGAGAGGGGGTTGAAGGAAAATGAATGGGTCACACTTATGGCAGGAAATTGGGAGGGATATCTGCTGCAATCTCCACCCTATGTGGGATTTTTCTGGAGACTAGATTTGTAATGCACAACATTTAGCACAGTTGTGCAGCATTGCATGGGAGGTTTCAGATTTGTGTAAAGGTTTTACTTGTCCTAAGCTGGGTCATTGTCTGCCTCATGCCTTTGGTCAATACAGTTGTTGAGGAGTTACCGTGCCATTTACCAAGTCCTGGAATCCACTGCCACTTCCAGCATTTGGAAATATGACTTGTATTCTTATCTGTCAAATGGAACAGATCCAGGGGAAGGTGAAGGTTTGGTTACTGTGTACATATTTGCTATCCCCTACTGTAATAGTCGAAATTAGAAGAGTCGGTGCTGTTCATACAGTACATGATTGACCTAGAAGAGCCCTTGATGACCATGATCAAGCAAGGGTTTGTTCACTCAGAGTTTCTTCATTTTTTTCACTTTTGCATCATGATAGGGATAGCTGATGAGTACTCTTATAGCCAAAAGTTTTTAAAAAATCATAGGACTCAGTTTGACAATTTGTTGTTCTTTGTTGGTAGAAGGTGGGAAGATATTTTGCAAGGTAGAAGCATCCTGAAACTAGACATCTCAGACTCTTTTGCAAACAGATTGAAAGTCTAAAAAGAGATGGGAATAATGGGATAGTAAATCTGTTTCATTCCTACTACCTTCACTATTATTACTATATTACTATTGGACAGCCGCATGGAAATAAAGGAATAGGTATATGGGAGGACATTTCATAAGGTAGGGGAGGGGGAAAAGGGGTTTACTTTAAAATTTCTCCTGACTGGTACACAATCATGACATAAATTTTGTATAGAAAAGAAAGTGCAGTATCCTGAAATTGCCCTTAATTCACAGGGATTGAAATAAGCAGAGGCTCCAAAGGCCATGGATTTAAGGTTCCCTCACATTGCCTTCATACCCATCAAAAATTATTAAACTACATCAAAGGCCATGATGCCCTTTTATATTATTTTGTGTGGTGTAGTTTATTTTTTCTCCCCCCTCCCCTCCCTGCCACCCATGGAGGGTATCTACAATATTGATAGTTATCTTTGATAATATAGGTGCTTCCCTTTAAGTTAAAGAATGTTGTAAAACCTGATTGATCAGTCTGAATAGTCTGTCACTAACAATCTTTTCTGCTTTATCAGATCAATAGTTGTTTGCATTGCTTGATTTATCCCAGTGTGATATGACACAGACTTTTTCAGATGCGGTCATTATAGTGATCATAATACTCTACAAGTTACCACTACACCTCCTAGGGGGTTAAAGATGGCTATTACAAAAAGGATATAGAGTAACGATCAGGGGGGTCTAGGGTGTGACCCCAGGCAGTTGATCAACAAATGATAGAGTGGCTTGTGAGGAGGCGGTGTACAAGGCAGGTGTGCAGTACAGTACCTGAGGGTCTTGTGGCCGGACTGGGTTCCCACAAAAAAGTTAAAAGATAACATCTTGATCAGACCTCATCTTTAAAGGAGCTGTGGCAATTCCCCCAAACATATTTAGAAATAACCCTATAGTTCTAAATACAACTAGTGACTGCACTTTGACATTCATTCAAACAATAGCTTCACTTTGGTGAGGGAGTTGCTATTTGACAGTCCCTGCTCTGGTTCAATGGGCTTACTCTGGTTGGTCAATGATGACTTGACAGTCAGTTGTGTTCCTAACTAAGCTCATGTGCACACAGTTGTGTGTCAATATGGCCTTGAGGAATTGAAACTCAGTGCAGGTTACTATGGCTCTAGCTTGGAGTTTGTACGAGACAGATGTTTTTGTTTAAATAGAAGTAAACTAAAAGTAAGGAGAATTTTTACTGTTTGGAGTGAGATTATAGACCATTTAACTTGAAAAGCAGTATGTTTGGTGTCATTGGTGTGGAGTTCAGGTGGACAATTAATCTGAGACACTACCAGTGATAATAGAGTAATGCAGTGTTTTTTGTCCGTATGATGATGTACACATTCCTAGAGACATTATATTCATAATTTAAAATAAGGGAGCCATTCCCATCTTCATTTTTACCAAGTATGGTACTGTAATTTGTAGGACAGATTTCTACTTCTCTTCAAGCAGAACCCTCCTTTCAGTATACTGCAGTGTTCTCCACTAGCTGTTTTGTCCGGGGGCTCCGCCAGTACAAGATCTGCCACACTACTTTTGCGCCCGGACAAAACTTTGCCGCCCTCACAGAAAATTGACCCGCCTGGTCAAGAAGTTGTCTGTACACTCAATCACAAACACCACAACTTAGTCATTTAACTGTCTTTTATATTTGACTTCAAATACTCATGACAAGCAATGTATAATAAAACATCGGGGATGCAAACCCAGCTCACTTGCACCTGAGCTCTTATATCATTCAATAAGCACTGAGGCTACTGCATTTCTTTCATATGTTTCCACAGTGAGAATTCGTTACCATCAAACTCGTACACTAAACGAAACCATTCAATTGAACTGTCCTCTAGGTTTCCCGATTTTCACCCGAAATTTCCATTAAAGTGAACTGCTTCATTCTTGAATACGTCCAAGTGGAAACTAGACCTTCAGATCTGCAAGTAAAGTCAAAGATATTTAGAAAATGCAATTTGCAAAAAAAGAAAAAAAAATGACCACAAAATCCCCAGATTTGAACACATGGGAAGGCTAAGAACAAGGCCGTAGATTACACCATTTTCGATCTAAGCCCTCCTAAATTGTCAAAATTTTGCTTCCCCCTCCCCTTAGACACCTCCCCCAGAACGGCGATCACAAGAGCCCCCGGACAGAAAACAGACCAGTGGAGAGCCCTGTACTGGTATTGGTTGATAGTGGGAATGTGGAACCATTACCAGACCTCGATCATTGTCATGGGTGGAAAATGTTGGGAAGCTGGGAGGCTCCTACCTGGGAAATTTGTATACTTGGAGGGAAATTTTGGCAGTGGAGGGAAATTTACCTTTTTGTACGTGAAAACATGGAAAGAATTGCAGACAATTTGACTCCCCTACTGGGAAATAAAGTTTGAAACTAATGGTGCTCTTGTCATCAAGTAACAGTACTTTGTGCCAGTACCATCACTAAAGTTGGATGGGGAGTAGGGTGGTAGTGAGAATGTGTGTTATTTGCACCAGTGCCATTATACTAAGGTTAGGTGGGCATGAGGGAAGGGATCAGGGTGTTTGGTCAGGTAGGTTGGATAGCATACATGGTAAGAGGGCACATGAATGTTAACAAGAACAACAAAAGGCTAAAGTGTTGTCGGTCCTTTTTCGGCCAGAATCCAAAATGTCAAGGGAACTTATTTTAAGGCTTTGTGAATTACAATAAAAGTTTCTAGGCCATGAAATCCTTTCAGATTTGAAAAGCTTCAGTTGACTTTCTGTTGTTGTTTCAGAGTTCATAGATTTGAAGTGTCAAATTTTTTCTTCACTTAATGATAGAACCTGTTTTAAGGTTATTTGACACTTTTTGTAGGGTTCGACATTTTGTTGTGTCAGGAAAACGTGACTTTTAATAGTGAAGGAGCTTTGTCCTGTATTCATGTAAAAGGTGAAAGTAGGAGAAAGTGAGTGTCACTGTGTATGTTAAAGGGGAATTTTCATCATCCCAGACAGTTCCAATTCTCCCAACTGTGCAACTTCTAGCTCCTCCCATAACTTTATGAAGCTACTCCTTGTGCAGGAATAAACCTGTTTTATTGCTTAAGGCCATGTCCTGGTGAGCATACAAGGCTGTAAAATGTAATAAAAGCACTCTCTCTGCCTTGTGTGGAATGTGAGCTACTCTGATTCTTTCAGATTTTTAAACTTTGATGTCAATCAAAGAGCAGTCACCAGCTGAGAATTTTGATACCCCTACACTAAAAATATACTTTGGGGTGATGACAGTCTGTCTTTAATTGCAAGGGATGATTTTCCTTATTTGCTCACCTTCCCTTGTATCTCCTCATCCTCTGCACTCCAAGTTAATACCTTTGTATTCCAGTAACTAATTTGCACAATATTGGTGATCTTAAAGGCAATAGGTTAGTCACCCCAAAATTTTTTTGAAAAAATCAGCAAACTCTTGCAAATCTCCTCTTATTGCATTACAAGCAACTGTGAAGATGTTTTGAACATAACTATTACAAGCAATAGGTAAAGCAAGGAGAAATTCTCCTTGAATATCACAATTTGCAAATAAAAATATTGTCACATGATCAAAATAGGCCAGTCTTGAACTAGAGTGATGGGGCATACTCACTCTGAATGGGGTGACTGCGTTTTCCATTTAAATATTTGTCCCCTTGATTTATCCAAGTCAGATGTGTGAAAAAAATTCAGATGTGGTCATTATGGTGATCACAATGCTTTATAAGGGAGCTGAAATTTTTTGTAGTTAGAGAAACTTTTAGGCATAAAGGCCATTTAATGTCAAATCTCTACAAGGCTACAATTATTCCCTAATAAAGGTAAAGTACTATTCCCTGTCTGTGCAAAGGTTCCTTACTCAGTTAAGCATGGTCCACTATTGCTCATTCCTGTGCACTTTGTTGCTAGACTCAACTATTATTGAATGCAGAGTTCCTTTGTAGCTTACATGTGACACTGTACAAAAATATTTCACAATGTGTGTATGCCAAACATAAATTACTCAATGTATTAGGTGGCCAGCACCTGTTAGAATTTGTACCCAAATATTTCAGAGCACCGGGGCAAGTCCAGAGAGAAAACCTGGCACTCTCTTTCTTCTGTTGAGGATGCAGCTTTCCACTTGCCGCTGCATTGATGTCCTGTTATAAGACAGCTCACTTTGTCTGGATCACTTAATTGTGGAGTGAAAAGGGTTCACAAGAAGACTTTATGGTAAAATAAAGTTGCATTCCTGCACCCATCTCAGATTGCTTGTTTTTATTTTGTTATAATACTGCCTTCCTTTATACCCATGTCATTGAATTTCAAGACTTGCTCCCCCTTGCTAGCAGGTTGACGGCCATTCAATGGCTTAAGGAAGTTTGCATTTTCAAAAATTAATTACATTTACACCCTGATTTTTCCTGGTATTTGTGTAAGGCATCCCCGGAGAGACTTTACAATATGGATTGGTTCTTGTAAAAAGGATGACACAAACTGTCTGGGGTATGTCATGCCTTTGAAAACAGTATGTGAGGTTTTTGGAATTTCTGGTGGTTTAGGGACTATCAGCCATATTCGCACAGTTTTTGTGATTGTTATATTAAAATACTGTTTAGCATAGGCCATTGGCCCAGTGTTTACAGGGAATTTAAACAGGTCCCCCAAATTTATTTTGACACATCAACTTAATGTTGAAAAACCTGTGTTTTCCTTATCAGTATCTTTCATGACATTTCAGAAGATAAATATGGGATACTCAAGTTAAACTGAGGGGCCAGTATGTTTCAATGTAACAGTTCAGTTACAAAAATGATTTTTAAGAGCTAATCATCAGTCATGATACCAGGGTATAGCCTTTTAATAACATTGTTTGGTGACTAAATTCTCCCTTTAAAGAGAAGCTCCTTTCTCTTTCCCAACACTATTGACTCAACTGATACCATGGAATCGCTTCTGCTTAAAGGGAGAAAGTAGTCACCCCAAATTTATTTTCCAAAATCTTCTAAATTTTTGCAGATCTCCGCTTATTTCGCTCATAAGTATTTTTCATTATGTCTCTTTATAAAAACATTGAGAAGGTAAACCAAAGGAGTTATTCTTCAGGAATTTAGCAATGAGTAACAAAAATATTGTCACATGATGGAAAGGAACCATTCCTGAAATAGATCGATGGGATACACCAATTCAAATTGGGGGGACTGCATTTTCCCTTTAATTCTACTGCAATGTCATAGGTGTCTCTCAGAAATCATGTACCAGGACTACATTGCAGAGTGTTGATCATCTCATCATGTTAGTGGGATGTATGTGCAGAACAGCAAAGCTTCCCTGGAGTAGTGGCCTAGAGGGTGAAGGGAAATTGTAACTTTTTTGTATAGGATTATGGGAAATGTAATCTTGAGGGAGACGCATTGTGCCTTTAAACTTCTTACCTTATATGTTAAACTTGTTGCTACCCATATTTATCAACATTTCCTTCCCCTGGGCCACACCCATCCCTTCCCATGGTCAAACCTGAATGTTACAGTACTGGTGTATCACATTTTTTGGAGTCCACTAAATAACTGCCTTTTTATTTTGTACCACTCAACAACACGTACAAGTTTATGAGTGTTTTTCAACTCGAGGGTAGTAGCATTTGTGTTTGCCTAGAAAAGTCCTTCCTGACATGCCTCTTTTTTGATCTGATGTCTTTTTATAAAGTGAATATAACTTAAGTAACACCTTTCATGCATGCGACACAATGGCACTGACTTTTTTCCCACGTAATTTGATGATCTGTTTATGATGACAGGGAGCACCGCATCCTGAAAGACCAGGTACAAGTGTAAAGGTTGAAAATTATAACGCTGTTATTGAAGTTATTGAAAGTGACACATTTGGAGTATTACCACACTGGCTCCCCTCAGTGCTGGAAATAGTTGGTAACAGTTGAACACACACAGAAAATGACTTCATTTTGTGTGGTGAAATTAGTCCTTGAATCAACAGAGATGGTATGTCATATACTCTACAGTACAGTACACAAAAGTGTTCCAGTAAACCTTGCACATCAACTTAACTTTCTCATTAATTTAGAGAAAGTTACAATGTGACACTTAATGTTTCTGCTGTGACACCCGCAAATGATTTCTACATTCTGCATTTATATTTCAAATATTATGCTTAGGTGAGGAGGAGAGGCACTTTCTTAAAGGCAATAGGCAGTCGCCCCAAAATTTTCTTTGAAAAATCGGCAAACTCTTGCAGATTTCCTCTTATTGCATTACAAGCACCTCTGAAGATGTTTTGAACATAACTCTTACAAACAATAGGTAAAGCAAGGAGAAATTCTCCTTGAATTTTACAATTTACCAACAAAAATATTGTCACATGATCAAAATAGGCCAATCATGAACTAGAGTGACAGGATACACCCACTCTGATTGGGGTGACTGCATACTGACATTAAGTTGTATCAATAAAATTGTTTACACAGAAATGCTAAAAACATATGTTCCAAAAAAGAAAGTGCCATGGGTCCATGGCCCCCATCACATACAACTATGTGTCAGAATATGTAGGAAGGAAATGTATATTTGAGAGATGTATATCAAACTGTTATGTGTCAGTCACTGTCCAGTGACAGCCATGTTAGGTCACTTTGACAGTGATATTGCTCATAAGTTAGAGTAATGGTGATCATGGGAATGAGCCATTGGGCCATTGTCTATCCTGGGTATGTAAACATTGCATGTGAAGTGCACAATTTTGCATTTTAGAGGGGATGGCCTTTCCCTCAGCTTAATGTTGGCCTCTGAGTGAGGGTGAGGAAAACAGAGTGTGTCAAACCTTGGGGTTTGCTAGGAGTTGAATGTTTTGCTTGGGAGGGTTACCTAACTCAGAGCCACAACTCCTGGCATTGAGTCAAGTAGTGACTCTACCTTCCTCACAGTTGCAGTTTTGGATGATTTTCAATAGTTTGAAAATGGATGCCTAAAAATCATATTTTCGAGTTTGCAAATTGGGTTCTTTTGCACATGATTTTGGTGCAGGTCTACTAACTGTATTTAACAAAATTGGCTCTTTTGGTCTCTGTCTTTATTTGATTGCAAGTTTTCCCATTAATTGACTGCATTATAATTTTGTTTATCTGACATTGTCAGTTTGGTGCTTCAGCTGTTTGAAGGCCTGTAGACTATTAGCCTTCTAGGCTATTGGTGTACTGTATATTCTGTCTCTCTGTTTGGTAGGATGGTAGTGAAACCTTTACAGCTGCTGCTGTGGTTTAAGTTTCTGTGGTAGCTACATATGACATCATTGTAGGAAATTTGACTCTATTCAGTCATGACTCCTAAGATGGCAGGTAGCAGACTCCAAAAATATTGAAGCCCTCAAGCCTAGCGGATTATAGCTGCCATTGATTAGGCTAGTGTTGTACAGATATCGCAATTAGCTGATGTTACAGATACCTATATTTTAATTCTCACTGTTGGCCGATACCCATCTGATACAGATATTTGAGCCATGACCTGCTTTCAGTAAAACCATAGACTATTGGGAACTACCACCAAGAGTTTTTTCAGTTTCCAGAGGTAAAATAATGGAACTTATAGTCAAACAGACTAAAATACGGCATCATTTTTATGAAGTATAGGGTGAGAAATATTGAATGCCTATAACTGGTCCAATGCTAGATTAGGCCCATGCAATTTAAACTATATGCAACCAATTGATTCAAAACTAGAGGAGCAGGTGGCATTGATTGGATTTTCAAAAGTGTTGCAGAGGCATGAATTAACATAAATTTCCCTTCCATATTTCTTGTAGACAGTGATTAAACTTTCAAAGAGGCCATATCATTTGTTTCATTTAAGTGTTTTCATTCATTTATGTGTTAAGTGTGTATCTTAATAGGTTTGTGAACACATCAAAATTGTGCAGTTTATCGTAGATCTGTGAATTTTGTCCAGAGGTACCAACCAGCAGATGGTGTTACAGTATATGTTCTGGAACTTAGCAGTCAGAGAATATCTCCTTCATTGGCATGAGAATCCATCTGTTGTGCATAAATTCCTGAGAATAAGCAAATTAAAATGAGTGTGTTAACCGCATGTGCTGGGACAAAGCGTCGTCTGAGTTTTGTTGGAATGGGTGGGCATGTTTTCCTTAGCTTAGGCTGTCAAGATAAACTTTCTCAGGGAGGTTTTCACATATCTGACAAAGATCGGTATTGATGGCTATGTGTAAAGGTGCCAGAAGTGCCCCAGTCCAGTTTTGTTTCATTGTTGTCAGGTGGTGATTGATTCAGTCGTAAAAATATGCTTGACTTGCACCTTCATGGATGATTATTTAGGGTAATTTTTGTGAAAAGGTGTTACCACAAACGTAGAATTTCAAAGTGCATGAAAGGTTCTGAAAACTGGGGTTTCATAGAAAAGGAGATTGATGTTTGCCTCATGCACAAGTTGCACAACATGCTTTTGAACTACACAAGGAAGTGTTGAAAAAGATGGGATACTGTAAATGGTTTTATTTCTTAATAATGTTTTGAAAGGTTCTGATTCGCTGATTTACCAGAATTATTAAATTGTGAGAGAATTTAGGGGCAGGACTTCTTTAATTCTGTTTTTACTATAGGGTTCTTGGTGAGGATTTGTGTCCTTCCTGATCCTTTGCATGGGCGGATTTAGGGGGGTGCCGGGCCCCCCTTCCAAAAAATTTTGAAAGTTTTTTTTTCAACTTCATAAAACAAAGGACAAGGCCCTATTCCAATGAAATAGGCCTATGAGATGTGTCAGAGTGAAACTCAAACTTGTTCATTATTTCCTACCTCAGAAAATAAGTGTTATGTTAATAACTCTGCTACTGACTTTCAACTGATAACATTTTGGCTTATATTGGCCTCAACTTTCTCTGGGCATTGCAAGGAGTTACTCATGAGCGCTGTATTAATGGATTGCTAACTTCAGTCTATTACCGGCCAGGCCCACAGCATTGGGAGCGCTGCTTCTACTTTCAAGGGAATTTCAGAATTCTTTAATATTTAGAGGAATATTTTCGACAACATCAGGCTTTTAACTATAACTTGCTGCAATATTACCCTGTAGTGTCTTATTTAAGCCTTGTAATTTATTTTAATGAAATGCACTGTGAATTAAGGGTAAAATTTAAAGTTCACCAAATTATGAACATTTTCCAGCGATATATGATCAGTTCAAAAATATACTAAAGGCATCACCATTTTGCATCTAAGCAATCTTAAATTAACAAAAATTTCTCAAAGGGGAGGGGACACCCCTCCCCTTAGACCCCTCCCCAGAAAAGCATCTTTCACCCAACCAAAAATTAAAATTCACTGAATTATGAACGCTTTCCAGCCATATAAGATCAGTTCAAAAAATACACCACAGACATCACCATTTTGCATCTGAGCAACCTAAAATTAACAAAAATTTCTCAAAGGGGAGGGGACACCCCCTCCCCTTAGACCCCTCCCCCAGGACGGCGATTACTCATCACATGCTTTGTCCCCTATCAAAATACCCTGGCACTGCCCCTGGGGGACACCACTCTCCTTATACCCCTCCCCCAGATCGGACTTTTATACAAACCACTATGACCTGGGCCCCCCTTTTGCCAAATCCTGGATCCGCCGCTGCTTTGTTTTTCAATTAAACTGAACTGGACTTAATATTCTTTTCCAAAGGTGTTGGGTATGCACCTCTTTTTCATGTACATATTCTAACACCTGCAAACAATAGTAGACATTATCCATTTCCACTATATTTATGAGCCTAATTTGAAAGTATTTCTTAACTGTTGATTGGTTTGATTTTAATGGCATTTCTCCATATGAGGTAAATGCTGGCAACTCCCTCCCTAATATGCTTAGGAATAGTTCTAGAGTTCTAAATACAGTTGATGACTGCACTTTAGTGACATTTATTCAAACACTGTTAAGTTCTTCCTGGTTGGTCAACTATAACTTGTACAGTCAGTTGTGCTCCCACTTAAAACTCACATGCAGTCGCTCAGGCTATGTGGCAGTGTATGGCCTTAAGCAAATGAAACTCAGTACAGGTAAGGTACTGTGCCTTTGTCTTGGAGGTGTACTAGACAGGTGTTGTTTGTTTTAAAAATTTAAGGAGGGGCTAAAAGTAACTTTAGAAGGGAAAACTTCACTGCTTGGGATGAGATTAGAGGGCCTTTAAACTGCATTGCAAGGCAAAGCTTAAATGGTACTCTTTTCTGTGACCTCACTTTTACATAAATTTGAGGGACTCCTTTATCGGGTGAGTTGTATATGAGCAAGAGAAATCACATACTAAATAAAACCCAATTGACTTTGGTGGCGAGATATGTAAGTTATTAAATCTGACTTGCTTAAGTTGATTAATCGTTGAATATTTATGTTTTGTCCCTGGCTTATATGAATTTTAATCTAAGAGAAGAGTCTGTACCTAAATGGACTAGGAATTCTTGGGGAAAGTTTGCAGAAGTTGTTATTTTGAGTGCTGACAGTATAGGTGCAGGAGTAATACAGGTCTCAAGGCTGAAATTTAACATTCGTCCTATCATCCAGAATGAGTAAAAATTGCATTTGATAACCACTTTCTTTTTTTGAGCTTGTCCAGAGGACAAGTTTTTAATTGTAGTTGAATAGTTCACTACATCAGCAAGAAATTATGTCATAAAGGTCTCCTTTAAAAGAAGTGGTATGGAGACGATGTTATGGACTGTCATTCATCATTGAAACATGAAATAAAAAGAAAAGTTCATTGGAAAGCATACAGAATTTACAAGTACGTGTTTGTCCACTATGACAGCAACATGAATTGCAATTGTTCATGTTTTGTTTGTCACTTTCATTTTGGACTACCAAACATTTTTTTGAATAACTAAACTTGGCTTTAGGTTGTCTAATTGACATCCTCAAAATGGTCTTAAAAATCAGGACTGTGTCTGAGTTAAATTACTGCTTCAAATGTTCTACATATTAGAGTTAACATGGATGGAATTACACTACAAGACTTCCATGTCAAATTTATTTCCACAATTTCTTAGATCCGGAGCTTTAAAAGTATAATAATTTGCCTAATTATGAATTTTGTTCTTTGTAGGAGGTTGAATAACAACAGACTTCAAAATCTGCCAGAGCTGCTGTTTTCAAAGATGGGAAGTTTGTATACCCTGTGAGTATGGTTATCCTTTTTTTATTTAATTTTTTTTATAACAATTTTCTGAATGAACACTGTTGTTTAGGACCATAGACAAGAATATGAAAGCTTTTAAATGTGGTGCTGTTGGCAGTTAATACTACAAGAGACAACATGGGTTTGCCTACAAGGCAGACTTGTAGTACTCAAGTACGTACTCGTACTGGAGTACCTGGCCTCAGCACTTGTACACCGGTACCGCGTACTCGTACTATGGATCTACGTACTCTTACTTGACATTTCTGTACTCATACTTTTACTTGAGTACAATAATTCTTTATATTAACTGGTCCATTTTATTTCAGTTATTCCATCATAATTTACTTCAATTTATTATTCTCAATTGGTTTAATGAATTGGCCAGAAATTCAAATTTAAAACTCATAACCCCCCCCCCCTTTTAACAGAGGTTGACTCAGAGAATGCTTCCACTTTTTAAGGGAACAAGCAGTATCATGCAGGCTGTTGTGGTGGTCAGGCTTGGCGGTTGGATTTTTTCCGTCGCCATGCTGTCAGGAAAGTTTCAGCCTCAAGTCACAAAGATATCATATCAGATAAATGTGGGTTCACTGTAGATATGCAGTTTCTGCGATTTCTGGACTATTTTTGCTATCATGACCTGCGTCAGTCAGTGCTCAGGTTGGAGGTTGTGGAGTTTGAGGTGAAGGCCTACCTGTAAAAGAAGCATCTAGCACTGTGTGTGTGTACATGCAGTTATTTTGCTCCACATGTAACAATAGGGTGATAATGAAGCTGTGATCAATTCATAATAGCAATCTGTGAAGTTGTACTGGTACTCATACTCGTGAGCTGTGTACTCATACTCGTACTTGTACTCCGGTGTTTTGTACTCGTACTCTTACCCTCACGAAATTGTGTACTCGTACTCTTACTCTCAATTTTGTACTCCTCTAGAAGTCTGCTACAAGGTAAAGAACATCAGTTGTTTTGGACCCAGAAGCAGGTGGTATGAGAAAGTATCGCGGTGTTGAACTTTGCTTAAAGAATGGAAAACTGTTTGATTCAAGTCTGCAAGTATGGATAAGTATTCTGTGTACAGGTGCAGTTAACAGTCATTGCTTTAAGTATAGCCTTACATACAGTAAGATCATTATTTTGGTCGAATTCGTTCAGAGTAGAACATGTATGTGTATGATCAAGACCAGACAAGGACTGAATCACACTACTGCTGAAGTTAAATTTAATATGTGTGACATCCTGTTGTGTACACTGAAAATGACAGAATTCATATGTACTGAAAATGTAGGGTCCATCCCTTGCTGGCATGCTGTACTTCAAAATAAAGTACCCTTGACGAGTCTAATTCTCTGCAACATGGAGATCACAAGCTCTGGATGTTACAGTATGTGAATATTCAGACTAGCTAGTTCTGGTCACAATCCTGAAAACACACAGGGGCGGGTGCTTTGCCCTCACAGTAACCTAACTCACCCACAGAAAAATGTGGAGGAGGGGGAAGAAGTACCAAATTTCAAGAAAATTGCCCTCCTCTATTTTCAAAAACTACTAACAAAAGCAGTAAACATACTTCCTGCAGACTCCACAGTAGCCCTGTTAAATTTGAAAGGGAGATTTTTATCCCCCAAAAATAGACGATATGTTCCTCTGAAAAAATTTGAAATTTCTACCCCTTAGTATGTGAGCGTTCAGACTAGCAGTACGCAAGTTGGTATCACAACCTTTGGATCTTAAAATATGACTTGTTAACGTTCAGAATAGCTTGTTGATCCACCTTTAAGCCATGTCTTCCTCTCCTATACTCACATCTGAATGCATCCTCAGTTGGTTCCTTAGGCGATTCTTCTGATGAGAACATCACAATCTCTTCTGCTATTTGTGCAATAACCAAAACCATGAGTAACAAAATGGTTAGACTTTGTTGACAAGAAACAGATAAAGGCCATTAAAATTTTTGTTCACTTCAAAGTAGTTGCTAGATTGCATGTCCAATTATTTTGGCATTGTTCCACAAGGATTTTGATCAGATCTGCATGAACTGCTTTTTAAGTGGATCTGAAGAAAGAGGATTGAAAACTAAAATGATCAGGGGCTGTTTTTCTTCCAATCTAAATGCTGGGTGAATGGCATGGCTATGATAGATACCCTTTGACTAGGGACATTATCAGTGATTGAGAGCTGCTTGCTCAGAGAGTTGCAATGAATGGGTCCAGAAGATGGGACAGGGACAAAGAGGGAGCAATTAAAGGCAACAATTCTTTTCTTGTCATTGTGAGGAGGAGTCACAAAATAGAATTAGGAGGATTTTGTCATTCATAGGCCCCCTAATCTGGGATTTGTAAGTTTTTGTTCGAGGATACACAAGGTATCATTGAGATTGTGAGTATGATATGCTTGAATCAATAGGACAATGACTGTAGGCTATTGAATGGGCCACATAATGCTATTGAAGTGAATGTAGAAAGACCATGGGTGGTTGAATTTATTGGTTGCTTTGCTAATGATCACCTGATGTAGGTCACGAAGTAATGTTAATGGTTTGTCACCTAGACCCAAACTAGGTAAATTCTTTTGTAAAGTACATAGGTTTTATAACATTTGCTTCCTAAGGAGAAATGTTTTTTCACCCAAAAATGAAGGAAGTAATAGAGCAGGGTGTGGCTAGCCTATACTAGGAACTCCATTTGACTTATGTCATGTACATGCGGTACTACATCTTACTTGCAGTTGATAGTGAATGATTTTCTTTGCAGAGGCCCAAAGATGTGAATATTAATTAGCTTTATTCGACTATCACCCATTGTTGTAACCATGCTTTATAGTGGCTAGGGTGCCTTGTGTATAGGATAAATATGATTTTGCTGTACGAGGGAGTAGAAGAGAGGTGTCAAGCTACACTAAGCAGAGTGGCTGTGGGTAGCGCTGCTTGATGGCAGTAATGCTTCTCTCTCTAAAATGAATAAATTCATAATAATTGGGCCGCATTACTTACTGTATCTGTTGTGTAAATGACACGAAAAGTTGAAGCACAAGAACAAGTTGAATCATCATTTCACGCACAATTGCTCTTGAAAGTGATGACTCACCACATCTACAGCTGCAGAAGAGTAGAAACAGGCTGAGCACTCTCTTTCACATCTTGTACTCCCGTAGACTGCAGAGAGAAGGGCCTATGACGTAATTCTTTGTTAACGTGTTGCGCGAGTGTGTAGGACTCTGCCCTTACTATGATACACTATCACAAAAGTGATTGTATACTGTGGCCGTTGGCATCCATTTCTGCAGGGAGGAGGTTAATACAGACAAACAGCCCATTTCCTGTGTGACCATGCGAGGCCGCTTTGGTAACTCGAAGCTATCCTGCGGTCAGTTTTGTTTGCTTTAGTCTGAGAATGTATCGCTGTCCAAGAATGTAACATTCTAGCCTCAGTGTGGGCATGGAAGTTTTTGTCACTTTTCTTATGCAAATCAAATGTTTTCGGCTCTAATGCCTGCAGACATTGGGGCTTTATCATAGTGATGAGCTGAACAAGTAACTTTATCCACTCTGACAACTTTCACACTAGGGAGCTGATCATAAGCGGGTGATCAGATCGGACTGTGCTCAAGATCAAGGGTTTTGCTTTCGCACTTGATCCTATGCGGTGAATCAGTTCCCAAGCAAGCAGTCAAATAAGGCTCACCACTCATAAGATGTGTATGCATCCTCAGATCAACATCACCCCTCCTCACCTCGCCAATTGCTTTAATAAAAAAAAAAAAAAAAAAAATACAGCGAATGCTGCTGTATGTTATAGCATCCCCACAGATGTATGAAGCATTGTGCAGCATTGTAATTTCAAGGTTACAAAGCAGATAAGGTGAAAGACAAACTGAAATGAATGTATCTGAAGTGATAAATTGCACAACTTTTGCTATTGTCATTTTGCCACCTTCCCTGGTGCAAGCATTTCCCTTATATATCCCTTCCCTAACCACCGCTTCCTCCTGCCCATTGTCACACACATGGATGCAAGCAGTGCTTGAAGTGTGAGTCAGAAGTGTCCCTGGATGTGAATATGAATACAAGCACACATCTTTTTTATGAGTACAATATTTTGCATTAGCTCCAGTGCAGAACTTCTGAAATCTGTGAGTACCAATTATGAGTACAAAACCATTCTCACAAGTATGAGTACAGGCAGCTGTACAAAACAGTGAGTACAAAAGACATACTCACTATAAGTCTGCCAAGCACACACATACTGTTCCACCATGTTCTCTTGTACTAATTACCCCAGAGGTTATCGCTCAGTGATGCTGTTTTATGTGGGTCAAAACTATATCTGGAGAGGGCAAATGAAGACTTGTGACATTGGCCTGCTTTATTTTAAATCAGTTTTTGACAATTTTTCCTTCTCATCTCTCTATACTTGTATAAATTAATTTTGAGTCTCCTTAATTGCCATTTCCTAGGAAATTAACATTTAGTTTTTACATTCCCATGATCCCATCAGAGAAGATACTGGATTATGTATTGCTCCAGATAGCTAGGCTATCCATGGATGCAGTTTTAAATAGTGGGCAGTACATGTGTAGAGTATGGCAGGGGTCTATCAATAATGACAGAACTATTATACACAGCTGACTGATTCACCAAATTGTCAACGTACTCAGTGTCTGCCTTGAAGTGATCACACTGTGAGGTTTCCATTCATCCCTTTGATCTGCCTAAGTGCCGAGAATGTCAATCAATATGACTGTCTTATGTGGCATGGGCTTGCTCCTGTCCATCCATCCATCAGCCCATCTCACAAGTTATTCAGTATCACAGATGAAAAGTACAGTTCAAACTGTGAAGGACAGCTAGTTACGTTGGGAGTGAATCCTGTAGCCTATAAAGAGATTTGGAATAAATGAGTTAATTATTGAATAACCAGCAGGATGCTGTTGGGAGGGCCTTGACATTCATATCTTCCTGAAATACTCTAGATACCAATGGATGAATATCAATCATACATCTTCCATGCACTTGTACCAATGATTACTCCATTATGCATAAGTTAGTGGTATTAAGATCATGAATTGGTATCAGTAAAGAAAGATATTAAATAAATGAAAAGGATTGAAGTCAAGGATCTGTTGCCATTAACACCCTTCAGTTGGACTCTTACAAAGGGTTCATCATCCCCAGCCAGTCAACTGTACCTAATGGCATTCCCTTAATCCTTTGGCTTTTAGTTGTAAATCTCTCTTTCCTTGAAAGATGAACCCAAGGTGTGAAAGGATTGAAATATTAGCATGAGGATAGGTTGCCCTTCATGGAGGTACTGGGGTCCATTAAATGACTCAAGGAAGGGAGGTCAGGTCATGTCAGTGAAAGTATGAAAGTAGCTGGATATGTGATGATATGTTGGTTGATGGAATGAAAAAGAAAAATGGGGTCAATATTGTTTCTTTAACAAAGAATAGATAATGCTTGGGTAATAAATCCATAGTTTATTTCACCAATGTCAATCTGAATTTGAGCCATGTGTTAAATCATGGAAATACTAGGATGGTTAAATAATCATCGTAATATTATGATTAGTAGTTCCACGCACCACTTCTAAGTCATATGGTGACCGTGCGTTTATGGTAGCTGGGCCCAGACTCTGGAATTCCCTCCCACTCTCTCTCAGAAGTGTCAAGGATACTTCCAAATTTAAATCTCGATTAAAGACTTACCTTTTCAATCTATAGTCATATCTCAATTAAGTTTCGTCTTTTTGTGGATTCTATATATTAATTATTATTTTTTGTAAAGTGCACGTGAATGACTTTGTCACATCGTGCGCTATATTAAATCTAATGTATATATATATATATATATATATATATATATATATATATATATATATAAGCAATAAAAAGAGTATCAAAAGTGAGAACAAATATTTATAGCAAACTATCAACAAACAGCTTGTGGATGTTACTGTAGCAGTTATGAGTCACCGACAGATATATTTGATATTTGAGAATGTATCGTTGTTCAGGTCCTGTTTTTTTTTTCTTTTTTGAAAATAGGGGGTCCCTGTTTTTTTTTTTTTTTTTAAAATGGGGGGGGGAGTTGTTTGTTCCTGTTTTCATCTGAGGGACATCCTGCAAAACTTAAAATGTCAATTCCACTTTTTTTGTGTAACTTTTTAATTATTGGTACAAATTACAAAACTGTTACAAAGCACACTAAAAAGTACCAGTTTAAACAGTGAAGGGGAGCCCTCAACAAATAAGGAGAAATGTGCCCTCTTCACACTTCGATACTTGAAGTCTGTTTTAACTTTTTAGTATCATTGTGTAGTGATAAGAATCAAACTGACTTTCTAAGTCTTTGAATTGGCTTTAAACACATTTCCCCCACCCACCATAACTTGAAGTGATTCCAGATTTTAAAACTGCCATCTTATCAGTGTATGTATGAATGCAAAACTTAAATCCTGCATTCTGCAGTCCAGGAGATGGTCGCTTTCAGGTGAAAATAAGAATTCACCTGATCAGATGAAAATTTTGCCTGACTCAAAACATAAATTTTATGAGCACTCAGTCTCTTCACACAAGTTGATCTTTTTAAGACATGTGTGTGTATTTAGGCATGAGATTACAGTTCACCCCCATAACGTGAAATGCATGGCACCTTACACAGCGCGTTAAAGAATACAAGTGGTGGAATGATCTGCTTGCACACCTTTGTGTGGAAAAGGGTGCACACAACTTCGGACTGTGGCGAGTCTACAAATTAAGCTTAGGACGGAGAGCTTTACAAAATTGCTCATTATCTCAAACACTGCGCAGTGAACTTCCAAACATAATGTGGCTTTTTGCTGTCTTAGCAACAAAGTTTCCAAATGTGCCAGTATTTCTTTTTCGGGAATCAAGGTAAATTTTCAGGTTATTTTGAATGTTTATCTCTGTTGAATGCACATAGTGGGCTCACAGAGCATCATGGGAGAAAGGTGAAAATGGCATCACCCATTTCAAAAGTTTTCCCTTATCAAGTGAAAATGAATTTTTACTCAAAAACAGTTTTCTCCTGGACTGTTCTACCCTTTTGTTATGGGATTTTGTATATTTTGAACAAAATTTAGGCATTCTACTTTATTTTGATACCCTAGCTTCTTCAGCATCTCTCCAGTCAACTACTTGTATAACTTACAAAGGGTACAGTTACAAGAATGCAACAGTTATCATGATATGACTCCTGATGAAAATGACATAATTTGCCATGGGGAAGGCTAACATAACCAACTTATAAGCACAAAAAACTTGGCGTGGTGTCCATCTTGACATCCATATGTGGTATGTTTATGATATTCTAAGAATTGAACTGGGGGGCATTTTATTTTCAGAAACATTACTTTTTCATTTGCAATAAAAGTGGTCATTTTTCATGTCATATGTTATCACAAATCCTGTTTGACAATGTCATCACCAAAAGTAAATTGAAACATTTTTTTGAAAGTCAGTCCCACAAATCCAGAGTCTGGTATATAGGTTAGGAGGTCTTGAAAATACTGCTTAGATTGTACTCCCAGCTGCTGTCTCAATTTAGATTAGGCTCAGAGTAAAATTTGCCTTATTTCATTATATCTCCTGTCAGTATTTTAGTATGGAATTTATAGATATGTCTTAATAGGGTTGCTCAGCTCTTTGAACATTTCCAGGCACTGTGGGTAATCTTCACCATGCTCTAAAATTTCAGTTTATTGTGATTGCGAGTGGACAAGTAAAAAGTTCAGTAAATTAATATTGAGTGGTTTTAGGTTTAATATGAAGAAAGCTTGTGCCCCACACTTTTTTCTTTTCACAGTAAATTTGCCTGTGGCATAGATGTGTTTTAACCAACTGGCTGGGTCAGCAGTCCCGTAGGGGGACTTGGGGATTTTCCTTGCAAATGAACTTGTAGAAGCCTAAATTAAAGTGGCCTATGAAATAAACTGTTTATATAAAGCATCTCACCAACTTGTTCTGTGATTGATAGATTTGTACACAGCATCAACACTGAGTTGTTACAGCCTGGATTTGAGGTTTTTCATTTGTATGGCAGTGAAAAATTTTGAAATTTTGATTGAAGAACTTAAAATATAGTTTAATAGCTGAAAAAGCAGTCCATGACATTTACTCATAAAATTCTTGCATGTATTATTGTAATTATTTTCAGGCTTTTGTGTGACAAAGTTAAACATTTCTTCATTGAGCAGCCAAAAGTGATCATGGAAAATTTGAGGGAATTTGATGTATCATGGCCTTAAACTTATCTACAAGATGTTGCTTGGAATATGTTAGAGAAGTTTTTCCACATGTATGGCATAGAAAAGGCTGGGCATGGTATGCATTTTGATGAATTAGAATGCTTGAATGCTCTTTGTTACGGCATTTCTTGCCTTTGCCTCCTGCTGTAACAAAGTACAGTGCCTTTGTCAACCTTGGTAACTTGTCATACTTCCTATCCATCCTTCCCAAGCTTACATTTGGTCAAAGAATTAACCCATTTACTATAATCCAATGTTTTGGCTTTATCTCAGAGTGGAAAAAGGGAGACAAAAAAGGTTTGCTAATTTCTGAATGGAAACATGATATCTAGTATATGTAGCTGGATAGAATATCATATGGTCTCTTGTGAGAAATAAAATGATAGGAGAGGTTTATGCTTATGTTGTTGATGGTAACTAAGGTTACGGATAAAGTAAACAGACATTTTGTGCGTTGTATGACATGTGAGACCTTTTGTAAGGTAAAAAGTGTAGAAGATCAAATCCATGTGCAATACATCTGAAGTAACATTTCAATACATGCTGGCATGGTTTCTATGGAAAACATGTTGTTTCAACTCAATTTCAACTTTTCATAGCATGTGTTCACTACCTAAAGTTATAAGGAAGGTGGAGGAGAGGCAAACAATTCAAGCCATGTCTTAGTTCCTTGGACTATGGACTTATTTTGGGGGTTGAGAACCTGGAAAAGCCCTGAAAATTGTCCAACAGTCAAACCTTAAAAGGGATTGGACTAAGTTAAAATGGACTTTGAAATGATCGTTGTTTTTGTACCGTATGGAAGAACTAGTTTTCTAACTCCTACAAATCGAGCAACTCTTGGTTTGGCCAAAAATTTACTCAGAATGTATTCAATGTACCAAAGTAGACCAAGGGAAATTCCATTAAGTGAAATGTATGCCCTGTATTTTACCATATTATAAGTTTCAAGTTTTTGTGCTTAAAAGTTGGTTATGTTAGCCTTCCCCAAGGCAAGTTATCATTTTCATCAGTAGTCAAGTCATGGAAACTTCTGTATTCTTGTAGCTGTACCCTTTGTAAATTTTTTTGTAAGTTTTATCATTGATCTAGGGAACTATGTAAAAGGCTAGAAATATTTTGTTCAGAAAACACAGGAAAACAATTTTCTTTTCTATTTCTCTACAAAGTAAAAGGAGAATTCTAATAAGCCATAAAGTTAAGTCTTGAAATGAAATACCTTTATTATGATATGACAATATAGAAAAAAGTAAAACTTTGGTGGGACTGAAATTTAAATTAAATTTAAATTAAAATTTTAAAGATCAAACAGTATTCATAATGTCAGTATTTGTGCATCAATTTCGTCCTTAAATAGAAAATTAGGTGTAAACATTTTTAGGCTAAATTCAGGCACATTTAACCTTGTCTACAAGAGGAAATACAGGTTAATCCATTTTGGCGATGTATCGCAAAAATTTTGGCGTTATTATCGGGATATATCGCTATGGATTTTTTTCATATCGCCCAACCCTACTCCTGATACCTATCCTGCATTGTACAATAATTTGGTAATATTGAGATGTAGGTTGCTAGAAATGTGTACAGGTTGTAAACCTGAGACACTCAAACAACTAAATCAATTCCAACTTGGAGGCTGCATCTTGCATACAGTGCCAAGATAAAACAGCTATAAGAGACAAGGGGATGGGGGGGGGGTGGGAAGGGGATGGGAGAAGGGGAAGGGGGAGTGATCAGAGGTGTTAAAATATATTAACCTCAATGAAAGATGTGTATGTGTAACAGTACCGATGTAAGGTTACCTGGGTCTCTGTGAGAATGGTCTATTAATATATTTTTGTTTTGCTTCACTATGGGAATTGGTGGTTCCATCAGGAGGGAGTCAAATCGCAACTACCTGTTCTGAGCTTTGAGTCAATTTGACGAGTAGGATATTCACTTACAAGATCACGATAGGGCCTTCCCTTCCCCCTTAACCCTCACCCCCAGTGGGACACACCTCAAGGGAGCTGTCAAGGTGCTGAAGTCTTGAGACTACTGAAATTTGAGATGTAACCACTGCGCTATTGAAAATTCCGTATATTTCACCACATTTATAGTTCTTATCACCTCCCTGTTTCAACAAACCACAGAAAACTTCAGCAGTACTTAAAAATAGAGCATATTATTTTTAACTGACTGTTACACCATATGTCCCTGCTTTATAGGAGAGACCTTTGTTACTCACTCTCGGTTGTGATGCAGTATTACCTATGCTAATCATGTGTAACACAAGCAGGGGGCATCCTCTCTGATAGTGAATTATCATAGTACCACCTGTGAGCAATTGGGGGCACCCCCAGGAGAATTCTGTGAGGTGGTTTGTGGGGCATCTTTCTGGTTCCCCATATGTACAAATAATGCTCCAGTCAGTTGTTCTGATTTGTAAGTAGGCTTAGTGTAAAGATAGTTTGAGACTAATGGGATTCACATGTATCATGAAGTTGTTGGGGTTTTGACATTGGTTCTCTGACCTTTCCTTTAGGAGATGCCTGCTGTTGAGATTGAGTGATGTAAGGCACATTGGAGGAAAATGAGGATTGGGTTACATCAGAAACCATGCAATCCCAATTAACCCACTTGACATAAAGTGATCGTTTTATGACATATGTCAGAAATTAGGGTTGGGGTGAAAGTAAAGATGATACTGAAGCGTTCTGGGACACTAATGTTTTGATGGGTGTGTGATCATGTGATCTTGCCTGCATTGCAGGATGGGTGTCTTATTTTTTGCTCAGTCACATGCCTGCTGCTTATGAAGTCATTATAGAAGGCTTGAATAGAGAATCCACCTTGCAGGATACATCAGATCAGCTGATACAGTTATTATTTAATGAGGTTTCTCCAGACCTTTGGTAAGGAGCAGGGTTTTGCCTTATTAGAGCTTCGTTAGTAGGCTAGTAGCTTTATAAAGGTATTGCAATTTTGCAGTCTTCCTTACAAGGACAGAAAGAAGTATTTTTGTGGCAATGATCTTCTAAGCCCCCAGATTTTTAGTGAAGTTGGTGGTTATGTCTGTGGTTCACCACCTCCCTTACCCATCCAACTTCAAGAAAGAAGTTTGACAAAGAATTTAAGCTTGACAAAGAATCTTATTGCTTTAGAATGTGACGTATGAGAGGGTTGTTGTCTTGTTGATATGACACAAGTTGGTGGAAGTGAATATGGTGGACAATACCTTGACTAAAATTATAAATACATGACCAGTAAACAGTGGCATAGCCAGGGTTTCTCTCATGGGGGAGGGGGGATGCAGTATGTTGTGTGATCGCTGGCCTGGGAGAGGGGTCTGAGGGAGGGTGTGTCCCTCCCCTTTGAAAAAAGTTTGAAAAATTAGGTGTCCTTACATGCAGTCTGGTGCCACATATGATACCACTTGAAGTAAAATTTGTGTTCAAAAATTTATGTATTTTAGAAGTTTAGAACTAAAAAAAAGAAAAAAAATTGGCATCAGTGAGGCAGGACATGGCCCAGTTCCCCCCTCTCCCCCCATAAATATGCCACTGCCAGTGAAGGTTACCAAGTGATTTGAAGGTACAGTACATAGTGCTTAGCTTGGTCAGAGATTTATTCCAAGTTGCTCTGCCATAGAAAGAATTCCAAGTTGTTCTGCCATGGAAAGACAAAACTAATGGGGGATACTCCTCTTATCTATTGGCCTCTTAAAGTGGTAAATATTTTTTCTTGCATAAGTCCTGCACTTCAAGTCTGGTGAGGAAAGGGAAACTCATGTGAAAGATAAGCTTTAATTTTGCATATATTTGTAAAGGATTTGAAGGTGTCTCAATCAATAGTCCTTGTAACAAATTAAATTACAACCATGTTTTGCAATAAAAGTGCCCACTATTTCAGGTTTTCCATCTTCGATCTGTGTTGGAATGGAGAAATGTGAGGTTAAATGCAAACCCCTGGAAGGTCATTGTTATTGATCTTTTCACTACATTTTGATAAGAAACACTTCCTAAAATTTGCTTAAAGAGGCCATCTGTTCTATGAGTCCCCAGTATTGAACAAGCTACTTCTGAAGGTGAATGTTTAGTCTCATATTAGAAAGGTTACATCATATGGTCATATTACAAGATTTTAAGGGGGGGGGTGATTTTGCAGCTTTAGGCTAAGCTTTAATTTTGGATCATTCAGTGCATATAATGGAGGAACTTTTAAAGGGAGTAAGCAGTTGCTTCAAGTTTATCCGAAAACATCATTTAAATATTACAATGACTCTTATTTCCCAGGATGTTTTTTGAACATAAAGCCAAAAGGTGAACCAAGGAGTTTTTTGCATGAAATTATAAGTAACTGAGTTCAAAACAGAAACATTGTCACATGATTAAGAAGAGCTCATCATAAATTTGAATATCAGGGTTAGTTTAACACTAATCAGGGTACACCTACTTAGATTGTGGTCACTGCATTTTCCCTTTAATAACACCAGAATTGGTGTAGTGGGTAGGTATGAGAGGAAAGAGTGCTTTAGTCTAAAATTGCATGAAAGAAACATGTAACAGAGTTTAAATCAATCTCATTGGTTCAACTCCCACCTTCACAGCTGATTCAGTTGCTGGGATACATAAAATGTTGAAAATAGTCAATTGCCCAGCAATTTGTGAGGTTCTTTTTGTGTAACTCATACTTCCTACTTGTGTTTTCTTTGAAATAAATATGTTTTATGACCTTGAATTTTGAAACAGATTCTTTTTTCTGGCATAGCTTGTGCTGAGGAGAGGGCATACTTAGCCACTTCATTGAGCAATAAAACAGTGATCACATCTTGGTAGGCCTGTGAAATCTGGGGGGCTGTAGGGACAAAAAACATGAAGCGTGTACTTTGAATAACAGTAATTGAGCAGGCCCGTAACCAGACTAAACAATTGGGGGGGGGGGGAGGCACATCAATGTTGGAGTTTCATTGGCCTGGGAGAGGGGTCTAAGGAGAGGGGGTTCCCCCTCCCTTTTGAAAATTTTTGCCTATTTTAAGGACTCTAGATGCAAAATGGAGAAAGTGTGAGATTTTCCATTTTTTCTTCTTATATTTGTATTCCAAAAAGGCTGGTCTTGTAATAAATTTTTCCTCCTTCAGTGCAAGACCTTTTATTGAAAAATTTGGGGGGGGGGCATTCCCCCTGTACCCCCCCTGGCTACGTGCTTGAGTTTTTGACACAACACATTGTGCAATTGACCATTTTCCATTGAGTAAACTTGAACATATGATAGTACAGGAAAGACTAGTGGAGAGGGGAGTTTGACTAGTGACTTTCGTTTTTAAACCTTGTAACGTATGTGTTGGTAATATTTGATAATACTTCCCCACCCTCATAAAAGTATTACCCTTGAGCAAGGGATGTCTTAGTCTTGGAGTCTGGAGGTCCCAGTTATCTAGCATATGGAGTGATTTCTCTGTGTGAACTTTCATGCAAGGTTAGGTTATTCAATCCACTGGGTGGCACTGGTAGTATACTGTACCTCTCCAGGGACCAGTTATAGAGTACTAGTGGTCCACCAACTAATAAATTGAGAGACTTGGCAAGCTGTCTGCAGAGTGGAAAAGTGGGGGAGAAAAGGCAAGGTTTGGTGATGGAATGTGTGTGGTCCTTCCTTACCAGTGGTCAAGGGAGATAATACAGAGATCAATTAAAAATCATTATTGGTTTCTTTTTACCTTGAGTATAATTGGTTGAACAAGTTAGGATACTGGTGTGATGGAAGGAAGGTCACCAGAGTGGTGAACTGCTTGTATTGAAGATTAGCTAGGACAGGTAACAAGGCTCTACTTCTGAGTCCAGACTCCTGGTTACCTTCACAGCAGGTTTCAAATAATAATAATAATATTCTCTAAATCCAACTGCTTGAAAGCATAGTTCAAAGTGCTTTGCAAAACAACTTACATTACATGGTCAAAGTATTGCATAAACAGGTAAGTTTTAAGTCTTCTTTTAAATATTGTAATACTGTTACTTTGTTTTATACGAAGTGGGGCTTATGATATTATGCGAAACGAAACGAAACGAAACAGCCTAACCATGAAAGTCTGTCTCACACTTAACCTGTAGCACTGGCATAGGCTTCTCAATACTAAGGGAAGGGAAGGGATTCAATGGGCCAAAGCATACAGTTGTTTCGTTCTGTTTCGCAAAATATCATTAGCGTGGTGGGGTATTGATATTCTGCGAAATGAAATGAAACAAAGAAAAGATGGATATTTTCTCTAAAATCTGAATAAAGAATTACAAACACATCCTTTTTGTTTGACCCTTGTGAGTACGTAGTTTAGCACGATACATAGTAAGCTTTCGAGTCTGTTGCAATCACGAAGATCGCCGGGGTATAAAAAACAATCGAGAGGCTATACATACAGCATTTGTCAGGGCTAAGATTCCAATAAAACAAGGCAGATGCTACATACAGAGTTGATCACAACTAAAATCCTGTTGAAAATGAGTCCAAAATCTTCCCTGTTCTGTCAGTAACCGTGACCAATTTGGTCTTAAAATTCGTATTACCTTCCCTGAATCCCTCTTTGCTTTAATATCCCAAGAACATTCCTTTCACTTCATCTGTCCCGTGGGAGCTATAGAAGTCCCTTAAAACAGGGAGTTGTTATTTGGACAACTCCCTGCTTGAAGTATGGAAGTAGTACTTCCATGCTTGAAGTCGATGTGCTTAGCGGCCGTCGGGCAAGAGGGATTGCATAATCACAGTGAGCTTGGTTCTTCAGACATTCACAACTTCAAGACTTACTGCATGGCTGCCTAGTGCTTATGCCTTGTTTACAAGCTGGTGCCATTACCGAAGTGCAGTTGGTACCTCGGAGGTATTGCTTCCATACATATGGTTGCTTATACCCCGATCTTCGTGATTGAAACAGACTTGATCGTTGTAAATATCGGGAGTAAAAACTATGGAAGCCTACGTACTCATGAGGGTCAAACAAAAAGGATGTTTTTGCCATTTTTTATTCAGATATTAGAGGAAATATCCATCTTTTCTTTGTTTCGTTTTGTTTCGCAGAATATCAATACCCCACCACGCTAATGATATTTTGCGAAACAGAACGAAACAACTGTATACTTTGGCCCATTGAATCTCTTTCCTTCCCTTAGGTATTAAGAAGCCTATGCCAGTGCTACAGGTTAAGTGTGAGACAGACTTTCATGGTTAGGCTGTTTTGTTTCGGTTCATTCCGTTTCGTTTCGCAGAATATCATAAGCCCAAAGTGGTACATTATTCCACAGTAAAGTTCAGAATATGAAAAACTTCTCCCTACATAAGATTTCTTAAAAAATTTATGTACCCCTTTTTGACATACATATTCTAACACCAGAAACAGTGACAGAGATCCAGGGAGGGGTAGGGGGGGACAGGGGGACATGTCCCTTCCAATATATGAGAAATCTCTCATTGACTTTGATTTTTCACGCAGTAAATTATTGGAAAATCTGGTCTTGTCCCCCCCCAAAAAATTTGGGAACAAATCACCGCTCTTGCAGAGATCATCAGATTTAATTATATTTATGAGCCTAATTTGATGTTATCTTTCAACTGTTGATTGGTTGCGATGTACAATGCGTGGTGAGTTGTGAGTGAGAGAGCTCACACACAAAAACCTCATTGGCTGAAATGTATTATGATCAGACTTTCTTTAGTTGATTTTTTTGTTAAATATTTATGATTTGTGCTTTTCCTTAATGGTATATGAATTTTAATTGGGTGCAAGCTGTACTAGTACATACACTATTTATACATATTTATCCATACACTATTTATCATGATGCACAAGTCTGCAAGATTGATCCATAAATTTGGGTGGGGGGTGGGGGGGGGGGAGACATTTGAGTGAGCAGACCTGCTGTAGTTTCAGTTCTTTCTTTCTGTGGAAGGAATACATGACTTAAATAGTAAGCAGTGTTGTGCTGTGCAAACACTGAATTTTTCATTCAGAGCTACAGTGTATGTTAATCTTTGACCTCTAGTATAAAGCATCTAATCTATTAAACCAGTAATTATCACTTTATAGTATAATTTGTTATTGCTGTTATGAGCTGGATGGATTAAGTTGGGGGTCTTATTTAATAGGATGGATTAAAGATTTACGATAATGCTATTGTTTGGATGCATTTTTAAGTACTTAGTTAAATTCACTGTGCACTTCTTTTCATAATAGTGTGTATAAAATCCGGTTTGAAAGAAATGGGGTTGAATAGAATTTAGTAGTTCAAAATTGATGAGTTCAACCATAAAATTTTGTAGTAAAAGTCTGTAGAAAAGAAAAGGGCAGCAACAGCATAGAGGCAGCAACTTACTGAGTTTAATTTACCAGCTGAGGAATACACATTTGTGGTCTGTAGTGCACCAATGTCAAATTTTTGTGAATTCAGTTGAGTGCTCCTTGATATGCCATTAGAAGGACATGTTGGCAGGACTGCTTTTTCACTCAGAATATCTTTCCCTCAACTCTTTGTACGCATTCACCCTTGCCAATAACCTTCCACTATACTAAAGTCAGAAATGGTTCCTTTTACAGTATATATTTTGGACTTGTGGCTTGGAATAGTTATCTTATAGGTACTAGTTACCTCATGTCAAGAAATCCGTAAAGCATATTTTAGCTGAATAAAAACATTGCTGCTCCTTCCAGTACTAACTTCAGAATTGTTTCTGAAATAGCCAGAAATGTGTTCATGCTCAAAAAGTAACATAACAATACACTGTATGATTTTAAAAAATGGCTCCTGGCAGCATAATTTAAGATAAATTTTACGCTCCTTGATGACTGGCAATGTTATATCACTGGGTGAAATCATCCCATCAGTAGCTCTCTCAGAAGTAGCAGAAGACAAGAACCATTGTCTTCACTGCCAAATCCCTCTAAATTTGACCAATTCAGGAGCTAGACAATGTGGAGCTTTAGTAGGTGTTGGCAAAACACCTAGTTTCAAAGGAGGGACAATCATTGGATCTCCATCTCTTACAGCTCCCTTATCTTACAACTCTTGACTGCCTTATCCCTCTAGTGCTAGAGTAATTTCAGGAGCCAGACAATGCCGAGCTTAAATGTCGGCAAAACACCTAATTTCAAAGGAGGGACAAACGTTGCATCTCCATCTGTTACAATTCCCTGGTTATAGCAACAGCTCCCACTGGTTGTGAATAGTGCCTTTCAGCCTTCCTGCCTTTACAATGACCTGGGAAAAAGTTGAGGAACTGGTGGATGGTTAGAAACCACTGTTGTCTCTTACCACCCTGTTGCAATTTTTTTTTCCCTTGACAAGTGGGGAAAGTACAGCAGGTAGCCAGTTTTGAAATGATTCTATAAAAAATGTGTCCATGTCCTCCCACGCCAAAAAGTTTCTTCATGCCCATTTCCCTCCCTACCCCTTTGTTTTGTAGGAGAATTGAGGGGGTGTTTTTGCCATTTTTCCTGCATGGATTCATAAAAGTGCAAGTTGTTGTAGATCTTTGAAGGATAATACACCTATTGTGGGGTAATTGATGGACGAGAAGGAAGGAAGTCAGGTATAATTAACTGCACATCTAATTTTTAAATATTTGAAGATAGGAAAGTATTGAAATTGAGTTATACTTTACACTTTGTTGATTTTGAATTGGTTTAGTTTTTCGAAATACAAACTCACTTCCCACCATTGGTGCTTCATTGTCTGTGAGTCTGTTTACTTTAAATGCTGTAACAGTGACATGGAAATAGTAAAAATGGTTTTGCTTTGGGAGACAAGAAGCAGTTAATGTTTAAATTGTTCAATTTAGATAGTTTGGAGTGGTGAAAATGTGGATAAGTCTGTGTTCATCTCAGTTATTACTACAGAAAACACTTACAAGCTAAAAAGTTAAATGAAAGGGCCCAGCATTGTTTGATCAAAACAAGTTCTAGTTTCAGGTTTAAAATGTCAACATACTAATTACCTTTTGATAATGCTATCATTCAAGTTTTATGCAGTGCCTTCTAAGTGCACATTTCCATAGAATCAATAACTCTTTTTGAAACTGTATAGTGCTTCTGGCATTTCCCATTCTATTTTTATTGATACAAACAAATGAAAATTAATACCCCTTTGTCAATGAAACTATTGCCTCAATTGTTTACTGTTGGAGTTCACTGGTTAATACTCTCTAGCTTTTGTGCTCCTTTGCAGAAATATGGGCATGTATTGATTGAACTGGATGTGTATCATTCACAAACGATCTTGGTATTGACATTTTTTGCTCCAAGGAAGATCTTATGTCATCCTGTGTAATATGAAATTGTGGTTACACCGTACAAATGGGAACGTGGATTCAATTACCGTACTTATAGTCCTGTGTGGATTCATTCACCATTGACCTTTGTTGCAACAGCATTGGCAACACTTTGGAGAGCTGTTTGACTGCAGTCACTGTGTTGCATTTATCTCCCTAGTAAGCCAGTTCGTTAATTCAGTACTTCCGGTGGGGTCACAAGGTCAGCTGTACCGTTACAAGTTTTTCGCCAAGTAAGTGGTTCACTTTACCTTTGACCAGTCCCATGATGCATTGCATAAAAGCATTTTCCCAACTTGTCTATTGTTGGGCATTTACTTCTTAAGATTTCACTCTGCATCGAAGGTCCAATTCTTCATGCGTATGTGCTGTGCCAATTCAGTCACAAGCACAGGACAATCACGTTTGGGCTGATTTCACGTAAAACATGTTTATGGTCAACAAATCCTCCAGTCACATACATCGCAGCATAAAAGACTACACCAAGTTACGTCTACAAAGGACCAGAGCTAATTGTTTAGCATAAAGAGACAGCTAAACACTACCATGGCTGGAAAAAATGTTCAATTCCCAGGAAAAAATGTTATTTTCCACGAAAGGTGTCAAATTATCCACAATTTCTTCCATATTTTCACTTACAAATGTGGGAGATTTTCCTTCAACTACATAATATTCCTGGAAAGGAGCCTGCCAGTTTCTCAACTTTTTACAGCCATGAACACAACACTTGCATTAGGCCTACTTTTTAAATGAAAAAGAGGATCCATCATCTGCAGTAATTAGCTGTATGGGCTGGCTTGTGTTCTTGTCACCCCTTGATGGGTGTCAAATGTGTGTGTGAGATTTATCTAATCTAGGAATTTGCTGTCTCACACTTTCTGTGCCTACAGCAGCTGTTTCTTTGTTCAACTATTTATTAGGGATTTAACTTGTCTGACACTGTCAAGTTTATGTATGTATTCCTTTGTTAGACTTGGGGCTACAACCTAACTCAGAAATTGCAGTAAGTCAGACAGGGTTTGAGTCCTCCTTGATGGTTTTGTACACTTCAGTTCAATATTCATTACCTTTCCTGTTTCATTCAAATAAAATTGGAAAGTCTTCATGGTGATGAAGAAGTTTTAAACAGTCTTGTGTATTATCTGGACTCTTTACCCCTGTTTGACATAACCCCAAAACTGACAGTAGCTGCGTAAAGAATTAGTGACAAACTGACAAATACATTCATACACTGAATGAGAGCAAAATTTGGGCAAAGTTTGAAATTTTTTTTTCTGGCCCCTCAAATTGGAAGTATGTCAGTGGGAATTACTCCTTGGCAAGAATTTTCCAGGCATACCACCAGGAGGGGGGAGGGGGGCACGTGCCCCTCCCCAGTGTTTTCCACTAACTGTTTTGTCCGGGGGCTCCGCCCGTACAGAATCTGCCACACTACTTTAGCGCCCGGACAAAACTTTGCCGCCCGCACAGAAAATTGACCCGCCCGGTCAAGAAGTTGTCTGTACATTCAATCACAAACACCACAACTTAGTCATTTGTTTTCTTTTTGATCTTTGATTGCTTTTGACACTCCTGTATAATAAAACATCGGAGATGCCAGCTCACTTATACTGAGCTTTATATCATTCAATGTGCACTTAGGCTACTGCATTTCTTTCATCCAAAAAATTAGTGACAAAATGCCAGATTGAACACATAAATGAGAGCAAAATTGGGCAAAGTTTGATATGCACCATCTGCGATCTGGCCCCTCAAATTGGAAGTATGTCAGTGGGAATTACTCCTTGGCAAGAATTTTCCAGGCATGCCACCGGGAGGGGAGGGGTGCACATACCCCTCCCCCCAAATTTTTCAATAAAAGGTCATGTACTGAATGAGGAAAAATTTATTACGAGACCAGCCTTTTTGGAATACAAATATAGGGAGAAGAAATGGAAAATATGGCACCATTTTGCATCTAAAGTCCTTACAATAGGCAAAAAATTTCAAAAGGGAGGGGGACACCTCCTCTCCTTAGACCCCTCGCGCAGGCCAGCAAAATTCCATCATCGATGTACCCCCCCTAGATTGGTTATTCTGGCTATGGGTCTGCCTTGGACTATGAGAATCCTCTGCCAGCTGTAGAGGATAATGTCATATGGGCAGACTTGCATTCATTCATTGTAAGAACGTTCGTCCGTACAAAGTAAGTTATTTTGTTGAGTGGGATATGATAAAGGACAGTATGAAGCTGCTTTATTATCCAAGTAGGAACTGGATAACAGACAACAAACTTCTTGTTTTAACACTTCATTAGGTCACTTAACTACTGTAAATGCTTTTTTTTTTATTTTTGGTAAATTCAGTTTCTTGCATACATGTTATAAGGTCGTATTGTTACAGTGATAGCATATTTAATGTAATAATTTTGAAATTTGTGTACAAGCAACATAAATTGATTCTGTAGACCTGGAACCTTTGAGATGGGTGAAGGCTTTTCACTGTGGAGAATCGATGTGACATAGAAGAGGTTCATGATGACCTAGATTCAGTTTAATTACAATTCGACTGTTTGTGTATCACCTCAGTAATTGAATTGATTCAATATTTTGGTAGTCTAAAGTAGGACAGGTTTGCTCAAGAATCAATGATGAAACACCATAAGATGTAATGGAATGTTGCCAAAGGATGCTTTGTGCTCCTAGTTGCCATGCAAGTTTAATACGGAGGAGGCAGATTTCTGAAAGAAACTACTGTAAAAGAATCAGTAAGATTAAGACTGATGAAAATTGGGCTTGGCTAGACTTGGTTGAATGTGCTGGAAGCTGAAAGAATTGATTCATGCCTTTTCATTTATCATGGTCATGCCCTTTGCCTTACATTTGTTGTAATATTTCATAGTCTAGATTGAAAGAGATAGTTGTGTAAAATAAATAGATGTGAATCTAAAACTGTAATGCAGAGTGTAGTACATTCGAAATTGGCATAGTTCCTATACTTCCTATATTTACCTTCTCTTTTTACTAGTGTTTTAATAGAAGATAATGAGGCAGGTGGTGTACTGATTTCTTTGTGTTCCCAAGACCTCCATTGAACATCCCCAATTTATGGATGAGAGTGCATCCCCAGTCTTTAATGGTTACTTTCACCCAAACTACAAACTAGGAGGGGTGGAGGACTGTTGCTCATCTCCATAGCCCAGAAGCACAGTACCAAACAGTCGAAGTGGGGAAGACCTGAATCAGACAACACCTGAGTCATACAACCAGAAAAATGTTTTTTTTTTAATTGTTGATGCCTACACCCCCATTTTTAATGTAGAATCATAGTGTGACCCCAGTCCATTGCCTGATTGCCCCTTTCTTCCACTGGATGACTTTTTGAGGTGATAGCTCCCTTTCGTCAATATTCAGTTGGTATAATCAGAGAAAGTGTGCATCGTCAGATTCTGTATGTACTGTATCCATTTGTTACATTTCATTGTAACTTGCCACCACACTACTGTATTGCTGCAGTGCATAATTGCTTTACTAGGCTGACACGTTGTTTGCTTAAATCCAGCTGGAAATATGTGTGAGTCATTTAAAAGTAAAATATTGTCAACTGGATGGTGGCTAACTCTAAATTCAGTTGACGTGGAATATTTTGGCACAGGCGGCAATTTTTGCAAAATTTTCTTTAATATCTACTCAGCCATCCTCATGTCTGCATCATCATTCTGTCACTTCAAGATTTCCATCTCTGAGAATTTGCATATCATTAGATGGACATTATTGGACCTTTGGTAGTGCTCAACTTTGAAAGAAGCCTTGAACATACACATTTTCACAGTCTTATCATAAGGGGAGAAAAAAATGTGGCCCGATCTTTTGTGAACAAAAACTCCTGTGGGTGCCATATTGGTAAGGAGTTAACCAGTATTCCTCGTGCTGAGTGTTCAATTAGCCAATATTCTACACAGTATATGAACTGTTTGCTATTGCTTTCAACTACTGCAGCCATTGCTCTCTGCCCATTTCATCGTCCACCCAACAGTCAAAAGTTTCTGCACTTATATGGAATAATGCAAACAAAAGTTGCTGGTCTGTTGAAGGCATGTTTGCATAAATTTTGTAACAAGTTTGGTAAAAATTTTTTTGGTCTTTGTATCAAAAGGCTTTGCCAGCTTGAATAGAGTGCTGGATGTCCTGAGGAGATTTTGACAACTTAATAATGACTTTGTGGCTCAGATCTTTGCACAACTGGAGGGGTAGAACCTTTATTAGTGACCTGTGTAAGCCCCAAGGTGTAAAAATTGACGCCTGAGAGTCTGGCTGGTTCATAGGAATGTCCTTTGCTCAGACGATTGGTTGCAGTTAATTTGAGAAATGATTGGTGTTATCATTTAGAATTATTTTGCTCATTTCTTGTCAATTATATGAGAAAAGGTTTTGCTCTGTTGAGTGATTTGTGAACTGTTAGTACTGTCTTTAACTTCATTCAGATTGAAATTTTTGATGATGATGCTAATGAAAGATCAGTTTACATAAGATTGACATTTCTGACTGGACAAATAGATAATTTACAGGTAATAATTTCATTGTAGATGGCAAATTGTCAAAATAAATGAGAAACAACAAATTTTTATATAGCTTTTGAGACCATACAGAGAGGGTGTTTGTACTTCTGATTCAAGAATTGCTAGTTTCATTCCTGGCCAGACCATAATGCATTGTTTTCTTGGTCATGATACCATATCTCTGTTGTCTTTCCCATAAGCATATGGGACCATTTGGATTGGGGGGGGGGGGAGGGTGTTCATAATTTTTTGCCCAAATCTCTGAGCCTTTAATTGTTAGAAGAATTTCGCCCAAACGTTTATTTCAGATTATGCCCAAATTTTTGGGTTGTCCCAAAATTTGAGTGGGGGGGAGGTTACATTGATCCCCTGCCCCCTTTCTTGCCCTTTCCTGTTTTGCCTCCTCAAGCAAGATCCATTTTTATCATCTAGTGAAACCTTATGTTTCAACTCAACCTATCTTCTTGGATATCTGGATATATTATTTACAGTACATAGCCCATAGGATTTGCACTTATGAAATGGACTTCTCTGTGGTTTTGGAGAATCAGAAAGGATAGTGAAAGGCAATATAGCCATGATAAACTATTCCATAGACTCTTTTCCCAGTAGGAATTACAAAGGATTGTGGGATAGAATTTTGGTGGGCATCATTTTTTGCCACAGCAAAATGCCATTGACAACAACATTGCCTTCCAGAACTCTATCCCACAATCCATTGCAATTGCTATTTGGAAAAGGGTCTATGGTAGGTCCATGTTATAATCAACATTACAGCAGAAAATATCATGTTTAGTGGGAGGAGGGGAGGGGTAGTGAGATTAAAGATAGAGGTAGCTTGTTTTACTCTGTACAAGTAAGTAATGAGCTAGGATTATTTTGTGATATATAGGAATCATACCAGTAGGACCCTTTTCCAAATAGCAGTTTCAAAAAAAGGTGGGACAGAATTTTGGCATGTGACTTTTTTGGCCACAGTAAAATGCTATTGACAAAAACAATGCATAGCAAAACTCTATCCCATAATCCTTTGTATTAAATGTAATTGCTATTTGGAAAAGGGTCTATGATGATAGCAGTATAGATCAGCGCTTCTCAACTGGTGGGCCGTGAAGCTCTCACAGGTGGGCCGCGAAATCCGCCATAAAAATAAAAAAATTAAGAAAAAGGAATAAACTTTTTGTAAGGTGGGCCTCAGAAAAATTCTGAGAGTGAAAGTGGTCCTTGAGTTTAAAAAGGTTGAGAAGTGCTGGTATAGATGATTATCAAAGCATTGAACATTTTAACAGATGATCTTGACAGTAGTACTGTAGTTGAAATCACTTCATCCTTTTGCTGTTGAGATAAGGTGTACCACCTCTCTACAGGAATTGACAGTGACAGCCGTGTGGGTCATTTGAAGATTTTGGTTGTTTTTTATGTTGAATAAATGAAAAAGGAACTTCTTAACAACATAAACCAAAAATTGACCTGGGACCTGTGGTTTTACAACAATTTCCCATTCAACAATAGCAGTGGAATAATTTGAAGTACTTTATTAACGTTCAGACCATTTTAATTCAGTACTACTGGTCACTGAGAGGAAACAGTACAGCAGCAGTAGCACTTAGTGTAAGGAATAAATAGCTGTAATTCTCAAACTAAATACAAGGTTTAAATGAACTTCTGACTGGGGTGATAGATTTTAGAGTGTTTCTAATCTTTTCTGCAATTACTCTAGAACTAGCTGAAGGAGCAGGGTTATGAACTTTGTTCTGTTTGTTGTTAGCAGCTTGGTTTGTCCTCCCTGGCATTGGTGTAATTGTGTTGTTTGCCTGGAAGGATTATCAGACTTTTAGAAAGCACTTCAGAGTTGAGTGGTTGAAAACGGAAATGAACTATTTTGAAGACGTTTACTTGGACAGTAAGACACACTGTGGTGTAATATTAGGAAAAAGGGTAATTTCAGCTTTCAAAAGACTCAAATATTTTGAGGTGAAAACACATTTTTGGATTGTGAACAGGTTAAATATTTAGATGTATGGATGGCAGTAGTGGAGATTTGTGTGGGAAAGTGGGGGGCATAATGGGCCCTTGAGTTACTGTGTGAAAAAGTGAAGGTCAATTGGAGCATTTCTAAAAAGTGGGGTGTATATCCCCATCCTCCCCAGGATTTTTGGAGGAGGGTGGGAGGTGGGGGTATGTGAAGCATCATCCTCTTCCTTCTGTAAGTTAGACCTGTCGGTGGGCAATTAGTTAACCCTGTGAATGAATTACTGTAGGCCTATAGAGAAATATTATTTTTAAAGAATGGAATGGTGTGAGGTTGCTACATCATGTTTACATGTAGGTATTAGCTCCTGAATGTGAGTAGGCCCTCATTTAACAATCCTTTTCCTCATACTTAATGTTTCATAATTTCTTATAATCACTCTGAGAAAGCTTTAGGCCAAACCAAAATGGTTACACATTGATTATCTTGGGAAGTTGAAAAGGGAGGCAAAGAATTTTTTTTTTTGCAAAATGGCGATGTTTACATATTTTGTAGAAAACTAATTATTTTGATGATTGAAATAATTTTTGAAGTTTCATTTGAAGCACTGTCAAAAATCTTTGTGATAGGTTGGTTAGCTTGTAAATGTTTGTCTCCATATTCATAGCAAAAAGTGCAACTGAGTGATTTGGATCAGGTTTTTAAACACCATTCCATTACCTCCCAGTAGACAAACGTCTTCCCCATTTCCGCTCTCAGTTGAAAACAAGTTCCCTATCAGTTTGCTAACTGTAGTTGAGTTCAAGTTATTTGACATTGCACTAATATTGGAGCAAATACTCCTTTTCTCATAATCAATATGACATATCTATTTGACCCAGAACAAGGTTGTAAATCCTATAACCCCCCTGACAGTTAATTACCAACCATCAAACCCCCCTTGCTTGCTTCACCTGCCAGTGAAAATATTCTTCATGCCATCTTCATGAGGAGATTTATGAAAAGTGTCACTTACAGGGTTTACCCATCTTTTTGACTGTGGCAGCCATCTGACAGCACAAATAAGTCTCAGCCAAGACAAAAATTTTTAAACATTAAACAATGCAAGGGGTCAAAGGTCAAGAGGTTAATCATGAACTGTGAAAGATGAGGAATGCAGCAGAAGGTGGGAAAAGGCATAAAGAGGGAGATATACATGTCATCCCTGTTATACAGGAGATGAAACCACCAGACTAGGATTCATGGGCGGCATTTTTTCTGATGTGTGTATTTGGTTGAGAATGTCTTCCCATAGATATAACTCATGTGATGATTTCACTGTGGAATTTTTTCACTTTCTAAATCCTGCTATAAAGTTGAACTTACTCTAAGAGCTCCGAGCTCTGTTGCATACTGGGCATAGAAAACGTTAGTGCCATGTTGCCATTCTAAAGTCTAATATTGTTGACATCACAGCTTGTAGGAGGCCTTTAGGCTCAGGTACCAGAGAGTACTTTTGTTATACTGTAGAAGCAGCATTGCTTTCCATATTCTCCTTCTTTGGCCACAGATGGTCTTAAAGTACAAGAGTCAGGCATGTAGCCATGAGTACGAGTACACAGTTTTGCATTAGCTCCAATGCATAACATCCCCTGTGGGCTGGGGGTTGTAGAATATGCCCACGGTATTCCCCGCCTGTTGTAAGAGGCGACTAAAGGGGAGGACTTGCACTGCACTCGAACTGTATTTGAAACCAAACTTGAATCGTATTTATCTAGTTGACACTATATAACATATTCGTGTTGGTGAGTCGTTAAATCTCATCTAACTAACTCCAGTGCATAACTTCCTAAATCTGTGAGTATGAGTACAAAACCATTCTTAGGAGTACGAGTACATGAGGCATTGGAGCAAAACCATGAATATGAGTATGTCCTCACAACAAGTCTGACAAGAGTTAAAAGATTGTCTCCACAATAGATGAGTTGGGAAAATGCTTTCATGCAGTGCATCATTGGATGGGTCAAAGGTCAAGTGAACCACTTACCTTGGCGAAAAAGTTGTCACGGTACAGCTGACCATGTGACCCCACTGGAAGTACAGAATTACCCAACTGGCTAATTGTATGCAACCTGAAATGAAGTGCATGCTTTTGCAGTCTCAGTAGAATGGGTTCTCCTAGACTTCCCCCTCTCCCAGAATCTGTCCTTTTCTCACCTCTGTCCCTTCCACTCCATCTCCATTTTCATGCTAGGTCTCTTTTGCAGTAGGACAAAAATCCATTTTTTTTAAACATTTTATCTTCATCTTTTTGCATTCTAGGGACCTCAGCAGAAACAGATTACTGATTATTTCAAGAAAACTGTTTAGAGGACTAGGGTCACTTAGAAATTTGTAAGTATTGTTTCTTATTCCTTTGATTTCCAGGATATGTATGTGCAAACTTTACCTTATAATTATATGAAATTTTCTTATCTTTGGCTTACATTTACCAACCTCAGTTCCCAGATTTGAAGGGAAAGCACACATGATCCTTCATGATAACTGACAAATATTGAAAGTAAGTGTACTTTGGTGTAATAGTATGTTGAAAGGTAAGATAAAAGGAGGTTTTTTGCAATGGATGTGTCTAGTAAGTTTCCACAAACCTATACAGTGTGTTATATTTTGTGCATGTGTATTTTTGCTAACATTTAATGCAGATTGTATTAGAAATGTATTGACATAAGTAAAGGTGCTTATGCATGTTGGGTGAGGGAACAGGAGGGGAAGAATATTCTCCTGTGCAATTCATTAAGAGTCCATCACCCACCAGAATCCACTGAATGTGAAATATGTGTTTTTTTTTTCTGGATAAAATTTTGTTATAGAAAAATTATTTTTAATACCAAGGCCTGTAGCTGGACAAATACTGAAGGGTGAGATAGCTGAGGTGACATGGGGGAGGGGGGCAAATATTTTCAAGGGGGTTAAGATCATTAAGCACACTTGTACCCTTGGATGGCCAGGCCTGGTGTTGCGATGTGACATGAAGGCATGTATTTCAGTTGAAATGGCTTTACTAAGTATGTGCACTACTAGCTACTATGAGCAATTTGCTGCTCTACTTTGGCTCTACTCTGCAAAGAATAGCACATTGTGAGGAATAAAAGTACCATTCTATGTTTAACATTCCAACAGCAGGCCTTCTTTCGCTTGAAAACACCTCTGCTCAGAAGACAATAGGTGGGAAAAAATAGATGACACCATTTTTGTTGGCTGTTCAAAGAAAAGAGTGCTGAATTGTACTCAGACAAGCCTTTGCTTCAGTCCACAGTGGTTTGCTAGTGAAAATTATCGTTAAGTATTGCCAAGAGAGGGATTGGGCAGGGGGGAGGGGATTTTGTGTCCATGAGTGCCTCAAGATGGTGGCAGAGGCCTGGTAAACTGAGTGAAATTATAAATTTTTCTACTGAGTGGAGAGATTGAAGCAGAGAAGCCTGTTTTGTTTAATACTGGCCCCCAGATTGTACTTGGTGATGTTAGCAAGTGGTGAAGAGATTTTGGTAAAATGAGTAATTGCCCTCCTATTTAACTGGGTGTTAAAGAACACGATGAGAGAGGGTACTGAATTCAGTCTCTCTCCATTTTGTACCTGTTTTCTTGACCAACCTGAGCCTTAACTGGACTGTGACTTGTGACAGTCATGTATTTTCATGTGTTGCAACATTTTTGTGATGTACAATACTTCTTTGAAGTCACTCTAAGCCATTAAATGTGACCTTTTCTTCAATTGTTGTACTTCCCAATTTTTCACATTTCAAGTAGCTCCTAGTTTGGCCTAATGTACTTTCAATGGTTTCCTCCTCAATAATAATTTGGTATTCAGCTCTGTTCTCTAATTTGCCTTTCACACTTTTCATGATTTGAATAGCTAAACAATAGCTTTTTAGCCATGAAGCTGTTGCTATGGATTAGTTTTATTATCCAATAGTAGATCAAAAACCAATTTCAAATGGTTCAGATTACAGTTCAATTGCTAAAATGGGTTCTTGGGAAGCTCACTGCCTTGGAATGACAATTTCCAGAAAGAAATGCTTGAAATTCATTATGTAGAGAAAGGAGAGATCACAGTTGTAAATTTCAACCAGTTCGTCAGTGTAGTAGGTATCGATTAGGAATTTGTGTTGTATGGGAGAGCTGATCGGTAGTTTTTTTAGAAATTTTGGTTTGCAAAGTTTCAGTGAGCTATAGTTTCTTTTGGTTTTGTGTTAAAAATGGTACATAATTCCTACAAAGTGGCAAAATGTGTAAATACAGCTGTTGCTTTAGAAGAATGAAAAGAAAAATTTTAAATTTTGCATGAGAGTTGAAGTATTTAGTAGGTTTAGATAAGCTAACAGATAGTTTGTCAGAAGGTAGAACTGATCTTTAACTTACAAGATCAATTTCGTAATCATCCAGTTGTCATGGCTATAAAGGAATGGGTCCGAATTTATGCAATCCTTAAAGGTCAAAAGCAGTTGCCCCAAACTTATTTTGAAACAATAGCTAAGAGTCACAAATTTCTTTGTATTTCTCTTCCAAGTATCTTTCATAATATTTTAGGACATAAATATTGCATATTCAAGGTAAACCAAGCAGTTGTTCATGTAAATTTTACAATTGAGTGAGAAAAATACTGTCACATGATTCTCAAGATCCATTCAGGAAATAGGATAGTCTACTATACCTTATTGGGGTGACTGCATTCTCCCTTTAAATTCGATGTAGGCCTACATGTAAAATGTAAGTGACATTATTGTGATGTTTTGTCTACTGGCTGTATGACCATGCCTGCTTTAGTTTGGTAACTAGGATGAAGCATTCACTTTGTAGACATTTGCATATCCCTGACTGCATCTGATTCGCATTTTGTCTGAGTGAGTCTATTGGAGGACTTTTGACTTGTGCCCCCAATGTATCGATTAGTGATATCTACCATTTGACTGGCAGGATCTTCATTTTAATGTAGCATTCGTTACTAGATTACCAAGTGAATGATAATTCCGTGCATGTTGGGGTCATTTCAGTTACCAAGTAAAGGCTGTGTAATGTAGGGAGCTTGCACCAAAGGTCAAAAGGTCAAATTCAGTGCATGCTCTAGTTGTTCTGGAGGACACTGCCTAACACACCACATTGCATTAGTACATGAGGTAGCATTTGCATGTTTATTTGTCCTCCCAGAACATGGTTCGTTAGTTGACTTTTGCACTTGTGAAACCTCTCTATATGTAGGGGTGCAGCATCTTAAACAGAGTTGATTGGTGTGGAAGGATAAAGATGTAAAAAAAAGTGAGCAAACCTTTCTAATATGATTTATTAATGTACACTTTGCGTTCTGAAAAAAGGGGGTGGCGGATAAGGTGGGTGGAATATAAGGCTTCCACACTCCTTTCTCAGTGGAGTGTTATTAATTGGAATAATACAGTTGGCATAAAATGATGTGTGATTGATATTATCTTTGGCTCTATCATGGGAGTGGTTGTGATTGGGTACCACAGCAATAAAAGCTGCAAGACTTTCTGTTAATTTATTTTGCACATGGTGTTTGATCCATTACTATGAACAAACAAAACTGTTTGGTATCATCTCAAGGTAAAGTCTTTATTATGATCTGCCCACGTGTTTAATAAAAAAAGAGAAAAAAGAAATATTTAGCCAGTCAAACTATGTATAAAGCAACAATGTCAAGTAGATACAAAAAAAAAAAAAAAATCATATGTAGTTTGTAACAGAGGACTGAAAGGGGAACTGGAGGGAAATTTATCTGGGATTAAAATTCTGCTGGATCTGTTGTTACATCGACCTTCTGTAGTTGACTACCAGTCCATGGGTAGTGTTTCTTCAAAGAAGTTCCTCGGAAAAAAAAGCCTGTTAGTATGGTATGGTAACTTGTTGAAAGAGCAGGTGGGGGCTGCCTGACATGTAACTGTATTCTTTACATGAAAGTGACAGCATATTCCCATGATGGTATTTACATTGTCTAATATCATTTGCTTTTGTCTGGAGGAAGCCAGGTTTGTGCCTCACAATTGTGGTATTAGGTCCATAGGTGCAATAGCAAAGCATGTAGCGTGTGGTTGGATAGGTAGAATTTGCAGTCATGTGGTGCAGTGGTTGTCAATTGTCTCAGTGGATTTACAGTCACCACAATATGAATACCCTGGTATCCCAATTCATGAATGGCTTTTTTTTAATCAAGTTGCAGTATTTTGTTGCTGTAAGTTTTTAAATCATGCAGACTTTCTCATTGGTTTACCTTTAATATGCAATATTTATGATTGGAAACATCAAGAAAGAAACTTGTAAGGGATATTTGAGGGATTTATAAGATTTAGTTGATATCTGAAGATGAATATGGGGTGACTGCTGTTTCAGCATTTGGGCATTCTTAGAATAGACAAATTTTTGTGACCATGTGCAGTAGTATGAGGATGTGCATAAAACATGTCATATGAGCTCGTGAACTTCTGTTAGTGTGCACAATCTTATGAGCACAAATCAAGGAAAATGCTCACTTACTGTACTAATTAAAATACCTCAGCAATCGATTTGATCATTTGGGGAGCAGGCACGTTGTGCAAAAATTAGAAGTCACCTGGTCCTACAGTTCTAAGCTAACCATGCACTACATTTTAGGGACCATGGGACAAAAATCACTTGGTGCTGACTTAATGTAAGGCTTGGCCAGGATATTATTTTTACATTATACATGAAATCCATTAGTATGGGTGTGTAAATCTTATTACTAGTCATTTTGCCAAACAAAAAAGATCTCCTCCAGCTCCCCCCTCCCCTAACCATCTGTGTCCCTCCTGCAAGAATCCTTACAGTACATGACATGCTATGTAATAGTGAATCCTTAGTCAAAAGTAAGTTTTGTAGGTACTGTAAAGGTGCAGAATGTGTGGTCATAAATGTGGAAGGCTACCAGTGAAGTTTCTTGAGCCATCCTTCCAGTGTCTGCTGAGATATTACAGTATTGGACTATCAGAATTACAGAATGTCAGAAACAGATAACTGGGATGTTTCATAAAATGTCCGATGATATAACAGTACCATATATTTTCATCCACATACTCAAAAACACCTACCAGAGTTAAATGTTTTCTCATGTCCCCTGGATTACCAATTTATTTTGCAGCTTTTTTTCATGTTACAATGCATAGCATTTTACCTGCTCTGTAGCTTAGCTGATATCAATTTGCTTGTCATAGGTTAAAATGATACTTGGTTGGGAAAAAAAGCCTGCAATAGATCAGCTTACCTTCTTGAAAAAGCATATCAATCTGTTTTAGAAAGCAGTCATATGGCAAGGCTTGACTGAAATTTCTCATGACTTGCTACTTACTTGTATCATGTTTGAAGGCAGGTCCATAACCAGGCTAACAGGGGAGGGTTACTCTTGTCCAAGGGTTTATTTTGACTTTTGAATAAACAAGAGTGCTTAAATACTGGTTCAACAATTTGTTAATCTTAAGTAAATGTATGTCCAGGAGTTGTCTTTAGTGGAACTCTGTTTTGGGGTGGGAGGAGGGGTCATCAGATTCCAGATCCCACCCCCTGCTCCCCTCTGGTTATGGGCCTAGAAGGGTTTCAGCCTTTTCCTTCTCACAGTTAGTACAAAGTAAATCATTTGTCATTCGTAAAACGATTTTCTGTTACAGAAATCTTGGCAAGAATGAGCTGGTATCTCTTCCAAGACATGCTTTTGGAGGTCTATCCTCTCTCAGAAGACTGTAAGTTTGTGTAGACCCCAGTCTCACCAGCACACCTCCCCCTCCCCTCTTCCTTGAATTAGTGATTGTGCCAGCACCTGCATTTATTGGGAGATGGGGGACAGATAACTTGTACTAAACTGGTTGGTGAACATATGTAGAGTTACCCATCATGCTTGCTACTTCTGTTTTCTTTGTCTTGCATATGTACGGTATGAAAACAAGTTGGTGTTTACGGAGGGGGCCTAACAGGGACAATTTACCAGAAAGACCACCATTGTTGTCAAAGTACTAAACCATGACTAAACCATGATTAAGCTTTGTAGTGATTTTAGACATAATATGTCACTGCTTGTATAGACTGTACTGTAGCTGCTACTTAACATCTTACCTTGAAAAGTGTATTGGAAATGATTGAAAACATTCCTTTAAAGGCAGGCTATGCAGGGTTTTTTTATAAACCTGGAATGAAGACGCAATAGGAATGAAGACACAGTAGGTGTGCTGGTCAAGTAATTTTCGTGGGCACTACAGTTGCCCTTGCCCAGGCCCTATCCTTCTTTAGATAAACCTCTGCTTGGCTTCTCCAGTAGCAACTGGTTTGATTCAGTTTTAATTGGTGTTCGTTGCACTCTGGTTTGTAGACAGCTTTCTGCAGATTGAGTTGCTTTTTCAAGCTTGGTTGTAGAGTTAATTACACAATTTGCAACACCATAAAGCATGCGGTCTGTTCAAAAAACATTTTCTGTTACAGAAATCTCAGCAAGAACAAACTGATGTCTCTTCCGAGACAGGCCTTTCGGGGTCTTAACTCGCTCAGAAAACTGTAAGTTTGTGTCGTAGACCCAGTGCCATTAGTAGCATCCATCCTCTCTGATACTTCATCTTATTGCTTTTATTGTGATTCCTTTCAACATCTCACTTCTTTTTATTTATTAATTTATTAATTTATCTTTTTTTTGTATGACACCAGAACCATCACATTTAGTTTCATGCACCATATTATTTATAACTGTAGATATATTTAGATTGTGTATACTCATATCAGCTTTAACCAAATATTATGTTTTCCTCCATTTTTAGCGTTTTTGTGCAGCAGGGTTTTGGTTTTTGAGCCAAAATGGAACATTGGAATCTCCTGTATGCTCTGCATAATGGATACCAGTACCTGCAAACCTTTTTCCATAGACACTTTTCCAAATAGGAATTACAAAGGATTGTGGGATAGATTTTTGGTGTGCATCATTTTTTGCCACAGCAAAATGCCATTGACAATAAAATCGCATACCAGAACTTATCCCACAAGCCATTGCAATTGCTATTTGGAAAATGGTCTATTAAAGAATGCTGTGTGTGTCACTTAATTTGAATTTCATTCTCCAGATTTCCATGTGTGTGTTTGTATCTTTCATTACTGCCTGACCCAAGGTCAATTTGTAAATTAAGTTAAATGTAATTTGAATGGGAAATTTGGTTTAATTCTCATGAGCCGAGAGGCAACTTATGAACCTCAAAAGGACTTATGTCATTATCAGGGAGCTGCTTCTTCTGCAAGTGGTAGCTCCCAGGTCATATAGTACAAGGATGGAATTTGATGCATTTGGGTATTTTTGTGAAGGCCATGAACAGCAAAAATTAGAGCTAAGCAAAGAATCTGAATAATTTAATTCAGTATTTGTCAAATTTTATGAGAGTCAAATTATGGTAGTTCTTACATTATTAACTATAAAACTGGCAAAAAAACAAAAGTAAGTACCATGCATATGTGGTAGTGTTTGCACCGGGTCCAAAATTCGGAACCGGGTACCCGAAGTGGATGGTCGGTCGGGTACCCGGTAACCCGAAAATATAACTTCTGTTAGGCTACAAATTTGTTGTGAAGTCATAATAAGAAATTTTGCTTTGCACATTGATATAATATAACACCAACGTATCTTACGTATGGGCATGACACGTGTTCTTAGGTGTAAGCGTGATAAATTTTGCCAGGAAAAGTGTGTTCTGTCACACATGCAATCTATGTTAGTGAAAATTTGGATCCAGGTAGCATTTTCATAACTGGGTCATGACTGACATCGTCGGTCGGGTACCCGGGTACCCGGTGCAAACACTAATATGAGGTCTACCTGTACAGGGAGAAAATTTTAAGCGTTTTATGGACTCAGACATTTAATTGCATAAGGCCTTTTTATCTTTTTCTTTTCATGCTTATGATTTACTTCATAATGGCAGGGTTGGTTTACTGTAGTGTATATACTGTACGCAGCAATCACATTGTAACTTGTAGCATTGCGGTGGAGTGCAAAGGTGTATAATCATGAAAACATACTGGCAGCATTTAATGTATCCCGTGATAAATTAATAAACTTAAGAACTGTAAGAACTTTTTCATGAATGCTTAATACTGGACTTGGTAAAATTGGTAACCATCATATTTGGTGGGGGCACAAAGGTTATTATCCTTGAGCTGGCATTTGCTTATTTTGGAAAGTACTGAGTTGTGGTATAAGAGAAAATATCCTAAGGGATGTTCTTACTGGGCAGCCCAGGCTGGCAACAAAATTTTTTGCCCAGCACTATTTAATTAAATCATTACACTCACCTGGCATTATTATATTTCCATCTAGTATGTGCACATCAATATATATACATTATATGAGGTAAAAGTTTCAAAGTTCTATAAGCAGAGGGCAGATTACCAATACTCTTAGAATCCTTGGGTGGATGAACAATGCATTTAAGAAGTTTGAGGTTTATCCGTAGATCCCATGGCTGTACCCAGAAATTTTTTGGCACTGGGAAAACAGGCTTAGAAGAGTACCACCATCAGTTGACATTTAGTGTACCATGAACAAATTCCAAAAATGATTCCCTTGTTGCTGGGAATGACACTTAAAAGTTACATCTAAAAACAGTCTTTCTGCATTTTAATAAAAAAGGATTTTAAAGATTGATGTGATGAAAGTTTATGTAGAATTCTTGGGGGAGAGAAAGTGGAGGCTTGGGGGACAACTGCCCCTGCTGCCTTCCTGCTGTGTATGGTCATGCTATAGCCCTATCAGACAATGAAATCCAATATGAAGTTATCATACTATAAATTTGTTGTGCATTTTGAAGTTACTGTAACAAATTTGCAATCATACTGAAGTCTGCCAACCATTTAACATAATGAAAAGAAGATTGCATTTTAAATAAATGGCAATATTAAAGCAATTATACATACAAATGTTAAAGCATAATATTCTTTGCATGCAGCCATTAATGTTAGCTGAAAACCAGGTTTCCAAAGCAAAGAGAAAACATTGATAAGCTGAAAAATGAGCAATTGTCAGCAACGTGGTGACCTGTAAAAATCGGGAACTTTTCACAAAATAAAATGTAGGGTTTTACCCCTTTTCAGGCGGATACACCTGACATTGTGCTCAGTGTTGCAGGTGGATATGTCTGCCCACGAGGGGTGATTTGTTCAACATGTTAGTTCATTACACCCAGGTTGCTTTTGCATCTTTAATGTTTATACCACAGTACTAGAAGATGCAGTTCCATAAAAACATTGATCAAATTTGCAAAACCCTTGATTAAATATGCAAACACAGTAATTTACAATATTGGAGAATATTTCCATTGAAAAACTCTTTGTCAATGTAAGTAGAGGAGGGCTGTAGATGTCCTACTTACTAAAATGACTAATCTAGACAATGATGATCCTGCTTTCAATGTTGATTTTAATCTTACTATAGTGTCATGATTAAACAATGAGATTTTAGACTCAAAAGGAAAATCTAACTTTAGGCTTGGCTTATATGGAATGACAGCCCAGTGGTAAGGCTAAGATTAATAGGCCAGTACCATTTTGGTAACATGTTGCTCATAGTTTTGGTTATTTTCAGTGTACTCACTTTCAAGATTGTCATGTTTTATACCCATAGAGAGAATTTAGTTTCAAACAGTTATTTCATTCACAAATTTGTATTCTACATGATATTAAGACAGGTTGTTTACCTTGATTATCCAAGCCAACAAAAATGAAAATGTAAAAAGTAAGAAAAATTTGCATGAACTGGCATATATATTTAAAAAAAAACAAATTTTGCAAATTGCATGTTATCTACCTTCAAAATATGTACACCATGTGAAAGAACAACTGCTATTATCTTTTAAGTGTAATGTGTGACCCTTTCCAAGACAGACAATTATTTTGCTGAAAATTCACTATAAAAGCAAGAGACAAAAAAAAAAAAATGTAAAATAATTTAGCAGCAGCTGAAGGCACACCAGTAGTTATCAAACATTAAAAAGATTAAGTGTTATCCTTCCACAGGGGTGGCACCAGCAGGGGGCATGGCCCCCTCCCATCGAGGAAGTCTGCCCCCCCTCCTATTTGCGAAATTTCTCAGTTTCATCGAGGAGCCTTAATCCGTACGAAAAAATAGGTAACCCCAATAACAGTGAGTTGCCCTAATGATCTGCTTGACTTTGATCTTAGAAAGGGCAGATTCCACAATAAAAACCCAAAATTTTCCAATCTTTTTCAATGCAAACCCAAATTTTTCAAATATTCTTCAATAAAATCCAAATTTTTCCAATTTTCTTCAGAGAAACCCCCAATTTTTCAAATTGTAAGCCAAAACTTTTTGGCATGCTTCCATGAAAATATGATTTAACATCCTTTTGGCAACCCCTTGGCCTTTGTCAGGACTTTGGGTTGTTGGCCCCCATCAGGGAGCTTGGCCTCCCTGTCAGGCAAATCCTGGTGCCACCCCTGTTCTTAAAGCATTGGGATGAAGTTTAAATACTTAAGACAAAGATTTGATTTAGATTTTATCCTTGATGTAACATGTTAGTCCAGCTGTTTCAAAGTGTGATTCACCTAACTGTAAATTGACCTCACACTTTATTTATACCCAGTCACTCCCTTCAGTATCCATATGTCTCCTTACCAACCCTCCAGTATCAAACTCCCCCATGAATTTGCCTACCTATTGTTACCTAAAGCAAAGTCATTTGTCAACCAGTTCCAATCCCATGTTTCAAATCTATGCCTAGGCTGTTATGAAGACCCCTTCACACATGATTGTTTCACCACAGTGGTATCATACTGAAGGGAGGAAAGAAGGGGCAACTGATTGTCCTGAATGGGGAAAAATGTTCATATATATACCTGATACCTGTCCGTAGACCCTTTTCCATATAGCAATTACAAAGGATTGTGGGTAGTGTTTGGGATTATATCATTTTTGTCTGTGGCATTTTACTGTGGCCAAAAATGATGCATACCAAAATTCTATCCCATAATCCTTTGTAATTGCTATTTGGGAAAAGGGTCTATGCAGAGGCATTACAGCGTTGTTTACATGCTCTCTACATAACCCTATTGGATAACACCACTGTTCTACCATGTTATTTTAACCTTTTGAAAAAAATCTTATGTGGTATTTTTGCTGTTTCTTCCCAATTAATTTTCCCATTTATTTCTCCCTTTGCCTTTTTTTGTTCCCCTCTTTGCTCCACAGGAGGTTAGACGGAAACAGAATAACCTGTATTATGGAGGGAAGCTTCAGACCGCTGAGATTGCTTGAATCACTGTATGTAAAACCTATGACATTCATATACTTTATCATGAATCACTTTGTTTATGGATATTCTATTACATAATGAGCAGAATATTTATAATCATTAATGATTGTGTGGCTGTGTGTGTAATTTTTGTGTACATTATGTTTGCATTTTGAAAAACATTCATGAAAGTGGAAAAAGTATTACTAATATTGACGTGATTTAAGTTTTGTAGTTAGGGGGTTAGAGAAAATACCTCTTCAAGCTAGTAAGGAAAAAATCAGTGTCACACTAAAACTGGTTTTATCTCCATTCCCCTCCCTTATTGGCTGAACCTTTTGTGGAGATGTATATAAATTTCAATTTTTGGCATGAAAAACATTTGTGGTGTAATAATTTATGTCACTGATTTGATAAGTGAGTAAATCAAAGTATTTTTGTAACTTTCACAGGGCACTGAATGAAAATAATCTGACTACATTATCCAGTAGCAGTTTTACTCACATGAGCTTCCTGAAAAACTTGTGAGTATTGCCAGCAATATTACCTGAAGCTTCTCAGTGAAATTTTTTGTATATTTTGGGAAGGATTATGATTTATTTGTGAATACTTTACAGGAGGGTAAGCAGATTTTATAGGTCACTTTCTGTTCTGTTGCAAATGAAACTTCAGGAAAATGTTCAAGTTACTGATATGCAGCAGTTCAGTCATTGCAGCTGACTCTGCATGGTGAAGGGTGTCTTTTTATCTGTTTGGTTTTCAGTGAACTGGTTGAATGAAAAACATTGGTCAATGGGAGTACAGAAGTTGTTGAGGGAAGGGCTCAGTGAGAGATGTTTGTAGTGAAAACAGTTCTTCTGAAAACTTTCAAGTTTTTCGCTTTCAGTGAAGAGCATCTCAGTTTTAGTGAAAGTAGTGAATTTTGAAAATAGTTTTCTCTTTCACCTCTTTTTTAATTCATTTATGTTGAATTAAACTTGTGAGATGATAGCCCATCCTGTAAAGAACAGTTTGGAATTCAACTTTGATCCCTGCAAAGATCTTTTTGCTGAGATGAAGTCATGCACATGATTTTTAAATATTTTGTTCAGGGGCAGTGCAAACCAAATTCATATTAAGACCCCCCCCCCACCACCCACCTCCTTTGCCATACACACATACAACTTTTTCATAGCTTTTACAGTGCTAACTACAAACTCGGATGATGGACCCTTGTAATCATATGTCTTTGTCTCTCCTCTATGTAGTTTCCTAATTGCCTGCAATTCCCAAGGCAAAGACTTCCTACCACAGAGGGCGCCGCTGTCCTATCCCGTAAGGCTCCTATCTCACTTGCATCATTCCCTCTTTGCCTAATCGATGTTCAACACATATTGCGATTGCTCTCAGTATTTGGATTCATAGGTGTATGGGAAGACATTTCCCAGTTTCCCGGGGGGGGGGGGTGTGAAGGGTGTTTTCCCTGAAAATTTTGCAAATTGCCCTGATTTTACCCTTTTACCATGATAGCACTCAGGACGGGTATGGATGAGTCCCCCCCCCCCCCCCACAAACTATAAAGAAAAATATTATTTCGGCACTTTTGGATTATACTTGTATTGAGTTCATACATCATTACGTCAGTGAGTGTCAAAAATTGGTTTGCCCCCTACCAGGCTACCAATCCCCTACTAATAAGCATTTTGACAAATTTTGACCTGTTGACAAATGCCGCTGCCCACCGCGCTGCCCACCGCACTGCCCCCTTGCCCTGAAAATAAAAGTGTCAGTGCCCTGAAATAAGCATTTTCCCTTCTCTGGGAGGGCTGCAGACCCCTCGCCTCGTACGCCTATGTTTGGATTTACTCTGGATCTCTTTGAATTGTATTCTGAGCTTCCAGCTTCCTGAAATTTGGGACTCTAAGAGTAAACCCAGTTCCTCTGCACTATCTTTCCAGCTGGCTACTAGGACCCCATATGATCACAGTTGAATGATCTCTAACATCTGTCAGGTTTTATCTTGATTTGTGGAAGAGGATGTATGAACAGTAATCTATTGTGAAGTACTTAGTGTTAGTGGAAGATATCCTGTGCTGAGCATAATCCCCACTGGTGTCACATTAAAGGTTTCTCACAGATAAAAGGAAGAGAAAGGCAGCTCTGTCATGCAACACTTGTCCTATTGCTAGGTAGTAAAGATTTTTGACAAGATTCTAGCATTGAGAATCTGACCACTTACAAAAATACTATTACAGGGTGATTATATACTTGTCACATTTTTGGGAAACCTTTAGTTTCTGTATTTCCACTGAGGAGTTAATCAAGATGACTGAAGGTTAATATGTCATAGAAGATCTTTGTAGGTTGTTTAAGGATAACAAAATGAAACCCTTCAAGTTTTGAAAAAGTTAGGAAGGCAAGAGGTCAGTACACTTTTGTCAACTGTGGAAGTGTCACTAAGGGAATGGTATTACTTCAGTAAAGTTGTATCAAATGAAGTCTGAGAATCTTGGTGAAGAAAACCCAATTTGAAATGACTGACTTGACCTATTTATTTGGAATTGAACTAGTTTGCAACTGAGGAGTGGTGGAAACTTTAAAAATTTAGATTTGTGTAGGTATCAGACAGAGAATGCAGACACTGTGCAATGTGCAAACTCTTACAACTTGACTGACTTCTGGTTTGGAATGTTTGTTGATTTGCTTACAACACTTTTTGGTTCCCAGCTTTCCACTGGAGTGACACTCCTTTCATTGAAGTTTCTTTTTCAAAGAATCTAAAAAAATGACTGACATTTTCTGTCAATGGGGGGTTTTTGATTTCTTGCAACCTTTCACAGTGTGCTACAAAATCTGTCTCAAAAACAGCTAAAATTGCCAAGGAGTCTGTGATGCAGGTTGTTTGAATAGCGCCAATACAAGTCATTAACAGTGAAAGGAGCGTTTTTGTTCCAAAAGCCAACACCATTTGTGCATGGTATCACACCTTCGTGGAATGTCTGTCATTTTAGGTTGTGTGTTGGCGTGATTGGTACTCTGAATGAAGGAAATAAATGAAGCGTGCACTCCTAAAGTATCTCACTTGCAAGTCCACTGGGTCAATGCCATAGTACCAATGGGTCTTTACAGCCCCTTCATTAGCCATTCGGGGATGTTGATAATTGAAAGAATCACAGCATGGTGTGGGTAGAATAATTCAGAACAACCATTTTCTTTTTGAGAAATACATTTTTAGGTTTGGATATTCCCTGTGTCTCAGGAGAGAGAGATGGCAAGAGATGGAAAAAGCGGGGTTCACAAACAACTTAGAAAGTCACTTTTGAAAATTATATTCGTGGGATCAGTGTTTAAATGGTGGCATAATTGCGAACAAGACTTTTGTCAAGGATAATTGGATGCCTTGGATGCCATGAAGAGACTTCACTACCTGCGCAATTTTGTTACGTGTGGTTGCAGTCATGGCAGTGGGGATGGTACATTTTACACTTTCCAGCATGGCAAGCAAACTGCTTTTTGTGGGCCTTGTCCACAGTTTTAACCTTTTGCATATAAACTTATTGTTCCTCTGCCATTTTTTCGGTCAGCTGCATGGCCTACTATTTTGTTCAGACGACAAACGTAGGCGAGAAAAATCATATTTCTTGGCCAATAACACAGTCCATGGGAATGATGAAAATTCAGCAAACAATTGCATTTCCAGGGACTTACAACTTAAAGGGAGAAAGCAGTTGCCCAAAGTTTAATTTGAAAAATCTGCAAAATCTTACAATTCTCCTCTTGCTCCACTCACAAGTATCTTTCATGATGTTTCCGTATAAAAACATTGAATGTTGAAGGTAAACCAAGGATTTATTCTGCATGAATTAAGTTACAAAAATCTTGTCACATGGTTGATATGTGCCATTCCTGAATTAGGATGACAGGGTACACTTATTCAAATTAGGACTCTATTTTTCCTGCAGGTGGAATTATTAAAGAGTTGATGGGGCTCTATAAAAACAACTGCAATTTCCTGCACTAATTCAACAAATTGTGAGGTGTTTTTTGAAAATATGTATAGGCCTATGTGTTTACCATTTTCAGGTTGTGGATTTGATATCAAAAATGTTTTATCAAATTTGGTAACATAACATGGAATCAAAACATGAATTTTCTGAAAAATTAAAAAATTAATCAAAACTGAGGTAAAAAGCCTACTGGTTATTTTGTGGTAAATTCTTCTTCAGAAATAATTATCATAATATGATATTATTGATATCAGTTGTTCATTGCACATTTTGTTTATATTGCAAGACTGCCCCAAATGTCAGCAGGATTCATAGTGTTAACAAAAACAACCTTTTCCTCAGATTTGACAAGCCCGAAACATGCCCCTTATTGATACAATGTTACAAAGAATGAGCATATCCTGCAGCGATATTCTTTTCAACATACCCAACAAATCCAACAAATCAATAAACCTGATCTGAATCTCTGTTCCAGAATGCTGCTATAACTTCAAATCAACACGATCAAGATAAAACAGTATCTTTTTATAAACATTAGAAATGCAAGAGCATGATTTAATAAACAACTAATTAGTGCAATTATTCATGGTGCAAATGTGCCAAACTCACTAGATTTTGTAGTCTTTAAAGTCCCAACATACTCAACTGTTTCACATTGGCACAACCTTCCAAATACAAGAGCATCACATTACAAGCCTGACGGAAGAAAAATTATCATTTTTGTTGACAAACAAAGCAAAACAATAGTAGAGATACCCACATGGGGTGGCAAGCTTCCATCACATTTAAAATGTAAATGTTGTGAATTTTCTTTATCAGTCTGTTGTTGTAAAATTTTATAGGTGAGTGCAATATTTCCTTTGCTTGCATAAAATTTTGAAATTTAATCTATTTATTTTCTTTCAACATTTTTTTTGCAGGAGGCTGACACACAATAATCTCATGTGCGATTGTTATTTGTCTTGGTTGTCAGTTTGGCTGCGACTTCGGCCCCAGTTGGGTCTTCAGACACAGTGCTCTGGACCCGCGAGCGTAAAAGGTGTCAAGATTGCTGAGTTACAACCAACTGACTTCAGATGTACAGGTAGGCAGGCAGACTTTCTGAGAAAAAAGTCCAAAGTTATATTTCCAGTCTGCAGTGTGTTGCTGAAACCTTAACTGTACCAGTGTTTCAAGAAACACAGGTGATGCTCCAGTTAAGCACACCCATTTGTTACATGTTATGAATTAACACCTAAAAGCAACTTGACAGGGCACAATTGAAATAAATACACCTCCCATTTTGACCTATGAGTCCCTGTGGACATCTCACTCTTTTCAATTTTACCAAATTTTCTACCAAACTTAATAAAAAAATTCATAAATCCATAAAGCTGCTACATTTTCTGTCTGCCCCTGTTCTGTGGTTTTGAGGATTATTAAAGAGAAACCATGTTTTTGGTTTCTTACCTGTAATTTTAGTCAAATCTTTCTATGCAGTGAGCAACGTTGCTTTAATGTGAATAGCTTCCAGTTATTTGAAAGGGTAAATACTATTTATCCCTGACAAATTGACTTCCTAAAAGATTTGATAACCAACAAGTTGAGAAAATGCAGCATGTGTCTCCAGTAAAGGTTAGAAGTATTTTATCCTTTTAGGAATGATATTATAATTAAACTAAAAGGAAATAGAGTTTCCCCTTAAGCATGAAGGCTTTCATGCATACTGTCCAGGGAGATGAATTACTAAAGCTAATCCACTGTTGCTGTATGTATTCATACTAACTTTTTGGGGCTCCCACATTTTATCCCCCTTGTCTAAGTCTACTGTGCTGTGTGTGATTGACCTTAAATAGGAACCCACAAACATGGGAAAACTCAACTTCTTTAGTGTTGCACTTTGTATAAGAAGCAGGGTAAACAAAGATGAGATCTGATAGTGTGTCAGTTTTATTAGTCCTTGATTCAATGCAGTGGTTCAGAGTAATTTGTGTGATGGAATCTTTTTCCTCTTTTTTTTTCTTTTTTTTTTTAAATCTTGAGATTCTAAATGATGTCAGAGCAGTCACACACTCCAAGGTATGCTAATGTGACATTTTTTAGTGACTGTTGAAAAGAAGCAAGACAACAAGTTAGTTTATGTGCAGTATGTAATATTTTGCATTAGGTCATACTGGAGAGGGAAAATAAACTAGCGATTTGGATTATTGTTTCAAATAAGGCCCTGTAATGAAACTTCTGGAAGCCTGGATATTTGTACATTATTAAAAAAGTTACTCTCCTAGCTGTTAAGATTAGAGCACAGGTCTCCCTGTAGTGCCCCTCCCCTCCACCTTTACAGTTTTCAAGAACCTTCTTGTTAAAAGTACCTTTGATAAAGTTAGCAGTGTTTAATAACATCTCAATCAGTTTCCTCAAAAATTTGCAACATGGACAGGATTTCAGTGTTAGTTACATTTGTATCATTTTCATGCAGGAACGAAGGTTACTCTATCAGGCCATGGACCTGAATGGAATAGTGTTCACCCTAGGAACTCAGACCACAGCAAACAGTGTATTAAAGACTCTCTGGTCTCACCCCAGACAGTTAACTTCTCCTAACTAAGTTTACTTTTAGCTCCTCCTCCAATTTAAACAGAAAGAACATCCTCCGAGACAGAGCCACAGTTCATAGTCTGCAATGAATTTAATTTGCTTGAGATATATTGACACATACTGTGTGAGAGCAATAGTAGGGAACACAACTGACTACAAGTCATTGTTGACCCACCAGAGTGGAGCTATATTGTTTGAAGGAATGTCAATCAAAGTGCAGTCATCAACTGAACTTTAGAACACTATGGCCATTTCTAGAAATGTTTGGGTGGAGAGTTGCTAGCAACTCCCTGGTTTGAGGGGGATGCCATATCCCCTTTAAGTGGGGATGTAATTGTGCCTGTGGTGTATGTGGAATATTGTAAATCATCTCCATTGAATGATATCAAAGCATCTGTTACATTCTCATCCCTTTGCCTCACCTACCCCTTTCAAGCAAAGTTTCCAACATACACCTGTGGAGTTTGCCAGTTAGGCCAGCTATTAGAAATTTGGCCTTCATTAATATGGAATGGGGCCATTTAGGCCTGAAATGTGACATTTGGTTCTGCAAAATCATGTGGCGTTACTTTTGGAAAGTTTGCCCATAAAGTGTAAATTTAATCTGGCTGCTCTTTGTATAGTGCTTGAGTCTTCCATGCAGTATCTTTCTGAAGCAGTTAGTGTAAAGTGTAATCCTACTGGTTAACAAAAATGGTTTGAACAAGTCATAAACCAAGTGAATTTTTCCCTCCATGTTTTTTCACTTTTTAGATATAACGGGACTTATTAGTGTATCTTCTTAACTTGATACACAAGTCTGGTGCAGTTGTACAGTGTCTAGTCTGTTAGTTTCTGGTAAAGTTTACCCAAACTGTCTACACAGTGAGGAATCCAATGAGTTAGGTTGAATTTCTGCTAGGAAAATCATCATTTATAGCAGAGAAATGAGGCAAAAAAGTTGCTGCATATACCTTCAGTATATCTCTCTACAGATGCAATCTTTCCCTTTAATTCTCTGTCATGTTTGGGTCATTAATAAAGTCACATATCCAGGGAAAGGGGTCTGGACAAATGTCCCAAGAGTTCCCAGTCATGTTTTGCTGGAAAACTGTAAGAGACTCAAGTTGCAGGTGAAGAAAATTAGAAAATCGTAGACGGAGTAGGCATCTTTGTCTAGGGAGTGATACATGTTGCGAGGAGCAGTACCAAGTCGGTTCTAATTACATCGGCAACAGCAGGAATTGTGTTTGCTTTAATCAGATTTAACCGTTATGTGATGACCCACCTGATGGGCGACTACCAGCATAGGGATCTCAAGAAGTGCAGGAGTTCTGGAAAGGAACTTTTGAAACTGTGTGAAAAAGCCAGGGGGAAAAGGGTAGGCCTATATAGACTAATGGATTGGTTGAATATACACAGAAAAGATGGAATCAAAACAAGAGCAAGTCAGATTAGGTTAGCTGGAATAAAAGGTTGCAAAAATGCATAAAGAATGTTTTATAGAGCTCGCTGAAGTCTGACTCAGAGTGTCAGATGTGTAATTTTTATCTGATGGAGGATAAAATGAACTCATCACTTGCGCAATTTTATAAAATTGGTCTAGTTGGTTTCAGTTGTTTATACAAAGGAATTGAGGGATACACATAGTGTCAGCTGTAGGGAAGATTGCTTTGACAGAGTGTAATACCATCAGCATTGCCTTACGTGAAGAAGTCCCATGCAATATTTGTGTATGCATTTTACTTTTAGAAGGAAAGAAAATTCTTGGCTTATTTAAGTGTAGTGTGTGTATTATGGTGTCAGGGAAGATTGCTATCTAGAAAATTACACTTGACATTGAAGTCAGTAGTGGAGATTTGTGTGAAAAAGTGAGGAGATAAATAATGGATCCTTGAGGCAAAAGTTACTGTATGAAATTTAAGTCAAAGTCAATGGGAGCATTTCCAAAAAGTTGGAGGGGGGGGGGCGAGGATGTAATATATCTCTCTGGATTTTTGCCTATGGTTGAAAATAGTGACCCCTTCTCCTTCCCAAGCAAGGAGGAAGGTGTAATGTGTCCTGAGTTGGGGATTATGTCTACCATTTGCATGTGCACTGACATCTCTAAGGGTAGAGGGCTAGGTGCTGTGGACATTGTTCAGAGAAAGAATGACTTGACAATGAGAGGATAAGTGCCCACCATTTATTGGTGTGCATCTTTAACAAGTTTTTCTTGAAAATGTTGACGTTTTATGCCCTTCTTTGTATTTCATTATACCACATCTGTGATTCCTGCATCTATTATGCTCTCTCAGGTTGTCAATCCCTTTGCATATCTCCTTGTTGAGAATGTCTCATTTTGTGTAATTGTTTGAAACATTTAGAATGGGAATCAGTTCATTAAGATATGAAGCTGCATGTTATAAAATGCTTGAAAACCCAGGAGGTATTCAAGTGCCATGCTAATGGGATCGGAGGTTCTGGGGTCACAACTCTGAAACATATAATTTTCAGTGCGGAGCTTTTTTGTACGAACTTTGGATTTCGTCACGTTTAATGAGGCATAAGAAAGATGTCATGACACTTTTGATCAATCAGATCAAATGATTGGACATGACTAATGAGAGAAAATAACAGTTCAGGTCATATATAAAAATCCTTGGTTTTGTGTGTGCATGAAAATACTTTGGCAGGGCATATTTTGTTTTTGAATAGTTGAGGAATGTTAAGGATCTCTTTTCCTGTATGAGGTGATTATGAAGGGTTATTTAGTTAAAGACAAGGGACAGGAAGTTTTATCACATTGCTATATTTACCATCCATATAAAAGAAATAGGTCAACGTTTCCTTAAACTTTGAAAACTTGTCTTTACTCTTGTTAGCTCTTGTCAGTGCAACCTTGTCGATTGCTTCAAGCTTGGCATAAAAGCTTTGAAATTGTGAAAGATGTAAAAATATTTTTACTAGTAAAAGAAAAATATAAGTAAACCATTCGAAAGCTAAGGATAGGTCACAAGAGTCAATGACTTCTTGTTTACATAAAAGCTGTATGACTATTTTGAAGTTACCTGTTTTCTCCCTCCGGCACAATTACAGCAAAGGATTTGCTTAATTGTGCATTAGATTTATTTTGACAACCTGTGAAGTTATAGGCTGTAGATGTCATTTTGACACTGTGTTAGTGTATAGTGGAAAGGGGGTAAAGACTTTAACCACCCAGCATTTCAAGGAGGGAAGACAGATCATTTGTTGTAACTCTTACATGGTTTGAAGGAAACAGTCTATTTTAATTTGGATGTTACTCAAAATTGGATATATCATTACTGACCAGGATTTGGTGACTATATTCTAGGAAGTGAATTGATGTGTCTCTTTTAGTGGCAAGGATTACAAGCTACGTGACATTAAATCACTTCACCATAATCACATTCTACTCAGTTCATTACACATACTACTTGCTATGTGTGTTTGTACTGATAGGAATTGTTTTTAGCTTTGGAAAGCTATCAGATGTATTGTTTATTTAAGAAATCATGGTAAAAAGTGCTTGGAAATTGTGGGAAATTTGATTGTCAGGGTGGCCATAGAAAGGTTGGGGAAGAAATTAGTGTTTGCACCGGGTACCTGGGTACCCGACCGAAGATGTCAGGGCCCGGTTCTGAAATTGCTACCCACATCCAAAGTTTCACTAACATAGATTGCACGTTTGACAGAACACACTTTTCCTGGCAAAATTTATCACGCACACACCTCAGAACACTTGTCATGCCCACACGTAAGATACGTTGGTGTTATATTATATCAACATGCAAAGCAAAATTTCGTATTATGACTTTACAACAAACTTGTAGCCTAACAGAAGTTATATTTTCCGGTACCCGACCGACCATCAACTTCGGGTACCCGGTTCCGAATTTTGGACCCAGTGCAAACACTAGAAGAAATATTGGTCATATGTTGGTGTAGTTCTTTATGAAGGATTGAAGATTGGAATACAACCTTATAGGCCTACATAGATGGGTCAGATTTAAAAGCAGACCTCTAATACTCCTGTATCTTGGTGTTAATCAATACTCAGCCACGTTGTTGAGAACAGGGAATGCAAAGGACGATTTGGTTGGGCAAGCACTTCTTCTCTGGGGAGGTGCTGTTGAATAGTTGTCAATTATACATCCTTCATGGGCATGTAGCCAAGGGGGGGGGGGGGAGGGCTTGGTAGTTGACCTCATTCCCTTCTCTACCCATGCCCCAAGAATGAAAACAATGCCCATAACCATCTGCTTTTTGCAGATATTCTGATATGACTTCCTTTTGATAAATTTTAAATTGTGAAGTACAACATTAAAAAGGGGTGATTTTTTCAACATGCTTCGTAGGAACAGAGGAACCCATGGCAAATAATTGTATCATTATTCCTAATTTCCTGCTTCTACCAAGACCAAATCACCTGATCCTTCAATATTTCATACGTGAACTTTGCCCATTCTGTTGGTGAGGTATAAAGTATCCTACCACTGTGTTGAGTTGCTATCTGTGCCATCTGACAAGTAGTTCAGGTTGCTATGCACAGTCAAGATCTTCTCAAGATTTTGTTCTCCAATTAATATAGTTAGGCCCCTACCAGTTAAGATAGACGATGACTGGTATCTAGGAGAGAGCGAGTGGGACAGGGTTACAGTTTCAGGGGTCTAGATAAACAGTGGAAGAAACTGTTATTCTGAATAATTACTCTATATACTGGCCCCCCTACCTGTTCCTGGCCGTGCTCTTGGCAGCTCTCAGAGCATTCATATTTTTTAAAAAAAACTTCTTAGCTTCCAACTTTGTATTTTCTGAATTAACCTTGCATGCGTGCACTTATTAATATAGTAAAAGTTGATTCAGAAGTCTGTGTTATTCCCATCCTCTTTTACTCTCCTGGCAGGAGATGAAAGCCATGAAGATCTCTGTGACGTGGAGCCACTGTGTCCGAAGGAATGTGACTGTATGGATGGTGTTGTGGACTGTAGAGGGAGGGGGCTATCTGAATTACCAGACATCTTTCCTTACGACATGACAGAGGTGTAAGTTTGACAATTTTTTTCTAATTTGAAGAAGAGATAATCCACAAAAAAATTTGACGTGACTGAGCCATTGTCATTTAATGTATATGTCACTTTGTATGCTGGGGTAGTAGTTTATTTAGCACATTGAAGTATTTAATACTTGCGACCCATTTGTCAATATGAAACACTTATTCCTGTTGCTGCAGTACTATACAGGTTACCCTTCCAATGAGGTGTTTTGGTGTAAATGCAAGGATTGAATGGATGTGTCAACCATTCAAAGAAATTCCTATTCAAGTTTTCTCCATCACCTATGAAGGTCAACCCAGAGTAACCTTACAACAAAACAAGGATTCTTCCTAGTTCCCTGACAGTTTCTTTTATCCACCTTTATCTAATACTATATAGAAGAATCACCCTTTCTTTCCTATCTGGTTGTTTGTTGTCATTGAAGTTCATTGACACACTTTCCCAGAGTTGTGTACAATAAAATATTTTTAATTTTGCTAAGTAATAATATGGTCTAAACAGACCATTGGACCTTGGCAGATGAATCATTCCCTGGTCATCTGTCCATCAAATTGTTGTTTCAACCACCACAGTATGGCACACAAACAGATCAATTACCATATTGGTGTTAAGGTAGGGGTCATGTTACGTGACAGACTTGAGGGGGTATATCAAAGCCATTTACACCTGAAAAATATATGATAACAGGTATGAAAATGAAAATTATTGAAATATTTGTGGGTGGAAAATGTTTGTTTGAAAGTTTGAATTTTAAGAAACATCTCCATTTTGTACATGATGTTGTAGATTTTGAGGTATCTTTGTGTATTAAAGTCACCAGCAAACATTCAGATTGTTAAGGTCAATTCCATTTACAAAATTAAAGCTGTTAGTGACAGCAAGATACCCATGAATGGGATTGCCCTACAGAGTAAGGCTTTTATGAAAATGCATGCAAGCCATGGCTGAAAATGCTTTCAGAAGATTAACAAAAATCAGTAGCATTTGTCAAAAGTGAGATGTAGTTCATGAATGCTCTGGGTTTTTTTTTGTCAAAATCCTTCCCCCAAGCACTATCAAAATATGCTTCTGTATATAACTTCTGCACAGGTTGCTGGACTTCATTGTACATGAGTAGATTGAAGCCATTAGTTAACTGTGCTTTCTGACATATATGCCACTAGAGTAGATAATAGTCCCGTTGGTAAAAGCCAGCCATTTGTATGCGATAGTCTCGGCAGACAATTGCTGAAATTTTCTGTTACCATCTAAATTGTCAACAGATGCAAGTATTTTTTGTGGTAAAGATTACATGTGGACACATGTAGTGTCACACAGTTTTGCTACTGTCATCTGTGAGCTAAAATCCTTCTAGCAAATTAGGGGGATCATTTTGATTTTTTTCTCTTTGTTGGAAATCTTTTTGTTCTGTCCAAAACAAAATTCCTGATTCTCCATATGTTGCCCAAGGTTAAAGCAAAATGATGTTTATATGGACAGAAGGGAGCTCATTATGTTATTATTTCCAAGTAGAAAGGAAGAATGGTAAATGCGTAAATGGTGTATCGGATTACAGAAGGGAGTAATTGTACTTTCTTGGTATTGAACTTTCTGATTATTTCTAAGGCAGAGTTAAAAAAGACAAAAATGTGGGGTGCATTTTTGTAGTGAAATGACTGTATGAAGTCACATCTTGCACGGGAAAGTATAACGTCGTGTTAACATTTACATTTAACAAATAGTGAGGCCTTATCTAGTTTCTTATATATTTGCATTCTTGCTCATTTGGAGTGGTGGTGGACTTGTAGCAAATGAATCCTTTTCTTTAAGCTTTTTCGAAGCAGCAGTAGTGTAGGCTTTGTATTCTCACTTAAGAGCAGTGAGGTAGGGGGAAAATGATCATAAATGACAATATGAATATTTAGATTGCTTGTGGTTCTTAAGATACAACAACCTTTGTCAGTGAATTTTGATGTAACAATGACTTTGCAGTATAAGATTGCATGGTCATAACACTATAGATGGGTTGCTTGGGTAATATTACTGTACACATGAGACCTGAAGAGAAAAAAAATGGTGCTTAAAGGTCTGTGCTTATGTAACCAAACCTCTGTTTTACTCAACAATGATAGATTAAGATGCCATGATGAAAAATCTCTTAGAATCGTTTGAATATCTTTTACTGTTCTCAAGATATACCTCTTCAAAGTTTGACCATTTCTGAGACTTTTCATTTGCTATGCAGAAATTGTGTTGCGGAATGTTGCACAGGGGCTGTATTTCTTTTGTTAATCCTTTACAAATTATCTGTTTATTACTTACCAGCTAATTCTAGTTTGGTGCTTAATGTGGACCTTTCCAAAGTACTCAATAGCTCCTTCCAAAACAAACCCCTCAGGATATGCTAACATTACAACTGTCCTTGGAATGAAGGTTAAACAAACATAGACAATATAAGCTACAGTATATGTGATAAGCCTTTCTTTCCACATCACAGATTTGCATATGTAGCTCATGTAAATTAGTAATGGAAGTGCAAAACAGTGATTGTATTCTAAAATGGTCAATATTTGATGGATTTAGATGGGAATTGTGACTATTTTTAATTGACTGTATATTTGTTACTGACTTGTTAAATTCATGCAGACAAATTTCTTGGTTTACCTTAAATATTCAAAATAAATGGTTAAAAAAACATTATGAAGATCAGACATTGAAGAATTGGCTTGTTTCATACCAATCCCATCTGATTTCTCCATCCCAACTATTGACATTCTAGCCCTATCACTTTCACAATTGTTTCCTTCTTTCTTTTAAAAAAAAATGTTGCTATAACACGGAGGTTTCCTGATTACTTATCTCTTCTGTTCATGTAAAAAGTATTTATGTAATCCTTACCCCCAGGAACAAGTTATATCCTTCTGACATCTGGTTAACTTGTGACACATTGAAGTGGTCCTCTCTGTCAAAAAAAATGATGAAATGTTATCCTCTTAGTCCATGTTTTCTTGAGTGGCATGATAGCTTAAAAACAGGGCCATAACCCATTCCTCATTTGGTATAATAAAATGTTCAATTGGCAGTTATGTTTATTTTTACAGCTTAAGGCTAAAAGTGACTTTTGATACCGTTTGTAGTTGAAATATTTTCAGTTTATTTATTATGATGACAAATTATGTCGTGTTTGTTTATAAGACACTTTGACAACAGCCCTACTGGTGATATTTGGTATGGTACATGGTTACAGCTAGGCCTAGCTTTTAAGTTAACACCCTGCCTGATTTGTAAGGAATGTTGTGCAGTGGGTATGTATGGGATTTGGGAATTGAAAAAAGTACACACTTTCAAATACTCTTTCAAATAATCCTGGCATGAACATGCAGATTTATTAAAGCTGCTTTTCAATATATGAAAATTTTGTGTCTTGTAAATTTCCAAAAGATTTGAATCAATGTGCAGTGGCTCTTTTGTACAGTACCAGGTCTGTGAAGGTAGCAAGGCAGATGGTAGTTGTATCAGGATGGAGTAGCAGCACCCTGGTTGTATTACAGGGAAATACTCAATAAGAAGAACTGTTTTGAGGCATGTAATAGGTGGCATAGCTAGACTTTCATTTCGGGGGCACAAGAGGTCGAATGGACAGGAGGGGGGTTATAGACACATAGCCACCCACACACTGTATTCTGTTATTTCAAGTGGGAGGGAAATGGAGGGCAGTGCTTCTGGGAGGGGGTAGTTCCTTCCCATCTGGCTATGTCCCTTTATACAGATTGGTGTTTAAGTTTCACACGTTCACTTTACTGAAAAGATAAGTGTTAAGGGAGAGCCACTGGGTGATAGGCCTACTTGTTGGACAATTAAATCTAGCTTGCATAGCTGAACAGTGTGTTGGGATCTGCTCAACCATCTTGCTTCAAATTGTTTGTCGAAGAAGAAGTCGGATGTGCAGACTAACATTTTTCTCTGACTTGAAAAATATTAGTACCTGTGTTTTGTCAGTTAAAACCTTTTGATGACCCTTGTGTAGCTGCACGTCATTTGGATGATTGATTTGTCCTAAAACTTGGGCAAGAATGATTAATCATGTATGCTGTTTGTCTTCTGTAGACATTCTTTTTTGAAATTTACAGTACATTCCATAGATCCAATTGGGCCCTAGTGACAATCTAGTGAGATTGGTAGATCCATGGAGCTAAAATACCCTTCTTTACTTATTCTTATTGCTTCTCTGTTTAAAATCCATCTGCATTCATTCACTCTGACTATTGGTCGCTTGGGTAATATCAAATCCCAGTTATTAATATGATAAGAAAACCCTGTGATGACAACTAACTTGTCCATTGGGGACTGCAATTTTTTAACAAGGACCTTTGACCTGTTCTCTGTCCACATTTACAACTGTCTCACCATGCATTCAGGTGTTATATACCAGGACAGACACACAAAAGCAAGATTATCTGCCTGAAGGCCTAGAAATTATCTCATCCATTTCAAAACATAATAACATAAAATCTAAGACACCCAAGACCAGACCTGCTTTGATGTGTCCGGCAGCCGACCACTAGCCCATGCCGTGATCTTCTCTTGAACCTGTAGGGGATGTGGCACCCTTGGGCAAAGTAAGGGTCCTTGTTCTGAAAGCAGAGAAGGGCGCCATGGTCTTAAAAGTCTGAATCCCTTTGACCTGTCAAGAAAGGAAAAGGTCACTAGCCTGGAACCATGATCTTATCTTAGACTGGTGGTTTTCCGCTCTGTTTTGGTCCCCCTTAGATATTAATGAAAGATCTTTGACATATGATAACTCCTAGTGCCATACAGGTATTTGTTGCATCACATTACTGTAACCTTACCAACATTTCTTCTTTTCTTGGTATGATTCATGTATCTGTGGTTGATCCCCTGTTGTCACTGTTGATGTGTTTTCCACCTTAGTTCATTGAGTCTTCCCCTTAATCATGAACCTGCTTTGGTTAAAGGTCCCAACATATGTAGCTCCTGCAGACAGTTGCAGTGTGGGGTGTGCTTTGTGAAGCTAACCCTGTAGTACTTCAAATGTAACTGGACTCTGTAGACAGTTAAATTTGATTGGAAACTAGAATTGCTTTGTTTTCCATGGAGGGTGGGAATTAGGCATAGTAGATCTCAGTACTCATTTATGATTCAAAGGATAACTTTCTGTTACAGTAAAACCCTGTTTATCCGAACATATCGGGACCGAAGGTTGTTCGGATAACGAAAAAATTCGGATAAATGGGGTTCCAAGTTTTTGCCTCAAGTACAGTACACTGGATCCATAAGTGTTGACACACTGTCTTATGGATCCAGTGTACCGTACTTGAGGCAAAAACTTGGAACCCCGTTTATCCGAATTTTTTCGTTATCCGAACAACCTTCGGTCCCGATTATGTTCGGATAAACGGGGTTTTACTGTATAAAGAAGTAAAAACTAAAGAATGGTGAAAAAAGGAAGAATGTGGTACCATGTAGAAAAATACATCGTACTGGAATGTGGAAAGATGTGATCTGAAAACGCACAGTTAAAAAAAGTAGATAAATTCAGTCTTAAGACAAAAGCAAAGTCAGCTATTTAACTGGTCTGCCCGAGGGTGGTTAAGTCCAGCATGTCACCGACTTCATCGGCTTAGCAACTGCTTTTGATGGCAAGCCTGTGCCAAGTGGGACGAAAACCGGAGTACCCAGAGAAAACCGCATGTGCCTGGGGAGAGATGTGAAGCCATGCACTTGTGAAACACGATGGCGCACAGCAGCTGGAATTAACCCCTCAGTTACCAGAGGACCTTTTTAAGACAGACTGTCATCATCCTAAAATAGATTTATGAGAACATGCCTCACATTTGTGATTGGTTGCAGTTTCTTTGATTGACACAAAATCATGGCAAAATCAAACATACTACAAATGCACATGACCCAAGCTGATTGGTTACTAACAAGCTCAGACCAGTGCAATGAACAGTGCACTGTTGATTGCATAGCAATATGACTCAAGAGAGGATTTTATAATACATCATGATACACAGTAGATTGTTTGAAAAGGGTTAGTTAGCAAGTCTTTAGCAGAAGAGAATTGCCTTGGGGCAGTGAGATAAGATGGGAGGTGCTAAAGACAGTTAATGAGAATGGAGGAGGGACTAAAGACATTTGAAGAGATTGGAGAAAGGACTAAAGAGAGTTAATGAGATTGGAGGAGGGACTAAAGACAGTTAATGAGGAGGAGGGACTAAACTTATTGAGAGAATTTAAATCATTTTGGGTGATAGGTATCTTGCTATGTGTTTGTTGTATGTATTAGTCATGGATTGATTATTGGTATTTACTATTGGTATAGGCTGAAAAAAAACTTATTCCTCTAGTATTGGTATTGGTAAAATTTATCTGAAGTGCTGATACAACTCAGCTGATATTATTTAGCCTATTCTTCACAGAAAGGTATTTTATTTGGTTATATATGATTGTATGTCCTAATATTTACCTCATGTAAAATGAATGACACTTTGTAGTAGTCCACAATCTCCTATTGTTTTGTGTATAGTATGCCGATTTCCAAAATGATGGTATTGGAATTCGTATCTGCTGGTATACAGAATTGAAATGTCAAATGCCAGTAGCATATGTTTTAGGTTATATCAATAGAACCTTACTATGAAAGTTTCCTTTCCTATCAGTGGTAGTTACATAGTTTTCCATCCTTCAACGGTACTAGTTTCACCTGGGTGATGTCATTTACTAGGAATTCATGCATGAATTTATTTGTCATGTTAATGCAGCACACAACAGCTCCCAGAGTAATGTACAGAGTTGTTGCAACACACTTTTGCTTACATTAGAAGATTTTACAATCGGAGGGATGGTCCTGAACAAAAGGATGGCAGTGTGTGGTTTAAGTATGCCCCCTCATAAAATTTTAGTACCTGTAAGTGTTGTCATCGTGGGTAAATAAAATTTTTTATCTGATCATCAATTGTGACTGGAGGAGGCTTTCAGTTTGAAGATAGGTTTATAATAAGTTCAAAGGGAATTTTGCAATAAAAATGGTCTTCAGGACATGGAGGAGGAAGGGAGCCTCAAAAGGTGCGTGCTGTTTTACTCCAACGATGAAAGATGTGCACACACTTTGTCTTGTAAGGTGGAGATCATAACACTGTAGGAATTTGTTATAAGTCATGCAATAAATGAGTTTTTACAACTTAAACGGTTTTCTACTCAAGGAATATGTTTGGAGATAGTGCAATGTAAAACTTGTCGCCAGCTTTTTAGAGCATATGACTGATGAGAATCATATTTTGCTTAGTGAATATGTAAGAATTTGTTCGTTTCATTGCAAATCTGAGGTATATTGCTTGTTTGTGGTGTTTCCTGGGAGGGGAAGGGGTGGGGGGTATGTGGAGAACATATAGGATGGGCATATTTTTAGGCAGCATGACAGTTCTGTGGAAGACAACCAAACAAATGATTTTTACATCTTTCTAGATATTGTTGTTGAAAAATAGGACTTATTTAGACTACAAGTTTTCTCCTTCGATTGGAGGAAGGGGATTTCCCTTTTGGGAGGAGAGGAGGGTACATTACCAACATCCTCATTGACTCGATTTTGTGGTTGGTTACACTTAAATGTAATGCAAAGTTCTTTGGGAAGCATGGAAATTTGGCACTATGTGTCATCTTCCTGTGACCTCATAAGGAAAGGAGCAGGTGAGGGGAGAAAAGGGGGGGGGGAATGCTGTGCACCTTAATTTATTTCATTTTACTATTTTCTTTTTTTTCTATTTACTATTTTCTAAACCATTAAAGTGACAGTGATAGTAACTGCTGGCAGCAAAGAGAATTAGTGAATCCTCCAGGACCCTTGCACACTGAGTTCTGTCAACGAAGTGCTAATTATGGAGAAATCTTTATTGTTTGAAGGCCATACATTGAAGGGCAATAACAGATAGATAATTTACAATTACATCAGTAGTTTCAATCAACAAATAGTTTGCATGGAATAACCTAACATGTGAATTGTGTCTTTGTCCTGTGTCTCTTCCAGTGGTTTGTCAGATGAAATGATTTGTAATTGGACAATGATTGAATTATGAACTGACTGAGAGTGGCTGTAGATGGCAGTCTCTCTAAAACATAAAGTGATGATGTAGGCATAACATATGGATAACTGTCACTTCTAATCATGTTGTTTCTTTAAATTTCTTCAGTGATTTTCCTATTTTTAGTCAAAAATATTTGCAACGTTCATTGACATCTAAATGGTCTATTTCAACACTTATTTTGAAAAACACAAGAGGGAGTTGATTTCACTTTGCTCATGTGTTCTTTGAAGAGAATCTATGCTATTGTAATTTTTTTATACTGCCTGTATTGAAAGGTGATGTTGGAATATTCTACATACTTTGAGTCATAAACTTTTCTTACAAAGGTTTAGAGGTGGTATTGTGATAAAAACTATTTTCTTTATGCATGAGATAAGGATACCTCTGAGTTTTCAAACATAATAACCTGCGTAAGCATACGGGAAGGAATTTCACAAGGAAGCAAATTTCGTCCCAGAAATTTTGTCTCTTAAATTGGCAAGCAATCATGACCTTAATTTTGCCTTGGTAATAAAGTGACAACCCCGTCCTTGGGACCTCCACCTCCCACCTTGTATGCCTTTGACAACCTGCCACAGATTTAGATAATTTAGTGTCTCTTGCATCTTCAGTTAAATACATTTTGACTGGCATTGAACCAATTGTGTGAATTTCATCAGTTGGTTGGTTGGGTTGGGTTGGGTGGGGTTGGGTGGTTAAGATTTAACGAATGTGTTATAAAGTGTCAACTAGATCAAAAGGTAAAATTTAGAAAGAGTTTCAAATGCAGTTAAAGTTCAAGTTTGAATTTAAATACAGTCCAAACACGGTGCAAGTCCTTCCCTTTAGTTGCCTCTTATGACAGACGGGAAATACTGTGGGCATATTCTACAACTCCCAGTCCACAGGGGGGTGAATTTCATCAGTGTGGAATATTATGACATATTAATGCTCTGCAGTGGGGCTTCTCCTTTGTTCGGGATTAGGTTGAACAGTTCAGGAGCTCCTCTCAGAAGTATGCTCCTTGACTGTTTGATACAAAAGCATTGAGACTTTTCAGTGCACGATTTACGGACCCACTGAAACCAAGATTAGTCCTGTTTAGATTAAAAACTCCTGCCCTAATTGAACAAATGTTATTAGTGATTGAAATATCAGTTCATTAGTAACTATAAGAGTTCTTTCTTTTTTTCAGACGATTGGAACAGAATCAGATCAAAAGCATTGGGCCCAGAGCATTCAGCCAGTACAAGAAATTATTAAGACTGTGAGTACCTACCAATTATTAAGTATGAATGTTCCATATTTTGAGAGTTGCTCAGCATAAAGTCAGCTGAAAGTGTCTAGCTGAAGAGATAAGTCCTTTTTTATCAGGTAATATTTTTGACCACCTTAAATTGTGACCATTAAAGATGATCTTACTGCCATCATGTAGTGGTAACTTGCAGTTTCTTGGTCATCATGAAATTTAGAGAGGTTATTTTGTGTCAGAGTTTTTTATGAAGTTGGTTTTAGACATTTAGAAAACTACTTTCTCTTTTAAAACAGAAAAGTGATTAGTCATCCATCTGTGACCTTACCAGCTATGCAAAAAATTAAATAGCCATGTTGTCAAGAAAATACATTTCATAGGATCACTCTTTCTGTGTTCAGCATGTTTGAACGCAATGGTAAGGAGGAACTTATGTAAACCGTCCGCTATGTCATACTCTAACATTGGGTTTGGTTGTCTTTGGAAGATAACACTTTATTTCTGCATTCAAAGAAATGCATTCTTGCTTCGTTCCCCATTGGCCAAATCCAAGCTCCTATTTAAATGATCACAATTAATTAAAGTTTATACTAGGGGCAGGGTGGCAGCAGGTGGGGGCAGGGGGCCATGCCCCCCTCAGGGAAGACTGAATCCCCCCAGTCCGGCAAATTTTTCAGTTTTGCTAGGAAGCCGTAATGTGCAGGATAAAATATGTAGTCCCTGACGACCTCCAGTTGCCTGGAAGATTTACTTGATTTTGCTCTAAATTAGGGCAAGTTCTCCAATAAGAACTTAACCTGCCTGGCTTATCCTGGAGCCACCCCTGATAAGCGGCCCAAAATTCAAGTTGTCAGGTATTTTTTGGTGACACCTTACTTCAGACCCTCTCATTTTTTTGCTATCACCACATTGCAATGCTTTGAAGGATTTGCAACCTTTGTTTAGCAATTTAACTTTTGTTTCCTTTTCCATTTCAGAGATTTGAGTAATAACCAGATTGAAAGCATTTCTCCTGATGCATTTTTGGGTCTCAGAAACTTAAACTCATTGTAAGTTGCATTTTGGGTGTTGTAAGATCATTCTTGCACATTAAGTTCAAAAAGGGCTTCAAGAGGATCCAAATATTCCAACAGAATTTTCAGCTTTATATACAAAGCATGCATTTTGCCTTATTTTCAGAATGAAAGATGGGTCAGTCAGGTTTCTTGCTGCCCTCCCTGGAAATGTATCATTGCTTGCTGTACTGCTTTCATTATGCACATTACATTTGTGAAGATATTTTATCCTTGCATCATAGATTTTTTGTTGTCAGTGCAATTTATACATATAGCATTGAAAAATGATGAACTGCTTGTGTACTGTGGATTTCTGTAAAAAAAAGCACTTTTAACTTAGAGTGCAAGTGAACATTTTGCATTGAAAATCTCCTTTAATAGCATCGTAGTGTACAGAGACCTAGTTAATTATTCATAAATACAGATTTCAAAGTGAATTGGGAATGATAAAATTCTTCTGTGACATCTCCAAGGCCTGCTATCACATTTATAGCAGAGTGTGTCTCAAATCTTGAATTAAATGTACAGTACCAGATCAGAAGCTGATAAATTCTTCAGACAGATGAAATTCTTTGTAATGATAGAACAAGAATTTCCAATCATCCAAATAATTCATAAATATCATGTGACTATCCAAGATATTACTCAGTGATTTGCTTCTTGAAGGTCATCTGAAAAGTACATGTCAGTTTACAGTGTGAACTGTTTTTTCTTTTTTTTTTATGTCAGTTTTGTTCCTTGGCTGTTCTTACATGCTGAATATCAAAATAAAATTTGTACCAGCAGATACAATGTTTTATTCTATAGTTTTTTGTTTTGAAATGTGACCACACTATGGACTGTAGGTGAAAACTTCATATCAGTGCTACACTTCATGTAGCAATAGTAGGATATTAGCTGTCGATGCTACACTACACCAATTGTAACTATATCAGGATATTAGTTGTCGATGCTATACCATATGTAGCAGTAACAGAGCATTGATTGTCAGTGCTATGTCAAATGTTGAAATGCAGGACAATTGAAATATTGAAGACACCTGGTTTTTAGTGTGGTTTTTTTTTGGTATTTGTTTTATTGTAGAATTTATGGCACATTACCTTGACACTGATATTTAGGCATAGCACTTAGACAATTGACCCACATTAAAGAATTCTTACCTTAGATTATCAATGAGTTATCCATACACTTATGACAAAACCAGGTGAGAAACTTGGGAGAGGGGATGTAGTAAAGACATTCTTCCCTTTTACTTACCATTAATAGCATCATTTAAGAAGATATTATGAACGCTACCCTAATTTTTCAACCATTTTACCACAGGGTTCTCTACGGTAACAGGATCCATAAGCTTCCTGAGGGTATCTTCCGAGGTTTAACATCACTGACTCTTCTTCTCCTCAATGCTAATCACCTCTCCTGCATTCAGACAAATCTCTTCCAAGATCTGGTCTCATTGTCACTTTTGTAAGTACTGATACAAACTTAGAATTTGTTTTTCAAGTCTGGGTCCCTTTTGCAGTGGTAAATATTGTTTGAAGTTAATATATTCAAAATAATAGATAATTGCAGGGGAATATTTTTGGTGAGAATTGTTGAGGATGTTGTTGTTGAGGCCACAGTTTGCAGCGGCAGAGGCCACATCATCCAAAGGGGAGGCCACACCCCTAAGGCTGAGGCCTGCTAACTGTGTATCAATATCAGGGCTAGACAAAAGTCTTAAATAGGACACAACAAAACTGAGTTAGAAGGTAGGGCACTGACAGCAAGTTACATATTCAACTTAGGTATAGATACTTACAGAGGAGGACTATTATTGGTGAGAATGATTGAGGACAGTATTGTTGTTGAGACCACAGTTGCAAAGGCAGAGGCGGCATCGTCCATAGTGGAGGCCACATCCTTCAGAGTGGAGGCCACACCCCTAAGGCTGAGGCCTGCCAACTGTGTATCAACATCAGGGCTAGACCAAAGTCTTAAGTAGGGCACAACAAAACTGAGTTAGAGGGTAGGACACTGATAGCAACTTGATTCATTTCTTGGATAACTTAAAGCAGTGCTCATTTAAGTTAAACTGCTAGTTTTCAAGCATTTTCCCCAGCTCATCAAAATTTTTCCTTATTACAATCCACAGGTCTAACTATGCTATTCACGAACATTTCCCTTGTAAAACAGGCACTAATTAGCAAGTAATTAAGGTTTTCAAAAGATTTTGATTTTGTGGTGTCCACCACTTCTACCCATTTATGTATTGACCATGTGCAGCCCCGAAGACATGGATGTAAAATAAACCAGTCGGTGAATGTATCTGTGTAACCATGTTTATGCATACCTCTCACTGTAAAAAACTCATTCATCTTGAAGTTTCAGAACATAGTGCATAGTAGTTACAGATGACAAATGTGCCAGCATAGTTGCGTGCATATTGAATAAGTATGTAAGATATCAACTCCATAGTGTGTACTTAGTATAGCACAGGTGTATCCTCAAGGTTACAGAGTGAATGTGTGAAATGGTAAAGGCGTGTGCATAGCCTTGAGGTCTCAGCCAGCATACCTCTACAATGATCGTAAGTAATTAATTGTGAAACTTGTGGCTAACGCAGAGAAGAAATGGCATCAATAATGTTACGTACCTACAGGATCCTTTTCATTCCATGACTACGAAGTACGGGACTGTAACTTTCTTCCTTTTGATTGACTTATACTTTGCTTACAATCTGTATCCGTACCATACCCAATGGTAGCATATGCATTATGTAGGCACCAACATGCTCAGTGTTGGTGGAGTAACACAATATTGTTAGGCATCCGTTGGATGTCACGCAAGAGATCCCTGGAGCTCTCAGTCTACGTATTTACCGTTAGCGGATATTTCATTGTTCCAGTGAACTTTGATGTGGTAAAACCCTACGGGCAAATACTCTGTAAAACAGAGTGCAAATTTGAGGATTTCGTAATTTTTGCTGAATCGTTTGAAGTGATTATTTCATATATGTACTATGTAACTGTATTGTTGTGGTTTTCTAAAACCATATGTGCCTGCTAAAACTGTAACTTTTACTCAGATGCTGCTGTAATGAGGGGCACCCCACCTAACATTCAGGGCACAGTTGCATTTTGCCATTGGTGCTGTTGGTTATGTTCAGCTCTGCAATATGATTTGCAGATGAGTAGCTTTAACCACTTAATTTGTGGTATAGCCATAGCCCATGAACTTTGTTTTATACTGTACAAAAAACTTGATGAGATAGTCTTAAAACGTTTTCAATGGGAAAATGGGAAAAAGTTAAAGCATTTTTGCATGGGATCTTTGGAAAATGGAAATCATTAGGTATAATTGAATAACTGTCCTAGGATTGGTCTCAAAAAGCCTCAGCTAAATTTGCATATGCCAGAGGGTATCAGGCAGAGAGGACAAAAATTGGCTTGGAAGCTAGTGTTCTCCTGAGACCCCTTGGGACCTCCAACAGTGGTGAAAGGTTCTTTAGGGTGTCTGTCCTATCTAGAAGTGTCTTATATAAAGCATGCATTTAATAGAGGCAAAACATTTACCAAATCATTCTAAGGAAAATCTGGCATATTGCAGGTGAGTGATTCTCATCATAGTCTGTACAGAATGATGGTTTATACTGAGTGTTTCGACCTGCTTTATTAACTCCCAGGTTAAGCTTGTTTTGTCTTCCTTTGTAATGTGTGCCTGTCAAAACATTTCTGATGGTTTCATGGAATATGACTTCCACTAATTCACCTGCTTGACATCATAGATTGCTGAATATCTGGAAAAGTTGTCACACTCCACGTGATAAACTGTTCTAACAATCATGAAGAGGTTAGGTCAAACTCATTTTAATGTGTTGGATACATTAAGTTTATTGATAGGATACGTTTTGTTGCTGAGGCTATATCTTTATCGCCTGTGTGCTGGATTTGTTTCGTATATCAAGGGATTATTTAATGCACAGAAATGGTAGTCTAATAATGTGGTTTTTAAAGCTAAGTCTGGCATGAAATTAGTCTCATGGGTAAATTTTCCTGCAGTGCATCTTGTATCAAAACTTGAGCATTGTGAAAAGCTTCAGTATTGTGAGGGACAGAGGATTTACCAGGAACTTCATATTTTTGATACAAATTTTGCTTTATTCTAATTTCATAATTCCTCTTTTCGTAACATTCCATTGTTTCTTCCTGCAGATCACTTTATGATAACGACATTCAGTCATTAGCTAATACAACATTTGATTCTTTAAGGAGCCTGGACACATTGTAAGTATTTCAAAGATAAACTTTTGAGATCATGTATTTCATCTTTTTGTGGTTGGATCTCTTCCATCATTAACAAAAAAGGAGGGTGGAGCTTTCACCTCCCCCTCCCCACCCAGATTCTGAGACCTAATGCAAAAATGACACATACATTGACTAAATGGTAGGTAGGTCAGCATTAGGGTTATCGTAAACTCTGACTTGAGCATTCTCACCCAAAATGCCTCATTTTTCATTCCACTACCAACTTAGAGAAAAAGTCCCTCCAACACAGTTGTATGTTAAAATTTCATGGTATTTATCTACTTTTGACTTCAGTTTTCACTGCCAAATGCAGAATTTCACTGCCAAATTACACCTGAAATTTGTAGTGAAAATGTGTTTATAGCAACCCTATTCAGCACTGTAACAATCAGGGAGTTGCCAGAGAAGGCCCCATCAAGATTAGGTGAACTTAAGAGATGTTTTTGCTAGGAGAGAAGAGCCCAACACCTCGTGTCAGTGGCAGTGTTGACGTACTTACTACATTGGTCAAGGCACAGTGGTCATGTTACACTTTGGTGGTGAGCCATCTTAGCCTTTGGTTAACACCGAACTAAGCTCCCATTCTCACTGCCATCATCACCATGAACATATTTTTGTAAAGATTCTTATTGATGTCATCTCCTACAAACAAAACAGGTCTTTTCACAAGTCATTTTGAAAATAAACAAACCAAGGCCTCTTAAAACAGAGTGGTGTCAGGAGAAAGCACTCTGGTTTGTGGATTGTCGGAAGCTTCTACAAATAAACGTTCAAGCTCTGGTGGGCAATTCCCCTTGACCTCCTCTCTACCCTTTCAGGATAAATTGCTATCTGCTCCTGTCACCTCAGGACCCTCCAAGCTCTAAGAGGGGTAATTAGGAGGTATGAGGCCAGCTCCTTGGTACTAACTGGAATTTATGGGGTCCTAGTCTCTGATGAAAGGAGAATTAAGAATAACATGTCTATTGCAATGTTCCCTGAAATGGATATGCAAGTTCCTGGCTGGCACACCTCTTAAAAATATGTGAAAATACTTTTACGATGTGAGTACAGAGACTTTACAGTTATGTGGATGAGTTTATGATAAACGAAAGGAGGGACCAATGACGCCTCATTCCGTGGCTATCCTGGAAAAACCAGAGAGGGTTACTTCAATTAAAATGTGAAAAGTGCGGGTGTAATGGAGCTATTAGTGTTTTCCTAAGAAAGTGAGGGGAGGACCTCTCCTTTGTATGAAACAGAGGTTGAAATGGCTAGAAAACCTTGGTTTTAAATGCTTCTAAGTTTGTGAAAGATCTTATCGCTTGAAAAAGTGTGAAGGTGTGATTTGATGTCAGAGTGAAAAAATGACAAGTAAAGTTTGGAATTTTGTAATAGTTGCCGAAATGAGAAGTGAGCATGGTGAGTACATTTTATTCCAAAGAAGAAAGTAGAAGAGCCCACAAAAGGAGATCAAAGGATAAGGATGTCACTTCCTTCTTAGGTAGGCCCTGTAGCTATGTTTGAATTTTAAATAATTACCTCAACATTGAAATCCTACATGCTCTTCATTGGAAGATGAAATAAATGATTGACATATTCAGAATTTTTGGAAGTGATCAAGGTGGTGGGTGGGCTGGATTTGAGGGAGAAGCTATTACAGGTGTACCCTTGACATAGATAATCATGGTTGAAATTTACAACTGTATGTGATGTACACAATGGAACCACAAATGAAGTCAATACGAACAATCTTATCCCTCTGGGCCTGTATGTGAGGCTTAGTTCCCTTAAGTACATGATGGTAGTACTCCATACTTGAAGTTCCTGAACCAGGTGTTGAAATTTCGATAATTTGTTTTACCACGCAACCACTTCAGGAAGACTGCCAAGTACTGTAATCTCTCTAGCAACAATTAACAAAATCTTTCATATCCTATGGAGCTGTTGGGGGGATTGAAAAGGAGAACTTTAGTAGTGTTCTTGGGAAAAAAATCACATGTGGGATTATAGAGCCTCCTCATCGACCAGGTATGGGATTAGCATGGGAGCATGAATGGGGATGACAGTCACTGAAGAGGTGTCATGAGGGATTATTTCTGCTTCAGGAGATCTGGTTTGATCCACTCAGGAACTCTTGAGGTACACAGGAGTAACACTTCCATCATAGACTTTTAAAAGGGTGGCTAGGTACTAAAATGGTGGAATCAGTGTTACTATCTCAAGTGTGACCTAGCAAGGTTTTCAGCATCATGAAGTACTAGGAATGACTGTTTTAAGTTTTGCTGTGTAGATACATATCAAGCTTGTTATTGTAGCTGGTCTGTGGGGGTGTATTGTCTGAAAATTACACAGAAAACTGAGGAACAGCTTTTAAAGTGAAGTGCCATCCCAGCAGGGAACATGTAGGTTACAGGTTAAATCAAGTAGGGAAGTAGGATGACTTGCTTGCCCTTTAATACAACTTTTGTGGGGATTTTGTGCCCAAAATTCAGAGGACATTCCAGTTACAGGAAGTACGGAGATGAAAAAGCCTATACATTCTACTTGTATGAGTTCCTTTGACAGGTTGCAATAGACACAGATCAACACTTCTGACTTAAATGACCCCACATTTATGTGCTGTAGCAGCAGTGGTGTAGCTTAAGAGTGGGGACCGTGGAGATACAACCCCCATTATGTGACCTCAGGTGCTCCACAGTAGAAATAGCAAGGGTAAAAACATGTATCACTTCCATATTTGAAGCCCCTCCCCATTCCCTATGAAATGTTGGAGCCTGCTGTTCCTCAGAAAAATTGTTTGGCTGTGTCATTTTTTGGTAGGAACAAGGGGTCAGAAACAGTTTCTGCAGTCATTGAAATCTTAAAAGTGTCATGACATTGTAAAAATGTAATTTTGAAGTCAGAAAAAAAGACTGAAATAATGACTGCAATTTCAGTAGATTTTAGAAGTAAAGGATGAAGTGGACTGTGGAGTAGACTAGTGTTTCCTGCCAAAGTAATCAGGAAGCAAGTGAAATTTGCTTTGTTTTGCATTTATGAAATTTAGCTGTGTTTTGTATGTTTACTAAAATTAGCTAGTTGTCATGGTTCAGAATTTGAGCCTAGAAATGTCATGACATTGTTTGCCTCCGAAATTTTCAAAATCCTTGTACAATTGTTCTTGTAACCATTTGTTGAAGGCAAAGAGATGACAACTTAAAGGACATGTTTATTCTTCTTCATTATATCTTCACTGTGTGTTGATTTGGCTTACTAGCAGTTTGTTGTTGCTCTACTGTGGTACTGCCAATTCACCACTTGACACCATTTCCGATATGTGCGCTCGAAATTGGTAACACATTCTCTTAGGGCCCATTCATCTAGCCAAACAATGATTTATTGATTATGCACAATGGTTCAGGCGAAGAAGCCAACAGTTGATGTATCATGACTTAATGAGATGATTGGACTCAATACACTTAAAACCAGTCAACGACTGGCCTTGAAGAGATCATGCAAATGTTGAGTACCAGAGAAAAGGCCAAGAAGGGCTTCGTGGACTATTGATACTCCACTGTGAGCAATTGTTCAGCAAATGATGTGCCTTTTTCGCTTTCACTTACTGACTGGATGATGCTAATTGCTGTCAGTGCCTCTGACAAGGTTCATTTGGTGACAGAAGGGACCCTAGTTGCCTCCAGGCAAGAAACAGAGGAATAGGAAGCCCCACAAAATTTCAAGGAGATAGTGACAGAGGAGTCCTGGTAGGGGGAAAAAGCAATCGACTTTTTTAGATGTAACAACAGCTCATGTCAAGAAGTGAATAGGGTAGAATAAAGCCCACTAACCAGATGAGACCCTTGTATTTCAAAGAATCATCTGTAAAGTGGACACAAGCCAACCATCCTGCCACTGTCTGTATGTTGTTATGAATCTCTATCTTTCTCAGGATGCTAACATATTTCGGTTAAAGGCACACATATGTTTCATATTTTACCTTTAGGAGTGAAAAGACAAAACATCCTTTAGGCAATAAGTTGTCAGCAATATGATACTTTTAGTGCAACATTATGTCTATCAAAAACTTTGAAGGGTATGAGATGCATATATACAGCCGTACAGCCTGTTGCTTTTCAGAATGAAGTGTGCTCAACTTTGTAAAAAATTGAAGTGAATGCCCCATAAAATGACCATAAATTGAAGATCAATATTTAAAAGTGGCTGTCATTTGAGGAAGAGTTATTCACCTATTTGTTCAATTAAACCCTTAAGTGGGGGATAAAAAGCACATAGAAGAGTCTAAATTGATTTTTTGCATGGAACTGGTCACGACTTTCTTTGATGGAAACAATTTATCTCCAGAGCTTTGCATACTAGGTAGGACTTGAGGTTGGAAATAGAATGAATATCACCCAGTAGTAGTCATCCCTGCTAAATCTATAGCAATGATTGCACTCTATGGTAAGATTCACAGGGAGGCACTGGATTAGGTAGATTACAAAACTTGCGATCTTAAGTCTGGTTTTTCCATTACAGTCTTACTTCATGATGCAGTTCCTTTATAGTTTTGTTGTTTTGAGATCCCCTAGAAGGGATGTATGAGAGCACAGCCTTGCATGAATAATTTTGCAAAGATTCTCACTTCTTATCCTCATGTTTTCCACTGAATATGCATTGTCTGGAAGTTGAGGAGAAAAGATTTACCTACAAGGTGTGGCGTGACCCCATCTAATTCCCTTAGTTAACACCCCCTCCCCCCATTTCTGTTCATGACACACAAATATTTGTAATTGAGAATTCACTCTAAGTGGGTTTTAGGAAAATATTATCCTCTCCTCATGTGTGGAGTTGATACATGTAAGATTTTAAATTTTTATAAGAACACTGCTCAGCAGTGGAATCCAGAAACATCATGAAAGAATTTGTGAGGGAAATGAGAGGATATTTGTAAAATTTGGCTGTTTCCAAGAAAGATTGAGTCAAGTGTCTACACCCTGTAAAGCAGGTCATTGTATTTCAAGTAGATTTTCATGTGAAAAGTTGTGGAAGAATCAGAGAAAGGTGTTGGTTTTAAGGGTTTAGTGCATAAAGATTATCTGTTGTCCTGTAATACCTACTTTCTTCAGACATCTTGGACAGAATCCATTAATTTGTGACTGTAACCTGAGGTGGCTGGCTGATTACATCTCAATTAATCCTGTAGAAACCAGTGGCGCTCGCTGTGCAGCACCAGAAAGAATGAGTAATAAGAGACTGTCAAAAATAAAAAGCATCAAGTTTAAGTGCAGAGGTAGGTTTTAAATAATTTTAAGGCCATTGTAGCTGCAAAGGGTACTTTACCTTGTAGTTTTGGCTGTAGACTTACATGTCATCATCACTGTGGTTTTGCTCTTTCATTTTTCTTTTCTTTTTTTTTTATTTTTTGTTGATTTGAAAATGGGAAAAATTGAGTTAAAAGTCAGTTTGAATAATATTCCCTTGAAGAACCCAGGTTTAAGGGTCTCTAAATCCCCATAAATGAAAGAGAGTATTATTCTGTTACTCAGATGAAATAACTGAGGCCAATCATCTATGGTGATCGGTAAGATCTGTTTCCACTGGGGAGTGATTGCCCAGTTAATCTCACAAGAGTTTTTGCAATCTCTCCCTTCCCCCATCTTGCAGTTATCAATTATGTAATTAGTATCAAAGCTTGAGAGCTTGAGAGTGGTCGTAAGTAATTATGTAATGGTGTACATTTGTATATATGTATTGTCACAGTTGCCAAGTTGTGGGAGAATCAAATAAATGAAATGAAGTTTGAAGTCAGATTAATGTGACTACCTCATACTCCTTTCAAAATTGGGGACAACACTCTTGGTTTGCAAAACTTATGTCTGACATAGGCTATTGGCATCAAGAAACATTGACTTCTTCCAAGTTACAGAACACCCCAGAAAAGTTGTTTGTGGGTTGCTATCAAGTCATCAAAAGAGGGCAGCCTTCTTAAACAGTGTTTTAAAATGTTGAGATCACATCTACCCAAAATTATTAAGATGTGAAGATTGCTATTCCAATGGATTCTTTCAACATCTTTCCAAAGAGAAATTTTGAAAGTCATTGTGTTAATAGGAAGCTATCCATACTTAAATTTCCTTGTCTTAATCTGTGGTTTATGCAACCATAACCATGTGTGGTAATACTGAAAATAGGTAAAAAAGGAACAAAAATCAAAAAATTGTTTAGAGTTTATTGAAATTAAAACCTCAAGATATTTTATAGATTGACTGTATTTTCTTTGCATAATAAGTTAAGACTGCAGTTGTTTTCTTTTCCAGATGCGGAGGCTTTCCGAACTGAACGTGCTGGAGAGTGCTTCATTGATCATGACTGTCCTGAAGAGTGTAGCTGTGATGGAACGACAGTGGACTGTTCCAACAGAGAGTTGCTTTCCTTTCCTGAAAGCATCCCTACTTATACAACTGAGCTGTGAGTTGGAACAAAGTGAATTGTTAGAGTTAGATGGGGTTTTATGGCTCAATTTCTGACCAACTGGTTTAAATCGGGCCGGCCACAGCCTTTTTTCCAGTTGTGGCTCACTGGCTTGTTTTCCCTATTCCAATGCTTATGCTGAGCACTAAGCACAATGGCAGTAGGTTCCATTTTTAAAGTCTTTGGTATGACCCAGCCAGGAGTCGAACCCCAGACCTTCCGGCTGCAAGTCAGATGCTCTAACCACTTGACCATGCAGTTGGTCTTGTAACAAAGTGAAAGAAAAACCTATTGACTAAGTTGGTATTATGTAACCACCATTTCATAAGCACTGTTTTCATATAGTAAAATATGGACTATGTGAAGGCATGATTATCAGGACAGCTGAGGTAAGGTATCAAGTGCCATGACCCTCACAACAGGTCCAGACAGGCAAAAGTGGCCAACCCAATATTCAGCACACTGTTCAGTGTCTATTATAATAAAGGAAGCTAAAGTGAAGTATTGGGGCATTCATTTGTAAACAAAGTTAAAACAATGAAATCTTTGAGACAAATACATGACAATGGACTTTTTAAGTGTACATCTCTATTATTAACAATTACATGCACAGAAACTGCGAGGGTGAGAGACACTGTGTGATTGACTTTTTTTAATGGCTGCAAAATATGCAAAGCAAGTCCGTAATTTACAAAAGCACAAAAGTATATCACGTACATCAGTCAACCACAGTCATGGTTAATTGCTCATTATCTGTTCTTCTAATTGTAGTGCTTATCACAACCATAGGCATATGAGGCAGCACCCCCTCCATTTCCTCCTGAAAAAAGCAATGATATTTTGATTTCATGTCAAAAGATGTCATTTTCAGGGTGAAATTTCTGTCATGATTATTTGCCAAAAAGAGAAAATTTCAGGTCAGATACCTAAATACCAACACCCCCCCCCCCTCCTTGTGGGATACCTTCCCATTGGTTACATTAAGCAGGTGCCAGGCACTTTTTACAACATGGTCCCTGAGACCTGACACCTGGTTTGCTGAAAAATATTTTTCCAGGCAACTTCTAATATTTGTACCAAGTGCTTGGTCATATTCCTCAACTCATGGAATCCAAAACCGAGTTTCAATTGTGTTTTAAATAGTGAGTGAGCACATAATGTGTACACAAAACACTGGGTTAAGTTCCTGAGCCCATGTCACATGTTGTATGTTCACGTTACCTGCAAGGGTATTACAAGAGTCTTGACTGTGCATTATCATGCCAAATATTGTATATGATTGGGCGTTCAGTGATTTGGAAAATAGCAATATGGGGTAGAATTTGGTACGCATCATATTTGGCCACAGTAAAATGCCATTGACAAAAAGGAAGTGTACCAAAATTGTCCCACAATCCTTTGTAATTGCTATTTGGAAAAAGATGTATGGAAAATGGCACCTGGTTCTGCTGACATTTCAAAACCAGGAGGCAAAATAAGGACTGGACAGATGTCTGGTCAGAAACCTGCTTATTGTATGGCTTGCACACACCTGTGGTCAGATCTGTGAATTTTCTCATGTGGCACAAGTGAGAGCATAGTGTGCCTCAATAAGGATGAACCACCTTAGTTTTGTAGTTATATGATCAGAGTGGGACACCTGTTCATCTCTTAAAGACAGATGCCCATCATCCCAGACAGTTCCAGTTCTCCCATCTGGGTTACTTCTAGCCCCGCCCTCAACTGTCGTTAGCTTCTCCTTGTACAGACACAAACCTAGTTTATTGCTTAAGGTGATATCCTGGTGAGCATACAAGGTCCTACTGTGTAATCAGGACACTAAGAGCTACTCTGCATCTTTTGAATTTTGTAACTCTGATGTCAATCAAAGGGCAGTCACCAATTGAAACTTTTGCTCACCCCCAAATGAAAGTCATACTTGGGGTGACAAGTATCTGTCTTTAAATGCCTACATACTATTACCATATGTTCTTTGTTTGTTTAATGTAATACTTAGCCTCGTATCTTATCTTGCAGACGAATGAATGGAAATGAATTGACAAGAATCTCCAATGATGGAATCTTCCACAACTTGCCAAAGTTAAAAAGATTGTAAGTTTCTTTGAAAAGATCTTTATATTCTCATACTAGCACCTATTAAGTCAGTCTCTTTCATCAAGCACTTTCTGTATGGGCTTGCAAAAAATATTTTACAAGTTTGCCCCCTTTACCAATTTAGAAGACAAAAACCCTTCTTATTTCATCCATTTTTTTTTTTTTTATTTTCAGAGACTTGAGGGAGAACAGAATTTCCTCTATTGAGGAAGGAGCATTTGATGGAGCAGGAACAGTAGCAGAATTGTAAGTGCTAATTTACAGTTTTATATGAGACACTGACAGCTACAAGCAATTATAATATTAACACTTTAGATAACTCTCATGATGTCCTAGTGGTGTTCAAACTTGTGGGTGCTATAACCCTCATCCCTTTGTGATTTTGTTCGTCTTAGATCTGTTAAAATATGAAGTTTTGCTTATAGTTGAGGGACTGGACTCCACAATTTTGTGGCGTATCGTAGGTTGCGTACAGATATAGGAGACTAGACTGAGTTATTATGCAATTAGACTTCAATATAACAACATTTGCTCTTCTCAGGACATTAACTTGTGCATACTTTTATTGGTTCCATGCAATAAAATCAAATACTTTGGTACACGTTTTTGGCAATAGACAGGAGTAAGAGAGAAGGGGGTCTTATTGAGGTGATGTGATAGGTGCTGCATCCACAAACAAAGTTACTTGGCAGAAAGGTTGCAGGTTATGTCAGTAACATATGATAGTCTGTTGAAGCTTATCAAAGACAGCAAAGCCCCAAACATTCCATTACTGGAGAAGTTATATCAAGCTCCTATTTAAATGTGATTGAGCTAATGTAAGTTCTGCATTCTTAAGGGGGTAGAGGGGGGCATCTAAATGTGAACTGGGGGGTGGGTTGGAGTTTAGAACAGGATTACAGTAGGGGATGTTGAGTTTGGTTAAGTAGTGAAACTCCTTCATGCTCCTTCAATTGTGGCCTAAGTTGTCACTGTTTACAGATGATTGATGGATTTGTTAAAGTTTGAGATTTTACAGATCAGAGACTAGACTGCCAGCTTACAACAGTCCTAGGTATATGTCAAGTTTAACCAGTAACATGGAAGTGACATTTTGAAAGCAAATGTGATGTATGTTTGCATGCTCTTTGTATCCTCATTCCCCCTTTTGTCCAATATATATTGTTCTGCATGAGTCAGTGATAAAATGTTATCTTTTTAATGTTGGCAGCTCCTTTGATGAAGAATACTCCAGATAAAAGTAGTGCTCACAAGCTACGAAAAAAAAAACACCTCCAACTGTTCAGTATCACATTGTAGTGGTGGTTTCTTTTAAGCACATGGCAAACTTCTTAGCTGTGAAATGCTCTGCAAACACTGCCACACTCTGTAAACACTGAAGTTTCCTACATAATATGTGGGTCTATCTATTCAGTGAATGCCATAATGTTTCTCTTCTCATTGACAAGTGTCACACTTTGAAATGCTCACTAAAAATAGCCATGTCTTAATGTCTTTGCATCTTTTTGTATGTTGAAGGGAGGGAGAAGGATGAGCAAAAAAAAAAAAATGTTTAATAATAGCACTGTGCTTGCTGGAGGAATTTACCACATTGGTCTGTTTTAATGGGGATATGGCATCCCCCCAAACCAGGGAGTTGCTAGCTACTCCATACCCAAACATATTTAGGAATAGCCCTAGAGTTCTAAAAACAGTTCATGACTGCACTTTGATTGACATTTGTTCAAACAATATAGCTCCACTCTGGTTGGTCAACAATGACTTGTACAGTCAGTTGTGTTCCCAATGAAGTTCACACACAGTCACTGTGTGTCAATACGTATGACCTTGAGCAAATTAAACTCAGTGCAGACTGTGTATTGTGGCTCTTTCTTGGAGGTGTACTAAGACAGGTGCTTTCTGTTTAAATTGGAGGAGGGGCTAAAAGTTAACTTAGATGGCAGAATTTTACTCTCAGGGGTGAGATTAGAGAGCCTTTATTATAAGAACATGAATGAGGAGACTTTTGTGTATTGGGCTCCTAGTCAAATATCAAGCTGCCTGAGATTTACGATCATGTGTTTGTGACATTCATGTTAACATTCTGTTTCAAGTTTCAGAAATATGTTGTGCAACTTATGGTAGTTATGTATGTTGATTTTAACATGGTCCAAGCTTGCTGTGTGTTGTTTATGTGAAGAGGATCACCATCTGTTTGACATTCAGACAGCAAGGCCAACACAAGGCTACAGCAAAAATACAGTGGGCAATACTGACACCTTATGGTCCATGGTCCAAGCTTGCAGTATGCTGTTATTTGTTCACCTTATCCCCTCCCCCCTTCCCCCTCCCCTCCATCCCTTTGTTTTACATTTGTAGCATTGTGTTCTCTGTTTTTTGCTTGTCAAGGCTGTTGACTAGTAACGAGCTGACCAAACTTCCGGACCAGGCATTCAGGGGTCTGAAAAATCTGCGAATTTTGTGAGTATTTTGTTTGTCATACTCTGTCGTTTTTGCCATATGGATGTGTAGGCATGCTTTATATGTGTTGACTTCTCAAATCTGTTTTGCTTGAAGTGTGTGTGTTAACACTTTTGATGCTCTTAACAGCTCACTCGTCTATTCACATTAATTTCTTTTCCTCTCACCATTCTTTCTCTCATCCACAGATGCAAGGAATGTCAAATTGATTGTTTTTTCACTCACAATGAAATGTATTATAAAGTCATATCATGTTGTGATGTTACAAGCTGGAAATCAAATTTTCTCACACTTTGAATGCATCTTTCACTAATTCCATCTTTTGAAGCATGTCTCACTCTTAATAACTACCTTCATTTCAGCTGCACTTTCTTTTCTTGTTTATTAATAATTTCATGTCCAGTAAAAAAAAAAGATAAAAAGTCAACTAGGGGGTGGCACCAGTCCTAAAATGAGTAATAGCAAGCTGTGTGGAAGGATTCCTATGTTGGGAAATGTCTATGTCTGCTTTTGCCCTTATCAGAATATCTCTCATTTCAATCTAAAATTCAAGTTCAAGTTTTTAAATACATACAGTGTTAGACAATAAAGAAACTGTCACAACAAGAATTAAATAAATACAACATACAGAAATTGTGAGCAAACTGGGGAGGGGGGGGGGGGAGGGGGGTCATTAACACTTTAATGTATGCATCAGTTTTGTACCTTGGTTTGTAGAGAATGTAGCGGGGAGGGGGGGGGGGGGTGGGGACTAACATCACCAGTCGGTAGGATGGAACATTTGGGGCATGAATTAATCCCCCATTGCTGTTTACATAAGCAGACGTAATGGCAGCTTGTTAGACTGCACTTTCGAGGAAATATCAGAAAAGTAATAATTGTAAGAAATTAAATCCCCCAACCACCTAATTGCTTTTCTTGCAATGCCTCCACCTTTATCCACACGATTGCAGCACTGGCCAGAAAGAAAAAAGGGTATGCATTATGGGACTAAAAAGTCACTAATTAGACATGAAAGAGCACTTATGGGAGTAAGTTTGTGTCTTCTTGTGTGTTAATTTTATGGAGTGGTAACTTTCAGCTGATGGTGATGTGATGTTTTTGATGTTTTTCAAATCTTTTTATTAATTGATGAACTGACAGTTTTTAATTGAACATGTCTTTTATTCACATTGTTGTGATACAAAGTTGCTAAGTGAATTTCATGAAGCATGCCAGCTGCTGTCAACTCATTTTCAAAAGAGCAAATAAAGTAACAGCTATGGAAATGTATCCCACATGCAACAGAAAAGATGTTGAGTTGATGCATGTATGCAGTGTTTGAATATTTTTGGATCTAAACTTGTTAGTATTTTTACAGGAGAAGTTGTAATTTGGCTCCCTGTAACTGACAGCATGTGGTGTATGAAAGCTTCAAGCATGGCCAATTTGATTTCTTTTAACAGGATATTGCGTGAAAACCGTTTGACCTGCATCACTAATGAAACTTTTGTGGGGCTTAAATCAGTGCGAGACTTGTGAGTATATCTCTTTCATTTTGTAGAAAATATTACGTATACATCAACTTTGAGAGTGTCATGTACAGTTGTCTGGAGCATTAGACTTTTCTGCTTCCCAGAAAACATTTAGTAGACATCCACATTGAGAGAGTGGGGGGGGGGGGGGGGGGAGTTGTTTGTGGCATTAAACATTAAGTAATTGTGTCCTTGGGTGTGATGCATTAATTGCCTTTCTCCACCCAAGATTTTAGGAGGGCAGTTGTGTAAATATAAAATTTACATTTAAATTTATCTTAGCTAAAAGCATAACAGTATTGTACAAACTGAACTGCAAAGAACCTTGTTACATAATAAAAAGAAGAATGAGGATGAACACTTTCATGTTTAATTGCAATAACTGCGCAAAACTCAGGCTTGGCTCAACCACCCCATGTAACCAATGGGGAGGTTTTGACATGAGCAAAGGGCAGTACGTACCACAAATCACCTGGAGCACAGATTGTGGGGGTCATGGGGCAATAACCCTCTCGGAAAATAAATGTTGGGGGAAGCAACACAGTGGTGCCATGTTTTCTAAAATCATGTTATAAATCAGTCAAAAAATGAAATTGATTGTATCTCAACTTGCCACAAACACCCCCATTAGCAACATCATGGCATCAGGGTAGAGGTGGTGCTCTATCCCTTCTACCATATGCACCACTGTGGACACTGGGGGGACCAAGTCCCGGGTAACATATGGCGGAGCCACTCCATGAATGATGCCAGTAAGGGTCCAAGGATTAACTGATATCCATACAGTAGGGCCTCTACCACTATTCCTTCTTCGATGGTACATACAAGTTATATCTAATCTCAAAGCTTTGTGTCCTTCTTGTGAGTAATTAAGTATATTATGCACAAAAATCATACTTATTTCCCTTTAATATAATAGGTATGTACTTTGATCATTATCTTCCGACAGGAGTGGGGGAGCTAGGTTGGGGCCATGGGCCACAATGTTTTCGTCTGGTGGTAACTGATGAATCCCCCACCCCCACATAGCAACAGAATGAAGATTTAGAGTGGTGTTATGTTCATGTCACTTAAAGGACCTCAAGAGACTAAAACTATTTGCTTCTCGTAACAGTAATATGTATGGCAAAAGGCTTAGAAAATATTCAAGTTGGTTTAACAAGCAAAGATCTATTCTGGCCATAAATATGTCTAAACTCTCATACCAACATCTCAGACAACATTTGATAACACTTTGAAACAAAAATGATTGGTAAATTTTAGACCCTGCAGCTCTACGAGTAAGCAGACAACTTCTGCATACCGCAGCATCTTAGTGACCCTATCCATGTATTTTACATGTTAGGCAATGGCAAAATTGCAAAGCACCTCTAGAGAAATGTGCCTTGTGGTGTAAAACCTTCCAATCAAAAATTGTCAGTATTATGTAGATACATGTTTGAGAGTCTTTTGAACATGTCAGGACAATGGTTTAGTAATTTTTGACAAATTTGGTTATGTTTGACAGTGAATTGACACTCAAAAACGATGTATTTTGAAATAGAACTCTCTTCAATACAAGATGCATGCAGCAAGCTGTAGCTTACTTGTGCAATCGAACTATGTAAAATCAAGCTGTGTGGCATTGTCAGATTGTATGGCTGGCTGTGTTCCCTGCGGAAGTTGCCGAATATTTTGGCGTGGAAAGTCTTTTTTGGGTCCTTTAAATGTACTAATCTGCATGTATTCTGATGGTTTTAGCATTGTATTTTCACACGGGCAATCATATTTTCTCAAGGTGGGCTGTTTATTGCCCAGCACACAATTTAAGGAGGGCATTTTGATGCACACCTTGGCAAGGGTTTTTGCTTCCAAGGCGGGCGTTCAGGCGGGTACGGGCGATCACCTGGGTCATATGACCAGCCCTGAGTCGCCCCAAAATTTGCTTTGAAAAATCAGCAAATTCTTGCAAATCTCCTCTTATTGCATTACAAACACCTCTGAAGAGATTTTGAACATAACTATAACAAACAACAGGTAAAGCAAGGAGAAATTCTCCTTGAATTTCACAGTTCACTAACAAAAACATTGTCGCATGATCTAAATAGGCCATTCATGAACTAGAGTGACAGGGCACAGTAACTCTGATTGTGGTGACTGCCTATTACCTTTTAATCGAGAACCTCTGCCATATATGACAGAGACAGCAAGAGGTGTACATAGACCACCTCTACCTATCTTTACCAGTCATTTTTACCAATTCACTTTTGACAATCCCATTGCAGCTATGGCTGTCATCCTTATTTGTCCTTCTTTAAGATTTGTTCAACCTGCAGAACGACTGTGTTTTCTTCTGACACATCTTAGTTTAGGTTATGTTTTAAAGAGTTTTTTAAAATGTTTGAAAATTTTGTCATATTGTTTGCAGGAAATTCTCACAGAAGGATTTGATAAAATTGATGCTGAAAAAGTGGATGATACTGCTTGATGTAACATGTGTACCAGGGGTTGGCAAACTACAGCCAAGGGGTCAGATCCATCTCATATTTGGCTTCAGTCTGGCTAGCGAAGCATGCTTAAGCTGTACATTTTAGTCACCATATTAGCCCGCTGGAATCATTTATTCCACTTTAGTAAAAATGCATGAAATTTGTGCACAGATTGTTCAAATGAGACCCAGTATTTTAAAGTGTCGGTTACTTTTGTCAGCTGATCTATTCCAAGTCCAGTGCATTGGCACGAGTTGTTGATACTGTTGATATCATCGTCATCACATATCGTGATACCTCAAAAGTAAACAGAGTACTGCATCATTTTGAATGAAGGCATTTCTAACCATGCAAACACATTCTCAAAGGCAAAAGAAAAATGCTCCCATGTCTGAGATAGATAATTTGGCCCTCATCCACTGAAAGATTCCCAACCCCCGATTTTTTGGCTCAGTGATGTTTTGTGGGTGGAGTTGGCTTCGTGGTTTGAGTGTACTGCCTTGCATACTAGATGTCCCTGGATCAAATCCTGGTGGAACAGCTTGGAAATTTTCTGGGGACTAAAATCAACTTGTTGAGCATAGCTGTTCACAGTGATGCTGAGGGGACTTAAATTAGTGAATTTTAATTGGGTATCTGATTGTCCGTTTCAGGAAGTTGTCCGACTCAGGATGTTGTCCAATTCAGGAAGTTGTCTGCTTTGCTCTGTTCAGCTGTCAGGCAGTGCATGGAACCTCCACCCCTCCTAGCCTTTGGGAAAGTAGCTAAAGACTGGGGGTACACTCACATCTGTCGGTTTGGGACATTAAATAGCAGGCAGAGGATGGGAGCGATTAGTACACACCTGCCTCATTAACCTCTGACTTAAGTCAAAAGAGAAGGTGAATCTCGCTGGTGTTCATCCACACTCACTCTTATTATAGGGTCATTGATGAGCCGATTGGCTTCCTGACCCTCAAACGTTAAACTTTAACTTAGGAAACTAAACCAGGGTAAGTGGCAGTGGTCAAAAAAAAAAGAAAGAAAGAAAGAAAACAACATAAAATTCTACCCCCCTCATTTTCAAGCTTTAATATGTTATAGAATTTATCTGTAATACAACAGAATAATTTTACATTTATGTATGCTATTAATGGTTGCTTTCACAGGTCTCTCTATGATAACAGCCTGACATCTATCATGCCACAAGCCTTTGAAAATCTTAGGAGTCTGCATACACTGTAAGGAGTTTCTGCTTTTTTTCTTTTTATGTATATACAAAATAGGTGTAAAAAACACTCTGCTGTTTTGTATCCTTTTGTCATTATTCTTCAGTTATGGTTTCTTCATCTGTAACCTAGATGTTGATGTGAAAATTGATAACAATGTGCAGCTTTCTCCTAAAAGATGATTTTTCGAAATTTTTTGTTTTGTTCCCTAAAGGAATCTAATGAACAACCCCCTAAACTGTAACTGTCATCTTTCATGGCTGCCAGAGTTTATCAAGTCACGGCAAGTTGAGACAGGAAACCTTCGTTGTAATGCACCAAGCCCAGTCAGAGACAGAGTCATTGCTGACCTTCAAGCAGATCACTTCTCCTGTAACAGTAAGTCTGAATGGTCTTGGAAACAACATGGAACATGTTTTAATGGTTAGACGATTAATTGAGGAAGGGAAGCATGTACATGTGGGCCTGGGGAAGGGGAGGGGGAAAGGGTTGAGAATGTAAACAAGAGGCACTAGAAATTGTTAGTGATTGTGTAATCAAATAATTTGTGATGTCATATTAACACGTACTATGTGTAATCATTTTTCAGTGTAATGTAAAGGTTATGGTATAAAGTCTGTTCACAGACAATGCACAGAAGTACACTAAATCAAGGACAGCTTGATGGTTTTTTTTACTTTATGAATTAATTGGAAGAAGGTAATGAATCTTAACAGCAAAATACACAATTTTTGAACAGCAGTGATCAGGGAGCTTTTACATAAACAAGATATTGCTGAATTTGTTGGTTTGTGAAAATCTGGGTACTGTTATTGATTAAATCCAGTCATGTGTATTTCAAATTATTGCTGCTGAAAATGTACCTGGGAGTAAAAACTATATGTTTATGTACAACTGCAAGTTCTGCGATCGACAGACATTTGTACTAGCCAATTGCATAAGTAAGACATACTGAATTATAGAAGAATCATCAACGTAGTAGAACTAGGACACCAGCCACATTTTTTTTTTTTTTGCACAATTGATCATGAGATACTCTTTACCATCAACCTTTAGATGATGACTTCAGCAGTTGTGAGCCAGCCCCAGACTGTCCAAGGGAGTGTGCCTGCATGAATACAGTAGTGAGATGTAGTAGGAAGGAACTCATAGTACCTCCACAGAATATTCCCCTGGAAGCAACAGAATTGTGAGTTATCAGGAATACTTTAATGAGATGAAGATGGTGTTGAAGGAATTAGGGTGAGGACAGAGGCATACCTAGAAAATTTTCGTAAGAAGCGCTGGAGATAGAAACAAAGCTGACCTCAGCCCACCATGATTGTGGGGAAGGAAAATTGCACTCTAAAACCCTTTATCATCAGTCAGTATCTACTGTAAGGGCAGTGCTAGGTTGTTTGAAACAGATACCAAGTCTGGGCTCATGGGGAAGGGATTTTGCTGCACATCCTCCATTACGTGATAGGGTAGGTTAGAGAAGAAGAGAGTATATGGAAAATGTCAGCAGAGTGCCTAGTCTTCTTTTAGTTTGTAACCATTGAAAATAATCCACAAGATATTTTTAATTGTGAAGTATTAAGTGCATAAATGTGTCCATAGATTGCTTAGTCATTGTTGGAAAGTACAGTCTCTTGTTGAATATAGAACAGATATAATGCACCTCGTTGACATTGTAAATCTTTAAGTTAGGTTAATAACTCCTGTTAAAAGATTGCAAGGTAGGCTTGAAATTAGAAAGTTTGTCTTTTCTCATGAAGTTGCCACTGTGTGGAATAGTCTGCCTGGGTGGGCTGTTAACTCCACTTAAGTCCTCTGCTTCAAGGTTTTCATTCGCAAGTGTTTCTTTGACTGTAATAGGGCCGGATCTCTACATTGTGCACTGTTAACTTTTGGTGTGATTGTATTCTCTATTGGGTGTAGACTGCAGGGCATTTATGATCTTATGGGGCTGTAGCCCTCTTTGCCCTTAAAACTTTTTGTGTTATGTTTTATTGATTTGGAGTTTGCTAATTAAATAAAGTGGAATGGGTTATAGAAGATATCTTGACATACCAGAAAACATGCTAGGAATGAGTAAGGCTTGATTAGTGGAAGGCTTTGTCTTTTGTCTTATTGTATGTACATTTAATTTATATTTGCTTATTTTCTGCTTAGGTATTTGGATGCTAACATGCTCACCACCATCCCAAGTGGACTGGAAAGACTGAAATCATTGGATACCTTGTAAGTTTTGGGACTCACAATTATGACACTGACTTAATGTAAATATGTTCACTACCATATTTCTTTATTGACACCATCAAATGGCCTGCCGGACAGGTTGTGACAGTACTGCCACAGCCCTTTTAATGGCATCATCAAATGGGCTGTGGGAGGACTGGTTGTCACTAAACTTCCACGTCCACCCCTTTTAGTGCACCATCAGATGGGCTCAGGGAGGACAGGTTGCGACTACACTGCCATGTTTCTTTTCAATGGTATCATCAAATGGGATCAGGGAGGACAGGTTGTGACTACACTGCCTTGTTCCCTTTCAATGGCACCATCAAATGGGCTGTGGGAGGACAGGTTGTGACTACCCCTCATTGTCCCTTTCAGTGGCACCATCAATGGGCTCAAGAAGGACAGGTTGTGACTGCTTTGTTGCTTTCAGCGGCATCGTCAAATGGTGTATAGGAGGACAGATTAAGATTGATAATTGTCTGGCAATGAAGTGAATTGTAAAGTATTGACCTTATGCATATGATGTCACAGAGCATACAGTGCTCCCTTGCTTGGAGGAAAATGGCATATCATTGCAAGTTACACCAGCAATGCAGACAGCTGATTAGTGCACCGGGGGATATGTGTGGAAGTCTACTACACGTGCGTGCGAAATCTACCCTGTGAGTGCATGTGTGCTTCATTGTTTTCCTCCAAAATGACGTCAGTGAGATGTCAATGCATAAGGTCTATTGGCATAACTTAAATATTTTCATTCTGTCACATTCTGAGGTAGCACCTCCTTGATGAAAGTACTTATTTCCCCTCCACTTCCCTCCACAGAGATTTGAGCAGAAATCGTATTTCTATCCTGCCTGAGAATGCCTTCGCTAACATGTCAAGCCTGTCAACTTTGTAAGTATTTATGGCAGAATGTAGATGTATCATAAGTTTAGACACAGCTCTACAAAATTTCGGTACTTTTAATATTGAAAATGTTTGCTGGATTGCATGTTGGTTACACTGTGCATGGTTGTTACCTCTGTCAGAAAGAAATGTCACTTTTTGATTCCTTGACGTAGTCAGAGGAATCTATGCCATGGTGATGCCATGTGTGTGTGTATGCTGGTGGGTGTGTGTGTGTATGTGACACTGCTTGTAAACACTCTACCTCAAGAAGGGTAACCTCAAGGGAAATCATACTTGGCATGTAGACACCCTTATTGAGTAGATGATCCCTATTGCTTTTGGTGAAGGTCAAAGGTCATTTGGGGTCACCAGAGGTCAAAATCTTGTAAACAATACCTCAAGAAGGATAACTGTGAGGGATCTCATACTTAGAGTGTGGATTGCTGATATTGAGTAGATGATCCCTATCATTTTTTCGTGGAGTCAAAGGTCATTTGGGGTCACAAAAGGTCAAAACCTTGTAAACATGATATTTTAAGGAGGATAACTGTGAGGGATCTCATACTTGGCCTGTGGATTGTTCATATATTGTTCATATTTAGCATGTAGATGGCCATATAGGGTAGGTGATCCCTATTGTTTTAAGTGGAGGTGAGAGGTCATTTTGGGTCATAAGATTTCAAAAGGTCAAAACCTCATTAACATGCAGTCTCATGTAGGATAACTGTAAGGGATCTTATGCTTGTCTTGTGGGTGATTTATGTTTGTTTCAGTATATCCATATGTCAAGGAATCACTTAGCTGTTTGGCTTTCTGGTTACAGTGTAGTTGCAGGGTAATCTGAGATTGGGGGCTGAGCCATTCAACTCCAGAATTTTGGCAATTTCTAAGGTAATTTTGAGCATTTTAAGACAAAATGCCTTCAACCTGGAAACTATGGGGGACTGTAGCACCGCATCCCCCTTGCTCTGACAGCCCTCTTTTATCTTTGTAAATTAAATTCATTATGTATGGGAAAATTTGTAAAATGTCATGTTAGATGTCACTGTCTTGTTGAATAAATAAAAAAAAAAATTTGAAAGTATTCATTAATTTAAATCTTCATGGGTTTTCATTTTAGTAGCAAACGAAGTGAGGAGTAGAGGGGGCCCTCCAGATAGGATGTTCTACCATGGGGCAAAGAGCATTGCCATGTTCTAACTGCAGTCAGTAAGGGGTTTCAAAATGTGTCATTTTCTTTGAATGTCAAACTTGAGAGAAATTCCTGCCCCCCCCAAGTAAGGTGTTCTGCCATGTTGCTAACAACTATGCCAGTTTAAAAAACAGGGGCTACAAAATATATGAGATCATTGATTCCTAAACCAGAGAGAGTTCTGCATTTTAGTTCTATCTGCAAGGATATGGTGTACTTTCTTGAGAGAAAAAATATAGCCTGGTTTGCATATGTGATGAGATTGCTGTTATTTACCTTCGACAGGCTACTCAATGCTAACCAGATTGGCTGCATACCACCTGGTACTTTCACTGGTCTTCATCAACTTAGGATCTTGTAAGTATATACTCTCATCAGTGAAGTGAAAAATGGTACAAGTCTTTGGTTTTGTGCTTTCTTTTTTACAAGAGGCGGTCTGCATACTCAACCAAACTTTCTATCAGTTTGTAGGAATTGATTAATTTGTGTGATTGTGTATGATGTATTTTTTGGACAGTGTTACATTTGTAAGGAGAGTTTCACAGTTTTTGAACATCATGATTAGTAATGTAGCAAGGATAATCAGTTACATAAGGTGTTAATTTTTGTGTAAATTGGTTCTTTTACTGTAATGTTGTATCTGACTTGATTGGTCATGAAAGTAGAAGTACATTGCTTTAATTATATTGGTTTGAGTCACCTTCCACTTTTGTACTATTTTACAGATCTCTGTATGATAACAACATCTCCACTATTCCAGAAGGATCATTCTCTGACATGGGCTCTCTCACTCACATGTGAGTTTCACTTAAGTTTTAACCTTACTACAGGCATAGGTGGGCTGGAGTAAAATTGTCACCACAAATTTTCATCGTGATAGACCGTGCCCCAAACTTAATAGTGTATTAACCAGGTGACCTCTCAAATGAATGCTATGAGTATTATGGTTATAGCATATGAAGGGAGATTTCCCAGTTTTGTGATGCGCCAGCCCACTCCTGACTACTCTCTGTGTGTCTGTGGATGTATGTCTGTGGATATATCCTCTTTCTGTTGTGGGCATTTAGGCAGATTTGTTATATTTTTATGTCCAGATTTTTACATGTGTCACAAGAGACAAATTCATATTTTAGGTAAGGAGAGGCCTTATGGCTGCAGTTTTTATGTGTCCATGTGTCAGACTCCCCGCACTGTTTTTGCACCGTCTATATCTCTTTGGGAAATAAACTGTTTTGTAAAGCAAAAGTTACACATACTCATCTACCATAGCATAGTAATGTGAAACCTTTCTGAAGCTGGATTGCAGGAAGCATTTAAATACCGGTGTTACTGAATTGTTAAAATTTAAATAATACAAGTCCTCAGTGTACCAGTTACATGTAATAGAAAATCCTGAAATATCTTGGCATATAATTGGTGTAGGAAATTCCAGTGAGATCTTTAACACATACCTGATGTTACAAAGTAAGGCTATGATAACTTCCCATGGCCAAAAATGGTGGAAAATTTGAAATGTTAGTGGAAAACTTATTGTTTTTTTTTTCCCTAAGTGCATTGGGATTAAATCCTTTGTACTGTGACTGTCAGATGCAGTGGCTTTCAGAATGGGTTAAGGATGGATTCAAAGAACCTGGTATTGCGTCTTGTGCGAAACCAGAAGTATTAGCAGGAAAACTCCTTCTTACTGCCCCTTCACGCAAGTTTGTCTGCACAGGTAAGTAGTAATGAGACAAACCTTGAACACAGTTTTTCTTTTATAGATGCCACAGTGTGTAACTTAAACTAGACACTTGTTTGCTGATTGAGACAGTCACTGTTCTATACATGGCCCAGTGCTTTACATGAATGGTTCTTAATTGGGGTCTTGCAGAAAGTGTTTAGGTTTACTAGATTTTCTGCAAAGGAATTCACATTTTCCCCAACACAGTTTTTAAGGGTCCTTCATTTCCTCAGTCAAGTACTGTCTTCATTTTTGTCACTTTGTAATAATATCTGTTTTTTCATTGAGAAAAGTTCTCAAAACCACTGTACTACATAATTGGTTGACAAAAAAGAAGGCTCAAGCATTTAAAACGTTTCCAGTTTTAAATGCTTGTGCTTCCTCAGTACGAGTTGTCTTCTCCAGCAGTCTAGAATCTGTTAAGATTTCAGCATCAGGTATTCATATCACAAGCACTCCCCAACCCTAGTTATCTCTCTCTTTTCAATTTCTAAAGGTCCATCATCCTGTCTCATTTCTTGTCCAACATTGTGTCGTTCCTTTTCCCTCTAAGATACTTTATTTTGATATCAGTGGTAAAGAGTCATGCTTATATTTTCAAGCCTTGCATCTCCAGACAGTTTGCTAACCTCTAAGGGCAAAGAATCTTGCCCCAACAGTAAAAATACTCCCTCTGAAGTTTATTTCTAGCTCTTCCTCCATAGTAAGAAAGACTTATGAAGGCTTTATGTGAGCTGTCTGCTCTGCATTGGGTACACTGCTGACCTGCACAAGTCATGGTTGACCAATCAGAGTGCGATGCGTGAGGTGGTGTCAATCAAGATTCAGTATTAACCAGTTGTGAATAGAGATATCTGGACTTTCCTACAAATGTTTGGAGTAATGCAACAGTTCCTTTAAAGGGAAAATGCAGTCCTCCCAGTTTGAATTGGTGTATCCTGTCATCCTTATTCAGTATGGCTCCTGTCAATCATGTGACGACATGTTTGTTACTTATTTGTTAAATTCATGTAGATTAACTGCTTTGCTTACTTTCAATATTCAGTGCTTTTATAAAGAGACACAGTGAAAGATACTTGTGAGTGAAATCAGGGGAGATCTGTAAGATTAGGCAGATTTTGGAAAATAAAAAACCTAGGGCGACTGCATTCTCCCTTTAAGGTTGCAGTTTGTGTCTAAGTGTCATGCAAACAGTTCAAGTAAGCACTCAGCAGTTATCTAGGCTATGTCCATTTGTACATGCCTAGTAGTTCAAATGGGTACCATTATGTCAGCATTAGGTATGATGAACTTGAGTAAAATTAAAATGTACAGTCTCACACACCTTTGTGAGAAAAAGTGAGTAAATTATGAGTTTTTCTTCGTGTTTGTTTTCTTGCAGAGGAACCTGACATTACCATTCAAGCCAAATGTGACCCTTGCATCTCTCTTCCCTGCTTAAACAATGCTGAATGTAGGATTGATCCAGTTGAACAGTATGTTTGCACCTGCCCTCCAGGGTTCAAAGGTCGCAACTGTGAGGCAGAAGTTAATGAATGTGAGGACTGGCCATGTGCCAATGGTGGGTCTTGCATCGATTTGCATGGTTCTTTCAGGTGGGTGGTACAAGATTAAATTTTTGAAATTTCAAAAACTATTCTGATTAGAATAACTTGAGACCCTGGAAAGGTCGATATCATTTCCAAAAATAATATTTTAGGGGAATGCATACAGAAAGTGTGGCACGTATGGTAAACCTCTTCCAGTTAGAGACCAGCTAATGAATGGTATTGCGTGTGAATCCAGGGGCCACAGAATTAAATTCTGACTATGTTTTGTTGCCTTTATTATTTTCCAGGTGTGAATGCATGGCTGGCTTTGAAGGAGAGCTGTGTGAGGTCAACACCAATGACTGCACTGCCAATCAGTGCCAGAATGGAGCATCGTGCATCGACGGAGTCAACTCATACACATGTTCTTGCCGCTTTGGTTACAAAGGTGCTAATGTTTCTCCTTTCTTGGACTTCTAAATGCTCATCATTACAAGGTGTTATTGTCAGGGAATAACTTAAAAAGATTCAACTTGGCAATACACTAACAGTTTGTGAGACCCCCCCCCCCCCCCAAAAAAAAATAAAAAAAAATCTTTGGATGTTCCTTCCTGTCGTCCTGTATGTGTGTGAGTGCATTTGTGTGTGTATGTGTTGCTAACATGTACTAGGGGTTAAGTATATGATGTCTTTCCCCTTTATTGTCTCCCCTTACCTATCTTCTGTTGTGCACAATTGTCTTGGAGCAGGGAGTAGACTTTTTCTGTTGTTTCATACTCTCCCATTTTATGCCTGCCTTTATAAATCAGCCTAGTACCTAAAACCTGTTGCACAAGAGAGGAAAATGCTCAAGTTTACTAATATCTCACATGTGGGGGAGAGTTTTTGCAAGATTTTTGCCTTCTGAAACAGATTAATCCAATAACCATGGTGGAAGATTTCTGACACGTAGCAATTTTCTAACAGTATGCACTTTGCCAGTTCATTCGGCTTACTCTTTTTTACAAATGTATGTGTAAACCCTCACACGTAAAGAAAAAGTAGCTCAGCAAAATGTCTTCTTTTGTCACTTTGGCCCAGAAAATTTCTGGTTTCATTCTGTGGAACACACAGTGGGAAAAGGTTGTGAGCCAAATGCTCAGGTTTAGTACATTGAATCAGGAAAGTGTAACGCATGTCAGTAAACAACAAAACTTGTTTGGGTGTTTTAGTCAATGGGTACAAGAAGCAAAATTGTACAAAACTCCTACACATACAAAGACATTAGCTGACCAATTTGACATGCCAGGCGTATTCCTGATTTAAGCTCCGTCTCGTGTACAGTTTGCTCGTAGAATGGCATTGTTTTGGAGCTCACAGGAAAAATTGCATTAAAGTGGAAGCACATATATTGTTCAAAATTCAAAGCTGGAACAAGTGTCAACGATAATTTCACTTACTCTCCTAGTGTAAGCCACATTGTTCTGTATTAAGTGGTGACACATGGGTACAGCTTGTTACTGACCTTATGAAACAACTTCAAACAAGGAAAAGAGTAATGGTGGGACATTGTTATTGTTTTGTTGCATTAATTGCTCAGTTTTTTTTTTTTGGTGATTACTGTTTCTTCTTCCATTTTAGGAGACTTTTGTGAGATAGACATTGACCTGTGTGAGAGCACTATTAATCCGTGTCAAAATGGCGGAGTATGCTACGACAATGGAGACAGTTACAGGTACTTCCTTTGTGTTATGGCATTTATCATTTGCATAAAAATGTGAAGTTGCAGTGATGTTATCGATCAGAATTGTCACTTACAAAGATAGGATTGAATATTTGTTCCAAAATGGTATATATTACCACTACTCATGCAAAGTTTACATCTCATGGTTTGAAGGATACATCCAAAATAAATTAAGTGGCGATTTTCTTCTACTGGTTGGCGTCGGTCAGGCTTGACCAGGATGCTGAAAGGTCAACCATCATTAAGCTCACAATGTGCTACTTCTGACCAGCACTGATTTCAGATAATAGGGTAAACAGAATAGTAGTTAGGTGCTTCCCAGGATATGTACTTTTTCCCAGCCCTGCATATGTAGCATCTCAATAAATTTCCACCAAGACATTTATCATCAACTAGTTTTAGAGAAGAGCACAAAAGTGTTCACCATAGTTAAACTAGGAATATATAAGTCTTGGTGTATTTTCTTTTCTTCATTTGGAAGAAAACTTGTCATTTTTGGAAGGTTTCTTGACAACCTGTTTCGTGCACAGGATAACCTGCACCACAGCTTATATTTAGACCACTTACTACAGAACCCAGGAAAGGAGCTGCTGGCATTCAAACAATCCTGGGCAGAACCCTAAGGAAAGTTATAACTTTTCTCTGCACATAGCTTATGCCTGAGATTAACTCCTCTGCCAAGTGTAAGAGGAGAATGATTTTGTACCAGCCTCTTGATCAATATCTTATATGCTCATCATTCTGGAAAACATTAATGTTTTGAAATGTTGTCTTATTTCTTTAGTTGTGTTTGCCCTCCTGGCATCAGAGGTGTCAACTGTACAGAGAGTTACAATGATTGTCGGACTGTTCCATGTGAGAATGGGGGCTTCTGTACCCAAGAACGCACCCAGTTTGTGTGCAGTTGCCCATCTGGTACCATAGGTTCATTCTGTGAGAAGTCAACGATGTCACCTATATCTCCAGTGGTGTATCCTATAGCTAATGATGCCCGCCATTGCGAAGAAGACAATCTTTGTCAGAACCAGGGCCTATGTTACTATGACAGGGAAACAGAAATGGCAAAATGTCGTTGCAGGGCAGGATATTCTGGAGACAAGTGTGAAACAGTCACCAGCATGACATTTTATCAAAGGAAGTCCCTTCTGAAATTGAATGCACCCAACATGGGTTCTTTGGTCAACTTTACCATAGCTTTCTCTACCACAGAAGAAAATGGAGTTCTGCTCTACCACGGCGAAGGCAATCACTTTGCGACAGAACTGTTTCGTGGCCGCATAAGAGTAAGCTATGACCTGGGAAACTTCCCAACAGCTACAATGTTCAGCCAAGAAAAGCTGAGTGATGGCCGTTTCCACACTGTACAGTTGGTCATCGCGCAGCAAAATGTTTCTATGAGGGTGGACACTGGACCATGGATAACAGTTACCAACAATGGAGAAAATGACCGACTTTCATTGGATGCACCTCTCTTCCTTGGTGGGTTACCTGAGGAGAATGAACGAGCAGCCATGAGTAACTGGCATCTCAGAAATGTGTCCAGCTTTAGAGGTGGGTTATCTTTTTGGTTTTGATGATAAGAGAAACCAATGCATTCGTGATGGCGTGTGTGTGTATGTATGTGTGGGTGTTCGTGTGTGTGTATGTGTGTGTGTATGTGTGTGTGTGTGTTTGTGACACTTTGCTCGTTAACACGATATCTCACGAAGGGAATCTCTGACGGTTCTCAAACTTGGTACATAGATGCCCCATATTAAGAGGAAGAACCCTATTGTTTTTGGTGGGGGTCAAAGGTCATCTGGGGTCAACAGAGGTCAAACTCTGAAAAACCTTGTTAACACGATATCTCAAGATAGGAAGCTTGGATAAATTCCATACTTAGTATGTAGATGCGTTATGGTAAGAGGAAGAACCCTATTGTTTTTGATGGAGGTCAAAGGTCATCTGGGGTCACCGGGGGTCAAACGCTGAAAACCTTGTTAACGCGATATCTCAAGATAGGAAGGTTGGATAAATTTTATACTTAGTATGTAGATGTGTTATGGTGAGAGGAAGAACCCTATTGTTTTTGGTGGAGGTCAAAGGTCATTTGGGGTCACCAGGGGTCAAATCTTGAAAACCTTGTTAACATGATATCTTAAGCTGGAAAGCTTGGATTGATTTCATACTTAGTATGTAGATGCTTAATGGTAAGACAATGATCCCTATCATTTTTGGTGGAGGTCAAAGGTTATCTGGGGTCATCAGGGGTCAAACACTGAAAACCTTATTAGCACGATATCTCCAAGTAGGAAGCTTGAATAGATTTCATACTTAGTATGTGGATGCATTATGGTGCGAAGGTGAATGCTATCATTTTTTGGTGGAGGTCAAAGGTCATCTGAGGTCACTGGGGGTCAAACACTGAAAACCTTATTAACACGATATCTCCAGGTAGGAAGCTTGAATAGATTTCATACTTAGTATGTGGATGCATTATGGTGCGAAGGTGAATGCTATCATTTTTTGGTGGAGGTCAAAGGTCATCTGAGGTCACTGGGGGTCAAGCACTGAAAACCTTATTAACACGATATCTCCAGGTAGGAAGCTTGAATAGATTTCATACTTAGTATGTGGATGTATTATGATGAGAAGATGAAGACTTTTATTTTTGGTGGAGGTCAAAGGTCATCTGGGGTCACTGGGGGTCAAACACTGAAAACCTTGTTAGCACAATATCTCCAGGTAGGAAGCTTGAATAGATTTCATACTTAGTACGTGGATGCATTATGGTGCGAAGGTGAACGCTTTCATTTTTGGTGGAGGTCAAAGGTCATTTGGGGTCACCGGGGGTCAAAAACTGAAAACCTTATTAACACGGTATCTCCAGGTAGGAAGCTTGGATAGATTTCATACTTAGCATGTGGATGCATTATGATGAGAAGATGAACCCTATCATTTCTGGTGGAGGTCAGAGGTCATCTGAAGTCACTGGGGGTCGAACACTGAAAACCTTGTTAACACGATATCTCCAGGTAGGAATCTTGGATAGATTTTAAACTTGCTATGTGGATGCATTATGATGAGAAGGTGAACCCTATCATTTCTGGTGGAGGTCAAAGGTCATCTAAGGTCATTGGGGGTCAAACACTGAAAACCTTGTTCACACGATATCTCCAGGTAGGAAGCTTGGATAGATTTAATACTCAGTATGTGGATGCATTATGGTGAAAAGATGAATGCTTTCATTTTTGTTGGAGGTTAAAGGTCATCTGGGGTCACAGGGATCAAAAAGCAAAATTTCCCAAGAATTCCCAAGATCGTCTTATGGGTTCACCAGGAGTCAAAAAGCAAATTACCCCACCCCAAGAATTCCCAAGATCATCATCTGGAGTCATTAGCGTTCAAAATGCCATATTTCCCAGGAATTCCCAAGATCAAATATGAACCTAAAATTATTTTCCAACATTTTAAGATAGCACTTGACCAGTGACTGAAAGATATGGGGCATCATGGCATTATTTGGAATAGAACATATATCATCGAAACCTCAATGCATTTTTGCATTCTGGTTATATCCTACTGGCCAAATATTTTAACATTTTCCTTAAAATTTTTTTTGTCTTATGTCAATTGAATGGAGGGTTGGAGGGATTTGAGGGGAGGACTGAATTATCTTGAACTTCAAGTAAAACATTTCATCCAGGGGCGTATGCAGGAATTTTCAATAGAGAGGGTGCAAGGGTTGATTGATAGCTGTCCTGGGTTAAGGGTACAAAGGGAGGGGGTTACCCCTTCCCTTTGGAAAATTTTTGCCTTTGGAAGAGAGCTGAGATGCAAAATAGTGCTTTATTTGACACATTTTGAAGCATTTTGTTTTTTTGCCACTTTTTTTTCACTCATGATGGCCAATAGGGGAGCCGCCACCTGTTGCACCCCAGCCTGGATCCACTACTGTTGCATCTGTATTTATGGGGGAAGGGGGAGGAAGTGTCAGTGATATGTGGGGAAGTATTCCACCGCAGAGTATGTTACTTTTTGGCTTCCCAGGCTCATTGAAATCCAGTTACAATATATGAAACATGTGTATGATCACTTCAGTGTATACCATCTAAAGGATCTCCTGACACCATTATTTATGGTATCCTTTGTCTACTTTCTATAGGTTGTATGCAAGAAGCAAGTATTGATGGTTCTCCTGTAGTGCCATCAGAAAGCCTAATTTCACAAGGAGTGACAGAGGGGTGTGCCATGTTAGACCAGCCAAACCCTTGCATTGACATTGAATGCCGCCATGGAACGTGCCATCCCCTCAATGATTACAGCTACAGATGTGATTGCCAGGATGGGTGGATGGGCGACTTGTGTGAACAACGTAAGCTCCCCTCGGGGGCAATCTCGGACGGTGGTACCAGAGGGTGAGCTTAGCATGCAAACATCCCCAGCTTCGTGCATGAGATGTGACTCTCTGCATTACCCCCTCTCTCCCCCTCCCTTTAACTTCTTTCCACTGTCTGAGTCTTTAGATGTCTGGTGTCTACCTAGCTCATTGTGATTGTGGCTTCAGTAGTGCTATGTTGCCTTCTCCAAAAAAGTTCGTTTCAAATTTAGAAATGGTGTAGAATTGAGAGTAGACGTGATATTAAATTAGAAAAGGTGTTGCATAGTTGTTTTCTAAACTGTAGAGAAAAATTCTATAATTAACTGTGAGGTTCTTTTCTCATTAGCACTTAGTTTCTCAAAGGACCATTCAAACAGTAGTAGACTGTATTTGGAGTGTCTGATATGCTGCTGGTGACAGAATTTCCTTTCATAGTCTTCTTTACTTTCAAATCTTTTTCTTGGAGCATTGCATCCATAGCAAAGTATCACTGATGTGGAGGAATGTCTGCAAAGCCTGCTATGTGCCTCACAGTGAAATTGTAATGGGGAATGAGTGCACCCACCCCCACCCCCACCCCCCAGCCCCCAACGTTAAATACAATCATCATCTCTTGGACTTCACATCCTAAATCAGATATTTGGAGATGCAAACCAGACACAAATCAATATTTTTGTGGTTTAGTGCAAAAATGACTGGGTTGTTTTATCCCTACTTCCCCACCTAGTCATTGGACACTAGTCATATTCTGCTCTCACAGATTTGGCAGATAATAGAGGTTTATCAGATTGGGGATCCATAAAACTTTGGAATCAAAACTTTCAACCAGCAAATTTGTCATCACCAAAGTTTATAAGCTAGCTTGGTAGATAGACTCTGGACATTTGCAAAAAATTTGTCTGAAAGCACTTGATGATGTAGACTGTAAAATTGATGCCACTCAGAACTGGCTTGTCTTGATTGACTGTCACCTCTCTGTAATATTGACAAATTTGTCTGCACCCCTACCCCCTAAGCTTGATGACTGCATGCACAGCTCCTCTTTTTATGTCGCTGTCTTTGATTGTCTTCTGTTTTATTAATTGCTTTTAGATTTTAACATGGTCTTTGTGTCGTAGTGAAATCTTTCACAAAGGTAAGTTTCAGTTTACTTTTTCGCCACCAAAAAGTGTAGGTTTCATTTTTATAGCAATTTTTTCTTATTTATATTTGTTATTATTATTACTGTTTTCATTGTGGGGTAGGGTGGTTATAAGAAATTTGATTGAGGAAGGTATTATGGAAATGGAGGGGGCATGTGTTCATTCAGTGCATAAGAATATAGTATATCAGGACTGGAATTACACCCACAGCCTTAAAGGCAGAAGGCAGTCGCCCCAAATCAGCAAATTCTTGCAAATCTCCTCTTATTGCATTACAGGAACCTCTGAAGACATTTCGAACATAACTATTACAAACAATAGGCAAAGCAAGGAGAAATTCTCCTTGAATTTCACAATTCACTAACTAAAACATTGTCACATGATCAAAATAGGCCATTCATGAACTAGAGTGATGGAGCATACTAACTCTGATTGGGGTGACTGCCTATTGCCTTTAATATTTTTGGCAATGGCCTTGGAGGTCATGTTGACCTTCATGCCTTTCTTGACAAAATGCAGCCAATATATACACCAGACAGTGAATAATCTTTGATCTGGCCCTTGCATCCTTATAGTTGCACAACATAAACTTAAAGGTCAAAAGCAGTCGCCCCAAAATTGTTTTGAAGCAATAGCTAAATGTTACAAATTTCTTCCTATTTCTCTTCCAACTATCTTTCATAATATTTTAGGACATAAATATTGCATATTCAAGGTAAACCAAGCAGTTGCTCCTTGTAAATTTTACAGTTGAGTGAGAAAAGTACTGTCACATGATTCTCAAGAGCCATTCAGGAAATAGGATAGTCTTCTATACAATTCTTTATTGGGGTGACTGCGTTCTCCCTTTAAAGGGCAATAAATCTCTTCCCAAGCAGTAACAATTTTCCTGACTGAGTTTACTTCAGGCCCCTCTAATTTCAAAAAGAACACCTGTTTAATAGTGCACAAAGCAACAGTAGCCTGTGATGAGTTTAAATTTCTCAAGGTCATATCCACACAGGCTGTGTGTGAGTTACCTGCATGACTGAGTGAGCTGTACAAGTCATCAGTGACAGACCAATGACAGTGATGCTATTGCTTGAATGTATGTCAATCAGAGTGCAGCTCTCAATTGTATTTAGAATTTAAGGAGTATTCCTAAATATGTTTGTGGCAATAAACCCTGTAAAGCTAATAAGAAATGGGCTTGCCCTTAGGATACCCTTTTCCAACAAGACGATACATTATATAACTTAGAGAAAGTATCATGTCATATTAGATGAGGGTCAAAGGTCATCTTAGGTCACCAGAGGTCAAACTCTGAAAAGCATGTAAACGATTATTTTAGGAATGGAAGCATGTATACTTCCCATACTTAGCCATGTGAATGCATGCCCTACTGTATTTGGTGGAGGTCAAGGTCATCTGAGGTCACTAAATGTCAACATCTAGAGAACTAAACTTGCATTACTTGTATACTTTAATATGATTTGAAACTCAAAGAAACTTTTATACATGGTGTTTATTAACCATATTTATTACAAAAAATGTTGGTGTTTTTCTGTTCAGTGAAAGGTCATTTCAGGTCACCAGAGATCAAATTCTGAAAACCTTGTCAGCATTATACTTCAAGGTAGATATCATAGCATGTTCACATACATGGTGAAGGTATTGGTCCAGAACATTAACATTGTATTTGTAGAGCCGTTGTAGTTCTAGATGAAGCTCAAGTCTACCAAAATTGAGTTCATTAAAACCTCAGTGCATGTTTGCATTCTGGTTACCACTTTTAACTTCTCAGTTCTAGCTTAATTTCATTATATTTTTATTGCCTATGTCATCAACAGGTTTCCTTGCTTATATGGCATGTAGACCCTTTTCATCTGCAGTAACCATCAATCAGTTTAACATGCTTACATAACACAATTTTTTTCTTTTGTTGGAAAGATGTGTCATCAAATGGAAAAGCAGCAGAAATGTATTTACATGTAGGCTAAAGTTCTTGCATTTTTTTTTGTGGAACAAAGGCAAAGAAAGCAGTCCTTACAAAGACATACTTCACCCACACAGTTCATTGGGACTTAAAATAGCATTTTGTTATTGGTCAATACTTCCTATCACAGCCTGTGTTTGATACTTGGGAGTGTGAAATAACCTAAACACAATATTGAAGACAGATAACAGTGGCTAATCTCATATTTACATGTGGATGTGTTTTACGGGGTATGTAAATAAATCTTACTGTTTCTCGGAGAGGTTAAAGGTCATCTGAGATCATTTATGTGATTAAATGCAGATACTGTTGCTTTTGGTGAAGGTCTAAGATCATCTAATTAATAATACTTCAAGGCCTTATGGGGCAGGGAATTCCAATTCAGATGGACAAATTGTAGATTGCTCATGGAGAAAAACCAACGTTTCTTTGACCTTGCCGGGGATTGAACCCTGAACCTCCCGATTGCTAAGCTTTACCACATGCCACTGCCTTTATCCTCTCGGCCATAGCACAGCATCTGAGGACTGAGGTCACGACAGGTCAAACTCTTAAAAACTTTGCTAACACGATTGTTCTAGATAAGGAAAACATTCTCCTTTCATACTTAGTAAGTGGGTGCACCATTTGAAGAACAAGGACTCTGTTGATTCTGGTGGGAACAGGGGAGTGGTATAAATTGAGTTCCAACATTTTCTTTGAACCTTTATAGTAATTTCTGACAATAATTCCTTCATTATGATGTTCTTGAAGATTCAGTAAGCTAGAAAGGTGTTTGGAATGAAACACAAAAGGCCATGTCAAATCTGGTATATCTTTGAGAGCACATGGGGCCATTTTACTATTTCCTTAACATTGCCAGTTGCTTTAGTAGCAGTATAACATATGGGTTTTGTCACATTTTGATGCTTTTAACAAATTATCGGTTTGATTCTGTGTAACATGTTAAATACTGGTACACCTTTTGCCTCTTGCAAAAGAATTCAAAAATTGATCAGAATCCGAAAGGTAAAGTTCAGTCTTACATCTCTTTTGCTCCTTTGCATAAAGCAGTAGTGTTAGTTTATTACCAGGCTCTCTTTTTGTGTGGCGATAAACAGCCTTTTGAAATTTCAAAGCAGTGATTCATATGTGACTGTTGGCAACTATTTGGACTTCAAAGAAGTCTCCAATTTAACCCATTTGTTAGCTACTGGGTATGAATGAGGTTTAGTAAGGTTGGCCAAGAGAACTGAATGCCCTTAAAAATCCAGTGATCATTCATGAAAGGAATTCTCCTTCTGCTTAAGTGGATCCATTAGGATTAGTATAAATTATACTTTTAGTGGGAATGCCACTTATAACACCTCCCTGGTGGGAATCTCTATATATACCTTATGCACTGATGTCATTCTACGTCATTTTGGAGGATTGAACAGTGAAGAACACTTCACGCACATAGCCTACACATGTGCACAACGTAGACTTACGCGAGTATTCCACCGGAACACAAATCAGCTTGTCTGCAGTTGTTGGTGTCGGTTGCAATGATAGGTGTTGCCTCCATTAGAGGGCGCACTTTCTGTTCTGTGACGTTATATGTATAAGGTCTGTTGCAGGAATACAAAAACCTGTTGTGGTCATACTTTAGTTACGTAGTACATCAAAATAGTGGTTCTGGGCTTTTTTACCAGCTGCTCTGGCGAACAGTGTAAGGCATGTGTAATGAACTCAATGTTTGGTGGAGGTCAAAGGTCACATGATGTCAAAAATAGAAAACACTGTAAACACAATATCTCAGTGAAAGGTAGCATTTGGAAATGGTGTGCTGATGATGTTTTGAATTTAGCAGGTGAAGCCTGTAGTTTATGGGTAATGTCAAAGATGATGTGAATTTACTGGAGGTTGAAACTCTATTTTAGAAGTCTAATTAGCATATCTCAAGAAGGTAGCTGTAAATTGTAGAGTTGTTACATTTTGGCTGTTGCCTTATATTTAGTATTTATGCCTTATCATTAAATAATGAAGTCATGAAAATGAAAATACAGTTTAATGTTCTTGTGATCCACTAACAGAATCACTGTGATCCCTCAGCTGGCTCTGTTAGCACAGTTAAAGGCTCTACAGTCTTGCTGACACAGTAAAAACTCTCCCCACCAAGTTTACTTCTAGTCCCTCCCTCAAATTTAAAATTTTTAAAGGACAGTTAAAGGCTCTACAGTCTTGCTGACACAGTAAAAATTCTCCCCACTAAGTTAACTTCTAGTCCCTCCCTCAAATTTAAACAAAAACACCTGTCAAGTAGAGCTCCCACACAAAGTCACAGTAGCTTGCACTGAGTTTAAATTGCTCAAGGCCACATCCATACAGTCATACTGTATGTGAGCTTGGGAATGCAACTGACTTCCCAAGTCATCATTGACCAACCAGAGTGAACCTACTGTCACCAATCACCATTTGCATGTAGAGATAGGATCATATTCCCAAATATGTATTGGGTGATGCTATAGCCCCTTTAAGCATACGCTAGTATAGTTTGATACATCTTCATACCAACTGTCTTCCGTACGTATTCAAACAGTGAAAGTCCAGGAAGTTAGAAACAGTGTGGTTCATATGTACAGGTCTCATCTTCCCCTTTCACAGTGTTGCACTTAACTGCAACAGCCTGATGCCATGAGGTTTTCAAGGCTGATACCGTAAGACTCCTGCCCACTCTGTGTAAGGTAGCAAGTAAACTTGCAGCAGATTTATCCTTCTAGAATAGCAGATCTCTTTTATCTACTCTTTCAAGATGAGCACCTCCTTTGTGTTCCATACAGCAATAGGACTAATTCACCCGGTCAACATTTTGTGCACCCAGTGTTGTACAAAATGGTGATCAGTTGAATTCTATTTTTTTTTATTTCACCTTTTATTTATTGAGAGTAACTCATAAAGGTTGAGCTAATTCTCCATGAGGCCCTCATAACTGCAATATAATCAAAATAGAAAACTTGAAAGTTAGTTAAAAAATATAAGTCAGAAAATTATTCAAAACAAAGAAAAAATAAGACTCTAGATGATAAATAAATTGTAAAAAGAGATACCAGAAAAATATGGAGCAACAAAAAATGAAAAAAAAAAGAAAGAAAAAAAAGCTAAAGCAAAGGCTTAGTCCATAATGCAAAGTAAGCAAAAGGCTATCAAAAGAAGCTAGAAGTTGGAAAAAGTACAAGCTGGAAACTGAAAAGCAAACTTTTATCTAAAAAGGAGAAATAAACATTACAGATAAGAGAGAGGGAAACTTGATTACTTGCAGTGATCTTACTTACCTTCAGAACTTTGCCAAGAGGCAGAAATGAGGAGAATGTAGTTCCAGGTGTGTGGGTGGCATGACAGATTTTTAACTGATTGGCTTGTCACTTTTATATAAATAAGGTATAAAATATCTATCATCTTCTCTTTTGTGCCAGGTACCACTTGTGAGGGAATCAAAAGGAAGTATTATTATGAAGAGGAAGGTTGTAGAAGTATTCAAGAAGTCGCTGCTGTTGATTGCTCTGGCAGTTGTGGCACCAATTGTTGTAAACCAGGCCGAACTCGACTACGTAGAGTAAAAATGCACTGCGGTAATGGAATGGAGTACACTACCATGGTATTGCTCGTCAAGGATTGTGAATGCCAATCATGCAGTGTCAAATAGCATACATATTTTTCCTTAAAATGTTTTTTAAATGTGTATCCAATATTTTTATTGTCTGTAAAGTGACTCTGAGGCAGACATATACGATGGGAAAAATATATGAGAAAAATCGTTACTTTATTTTGTAAATGTAGATATTTATGACTAATACATTGAATTGTAACAATTCTGTTAATTGTAGACCATACAGTTTACTTATAATTGAGTTGAAGGCTACTTTTATGTTGCCACCGTTGTCACACATGCAGGGTAGTTGTTGTTATCTTGGTTTACATAGGGACGGGGTTTCAAAAAGGTGAGTGTTATATAGTTTGTCTGCCATACTTATTTATTTTGAACATTTAACAGAGTTCTCAATTGCACTGAAAAAGGGCTTTTTCTAGGGTAATTAGTTTAGCTGTCCAGAAAAATTATTTTCCAAAGTAAGCCACCTTTGTTCAGAATTCCTTGCTGTTTGATGTATAAAACACCATTCTGAAGATAAGATTTTATTATTGTTAGCATTGTTCGTTGTAGCGCTTAACAAAAAGCCTCATAATGAGTTATCATTTGTATGTCATAATAGTAAATGTATTTTTAGGAAGCATACAATGGAATCTGCCATCTGCCTTGAACTGTGTTCAACATTGTGTAAAGCTCTCATAGTAAGCGTTCTGTCAGCGTACTTTCACAAGGGAGTGGGAAAACACCAGTGGTTCTTTAAATCAAAAATAGTCCTTTGACAGTTTTGCTGCTCTTTATACTTTTATAATAAAAATTGGTGGAGTCAAAATTTCTCAAAAGAAAAAGTGACCTTGTTAATAATATCTATTGAGCTGTGGAATGTTTTGACTTCCCTTGGAAAAAAACAGGGTCAAAGTGAGATAAGTCATGAACAATTAATTTTAATGACTTAACTATCCTAATAACCGCAAAAGAGACCAGAAAACTCTGTATAGTTAAAGAGTCTTTCCATGGGATATTTAGTTGACAAATTTCAAGTTTTGCACAGAGTTAACAGTCTGGGAAGGGGAGAACTTTACAGCAGAAATATTTGGCTGAAACCCAGCATTTGATGACAGGATTGTGAGGTTTATACTGAAAGAAACAGACAAAAGAATACATGAATACTTTATAGGACTATGTTTGAAAAGTTTGCGGTCATTTTACTTAATCCTTCTGGTATCCAGTATTCATTCACTAAAAAATCAAGCTCTTATCTCCCCTATTTTAATGGACTGAACAAAATTGATTGGTATCATTTTATCTCTTAAAATCAAATGTATTGGAGTGTAGTATATACCTTCACTCCCCATGTATACACGTTTATTGTGCAGGCTTTCAAGTGACTCCTACTATTCCTCCATTCTGTACTTACTAAATCATCCTTTAAACTCCTGTTTTATCCTACCTTTTTGACTTGCCATTACTTTTGAAATCTAAAGCAAAGCAGACAATACAGAAGTTGAGTGACACTTTAAACTAGAGACCCTCGAACCTTCAACTACTTGTTGGGAAAGGGAAAAAAAAACTGTTTCAAATAACCAATGATAGTGTCAGCACTGGTTAGTATGGATGAAAGCTTGCAAAATTCTGCCTTCTGTCCGAAGTCCCTTTGTTTGGCCTTTAAAAATATAGTTTTGTCCTTTTTTATTGAGAATTCTGACTAGGTACTTTTATCAAACATTTTCACCTGGGTTCACTAGAAAGCCTGCATTATGTTGAAAGATCTGATAAAACTTTAGTGTCCATTGCTCTCAGTTGATAATGAATTCAGTGGCCTGTTACGAGTATTCATATTTTTAAGTGTTAGGTGTCCTAAGTTTCTTTGGTAAAACTATTGGCCTCACACCACCTCAGACTTTTTCAAAATGCACAGAAGTACATTCTGTTTTACAGATATTTTTTAATTTCTTTGATATTTTGCATATTTTAACATCTCAGTTTTACCTCCAGAGAGTATTTATGTGTATAGGATGGGTTTTGATAAACCGGTTAAATCGAGGAAGGGCTTAATATTTCTGCCTATAACTTATGTACAGTTTAATAGTCAAGGGCAACTGGTGGCAGCATTTCAAAACTGGTGGCATTGTAACATATGGTAGCAGCAGTGACAATATGCCAAAAGAAAAAAAAGCAGATCTTTTCTTTTTTAATATATGTATAAAGCATTGAAGTATTGGAAGATTTTTTTTTCAGGCAACATAGAATGTTGCATTGTAAAGTGTTTCTGTACTATTTTCTCCAATATGAGTATATATCAATTATAGCAAGATTGCACTGTGTACAGTAGGATTCTGTGTAAGGCATCCATTACCATGGACTATTCATTTTTAAATTTGTTGCAAATGGCATTGTTACTCTTCGAACATTGCCTTGAGGATGGTATATTTTCCATTTTTTTTCTTGTCTCTTTATTTTAGAAATGTATCATTTATTAGTCCTTTCAGAATTTATTTGTTTGCCAAAGGGGTCAGTGTGTTGGTCAGTGTTTCTTGGGACTTGTGCGACTGCTGTATGTTCTGATATCTCTTTCTTCCAATGTCTCAATGTTCTGACATGTTGGGGGGTGTGATGTTGAGGTTAAGGCTGTGGGTTAAGTCAGAGCAATCCTAAGTGGTAGGGCCTTAAACAGGAGCCATTTTTCTCGATATCTCTGTGATGTAAAAACAAAAATGAAGGTCTGTTACTTTATGCCACATGTCTGCATGTACATGATGTCAGAACATGGAGGTGTTGGAACTTAGAGATATAACCGTTTCTTGATATCCCAATTTTAAAGGGATCATGCTTATAAAGGCAATGATGATGATGGATTAAGTTGTAACCAGACTAGGTACCAGGAGAGGGGAGATTAAACTGTCCAGGGGTTGTACTTACAAAATGTGATTTAGAAGAAGTAAGAGGCTTTCTGAGAGTGTGTTAATTATCATAGGTTAGGATTGGAATGGGATCATGAACAATCTCATGTAAGAATACTTGTATTTATCTGGCTGTGTTTCCTTGCCATTCCTTCACTTTGGTTTTTTTTTAGGATAAATACATTTTTAGCTGAAAAGGTCACTGCTACTTGATGGCAGCTGTCCCCCATAATACACCAAACAGATGCATTCTTTAAAATTGTACATAACATGAGGGTGACCCCTTTTCAGGTGTTTACCTTCCTAAGTTTAATAAACTGTAAACTGTTCTAGAATTGGTTCTTTACATGCTTCCCAACTTTATTTATGTTGTATGCTTACATAGTATGCATATATAATGGGAAGTCTTAAGTTGCTTAGAGGTAGAGACTGGGGGCAGAAATCGGTCACAGTGTGTCAGAATTTTTGTGGACATAATTTTACTTTTGTGTACCATGTGGCAAGCGCAACCTTTAATACTGTCAGTATGAAATAATTGCTGAAAGATGTGTTGTGACTTGCATTCATTTTCCTGATGAGTGTCATTTTTGTGATGGACATTAACTGGCTCCAAGTTTTGTTTTAACTAAAACGGTGACAGTTTGGTCCATTTGATAAGGCTGCTTAATTTTGAAAGGTAATAAAAATTTGTTATGTTGCATTTGCAAAATTCAGAATTTTGAAACTGACCAAATTGTTTGTTTAAATTAAAACAATGTAGCATATTAAAAGTTTCAGATATTTGAATATCACATTTTTGTTGGGATTAGGTTGGGATTCTGTGACTATTGGTGAGTCATTAATACAAGAAGTGGTCTCTGGTCAGCATCTATATTACTCACCATTTCTTTGACCTCTGTATGGATTTAAGCCAGTAGTCTGGTCAGTATTTATTTCATCAAGGAAGCCATGTATTATTGTGAAAATATTTTTTGCATTAAAAAGCATTGATGTTGAATAATTTTTCATTGCCTCATGATGTGATGTCTGTGTATGTTGTGTTAGTCAATGATACCCTTCCAAAATGTGTCTGTTTAACATGAAGATTTTAGCCTTTTTACTAATTTTGAGCAAGAAGTCAGATTAAAAGCTTGCAAGGTTGAAGGAGGTGAATCCCATTGAGAGGAAGACTGATAGTCTTTCTGGGAATGCATTTTCCTTTTTCCCCAATTCTGCAATTGTGCACCAGGATTACGAGTGTTCGGGAGATGTCAGAGAGTACGACCTTGCCGTATAATCTAATCATTATGAAAATCTACAGATATAGTCCTATGTTTCAAAAAATTTAATATTGATAAATTTGTCGAACAAGTTTTACTTGAAACCAAATATCTTATAAATATAAGTCATAATATAGCATTACTGGCATTATCACCTTCAGATTAACTTTACTAATCTTTTTCAAACCTTCGATCAACTCGTCCCAGACTTGAAATCCTACCAGATTTACCTATATATATATATATATATATTTATATATATATATATATATATATATATATATATATATATATAACGCTAATTCCTACTGTACGGGGAAATCGGTATATCGCGGTTTCGTTAAGGCTAAAAAAGGAACAATAAAATACATTAAAAAATATTTCCCCTTTGGAAACCAGGTATACAACAACGCTTTTTCAATGGCCCACCATCTGTACGTGTGAACAGATACGGGTACGCAACTTGGTCAACATTGAAGTAATGGCATATAGATCTTGTGGTGAAACGGACCTCACCATCTGTTTACGTATTCCTATAAAAAGCATGTGATTTCGCAAAGTCGACCTGATTTTTTTCCTCTTTTAGGCGATTTCTCCTTTTAGGCACGTTTTTCATACAATATTTCCTTTTAATCCCAAATTAGCAAAATATATATATATATATATATATATATATATATATATATATATATATATATTTATATAATAAGGTCGAAATACTGCGGAGCACTAGAGTAGTATGTAGGTCGATAAAGGTTGTAAAAAGTGCTTAAAGTTTGCGGAAAATTCCACGACGTTTCGAGTATAGACTCTTCATCAGGTGGCAAAGAAATGCAACTGAATAACAAAGAAGTAGAAATATATATATATATATATATATATATATATATATATATATATATATATATATATATATATATATATTAAAAACCTCTACTCAAGAGTTTCACGCTAGTGCGTTCATAGGGAGGTCCAGATGAATGATTTACGAGTCTACCGTGTCCTTTTCTGATACCTGGCGTCAGCCGAGGAATCTATGCGATCATGCCTGCGCGCGCTTGTGTGTGTCTGTGTGTGTGTGACAGAGCTTGTAATCAGGCTTTCTCATTGGGGGACAGTAGGGTTAATCTGATACTTAGTATGCAGGTAGGCCATGGTGTGGAGATGAATCTTATCTATTTTCTAAGAGGTCAAGAGGGGTCAAATATGAAAAACCTTGTAACACCTATACTTGATGATGCAAACTCCAATCAAACTCATACTTGGTATATGGATTCTCACTAAAAAGGAGATGATTCCTATTGTTTTGGTAGAGGTCAAAGGTCATCTGAGGTCAACAGAGGTCAAACCTGCTAAAAACCTCAAAATCAATATAAATTGCTAATGCAGTCTTCAATTCAGGTCAACCTTGGAATGTAGAAACTTCATAAAGGCTAGATGATCCCTATAATTTTTGGTGGAGGTTAAAGGTCACAGAGGTTAACAGAGGTCAAAACTCTCAAACCCTTGTATTCAACGTTTCTTATCAGTGCAATCTTCAATGAAGCTCATACTTGGTACGTGGGACTTTAATAGGAAGTAGATATCTCTATTGTTTTGGTGGAGGTCAAAGGTCAACTGAGGACAAACCTCTCAAAAACTTCATAATCAACTTAACTTGTCAATGCAATCTTCAACTCAGCTCAAAGTTGGTGTGTAGAACTATCGTAGGGGTAGATGTTCCTTGTTATTTTTTGCTTGAGGTCAAACGTTATCTGAGGTCAGCTGGGGGCCAAATACTGAAAATAGTGTAAACATCATTAGGGTTCTTGACGATTGAATCTTCAACTGAGCTCATACTTGGTTTGTCAGACTTGAAACAATGCCATACACAATTTATGCATTATAAAAATGTCAGGAATCACAAAGCCACTGGCTTTTTGGTTTCGATGGTAAGAGAAACCTATGCATTCATGATGGCGTGTGTGTGTATGTATGGATGTGTGTGTGTATGTATGTATGTGTGTTTGTGACACTTTGCTCGTTAACACGATATCTCAAAAACGAAAACTGCAACAGTTCTCTAACTCGGTACATAGATGCCCCATATTGAGAGGAAGAACCCTATTGTTTTTGGTGGGGGTCAAAGGTCACCTGGGGTCGCCGGGGGTCAAACTCTGAAAACCTTGTTAACACTATCTCGCGGTAGGAAGCTTTGATGAATTTCATACTTTGTATGTAGATGCGTTACGGTAAGAGGAAGAACCCTATCATTTTTAGTGGAGGTCAAAGGTCATCTGGGGTCAACGGGGGTCAAACACTGAAAACCCCGTTAACACGATATCTCAAGAAAGGAAGCTTTGACAGTACTCAAACTTAGTACATAGATGCCCCATATTAAGAGGAAGAACCCTATTGTTTTTGGTGGGGGTCAAAGGTCACCTGGGGTCACCAGGGGTCAAACCCTGAAAACCTTGTTAACACAATATCTTGAGGTAGGAAGCTTGGATGAATTTCATGCTTAGTATGTAGATGCGTTATGGTAAGAGGAAGAATCCTATCATTTTTGAAGGAGGTCAAAGGTCATCTGGGGTCACCAGGGGTCGAACTCTGAAAACCTTGTTAACACAATATCTCAAGGTAGGAAGCTTGGATAAATTTCATACTTTGTATGTAGATGCCTTGTAGTAAGAGGAAGAACCCTATCATTTTTGGTGGGGTTCAAAGGTCATCTGGGGTCACCAGGGGTCAAACCCTGAAAACCTCGTTAACATGATATCTGAAGAAAGTAAGCTCTGACAGCTCTCAAAACTTGGTACATAGATGCCCCATATTGAGAGGAAGAACCTTATTGTTTGTGGTAGGGGTCAAAGGTCACTTGGGGTCACCAGGGGTCAAACCCTGAAAACCTTGTTAACACAATATCTTGGAGATAGGAAGCTTGGATGAATTTCGTGCTTAGTATGTAGATGCGTTATGGTAAGAGGAAGAACCCTGTCATTTTTGGAGGAGGTCAAAGGTCATCTGGGGTCACCAGGGGTCAAACTCTGAAAACCTTGTTAACGCGATATCTCGAGGTAGGAAGCTTGGATAAATTTCATACTGTGTATGTAGATGCCTTATATTAAGAGGAAGAACCCTATGGTTTTGGTGGGTTTCAAAGGTCATCTGGGGTCACCGGGGGTCAAACCCTGAAAATCTTGTTAACACAATATCTCCAGGTAGGAAGCTTGGATAGATTTCATACTTAGTATGTGGATGCATTATGGTAGGAAGATGAATCCTATTACTTTTGGTGGAGGTCAAAGGTCTTTTGGAGTCACTGGGGGTCAGACATTGAAAGCTTTGTTAACATGATATCTTATGGCAGGAAGCTGTGATAGATTTCATACTTTGTATGTAGATGTGTTACGGTGAAGAGATGAACCCTATTGTTTGTGGTGGAGGTCAAAGGTCATCTGGGGTCACCAGAGGTCAAGAAGCAAAATTTCCCAAGAATTCCCAAGATCGTCATCTCGGGTCACCAGAGGTCAAAACGCAAATTTTTCAAGAATTCCCAAGATTAAATAGGAACACAAAACTGTTTTTTCCAACATGTTAAGATAGCATTTGACCAGTGACTGAAAGGTATGGGACATCGTGGCATTATTTGGAATAGAACATATATCATCGAAACCTCAATGCATTTTTGCATTCTGGTTAACTTTTGTACGCCCGAGGGATTTTCTTACGTGGGGTGTGATGTCGGTATTGTGAGAGTTCTGATCTCTTGTTCAGTAGATTGGGAGACCAATGATCGACTAGGCTATTGCAAACTTGCCGGCTTGACACAGGTTGCAAAAGCCAGAAGTGTTCCTATGGGTCAGTGTTTGACCCTGCCAGTATGCACCAACGTATGGAGGAATCGCTGCCATTCCGTTTGAGAGACCAAATATAACTCCAAGGTGCTCTCTCCGAAAGCTCTACCAGCCCCAAATCATGGCTGCAATTGCAGGGTCAAAGATTCTTGTCCCCTTGAAGGGAAATGCCTAACACCAGCCACCGTTTACAAGGCCGAAGTTCAGGAAGTTACTAGTAATAACGTAACACACACACACATAGGCATGTCCGGCGGCCCCTTTAAGAAGAGGTATAACAACCACAAGAAATCTTTACACCTAGAACGTCACGACAAAGAAACAGAGCTCTCCAAACATGTAAGATATGGTGCAGTGTGTGCCATTATTCGGGGTTAATATCGTCTGATTTGAAGTTTTATTTTGCAAGTCCCAACCTGCTCGTATAGAACTACTCCATAACACAAATCTACAATATACCACTGGCAGAGGCTATATATAGCCTAAGCTTAACCGGCTTGTCCGATATTGCTACTGCAAGAAGTTTCACATCATCCGATCCATTCCGTTGGTCAGTAATCCCTTATCCTGGGTTATTTATAATGCCTACCAGACACAGCATGCACGATTTCACCTCAAGTCGCCGGTAGCCTGGTTAAGAGTGAATCATTTAAAGCATCTTTGGAAAAAATTATCAACGATGTTATGGAGAAAAAGTTTAGTGGTTTAAATGATTTAATTGAGAAGCAGGAGGCAAAGACTTTCCTCTTGGAAACAAAGTTGGACGAAAAGTCACATGAATGTTGAGACCTCCCGGAAAAAGTCACATCCCTCCAGGACTCACACACATGCCGTGACAAAAGACATTAATGATTAAGAGCAGTACCCCAGAAGCAACAGCATCCGTACATTTGGCATAAAGGAGTCTCCCAATGAGGCTACATCAGAGTTGGTTGAACAAATAGCAGTAAAAAAAGCTGGATGAACCACTTAGTGATTCAGCTGTCGACCTCTGTCATCGTGTCGGAAACCACATGGTAAGGATGCTCGGCCAAGGGCTCTTCTTGTTAAATTAACGTCATACCAAAGCAAACTCTTATCAATGAAAAAAGCTAGGCGAAAGCTTTAGTCTACAGGAATTGTAATTGCGGAAGACCTGACCCAGCTAAACCAATCCATATTAAAAGAAACTCAAAAGTTACCGAAAGTCGATCAATGTTGGTCTTGGGACGGCAGGATCGTTGCAAAGTCTGCAGATGGCCACCGGTTACCGTTTCCAGTCATAGGCGTAGGAGGGGGACTGGGGGCTGCAGCCCCCCAACCAAATATTTTTGTGAAAATTCGGGCAATATGCTGAGAATTGTTCGGGCACCTGCTTAAAGAAAAATAATGCAATGATGTAGCTAAAGATAATCAATAGTTTAAAAAACTTCCTTGGTAATTAAAATTAAGTGCTGATTTGTATTGCACCAGCACCTGTATATTCGGTATTAATTCACCAGTGGGTTTTTAATGGTTAACCTTATATTATGATTATCAGTAGTTTATTTAGGGGGCTCTTGGGCCATGCCCCCCTCACTGATGCCGATTTTTTTTAGTACCTAAAAATGTAAATTTTTTAACACAAATTTTATTTTAAAGGTAGCATATGTGGCACCAGATTACATGTAAGGAAAGTGACGTAGCAAGAGGGGGGCAGGGGGCGGTCGCCCCCTCCCACAAAGCCTCCGAAGTCTCTGTCGGAAATTTCTAGTCTCTGTCGGAAATAAATAAACACAATTCATTTGAAACACTTACAACACTTCTTATGTTTTAAAGCAGAATTACACATCGAAATGGTTACTGACAAGGCCTGGAAGTGTCATTTAAGGCAATCTCGGAGATATTTTAATCTATTTTTTTCCTCGCGCTACACGCCAGATGATGGTGGCGCTACGCTTAGATAGTACATCATTACTTCAAGATAATAATCTGTCTGAAATTTTTTGCTTTTGTCCCCCCCCTCACAAAAAATATCTGTGTAAGGACACCTAATTTTTCAAAAATTTTCAAAGGGGAGGAGGACACACCTCCCTTAGACCCCTCCCCGGGCCAGCCATCGCACAACATAATGCATGCGCCCAACCCCCATGAGAGAAATCCTGGCTGCGCCACTGATTATTATCATTATTATTGTAACGACTTCCCCCAGACATTATAACCAATATGGAAGTAGTAGCAAATGATTGTATGTAATTGGCATGCGGCGTGATAACCGATGAATGCCTATATGATATGTACAATAAAATGTTGAACGCGCGTGGAGCGCGCGGAAATTATTGGTTATATTTTCGGGGCAAGTCGTTACCCCCCCCCCCCAACTCCAATCAACTTGGGCTCCTATGCCCATGTTTCCAGTGCTCGTGACTTAGCTAACTTGCAGTGAGCTATCATTTCCATATACCTTCTCATGTCATGACGAAGGCAGGAATTTGCAAATTTTCCACCTTGTTATTGTGTTCATGATTCATAATTAGTTTCTTTCAAAATCTCTCTTTTTTTAATTGGATATGTACTTAAGTAACCTTGTATTGTTGTGTAAGTTTAGTCAACCAGCCAGTCTTCTTTGTTGTTTTTTAGGTCAATATTCTTTACCAACAACATCAATACTACACTCAAGGACATGACATTATAATCGTAACGGTTCTAACCACACACGTCATTATTATACTGAACAGGAATTTGCCGACGCTTTTCCTGTAAATAACAATTGTGAGGCTTCTATTCTTCATATTAACACCCGAAGTCTTTGAAAACATTTTGACACAATTGTCTCTGTGCTACATTCACTTGGGGATTTCAGCTTTTCATTTATCGCAATATCAGAAACTTGGATCAACAACACAACATTGCATGAACTGTACGATATAGATGGATACAACTTTGTTCATAATGACAGGATTGATAGAAGGGAAGGTCGTGGCTTTATACAACAAAAGTAACATTAAGTTTGTATGATCAGATATGATCTCAGCAGGCACCTCTCTAAAGATGAAACTTTTTCCGTTGAGGTTCAGAATGGTAATCAAGCTCCGCTAATGTTATCATTGGTGTAATTTAAAGGCACCCTGACAACGAAATGGCGTCTTTTGGTAATTACTTGTGCAACTGCCTGGACGTTATATGTGTAATGAACACAAAGATTGTTTTCTGGCAGGTGACTATTACATTGATTTGCTGAATGATGTACCTTGTTCCAGTACTCACATTTTTTGTAATTACATTATCTTCATTCTTCTTTTGCCCAACTATTCATAAATGTACAAGAGTGTGCAAAAACTCGTCAACATTAATCGACAATATTTTTGCAAATAAGTGTTTTTCATGTCGTACAAAGTTGCATTATTGTTCCCGATGTTTCAGATCATTTTTCTATTTACCAGTGGCGTAGCCACGGGGGCCTAGTCCCCCCCCCCCCAAACTTCCGCAGGACCACCCTCCAAAAAAAAAATTGAAGGTTATGTGTTAAATGTCTAAATATCATTGACGGATTAGGCCTATCATTTAAATATCTATCTTTCTAAATTCTCACTCATTTCAAATTGTCAGACTTCCAGATCTAAACAGGTTACTAAAACTTAGGCTATAACAGGTTTCTGTTTCCAACCTTTATCAGGCTTATGCGTCAACGCCGGAAGTATTTTTCACAACGAGAAATAGATCCTCTCTTTATTATAGGCTGAGCCATTAGGGCTGACAGTTCTAGACGATAGCACAAGCTAACAAAAACTAGTCACGGCTGCTTCTAAGTGAAATATCTGTACTCTGTATATTCTTTAAAAAGAACCATTTAGAGTTGATTATCAATTAAGTAATCCAAGTTTCTGGTCGTCTCGGATAACTATAAAACGTTGCCCCTGCCTTTCTTACATTTAAAAAACATCGAAGCTCTTGCAAAACTTTAATCCAGGGATGCAAATCAATAACTGTTAATACTGGTTTTGTGCTCAAACTAGCCCTTCTTACATGTCTAAATGTACTAAAACTAAAAAGCATCACACTGGAAAATTTACGTTCGAAACAGTTTCTTGAGGCTTCTGAAATATTGAAACCCAGGAGTTTCCGGGGCTTTGCCCCTGGACCCCACCAGCGACCCTAAGGCGGTCCCTGGACCCCACCTATTTTCGGCTTCGCCCCCCCCCCCGCGCTCGCGGTGCACGCTAAGCGTGCACAGTGTGGCCCCCAAAATGTGCTCTGCCCCCCTCAGCTATGAATTTCTAGCTACGCCACTGTTTTTAACATTTGTAAAGTAAATGTTAAAGAGGGTATGACACGGCCAAAATACGTTTCTCAGTAAATATTCTTTGGGTACAGCTTGAAATGAAGCGAATGTTTTCCCGACTAAACTACGTCCATAAACACAGTAATACGACCTTGTGAATTCCCAGTTACAGGCCAGACTCAGCCATCTGAAATTCGAAAGCGAAAAAAAAAGTATGTGAGCGCGTCTCAAGATCGTGACGTCATTGGAGGCACGGTTAGTAACACCGTACCAGGCAGCTCACCCATCCTTCTACACATCGAATCATGTGCGTGCTAACGCGTGATAGCAGGTACATCATTGCAAACACCTGTGTTACGATACTATACAGCAGCGCGCGTGACCGGACCAGTGACCACATTGTGAACTATGCGTCGCTGCGCGGTGACTGCTTACCATTCACAATAGCAACGTTACTGAACAGCTCACTGAGTAAAGGCGCGCTTGTTATGGACTGTCCATACATGTTCATAGCTGTTCTGTACAGCGCGCCCGGACCGCGTCTTTTTTGCACAAAAACAAAGCTGTTTATTATATGCAGGGAAGCTAAAACACGAGCGCATATGCACGCGAACATATCGGCCAATGACATGCTTCGAAGCCCCCAACATGTTCCGCGCTTTGCGCTCTGTATGTTGGGCGGGTATTGTGATGTAATCCTTTTCATGAAGTTTCTAAGATATGAAACTTTCCCAAAGCGTTGTATTAGTTTTACATCTAGATACGCGTCCTTACATAGCGCAGTGCGGGGTGCCGCCAATTGCGTCATAAAAGTCAGGTGACCTGTTGCGGCATTTTTCGAAATTGGATTTCTGGACGTTTTTCTTCAAATTCTATTTATGCCGAACTGCGCCGGTTTTAATTGTGTGTGAGATGATAATTTTACAATACTGTACCCAATCTTGCAATACACAAAAGTTATTTTGGCCGTGTCATGCCCACTTTAAGCAATCATACTCAAAGGGAAATAGTTACTCCCATAATACAAGTGTTAAAAGTATCTTAAGATTAAAGCAGGAGCTCATAAATACTGATTGAACAGTTGTTACGTGCGATCAAGATGCCGACTCGGCTTACAGCAAATTCTCTGGCATTCTCAAGGAAACTTTTCAGCTATGCTGTCCTTTTATCAAACGTTTTAAGAAAGTCAACTTTCTAAAGCCTCCTTTGATATAAGCAAAGGTATTTTGAAATCCATCCGACATAAAAGCAAGTTGCAGGGCTGTGACGCCCGAGTCCGGACTCGAACTCAGTTCCGGACTAGAGTCCGTTTTTCACTGGACTCGGAATTGGCCAAGAATATGGAGGTGCTGGAATCGGAATTGGCACAGAATGGGCTGCACCTGGACTCGAACCGGGAGACTACTCCACAAAAATGAAATTCACACAAATGATTCTTAATGCTACATTATACCTGGTGCCCAGTTTAATCAGGGAGTTATTTGGACAACTCCCTCGTTGAATACATGAATGATCACACACAGTCAACTAAATTGCAGGGAAGGCCAGACGATGAAACTGACTCCTTAAGTGACCTTTTCAAAAAACGTTTAGTGGTACTACCTTTTTAAGGTGTAAAAAGCCATTTGTATACTATGCTACATTGTCAAATAGTCGGACTCTGAATTGGCCCAGAATCGGAGCCACTGAAATCGAAGAGTACTGGACTCGGAATTGGCCTAAAATGGTGGCCACTGCAATAGGAGTTGATTTAGGTGGACTCGGTTACAGCCCTGGCAAGTTGTTCTCTCATTTTCATCTCAAAGGGACAAAGCTAAGTATACTCATTACAAGAATGTCCTCTTTACTGTAATTAAAAACGCAAAGAAAATAGGCCTGTATCATGATGGTCTGATTGAGTGTAAAAAAGATAACACTAGGGAACTTTGGAAAATTAACAGCATCATTGTTAAGTCAAAACGTGAAAATTCTCCCCTGAGTTTAAGTGTGAGAACTTTGTAATTGATGATGATAATTGTATTGCAAATGAATTCAACAAATATTTTACGTCTGTTGCTAAGGATTTATCAGAAAAGCTCCCTTAAAGTAACAATGATCCTCTTATAGGTATACATAATATAGAGGATTCTTTCATGATTTTTCCCTACAGCTGCTAGTGAGTTATCTGCTCTTATTCTTGGTTTCAAGGATGGGAAAAGCCCCGACTATGATCGTATCACAAATACCGCTCTTAAAGGGATAAAGAAGAAGAAGCCCAAAGTTTATTTTTGCATTCCCTGTATCGCACATAGTTAAGCGATCATTCTTAAGTAGTGGTGTGTTTCCATCTGAATTTATGCTTACCAAAGTTGTCCTAATTTTCAAGTCAGGTGAAAATCAAGTGTTTCCTAATTACAGACCTGTTTCACTCTTATCTTCTATATCCATAATATTCGAACGTCTTATGTATAACAGGCTTACTAATTTTCTTGAAAAACATTCAGTATTAAGTACTTTTCAGCATAGCTTTCGTAAACATTACTCAACTGATACCGCAACCTTAAACTTGATCAATATGATTTCCTCCGGGCTGGATAATACATGCTCTACAACTGGTATTTTCCTCGACCTTTCCAAGGCTTTTGATACTACTGATCAAACTATTTTAGAAACTCTATCTTATGGCATTCGGGGTAATGGTCACAACTGGTTTGCTAACTACCTGTCATTCTGTCAAAGAGTCGGGCCCAATGCGTTTACTTCAATAACGTCTCTTCTTGTAGAATAAACTCTGATTTAGGTGTGCCTCAAGGTTCCATACTAGGACCGTTGTTATTCTTGTTATGTATCAACAATATTCCTGTGAAGTCATGAACAGCTAAATTTGTTTTATTGGCTGATGAAGCTACTATTGTACTCAAAAAAAAGAAAAACACTTCATGAAGATATCGCCGAGGCAGAGAATGAGTTTTGCGAAAATTATCACTGGCTTAATGCAAAAAAATTATCACTCAACATTTCTAAAACCAAAATTGTGATATTTGTCTTCAAAATCTCTACATCGTGCAGGAACCCCGTGTCTCCCTCTAGTAGTACCAAGTTTCTTGGAACTATCATTGACAATGAATTAAGCTTGAATGATCATATACTGAATGTTAGTAAAAAAGTATCTTGTATAAAATTAGGAATTCTACCACCCAAAGTACATTGGTTACATTTACAATGCTTTAATTTCACCTCATATTCATTATAATATATTAGCATGGGGAAACACTTGTAAAATATATTTGAATAACTTGTTATAGGCTATATGCACAAAAGAGTTGTGAGGAATATGCATAATGCTCATTTCACTGTGAATAGTTTACCTGTTCGTGAGCTTATAAGTATCATTTGGGCATCTTCATGTTTAAATTTCACAATGGACTCTACCCCCCCCCCCCTCTCTCTCTTAGTTCTTTCTTCACCTACAACAATGCTCTATATAGTTGTAATACCCGGCCTAGAAGTAATTTCCACGTTCCCCAATCTCGAACAAAAGTTAGTCAATCCCAAATTCGTACGTGTGGGGCAACCGTATGAAATTTATTGCCCTGTGAAATTACAAACAAAAGAAATATTCATATTTTTCAGTCGTCCCTAAAGAAGTATCTTTTTGGTTGATTGGCCATGGATATTTAATTGTATTTGGTTATTTGATGGGTGCATATTTATTCTGTATATTTGTCTTACCTTTGTGTTCCCTTTCTCTACTCTACTCTACTTCTCCGTTTTTTTTATAAAATTCTTTCACTTGTGTATTTCTTTCAGTGACCAAACTTGAAAAGTTATTCTTGTTGCTGGCTCCCTCTACACATCCATTACCATTAAGATTGTTAAGGATTTCAGAAACTTGAATAACGGACACCGACGTCTTGAATTAAATGAACAAAAACAAAATGTATTTTTCTTCTTCTATGTACAAGGTCAGTTAACTTCTGTTATTTTCATCTCCACAACAAAGTTTCAGTTATTTTCGCTTCATAGGCCACACATTCAGTTCTATAGCTTATACTTCAACTGCAGAAAAAAATTCTTCTATACCCTCCTCAGTGGGTTTGAACAGTCAACCATAATATTCTTTGATTCCTTTGATACGTGATAAAAGTCGTTGACGGTTCATGTGTGGACTTACTCCTCTCTCATGGCCATCTAATTAAATAAGTAAACAAAAAAAAAAGAACCCCCAGTGCCAGGAACGTGACACAAAATTGCTGCTTTTCTAGTATAATGAATTTAATATCACACGTTCTTTTGTTTCTTAGCGGTTGAATTTTTTTTTTATTAAACTAAAAGCTCTTTGAATTCTCTCCATCGAAATACGCTCTGGTCAATTAGATTAATTACTCGCCAAACCTTTAACTCATTGGCAATTGCTAAAAAAAAAACGAATATCCCCGTGCCGGGATACAACAAATATATATACATTTCTTTGGGCCGTGACCCTACGCTTTCCACTATATACACCCTTTTAAGCTATAAAGACGAACCACTCCCTGTTCGCAATCCCTATCACTTCGCATTTTACCTCAGAATTTTGTTTTGATTTTCCACCCTAAAATTCCGATTTCATTCTAACTTTCATTCTTCAAACTAATTATCGCTTCTACAGCATATTACCTGTATAATAATATTAATGTAAGAACTCCAACTTACGGTTTGATATATCGATCACCACTCGAACACCTTCTCATCTCTACGACATCTTATTTCTCCATAAATTTCTTTCAAATGGCTCAGACAGCCCTAACACAATTTTAAGAAATGTACAGGCAACTTGCAATAATTTGGCGACTGGCTTTTCACCGGCTGAAAATCCACGACTGTATCATGGTGGTTACCTAGCCCCCTTCAGTAAACACGTTTTCCTTTTTTTTTTTCCAAAAGTCCCCTGACTCTCTGGCGAAGAGCCAGGGGCGAAAACCAAACAATACTCCCGAAGGAGTTCTGCTCCCCGAAGGAGTAACAACGTCCCCAAGGGACAAACAGTGACTTAACTGACACCACCTGACAGTGGTCCCGTTCTAGACTGGCTGAATAGAATAGGTCCCTGGGAGCTCCGCCGTCGTGATCACGGACACTCCTGCGCCAGGTAAGTAACACGTTTTCCTCCCTCGGAGTCTATCTTGCTATATGCATCCTTGCAATGAAACACCCAACGAAACGAGCATGGGCTTGCTATCGCCCGCAAGTATCTCAACTATTCTCTTAACAATACACTTAAGCTTAATAACAAAAAGCCCAACACAGTGATCCTTTTCATCTTGGGCCAGTGCAGCTTTAGTTGCTGCATAACAACAAACATTAGGAGTGATCCGAATACCAAACCATGGTCATACTACACAATGCCTCTAACAACAATGATACTAAACAAAAAAAAAAGGAAAACTGCATCTAACCGTGACAAAGTTTTCAGTTGCTTGTCTCCGTTTCTGAAAATGTTGTAATATATTCTTTATATGAGATGACATTCTTGGGATATTGTTTGATGAAGGAACAAATAAATTGAATTGAACTGAAGTGGATTTACTTTATTTAGGCTATGGCATAAAATATAATGTTAGCAGTAAAGAAATGATACTATTTTCACAGTATCTATTGCAATAAACCACAGTCAAGTCTATGGTAGTCTTGTTCAAGACTTGTTCTACACACTGCGGTACAGTACAACGTTAATTTATTTAGGATTTACTTTATTTAGGCTATGGCATAAAATATAATGTTAGCAGTAAAGAAATGATACTATTTTCACAGTATCTATTGCAATAAACCACAGTCAAGTCTATGGTAGTCTTGTTCAAGTCCCTAGTTCTACACACTACGGTACAGTACAACGTTAATTTGGAACTGCAGTGAATACGCCCTCTATCCTGCATCCTTAGAGATCGGTCAGGTCAGGGAGGTGTTCCAGGTCAGATACGGCACATACAGTTCAAGCAGGGAGTTGTTAGGAAGGAGATACAACAGCCAAATCTGTCAGACAATATGTACTTGAAAATGGGTTAATTCTTTTCAGGCATTGCTATTCAACATACAGTTCCTAACACCTCCCTGGTTCTAGGGTTCCTATACAGGGAGTCTGTCTATACAGTTAAGCTGACAAGTGCACTCATTTTATTAGAACAATGGAGAAGTAAAAATTTACAAACGTCAACGTTTTGACCAAGACTATGGTGGTCACTCCTGGATACTGAGCAAGTCCTTCACACAAACTTTGGCAGTGTGGTGGTTTCATAAAAAAAATGCCAACATAACTGGAAACATTACAGATTGAAAAAAGACGGTTTGGTCTAATCCTGATGTGTCGAGAGAAGGAGCCTCATTCCTATACATTCATCATCCGATATAATCTGTTTTAATTTTATCAGTATTGCCGACATGATGGTTATGGGTCTAGGCGTATGGGTAATACTGGGGTCTGGGGCGCCAGGTTTTAGCCCTCCCCATGACAAAAAAAAATCTTGATTTGGTTTCGGGGGCCAAAAAATGACGATTCTAGGGCACTGACGCTGTTTATAGCTTGACATTCGGGTAGTGATCGTTTGCCAACCGGGGAATGTTTATGGCAAACGCGTTCTGCCCACCCCCCTCCCGGTGAAATATGTTCCCATTGGTTGCAGGATTTGACCACAGAGTACATCTGATGTAGAGTCCACCTGTAATGCTATATCTTTCCTTCCAGTCCAGCGATTCTCCATTATCTTGCAATAGTACACAAACGATAATCGTAAAAACTCTAGTGCTGAATGATGCAAATTTGTTAACGAAGACATTGAGGGCAAAGATTAACACTCGGGGTGGGGATGGAAGCGCGTAAAGGGCAAATATTTATCTTTTTTCGAATGCATGTCAGCTGTCTGCTGCCCTAATATTCGCCAGTCGTCAGTTGATAGAAAATCGTTCAAATCGTGCTAAAAGTTAACGCCCTTGGTTTGTTTTGTGCAGATTCAAAGGGTTTCTTGTAATGTAAAGATACGTGTGACTCCAGTATCTTTTGTTCGATGCAATTTTTTCACGTAAGAAACCAGTAAGTCTAGTAACCCTCCAGTGGTTTGCAGTCAATAATACTAATTAGAACTGTAAATTATAGTTATTCATAATAGTCAGCCTACCATCTGTTAACGGTATTGTGAAAAATGATTGTTAAAAGGCTTTTGTATCCTATCAAATATGAATATATTTTAGAATCATATGACGTAACAGGACAGAATACTGTGTCTAGAAATGACTAGCTTCAGGCTGTAACCACGGTGAGCTTCAGGTAGTAACTAATTGAATGTGTATAGCGAAAGATTGAAATTTGAATCGATCTGGTCAGGTGGAACTGGTTTTGTACATTATGGGTATTTAAGGCCCCTCGCCATTTATGAGTCCTGTGGATAGGTAAACGTTGAATCAATGCTACATACTGTGAGCTACGGAACAAATTATGAAGCCATGCCTGAGGAGGTTGATAAGTTTCTGGATTTGGAAGGTTGTATTCTGTCTCAGTTTAATTGCTTACATAGACCGGATGATAGTAACCTTCCAACGGTAAGATCTTCAACTCATTTTACTTATTTTTCCCTTGTTATAGCCAGGTGGGGATCCAGACATTTCGAAAGGGGGGGGGGGGCTGAAAGCCCCCCTGAATATTCTCTTAGATTAACATTATGCTAATTTTCGCGTATTTGCTATTGTTCATGTGGCGGCTGAGGCCAGGAAAGCCCCCCCCCCCTGGATCCGCGCCTGATAGCTGTGGTTCTTCACTCGTGAGAACTTCCCCTGCTTGCTTCAAGACCACTTTAGATAGTTGGAAATGCAAAACCTTCACATTGTTGTCTCAACACCTAAACATGTGGTGCAGCGTAAACGGCCCCACTACCCCTGCATTTGGGGAAAAGTGTGTTAAGACTTAAGAAATACAATCTCATTCGTGGGATCAAGGAGAGCGTGTTTCAGATGGGGGCGTTAAACTTAAATTTCGGTCATGAGGGAGCAAAATTGTGAGCGATTAGGACACCCTGCCTCTCTACCGCCTATGTGCTAATCAAAAAGAAAGCGATTCTCACCGTTTTTCATTAGTAGAATTGCCAAAGGAGATGAAGGGGTACTTCCCCCACTTTTAGTCCCAAGGAGGTTATGTCCTGGGTATAACGTTAAACTGCATCCAGGTGGGGTGAGGAGGTAGTGCGTGGCGAGTAGTTTGTCCCCGACTATCGCCTATAAAATGCGCACACGATACCGTTATTACTCATCCCATGACTGGCGGGTTGTCGGCGCCACAAAACCGAACAAGCCCCCCCCCATGGTTGGGCCCCCTGTGGGCTGGGGTTGTAGAAAATGCCCACGGTATTCCCTGCCTGTCGTAAGAGGCGACTAAAGGGGAGGACTTGAAACGAATTTCTCTAGTTGACACTATAAAACACATTCGTGTTGGTGTTTCGTTAAATATTATCTAACTAACTAACTAACTAACCCGAGGTTTGTCAGTATATCCATTCACTGATTTTGTCAGTACCTTTGCATGACCAATATTACTGGTAGCCTATGCGCCATGTTTGTCCCACTGGGGAAAGGTATCTTAGCGGTATATGTATTTCAGATCATTTAGTAGTGGGTTTTAATTACTGAAGATCGGTTTGAAAATGATTTTTTCGGTACGCTTTCGCGCGCACTCATGGCAAGTGTTCTGTTAGACAAGTGTAGAATCATGGGCTTGGTATACCTGTGCATGTACGTACGTGTATACTCCACTTATATATCTTAAATACTTTCTATGCGTAAGACTAGACGACGTTAATTTTTGGTGCATTTATTAAGGAAAAATTCTCATCGTCACAAAATACGTTCCCAGTACACATCCTGCAAATTCGTGATTGTTCGTAGCGTCTTCATTGACACAAAAACAGGGCCAGCTTAAACCTGTAAATCATCTCTGGTGTACAGTAGATTGTGTGGAAAGGGTTTGACATGCTACTGTCGTGTCTTCAGCGATGAAGAAATGACTTTGGGCAATCGAGGTACATTGTGGGAGGTGCCAAAGACATGAAATATTATTGAAGGAGGGGCTTAATGTAAACTTTCTCGTTACAGTTTGAACCATTAAAGGCTGTCTAAGCTCACCCCAGACAGTAACAATTCTCTCTATTAAGTTAACTTGTAGCCCCACCTCCAATTTAAACAAAGTCTCCTGTCTAGGATAGTGTACCTCTAAGACATAGCCACAGTAGCCTGCACCAGGGAGCTGGAAGACACTGAGTTTGAATTGGTAACTAATGGGAATTTCCCTCTGAGTCATTGACCCCACTTTGTTATGCCCATGGATCCCACGAGAGACTCTTAGGTAGTCTCCTGAATCCTCCGCCGTCTACCTGTTGCTCGGAAGACTGAAAGTCTTGCAGATGCATCAGTCTGTTTTCACGCCCGTCGCTCTACACAGGATAATGACACTGACAGACATCCTATGAAAGGATAGCATGGTCTTTCTTTCATCTTTATAGCTATCTAAACACTCAATCTCTTCCTTTTCGTGTGAGACACATGCAAGCTAATGAAATGGGAGGCTATGTGCTGTTTGAGGTTTACTTTGTATTAACTCAAAAATATTGCAGTACATGTCTTGGTTGTTCATATAAGTGTATGCAGTGGCAGCTCCCTGATCTCAGACTCAGTTACTACCCACTAAACACGTAGAGCCAAATCCTAGCTAGTCAGGGACACTGAACCTGGAAAGAGTGTTTCCACAAATGTAGAAAGATCCTTGCACAGAGTCCCGAATTTCCTTTACTTTGATCTTTATTCAAGAAAAATTTCCTCATAATAGTTGCGATTATGCGGACAAACATGAATACCAAGGTAAAGCAGAGACCAACCATACACATAATGGGAAAGCAACGGAAACAAGGATGTTATTTTGTCTCATTTCAATGAGAAAATATTTCTTCGAATTCCTGAATGTTACGAAATTTCTATAAATCATTCTCTTTCCCGGAAATTGCCAGAACAACACCGAAATTGCCCTCCTTGCGGGAAACTTTAAGTGAAAACATTCATGGTTGGGGAAGCCATTGCGTGCACGGCAGTCCGTCCAAGTGAGCGAAAATTGTACTTGAGCGATACCATTGTAACCTGAAGGTTAGAGAATAAAAGTAATGTTTTTTCCCGCAACTTCAGTTTCACTTAAGGCTCATTTATTTTAGTCCTTCTGATTAAACAAACATTTTGAGATACATTTTACACATCACCGTAAAAATAGCAAGGAGGCAGTCCATGGAGTTACAACTCTAATCTCCCTCCACTTCTCGACTTACTGTTGTGCATGAAATTTTCCACATACTGACTAGCAGATATGGGCGAAAATCAGTGTTAGGTTTAGTTGACCTCCACTTTTGACCTCTGACCTATGTCATTAATGCTCACCCTCCAAGTTTAAATTTGACCCGACCTCAGATGTAGAAGATGGATGACACACTTCCCACATAATTAAGACCAACTGACCTTTGACCTACATTTGACATTTGTCCTCATCCCACAACAACCAAAAATCACTTTTAAAAATTTTGCCTTCCCTTTATATCATTTGGTGTAATGAACTTTATAAACATACTGGTAATACGCAAATAAAGTTAAAACAACCAATTTTAGCTAATTTGACCCTTGACCTTTAGCCTAATCTATAATATTACCAATTACGCACAAGTTTTCATGGTTAGGTAACTACCCACCAAGTTTGAACTCGACCGGACTAACAGTTTAGAAAGGGTTGGAGACACATTTCTTTCGAAAATTTTGTCAATCTGAGTTTTGATCTAGTACACTTGACCTTTGGTCTCGACCATAGAAAGCACTATATTAAGCATTTGTCTTAATGTCTCTACATTAGAAAGCACCATTTTAAACATTTGTCCTAATGTCTCTACATACCATGTTGTCTGATTACTTTTTTTCTCAAGTAATGATAAGCAAATAATGAAAAAACAGATTTTACAAATTTGACCTTTAACCCCTGACCTTTCACCTATGACATTATCAACTATATGTGCTTAAGTTTCAATGATCAGATACTTAACTACCAAGTTTGAAACTGATCAAACATACGGTTTTGGAGGAGTTCGCGATACACCTTTTTTGTCAATTTGACCGTTGACCTTACCTTCGATCAGGGACCTAGACAACCAAAATTCAAAACTTCTCTTTTCACTCTTCAACACATCGTGTGGTTTGATGTCTTTTTGATTCGAAGCCGAAAGCGTGAGAAATCTATTATCTATCTCCCACCCTGCATGTAATTTATGGGGAATGAGATGTACTACACCTAACATCGGATATGCCAAGCAGTGTGTTTGTGAGTGTGAGGCAGTGTGTGTGAGAAAGAAAGTGTGTCGTGAACTCTTCCTAGACCGTATGACCCTTGCAAGTTCAAAGTGGTAGACAGATACTTGTCTGCATAATTGCATGACGCCCTAGCTCAAAGGTCAGAGGTCAAATACAAATTTGCTTAAACTTGGTTTTTGCCAATAAATGTTTATGTGTATTTAGAAAAAGTAGTAAAAGCACATGAAACATTAGGAATGATCAGACAATTTTTAAAATATTGCTTTTTGTTTGGTTGCTAAGGTAACAGCTCAAAATTCAATATGTGGGTCAAAGGTCAACTTTGCCAAGATAAATTTGGAAAGGAGTGTCGTCAACTCCTCTTAAACCATATCCAATCAATCAGAGGTCAAAGGTCAAATTTGCTAAAAACTGGCTTTTGCCATTATTTGCCTATCAGTTCTTTAGAAAAGTTATAAAAACCCATGATATATTAAGACTAATCAGACAATTATTGAAATAGTGTTTTGTGTTTGGTTGCTAAGGATGGGGGTCAAAGGTCGAAATTTAGAAGCGACTGATGAGACATGTTTTAACAGTACATTCTATTTGCGAAAGGTGGTGATTCAAGTTCAAGTGACCGAAAAGTGGTCTATTTTGGAAAATTTAATTACCACAACATATGTAGAGGATATAGGGAGTTGGGGATGAGATTTGCAACTCCATGGAATGTCTTATAATTGTCTTATTTATTGCAACATTTCAAAAATGGTTGAGAAATTCGATTACATAAAAAATTTAATCCAACCCGAGGCCCTGGTTACCTAGACTGTAAGTAGAAACATATAAGATAGATAAAAGTTCAACGAAATTTAAAGAAAAAATGGAAAGCAAAAAGAAAAAAAAACAACTTAATACATGACATACAAGTCATAAAAGACAAAAGACCAACGAAAATGAACAGTAAAACTAAAACTATGACAAGTAAGTTTAAATATGAGTAAACGTAAAATAGCTTAAACAATTAAAGACAATTAAAGAGAATGAAAGACAATTAAAAGAGCTCAAAGTTTTGTCATCGCTACATGCTGGAGCGAATATTTTATTCACCCCTTGGAATTTGTACAAACTTGTTAATCATTTTGCTTGAATACACCTGTCCATTGTTTGCCAACTTATCGTGTCAAGAATTTGAGTAAAACTTTGTTGGGTGTTTAAGTCTCTAAATATGGCCTTGCTGCCTGTTTTTGCAGATAATTTACTTTTTGAAGATTTCCTATGCTACAATTTTCCAGAATAGCACTATTGGAAGGATATACCCTTATAGTATAAGATACAGGTCTAATTGTCAGAATTAATGGTTTAATTCTTCTATATAGTTTTATCCTATAGTAGAATAAAGGAAGAATATGTTCAGTAAGGGCATTAAACAATAGCGTTGGTTATGTATGTACAGCTAAAAGTTTTTCAGACTCAGTATTTTCAAGGAAACGACCATTGACTTCAACAGTCATTCAGTTTATTTTAATTTTGATAGCCTCTGCTGTGATCCTATCAACAGTTTTTGGTTTCATGGGTGTTCATTACCATTAGTTTGGTTCACCTCTCACCATTTACTAATGTCACACATATGTATGCTATCATGCAGGCCTGTGTATGTGTGGCTGTGGGTGTGGGTGTGTGTGTGTGTTTGTGACGCTTAGCTTGTAAACAAGTTATCTCAAGAAAGCAATGACGGAGTTTTAAAACTTGGTATACAGGTACATGGATTCATCATATTGAGAGGAAGGTTCAGATTCTTTTTGGTGGAGATTAAAGGTCATTTGGGATCACCAGAGGTCAAAGGCTGATAAGCTTGTAAACATGGTATATCAAGATAGTAATGATGGATACTTTTAATACTTCAAACATTCATTTGTCATATGAAGAAAAAGAACCCTATTTTTTTTGGTGGAGGCCAAAGTTCATCTGAGTTCACCAAATGGTGAAACTACGTAAACGTTGTAAACTGCTTGTAAGCATGATATCTCAAAAAAGTAGCACGGAGGGATCTTATACTTTACCATATTCTGCTTACAAGAACGCTATTGTTTTGGTGAGGACAGAGGTCAAATAAGGTCAGCAGAGGTCAAACGGTGAAAACCGCGTTAATACGACATCTCATGAAGGGCAGCCTTGATTAATGTCAAAGTTAGCGTATGGATGTTCCTTATTAAGGTCAAGTAATCTCTTGTTTTTCATGGCGGTCAAAGATATTTGAGCACACCGGGAGTCAAACTCGTAAACACGATGTTTCTACAAGAGTGATCTTGAGGGATATTACACTTATAGCATGCGAATAACCCACATTAAATTAAAGGCCCCGTTCTTTTTGGTGGAGGTCAAATGCATTTGAAGTCAGAGGAAGACAAATTGTGAAAACCTTGCAAACATAAAATCTTGGGATTTGTAACTTTGAGGAATCTCTCACACAGCATGTAGATAGTTCAAGGTCATTTGAGGTCCTCAAAGGTCGAATTGAGTAAACCTCGTGAACATAATATCTCAAGAAGGATAACTCTAAGGGACCTCACATTTCGCATGTAGGGGCCTCACATTAAGTTAAAGAATGTTTTTGTTATGTAACGTTAGGGCCAATGCCTCCTGCGAAGGTTTGGGGTGTGTAGCTCGATACGGGAATCCAAAAAGATGAAAGATCAGAGGTTTTCTGTAATTTGTCCTTGATTTAGTCAGTGATTTCTTCCTCCTCAAATGAAATTAAATTTACAGACTATTGGAGATGAATCATTTGAATAAAAATAGCCGGCCTTAAAAATGATAAGGGAGCTACATGGTATACGATACCCAGTGGCGCAAATCCCGGAGGAGCAAGGGGGACCTTGGCCCCCAAGTGAAAAGTGGAGGGCGAAACCGTTATTTGCCCCCCCCCCCATGTTAATAACAATACTCGAATATTTTCAGTACTTAGTCATTTGTCTTAACAAAAATGCAGGATATATGACCAATAGCTCTTTGCTTATAGATAGTTCTCACATGACGTCACTGAGAACTATCTATACCTGTGGAACACGCGTGTTAATTTTTATTGATAAAACTACTTTCAGTTTTGACATTCCTTTGATGATAAACAATTACCATTATACAACGGACATCGTATAAAATTAAGTGACATCCAAGACTGAGCCATTATGAAGGGCTGACAATTTCCAGACGTGCGCACAAGTAGGAATAAACGCACTGAAGACAAAAATGCAATAGATGCTATTATTAGACAAGCTAGTCGCTTAATAGGGGAAGTCCAACCATCACTGGCCACGTCCTATCAACGGCGATTAGGGACGAAATTCCTAAAGATTATCCAAGACAATTGCCATCCACTTAGTGTGATTTTACATAATGCGGTTATTCCTAGAAGTGGCAGAATGAGATTACCCTACTCCAGTACTAATCGACACCTCTCCTCTTTCATACCTCAATGTATTAAATTTCACAATCTTACTTTCAAACGCTAGTTATTGCCTGGTTGGTTCCTATTGCTTATATTTTTACTTTCTCTTAGTTCCTTCTTTTATCTTCTTTTATTTTCGTACTGTTGTTTACATGTATGTATTTTGTAATTTGTCTTAATTTCCTTATCTTACTTTCAACGCTATTACTTGCCAGGTTGGTTCCTATTGCTTTATATTTTTACTTTCTCGTATTTCCTTCTTTTATTTTCTTAATGTTGTCTGCATGTTTACATTTTGTAATTTTAGTGTTTTTGTACTGTTTATGCGAGCATTCAGTTACCCTTGTGGGGTTTAATAAAGTTGATCTTATCTTATCTTACAAGCTCACAAAAACTAGTCACGGGCTAGTCACGGTTGCTTGTAAGTTATCAATACTCTATATATATATTCTTAACAAAGAACCATTTAGAGTTGATTATCAATTAAGTAAAAGCACTAATTTCTCGTCGTCTCCGATAACTATTGAACTTTGTCTCTGCCTTTTTTTACATTTAAACCCATCTCAGCTCCTGCAGGACTTTAATCCAGTGAAGCACATCAGTAATATTAACTTGGTGCTCAAACTAGCCCTTCTTACAAGTCTAAATGTACCGTACTAAAACCCAGGAGAATTACACTGGAAAATTTCCACTCGAAAAAGTTTTCCCTGAGGCTCCTGAAATACAAAAACCCAGCAGCTTCCGGGGGTTTCGCCCTCTGGGCTCCCACCGTTGCTTTGCCCCTGGACCCCACCCATTTTAGGCTTCGCGCCTCCCGCTCGCGGTGCACGCGTTACGCGTGCACAGTTTCATGTTCAAGTGTATACATTCTAGGCCTATGTATTTCCCCCCCCCCCCCTCCCCCATTGCAAACAGAGATTTGCGCCCCTGACGATACTTGCTACAAATGTTTACGTTTCGAGGTATGCAGCACGTGTATGTGAGTTGCAGTTTTTCCAACTCTGCACACTGTTACTCCTATGGGACAGAGAGGGACCGAGGGTACTGATTGGCCGAAAGTGACGTGCTGTAAATTATTGACCAATCACAGATGGGGAACCAGGCGGAGCTAGGGCACCGTATGCAGAGCAGACGTGTGATTTGAGGTGAATTAGGTATTACAAATGAAATGCTGCAATCTTGTAAACAACAAAGGAGGTCCTCTTAGCCAGTACGATTGTACTACATAACACTGTGTTGTGTTGGTTGGAGGTGGAATGTTATCTGAGGTTACCAGAGGTTAACCTATTTAAATGTTGTAAGCATCATAGGCGGGATTACGTGGGTAAGGGGGAACTTGCCCCTCCACCTTTTTCAGGAGCCTAAAAAAGGAAATAATAAGAAAAATGAGCGAAAGGAAGCGAGACCAGGGAAACTATAAGAGAATTTTCAGTAACCTATTATGATTCAGGTTTGCAATGTTAAATGAGGAAAACGTTGATATCAAATACTATGGTAATGCGAGGAAGGTTCTCAGCGCGCTTCGCGCGTACCCCCAAAGGAAACTGACTAATACAATTGAAAATTTTGTGTGGCACCGTTATATTTCTTTCAAAGCATGGGCGTCTCCTCCGCGTCACACTATTGTGACTTGAAGTTCTGAAATAAGGGTCACTGAAAGTACTTATCTACGCCATTACATGCACCATAGTCCTTGCAAAAAAAATCCCCAAACCTACCACTGTATAGGGAATCGCAATTCTTGATAAATTTTTCGGTGTGCTTCGCATGAGCCTAACAAACTTGTAGTGGAGTACAAAATTGAGAGTACGAGGACCGGTACATAGCCCAGTGTACGAGTTGGAGTACGAGTACACGTTACATGAGTACGAGTACACAATTTCGTGAGGGCAAGAGTACGAGTACGAGTACACAACTCACGAGTACCAGTACGAGTACAATTTCACAGACTGTCATTATGAATTGATCACAGCTTCATTATCACCCTTTTTTTACATATGTGGAGCAACAAGGACTGCATGTACCCACAGTGCTATAGATGCCTCTGTTACGTACAGGTAGGCCTTCACCTCAAACTCTGCAACCTCCAACCAGAGCACCGACTGACGCAGATCATGATATCAAAAATAGTCCAGACATCGCAGAAACTGCATATCTACAGTGAACCCACAATTATCTGATTTATGGATATCTTTTTGACTGAGGCTGAAACTTTCCCGAAAGCATGGCGAAGGAATTAATCCACCCACAAGCCTGACCACCACAATAACCTGCATTATCTTGCTTGTTTCCATAAAAAGTGGAAGCATTCTCTGAGTCAACCTCTGTTGAGAGGGAGGGTTACAGTTTGATAAAATTGAATATTTATCCTATTGATTAAACTAATCGAGAAAAATAAATTGAAGTAAATTTATGATGGAATAATTGAAATAAAATGCAGCAGTTAATACGCAAGAGAATTATTGTACTCGAGTACAAGTACGAGTACAGACATGTCGAGTACGAGTACGAGTACGCAGATCCAGAGTACGAGTACGAGTACTGAGGCCAGGTACTCGAGTACGAGTGCGAGTACAGAAATTTGTACTCGAGTACGGACTTGAGTACGAGAACGTACTCACGAGTACTACAAGTCTGGAGCTCAATATAAATTAATGTCTCATTGGTATTGATGTACACTGAAAACACTTTGGTCAATTTGAACCAAAAGTGGGCCAGGAGAGAACCGACTAAAATTAGTGGGTCAAATAATGACCCAAATAAGGTTTCTTTTGACCCAAATTGAGTTAAATTGTGGCCCAAAATGTTGGTTTAGTTCCCTCCTGACCCAAGTGTTTCTAGAGTAATACTGCTGTGCGTAGGAAAACTTTGGTGGAATTGCCTCGTTATTCCTTCCTGTAAGAAAACTTGGGTAAACTACTATTTCCAACAGCCTCCTTACACCTCTCGCTATTCACTTTCCCCACCAGCTACCGTCACCATTCTCAGCAAATTGACTGACGGTTACTGCCTTAAATTTGCAATCATTACCAAAAATATTCATTAACATTTCAAATTACACCTGGGAAGAGCAGGATTTTCTCAAGAAAGTGTCCAAAATGGCCGCGAAAGCCGTTAAATTTAAGAAAAATTACTCGGGGAGGACCCTCATTCCCCAGCCTCGGGCTTCCCGCCTTCAGCGCTCGCGGGAAAGGTTTCACCCTCTACAACTTCCCAAGATACAGCCTCCAATAAACCTTACTTCCCTGACACTTTAAATGCGGATGCCATTGGCCGTGTCCATGTAAAAACTACCCATCAAACATTTCATTAATTTTTTAAAGTATCATGTATTCTCTAACCTTCAAAATCGACACTACCTTATTTTCACACTACTAAAAAAGTTGACGCGGACTTGTCCAAGATCATCGACAACAATGAAACATGAAAGAAAGAACAATAGAGAAGGATAAAGGTTCCTGTGTCCTGCTCTATAAAAAGAACAGGCGCCTGGGGAAAGAAGGAAAAATTTTTTATGAAATGAAAAATACTGCATTTAAAACTAAAGAAAACAAGAGGATACAATTAAATGTCTTAAACGCTGTCTCAACGCTATTTTCTTCGGCGCGCTTCTCCCGCACCAGCTTTAAATATTGTTTCGAGGTTCAGGGTTACTTCCTGTACAACATGTTGCATATCACAGCTTCGTACAATCTCTTTCATTATCATTGAAACCACCAATACCCCATGACCGTACGCAGCGGAGGGGGAAATCCTACTAGCATCGCAGCACGCTACTAGCATCGTAGCACGAAAGACATAAAAATCACGAACCTTTCCCCTAACCCTAACCCTAATCCTAACCCTGTCACTAAGAATAATGCTATAAAAACAAGAAAAGTCATTAAAGGAAATCGTATCAAGAACCCTGGAATAAGGTATTAAGAGTCTATACAGGACTCTTTACCACTGTACCATGCGGAGTATTGTCTAAAATTAACTATTTACATGTAAATCACTCAACCGTATCTTACCATTAACAGTTTCTGTAGCACATGCTAAGAAGCTATAGCACAGATCCGTATAATTACTGTAAAAACCATGATGATCGGGTGGCTGAGACCACCCCTTGTGCACACGCGAAGCAAGCAGAAATTCTATGGCTCAGAAAGTTCGTTCAAGTACTTCCTATCCAGGTATTGCCACTTTATGATTTGTGTGGTGATTGTCACAATGCAAGTGATTGCCACGCAGTTAAGTGAAAACTACTGCGACTTAGGGTATGATTTCAAATTAGCATAGGTATCTTAGAACAAGACAGTTCACCCAGGGAACTGTTACTCGGAGTAACAGCTCCCATTTTCTCGAGCCCGAGAAATTACACACGACACGTGCGTGGGACGAAAGTTCACGTACATAAGCCTATCAGGGATTCTGTCAGAAACTCACAAAGGGTGGGTGGGGGGAGTACTACTGCTATACCTTGAGTCCAAATTGATGCTGTCCTTGGCCAAAGTTACAAGTGGGTTCAGGGAGACAAAAGCTTGCTTCAAGGCCCCTATAAGGAGCAATTTGAAGGGTTTAAAGGCTATTTATCTAGGTAAGTTCAACATTGCGGCAAAAGTGTCCTCTCCTAAAGTAAGAAACCAAAATATTGACAATTGTTTATATTTTTATGGAAATGAAAAGGAGGGGATTTTACCCTCCTTCTTTTGGAAAGGGGGGGGGGACAAATCCCCATTTCCCACCCTTGACAGAAACCCTGCCTATATATTACAGAACTCTCTCAACATAATATTCCACGTCTTGGAGTGACATTCATCTGCACTTGTCCTCAACCTTTAACAGGCTCACACTCGGATGATGCTTGAACTTGGAGTGTCTATTAAACCTAACTAAAGCAGTACTTACACACCCGATAATAGTCCGTGCACCCTTGTAGGTCAGATAGTAAAAGCTACGTTGGCCATGCAGGGGTGAGGAGCAATGGAGGCTTCCTGAACCGGTCTCCCGAGTCTCCACATTCCCACATGGAATGTGATGTAGACCCAGAAACACTGAAAACAGTAATAGTATAAGGTTTTAAATGTTTAATCTCACTTTCACGCCAATTTCGGCAAATCTGGTAACTTGCGGGGCCCTCCCAAGTAAACTAAGGTACTTAAAAGTCTCCTCTGCGGACTTGGTTCACATGACGTTCGGGATGACAATGAAAAACGATGAAAAGGTAATGCTTTACATCTAGTACATCGAGAAAACTAGTAGTGAACCCTCGACAACTTTATGCATATATTACATATCATCCTCTAGGATCATAGGCGTAGGAGGCGGGGGCTGGGGGACTGCAGCCCCCAACCAAATATTTTTGTGAAGATTCGGGCAATATGCTGAGAATTTTGCAGGCACCTACTGAAAGAAAAATAACGCAATGATGTAGCTAAAGGTAATCAATAGTTTCTTAAAAATCTCCCTTGGTAATAAAAAAGTTCTGATTTGAATTGCACCAACACCTATATAATCGGTATTAATACACCAGTGTGTTTTATAATTGTAAAACTTATATTATGATTATCAGTGGTGTATTTATTGGGGCCATTAGGCCATGCCCCCCTCACTGATGCCGATTTTTTTTAGTACCTAAAATACGTAAATTTTTTAACACAAACTTTACTTCAAAGGTAGCATATGTGGCACCAGATTGCATGTAAAGACACCTAATTTTTCAAAAGTTTTCAAAGGGGAGGGTGAATCCCTCTCCCCTTAAACCCCTCCCTCAGCTCGACGATTACACAACATAACACATGCTCCCACCCCCATGAGAGAAATCCTGGCCACACCGCTGATTATTATCATTATTATTGTAACGACTTCCCCAAAACTATAACCAATATGGAAGGGGCGTAACACGGCAAATGATTGTAGTAATTGACATGCGGTGTGATAACCGATGCATGTCGATATGATATGTAGATTAACATATTGAATGTGCGTGGAGCGCGCTGAAAGTTTTGGTTATAGTTTTCGGGCAAGTTGTTACCCCCCCCCCCTCCCCCACATCCACTTGGGCTCCTACGTCCATGTCTGCGATGTATGTTTATACCCGGCCCCGAAAAGACTTTCCGAGTCACCTTTAGGGATGCTTAGGAAACTTCACAAATAATCATCGTATTTACGTGAGTAGACAAGTACGATCCCACGTCCTAACTAACCCACGTCCTGCTTCTCTGGGGGCTCAACCTGAAGTGTTTTACCCTCCCTATTATTCCTAGGCTATTCAATTTTATTTAACACACGCAAGCATTTGAAGGTCATTCATTCCTAAATACTTGTTTACAATAATACTCTTTTTTGTATATCTGATTCGATATCTTCTTTAGGAACACCTAACCACTCAGTAATCCTTCAATCCTTCAATACAATAAACAGTCACTGTGGAAATTTCTAAAAGTAGGCCTATTATGAAACAAAAACGGCAGTTTATCTGCCCGTGACAGTCAAGACCGTGACCGTGTTTGCTCATTATCCTATAAGATGAAGCTATTTAATTATCGTCATACGTTATGGAATACGCGTTAAAAATAACGAAAGTAACAATCTTTTCAGTTTTCGAACATAAAAGTGGGCTAACATCAGGCAATCAACGTGGGAATTGAATGGAGAGGACTCACGGCCGCAGAGTTCCCATACCTCTTGAAATATATACTGCTGAAACAGTTCTGGAATACATTTCCCAGTAAGGCAGTGCTTCACAAAGTCCACAAAAAAGATGCGCGCGAAGTGCGCCGCAAAAACTGTAGGTTTGATAATATTTTGTGCAATTTTAGCTCCCTGATGTACTGAAAAAGTGACACTTGGTCCTCGTTTCGAAATAGATTTATAAATGGTGTGTTTATGCTTAATTTTTACATACCCAAAATCCCATTTGGGAGGACACGCAGCGAGGGGGGGGGGGCACGACAAACTTTGGGGTACCCTGCCCCTCCCCCACTGGCGACACCACTGTTACTAGCCTACTACTGAAGACAGGGTTTGTCCCCTTTGAAGATTGATGTATTCATAGGTAAATTTTATTTGAAACTAGTACTTCGAATCCTATTTAAGCCCTTGAATCTCTTCGCCTCTACCCCAACCGTAACGCTTCACCTCCCCTAGAGTATAGCCCATGTGGGGGCTCCCTTTATCTTCAACACTGATATCTTTGTCCCACGCTTCCGTTGAGGTAAAGTCATATCTAAGAATGTTTCCCTTCTGAAATGTTAAGCCTCATAATCTGGCAGATCTAGCATTACCTCTGAAGGCAGAATAGTATAAAAAATTTGCCGTTGATACCGCAAAATGCGCCGATCATTAGGCACTGGATCCTACTCCAAGGCGTCGTACGTGGTATATTCTATCACTGGTTCAAGAAACAATATCCCTCTAGGGTTTGAAATTATATAGTTACGTTTTACAAAGACACAATGAACTAGCCCGTAGTCGAACAATCAACTAGCTCGGGGTCAAACTATCAGCCACACAGCCGTACTACAGGGCCGTAGCCTGGGCGAAATCTCGGAGGGGCAGTTCATGACACTATCTAAGCGGAGCACCAAGTGACGTGCCTACAGGTAGTTAACACCGGGGCGGACCCTTCCTTTTTTCACCTGTATATGGGTGCCATCTCGGGGAGGGTGCTGAGGGGAGGGGTGCATGTAAAACCTGGCCTAGGTGCAAACTTGTGCTATCGTTGGAAAGCTTTGAACTGATTATATCTTTACAAATTGTCATTATTCAGTGATATTCTTCCTATTTATTTGGGTGGGCGTAAGGCAAGAGGTGCCCTAAGAGAAGAGAACGACACCCTATACTCCTTGAGAAATTTTTGTCTATGTGAGGTCGATGCAAAATGTTGCTATCTTTGGTAATGCTTCGGAAAGTGTTGAATTGATAATATGTTTAGGAATCCTCATTATAGTGAGTTTTATCTATTTTGGTAGGGTGTACTTGGAGGGGATGCTGCCTAGGGAAGGGATGATCGACACATCTAGTACTTTTTGAGAATTTTTTCTTGTTCTAATATGGAATATATTCTTTTTCTAACATATCATGAAAGATAGGCCTACTTGAAGTGAAATAAAAGGATATTTGTGAGATGTAGCTGGTGTTCAAGATAACTGCAACTGCTTACGCCTTTTTAATTAAAAGTTACTTTACAAGTTCTTTGAGTTAGCTAATAATTAAAGGTAATCATATGCTAATTTATCTTTACCAAGTGTACATGCTAGTGTATTCAAGCGGTGTATCTTGCATGAGGAAGATGGTTTATTCTTCAGGAAGATAGGCCCACATACGAACCCGTCCCTGACGAGGGTCCGGGGCAACTGCCTCCCCCCGCAGCTAAGGCCCTTTTCTATGAGCACAATCCCTTCCGTGAGGGGCGTGCTTTCTTTCGGTCTTTTCCAGTTACATGTCCACGTCAGGGGGTAAAACGCGGCAAATCTCACTCGCCAACCAGAAAGATCTGCATGGTCAATCAGAGTTAACAACACCCAACTTTAATGAAATACCCATAGCGTTATGATTTTAAGCCAATGAAAATCTTTAGCAGAAAACAAGTTTCTCTTGAACCAACCACACATTTTCCTTCAATCCTCTTCTCACGGAAATGTCAAGCACTTGAAAGAAAGATAACAGTTGCTTTCTACCTTACGGAGAGCTTGAATCGTACGTTATCTCGGGTAAACGCTGAAGAGAGTCCAAATAAGTATGTCTTGGGGACACTGTTCTGGACATTTTAGATCGTGCCCTGGTGCGACTGGAGAGGTCAGTGTTTGCCTTTTGTGGTCTGGGAAAACGGAGCAGGTTAAAAGGAGGATGGAGTTTCAGAGCACCAAGATCGGCGGCCTGGCCTCGTACACCTTCCGTCTTAGCGACGTTTTCTCCTGACAAGGTGTGTTTTAGCGCAGTCGATGATGAACTGCAGTTCGCGTACTTTGTTCGCGGTCGCTGGGGGGGGTCTTCAGTTTAGCAGTCGCACACCCCTTAACTGGAGAATGACGAGAGCGTACTGCCATTTGACGGACAGTCTCCATGTTATGCCAGGGGTGGGTGACTTTTCGCAGTCCACTTGCACCGGGCCCTTTCTATGACATGGATGGCCCGCTGCCACCGTCTGGATGTGCGTCGGGCTCGAGGTATGACGTGCGGTACATTGCACGTTGTTTGATAACGTTAGGCGAGACCTGCTATGGGGGATCGCCCACAACGAACGAATCTCAAGCGTTTGTAGTAGCGTCTTGGTGATGACGGGTGCACGAAATAGGATAGTGTGTCTCACCTTTTTTGACAGTGCGACTTTGACTCCCTTCTCTGGGAGTGATTTCAAGTCCTAGCTGACCGTCTTACTGGTGACAACTCTTGGGCGGTCAGCCAGGACCATGCTCTGTAAGGCCTTCCGCCCCGACCTGCCTGAACATGTTGGAAGCATTCTCACCTTCATATCAACTTTCATTAAGATGCCTCTGTGGAGAAACAGGTGTGATGTACTGTTTAGAGGGGTCGTAAAGAGTCGGGCGTAGCATTAATAAAAGCGGACACAGGCGCGTAGTCACGGGGGGGGCTGGGGGGCGTGGGCCCCTCAGATGTTTGCCAGCCCCCCAGAAATTGTGTGTATCCTAATAAAATATGCAAGAATTAAGCCCGTCGATCAGTGCCGTGCCCCCCATTTGATACCTAGGGCCCCTAAAAATTTCATCCTAGCTACTCCCCTGAGCGGACATCACGGTGAGGGTAGAGGCTGATCCCCCTTGTCTTTGACGTCGGTCGGCAGGCGATGGGGCCTTTTGGTAGGGCTGTGACGTATGAGTCGGCACACGGACTCGATTTCGGACTCGAGTCCGTTTTCCACCGGAGTCGTAACTGGCCCGGAATGGAAGGTCCCGGAATCGAAATTGGCCCGGAATGGGCTGCAGCTGGACTCAGACTCGGAGACGATTCCAGCCGAGTCCACAAAAGTGAAAGTCTCATAAATATTACTTATGTTTCATAGATGTTACTTATCATTGGTGCACAGTTTAATAAATGGATGGTCACATACAATCAATTAAATTACATGGCGAGCCAGAGTATGAAATTAACTCGACAAAATGCCCGTTTAAATTAAGTGTTATTGCAAAATAGTATAAAAGGCAATTTGTACAAGATGCTACACTGTCAAATGGCTGGACTTGGAAATGGCCCAAAGTTGGGAAACTTAGAATCGGAGTAGAGGGTACTGGACTCGGAATTGGCCCTAAAGGTGGCCACTGGAATCGGAATTTGCTCGGAATGGGTTGAGGTGGACTAGGATACAGTCCTTCCCCTTGGTCTCCATGCGAGGGGGGGGGTTGAACGTGGGCACACTGTAAGTTAGTCAAATTTGTCAATATGTAAATATTATGAGAGTATTGTTGTGCTTATTGTTTTGTTGAGTTCGTAATAAAACGAAACTAAACCCTTCTTTTATTACGGTTTGATATGTAAATGAGTTCACGTTGTGTTTGTAGTCCGATGTGGCCGGGGTTCTGTTTCGCCCGTGTTCTCTTCCAAGTACGTATAAATTTAAGTAATTCCAAGTACGTAAAAATTCGGTGCTCAGAGGGTTCGAGTGGTTCTTCAATGGGTACCGTTTCTTAAGTCGAGCCCCCTTTGATATAAACCCCTTTTGTGAACTAGGGTGGTTCGTTATTTCTCATGACTTCTTTCTCCTTCTTGCAATCCAGAAACTGAGATTGTTACAAATTAAACACATTCCATATAAATTTTAGGATAATATAAATAAGCATGATTACGTCATTATCCAAACACCTGCGAGCACAATATCAATGATTCACTGTGGCTTAATGTCTATTGATATTACAGACCGAAAGAATAATGGGGCGATTGCGGACGCTTCTATGAACCCCGATTTAATGTCCCTTCCTTTCCACTATACTTGGCGTACCACGCATGATAGAGGGCGTTAAACTATAGTAAAAAATTTGTGTCTCAGAGCGTGTTTTCACGCAACCTAAATGTTTTTGATGTGAAATTTCCTCTGACACTCGGGAACTCATGAATCACAGACGAACAGCTATGGTAAAGAAGTTAGTAATTTAGAGTCCGATTTACTGAAACTTATATCCTTGTAGAATGCTAAATCTATCTCATACCGGCGACAGATTTACCATGGACGGAAATCTGCAATGACACCTTTGTGCTTTAAAATAAGTTATTCTATAGGCTAGGGCGTTTACATTATTTCCCCTTAGTTCAAAACATGGTAAGGGCAAAGGTCTGGTAGGGCCAAGGTGGTCAAGGGGCCATAGTCACGCAAGACGCGATAAAGTGTGCAACCTTCTCCAGCGGACAACATCCCAGATAGTCCCAGACAACTGGAACCTAAAATTTGTATTGCTTTCGTAATTTTCTCTCATATTTTGTCTAAATATTGCAGAAGAAGTCTCGCCCTTACTGTACGTAACCCTCACTCGCTTAGTTGTTTCCGTACCTGTCTCGCGGTACGGTCAACGAGTTGGGTTGTGATCTTTTCGTCGCTGTAAACGGGGTAGATACGATGCAGTCAATGCAATGCCCGCTATAGGTCAGCGGATATACTTCAGGTCCGTAGCCTGCGGGGGCAGAGGGCAACTGCCCCCCCGAGATTTTCAAAACGAAAATGAAAATTGGCCTACTTGAGAAAACATACTAAAATGCTGAAAACTTTTGTCCAAAACATGATTTTAAGGCCCCCCAAACCTGGCAAATTTAAAAATATAAGGGTTAATTTTCTTTCCAAATTTTCCCGGGGAGGTCCCCGGACCACCGCCGTGGATGCATTCTTAGGCGGGTTTCTCCTCCTGACGAATAAACCATCTTTCTCCTACAAGATACATCGTTTGAATACAAAAGCATACACGCTGGCTAAAGATAAAATAGCGTATGATTACCTTTAATAATTAGCTAAACACATATGAACATGTTAAAGAAATTTTAATTTAAAGGGCATAAGCAGTCGCCGCAAACTTATTTTGAGACAACAGCTGAATATCTCAAATATCCTGTTATTTTATTTCAAGTATCTTTCTTCATATGTTACAACATAAGTATTGCATATTCAATGTAAACCAGGTGTATACTCTATATGTGAATTTCACAACACAATGAGAAATATGTTGTAACATGCAAAAACCGTTCATAAAATATTAATACCGGTTACACTCATTCAAACTGGGGTGAAGACTTTTTTCGTTAAATCAAATCTAACTTTTCTTATTGAAATCTGAGCTTGTTTCTAAAGCATGAAATCTAAATGTAAAAAATATTAAGATGCAACTTTTAAGGTCTAAAATGTGTTATCCCCCCTCTCATCTGGGAGACATTTTGACCGAACATCTTCTTGCAGGCCTGCACTACGGCTACGAGCCAACCGATGGTGGTTCCCTCTGTGGCGTACTAGGAGCACTAGGGGGAAGCCCGCACTGCATACCGGTCTTGCACGGATGCCATGCCACAGCAGATAAATTCAATAAATAATCAACATTTCAGATTATATTATCAGCCCAAGCTTTCCCAAAGATAATACCATTTTCGATCTCGGAAAGCTTAGAACAAGAAATATTTCTCAAAGGGTGGAGGTGTCATCCCTCCCCGGAGGTAACATCCATACACCGCCGGGCCTTCCAAAATAGAAAACACCACTAAATATAATCAATTCTTCGTTTTAAGAAGCTTTTCCAAGATAGCACCATTTTGCATCCGAGCCACCTCACAAAGACAAAACTTTTTCAAAGAGTATAGGTCTAAAGTGTCATATCAGGGAGTTGCTATTTGTCAAATAGGATGGTACTCATGCACAGATGAGAAAGGAAGGATCCTCCCTGGCTGGTGTCAACTATCTGTAGGCACCCCACTTGGTGATCAGCTTGGTTTCTCCAACTGCCCCCCTAAAGATTTCGCCCAGGCTACGGTCCTGTTCCTCGACATTTAGTTTTTTATTTCTCTTTCATGCGTGCAGATTTTATCAAATCAGAACTACAAAAAATTTTGCAAATGCTTCGAAAACTATCTTAAATTCTACACGCTTACAACCTCATGGCTATGTTTCTAACCAATATCGTGTAAAACGTACTAGCATTAAGTTATTCAACGGAAAGGGTTGTAAAACTTGTCCCGATTGTTTTAAGGTTTATGCGTGATTAAGGATGAACTCAGCGTTGGACTTTTGGAAGACATATTTCATGAAAATCGAAAGATTAAGAGGATTGGTTCAGCATTGCCTTCTTATTAGACGTTTCTGTTTGAAATTGAAAGTGTTAGTCTCTGCGCAGAGTATTGATGAAACCTATATAATGAAAAAAAATTGTATTTTTAATTAATTATTCAGGGCCTCCTGGAAGCTTTGGGGTAATTACAAAACGGGGACGTTACCATGATGCTTGTAACTGACATTCAAATGACACTAAAAATAGTAGACCAAGCACTTCACAAAAACGTAGTTTTTCTTATTTTGAACGAGAATTCAAATGAACGGCTTCCAATGGGGAACGACCGGGAGAGGAGTAAAGGTGTATAACACAAAGGAGAAGAGGAATAATAAGCATGGTCATAATGCATTTTCTTTTCAAATGCTCTTAATAACCTTTGAATAAGCTTGTGGGATAAATAATATACTTCATATCATGAAGACCTACAACACGCTACAAATGTTGCCAAAAATAGACTATAAGATTGGCACATACTGTAGTCGCCTGTTGGCGGTTGCAAGACTGAGGATGGAATTTTCCCTTTTTTTCGAAAAAAAGTTTTCGAACGAGAATAATTCCATGTATTATCGTCCTAATTATGGTAGTCATGCATGGAGGGTAAACTGTGGCGAAGCGAGCAGACATTTTACATAAGTATACTGCTGTGAACCCGTAACCGTATCTTCGATAAAAAAAAAACTTGTTTGGAATTTCCAAACGATTTTATGTGAAATGGTGCTGAAGACAAAATAGGACTGAAGACTAGAGCGCGCCGAGCTCCCCAAAATTTTGATAATTTGCCAAGAATTTACGAAAATTTTGATAGTTCAAGTTGTGATAGGAAATGAACGAAACAGTTGAGTACAATATTTTTCACCGATAAGAAAAATTTTCTAGAAATGGCCTTGGACACCACTGTATCTGCCCCGGGTAACGTCTTGTTTTCGCCCTTCAGCATCCAGTCGAAAGGAATTTGGAAAAAAGTAGCCTCGCGCTCCTTCGGGGTCGTAACTCCATTTGGAAGTAGTTTCATATTTTCTGTTGCAGTGGGAGGTAGTCCGCAGGACTTTTCTCCGTCAACTATAAACCCCAAATGCTTGGTAATTCCTTGCCACTCAGATAAAAGTTTAGTATAGTGGTTTCAAGTGGACAGAACATTGTGAAGTTATCGTTCTTGAGATGTCAAGTTTACAAAATTTCTGCAGTTTGAACTCTGGTGACCCCGAATGACCTTTGATCTTCACCAAACTCAACAGTGTTCCTCTGTCTTATATGGGACACCAACATTCTAGGTATCAGGTTCATCGATGGTTCTCTTCTTGAGATATTGTGTTTACAAGAAGTTCACATTTTGGCCTCTGGTGACCCCTTATGGCCTTTTACATCCACTAAAATAACAGAGATCATATACTCTACGTGCAGTATCTGCATACCAAGTATGAGACACCTCAAGGTTAACCATCTTGAAACACCATGTTTACAGGCAGATTTCAGAGTTTACAGCGTTTAACCTCTGGTGACCCCAAATGACCTTTGACCCACCAAACTCACTAAGGTTCTTCTACTCAATATGGGAAGGCCCACTGGAAAGTATGAGATTCATCGAAGTTTCTCTTCTTGAGATTACATTTTTCAAGGTTTTCACAGTTTGGCATCTGGTGATCTCAAATGACCTTTGACCTCCACCAAAAACAAAAGAGATCATCTACTTAATATTGCAAAACCCCATACCAAGTATGAAATTTCGCAAGGTTACCCTTCTTGAGATGTCGTGTTTACAAGGTTTTCACAGTTTGACCTCTAGTGACCCCCAAATGACCTTTGACCTCCACCAAAATCAATAGGTCGTCCTCTACCTAATATGGTCCATCCACATTCTAAGTATGGAAGTTTCTAAAGGTTACTCTTCCTCAGATAACGTGATTACAAGCAATGTCTCATACATACACATACACGCGCAAGCACACGCCCACACACGACGTCACCATCGCATATGTCCCTCTGCCTGCCGCAAGGAATCAAAAAGTAGTATGCTACGGAGCTGACCACTTACTCCGTGGGGTTTTAGACCTTTTGATCAAGAGCATACGTAGTATCTGTTCTTTTCAGGCGTCAGGAAGTATAGAATAGAATCACGCATGACAGACCTATGATGTAGCCCTGAACTTAGGGTTTTAGTAAGTTCAGTTTCAATGTACCTTCTGGGGACATAACTCCTTCGGGGTGGAACGTTTTGCCCCCCCCCCTCCGGCATCCAGCCAAAGGGATCTTTGAAAAAGGAATATGCTAGGGCCAAAGCTTGACGTCGCTGTTCACTGATACACTATCTTCCACAATCTACAATGTCAATTTATTTTTTAATCAACTAAGAACTTTCAAGTTATCGAAAGCGATGGTGTTATTATACTAATAAATATATATGTTAATTCTCGAAGCACATCATTGTACCGAGGTGTAGCCAAGGCACGTAGTTTCTCAAAGAAAGGTAAGCGGTGTTACTTTTATCTCGGCCCTTTGGCCATATATATAGTATCTGTTCTTTTTAGCCAGTTTAGAATGGAGGCACATGACGTAATGTAAAGGTCTGAAGGTTGACAGACAGACAGACAGACAGACTGACAGACAGACAGACAGACAGACAGACAGACAGACAGACAGACAGACAGGCAGACAGAGACAGACAGACAGACAGACAGACAGACAGACAGACAGACAGACAGACAGACAGACAGACAGAGAAAAATGTTAAACAACAACAAAGGAGGGCAAAAGTACACGCAAAAGTAGTAGTAAGAAGAATAAAAGCAAGTTAAAATAGAAGTTTCACACGTAATAAAAGAATAAAAGAGATTGAAAACACAGAACTAAAGTTGAAGTGTTCCTTCTGGGGACGTATCTCTTTCAGAGAGTAGAAACCCTTCGAAGGTATATGTTGCCGGTGTTCGCCCTTAGGCATCCAGGTGAAGGCACCTTTGAACAAAGTATTCTCGAAGCTCCACCTTCACTGAGGAGTGGGAATCTGCGTAATATGTTCCTTGACATCAAGGGGTAGTGAAGAGACCAAATGAAAACACGTCCCCTTCGGAGGGTGAATATTACTAACTCTGAAAGACATATACTCATCACCCCAAGTACGACTTTTACTTGGGGGTAAGCAAAAGTCTCAATTGGTGACTGCTCTTTCATTGACATCAAAGTTAAAACATTCAAAAGATGCAGAGTAGCTTACATTACACAGCATGCAAAGAGAGTGTCCTGAATTCACATTAGGATATGGCAAGCCAAATGTTCAATAAACAGAAAATCAAAGATTACTAAACGATAATCTTGGATTTTCGGCTGATAATCTTGGATTATAAGTCTATAATCTTGGCTTATCAACAATAAACCAGGTTTATCAACTGATAATCTTGGATTATCAAATGAAAATCCAAGTTTATCCCGACAATCTTGGATTAACGTCCGATATACAATATTATTTTGATAATCTTGGATTCTCGATCGAAAGTCCAAGATTATCGAACGATAATCTTGGATCATCTATTGAATAAACATTTGGCTCGTCGAACCTGGTTTATCAGGGATAACCTTGGAACATCACTTCATAACACATTTGGCAAGATAATCCAAGATTTTCCATTTATAATCTTGGTTTCTCGACCGACAATCTTGGATTATCCGCCGATAATCTTAGTTTATCGGTCGAGAATACAAGATTATCAAAATATTTGTCAATAATTCAAGATTATCGGTTGATTTTCTTGGATTATCGACCGATATTCCAAGATTATCGACCAATAATCTTGGTTTATCTATTTATTAAACATTCGGCTTGCCATATTAGGACCTTATGTGCTCACCAGGATATCACCTTAAAGGCAGTATGCAGTCACCCCAATCAGAGTGAGTGTATCCTGTCACTCTAGTTCATGATTGGCCCATTCCGATCATGTGACAATATTTTTGTTGGTAAATTGTGAAATTCAAGGAGAACTTCTCCTTGCTTTACCTATTGTTTGTAATAGTTATGTTCAAAACGTCTTCAGAGGTGCTTGTAAAGCAATAAGATGAGATTTGCAAGAATTTGCCCTTTTTTCAAAGAAAATTTTGGGGCGACTGCCTATTGCCTTTAAGCAATAAAATACGTTTGTGTCTGCATAGGGAGACGCTAAAGACGGTTGTGGAAAAGGCTAAAAGTAACCTAGTTGGGAGAATTAGAACTGTCTGGGATGACGAGTATCTGTCTATAAGCACAATGCTTTAACCACATGATTACTGCTCACTCTGAATAGAAGTCAAGCGTATTCATCCCTGTATATATTTGGGGAATTTACCTCTAGGCTTCCCAAAAAAACATGACTGAACAAGAAATATGCTTGTTACATAAGCACGTGAAATGTCGCGACTGTAGTAAGCACATGGAGCTCATGACTTGATTTAGTGGCTTATAGATGGTTGAAGTAAAGACTTCACATGTGATACTGTCCTAACACAATACATAACACGCCTAAAAATAAGTACAAAACAACCTAACCGGATCAACCAAAAATTGTCTGCTTGTTGTATTACACTAACCCAACGTAACCCTGTTTTCCGCACCGTTGATTTCTTTCATTCCTCCTATTGAAGTGTTTCAAAACCATATTTTTCATTTTTTGTGCTTTTGGTTGGTCCAGTCAAGCCTTCAGCCCATAAATTTCATATTCGTGCCTATGCCTTTGTAATTATTTAGTCACAATAGATAAAAAATTAACTTTAGGGTATATGCGCTTTGAAGTGATAGTTACACGGTAGCACGGTTTCTGTATATATAATCTAAATACAGTTTGCTCTTCAGAAGTACAGTACCTGCGATGTAAGCAGATAAGCTAGTAGGCGGACTGAGTTACTTTTCGAGTAAATTCAAAGATATTCTCAAGGTCTTACTTGTTTTTAATCGTAATCGACTAACAAGGACGATTTGGTACCGCAGAACTCCTGAGATATATTTCAAGGAATAATTCCAGTTACCACTCCACTATGTCTTACGAGTCTGTTAAGACTGGACCACGACCTTGAACGAAACTTGATTTTTGATAGTTCTTGGTGACTTAGTTTTAATGGAAAGTTTACACGACAATCGATGCAGCATGGGTCTAATGGTTCGAGTAGTCTTGTGTTCTATTTGTACTGTTTTATTCTTTTTCACGTACGTGGTGAAACAGTACTTTCACATTGAGGCGCAACATGGATCTATGAGGGCTCTTTAGTAAGTATTCTAATTTTTTTTAAAAATCTTTACTGAAACATGTATAACAGAGATTCTGGTATATTGTTTTAAGGAGGTCATAGGTAACAAAGGACATTGGGTAGTACGTGACCATGCCCAACACTAGCCATGGGCTCCCTTCTTAAGCGAAATGATCATCATAGTCCGGTCACTTTTTTTCTCGATTGTACGTCATTCTGTATGGTATATGTAGCCGAGGTGTTGGTGACACAAGTAAAGGTGTGTATAAACCGCCATAAACCGGGGTCAAACCGAAGCCAGTCGGTTTTGGGTGGTCTTGGTCATCCCGGACCGATGATTGGGTGGTCTGACTTGTCATAAAACCAACATCATTTGGGTTTCGGGTGGTCCGTCTGTTTTTGACCCAACCCGAGAAGAACCGATGAAACCGACGATTCAATTGGTGTAAATATAGTGTCTCTTTCCAAGGCACAAAAACCATTCCCCCACTGAACAAAAATACCAAAACCGTATAGGTTATGGTCTCTATGTCTCCCAGTGTACTCTCTTCAGAATCCATGCAAATCCCGGGACTATTTCTCAGTATTTTTGTGTTTTTTTACTTTGCATACCATAGAGAAGATATAGATAACTGTAGATCCCTAGCATCGTTTTTTTTTTCGGTTGGTCCAGGGTCTAAGAGCTTCGTCGGTTTAGGCGGTTTGGCTACCTCCCAAACAGATGTTCGTTTGGTCTTGGGTGGTGTGAATACGATGCATCGCCAGTTTCGGGTGGTCCTATTTGTGTTCAAACCGACGATTATGCGGTTAAGAGATCAAAAACCAGACCGACGCACACCTGGGACCGGATTCACAAAGACTATTTACGCATAGAACTGTGCGTAAATCAGACTTACGAAGCGTATCTTGCTTAGTCGGTATTCACGAAGAGAAAAGTTCGCAGGCCTAAATATTTTGCGAAACTTTCCGTAAGCTTCAGAGTTGTCGTAAGTACAAAATAACCATTGTAATACATACGTTGTGCATAGTTGTGTAGAGAGTAGGACCACGCGTGTAGCCACAGAAGACAGTCTGACAGTGTACGTCGTTTTAACAATAACAGTCAATGTGGATGGCTCAAAATGTAACAAAGCAAGATTCGACCGCACACACGATTGGCCCATGTGCATCTACTGTAATTACGCAGCGTATCTTTACGAACTGCGTAAGTTGTTTTCGTGAACACTACTGAGAAATGTTCTTACGCAGTTCGTAAGTATTTTGACTTACGCAAAAACTTACGCAAATGTTAGTGAATCCCGCCCCAGTGCAATGACATGTCATGCAGTTTGACAGAACAAACCTTTATCCAATAGTGTATACCACAGTCTCCCTTCTTTGTCTCTGTGTCGTATCAGAAGAGGGCAAGGGGGTACATACCCCGTCTAGAAGATCTAGCCCAAATACCTCTTCAGGGAAAGTGAGAGTTCATCGGGGAGCCGAGAAGTAATCTCTGTTTAACAGGTTGTCGATATAATAAAGCTAAATGTGAAGATGGTCTACACTTTAGTTTGAGGGGAAATTATTATCAATTTCATCAGGAAGCCATAGTGGGTTAGGCCTTTTACAAAGAATAATCCACAATAACGATTTAGAAGGTGATTTCCTGCAATCTAGGTTGATAGAATAACCTCTGCCGGAGCAGTGGTGGAGCTTAGGTTAGGTTTGGTCCCGCATGGCACTCCTCTTTAAGAACTCCCCTTATGACAATTATTGGATCCACCGTCAATAAGTATGATTCTTTTGAACGCACCTTTCAACAACAAGTTCGGAAAAATGATGATGCTAACCAACTCGAGGTAGGCTATTGCTTTTTGCAAATTTACTAGTTGGCAGAGAAAGGTTTTAAATGAAGAATCACATGGGTTTTCTACACATATCTTGCATCACACACTAGTTGTGTTAATGTTAAGTTTACAGCCAGTGGTAATAAGAGTCGATCCATTGTTATGGCATGTTTCTTCGATTTCAAAAACTACAGTCTGGCTGTCCTCTAGTTAAACCAAAGTGCAAATGAGAAAACATGGAATCATGCAGATGGATGATCTTGATAGTTTATGGGTTGTAGTGACCACGCAATTACCACATTTGGTGTAATTGAGATAAACATTCCTTAGCCCCCCCCCCCTCCTTCTTACAGTAGAGTACATCACCTCCCTGTTGGGCGAATCCTGATGCTACCGCTGTCTCTTACTGTAGCCGTTGTCGCTCGACGCCCATGTATCCCCTCTCCTCTTTTGGCGGCAAGTATTTTTTCATAACCTATATTAGGTCAGTTGGCAGATGTACCCAAATGCTGGACATGTAAATATGTTTTTCTAATAGTTCTTAGCCTATAGTGAACAAAGTAAATGGTGCCCCTTCTCCCACATTTTGATTTTTTCATTGGCTATGTAGACCCAAATTCATCAATTTTATAGGGGTGGGGTTCAGAAATTCAAAGTGTGGACAGAATTTTTATGGGAGGCATTAGCAGCTCAAATTGCGGTAAAAATGCAGAGAAGCAATTGAAAATAAGGTTGGATTCTTGGCGTGTAGTAGTATGTACAAATGGAGAGGGCGAAATCACTGAGTCACATTGAGTGGGCAACAACTGCCTGCAATGAAGGCAGGGCCGTCGTGCGAGAAAAGAAAATGGGATCCCTTGAAGTGAAGGTAAGTTGAGCGGCGAAGCGAGGCATTTCTTTAGCTGGGCAAAGACCGGAACTTTCAGAGAGATTACCGCACTCAAAAGATAATTGTAACAGGATATGGTCGAGTTTACTTCGACAGTATTTCGGAAGTGTTTGGCTATTACCTGTGATGTCTTGGAGAGAAGAATCAGGGGAGAAAACCCTTCTTTGAAAAATCTCAAGAAAAATTTTGCGCTTAGATGCAAAATGCTGCTCATTGTTTCAGCATTGCTGGGTTCTATAAACTTTTCAGAACAAGTTGTAATTAACGTTGAAGGTCAGTTACGGTGTTAAGTTCCTAAATCAATGTAAAGCTGTTATTATGAGTAGATATACATTAACATGATTATGGGTCGCAAAGAAACAACTCAGAGAAGTAACTTTCTTGTTAAGTGTGACCGACGATGGCCTTTTTCCCGAACACAGCAGGGCGCGAAGCCAAAACTGGGCACCAAGGGGTTCTTCGCGGAAAGGTTTCATAAATGAAATGACTTTTGCGGTTATTCTAGATCAATTTCAGAGAAAATTCTCCGTCCTTCCTGTGCTTATGGAATATTTTGGCTGTCGATAATAATCGAAAATTTTCATTTTAATATGCAATGGTGCTACTGGAGCGGCATACGCACTTGCGTGACAGAGTGTGATCCAGGGTCCATTTTACTAGTGGGGTTCAGGTTAACGAACCCGATGAAGTTCAGTTGCAAACGCAGCAAACTCTCGGGTATTTACAAATCCGATGTGGCCATTGCGTTTCATAAAAGAAGTATTCCGACTATCCTGTACATCGAAACTGGTTTCATTAATTACCAACCGGCTTCGAACCATCCCCCATCAATGTGCAACCGTGCTGTTTTCTGATTGACCACTATCTGCGCGCTACACAGTCCTAGTCAGTAAGCATCTTTGCTCTGGGAGGATTTGATTAACATTCAACAAGGCCAGTAGAAAGACAGGGAATGAAATGGTTTATATTTTTAATTCAGTTAATATAAACTGCTGCTCTTAGAATTTCCACTAAGTGAACTTTTAGAGGGCACCGTCTCCTTCCCCTACAACTGTGGGGGCCAGTGACAGAGTCCTTTCATTGAAGGTGCAGTGTGACCTGTCCTCTGACTGGACAACTCATGAGAACTTTCCTCCATACCCACAATGGTTACATTTGAAACTGTTCAGCTGTCGAAGCTCAGTCCTGAGAAAAGGCTTTCTCTCCAAGTATTAAATCTTAAAACTTATAATACAGCAAGAAAAAAGCAAGCTGTACTTGAGAGAATTCATGCATAATATTTTAACAAGTTTTCTGGTTTTACAACTAATTTAACGTTACACTTGCTTAAAGCGTCATCCTCTACAAAAGTAAAGATGGATAAAAATAATAACATCTATTTTAATAACATCTCTGTAACGAAAGACAAAAAATTGTCTGAAACTGTAAAAGAGCATAGCTTCGCAACCAATCTTTAAAGGCATTACTAAATTAACGAAAAATGAACAAAACAAACTTTGAAAACCAAAACCTAGCATTTTATAAAATGACCGCTATAACAGAACTCTGTAAAATGAAGATAAAATAGCTATATGGTAATCAAATCTTCCACCCCCCCCCCCCCATCTACCAACAAGACGATCCATTCCGCGTTCCTTGAAAGTGCTAACAAGAACAACGGAAGATATGACACGTAAAGTGCGACTAAAAAAAAAATCAAAATTTATGATGTTCCTTTTGAAATCCAAATGGTTTACCCATGTGTTGACTAGCAAAATCTTGGCAAATTATTTTCAAGGCATAAAAATGAGAACTTTGGCAAAATTATCGATAAACAATGCATTGTGTAACACCTCACACTAAGAAAAATTACCAAAATCTAAATATGTCTGCTAAGTGGATACGTCAGTTCTTAAATACTACGAAAAAAGGGAACTATACTAATATTATATACTTAATTGTTAAAGGTTGTGTGACATGAAAATAACATAGCTGGATATTCGATGTTAAAAGCATTAAAAATCCAGAAAATAGCCCCAATTTCCATTAAAATCCATCAAATATTGACCATTTTACAGGGAAATTTCTATTTCACACTTGTATCATGAATAAATATGAGCTAAATATGCAAATATGTGACATCTAAAGAGGGACATACCATACATAGCACATGTTAGCCTTTGTTTTTCAACCTTAATTCCAAGAACACTGGTAGCATTGTTATTCCCTGAGGGGTTTATTATAAAAGTTAAATTTTTTTCCTCGAAAAATATTGATATCACTCACCAGACTGTAATCTATATGATCCGTAATTAAGAGATAATTTATACAGGGTTAACAAAAGAAATCATAACACTGTGCAACACTCCACATCATTATTTTTGCATAGGCAATTAGTTTCTTCAGAAACCATCAAACTTTGAAGATGTATAGTTTGAGAACGGTAAAAGATATCGAAATAATTCCAACGGATCTTTGATTGGAGGACTTAATTCTTTAACTGACAAGTGAAAAAGCTCTTTTGGTGGCATGTCACACGACCTTTAAGGTAAGAAATCAAAGCCATCGACAGTTGAACTCAGTACATTACGATTCTTACAATAATCTTAAAAATGAATCAAAGCTCTTGTACGTCACAACTGAAAGAAGGCATGAATCCACGTTCACTAAATTGAACCCAAATGATAGTCACAGACGGTCACTTACACACCCTAGGCCTACCTAAAAGGTAAACACGACATCACCGACTAGTACCAAAATTGTTTTCAGGCCAGAAGAGACGACAACCGACGTGCCACACAAATCATAAATTCCAACAATCTGACAATGCCAACAGAGACCTAGACCCTCTCCATACCTTGATCTCTGCCTACCGACTCACAAGTTTCAAGAAAAATTCCATATCAAATGAGAGTTACATAGAAATGTCCTTTTTGTAAACAATGGGGATTATTTAGCTTCTAAAAGACAACGTTTCTAAGAGAAAAGTTATAACTGAAAAGTCTGAACTGCCAAGAAATTACAATAACTGTAAAGAACGATGATAATTCATGACGCCTAGAGGAGGCTACGCCATAAGGACACCCCACTAGTTTTCTACGTAGCGTAGTACAAAAACAAAACACCCACGTGAAAAAAAAGAAAAAAATAACACCCAAAGAGCTGAAAGAAACCTAGTTAGGGCAATGACACAATATTAAGTTTGTTTAATTTTTCGTAAACCACTTTTTTACCCTATTTGGAAGGACACCTAATTTACCTCCGTAAATTTTTATCCCCGAATGACTTGTAAACTGAAAAGAACTCGTAATATCAACAAAACTGATATAACATTTTACAAATGGTACCGGGTGGGTGAATGTATTGACCGTTCTTCCAATTTGTCACTAGACTATTGCAGAAATTGGTACTAATGAGATAAGTGCTTATAGTAGATGCTCGCGAAGCGCACCGATTTTTTTATTGAATATTCGAACTGTTTGTACGGTTTGGTTTCTGAATTGTGTATAAAAGGAGCACGTATTTCCAGGGAGTTGCCACTTGCTTGCTCTAACCGGCAGCCTCTGGTATTTCTTAGCAATTGAAAACCATGTGTTGCAAGAACTTGTAAGGTGGCAGGAATTTGCAACCGAGATACTGGAGGGGTTCAAGAGCCCCCTTGTCCCCCGTATCTCCCCACCCAACGGGTCATTTTCATCCTCTTCCATAACTTTCTTCTCTATTTTGATATCAGAGAAACGTTTCCCTAACAAATTAGGGGCCCGGGCTCTCCGGACCGCATGGGCACAATACTTGTGTACGAGGGTGTCGTTTGGCTTTATATTGTTTGTAGGACCTTTCTCCAACATATACATTATACCATGGGTTTTGTATTTGAAATAACATTACAACCAGAAAGCACAAAGGCTTAGTGATTCCTTGCTGAAAGGGGGTGATTTTTGCACTGAGGTTCATCAGATTCATACTTCTTGACTATATCATTTTTTACGATGTTTTCATAACTTGACCTCTGCTAACCTCATATGACCTTTGAACCCCACCAAAAAGTGAATAACAAAAAAATGAAAAAAAAAACTACAAATATCTTTGAAGGGATTCATACCCGGACAGTCATGCGTGAAAAACCTAGCTTTAATCCACTAGGCCATTAAAGCACTCGTTCAGCGTATGGTTTTTCTGTTAATTAAGTATTACACTATAGTCATAACATCCTTTTACGTATTCATAATCAGGCAATTTAAATTAGTATTATTACTGTAACAGTTGTTCTTGTTAAAAAATAAATGGTGTTCTATGATAAACATACCGTTACCTCTTCAAGTCAATTTGGGTTTCGCAAAAAAATTATACTAGTACTTCTATGACTGCTATTGATGTAGTTAATTACATAGCTGAAGGTTTCAACAATAAAAAGTACACCCCAGGTTTATTTTTAGATCTCTCAAAGGCCTTTGACATAGGCAATCATTGTATTCTTCTCCATACGCTTTCACATTATGGTATTCGGGATATTGCTCACGATTTGCTTTGTAGCTAAGGTATCGTAAGCACTTTGTGCATGTCAATGGCGCTGCCTCTACTTGTATTTATGTAACATTTGGTGTTCCACAAGGTTTTATCCTAGGTCCTTTATTATTCTTAATCTACATTAATGATCTCCCTATTTGACAGTGCTTGTTCAAAAAACCTTAAGGTTTGCTTGTTAGCTGATGATACCAGTATTTTGTTTACGTCTGATGACCCAACGTATTCTGCACAAATTATCAACAAAGACATAAAAATTGTTTGTGATTGGTTTAATGTAAACAAATTATCTCTTCACACCAGTAAGCCCTGTTTTGTATTTTTTATCCTTATCCATACCGTTGTAACAAAACAATCGACATCATTATTGATAATGGTAATATTGTTCAGAAACAATCTGTGCAATTCTCAGACCTCTATCTTGATTCCCGGTTAAATTGGAACGATCATGTAATTTGGGGAAGAGTAGGTAAAGCTGTTGGCGTTCTATATAAGATAAAAGATATTGTTCCTAACCTAGTCAGCCCTTATTACTTTGTATTATTCACTGATTTACTCCCAACTCTCATATTGTAACATTGTGAGGGCTAATGCACATTGCATCGACGTGCATTGCACTGCATTGTGTGGGCTAATCCACATTGCATCGATAAGACTTATGATATGCAAAAGAAAGCAGTCCGCACTACCACCAATTCTAATTTCTTAGCTCATACTTCACCACTTTTCTCTTAGTAGCAGATTCTCAAAACCATGATATTTTTAAGTATCAGCTTGGTAGCTTCATGTACAAGTACTCCAACCAATCAGTTGCTCCCAGACATATTTCGTACCTGCTTTGGAACGGTCTCCCAAATACATTAAAAGCCTGTACATCAATTTTTGAAGTGCTTTAAGGATCATCTGCTTAACGCAGCCAAGGATTAATCTGATGAGATGGTGTTATGCTTAGCAGTGTTGTATGAATAACTTGCTGATTTTCTTCTTCTCTTCTTTCTTTATAACTTCCTTCTTTTCCAACTAGCATTTTCTTTTGTACCCATATAAAGGGGATCTGCCTGTACAAACTTTTAAGCTTTTTTTCAGACCTCCCCTACAATTAAGTATTAATTTTAATATTGTAATATAAATATGGATATATTATTGTGGAAATGTTTCTCAATACAATACAATACAATACAACACAACACAACACAACACAACACAACACAACACAATACAATACAATACAATACAAAAAAATCTGGTGACGTCATCGCCGTAATAATGAGCTGTCTTCCGTTCACTGTAAATAACGTGTCCCCCCCCCCCAAAAAAAAAACATATTTAGGAATAGACCTGTAATTCTAAATACAATTGGTCACTGCACTTTGACTGACCGTTGCTCAACTCTGGTTGGTCAATGATGACTTGTACAGTCAGTTGTGTTCCCAATTAAGCTCACACACAGTTGTGTGTCAATATGCATTCACTTGAGGAGTTGAAACTGAGTGCAGTCTTCTGTGGTTCTGCCTTGGAGGTGTACTGGACAGGTGTTGTTGTTTTAGTTGGAGGAGGGGCTTGAAGTAAACCTAATAGGGAGAATTTTTATTGTTTGGAGTGAGATTATAGAGCCTTTTAGCAATTCAGTACTTCATTTTCCCCACTTTGTAAACGCGCCTGTACTGTAAACCTGTTAAGCAATTAAACATTAAATGTTTAGCAATTAACTGAAACGGTATTAACTCTGAATGTTCAGATATTTGACGAGCGTGTTTTGTGTTCAGCATCTAAACATGTTACAAGGTGGGGATAAAATGAGTTGAGATAAATGTTTAAGTCCTAAACACTGTTTCTGGAGTATATCCTGGAATATCTTACTTAGACGTTTAATTTTCTTCATTTATCTTGCCTAGCTCTGACAACCCGTTTCGTGGAGGGTCGGTTCAAGACTTCCCTTGCCTGGATGTTGCAGGAGTCAAGACTTGCGATTCTCTTCCTAACTTCTTCCTGTATTCTAATGGACAGAATCAGGCTTATAAGGATTCCGTCATATCTTATATGCATGTACCGAAATGTGGAGGCACTACAGTCAAACAATGTATGGGAATAGTCGCTAAACGGGAAAACAAAGAAAATCCGTATTTATTGCACCTTGAGCGACGATTTGAGATAGAATTGACACCAATGCAAACTCACTGTCCATACTCTATGTTTATGGGGTCGGACAGTTTGGGTATTTGTAGGAAAGTCAAGGACAAAGAGTGTTCCTACTTTACATTTGTTAGAGAGCCATACGATCGACTTGTTTCTCTGTATTTTGAATGCAGACTTCAGAATGACCCACCTGGCAAGGGGAGAGATAATTGTATGAACCTCCCTATTACTGAATGGGTTATGAAGGTAAAGCACGCTTTATTCTTCTTCCAATTACACCGCCGCGTAGAGTGTCCTACGGGGAAGATGGATGGCTGTGAGTTCGTAACACCAGAGTCTGCATTTGAATTAGCAAATAACATAACTTATGTTAATTACATAGCTGAACATCTCGATAAGATCTTTGCTGTCATTGGCTTACAGGAAGATTATCATCAGAGCTTAAAACTGCTGGAGCGTGCTTACGGTATGCAGTTTTATAACGTCTGTAAGGGTTTGTGGATGAACCGTGGAAAATATGGGGAAGGAGATATTGAATCAAACGAAAGAAAACGACAAATGCTGGCAGTAACATTACAAGGAAACGAAGAAGTCAGAAAATTTATTTTTCCAGATGTTGTATTATATGAGAAAGCGAAAGAAATATTTCAGAAAGAGATTCAGAGACTAAAGACGATGTAGAGATGTACACGGTAACCAAAGATAATCACTTTACCATTTTTTTCTTCAAATGATCATTTACTAGTTGACAAAAGCTACTTCTGTCCGAAAGATTGGCGGTCAAAATTTCTCTAGCTATGACTTAAATTCTTCGTAGCCTATGTTAATTTATCAACTCCATTCAGACATTGGAAATTCACGTAATGGTGCTTTTTTACTCTGAAGGTAGGGACACAAATGAGTCTCCTAAATTGATTTTTGCAGAAGGTAAAAATATCTGATTTATGCATTAACAAATAGAGTTTGGAAATTTTTCTTCCCCTATAATGAGATTTGTACTCCCCTCACAGTATTCGTCCTCCTTTTTCTAAAGTCCCAAGCAAAGTGCACCCGAGAGGAGATTTCACGTCCAGAGAAGAGACACCACACCGAACAGGACAACCTATCAGCCTTCGAACCTCAGCCTTCTTGAGTACGTATCATAAGTGACTCACAATTCTCAGTTGAGGTAGTCCTGGGGTTGCCCTTCAAAAGCTGGTCACACAGGGGAAAGTTTATTGGCTGGAAGACTCCTTGTCAGTAATTATACTTAAATATGCAAACATTGAAGGATCGTCCATTTTATCATTTTCCAGAGAGCGTACAAACTGTAATATGTTTTCGGCCTCATCTCCTTTCTACGGTGTCCTTTAAAACATAGGCGTAAGAAGCAATAGCCCAAACGTCTTTTGAAAAATCTGTGAGCTAGTGCAAATCTCCTCTTATCAGGGGTGGCGCTAGGATTTGCCCGACAAGGGGGGTCAAGCTCCCCGACGAGGGGCCAGCAACACATTTACCGCATTTTCCCTTTAAGTAGCCCACGAAAGCTGTGGAGTATATTAACTAAGTTGTTTGCATTAGAATACGAATTTATCTATCTTCAAATGACATTTGATGTGCAACAAACCACATAAGTTACAACATGACGATTTTTATGAAAGTCTTAGTTGAGCAAAAGGAGGATCGATGATGATTCAAGGGGTTTGTGAGTGGGGAGAATACATCGTGGCAGGGTTTCCATATAGGTTTGGAATGATAATTCCATTCAGCTGTCCCACATGAAGTCTCATTAGACTGGTGTGGACCAAACTCTCTGAAACAGCAACATTTAAAGACATTTAAATCAAGCCTCATTTTCACGAGGCAAGGCATTATTTTACAGTTTCGTTTTTTCGAAAAGATGCTGTATGTTTACCTGTATTTCTGAGAATGGATTTTTGTTTGAAAAAATTACTCAAGTTGGGGCCCGTATGAAATCTGTCAGGGGGTTGTACCTTGTCCCCGGGCCTAGGTAAGGACAACCATCTTACATAATTGTCAAAACTGGTACTTCATTTGAAGCAATGCAGCTAAGCAACCGGGAGATTCTGGGTTCGATCTCCTGCTGGGGCAAAGTAAGGTGGGCTTTTCATGCAATAGTAATCTACAGTTTTCCCATCTGAACTAAGCTTTCAGAAACTGAAGTAAAGTTATAATTTAAAAGCGATAGGATTCAGTGTCAGCTGAAGGGCCATTACAATCTTAAAACATGCAGGAGATAGGATATGACAAATTGTACAATCAACTGTCACCGTAAGTTGGTGTGTAGACCAACTGCGTCTAAGCGTATCACAATACAGTCAGGGAATATTTTGAGTAGGGGTAAAATTTATTTTATTCTAAGGGCTATTTGGGGAATTTTGACTGAAAACAAAAGCCCCGTAAGTAAAAGCAAAGAATTATTATAATTGTACTTTTGAAGGCTATGTTATTGACTTCAGGGTGAATAGCCCGTATTTTCAGCCCTGATTGTGAGCATTTATACCAAACCGCATAGCTGCGTGATCCGTTGCTTCGAAAAGGTATGAACAGGCTATGGCACTGGCTTTGTCACCCACCCAAACTCATCCAGACAAGAATCTATTGTTAACCAGTATGAAGGCGTTGAAGGCATTTTCAATTGTTTGTTTAACCAGTATATAAATATCGTTAGCATTGATGTTAGTACCGCTAAAAGTAAATAAATTATATGTTTGTTTGAACCAATGACAGTATTTTCCTTGAAACTTTTCTTCGTTTCAGTGTTTTCAAACTCCATTTTTCATTCGTGTATTACCCGCGCTCCTATTTCCATACTAATAATGCTTGCCGTACTCGGTCGCCGGGTGTGTCATACACCTGCACCCATTGACCGCAGTCTTATCATCGACCAACGTAGACACAGAACATGTACAGTGAGTTAGAAAATGGTGCACAACATTACCCTTACAGAAATAATTCCTGACTTACAGGGTCGTAATTTTGTCAAATGGGAGCCGGTCTCATATCGAAATGACTAAACGATGTTACGGGATCGCGAAACCTTTCATTCAAAATCGTGTTGTTTGGGAGCCCTTCCAATGTCCCCTGGTGGGGTCCAGGGCACCCCTCCCCGGTGGAACAACGGAACGAAGCCCCAGAAGCTCTCATGTGTTAACAAAAAATATGTAGCTATCTCTAAGATCACAAGCATCACAATATGACCATTATTTTTGTAGCAGCGAAAATTGTAGTCCCTGCAGAGTAGGTAATATACCTCATGCCAGATTCAGTGGTAAACATCCACCTTGAGAACAGTGTAGAGGGGTGGAGATTTTGTCATGACACTTCCTGACCTAAGTATCACCATCGGTTGGCACGTAGCGTGCAAAGAATTGCTAAAAATATCTCCCAGATTGTTGGAAAAAGCACTTACCAAGCCTAGTAAGATGTATCTAATTATGTCCTTCATTGTAAGACCTCATGATTTAGAAATACAGAATCAAATGGTCGTAAACGGTGAATCAAATAAAAAACCGTGGACATAAAGCAAAAGCTTCTTCAAGATCACTGAAATTTACTTTCCTTTGTACTTGAATCCCTTTCCGTTGCTCAAGTTTAATAGCAAATTTTAAATTTATAGAAGAAATTGTGGATTACCGGTTTTTCGTTTCTAATATAATATATAATAAATAATACTGATGACGACGACGTCGATGATGATAATTCTTCAACCATATGTTAGTTTCCTTTTCTTTGTTCTGATGCATTTACAATCACTTCGTTCGTTTAGCAAATGGTGCACTTGCTTCTACACAAAAAGAAGAATCACTTACGAATGAGCTTTCTCCTACTTTTTCCGCTGCAAATTAAGGAAAATTTAAAGTTGTACCCAAAATCAAAGACATCTGGTGCCGTATTTTTCTGTTTGCACTGGAAAATATAAAATTTTATGTGATAAATCAAAATGCTGTAAGGATGTTCAAACAGTTGCTTAGTACCAAACAGGGCGTAGCCAGGAATTTTTCAGGGGGGGGGGGACCCCATAGGCAGACTCAGCGCTTCACGTCACCATGGGTTGGCGAAAAGAGCAAGAAACTTTGGCCCAAAATGCCTCCCAGATCCCTGGCAATGGCACTTCCCAGGCATACTTACCGCACATAAATAGGGGAAACACTAGTAATATTGTAAAAATTAACATTAAAAATACCAAAAATATGCTCAAGGGGGGAGGCTGCCCCCTTTGGTCCCCCCTCTTGGCTAAGCCCCTGGTACTAAAAAAAGATATCTTTTTTTCAAAAACAAGAAATTTATTAATAAATCTAGTCTCGGTATTGAACAAGAAAGAGGAAACAAAAGAGTAATCCCAAAATAAGTGTTCAATAGCCTCCTGAATTTTTAAAAAATGAACGTAACGGTTTGTAGATCATTTTCATTAGGTGTAGTCTTCTATTAGAGCCTAAAATTCTATAAAAAAAGGAATTGAAACTAATGTAGCTTTGCTCCCCTTAGTGAAAACCGGGCACTAGAAGTCTATTCGACGGACTCATCTCCCCATGCAAGGATCAGATAGGTGAGAATAGGTCACTTGGTCAGTAAAGACTACTTCACAGTTCACAAAGTGCCGTAAATTATTGGTCTCATCGGCTGAAAGCACCGTCTAAAACCAAAGGACCCATGTGCTCATGTCACAAACGCGTGAATGCTGGACGTACATCTAGTACGCATCGGTTAAATTGGTTTATCTTGTCCTTAAAAGATGCCGTTCATTGGTCAGAAATTAACAAAGGTAAGGAAACACCCTCCCCATGAGACCCCTTGCAATATCAGTAAAAACAAAACCGAACTCAAAAGGTACGGTTTCGGTCACTGTATGGGATAAGCCCCGCTCCAGTGGCGTAGCTACGGGGGGCATGAGGGGGCACGTGCCCCCCACGACAAAGCCGTGCCACCCCAGGTGCCCCCGTGGAAAATTTTGGAATGCACAGTTCTGTATATAAACCGTATAGAGAGGGAGAGAATTCAAGAAGTTGTGCCCCTAGGAAAGGTTCGTGATCCCCCAGTAGCCCTTGCTCAAAAAATCCTGGCTACGCCACTGTCCCTCCCTAAAGAAAATCCAGATTACGTCAATGTATGAATGACTTTAAAAAAATACATGTTTTTATCCAGAATTACTGTTTGCTTACTTTCGCAACCACGAACATAAGACAGAACGACACAGGGATTTATAATTACCGCAGGTAAGTTTACTGGATAATTAATTCAGGTAAGTATACTGGTTATGTTTTTATGAATAATCTTGTCAGTCTTACAAAAAATTTTCTTACGCCTGTTCGAATTTTAACCCCTGTCAGAACAATAATTTTACTGAGATTTACATTGACTGATAAAGAAGGAATGAGGGTCGTCTTTTGCTTTCAATTAGCATCGTGGGTAAGATAAAAAATTTGTTCATAAAATGATTCCTAAATTATTTAAAAATAGGTTGTTGAAGTAATATCTAATATGATGCTCCTCAGCTGTCTAATTTCGGTATGAAACTCACATAAAATTATCAAATGGTACATTTTGTCTTCTTAACCGACCTTCTTGCAGAGACTAGACACTAAGGAAACTTTGTATTTAGATGAGGAAAGTGGTGTACCTAGAATTGTGGGGGTGATCTTTAAATTGAAACATCTATCGTGTTTAATTTCTTCAACATGACACAGACAAAAGTAGCTTTTATCATTATTACAGCATTAAGTCTAAAGAATTAACTCTGGCGATAGACTCATTCATATGTTAACAAACAGATGACGTTACGACTGGTTGGCAAAAGGCTTGATAAGGCGCACTTGCCATGTCGTCACAATGAAAAATCGATTCAAATTCGTTTACGGCTGCGTTAAATCGCGCCAGCAAAACCTAACATGGACGCATATGTTCTTGCGCATGCTCTACGTCAGCCAATGCCAACCAGTGATAACCGTGCATGGTGTAAAAGTTTACTTCCCCCAAATATAAGGCATTACGAAGTTATGACCGTTTCATCATTTGAACATTTGAAAGTTTGGGTGAACAAATTATTCATGAGCTACAAGAAGTGAATTTCTTCCCTAGAGAGCTTTGTTTCTTGAAAATCAAGGTACCCGATGCCTAATTTTCGATAACACAATCTTTCCCTCTAAGTTTGTGACTCCTGTTACGGCAAGGTACAATACGCAGACCCGAAATAGCGAAAGGATGCAGGAAAATGAGATTAAGATTTCGAACTGATTATCATATTTAACCCCCTTTTATTAATACTCTTAAAAAAAATACAACAAAATTTTCACTTAGGCCTATACTTACAATATTTAATCTGTATACTTATCCTTAGTCTTTACTCGGCAGAGGCACTGGTATCAGGATGGTCTTGGCTTCTCCGAAGACGGCGGTGATACGGCTATTGAATGATAGTGAGGCGGGGCTGGTGTTTCGAGGTACCCCAGCGCGATAATATGCTATAAACTAGGCTAGCTGGCCCGCACGCCTAATTTTTTTTCCCACGAGGTTATGGGCAAATTTGATTTTCAAAATTTTTCAAATTTGTTTCAAAATCATGGTTAGGGCTGAATTTAGGGTTAGGGCTACGTAGCCAAGGGTTATTTGGCCTGTTCTTTCATAATCCGGTGTCAGAATTACAATAAAAGGGTCGGAAAGCTGTCATTTTGGAATTAGGGGTGTGGCCTATTTCCAAGAAGCTGATCGTTCCATTAGCAAAATTTGCCCATAACCTCGTGGGAAAAAAAATTGCGCGGCCCGCACAGTTCACTAGTCGGGTTGAGCTAGAAGTTTGTCACAGGTAAAAGTGCAGCGTAAAGATGGCCTGTGGATCAATCGGATTTAGCTCTCTGTTTGTCTCAGCAATGTAACTGGTTGGTGTAGTCTGTCTCTAATTCTATAACTCCGCGGGTCCATATTTATATACACCAGTAACTGGCCGACGAGAACATTCGATTCGAAGAATGAGGTAGAAGACTCGAGAATACACCTAAGCATTCAACACAATGTGTCATGACGTAATGTTTCTTTAATGCACAGAAGATTGTAAAATTTACTCGAACAATCCAGCTGGTGCGAATTGGTAAACTGGGTTGCAGGACCAGAGTTCAAACCTCTGTTAGCGTCGTGATCGTCTGGTTGTCCTAGTTAATGCCTCATAACACTCCGCAAGAACACACTATTCAATACGCGTCACATTCAACAAAAAGTAAACTTTTTTCATAGTGTTTACAAGCCTGCTTGCCTTACAATGTAAAACCATTTACAGCGGCGTAGGAAGATGTTTGACATGGGGGGGGGGGGGGGGCAGATAAGATGCGATTTCTCGACCTTGATACCCCTTCCCACACCAAAACATCATATTTGCTCATTATAGTTTTTCGGTTTTAATTTGGGCAAAATAAAAATATTCAAAGAAAAAGGAAACAACTACAACATCAACACCATGCAGCCGTGGTGTAGCTAAGATTGTTTTGTTTTGGAGACTCTGGAGGACTGGAGTTATTTTTTGTGGGGGGAGGGGGGTACTCCCATTTGCTGTCTAAGCTGAGCGCCACCATAGGTTGGCGCGGAGCGTACCAAGAAAATTTGAGATTGAATACATCCCAGATGGCAGGAAATGGCACTTGCCAGGCTTGATAGCAGCCATCAAGATGTGAATTTTTTGTGAAAAATGTAAAACTTGATTTGATTTTATTCTAAAACACATTTCTGTGAGGACGGATTAGCTGAGCTGGTCGGACTTGGGGTCCGAGGATTGCAAGTTTGAATCCCATTTGTTATCTAAGCGGAGCGCCACCATAGGTTTGCACGGAGCAAACCGAGAAAATTTGAGATTTGAATACATCCCAGATCTCCGAAAATGGCACTTGCAAGGCTTGATAGCAGCCATCAAGATGTGCAATGGGGCTGCCCAGCCGAGTAAAAATCAACAGAGGGCGCTCTCATATGGTTCCTACCAGTTGCGCGAAACGTAAGCGCGACCGCGAAGTTTCTTAACAAAACTTCATCGCTCATTACGTCTAGGCCTACGTACTCGCTCATAAGTTGCTTTTGAAGCTGAATATTAAAGAGCTCCCATGTTTTAGTACGCCGCAAAGCAGTGTTCCTGGGCAGTTCCCAAAGGTAAACAAAGAATTATCAGGAGTGTTAACATTTATACCCAGAAGAATAGAAGACTACATCCCTAGGATGGACCTATCAGTACCGGCCTAGTAGCCAACTCACTGCAGCCCGAGTCAAAGATAGGTCGCTCGGCTATAGCCCGGTAGTTGTACTAAGAAGCATCATTCCTCAATAAATTCCACTTACATGGAACACTTTTCTCTTCTTCCAGGCTTTCCACATAAGTTCTTTTGAATATGAACGCACAGTGACTGGTTAGAAGTTCATGGACCAACTGATTAGTCTGTTTCTATGGTATCTTCACTAGCGCACTCTAAAATACATGCATTTAAATTCTTACGCGTCTACGCGCTAACAACGAAAAATCAACCAAAGCGTTCGTTATCCAAGAGCGCAGTAGTGTGAGTCAATTATTCCGGACAATACACAGATAAATGTATTGATGCGCGTATAGAACGCATTGTTAATGTGCACGCACGTCAACTCTTTTAACAATGGAATTTTCTATAACGCGTCCTTAGATTTGTACGCAGATCACTGAATAGAACGACCCACATCTCAAATTCACACTTCCGCCCCGGTAATTGAACCTCATGCAGAGTCAGGCGCGTCTTACAGTGTAGGTATAGGAGTTTAATGGTATCTATGCACCAAATACTTACGTTTTGTTCCGTGTTGTATCAAATTCGCGTCTCGAGACTTGCATCTCATGCATAATATAACTTTTTTTACCTGATATACTGTCCGGATTGGGTGATCTATGTTTGTAATATCTTTGTAGGAACTAGGGTTCCTACATAGTACATCGTATAAAAGGACTCTAGTAGGAACCATATGAGAGCGCCCTCTGTCGGTAAGACGAAAACGCTGGCCAGCCCCATTGTTGTGAAAATTTTTTAGAGGTTGATTTGAATTTGCTCTAAACCACATTAAGTTTGTCACAATCTATCCGACTTTATTCAAAATTATTCAGAGTGGAGTTAGCCCCTCGGATTTCGGTGGATTGATTGGAATGGAGATTTTCCACAGCCAGAGTCTACTATTATTAAGTTGGTGGAGCCAAGATTTGACCGACGGGGGCCACCAACCCGAATCCCCGACATCCCCAATGCCGTCGGGTATAAGTGGGATTTGAAGAAAACCTGTGTACTAGACCATTTCATGCGGGGCATATATTGCATAAAATTTGTATATACTAGAGAAGCATAGTTCCGCGTTGGTTAAATGTTTTCCCCGGAATCTAAGCTGTAAAAATTGCAAAGCGCGCGAAGCGCGAAAATTTTTGGTAGGTTTTTACAAACAAAAAAAAACATATGTAAACATTAAGAACAAAACATAGAAAGAAAATCTGTAGCGGTTCTAGACAGTATAAGAGATAATATGCAATGTATCGAAACTACCTTTCCTATGCGATGAAATAGCCAAATATTGCTCCGTAAGTCCCTCACCAACTGACAGTACCGCTTGGCACACGCAAGAGAACAGTTACTAGGCTTTGCGATATGGGATTAAATTTGCGACATCTACGTAAACTGTGTTCTTTTCCTACATGTTACTTGGTAAGGTGGAAAGGAGTTGCGCTATCTAGCGATGTAGAATGGAACTATTGAAGAAAGTAGAGTAGCTCTTCTGCGCTCGTAGCGCGCCGAAAATTTTGCGTTCTTATTAGAGAAATTGTCCTCTTGCGAGCAAAAACGGGTAAGACGAAACTGTAAACTCTCGCAATATTGGGGGACCAACAAATCACACAAATCATACTGGGGGCCATGGCCCCCATGCTCCCCCCCCCCGGTTCTTCGCCACTGATTTAGGAGAAGTGAACTGAATTTGCTTAAAAATGAGTCAATATGTGCTTCATTTGTAGCCATATCTAGTCAAATGTTTGACGAGATTCCGGTTCGTGCCCAGACTGATTACATTCGTTTAAATTGGAGTTAACACTTTAGATTCCTTGTCGAAGGCTAAAGAATCCTATGCAATCACGCTGGTGAGTGTATAGTGTGTGCACGTGTGTGTATGTCTGTATGTGTGTTTGTGACGCTAGCTTGTAAAGACGACATCTTAAGACAGCAATGATTGATGCTTTTCATAATTAGTATATAGATTTACCATATTGAGAGAGAACCGTATTGTTTTTGGTGGAGGTCAAATGTCATTTGATGCCACCAGAGGTAAAAAACCTAAAATATTGTAAACACGATATCTCAAGGTAGGAAGCACAGATACTTTTCATACTTAGAGTGTGGATACGTAATGGTCAGTTAATGAAGCCTTTTGTTTTTTGTAAGAGGGTAAAGGTTATTTGAGGTCACCGGCAAGTGAAACTTCGAAAATCGAGAAAACTGCTTGTATGCACGTTATCTCAAGATAGGAATGAAAAGTTTGCACTTGGCACATAGGTTTGTCATATTAAGAGAAACAATCCTATTGTTGTTAGGGAAGGTCAGAGGTCAGTCAATGTCACCAGAGGTGAAAAACCGAAAACCTTGTAAACACGATATTTCAGGACAGAAATGATGGACACTTCATACTTGGTGTATAGATTTGTCATATTACGAGAAAGAACCGTATGTTTTGATGGAGATCAAAGGTTATCTGAAAGGTCCATTGAGAAAACTTGTAAACGGCTGGAAAACACGTTATTTCAAGAGAACAAGGATGGATACGTCTCATACCGGGTATGTAGATTTTTGATATTGTGAGGAAGGTTCTTATTGTTTTTGATGGAGGTCAGAGACCATTTGATGCCATCAGAGGTCCAGAACCGAAAAAGATTGTAGTTAGTTAGTTAGATGAAATTTAACGACACACCAACACAAATGTGTTATATAGTGTCATGCAAAGTTTATATACAGTGCAAGTCCTTCCCTTTAGTCGCCTCTTACGACAGGCGGGAAATACCGTGGGCATATTCTACAACCCCAGCCCACAGGGGGCCGAAAAAGATGGTAAACACGAGATTTCAAGACAGGAATGATGGGTACCGGTACTTATCAGACTTGGTATATAGATTTGTCATCTTAAGAGAAAGATCATTGTTGGTTTTGGTGAAGGTCAAAGGCCATTTGGGATCACCAACTACGAAAACCTTGTAAACTGCTCGTAAACATGATATCTCAAGATCAGGCAATGGGCCGTACTTTCAAATTGTGTCGTTTCATGACCAACCAAAAGGAACGGCTAAATGTTTGTAACATTCCAACTAGGGTACAATTAAGAGAACGACACATATCTTTTCACAAGGGTAAATCTAGTACATTCATAAGTAATTCAAATTTCACTCACCTAATGATAGACTTGTGTGAAGTATGTTGTGACCATATTATAATTAAAACAGCTTACAATAAATTGAAGTGTATGTTGATGGTGTAGTGGAAAGTGCTCAGTGGCCAATTTTTCACCGCCCGGGTTCGAATCCTGTGCAAGCACTTATTATTCAGCTTTTATTATTCAGTGTTTGTCTTCTGTTACTTATCATACTTGGGATATAATTTTTTGATATTGAGAGAAAGAATCCCATTGTTTTGCTGGAGGTGAGGGGTCATTTGAGGTCAAAAACTGAAAACCTCTGAAACGCCATAGGCTATTTCAAGCTAGGAATCATGGATGTGTTTCGTACTTGAAAATGTGCATGCGTTATACATAGAAAACTACCCCTGCTGTGCTCGGTAGAGTTCAAAGGTCATCTAAGGTCACCGGCTGTGAAACTACGAAACATTGTAAACCAGTGGCGTAGCTACGGGGGGCCTGAGGGGACCTAGCCCCCCCAGATATTCGTCAGCCCCCCCACCCCGATTTTTTGTGTCCTAATAAAATGTGTAAGAATTAAGAAAAAATAAATGTTTGAACGGAAATAAACTTTGAAGTATTTCCTTCAAAAAATAAATAAATATAATGTGTAAGAATTAAGAAAAAGTAAATGTGTTGTGTAAAAGAAAAACATTTTGCGCACGTATGAAATCAACTTATAACTTCAAAATGCCTACTTTCACTAAATTAGGTATACAATTGCACTGTCGTTTAATTCGCATATAATTCACTTGAACGATGAAACGAACGTCTCGACGACAAATTCGGATGTGACATTGTTAGGTTTAGACCCTTTCTGCCTTTCGGATGGCTGGTTGATTTACTGAAAACATGGCAACCATACACTGAAGACCATTCTTACACGACCATCCCTATACGGTATCATTCACAAGATGTGCCGTATGGTAAGGTACTACGTTCGAATAATTCTTCTATCCTTAACAAGTATGTCGTGTCAAGTCCTCTTTTTACTAGTTCGCACTGGCGTCCGGGCGGATTTGTAAAATTGCCAACAAGGTCCGGATTTCATGTGTTTCCCACATGATCCCTACTTCTGCTTTGTTGGTTAAATAGTTTGGAAGATTTACTGGTGGTTTTATAGGTCTGACTAAGTAATATACCGATGACTTGAGTCCGTGAACAAATACGGGCACCATTTTGCATCTAGACACCACTGAAACTGGAAAAATTTTCAAAGGGAAGGGGACACCCTTAGACCCCTACATCAGGACAGTGGTATATGTCCTCCTTGCTAGAATATAAATATGGTAACTAGGTTGGAGACAAATGGTATGATCTAGGGGATATGTAATTGAGTAGTGGACATGTAGCCCATGGATAGGGTGATGGACAAATGTAACAGAGACATACTAGAAGGTGAATATGGGAGAATTGCAGGCAGAATAAACGACAAGGGATGCATAATTTCAGTATGATTCTTGTATTATCTCAGCTCATATGATATCCACGGCCGTACACAGCGGGGGGCAGGGGGCAATTACCCCCAGAAATTTTCAAAGTGCACCGTTTCCAGCTTTGAGAATATACAGTAATGGAGTAAAAATATAAGAAATAGCTGTGATCGTAATGATAGAACTTAAAAAATTTCAAATAGGCACATCAATATTTTCATGCCTATATCTGTACACATCACAAATCATTTACAGCTCTATTAGGATGTATTTCTAGCCTTCTTTTCTAAAATTCTCGCGCTACGCGCGATTATGCATAGCTACAAGGTTGCTGTTGTTGCTATAGGTAGCTTCAATCATCAATGGCTTAAAAACGTTTTTAAACCGTGCCAGTTTAGTCATAAAACCATTTTATAACCAATGACACTCCCTCCCCTCCCTTAAACTCTCCTCAACAACGGAGTTCAATGGCTGAGGTCATGCTTCACATCATATCCACCACACTCTCAAAATGACTTTTGTCGCACTTAGTCACAACTACTTTTCGTTTTCCTTTTAAAGCTGAAATCCCTCAAATATTGCACCATTTGCTATCTAAACGTCCTCCTGAAATTACAAATTTTCGAGAAGGGGGACGGGAGACACCCGTTCCCTTTAGTCCTCTCCCCCAGGCCACAGATCAGTAATGCCCACTTTTTGCCTAGCAAAAAAGTGTATGTGCGGCCTTGTGTATTACCATTTTTCATGGATTGATTTTTTGCCATTATTTGAGAAATGGCAGACATGAGATTCGAATTTCAAAGCTAGGTACACGCAGCTTAAAACACGTGGGAAGTGCCGTTCCCGGCCATCTGGAGGGTTTGTAAAACCAAAAATTTTCTTCCACGCTCCGCGCCAACTGATGGTGGCGCTCCGCTTAGATAGTCTTGACAAGCCTGACCCTCGGCGGTGCCGGCCCCCCATTTGTTATCTAGGTTCCCCTAAAAATTTCATCCTAGCTACGTCCCTGTTGTAAACTGAGGTACCGTATCACATACTTGGATACCACATACTATAAAAGAAAGCTTTTGTTTTCAGTGGAGGTGAAAGTCCATTTGAAGTCGTAGAGTTCGAATGGAGAAACCCCGTAAACACGATAGATCGATCATGAAAGGTAATCTTGACGGATTTCATAGTTGGCATGTGGATGCCCACAATAGTTCAATGATTCAATCGTTTTCGGTGGCGGTCAACGGTCATTTGAGATCAAAAGCGGTCAAAATGTGAAAACTTAGTACTGTATGTAAATGTGAGGGATACAATATACAGCAGGTGGACGACCCAAGTTGAATCATCAGAGGTCAAATTGTGTAAACATCGTAAAACATGACATAGCAAGCAGGAATGCATTGCAGGATAAACCTGAGTGCGACAAACAAACCATTTCCAAGGAATCACGACACCTTTCTGCTTTTATAGATCAGACAATTTCAATGGTTTCCCAAAAGTCTTATTACTTTACAACTTTCTTATAAGTTTCCTGATAACACCGAAATTAGCCTCCCGATCAGCAGTTACTGTACGTCTACAGACTGATATAACGTAACCTTCCAAGACACAGTTGTGCATAGCGATATATCGTTATCATTAAAAGTGCAAAATGTATGAACATCAAACTAGAAGCCAACAAGTTGCTATATTTGTAAAGCGTAAAAGCCAAAACATCAGAATTCTCTATATACGGTACCTAGAGTGTCCTCTTTGACAAGGAGGTGACTTGTAGCAAGTCCTCTTCAAGCCACAGAATCCAGACCATTTCAGTCAACTCATATTTTCTAATTAACTTTTTTAATAAGTTTTATTCAAACAACCGGTGTTGCTTTTCCTTTTATCGTTGACAACAATAACGTTATGATGTATGTATACACGAAAGCAATAAACAGCACTGACAATTTAACTGGTAGTGTGGGTACCGCTGGCTTTACGAAACTGTTTGTCTTACTTCTTTCGCAACAGGTATTTCGGTTTGAATATGGTATTATTTCTACATGTTTTATTCCTCTTTGAACAATACAATTGGGCGTGTCACTTTTTTCAATTGGTGTGCAACCATATGAATCGACTCGTAAAGAACCCACAAGAGGTAACAAGAGGGTAATCCATGGAGTTGCATATCTCATCGCCGGGACACGCACTGAGCTATATAATTGGAGGACGCACGTCAATTTGGAATATGCCTCAAATTTGAAGCCGACTTATGGATTAAGAGATGTTTGGTAGCTTACTCAAGTCGATTCCACTGAATTAGAAACGTGAAGTGGAAAGTAGCGGAGCAGTCGCACGGGCATTTGGGTCAAAGGTCACGTTGCCGATGAAAACAAATCCGGCTGGGTCAGGTTGATGGGCAGTATTTGTTTTCATCGGCTTTTTCAGTGTTACCCTTTTATGATGTCACAGCCCCCTCCCGCCCATAATGTAACGCTGAAGCAATATGTGCATGTTAAAGCACTCTAGCCCGCGTTAGCGCATCTTTGGACTCTTATGTGCTTATAGACAAGGGAAAAAGCTTTCTCGCAATGCGTTATGGGATGGGCCAAAGGTCAAGTGAACCACTAACAATGGCGATAAAGTTGTCACGGTACAGCTGACCTTGTGACCCCACCGGAAGTACTAAATTTCCCAACTCGTCTATTGGCAAGCTATCACTGGACCTCTGATACCATCACTGATCTATAAAGGGGTTTCGCCGACGTCACGTGATCGCTCATCTCCTTGGTTTTGAAGGGCAAGATCGCGCATTTCTTTGACTTTGATGGACACGCGTCCATTGTGTCACAGTAGTATCTATGGTTATGATGTGCGCGTGTGCTGTAAATACGCTTACTGCGTGTGTATTTTGTCCTTCAGTGCCTGGGAATCCCACGCGCGTGACGTCACATGAAATCCCTCTTGCACCAGCTTGCACCAAAGGTCAAAAGGTCGAATTCAGTGTACGCGCTAGTTGTTCTGGAGGACACTGCACCACACACCAGATTGCTTTAGTACACGGACCTAGGGTCCGCGTGCGTTTGTTTGTCCTCCAGAACGGGGTTGCGTAAGTTGACTTTTGCAGGCGTGAAACCTCCTTATACGGTAAAATACTGTGTTTAATATTGTGGTGTGGATACCAAGGAATGGCAGACTCATGTATGGGGTTCAGTATGTGACCACCACGTAGTTGATATTATCTTGTTAGTAATTCATGTCAATCGACTTTCTATCTCACTTGGTGTTCACAAGATGGGGCGAACTACTCCTTAACAAATCATCGCGCAACTATAGCGCGTAACGCTTAACGGCGGAGGATGTAACAAAAGGATTGGCATTAATCCGTTAACCGAAGGAGAAAACTAAAGGTCATCGTGCAATAATTTTCTTTCTATTTTGTCTACGTTTTGTGTTAATAAATTTTCAATAACACCTGCACAATTTTGACACGAAAAAGTGAATCAAACAGATTTTCTCCATGCAAACAGTGGTTCAGTGCATTTACGGTATGTGGATTTAGAACACAGTGCGAGAATATTGAAGACGTTAATTGAATGGTAAATATTGGAAACTGATTCTCTGTAAGTACGTTGTTGTTGCAAGTTGTTTCCATGCACTAGGGCATACCTATGGAGAAGTAACTCTTGACATCTTCTAGGTTACCATATTGGATTTCGGAGTTTAAGCGTGCTGATTACACGTAAAGGTAAAAACATTATCAAAGTGTCACAGGTCTGTAGAAAATCTTTAAAAATACAGGTGCTTATTTTTCATCTCCTTAGACCATACTTTACATTACCGTACTATAGATTAAGAAATATTTAAGGGCTTTATTAATAGCGGAGATCTTATAGGCCCAGGCCTCTAATTATGTTACTCGTAATACCTTTCTCATTTTCACCCCTCTCATACAGTATATTTGAACATTGTACATATTACTTGAACATATTCTTTTATTTGTTGTTTTTTCGTTCTTAACTTCCTAAATTTCTCTCTTTCTGGCAGACCTGTATCATATGGACATGTCATTACATGTGAAGTGAAGTAACTCGGGGAATGAAATAAATCAAGGGGAAGAGATGATGTATTTCTGCTAAGTTCCAACTCACATGCATTTATGTCAAAATCATGCCATCACATGGCCGTTAGAGCAAAATAATGTATTGAGAACTCGGCCCTGACAAATGTATGCCTAATTACCAGCGAGCACTTCTTTGCAATAATTTCGTACCGTAGGGCTATGTATGTTTTACCAGCAAATGCTCAACGTCATCACTCGTTGGTGAAATAACGCGCAGCCTGATTCAAAATAATCAGGTATTGACAGGATTTACTGTCGTAACAATGTGCAACTTATCCGCCTGCGCAACTTATTCGCCTTATTCGCCTGGGTTTGTTGGTGTAGGTTACAATTATACGCCCTCACCTCTGTTCTGTGACGTCATATGCATACGGTCTATATAGACACAATAGACACAGACATTAGAGGTGGGTAGCAGTTCATAGGAGCGTTGTGGTATAGAGGGGTTTCAGTCACGTGACTTTCACCAAAGAGACGCAGTTTTGACGGGCAAGATAGCGCGTCTCTTTGGTTTTGACAAGCACGCGACCATTGTGTAACAATAGTATCTATGGTTGTGCCGTGCGCGTGAGCTGTAAATTCGTTTACTGCATGTGTGTTTTGCCCTTCAGTGCCTGGGAATCCATTGCGCGTGACGTCACATGAAATCCCTCTATAGGGTAGGGCTCAGGGACATTTGGTGACTAGGGCCCTTCCTTTGGTCTGGCATTGACAGTTATTAAGTATGGTACAAAACGGAAAAGATCCGTCAGTCAAAAGAAGTTGTCTTTTAATTTCGCTCTGTTCATCTAATCTTGGGACCCAATTATCTTCTTAATTTAAAGGGAATAAGCAGTCGCGCAAATTTTTGTACAAAAAAGAACAGCTAAATCTTTCAGATCTTCTTTCATTTCCTTTTCATGATCTTTCAGAAAATAAATATTGAAATAAAATGTAAACAAAGAGCTAACAATTCAGTAATAATGTGCTGCCATATGATTACAACATGAGGAGTTCACAGATAAAGGTATACTAATTCAAAATGGGTGACTGCATGTTTCATTTAAGGCAGGGGTCTCCAAACTTTTTTGCTTGGTGCCCAAACTTTCTGCTCAGGAATTTTGGTGGCCCTCACATTGACGAGTCGATGAGAGGTTGGCAATTATATTTTCGCTCCCGAAACCTTTTGGGGACCCTCCGAAATATTTTTGCGACCCTCAAAATGGTCGCGACCCCTAGTTTGCCGAACCCTGATTTAAGGCATAAAAAGAGACGTATGACGTGTGATTTGTACGTTTATGTATAGCCAAGACTGAGAAACTTCAGCATTTTGTGTGTATATGTTTTTCATTCTCATTCAACATTTACTTTGGATGCTGAACAATTCCTTTTTGGTAGACAGTTTCTTCTTAAATAATTCTTTTTGGCTACAAATTCCAATTGAAAAACCCAATCATTTTGTTACCCTACATTGTAAGCATTACATATAACCTCTCAAAACACTAAGTCAAATACGATCTTCAGATCTTTTAAGTAATATCGTAAACATTACTAATGTAGAAATTGCCTTTGGTTTGTTTAATTGCTCAAAAAAGGATAATTTTTACATTATTTATGTGTTATTTTACTTTCTGGCACAAAATATGTGTAATTTTTAGAGTAATTTTGTGTAAGTTTTTTCTTAAAAGTTTTGGATTCCTTATGTTACTTAACTGGAAGCGTCTTTCTGCGAGTCAGTGAACGGCTGCAAAATAAGAAAAAAGCTCTCAATCATCTTGATTTTTTTTTCTTCATAAATTCAATTAATTGAAGAAGCCTGAGATAGACCTATATATTTGACGGTTCAAAGGCTTACCAAACCATTTCTTGTCACAGAAGGTTTGAATGAATTGTTACGTGTTTTGCATGAGTGCAAAAGAGAGTATTTTGAAGTAGCGTGTACTCTTAAAATTATACAACAATTTCAGCCCTCGTGAATGTAAATAAGCATGTACATACGTCAGTACTATTCGCCTAGGTTATATTTATTTTTGATCACAACAAACAACAAAGACGGGTAAAAATACAGTTTGTTCACACATATCATAGACTTTTCAAGTACATTATTTATTGACCAGGTTCCTCGCCGCCTCTCTTTCCATGGACTAAACAGTAAACACTGACCTGCATTTCCAAACGGGTATACGTCCTGACCCGTAAGCAAGGGAGGGAGAGGAGATGGGATGTAACGCTCGAGTCTGAACTCGAGTTCGTTTATACCATAGGCTCGGAACTGGCCCGGAATGAAAGGTCCTGGAATCGAAACTGCCGGGAATGGGCTGCACTGGCTTAGTCCTATTCTGCTGAGTAGAGTCAACAAAAATGCAAATAACTAGTCTGTAGGTTAGGTTAGATGAGGTTTAACGTCCCAGTTTCCAACCAATTTGTTCAAGTCGAGACGACCACGGCCTTTTTTCCAGTTGTGGCTCACTGGCTTGTTTTCCCTACTCCATTGTTTGTGCTGAGCACCAAACACAAAGGCAGTAGGTTCCATTTTTAGACTAGTCTGTAGGATCCATGTCTATTGTTACACAGTGTTGTATATGAATAGTCATATACAGTAAACTACTGGATGGGTTAGACAATGACTCCTTCAATGACCGAAATAGGGCACTGTTAAATGTATGCTACTAAATTATCAAGTAGACCATAGGGGTAGAAATTTGTTCTCAGCTGGAGGGTGGCTAAACATTGTTTCGGAACGCTGTGGAAAGCTGTCTTGGACCCCCTCCCTTTTGGGAAATTTTTGAACATTTGAGGGTCCTTAAATACAGTTTGGTGAGACATAATGTGCGGATTTTAGTGAAAATTACTGCAATTTTTTTACATTTTTAACAGAGGGAACAAATACGGGGTTTTCGTCCTTGAATTTGAGAGCGGCAGCATACTTCCACCCAATTATTTTTTGACTGAGGGCCAATCCCCAGCCCCCTTTTTACGCCTATGAAGTAGACTTTAGATGCCGACTGCACTCAAAATTGGCCTGGAATTGGGGCCCCTGAAATCGGACTTTGCTCAAACACGCCGTGGACACCTGCCTCGGAATTGGCCCAGAATGGGAGTCACTGGAATGAAAATTTGCTCGGACGCGGGTTAGCAATAGAATTTGGGCACAACCTTACAGAGTAAGCGTATCCGTATCATAGCACAATGCAGAAGATTGATACATGGACACGTTTTTTTTTACGCAGGAGTGTTATAATGATACAGGTCCATGACGAGACCCAAGAGTAACTCTAACTCTAGTCTTGACTTAGTCAGAACCCCGAGTTTGGCTAGAGCAGTAGTTCCCAACGGGGGCGTTATCATCGCCCCTGGGGCGTTTTGGCAAGTCAGTGAGCACTGAGAGCTAAGGGGGCGGCAGGGGGCGTTTTGAAAAAAATGAAATACTAAATTTAAACCGGGGCCTTACAAGATTTCGAAAAGTTTCTTCTAGCTGTGCTTTCAGATCGGTTCGTATGAAAAGGAGATAAATAAAGTCACTAAGTCGAGGTCTAATATTCCCTCCTCAGAGCACTACAGACTTTGTGAGTTATCTTTATTAGAAGATGTCACGAAATCGCATTTAACAGAGTTTAATTTCAATGTTTTTCCTGCCGAGGACCCTCAGGTTCCCATCAGTGGCAGTGAAAGCGGTGACCGAAGGGGCCATGGCTAAAAATTGTACTGCCATTTTTACCTGATATGTAGTTTTTTTCCTTTCTGCCCATAAACATGACATACTAACAGAATGTTGCAATGTAGCCTCCTATGAAATAAAACGTGAAAATGTTTTCAAAATGCATTTTTGTGCTCCAATTTTGGCTTTCTCATTACTTTTATCCGGAGGACAGCTTGAGTGGCATAGGCCTAAGTCTTTCAAATCCCTATGCGACCCCTACCATCCTTTTTCCTCACACCCACAGGAAAATGCAATTGCAGCTTCAAAAGGCACTTCCTTTAGCTAATATTGAAATAGAAACTGGTCTATGGGTGATTTTTGTAATCTCTTCAGTGCGCATTTAAGGTTATCAGAAGATTCAGTCAAAATTTGACTGAATCCTGCCTCATTCTTCAAGTTGTGTCAACAATATCGGAAATATTTCAGAGCTCCCGTGGTTTTTGCCCGGTTTCCACTTGGATCTTACCCCTTGGCCCATTAGGGGAGCAGAACTCCTTCGGGAGTAAGTTTTGGGTTTCTCCCTTCGGCTCGTAGCCAGACAGTCGAGGGACTTTCGAAAAAGCATGTCATATTCATCGCCCAGGATCGGTGTCGTTTCCTCCCTCCCTGCCTTGCTAAAGACCAGAGTCGTTTACAATGACGACAGGATCATCTTTTCAGATGGGGCAGAAGCGGCTTAATATCATGCGCGCACTGGGGCTTACTCGGGCGCTTGACTCAGTGGGGTATGTTTCTCTAAGAAAAGCTTCTATGAGAGCGTGACTCTACTTGACGATAGGTCTTACGACGATACTTTTCATTTAAGTAGGGTTAGCGGCGTTCTATCATTTTTAAACTTACAGGGTCTCTATTTAAAACTGATTTTTTTTCGCTGATAATGCCCTAAAAGATGATAGCGCCATCTTCACTTTGTGTTCACGTAAAAACCTGTTTGATAGTCAATGACCTTTGCAAGAACAAACATACGCTTTGACTGCTCCAAAAGGGAAAGAAGGTTTCCAGAGATACAATGGGTGATGTTTGTCCTAAGCAGTTGGTTGCATTTACTTCTCGTTAACACATCAGCATGATACAACATTACTTTTTCCAAATTCCCCTCATTCTCTCGCGAAGAGCCAAGGGCGGCGAAACCGAACTTTACTCCCGAAGGAGTTCTGCTCCCCAAAGGAGCTACGTCCCCGAGGGGACAGCAACTAGGCCTACTTTCAAATTTTGATAATCGGCCTACTAGAGCTCCCCTCTTGCTTTATACCCAGCTCCCAACATGCACCCCACTGAGGAATACTTGAAAAATTGTTATCTACATAGCCTACATGTAATCGTATAATGTTGCAATGCATGACAATGTACAAGGAGGCCGGAACACATTACACATAAACGGCACACACATGTTTACGCATATTAACAATGGTGATAAAAGAGATTGACACAATGTTGCCTGATACAGTCCCAATATTTGTGGGATCCCTTACACAAATGAACAATAGGTTTATTATTCAGTTTGGATGTTTTAATCCTGCGGACCCCTAATTAACTTTTGCTCTCTTGGACCTTCGGTCTTTCGAACCCTAATGTTCTTCGGACCTACGTTAATTCACTCTTAGCCACGGTATCTCAACAGAGCGCTAATTCAATTTCGGTACAGCGGACCTTCGGTCTTGTGGGATACCCCCTCTCCGCCCCTTTGGAATACTCCGTCTGTTCTTTTATGATGTAGACCTACTCAAGCGCCACACTACTGGACGGCACAAAACAAAAATACTTAGACACCTTTTACCATTAATTGAAATACTACTTTGGACTGGAAAGTAGAGCAATGTCAGCTGTTTTCGTGCCCAATGTTCTTATCAATTCAATTTCCTAAGTGGTCTTTCTGCAAGGGATTGTTAAGTCACGGTCGCCCAGACTGTTGAAGAGAATTTCAAGTCGAAAAAATGTGACCCGGAGAATTAAACAATGTAAAGGGAAAACCGGGGTTGTTTAAATCAGGGAGATGCCATTGACAATGGCACCACCCTGTATAAATTAATACTTTTGGTTCTCTAATAGTAAACATTCCTCTACTAAGTTTACTTGTAGCTCCTCCTTCAATTTAAACAAAACCACCTGTCAGTACATCCCCAAGACAGAACCAAAGTAGTCTGCAAGGTCATATTGACACTCAGCTGTGTGTGAGCCATAGAAATAAAATAATTTCTATGGTGTGAGCTTAAGTGGGGACACAACGTGACTGTATAAGTCATCACTGAGTGGAGTTATTGTTTGAATAAATGTCAATCAAAGCGCAGTCACCAGTTGTATTTAGAACTACAGGGCTATCCTAAATAGGTTTGGGGGATGCCATAGCTCCTTAAATCATTTACATTTACGCAAAGCCTTGACAGTCTCCTTCCGGTTCCCTTTCAGTGTCCATCATCTCTAGCTTTGACCATATCACAACACTCTTCCCATCGATGTTTGCTTCATAATCTATCCCATTTGCTTCTCCCTCTCCTTACCCCCATTCGTCAATAATACCTATTCTTATTATTTGTTCCTTTTCCTTTCCGTTTCTTTCTTTTTTCTCTCATTTCCTCCTTACTTATCTTTTCTTCCTTTTGTCTTTTCCTTTTTCTCTTCCTCACTTTTTCTCCTTTCTTCATCCTTTCTTCGCTGTCTCAGTTTTTCACCGATTTTCTTTTTCAGGTAAAGGGTCGTCCCCCTTTCCCCTCTGGCCACACTATTGCTCTCCTCACAACATCTCTTACCAGGAATGAGTATTTTTTCAAGGCCATGTAAATATTTTCATTTCAAAAGGACAAAGAGCACTGACTGTGAATTGTACAGCAAGGACATCACAACTATAGGGCAATCGACTATTTTAATACGGTGATTTAAACAACAGCTGAATAAGCTATGCAAATGGAGTTGGACAAGTGAGATTAATTATTCAATGTCTGTAATATACATTCTTACAGCTTTAGACTTGAGATACATTTAAAGTACCATAGATACACAATATCGCACCTCAGCCTATTTGCAGCCTACCTTCAAGCTCATGTAAGCCCTCACTTGAAGAATTTATTGACCCGAGCCAAATCAAACTCGAAATATTATACAGTATACCGCAACACTAGTTGCACTAGGATTACTGTGTTCTTTCCAAAACAATGTGATCTTGGGTCTGTGCAGTGACGTAGCCGGGGGGGGGGGCAGGGGGACAAGTTGCCCCCTCTGGAAAAATCTTGGGGGACATTTTGAAAGTGAATATATGGTGAAATTTGCGCATGATCTAGTAAAATTTTAAATTTCTCAACCAGTACACTTTACTTATTTTAAAGTATATGCCACACCGGAACAACCAGTCCGCATTAAGGTTTTCAGAGATGGAATGATGACATATGCCACCCTTGGAAGTAAAAGTTGTGTTAAAACATTTACGTTTTTTAGGGACCAGAAAAAAATTGGCATCCGTGAGGAAGATATGGCCCAATGGCCTCCCCCCAGGTTTTTTGTCAGGAGGGGCAAGAACACCAAGATTTCCCCCAATTAGTGATCTGCTTCCTAATAATCAGTGTTCTCCGCAGGTCCAAATTTTGTCCGGGTGATTTCTTCTGACCTGGCTGATGTGACTGATCGCCGTCTTGGGGGAGGGGTCTAAGGGGAGGGGAAAACCCCTCATGTAAGGTGGACTAGATGCAAAATGGTGCCACATTTGGTGGTAAATGAAAATTGACTTCCCACCAAGAATTCCTATTTTTTAGGAAGCTTTTTTATCTTGCTTGTCTTGGTGAATTTTTCTTGAGTCCTACTGGTACTTCAGAATCACAATGGGTGAATTACAGTAATTTAGTGAACCCTGGTACACCTTTCCCTTCATCAGTTCACCACATTCACCACAATCAGTGAATTAAACGAGGACCTGCCCTGGTATCAGAGTATAGCACTTGACCACTGACCTATTCTAACAAACTGCATATACCACAATGCTGCTCCTTTAATTATCAAGAAACATTGGACGTATACAGTATAAGGACAGAGTCCCTTGTCAGAGGTCCAGACAGGGACGACGCTAGAGGAGGGTGTGGGGGTGTGAACACCCCCCCCCTCCGATCCACGCAGTCGGTAAAATCTTGAACTAGTCGGCAAATGCAGGAAAAAGGGAAGTGCAAACGAAGGAAAGTAAGAGGAAAGAAGAAAGAGGGGAAAAAGAGAAAAAAGAGGAGAGAGAAGAGGGAGAGAGAAAGACCGAAAGAACAGAGAAAAGGACAGGGGAGGGAGGGACAAAGCAGGGCAAGAGAAAGGTGTTGGTGCAGACGGAAGACAGGAGATTGGAATGCTTTTGTAGACAACGTTTATTACAATATTTTCAAAGCCCGTAAGCAATACTTTTTGAAACTTAAAACATATTCTGTCGGCAAAAAAAAGCTACATAGGGCTTTTCAGTATCATTGTATACTAAAGGAGTTCATCGTTCAAGTGGTTTCTGGCATTGAGTAGGTAAATTCTGCACCCGGCAAAATGAAGGAAACATGACGAAAAGAAAGGAAAAAAAGTGAAAGAAAGAGGACAATTTCTGTAAGCAGAACCCAAAATTTTCGACGCACTACGCACGCTGTAACGTCACCCCCGGTTTCTTCAGTAGTTCCATTCCACATAGCTAGATAGTATAAGTCCTGTCAACCTTACCAAGTAACATGTAGGCAGGGTACACAGGTTATGTAAATTTCATCCCATATCGCAAAGCCTAGTTGCCGTTCTCTAGTCTGTGTCATGCGATATACGGTCAGTTGGTGAGCGACTCACGGAGTAAAGTTTGGCTAGTCCAGGTGGTTTCGACACAATGTATGTTGTCCCTGATACAGCCTACAACCCTTACAGTTTTTATATTTTACTGTTTTTCTTTTTTCTTAATGATAACATGTTTTTGTGTCAGCATATCAAAAGTTTTCGCGCCCTTTGCAATTTCACGATTCAGACTCAAAAGAACAGTATCAGTGCGCAACTCGGCTCTTGACATATTAAGTGATATTATGCTAAATATACGGTACTCTGCAATGCCATGGGATAGTTAGGCTCCTTCATATCCCTTTCTCACCCCCTCGACATGCTGTCGGAACTTGGGGTCGCTGGCATGGCCCGGCCCCATGTTGGGAAAATTCTGTCGCCACCCATGGTCGGTTTACTTATTTTAGCTTTCAAAAGGGTCATTTCTGCGATAAAACCCCAAATTTTCGGTATGCTTTGCCCGCTCTTCCTCAGTTTCGTTACTAATAGCTGAATATAGAACAAACCCTTTCCATCTTTTCAAGTAACTTAAGTAGAATTTATCGTTTTATGTAAATGCCGGGAATCTCATCTCATTTCGCTAAACTAAGTTACTAGTAATGTTCTCTTGAGTCTGTCTTTCGGTACGGCTAGTGACTCGAAGAGGGAAGTACAATGTAAGTTGTGCCCGATTGGGCCCAACTGCCTGGACAGTTGACCTCAGTGGCGTACACAGGGGGGAGGCCATTGGGCCATATCCCCCTCACGGATGCCAATTTTTTTCTGGTCCCTAAAAAACGTAAATGTTTTAACACAAATTTTACTTCCAAAGGTGGCATATGTGGCACCAGATTGCATGTAAGGACAAAGGGGAGGGGGACACTCCCTCCCCTTACACCCCTCCCCCAGGTCGGCGATCACACAACATATTGCATTCCCCCCCCCCCTTGAGAGAAATCCTGGGTACGCTACTGGTTGACCTATATAAGCTTTAAATAAGTACAGATTCTTTTTAGTGTAAGCTTACGCAAAAGTTTCTCGAGCTTTGCAATTTCAGTTTAGATTTCGGGAAAAATCTTAAATCGGGCGGAAATTTTCCTCTGGTACATACAAAATTTTATTCAATATATGCCCCGCAATGACATGGTATAGTACACAGGTTTTCTTCAAATCTCCCCTCACCAACCCCTCGACGGCATTGGGGCTGTCGAGGCTCCGGGTCGTTGCCCCCCCCCCCCGTTGGGCAAATCCTGGCGCCACCCCTGCTGGACCACTACCGGTTGGACTAACGGTTCTCAGCTCTAACTGCATCTCTTATCAACACTTTCAGTCGGCATTTCTTTCTTTTTAGTCGGCAAATACGGCACCACACCCCCCATGATAAATGCTCTGGCGACGCCCTGGGTCCAGAGATCCCATGCTGTATAAAACAGAGAGTAAAACATAACTAGTACAACTATAAGCATGGTGTCATCATTCCATCTCTGAAAACCTTAATGCGGACTGGTTGTTCCGGTGTGGCATATACTTTAAAATAAGTAAAGTGTACTGGTTGAGAAATTTAAAATTTTACCAGATCATGCGCAAATTTCATCATATATTCAATTTCAAAATGTCCCCCAAGATTTTTCCAGTGTGGGCACTTGCCACCCTGTCCCCCTGGCTACGCCACTTGTGGTGTAGTGCATGGTTGCCCCCCAAAAAAAAAAGTTGTTTGAAATTATGGCTTTTGCGGCTATTTTCGACCATTGCTCGGCAAATTCTGCGTCTTCAGTGTGTACTTTCAAAAGCTTACTGGCTGAGGATTATTACAACCTCGGTTTTGGCCAAAACCTTCATTTCAATTTGCATTAGTTGCTGCTGGAGCGTTACGCCCCGTCCCCTGTCAGCTTGCAACACACTAGGGCCCATCTTAATGGAGGGGTCAAGGCGACGGAATCTAGTGGAAAAGTCCCGGAATCCCTCGGATATAAAAAGTATGTGGCCTCATATTGTCTACAAATGGCATTGGTAATGAACAGGTCACAAAAATTATAATTAATATTTTCTTTCATTTAGGTAAGATAATAATTCACACTAACCGTCGGGCGAGTTTACGTGGGGATACCAGGTGGTAGAAGAATGTATTGCGGGAGGGGTTGCAATCTTTTTACAAAAAATAATTCAATTCACGTTGTCGCACAGAAAAAATGCTTAGACAATTCCACCTACGTTGTCTGTCAGACTTATGAGACACCTAATCATATTGTGTGCGCGTGAAGCGCGCCGAAAACTTCTATTAAATATTTGGAATTCGTTTATGCGAGGACCATTGTAAGCATCAACGACCATGCAAGAAATTTAAAGGTGGCAAAACCAGCAGCGACTTTAGAGGCTATGAGTGTGTGTGTGTGGGGGGGGGGGGACCCGGGGGAATCATCCTCGTTGATCCCCTATAGCTACGTTAATGCATCTTTTCCTTAGTCATAGAACAGCTGTTAACCTTAAATGGATTGAAAGTGTTACTGAGGTGTCAGTTTGGTTTGAGAGCATGCATATTCCTCGCACAAAAAGATCTTTTTAAAAAATATGGTTATATATCTTTTCTTCATGGTAAGTCTAGAGCCCAAAGTTTTCCGCTTTGAAAGTGTTGAGTTCCGTTTTCTTCTGCTTTATTAGTGACAAAATCCGTTTTCTTCCGACATCTTCGAGGTTCATATTGTTCCTCAAAAGCTGAATAAAACCTCAGACTTCCCATTTTTTAAAAGATTTGCCGGAGTCCAATGCTGTATTGCACAATACTTACGGTGGTAGTACAAAAAATGTTCGATCGACCTCAGTTATGGGTGCTGTGGAGGGATTGCTTCAGTTCGTCATGATTTTATTACGCGATTCTGTGATTTACGTTTACAAGATAGAGCGAGTAATTATGCTTTTTTACCATGTTTTTTCAAACATTTTATTCTTGTTTTTATTAGAACTAATTAGATAACTTATAAAATTATTTTGATAGTAATTTCCTGATTTATCTTTGCAACTTTTTCGTCTTCGGTTTTCTGATGCCAATTCCGCGATTTCCGCGGAAAACTTTGGGCCCTAAGTTAGTCCTATTTCAACTTGTCAAAGTGACTAGGTTAAGTGGCAAGACGTGCATATATCAAGATGTCTTTCTGTAGTTTGATCCAGGAGTCCTGAGTTCGAAACCGAGAAGTTACATAGTAACGACCCACTGGTGCTTCGCAAACCTTTGGATTACACGGGGACACTCAAAAAGTAGAAATTACGAAGGGAGTGGTTTGAAGTTCAAAGTTTAGTCATGACTAGGTTATATCAATATTTAAAGACTTGAGCGTGAACACTTTCTCAAAGGTGCACGTGTACTTCTGTACAGAAAAGATAATTTGTTAGTGATTCCTGCAATAAACTTCCGCAATTGCGAATTGACGTTAGATATGCCAAGTTTTTACAGCATACAGTGATAAGAACAGTTTTGGCAGTTCCTTGTTGGAAAAGCTGAGGTTCCCTTTTAGGCGCTAACAACGTACTAACTACTTTTTATGTGGGTTCAATCATAGGCTAACTCTAGCATGTCAGAAGTGGTATGTTTTTTCATTCTTGAGTTTCTAGTACAGAGGCGGCTGGGGAGCGGGACTTGGAGGCCACTCAAGCCCTCTTAGATGCGCCACTGCCTACACATGATGAAGAAAATGGTTCAACTCATATGGTAACTTGAGTCTCGTTCATTGCAAGTCTCTTCCGGTTTGTCTATGATACATTGTTCTTATTTAATGTTTCTTTCTGTTTCTGAAAAATTTCTTTTGCCTTTTCGTAGAGTTTTACGTCAGCATAGACCATTCGATGAATTTTTGAATTATTCTTCAATTTACTTTTCAAGTGTTCCTTTAAACTTTCAAAATTGTCGAAACCGTCAACATCATGATCGGTGTACACGGCCGAATTTAGCCACGTACCGTTACATTCATCGTAGAACGGTATCCCATAAGTCGCTTGTAGCAAACGATACGTAGTTGGGAAGTCCTCAGTAATACCAATGACAGCAAACACTTTCTCTAAATTGTTGGTAATGGACTTGATGTAAGTGTCGTTATAGGTCATATGTTCAAGCTGCTTCCTCAGAACACGAAATGAACACGACTCTACGGTATCGTCCCCGCATTCCACGGTACGGTGCAATTGAAGCCAGGAGAGCAACGGTCTCGACCGCAGAACCCAGTCTACAATGTCACTTTGAACGCAGTTTTTTCTGCCCTCACCCGGAGGATTATTTTGCTTCTTGCATTCAAAATAGAGTGACACTAGTCTATCGTACGGGTCCCTCATTATTGTAAAATAAGAACAATCCCTATGATTCACATAACTGCAAAACCCCCAGCTATCAGAACCCATGAAGTAATCAATCGATCTGTATACTAAATCATTCTCATTCTTGATAGCCATCTGTGCAATGAATCTCCCGCTTTTGTGGAGTAAATGCGGAGGGGGCTTCCCCTGCAATGCTGCAAGTTTAGTCAAGCAGTCTTTCATCGTGGTGCCTCCACATTTCGGTGCGTGGACGAAAGTGATTACAGATTTCTCGTAAACCTTATCCCTCGGCTCACTGGTATTTTTGAGAGAACTGAGAAAAAAGTTTGGCAATGCAGAATTGCATTTTATCGTTTGTCCTTCATTGTGTTTACAGACGTTTCCCGATGTCGCTATAAGGGATGTGAAGAATTCTCTCGGTATCCTGCTGTCTTGTACCACCGTTTGCGGAAGAATGTTTCCCGTGAAAGGACTGTATCTGGGAAAGAGAAATAACATTATACGTATATAAAAAACAATGAAATAAATTCCTTATCTATTACCCAGTGTTGTTCACTCCAGTCGCTTTCTTGAACTCGAATCCGGCTCGAGTCGCATTGTTAATTGACTTGAGACTTGACTGCAGAAAAAATAACTTGGAACTTGAATCGAAGAAAAATGACAAGCACTGACTTTTACTAACTTGACTTGAATATGTTTGACTTGACGACGTTGAAATCCAGTGGCGTAGCCACGGGGGGGGGGGGGCAGGGGGTACTTCCTCCAGATTATTTTGTAACACATTCTTGCCCAAATAATTTCAAGCGATGTGTTTAAAAGAAAAAAAGAGGAAGAGTTTTCTTTGACAGACGACAATACGATGTTTACATTATTTACAAACTTCTCTCTAAATATAAAAGAGTGAATTTCACTCTTTGACGATTGCCTACAGTGACCACTCTTTCTTCGAGTGAAAATTTCACTCTGCTGGGAGTGGTAATTCACTCCAAATGAGTGAATTACTACTCCGGGCCGAGAGTGGAATTCCACTCGAAACAGAGAGTGGTCACTGTAGGCAATCGTCAAAGAGTGAAATTCACTCTTTTATATTTAGAGAGTTTGATAAGTATGACCAGCTTGTCAATTAGTCAATTTGGCATCAGCTGGACGCTGCACCAGGGATCAGTACAGTAAGTGCATAAAAAGATTTCTTTGGTTGCCCCCCCCCTTGGGAAAAGCCTTGCCCCCCCTAACAAAGAAATTCTGGCCACGCCATTGGTTGAATCGTTACACTAAATAAGTATCTCTGGATTCATCGCTGCAACGAACAAAAACCGGGCTTTGTCAAAAAAAAAAAAATCAGATACAACTTTTCGGATAAACCTCGTAAGGGAAACTGGAAACGCTAAAATTGCCCTCGCATTCATATAAAACATGCGTGAATATGCTTACATGCGCAACACAGCTGAGGCAGGTTATGTGAATTTGTTTTTGGAAAATGCACTCTTGCTTAACACTGCAGGCTTTGTAAGAAAACTTCTCCAATCTGGTTTCATCGATACTTGGCCATCATTTGGTACTTTGAAAGTTTGAACTGTATTTTTCTGATCCTATAGGAACCACTCAAGGATATCTTTCAGGCAAATATGCATTTCAGTGTTGGTCTCACAGTAATATCGTTTTCCAAATAGACTTGTTGGTACAAAATTCCAAGGTATTGGTTTCTATGGACTTTATTAAACCCCTCGTAACTGTAATCGTCACATTCGTGACCATCATAGAAAAAGTCGATCGTTGTAGATATTGCACATTTCGTGGATTTCAGAAACTGGACGAAAATCCAAATGTTTTTGATTACAACAGAGAGCTGCCACTACTGGCAGCTCCCTGATAACAACTCGAGGTCCGTCCGACCCTCCCGGTGACATAAACTAGTTACCGGCCTTCTGACAGTTGTCACGTAAAGTATAACACCCTTTTCTGTGACTGAATCATATTTTGCTTTTGCGTGTATTTTTTAGTTTTGTTGTTGTTTCCATTGTTTTGCTGTTATTTCTGAGATTAAACTGAATGCAGGGCGCTGCAACAACTTGACGACAGGGCACTATAGAAAATATGCAAACCCCCGTAAGATAGCTCCATTGGCATAAATTGCGCATATGACTGTGAAAGAAGAGCAAGAAAACTTCATTCCGCCCTTCCACTTAGAGTCGCAGGAAGCAGGGCCTTTTTGGCGACATTTCAGGTGAAGAAGTGGGGAGAGAGATGACTATTTAACAAAGCAGGCCATTAAGACACTGTATATGGGCAGATGGGGGAGCGCCATTTGGTGTGTAGCGTACCTTCAAAATGAATTCCCAATATCCCTCACAGATTGACAGGAATGGCTCTTCACATGCCTTTAGTTGCGTCTAAACTTTTTTCCTTATGTTGACATCTCATGTTTTAGGAATTAACACTTTATAAGGTTAAAAAGACTGTGGTAGAAATTTTCTACAAATGAACGGGAGTGTAATGACGTTTTATCGGCTTCGCAAGAAGGCGTCTACACATGCAGAACTAAGACGTGGGTTCCAAAGGCCCTATGGCGGATGATGGTTTCTTGGTGGGGTTGAAAGGTAGTATAATGATGGAGATCCAAGAGGCCCCCAGAACTTCTCTGTTAATTAGGGATATTACTATGAGAAAGAAGAATTTCGAAGAACAATTCACAAAGGAAAGTTAGCGAGAAGAGAGTAGGAATAGCCGAAGAGTCGAAGATTAATGAGCAGATTTCAAAATGATTTATCTTTGAAATTGCGCTAGCATCCACCAGCTTTAGGTAACAATTGGGGGGGGGGGCAGAAGAATTTTACTTTTATGATATAAGATAGGTACGTGACCCCGTCCTGATTCCCAACCTCGACACAGGTTGGGGATGTACTTCTAGTTTTCACATGCGTAACGACTCGCAATGTTGCCCTTAGATCGGTCATCGTAGGGAGTGCGAACTGTGACGAATGCGCGCCAAAGGCGAAGCAATTTTGCATGTAAAGTTATTTACCATCGTAAAAACTACATGCAGGGTCTGCAGAGAGACACTTTCAATTTCTTTGCAAAATGTGTCTGTCAAGAAGGCGAGTTTGACTGAAGATACTAGGTAATTCGCCATAGGTTTTAATTTGCATAAAGTGTGCATACATATTCCCGAAAACTGAGGTAGGGCGATGTAAAATACGCCTATACCCAAGAACAAATGGAATAATAGTAAAACCTATACTCTTGAATTATGGGAGTATGTTTCATAGAAATCATAGTTCTGAGGCTGAGAGCGCTCGAACGTTTTATATACGCCAAGGATTTGCAGCAATTTGGTAACTTGGGAACGATTTGCAATACACTCTAAAAAACAACAAGTCAATTGGGGCACGAACCGAAATCTTGTCAAATATTTGACAAGATTTGTTTCAAAATTTACCAGAAATGGTTCAAAAATGAAACTATTCGTTTCATTTATGAGCCGAATCTAGTCAACGATTTGACAAGATAGAAAACGATTAAAATAGATTCATCACTTATTCGGAAATGCAACTCATCCTAAACCCCTACGAAATTCTGTTGCTTAAACAAATGGGGTACAAGGCCTGTGTTCTGCCATACAGATTTGAGGATTCATTGGCAGTAAGAGACACCGAGACAACATCAGGGGTGGCACCAGGATTTTGCCCGGCGGGGGGGGGGGGGGAGGCAAGCACCCCGACGGGGCCAAAAAGCCAAAAGGACAAAAAACGCAAATTTTTTGGCTTTCTTTACAAAGAGGACATTACTTTCAGACTAGGAGAAGTAACGGCAGTTCGGCATTAAAAACGCTTGTGTTTATACTTTTCTATAAGCGACAAGAGGAAACGTAAACTATAACATTTATGGAAAGGTCATTGATGGAAAGACTGAAAAATTTTTGAAGCAATGTCGGTTCAGGAAGTAGAACTTCAAACTTCAAACATTTCTACAGTTTTAATAATGTGTATTTAGTGTATTTAGAGCCATTACAAGTAGACGCTTCGATTAATTTTGTAGGTATGTTATCCCTTTTCCCAAATCATTACTAGCAGGCACTTCAGAAAAATTGGGGAGCTCGTTAAATCTATACGAGAAGTCGTTAGTGTAAAGGTTCTATGAATGTGTTACGGCCTTACACTTTCAGGCTTCCGGTCAGGGGATATATAATCCCAAGGAAAGGCGTTGCCAAACTGCCACACCCTAGATAGTGACAACCCTCCAACTGGGTTTGTTAAAACTATTTGCTTTGGCTGAACAGAGCCAGCCAAGGATTTCTTTTCACTCGTAGCTAAGGGCATGAACCACTGGAGCCAATTAAGGGGACTCATCAAGTGTAACTTATTTGGTAAAGTACCGTGAACTTTTACGATTATTTTCGCGTGAACCACAGAAGTCGTTGAACTGAGCGATTTCGAAATGAAAACTGAAGGGGTCAGCAAGCTGAATATTTTGGGAGGGTAATACTGTGAAAACCAAAAGAAAAAATATTTTTATGCACTACTAGTAGTAGTAGTAGTGGTGGTAGTGGTAGTGGTAGTAGTAATAGAAGTAGTAAAAGTAGTAATAGTAGTAGTAGTAGTAATAGTAGTAACAGTAATAGTAGTAACAGTAGTAGTATTAATAGTAGTAGAAGTAGTAGTAGTAGAAGTAGTAGTAACAGCAGTAGTAATAATAGTAGTAATAGTAGTAGTAGAAGAAGTATTAGCAGTAGCAGTAGGAGTAGTAGTAGTAGCAGTAGCAGAAGTAATAGTAGTAGTAGTAGCAGTAGTAGTAGTAGTAGTAGTAGTAGTAGTAGTAGTAGTAGTAATAGTAGTGATAGTAGTAGTAGTAGTAGTAGTAATAATAGTAGGAATAGGAATAGTAGTAGTAATAGTAGTAGTAATAGCAGTAGTAATAGTAGTAGTAGTAATAGAAGCAGTAATAGTAGTAGTAGTAATAATATTAGTAATAATATTAGTAATAATAGTAGTAATAGTAGTAGTAATAGTAGTAGTAGAAGTCTTAGCAGTAGCAGTAGAAGTAGTAGTAGCAGCAGCAGCAGCAGTAGCAGTAGAAGTAGTAGTAGTAGTTATCGTAGTAGTAATAGTAGTAGTAATAGCAGTGGTAATAGTAGTAGTTAGAGTAGTAGTAGTAGTAAGAGTAGTAGTAGTGATAGTAGTAGTAGAAGAAGTATTAACAGTAGCATTAAAAGTAGTAGTAGTAGTAACAGTAGTAGTAGTAGTAGTAGTAGTAGTAGAAAAAGTATTAACAGTAGCAGTAGAAGTAGTAGTAGTACCAGCAGCAGTAGCAGTAGCAGTAGAAGTAGTAGTAATAGCAGTAGTAGTAGAAGAAGTTATAGTAGTAGTACAAGAAGTATTAACAGTAGCAATAGAAATAGTAGTAGTAGCAGTACCATCAGCAGCAGTAGAAGTAGAAGTAGTAGAAGTGATAATAATAATAATAATAATAATAAGAAGAAGAAGAAGAAGAAGAAGAAGAATAATAATAATAATAATAATAATAATAATAATAATAATAATAATAATAATAATAATAATAATAATAATAATAATAATAAGAAGAAGAAGAAGAAGAAGAAGAAGAATAATAATAATAATAATAATAATAATAATAATAATAATAATAATAATAATAATAATAATAATAATAATAATAATAATAATAATAATAATAATAATAATAATAATAATAATAATAATAATAATAATAATAATAATAATAATAAATAATAATAATAATAATAATAATAATAATAATAATAATAATAATAATAATAATAATAATAATAATAATAATAATAATAAATAATAATAATAATAATAATAATAATAATAATAATAATAATAATAATAAATTAATAAAAATAATAATAATAATAATAATAATAATAATAATAATAATAATATTATTAATAATAATAATAATAATAATAATAATAATAATAATAATAATAATAATAATAATAATAATAATAATAATAATAATAATAATAATAATAATAATAATAATAATAATAATAATAATAATAATAATAATAATAATAATAATAATAATAATAATAATAATAATAATAATAATAATAATAATAATAATAATAATAATAATAATAATAATAATAATAATAATAGTAATAGTAGTAGTAGTAAATGAGGAATACAATGTATTCAAATGCGTCGACAGTATAAGAATTTGTATGCATGAAAAGCTGTAAACAATTTTGTTTGGGTGCAAAATCAAGTCCGTATTCAGGGAGTTTCTGACGATCCCCACCCCCGGCAACATAAATGGTCCGCTTCGAAGAGTACAGTAGGAGAATGATGATTATTTTGTATTTCAGTGATGTCCCAAAGATCTTTTAAAAGCCCTTCAGAAACCATCTCAGGCAGTCAGTTATGCCCTTTCAAAATAACTTCAATTATAACAGGCATTTACTACTCCATAGGCGTAAGAGATAGGGGAAACAAACAAAACGGCTTCATCCATTTGGATAAAATGAGACAACCTAAATTATGTTCATTACCAAGATGAAAGTTTGACATTTCATGGGAGTTCAAAGCGGACCCGACACCCGTTTGATCGTGAATAAACACCAGCAAAATTCGGCCATACAGCTCAAAGGGGAATGAGACAAGAGTGTACTAATTTCTCACAATCCTGATCCCACAACCTCCATTTAGCATCCCCATGCGACGGAATGAGTGGATACCCACTCCTGAGCTATTTTCTCAAAGGCTGGAAGGGATGGAGAGTGCTCGGCACTCCTGGCTGACAGCTGAACCGACTCAGTGAAGGCATGAATCGGATAACTTCCTGTCTCACAACCAGAAACCGTATCACTGTGGACAGCCATGCCGAACAAGCAGTTTTTGAGCCCCCAGAAAATCTCCAGGAGGTACCAACGGGAATTGATCCGGTGACCTTTAGAATGCAAAGCAGTATACACCTAACTACCAAGTCAGCTCCACCCTTAAACATTTTGTTGTTCCTTTCATTGTGTCACAATACATTTCATCTTTGCCAAGGACCATAAAAACGTTGGTTTCGTAGATTGTTTTCTTACATAACGAAAATACAAATACAATTGAAACCTATGGAATAGTACGGTACTATATTGGATCTCAGCACCTCCCGATACATTATTTTTTATAAGAACGGTAAATTAATTACCTGTACAAGTGACAGAGCTCTGACGCCCTAGTCTAAACTCGGATTCAATTCCGTTTTTCACTGGACTCGGAAGTGGCCTGGAATGGGAGGTGCTGGAATCGGAATTGACCCAGAATGGGCTGCAGCTGGACTCGGAGCAGAGTCCAGACGATTTCACAAAAATGACAGTTACACAAATGTTTCTTAATGCTACATTATTCCTGGTGCACAGTTAAGTACCCAGTGAACTAAATTGAAGGTTAGGCCAGAAGATGAAATTGACTCCTTAAGTGACCTTTTAGTGGCCCTACCTTTTTAAAGGCATAAAGACCATTTATATGCTATGCTATACATTGTCAAATGGATGGACTCGGAGTTGGCCCAGAATCGGGGACCCTGGAATTGGAATTGCCTCGAAATTGAAAGGTACTGGACTCTGACAGTCTGAGGTGGCCCGAATGGTGGCCAGTGAAATCGGAATTGGCTCATGGAATTGGGTTAGGTGGACTCGGTTACAGTCCTGACAAATAGGTCAGTCAGAAGTTTTACTACAGCTTTGATCAACTATTCGATGCTCATTTTAAAACAACTGAAACGGCAGCTTGTAACATTCTCGCAACTCGGTTCAAGATACTGGCAAAAGTGACTTTTGCCCCTTCGCGTTCTCCTATGCACTGCTTCTACTGGATTAAATTGAACACTGACCGGGGATGCCTTCAGAACTTTCAGCCAATTCAAGTTTGATCAGACACGGATACAGCTTTGAATTAAAATTAATGCATTTACATTAATCCCCACACAGGACGGGCACATCATCATCATCATCATCATCATCATCATCATCATCATCATCATCATCATCATCATCATCATCATCATCATTATCATCGTCGTCGTCGTTGTCGTCGTTGTTGTTATTATGATTATGATAATGATTATGGTTATGATTATTGGAGGGGGACTTTCCCCCTCCCCGTGCTCCTTTGGCCAGCCACTAATGTTTGTATGTTTTGAGGTGGGAGTAACTCCATTGCAGAATCTTTATTCATTTTTTTCCTTCACTTACCAATTATCTCTTGTCGACTTGTATTTTTTGTTTATTTTTGTTTTGTTTTGCGTGCAATTACCTTAGTACCGTTGATGCATACCACCTACACCAAACTGTCAAATGATTCTACGTGACAACTGGGGGTGGAACATCCTTGCTCTACACCTCTGGTCGAGAGCTGAACCACTCCAAAGCGGACGGCGACCTGAAACTCCCTAAAACGGATGACCACCTACATACCCAGTTAAATTGCACCAATTTCAACTCCTTTCAGCATCACTGCCAATAGCTATGCTGAATCGCAGATGTGTATTACGTATACCAGATAATTTCCAAATGTTTTCACGGGGATTTTTTTCTTTGGCATACAAGGCAGTACACTCAACCAATCAACCACCTGGCCAACTTCACCTAAGGCACACTTCTGATCTATGCGAGTCATTATTGACCAATAAGAGTGATGGCTATTATTTGAATACATGTCAATCAATTTTCAGTCACCAAATGTTAGGCCTAATAGAAATAAAGTGACGTTCCTAAATACGTTTGGCGTGATGCAACAGACCCTTTAATTTAAAAGTGACTTTCAGAAAGTAGGAAACATGCGCTCTAAACAATACAGCTTAGTCAACTTAATGTTTAATAGTCGTATTAGACCATAGGCATTGGAAACTTTTCACAACTGTGAGACGGGGGTAAACATTTATGGGGAGGGGGTCTGAGAGGAGGAGGGTCTGCCTCTCTTTGGAAGATATTTTGAAATTTCAGGTTCCTTAAATGCAATTTGATGCTAAGTACTGTGGATTTTTTGAAGTACACTTATTGAACAAGTTTGATATTTAATTTGAAAAGTCAGATAAATTTGAAAGACTGAAAAACAAATAAGGTGGAAGTCCAAGTTGAAAGTGGGGTACGAAGCATACTTAAGGCCCCACATTTTTGACAAGGGGCTTTAGCCCCCTGTCCCCTCGCTTCCAACTAGAATTTGACAAATATCAGTCAGAATGATGTCTCTTGTGTGACTAATGAAAATGGTTTTAGGCACGAGTCCCACCCTAGTCTTGCTCAAGACCGTACTATTAGTTGTACACAGTACCACGTTCATGACTTACTGTAAAGGCACCCTCCAATGTCTTCAAATTTCTGTTCTATAGTAATGAATGAAACACTCGAGCACGTACCGTCTAGTTGACAAGCGCCCTCATTTTGTAAAAACGTGTGAGAAGTGAAAATTTTACTAACGTCTTGACCAAGACGTTATATAGTCACACCCCAAGGTCGGCAACTATAATCAGCAAAAAGCTAGAAGTATCGAAATGAAAATGTCAGGAGACAGATAAAATCCAAGTTTCATGTTTAGCAGAGAAATTTCGCACTTGACCAAACTAAAACTGGAAATCCTACATAATCACGTTGGAGAACATTACATATTTATCAATGATCAATCTAGGCCGTGGATTGACGTGATTGCTGAGTGTTGACTTAAAGGCTCTCTAATCTCACCCAGACAGTAAAATTCTCCCATCTAAGAAGTTTACTTTCAGTCCCTCCTCCAATTTAAACAAAAAAATATCTACCTAAAATCTCCAAGACAAAGGCACAGTACCTAGCCTGCACTGAGTTTAATTTGCTCGAGGCCATATACATTAACATACAGGGACTGTGTGAGCTTAATTGGGAACACAACTGACTGTAAAAGTCATCGTTGACCAACCAGAATGAAGCTGTATCGTTTATATGAATGTCAATCAAAGAGCAGTCATCAACTCTATTTAGAACTCTAAGGCTATTCCTAAATATGTAGGGGCAGGGAGTTGGGGGTATGCCATATCCCTTTTAATTCACCCTCATTCTTTAGACGAAAAGCTTAGGATTGTGCACAGTTTGAACGGAGAAGATTAAATAATTAGAATAAAAGTTCATGTGAGAGTTTAATCTTTCACACACACATACTTGTAATCACCTTAAAACGCGGGGGCCCCCTCATTTTGTCGTTCAATCGTGGGCATATGCAGAACACCTTGTAGTAGTGTACTGCTAGAAAATGATGTGCTTTGCTACAGCAAAAAAAAAAAGGTCGCTCACAATGTTTTCAATCAATATAAATCCATCTCATTGTAAGTATGGGCGTGATCTTCCATAGGGAACCGACATACGTGTTACGAATGTACAACTGCAAACGACACAACACTATCTTAACGGGGTCTCTTCCTATGTTCCTTTAGGTTCAACAGACATCTTCATGGATCCACCACATAGCCCAAAGAAGCTACTAAAAGTCGTTCTTTCAAACGGGGACGGTCCCCAATTTCGGGTGGTTCCCCGATTGATAGGTGTGTGTTCATACGTTCGCGACTGAAATCAATTGTCGAAACATACACACACACACACACACACACACACGCACACAGTATCATTTTGCGGTCCCAATTCCTGAAGGAAACAGTTTGATGATGGTGGTGATGAGAACGATAAAAGCGATGAAATGAAAAATAATACCAAAATTATATTAGCGTACCAGTACTAGGCATGACTGTCACGGTATTTTCAACATGAACATAAGTCGAACAATTGGACAAAGAAAATAAAAATTTATGTGGGTTATTATGCCTATTTGCAACGAAAAAGTAACGAAACCAAAATACATAACGCTGTTACAATAACCTTCAGGCAAAAATGCAATTAGTTAACGTACTTGCTCCTGTACATGAAACTTTTTATACGATCCCTTTAATTAAGGTAAAGGTAAATACAAAATATATGTAAAAAATATATATACGTAACTCAGAGTAACGGCCTGACTTCTCTTTCCTTCCCAACCCTGTCTGTTGCCTTTCGCCTCGCCAACAGGCAATAATGTACCTCTTTGAAATCCATTATGGCTCTGTGGTTATTAGAAATCGTTTATATCTCTGCTTTGGAGGTTCGAGCCTAACCAAATTACAATATTTGGAGGAATCAAGTATTTTGTGAAGTAGCTCGTGTATCCCTCCAGATATGTTTAAGCCTGGTGTCATCTAGTAAATTCTCAATTGGTGATGGAGCTTTTACCGTGACATCAATTCAGACTGTGGCCTTCAAATATCAGCCACTCTGACTCTTATAGCAATGAAGACTTGAGCGGATCATTAAAATATGTACTTGAAGTAGCTCGCATTGCAAAGCACGCAAGTGTATTTAAACTACGGGACTTTCTTTGGGAGCTGCTAGAAACAGATATTTTTAAACTGAAGAAGTTGTTAGAGGTAAACTTATTTTAGATAACTTATTTTAGGGAGAATTTTAACTGCCTTGAAGGAGGCCAAAATGGATGCTTCCTCTCAGCCAAAATTTGGTTTCATCTCACCCCCTTTTGTGCCCCTCTTTTGGGGGCATGCGATCAGCAAATGATGTCTCCTTGCAAGAACAGAAAACAGTCTTTTAAGTTCCCGCTCTTATAGCCAGTAGCCTACTACTGTGATGTCAATATTGTTGCTTGTATACTTTCCATAAAGTACGATCACCCTCCCTCTTTGAGTACAGTACCTCTTTCAATCGATAATAAGATTGAACAATTTCAAAAAAAAAAATATTTTGAAAAAATATCATACCTGATGTGTATTCAAACGTGAATTACTTGTGTTTCGGTTCGTTGATATTTCACAAATAACGTTTATGGGAATTTATTTTATTTTAATAAATGACTGCACTCACAAATAATAGTGATTTTTATTGTAGTTTAAGTTTTAAGGTAGTGAAGTATGTATTTAATAGCTTATCAATATTTTTTCACATCAGAAGAGTGTTATTCCATCGTCATAATTTCGCACTGAAAGCTCGCTGGGGACTTTGTAACATTTATTCAATTCTTAAACAAAATGAACCTTTTACCTATTTAATCAAAGACACATTATACCTCTCTCGACGTAGAGGAGTTGTTACAGAATAATAAATTGTAAAATTTAAAACGTTAATAACTAGACTGAAATAAAATCATTCAAACCATTACATTTCAAAAATTGTTAGAAAGGTAAAGAATGTTCAAAATTGAATGGTTTCACACAAACCTTTGCAGATCCCATTCAAAAAACATCATTGTAACCTCTAAAAGAAGTAGCCCCGTCAAAGCAACGTTTAATACTAAAATAAGATTTCCTTTTCTTCCCCAATAATCGTTTAAGTTCTTCTCGGACGCCATTTTGATTCTTCTACTAGTCGGGTTTACATTGACTTTTGATATCATCATATACAGGCCTCCTTGAACAATCAACAAGAGAAGTGACTGTTGTATTTGTACCGTTGGTGCAGTAGGGCATAACTATAGGTGAATTGATTTTATATGCTGGATTAAAATCTTCACACATGAGTGTGTACATATAAAAGTCTATTGGCCGGGTAAATGATTTCATTTAGAGCCTGTCACCCGTGATTGTTTTGTCGTGAATTCCTGAACTTTTCACTTTCACACATAAAAGGTGTTATTCGAATAACAGTTCTCTGGTCAAAACGGTGCACTATGTGGGGACACGGACTGTCAATGGCCTTGTTTACTTTACAACTGGAATATTCCCAGAGATTTGCCAGACCCAAGTGGGACGAACGTAGTACTCCTTAAGTGCACGAATCCAGAGCATCGTCATGGTTGACATTAGAAACTTGCAAAACATAGGGGTTTGAACTATTATAAACACCAACTTGTCATATTCATCACACCCGCCTTGCATGTTGGGTATACAATCCAAATTGTAAAAGATGGACCGTCCACCCCCGTAGTCCGCCTCTGTTAATACTGGTCCGTGATTGGTGTGTGTATTTATAGATCTGAGGCCTGAGGAGAGGTATTAGAGGAGAGGGAATGTTTGGAACGATGATGATGCCCAATGCCAACTGATGACATTTTGTTAAGGTATTTGACCTTTGCAAGTGGCCTAGAGTTTCTGTTTCATTGAATATGACTGCATGGCAGATAGGCTATTTTTAACTTTAAGCAAATTGTTCATAACGAAAATATCAGCCATAGAGATTTTTTGGACAAAATGTGTAATGGTGGTGCTATTTCATTTTCCCATTGATGGTTGGTGACTTCGCTAAAGTGTTGAAATTAGGTATATATAATCTAAAGACATCATTTGCCAAGGGAGTAGAAATAAAATGACCCAGTGCTCATTGTGCAGGGCTGTATCCGAGTCCACCTAACCCGATTCCGGGCCAGTTCTGATTCCAGTGGCGACCAGTCCAGGCCAATTCCTAGTCTAGTACCTTTCGATTCAGAGCCAGTTTCCGGTCCAGGTCCCCCAATTTCGAGTCCGGCCCTTTTTGACGATGCAGTATCTCGTAACGACGCTTTTTGTACTATTATATAATCACATTTAATTAAAACGGGGATTTCTGGAGTCAATTTCATACCTTGACTCACCCCGTAATTCACTTGACTGTGTTTGGCCATTCATGTCTTGAACTGAGTACGTCAACAATATAGCCTGAAGTAATATTTATGATAATTTCATTTTATAGACTCGGTTGAAATCGGTTCCGAGTCCAAGTCCAGCTGCAGCCTATTCCGGGCCAATTCAGTAGTACGCAGTCTCGGTGTCTTTATGGACAAATATCTCACAATGGAAAATCAGGTCAATTCTATTTGCAAATCTACAATGTATCATATCCGACAAGTCGGAAGAGTTAGGAAATACCTTGATAAACCTAGCACCGAGAAGCTCATCCATGCAGTCATCTCCAGCAGGCTAGACTACGCAAACTCCCTTCTTTATGGTTTAACATCATCCCACTCGTTTCGACTTCAAAGAATCCAAAATATTGCTGCTAGAATCGTCAGTCGTGTTGGCAAGCACACATCAGTTACTAGGCTTCGCAAAGACTACACTGGCTACCCATACGTGCTCGTATAGAATACAAGATTCTGATTTTAGTTTTTCGCGCTATAAACTCAGGGACTCCTTCATACCTTTCTGGCATTGTTAAACATCAGTCAAGAAATAGACCAGTACGATCTCATCATCTCCACCAATTAAAGACCCCAGCTTCTAATACCAAAGCTTATGGTGATCGATGCTTTTTCTATGCTGCACCACGTTTGTGGAACGCCCTCTCACCAAGTCTTCGATGTATTGACCAACTTGAACTTTTCAAACACCATCTTAAGACCTTTTTGTTTTCTTCTTGTTATTAATGTCTGTATATTCATCACTCGAAAAGCGCATTGGGCAACCTTGTTTGGATTCTGCGCTATACAAGACTTATTATTAATTCCGATTCCGGGGCCTCCCATTCCGGGCCAATTCCGAGTCCGAAGAAAAACGGGCTCGAGTCTGGAACTGAGGTCCAAGTCCGGACTCGGACTTTAACCCTGCCATTGTGTGGGACAAGAATATCCTTGGGTTGGAATCCACGGGCGAAGCCCCAGAAAAGTTCTGAGATATGCTATTTACACAATTGTAGACATCCAAATGTATCCTTCAGGACTAATTATCTTCAAGTGACATTTGACGCACAGTTAAGAACGCAAATATTACAATTTTACCAATGCGACACTCGGAATAACAGCCGGTCGGTTTGAAGATGCATGGGGTTGTAAAGAGGGGACGAATGGCAAAATATTTTGCATGGGGACTTTGAATTAGTAATATCACTTGAGCTGCCACAATCATTGACACAAACCTGCGAAGCACTGTGATGCGGAAGAAATTTTTACAGCATTTACCAACGCATTATTGCAGCCTACGTAGTTCTATACGCAGGGGCGTAGCGAAGGTGTTTTCTTTGGGGGTGTAGAGACTATGTTTTGCCGACAGATCTGGTAATGCGTAGCACGGAAACGAGCTTTAGCGGGTAGGGCCCAGGGGCCCGCCTTAGGGCCCATGTTGGGGTCTAGGGATAAAGCACCGAAGGAGGGGGCAGGGGGAAGCCCCCGGAACTCTGAGGTTTAAGCATATCTCTGGGTGAAAAATTAAGTCTCAGGATGGATATATTTTTGTTCATAATGCATTATCAAATGCAAAGATTCCCCATAATTTTGATGTATTAGGCTATTCCTCTCTTCAAGCCGCCATAGTTTTAAGCGGTTGGAATCCAGAGGCCCCCCAGTGTTTCAGCTAGGTTTTCTCAATACTTCATTTACTGATCTGTGGCCTGAAGGAGGGGTCTAAGGGGAGGGGGTGTCCCCCTCCCCTTTGGAAATTTTTGGAATTCGAAAGGTGCCTAGATCGCAAATTGTGTAATGTTTGAGTGGATTTCTGCCCTAATGAAGAACCTCAAAATTTACACTCGGGTAGAATTTGCTTGTCAGTTTTTATTGTACGACATTTGTCGCCGTTTATGCGACACTGTCGCAAAAATAGGAGCTGGCTAAAAGACTGGGTCCGCCTTAAGGCAACTGGTGGGGGTCTAGGGGGCGAAGCCCCCGGAAGCTAGGTTTTAGCATAATCTCTGGGTTAAAAAATTATGTCTCATGCAGGATAGGTATGTTTTGGTTCATACATTATCCAATGCAAAGATTCCAGATAATTTTAATGTGTTAGGCTATTCGTCCCGTCATGCCACTATAATTCAGGAGCTGAACCTGTCGTTCGGAATTGGAACACTATGTGATCAGCATTTGAACACTAGACGCGTCAGGCGTTCAAATATATGCGGTTCAAAAAGGCGCCCGCCGTTTAAAAAGGGAGAAAAAGTGTTCAGAATCAAGCGTTCAAAATATGCTTTGAAGGCCAGAACAGGTTCTGTATCTGTTTCATTTTGGTGTTCAAAAGTTAAAAGCCTGAGACTGCAGTGAAGGGAAGACGCGCGCGGCACGCATTATTTTTCCCCGTAATGCATTGTTTTTCCCAGGATGTTTGTGGGTAAACCGGATCCTCGGGAGTTTGCAAAATGTGTTTGAAGTCAAGGTTAGGGTTTAGAAAACCGGCTAAGGATGCCTACTCCATGGGTAATAGGGTGCTGCTCCCCATGGTGATGATAAAAGTGAGGAATAATGTGCAGAAAGTGGTTTTTCAAGAATGTCATATGACCCGAAATAGTGCATCTATTTGGTAGACTTTAATTCCTGTCAGGGGTGGCGCCAGGATTTGACCGACAGGGGGGGGGGGCAACAACCCAAAGCCTCAACGAGGCCGATAGAGGGCCGAAACGATGTCTGAAGGAAAAATTTGGCGAGCGAAGGGGGCCGAAAATTTTGGGCTCTATTTCTAAAAAAATTCCAGGGGCCCGCCTTAGGGCCCCTGGAGGAGTCCAAGGGCAGAGCTCCGGTGGGGTCTAGGGGGCGAAGCCCCCGGAAGTTCCTGTGTATTTACGAAATTGTAGACATTCAAATGATGCATTCTAGCTTCAGCTTCATGACATAAGGTGGGCAATTTATATACCACAAAAATCACAGTTTGACTTTTTTCAATTATATTTTTACTCCATGAGACGAACAGTCAGATGGGACCCATAATGCTGAGAGCTTAGGGAAGTAGGGGAGAATGGATTATTTTGAGGGTTTCCCCGGGGCTTTAGAACAATAATTTTAAAAATGGGAGATCTAGTATTTAGAATGTGTGCGCGCAAAAGCGCGCTGAAAAAATCGCATTTTTCATATTTTTTATAGTGATTTGAGTAAAGTATCCTCAATGAGAGGGTTCTTGCTCCCCCCCCCCCCCTTCGCTGAGCTCCTGTTCCTTATTACGGTACCGAAAATGACACTTTCCGTGCCTTACAACTTGCATCTAAACAATCTTTAAAGAGTCGGTAAATTTACACAGATCGATGGTGATAAAAATTTTGCTTTGAAAATTTCTGGGGGAGGGGAACTTCCCCTACGCTGCGTACGGCCATGAGGGCATTGGTGGTTTCAATGATATTAGAAGAGTTTGAACGAAGCTATGACAAGCAGGATGTTCTACAGGAAGTAACCCCGAAACCCCGAAGCAATATTTAAAACGGGTGCGCGCGAAGCGCGCAGAAGAAAACAGCGTTGAGACATTTAATTGTAGCCTATTGTTTTTCTTTAGTTTTAAATGCAGTATTTTTATTGCATGAAAAATTTTCCTACTTTCCCCAGGTGCCTGTTCTTTCCATAGAGAAGGACATGGGAACCTGTATCCTGCTCTACGGAGACTCTCTTTGATGTTTCATTTTGTCGATGCCCCTCAACTTTTTTGTTAGTGTGAAAAATAAGATTACTGTCGATTTTGAAGGTTATAGACTATGTGATACTTAAAGAAGTCAATTAAATCTTTCGTGGGTAGTTTTTACATGGACATTGTCAAGGGCATCGGCAGTCACTGGTAGTTGGTGAGGAAAGTGAACAGCGAGAGGTGTAGCAAGGGTTTTGGAAATGGTTATTTAGTCAAGCTGTCCTACAGGAAGTAATTACGAGGCAATTCCACCAAAGTTTTCCCACGCACAGCAGTACAGCAGTACTAATGAGACATCGATTTATATAAGGCTCATGCGAAGCACGCCCATTTTTCTTTTTTTTTTCTTTTTTTTTTAAGAATTGCGGTTCCCTATACATAGGTAGGGTTTGGGACTTTGTTTCCAAGGACCATGGTGCATTTTATGAAGTATATTAGTACTTTCAGTGACCCTTATTTCACAGCTTCAAATCACAATAGTGTGTCGGGTAGGAGAAAAGAAATTTTATGGTGCCAGACAAAATTTTCGGCTATATTAGTCAGTTTCTCTGGAGGTGCGCGCGAAGCGCGCCGAGAAAAATTTTCCTAGAAATTTTATGGTTTTTGATATTAATATTTTCCTTCATTAAACAGTGCAAAATTTAATCATATTAGGCTATTGGAAATTCTCTTATAATTTCTCTGGTCTAGCTTACTTTCACTCATTTGATTTATTATTTTTATTTCTAAGCTCTGCAAAAAAGTGGAGGGGGGCAAGTGCCCCCGCTTGCCCCCGTAATCCCGCCTATGTCCATATGGTCTGCTTTTAAGGCAGCCACTCCTTAGTGCATCACAGTGCACAGATAGTTCTATGGAGCTTTCAGGCACAAGGTTTCCTGAGAGGACACGTGCCCCAACCCACCCCACCCCCCCCACCCCTTCTTGGTGCTGCCATTGAGCCCAGTTATCGCAGATTCTAGGCTAGAGCCAAAAGTTTTCCGTTTTCTAAATTCGGGATTCCGTTTAGTTAATTTTTCATTTTCCGTGGTCTTCCCGTTTTGCCGCTGTTTTCCGTGTTTTGTCCGTTTTCAATGGATAAGGAATTTTTACTTTGAATTGTGCATGGTTTTCTGTGGACAGGGTATGTAGTCCTGCGCAAATGTACGTTTTTCACTCGCTAAGCTGAAGTAGAGTGGTAGTGGAGTCTAGAAGACCTTGAGAAACAGCAACAGTCGCCATCGTTCTTCGTTTTGAGTGTCCTAAAACTGAAAGTTCACAACTTCTGCTCACATTTGTAATGTTTTTTTTTCATTGCCAGTCAAAACCGCGAATTCCTTGTTCTATTACCGATTCCGTGAATTCTGTCCGTTTTCCGTAACGCGGAAAAATATTGGCTTTATTCTAGGCTCATGATGTAAAGCACCCTGAGTGATGTTATTATGGGCTGCGATCCGTCTTTGAAAGTGGGGCTATAGTCAGTGGCACTTCGGTATGTAAACGGAGCGCCACCACCAGTTGGCCCGGAGCGTTGAAAGAAAATTTTGGCCAAAACTACCATATGAGAAATGAACCTTGAATCATCGCCACCGAGGAAATCCCGTGTGGAATTATCACTTACCCATAAGTAGGAAACAAATACCGAGAAGAACTATCAATTCTTAAGAGAAAGTATAAAATTCCAGACTCAGATTCTCCTTGGGTAATGTATAATTACCACGGGATCCTTGAATTCCTATGGGAAATAATCCTCCCCACGTGAGAATCTCTCGATTTTTTGTAAGAGATACTTTTTTTGGGGGGGGGGAGGGATACTCTCCTACCGTCGTTGTAGTATAGTCTTCGCATTGCGACAACAGACAGAACAACCAGTTCGAATCCGGCGCATATGGATATTTCTGGAGCCTGGTGGCTTTCAGTATTTCAATCATTACCTGTCTGTAGAAAAGCTCTTTTAAGCAGTAGTCCTGAATTGGATAATTGGATAAGTGCCACAATGCATTCTAAGGGCGGTTCCAGTTCCGAGGCCATATGAATGTAATGTACACAAAGAAGGGATCCATCTTTTTTCATTTTATTTCATTTTCTCTTGGCGATCATGCATCTCAAATTACAAGATTAAGGTGACGTTAAAAAAAAATCACGTGATAACATCACCTAGATGCAACGTGCGGCGGTTGCCAAAAGTTTCGGAGAACTTCATAAATTACAAGTTTACGAGAATTTAAATCAATCATAAAAATGTTTTTCATTGTCAGGAGCTAAAAAGATCGCAATCACAAAAAGGCATCAGTACTGTAAAATGTGCAGTAAAACTATAGCAAGCAAGGATAAAAAACAATTACCGTAGTGAAGCTAGAAATAAAAGTATTGCACGGTGAAAAGGAACTGCAACAGAAAGCCAGTCAAGCAGTTTACGCACACAGTTTGAAAGACGAAGATTGCACATTCAGTTTCAAAACACTTAAAAGAAGGTGTTTGGATGTCGTGTGGGTTAGAGTTAGATGGGGCCTTTATGGTTTACTTTCTAACCAATTGGTTCAAGTCGGGCCGGCCACAGCTTTTATCCAGTTGTGGCTCACTGGCTTGTTTTCCCTACTCCATTGCTGAGCACCAAGCACAATGTCAGTAGGTTCCATTTTCAAAATCTTCGGTATGAACCGGCCAGGAGTCAAACCCCAGACTTTCCGGCTGAAAGTCAGATGCTCTAACCACTTGACCACCAGTCGGTCGTGTGAGAGATTGTTGGCTCTGGCTCCAATGTACTGGATGGCAAGGGCGGATCCAGCCCTCAGCTGAAGGGGGGGGGGGCAGTTTGAAAAGGGGGGGCGCCAACATCATGCAGGGGCCGCATACTCTTGAATTTGACCGACTACATTTCGGAGACCAACTCCCATTGCCATAGCTATATATAGCTATACGGTTCGAAATTCTGGGAACCTTTTTTTTTTTTTTTTTTTTTTTTTTTTTTTTTTTTTTTTTTTTTTTTTTTTTTTTTTTTTTTTTACTTTTCGGGCAGTTTTTACTTAACTTTTAGGACGCAGGGGGCGCATTTTTCTTGTATTGAGGGGCGCTAGACTGGTCATAGGGGGCAGTTGACCCTAGTTGCCCCCCCCCCCCCCCCTGGATCCGCCCTTGCTGGATGGAATCCTTGTGAGACCTTTCAATAAAAGCATATGACTTGGTGGATGACAGATTACAGACTTTAGATACGCTTTAGTCTGTTGTATATTTGTTTGTTTGTTTTGTTTTTGTGTGGTCTTCTTGTACAATCTTTGCTTTATGAGGCCTCCTACACTTTCTGATCAAAATTTTATTCTATTGTACAAAATAATTCAAATTGTTTTAACTTGTTCACACTCAGGAGTGGAAACATGCAGTAAAACCTGAACCTTACAAATGAACTCATAAACGATATGCAATTGATCTTCTTAAAACCAATGAATTATACCATGGGTATTGCAGATCTTTCCCAATTAATAAACATTTCCTGTTTTTCCTTTTTTTTTAATTTTTCATAGCTTTCACATTTCCTGCTGTTCTTGTTGCTCTTATTCAACTTTCAATCAATTAATCAAAAGCGACCATTTTGTGGTTGCGCCCTCTATTCAAGTATTTGGTTAAAACTTATCCGTTAGTTAGTTACGCAGGCTATCTTAACACAGGTGTACACATTTTTTCGGTGCTCATCACTCATCACTTCGACACTCAGACTGTGCCAGCACTGCTAGTCCAGCGCATGCAGTATTACAGTATTACTCGCTACATCGCGTGTGTACTGTGTGGCATGAAGGAGGTGTGGTTCTGAAAACCTCGGCCAAAACTTCCTAGAAAGTGTCGGTGCAACTTTGAGGCTTGTCATCTCCTGAAAAGGAGTGGACATCCAACATGTCGTTGATTGTCGTAGTTGTGGAAGCTAAGACCCTTCCAAACCTTGAGAGGTTTGGAAAAATTGATCCCTTCGTTGAGATCACATTTGCAGGTAAGAACTTTTTTTAAGGCTAGCCTAGCCTCAGGGCCAGTATTAGGCTACCTCGAAGTCAACAAGCTCTCCAATGCTGTCTGTTACTGTAACTACCCTAAGTGTAAGTTAGTAATGTAACTAAGTTGTGAAGGTAAGTTGAGCTTGGCAGTGGCCTAGGTTTTATGGATGTTAAAAGTTAGAGGCCTTGTCTGCCCCTCCCTTTCCCCCTTAAGTTCCTCTCCAGACTGCATAGGCTAGGCTAGTTTGTTAATTGCGTGCAGAATTTAGGCCTAATTGTTAAGTTGGAAAATGTGCACCAACAAACGCTTTGCGCCCGTGCATTGGGTGCAGAGACCCACCTGAGGGCCCCGCAGGGTGCAGGGGTGAAACCCCACAGGTCCAGGGGCCTTGTGTGACGTGTGCTATGAAAGATGGTGATTAGGCTAGGCTATTTGGTTCTTTCTGACTTGTGCAGCCTACTGAGCATAATTTCTTGAGTGAGTCTTGAGCGCGTCAGTCATTTGCTCAGTTCTTTGCCTTTGTGCTGCGCCCCAATTATTGAACCAAAGGGATTTATTTCACGCCGATTTCATCTTAAAATTGGTAAATAAATTGAAAACGCGCGTGGAAGAAGTTCTGCATGACTGACAAACTATGCAATCCGGCTTCCTATGGCAGAAAAAAAAACCCTGAAATACTATACCATCCACAGCTAAAAATTTTAGGCCTAGCCCACAGAATTCTAATTTCCCATACAGTAACCAAGAGTAAGTAGGCTACTGTAATTTCAATGTTTCAGAACATAAACCTAGGCTGACTGGCATACACTGTAGGCCCAGGGCCTAAGTGTAAACCAAGGCATTAAGTTAGGCTGTTCTGCATAAATTTTGGCCTAAGACTACTAATTTTGTTAGTAGCCTACTGATTCATTTACAAAAATATTGTCACATGATTTAAAGTAACCATTAACAGATTTGGCTAGAATACCACTTAAAGTACACCTATTCAATGTGGGGTTCAAGTATTTGGTGAAGCAGGCTTTGCTAAAAATTGTTTTTAGCCAACGAAATGACTTTCTACAACCTTATTGCGATCACCAACAAGTTCACCTGAGGAACCTTTGCTTCATACAAAGTTGACTGACACCTGCAGAGGCCAAAAAATAGGGTGCATCAATTTAGGGTCCTTTCTCATCATGCTAAAACAAAAATCCATGGGTTGAATTTTGGTTAATTTTGTGTACAGTAGTCTCTCATATGGAATGAAAAAATCCACAGCAAAATATTTTTTGAGTGATACAAATCATACAATACAACCCAGGGGTCGAAGTTTAATTTTTTTGCTGCTGTTCCACGGAACAGCGCTTTTTCCAAAATTACTGTTCCAGATCAGATTTTACTGTTCCGGAGCACAGTACCTCGGCATATGTACAGTTTGTGCACATGTGCAAATTGCTGTCTACTGTACTTGAGTGGTATGACTGCACAACGTGACCGTAACGTGGGGAGGGTGAATTTTCGCCTGAAGCGGGGATTAGCCAGTGGGATATCCTGATTTTCTTTTGGTTCTTATTTTTTAAGCACAAAGTGATCGCCAATAATCTTGCATTGTCCCGAGACCTAGCATTGCAGTGGCCCAAAACCTACTCTAGGGTGAAATACACTCAAAATTGATGCAGAAGGTGCAGCAAGCAAGGCAAGTGGGATTTGAGTGAAAGCAAAAAAGTTCCACAGTAAAGGAATATTTTTGCTTGATTCATCCTTTGCATTGTGGTTTAGTGCTATAGCAAAGCAAAGAGTGGGTTCTCCAACATATGAGTGCACATACTAATGTTCTTCTCTCGCAGCAAATTTATGTGAAATCGTTCTAGTCGTATCTTTTGCCATAACCTTGATTCAAGTATCATTCCACACAGTAAGTCAATGGGAAGATCTTGCGAGGAAAAGCAAACACTTAGGACCCATTGACTTTGGTTGCAAGATATCAGCAGTCAGAATTGATTTTAGTCGTTCCAAGTTTCGGTGATTACTGTAGTTGCTAGCTTGGAGGGAATATTAATACAAAACCACCTAAAAACACAGTAAAGTGGAAGGAATATCAATGAATAGTTAAGAGGTCATTTGGAACATACCACGCAAGACAAAGGGTGATGCAAGATGACCTTCGCTTGCAGGGCAATAAATGACATACTGCACTGAAAGTTTTTCTGCGTTTGGTAGTAAAACTTCAGTATGTGCGATTACACAGTACTGTACCATGCAGCATAGGAATAACATGTGCAAGTGTAACCGACTTTAATCGATAACGGTGGAACGAGATTGCATTTCATACTTAAGCCAAAATTTACAGGGATTTTTTATATTCATGGCATCATTACTTTATCAGAGATTAGCATGTATGTATGTTTATATGCACTTTGCTTCTTTTGGAAAAACACTGTTCCATGGAACAGTGGCTTTTGAAAAGTTACTGTTCCGGAACTAAAAGCACTGTTCTCGGAACAGCGGAACAGTGGGAATTTCAACCCCTGCAACCAAAAAAGCATCTGGTTGGATATTTCTATCAAAAATTGGCAATCAAATTCTTAAGTGCATCAATTTCAGGCCTGCCATGCTACTTGTAAACAGTAATATGGCACGAAGGTTGATAGTTTTAGGTGCTCCTACTCTGAAGGCCTTGTCATGTTACTGGCTTTAGGCAGTGTTCCCTAGGTATGTCAATAATGTTATGATTTATTTTGTATAGTATTAAGGTAAATCTAGATGCCTATCTTCTGTTTTGCAAGGTCATCAAACTACAGTCATGGAGGAGCTTGTTGACTGTTCCTTCTGTTTTACAGTAGTTGTGTTTGTTGTGTTTAAAATGGCAACATTTTGTTGTACCCTTCCAACTGGCTACATTGCTTTTCAGTGTATGGGTACCAAGCAGATGCAGTGTACTCTAAATGAGGTCTGACTAGGCTGGTATAGGCAGAAACTAAGTTGTTCAGAGCAGTTGGAAAGATTCCTCTTTTTGAGGCGGAGTGCACTACTAGCTTTTGTAGAACTTGCGTATCCCACTTCATGTTATCTTAGAGATGGGTACCAAGATATAGGTGAGAGTGGAGTCTGGACTGTTTTTTAAGTCTGACTTTTCATCTAAGAGACTACGTGGGATAGTAGAGCTGCGAGCTGATATGTGTATGACATACCATTTGCTAGGATTAAAGCTCACTAGTTTTTCTAAGTATTTAAGAGATTGAGATTTTTCTGTAGACCATCAGAATCCTGGGCAGTTGAAGTGGTATTGCACAAGAGGCAATTGTTGGCAAGTAATTGTATAGTCAACTTCCAGTTTGGTTAACTTAAAGTTACCAAAGCAGCCCACCAAAGGACATGTCACCAACTTTTACATGGTTGGGACTTAAGAAAGGCAGGATCTGCTGAAGGGGTCTAGGCCTTGACCCCCAAAATAGTTGCACTGGGGGACTGAAACTCTGGGTATATGGGCTACATAGGCAAAAATGCATATTTTAAGGTAAAATGCAGTCACCCTAAAATGAATAGTATACAGTACCCTGGTATCCTAATTCATGGAAGGCTCTTTTAAATCATGTGACAGAAATCAGTATCTTGAGGAACTTCATATGGAGACGTAGCATATTTGGGTACTTAAGTAGTGTTGTACCTATATTGCAAGTAGCCGATATTTAATACTGATATCACCGTTATTTCAGTTCTAAATATCAGTGGATACCGATCCTACAGTATACTAATACTTGGGAAGTGAGCATTTGGCAAGTAACCTTTGGCAATGGGACACCACAATGAAGTGTTGTTTCATCTTGATGAAGTTAAAGGCAATAGGCAGTCGACCCAAAATTTTCTCTGAAAAATCAGCAAACTCTTGCAAATCTCCTATTGTTGCATGAAAAGCACTTCTGAAGACGTTTTGAACATAACTATTACAAACAATAGGTAAAGAAAGGCAAAATTCTCCTTGAATTCCACAATTCACTCACAAAAATATTGTCACATGATCAAAATAGGCCAATCATGAACTAGAGTGACAGGATACACTCACTCTGTTAGGGGTGACTGCCTACTGCCTTTAAATATTGGAACTTGCATTCAAAAATACTCAAATAGTGTACCATTTGTATGACATATGGGATGATTAATATCGGTCAGGCAATATAGGCACTTAAGGTAAATCTTATTAATACCCATATAGGATTAAAAAATGGGGAATATTGGCCAGTACCGATGGCAAATACTGATAATCTTTCCAAGACTAACTTCAATGGAGAGGCTGTACTATGTGGTAATAGTTGTAATCCACAGTATGCAAGTGGCATGCACAAGTCTAAGTGCGACTGTGTACATTGTTCTGTTGGTATCACTACACTGTAGGCATAATGTGATCTTTGTGCATGGTACTGTAAATTACTCCATGCCAAGGAGGTGTTCCTTTTAAGAACCTCCTGGAGTTCCTCAACTGTGCAGAATTTCCTTGATTCTTCCACAAAGCTCAGATTCAGTGAAAGTCAACAGTGTATGCTTAATATCAAGGGCACTGTTTACAGTTGTCATGACCTCAATTAAAGTGATCACAGAAGTGAAGATGGTAACTGTGCACTCTGTTATGTAGGTCACAGTTACCAGCACTTCACACTTGTAATGAGAGGGACTCCTTATGCTGGTACAGTAGTACATACTTAAAAGATTCAGCCATACACATGTGATGATTTGTAATTAGGCTTAATTCTCTTTCATATATTTCTATTCAGGGACTGTTAAGAAGACAGAGGTTCAGAAGGACACTTTAGATCCAACTTTCAATGAGGTAAGGCCACTTAATAAGAGATGGATGAACGATTGGGCTTTAATAGGCTTGATAAGAGGTAGATGAATTATTCGGCTTAGTACCTGATACCATTTTGAGAGGTTTATCACCATTCCCACAAGTAGTTTGTGAACCTTGCAAGGTGGCATAAACCTTGTTTAAAACTACCTGATGTTTGGATCCTTGACCTAGTAACTTGTGGAAGGGGGGGGGGGGATTTTCATAAAATTTGAAGTGTACCAGGAATGTTGGAATTATTGGGGCATTTGAGTGTTGTCATGAAAGCTTTACAGCTTAAGCATAGGTTGCATGTATTCCCTGCTACAGTAAATTTCAGCTTAATATTCTGTATTCAGCAGCAGGGGTGGCAGCAGGTACCAAAACTGTAACATGAGTTAAGAAAATTTTGTAATGTACTGTGTATTCAAATGTTGTTTAGGCCTCCCTCCCCCCTCCACACACACACACACACAAACACACATACACACACTTTCCAAAAGGAAAAATTGGGAGAAAAAACTTCTGCTTAAAATTTGTTGCATTGTATGATGTTTGTGTAGATAGATACATGGAATGCTTGGAGACAAAGTACAGTCCAATTATACTGTAAGTATTGCTCTGTTATGGTGAATACTAGAATTATGTATCTAAGGAAGCAAGTGATGTGCCATTTAATTTGAATGCTTGTGGTTTTGTAAAATAGTTTATCTATGGAACAGGTTGAGAGATAAATCTGCACACACTGTGTCTGTCCTAAGCGGTATTTCAATAGATTCTGCCACACCCCGTCAGAAGAATTGTACTTTATTATGGCAAGGTTTTTACTGTAAACCCACACATACTGAACTTTGATCTGTTGGTGGTCCTTGTCAACTGACAGCAAGTGTACAGCACACACACTTATCCATGGCTTGTCCACAGAGGACAGAAACGGGTTTGCTCAGCTTTTATGACAGTTGGAGTGTGCATAATATTACCTCATTATTGAACTGAATGGAATTCACAACCTTGTGTCAAAGTCATAAAGAGAAGAATACAGTAATTGAACCTCTTACAATCTCTACTTATATAGGCATTATTGCAAGTTTTGGTTACCATGCAGTTTGTACAGTCTAGTTCCTACATGTACAAGAAACTCTAGCCAAATGGCAGCCTTCTACTGTAGTGCAATCTGCACCAGAAATACCTGACAGAAATCACAGAATTTAATGACTGAGACAATGTGCTAACATTTAAGCATTCTTCAAAATTTTCTATATTTAGCCTTGGGTTTACAATAATACTACCATTATGATCAAAATTTTTCACTTGATTAAACTCTTTGCAGATGCAGCCTTTTTGCTAGATCTGTGAAGTGGTTTTTTCCTATTAATTTATCCATTATATAGAAAGATTCACAGCGATGATGAAATATTGAAAGGTCATGTGCAGTGTAAGTGATTGAACTATATATTGTGAGAAGTCAGATTTAGCAAATCTGTTGAAATACCAAATTATCACTTTTTCTGATACCTTGGCTTTGAACCACATTAGTAGTCTACCAGATCATGGGCTAGGCTGCAGTCTCTCCACTGTTCCCAAAATTATTATGATGTATAGTGGGATTATGATGAAGACCTAAAGTGGAGACATTGCCTTGAAAACCTGGAAGTTTCTTAATGTAGAAAAAATACAACTTAGGTGTTAATCTCATTTCAGAAGCAGGTATCAACAGTGTGAAATTAACTTGCCAACATGTAAAGCTGGTCAGTTTGTTTTCTTTCATATTGTGTATCTTCTTGAAGGAGGATTCTGGTCCAAGGTAGAGAAGGTTGATCCTGAACAATGACAGTTTGGGGCCCACACATATGCTCTGCCATGTGTCCTTTGGTATCAGTCAGTGCTAGTAAATACTGCATCCTGCTAGTATTTTAGTGTACCTGGTACCTTTCGTTTGTAGATTGATTTACGATGCGCACCTTATAAACTTGAAATCAATGTCATTATAAACCCCAATGCAAAATATTTATTGTTGTGGAACTTCATACAGGTATGTAAAGCAAGAGAAACAGATGTCATATAACTAATGTCTGGATTGAAAAGACTTGCATTGCACTGTACCTAAGTAGAGGTAACAAAATGGCAGAAACTACAAATGATCCCACAGAATGGGTATCCGTTCTGATCAAAAATTTATAGAAGAGAAATTACCATAAGCTCCAGTTACAGTATTTTTGCAAAATTATAAATTTTGATTATGCTTGGATGCCCAGTGTATGTCATCAGGGTCTATTATTGAAGCCAATCAAGCCATACTGTGTGTGTATGTGTGTGTGTGTGTGTGAAGTATTGTACTGTGGTCTAACAGCTTAGCCTGTCCCATGTACTGTATAGTGCAATAGTGGAAGTACTTCCATGGTCCAATAGTCCATGTTTACTAACAGCTGAAAAGCTCAAGCTAGTTTTAAGCACCTACATCGTTGAGATGAAAGTGATGGCTGATTTTTCTGAACTGTAATGCATACACACGACTTTCAGTTTTCATTTTAGCTTTTGTAATGTTGCTAGAAAGATTATACTGTAGAATAATTGGTGAAACTGACAAAATTTGGTGTGTGTATTCTGTATTGAATCATTTTGTAATATATATAATTCATTGTTCTGGGATGATACATTTCTGAAAGCATCATTGTGGATCATATAATAAATGCAGTTTGTGTGTATCTATAGAAAGGATGAGTGCGTGTTGCATTTAAACTATATTGAATACAATAGACCTTATGCATATGATGACACAGAGCAGAAACAGCTTTCTCGTTCGGAGGAAAAGGGCATGTCATTGCAAGTTACACCAGCAAATGCAGACAGCTCATTTTCAACCAACCAATGCAAAAGTGCATAAGTCTACTACAGGGGCATGCGAGTCTAGGCCGGCTGTTTGTACATGTGCGCTTCATTGTTTCTCTCCAAACTGACATCGCATGATGTCAATGAATAAGGTCTAGTTAGCACCCACACCTGGGAAATAACTAGTTAGGACGGGAGATTGGACTCAGTGGGACGTGTGTAGTTACCCATACTGTACTTCTCCAAGTTGAACTCTTGAGTTTCTGTGAAACTAAAGGGTAAGGATAGCTTAAAGGGCTACAAATCTGGTCGCAGACAGTAAAATTTCTCCCTGACTTACAAGCCCCTCCTTCAATTTAAGAGAAACACCTATCAAGTGCACCTCCCAGTTGAGGCTACAGTAGCCTGTAAAGTGTTTAAAGGGAAATGGCAGTTCTCCCAATCTGAAGTAGTGTTCCCCATATCCTAATTCAGGAATGGCTCCTATCATTCATGTGACAATATTTTTGGTACTTATTTGCTAAATTTACTGTCTGCAGAATAACTCCTTGGTTTACATGTACTCTCAATATTCAATGTCTTTATACAGAAACATAGTGAAAGATCTATCTGGAAGATTTAGTAGATTTTTGAAAATAAACAAGTTGGGACAACTGCTTTCTCCCTTTAAATTGCTCAAGGCCATACCCTCACATTACCGTGCATGAACTGGCTGCTGTTCAGTATTGGGTACACTGCTCAGTGACATGTTCAAGTCATCAGTGACCAAGTCAGAATTCCATGATTGTTTGAATGTTGAACCTGTGTCAGCGAAAGCGCAGTGACCAATCGTATCAATATTGGGATATTCCAAAATGTGTGTGGGGTGTTGCAACAGCCCCTTTAAATGATTTGGTGTCTCAACAGCCTTGGGGGTTTTCAGCTTTCCATGTTCCATGTACATAATATGTATCCTCTTTCAGCAGTGATTTGTAAAATTTTAAATTGTTGTTCAAAACTATTATCCATAGGTTTTGCTGACTCCAGCAATTTGGAGTCAGATCCTCCTGCCAAGTTACAGTAGGGAAAGTGACTTAAAGGTGGGACTCTGACAGTGACATAAGTGCTGTTGTTGCATGACTTGTACAGTATAATGGCAGCTTAAAGTGTTGAATACTAGCCTATAACAATACACCACTATGCCTGCACTATCTGCAATTTCTATGTCTGAAAAGGGCAAACTTGTCATGTCAGAGGATGGTATAAATCAACCTAAGTCTAAAGAAGTAGTGATGGAAGGAAGGGATCCAAACCTCCAGTTTTTTTTTCCATTTCATCATCAAAACTTGTTAAAGACCACTGTAAATCCAGAACTGTAAGAACATAAAACTATTATTTCTGTACAAGTTCTTGACCTCCCAAGAGTCAAGACTTCAACTGCCCCATTTTCAAAACACCTTTCTCACAGACAACACCATATCTAATTTGCTTGTTTACAGGGAACCTGCCCTTATGACCCTACTTTACAGACAGCAGACACTATGTGAGGCCACAAAGCCCACTTTGATTTTAGACCTTGTAGCAGAACCAACTCCCCTTCAAGGTTCATATAATTTGGCTAGTTGAAAGAAAGGTCACCCGGGATGCCATTTCAGATAAAAGCAAGGTTAGCATTATCAAGCATTCTGTGTGCCCTAGGTGGTTTTGTTTGTAGCTCCATACAGTAGCTCCATGGATATATCACAGAGTACTTGCAGGGTGATTCTTTGCAGAAGGCCAAGGAATCTATGCAGTCCTGCTGGGGAGTGTATTTTTGTGGCTACTCTTTGATTTGTGTGTGTTTTTGGGATGTTTACCATAGCTTGTAAACACAGATATCTGAAGTTAACAATGACAAGTACTTTTCATACTTGGCATATAGATATGTCATATTGAGAGGGAGGTTCCTGTATAGTCTTTGGTGGAGGTCAAAGGTCATTTGAGGTCATCAGAGGTAAAAACCTGAAAACCTTGTAAACATAAAATTCCAAAATAGGAATGATTGTTACCTTCCACATTCAGTGTATGATTTAATCATATAGAGAGAAAGTACCCTTTCATATTTGATGGAGGTCAGCAGAGATCAGTAGAGGTACAGTAAACTGAAACCTTGTGAACAGGATATCTCAAGATAGGAATCATAGATACTTTTCATATACATGTGGCTTGTGGGTGCACTATACTCAGTATATGATACTTGTGTTATTTTTGTTGAGGTCAAAGGTTATGTGAGGTCATCAGAGGGCAAGCTGTGGAACTTTGTAAACTGTACTGTAAACGTGGTATTTCAAGAAGAGTAATGGGAGAGGAATATCAAACTAGCATATGGCGGTTTCATACTGAGTGAAAGAGATCAAAGGTCATTCTGGGGCACCAGAGGTCAAGGAGTAAAAATCCCATAAACACAATATGTTAAAAGTGTGGTGCTTGCCCTTTGGCATCCAGCCAAAGGGACTTACTGTAATAAACAGATTTGCATCACCCCAAGTATGTCTTTTAGTTGGGGGTAAGCAAAAGTCTCAGTTGGTGACTACTCTTTGATTGACATCAGAGTTACAAAATTCAAAAGATGCAGAGCAGCTCGTATTACACAGTACGCACAGAGAATGTTTTGATTACACATGGGGTCTTTTACACGCACCAGGATGTGGCCTTGAGCAGTGAACTATGTTTGTGTCTGCACAAGGAGAAGCAGTAAAGACAGTTATGGGCGGGGCTTACCACCAAGTTAAAGTCATACTTGGGGTGATTCAAATCCCTCTTTAAGAAGAAAGACAACTTAGGCTAGTATTCTGTTAATGCCAGCAATTGTTGGTAAAGTTTTATTAGTAGCCTATCATTTTCCTAAATTATGTGTTCCCCTTGTCTGGCTAGTCAAGGCACCTTGCCAACAATACTTAAACTGTAGTCTTAAGCCCAAGTCACGCTGCCATGACAACCCACAACACGATGGGACCACCCAACAGAGAGGGTAAAATCTCCATTTGTAGTGAAAACTTTGCTAAAGTAATTGATTGTGATAATTTTTACTTAAAGTGATGCCGTGAGTTTGCAAAAAGGGAAAAACATTAAAAAATCGAGTTTAAAATCTTAGTCATTCGTTTGAGTGGCCCATATGAACAGTAAGGGAGAAAAAATATGGCCTGTTGTGTGAATTCCGGCATCAGCCCTGAAATTTTCGTAAAATTAACGACTAAACTCAAGGAAATCAAAAATGTGCTGCTCACAAACACTATTCAGTCTCCTAACGAACATCTGTTGAGCAGACCAATGAGAACGAAGTACTGATGCATATTCACTAGGTGTAAACAGCTGATCGACTTAGCTGCTAGTCTTAGCACAACAACACAAGTGAACAAGACTGACTGAATATGTGGATCTTGAAGAAGTAACGTTGATATTGCAATATACACCGTACAAGGTAATACCACAAGGCAAAACTATCCCGTTTTACTGTAGTAGCCTAACTTTAGGCTACTGGCGAGTGGTACCTCAGTAAATTAAGCCTAACTTGCGCTAACATTAGTACTACTAGTAGCGAGAGACGATGCTCTGCCTTTTATTTGCACTTACCATCGTGTTTGACGTTCAATTCAGAAACAGTTTTGGCGACAAAAGAGATAGTAGGCCTATTAGTGGTGCAACTTTCGCTGTAAACCTGTAACGTTCAGATTCAAATCAGCACTATAACGCGTACCAATGAATGAAAGACAGTAGCCTGTAACTGTTGATTCTAAATTAGAGCCGAAAGCTATATTGAGCGTACAAGTAACGTTAGTTGTATTATCAAGCGATTATGCAAGAAGGTCATTCCCCGGCCGTGAGCGAACAGCTGTACCGTGGAGCTAGCCTGGGTTGAGTGGTATAGTACGTTTTTTAACGTGGTGACACCTCAATAATATTGCATATTCAACATCAGGTTCGTTGCATAGGAGTGGTCTAACGCTTTATAATGAGGACCGTTTTTTGAAAAAGGCCTTCAAAATTTTTCTGATTTTATGCTGTTTAGGTTACTTCCCGAGACTATCGCTATCATTTTGAGCTTTCAAATTGTATTCTTCAACTCTGTATAGCACTCGTGGCATTTTGAAGGATAAAGAAAGACATAACAAGAAGCAAAATCTTATGTTTTTCACTTTTTGCAAACTCACGGCATCACTTTAAAGTGATGTAATTGTCAGCATTATTGGGTACTATAAAGGCATGCATACTGTACATCATATGTGGAAATGTCACAAGTTTAATAAAACCTTACAGTATACACCCCATGACTTAACAGACTTTGCTTCTGTTGAACTACAGTACACATATTTTTTCCCTGGAACCCATAACTTCAGCATCTTATTTCAGTAAGCACTAATAATTAAAAAAAAAAAAACACAACTGAAAAACCTTTTCTTTTCTTGATAGTGTATTAAGAACATTTAAAGAACAAATACAGCTGACATTTAGACATTGTATGTAACTTAGCTGCAGTCTTATCAGTAGACAGGTAGGCCTTTAATGTTTGTCTGGATTTCTTGATAAGTATTGTGTACGTACTTCAGTCAAGTACATTTTATGGTGAAGTGGTTGATATCATGTCTACTCATAAGAGGTTTCTCAGTCATCCAGTACTGTAAAATGCATTGGCAGGTCTCATCAAGTTTTTATTCCTAATCTTCATTTTGTTAGTACTGTAGTTACACAGTTTTGGAGATTCTTTTTAGACTAAATGCTGCTCATTTGAAGATGCAAAGTTTTTATGACCTAAAGATATTTAAACTCATACAAAAATACTTGATCAAACATAAGCAAAAGGTAACGGTGTGGGACACCTGACATTTTAGAAACAATAAATTTGTAATGTTAAAGACTGATAATCATCACCTCAAGTATGACTTTTACTTGGGGGAAAGCAAAATTCTCAGTTGGTTACTGCTCTTTGATTGACATTAGAGTTACAAAATTCAAATTCATATTATGCAGCATGCACAGAGAGTGTTCTGATTACACATTAGGGCCTTGCATGCTCACTAGGATATCACCTTAAGGAATAAACGAGGTTTGCATCTGCACAAGGAGAAGCTGAAGACAGTTATGGGCAGGGCTAGAAGTAACTTAGTTGGGAAAATTGGACTGTCTGGGATGACACGATTTCCCCCAAAAGATGTTTTATAACGTAATACATTATGGGGGATATAAACCCTGCAATAATTGCAACTTGGACCCACAGTACTCTATGAGATACTTACGTAATCACTTAGTGGTGGATGGACATTTTCACAGTGTTGAATGTACACATAGTAGACCCAAGTGTAAGACATTTCATGGTTGTGCTGTTCAGGTTATTCAGGTCCTTACAGAAGTCCAGGTTTCCCAGGATTGAGTAAAGGGCCAACGTTCTATACTGTACAGTACATTTGCTTTGCACCATTTGGCAAATGTGATCACATGTAGACAGTGATTTAGGCAGCCAGCCGTCCAGCCGTCCTTTGAACGGCCGGTTTCCCAAAATGACGGCCTATATTTTTGTACACGGCTTTCAAAATATACATGAAGCCGTGCACCAATTCTCCCAAGCTTCCAGTATACATATTAAGACTGTTTGAAATAAGCGTCCGAGACGACATTTCTCCAACCGGAAGACCTTTTCATCTACCCTAGTTTTCAGCGGGACTACTAGCGTGATTTTGTTCAAATCACAATTCTAGTAACATGCATACACATCTCTTCTTGTACATTGGAATTCTGATAGCAGCACATATTGAGTCAATGCAGTATAGTAATGCGTTGACTTTAACTACGTTCGATGTACTTGCCATACGAAAATCCTGTCAAACTGAGTTGTGAGGTTAGTGCTGTTGCTCACAACGTAACTGCCGTATTGCATGTTATGCTGCGAGCGCTTGATACCATACATTTTACAATGTAGTCAGTCCGTAGGATCAGACTGTTCTCACACAAACGTGACACTAGCTTAGGTTCGATATATCTCCACATATAAATACGTTAGGATAGCGTATGAGCTAGTTTGGGTGTTTGTGGATAATAAAGGATCGTGCAAGAAAAGTACTGAAGTAAAGGTTCCGAAAATATTACGAGGGGCTTAGTTAGAGTGATTTACACATACCTCTTAATTAATTTATGAAATGTTTGTCACTCTTGATAATTTTTGATGCCTTTAAGTTTGACATCGAAGATTTCTACCCTCAGACTGTGGCACTGCATATTTAGTGTGTACTACAGTAGAAATGAAACTTGTAAGGACCAAAAGAGTGATCGTAGACTGGAATGTTTGGACAACAATCTCCAGATATTAGAAGCATACGAAATTGCTCATTATCATCGATGATAAAAGTTGCTGAATTTTTTTCATTTTTTGTAGATGTATCAAGTTTATTTGGTGAATGCTTTAGCATGTATGCTGCATAGGGAACCACATCACAGTAGTTCTGAACGTTTGACTTTGAAGCCAGTGCTGTGCTGTCTGTAGATCTACAGACTACGGCTATTGGAACTACAGTCTAGCAGACGGTGCCATTGTTTAGAATCAGTAACACTGCAAGTCAAGATTTAGTTTTACAGTTACAGTAAGGTTATAAGTTAAAGCTAAAGGCTGAGGATTAATAAATACTTGGCTACAATTAGGTCTATGGCTAGGCAAAACTGAGGGAAGGGTACGTGAGGTTGTATACTTTTGGTTTGTAAGTTTGTAGCATAGACGATACCTCACACCATTTCTAATTTTCCAAATATTTCACATGGTTGGAATGCCCCCCCCCCCAAAAAAAAACAAAACGCAGCTAGCCCTAATCCTGATGTCCTGTTCTAGTAAACATCAGCCTCGGAGTCGGAAGACTAATATTTTGGCGGAAGACCATAAGGCGGCAGCAATTGTATTGTCAAACGCATATTTCAGGTCCAAGAAGTCTCGAAAATAGGCTGAAACAGCTTGTATTTTACCCTCAGAAACCTCTAAAATGCAAAATTCTAAACTTGCCCCCCTTAACCCCCACAAGGGCCCCCTTGAATTCCTGCCAAGGAAGGTGATTGCTTCGCGATCATGATGATGCCTTTGGCATCATATTGGGCCAAAATGTTAGCACACCCACTATTCTCAATTGGACACCCACAACTGAAATTTCTGCCTCAGAGCCTGCATGTAGATGTCTGTAAGTCTGTACTTTTTGGTTTCCCAGCGTAAATACCTTACGGCCCATGCAGAATTTCAGAAAGGTTGTTACTACTGTAGCCCATTGGGCATTAGACAAACTTAATCCACCAACCCGAAGGACATTTGCATGTCATTCTGTAGAACTACAAGGCGATGTACAGCTATTTGGAATAGCTCATGGGGCTTTTGTAGTGAATTCTACCACCTCTAGCCATCCGTTATTGAGAAACCTGCATTCTGATTGGTTATTAAAACTTGTTTTTCCACAACATATGGTCAGTGAACGTAAACACTGTTAAAAATGAAGTTTTTCATACATTTTCGGTGGTAGAAGAGGAATAAACCACATTTGTTGGACTATTATTGTCTCATAAACCGTCTCGACTCCAAATTTGCAAAATAACGGACTCGGCTTCGCCTCGTCTGTTATTTTGCCAAATTTGGAGTCTTGATGGTTTAGTCACCAGTAATAGTCCGCCAAATGTGATTTATTCCTAATGCTAGCCTAAACTTGTGTAACTTGAACTACATGTAACCTTGGACTAGCAGGCTTATGAATTTGCAGAGCCCTGGAATACCTGTTTAGTCTCCCAATGCTGACCTGGCAAAACAATTTTAGGGTCATGCATTTCAGTGTTCTTGACCGTGATTCTGCTCAACAAGAAGTGCTGTATTTGTTTCCTCTGCATGTAGGTCATTTATTGTCATGCATTAGCTCCATGCTCTGTTGTTTTGCTTTTGGTGTACTATTTCAGAAAATTCTAATGAATCATTTTCACAATATTAATACTATGTACACCCATCAGTTGTATCAAGAGAGATACACTAGACACAATAGACAAGAAGTATGGTTGTTTGGGAGGGATGTCTTTCAACTCAAAATGTGGATAGTTTTGGGAGGAGATGTCCTTGGAAATTTTCATTTTGCTAACCTTTGGGGGAAAGGGGGAGGGGAGAAAAGATTTCAGAATTAGTTTTGGGTAATAGACCAGTCCACAATGGAGCCACACAGACAGACCTGTAATGTGAAGGTTTCAAGGCTCAGAGGAGGGCTACACTCTTTTTGGTGATTCTACTGGGCCAAAGACACCATTGTGGTTTTATTGGTTGCATTTTGTAACCTTTGGCTTTGGCTGTTGGGACTGAGAAAAAGTACTGTAGTGTAGAGAGAAATTGTATACACCATACTGTATGCTGCTCCAAGATTTGCATATTTGAAAACAGCTAATCCAAGGTGTGTTTGCAAAATGCAGATACTGTAATTAACATCTGAAGGCCTTTATTTTTGTAGACCCATTCTTTTACGCCTGGGCTTTTCCCCCTTCATTTGAGTGTTATTAGCATAGTAAACAGTAGATACCTGAGACCTTCCCAACAATCATGTAAAGCATAATCAATGTAAGAAGAATAAAGTTTATTTCCCTATCTGGATTTCAAACAGGTTAGTAAACAGGAATTCTGAAGGATTGCCTATTGACATTAGGAATGTATTGGAATTTTTGCTATGTTGTTGATCTATAGACTTTGTATGCAGACATGCTTCCTATGGTGTTTGTGATGTTGGTGGTATATTATGGAAGTATTAAAGAGCTCTGAGAACTTTTTAGCTGTTTCAGTGTTCAGATACTCTGTGTCAATAATTGTAGGTAAAATGAAGAGTTGGAGTGTTTAAATCTCTTGATAGTTGAGTGTTTCCGGCTCATAGTGCTGTGTTAGGCAAAACACTTCACAATTCTGACTTTGTCCCTGTACTGTGGGCATGTACTTTTGAGTCTGTAATAGGTATGCATTCTTAAAAAAAAAACTGCTACAGGTCTGTTTTGGTTACATTGTATTGAACACATATAGTATATGAGTATGACGAGGCTCCATACCCATACCTGTCAGTATATTGCTAATTACATTTACAGCGTTGGATCTGATGAGATGTGAAGGCAAGTATCATATCAAGGTACGATGTGTGGTATTCCAACCTTTAAAAATAACCCTCACTTTATACTCAGTTGAAAATGTCTCAGTTTTAATATTGCTAGGACATGTAATATATTTCCTGTAATGCTGCATTGAAGTGAACATGTATTGGTTTGATCCCTGATGAAAATCAACTTATTGAATACTTCCAGTTCTGAAACACTTCGATAAGTTTGTAAGTTGTCCATCTAAAGTTGTTCAAAACTATTATACCTAGTGCTTGCATCAAAACCATGTTTTACAGTAGATAATCAGGTTTATGAATAACATTTTCATTGGTTTGTACGTATAAATTGTGCAGTAATTTCTGACATCTGCCAAAATAAACTGAGCTGAATATGGATGATCAAGTCACTTTACATATTCATTTTTGCCTCAGAACTATTTTATAGATTATTATGACACGAAAGATACAGTATTTGTGTGAACATGGGATGCTCTTTTACATACAGTATGTGCAGTTTTGTCCCCAAGGTTTTGCTAGATTACTTAGGTCATTTCCTTACAAAGTAGAGTAATTCAGATGTGGTTATATGTAATAATCATTGTTGATTTTTTGTTGTTATGGAAAGAGGAAGAAGAAATTCAAGCAACATCCTGCATCTGGTAATAGAAGCCTCGTACTGTTTCATTTTATACTGCTGTTAAATAGAATATTACAGAGTGTGCTCCTCTAAAGTTATGAAATCAATCTTGCATACTGTATACGAGTAGTCATATTCTCCTTGTCAGGGCATTTTAGGTGTCCACCCCATAAAGGCCCCCCATAGTATAGGATGGCAACAATTATGTGCAGTAAAGTACAGTATAAAATACTTCACCTGGTGATATTGGTAAGAGAATTGTTTCCATAAGGCTTGTAGGTGGGAAATTGATGAGTCAAATCCTAATACAGGTTTGTGTGTAATGACAGGAATGAATTGACTACTGTAGGAATCATAAGTGATCATGATATCACATGAGTTCATGAATATTCATAGGTTACTACTGTACAGTACTTCTAAGCTCATTTATCAAGTTAAGGGAGTCTATCATAGAGGTTTTAAACAAAATAGGCATATAATTCTCTCATGGGGAAGAATCTGATTTAGGTATGTTTTGATATCACTGCACAGCCAAGTTACAGACATTAGCTCTGGACAGTAAAGAGGGACTGTACCATTAAAGCAGTTACAATATTGATGCTCGGGCATAATGCACAGTTTGACATTATAGAAGTTACTCTATTCTGCCTGGTCCAAAATGTACAGTATACTAACATGCCCAGCAGTTTTTGTGCTGTGACAGTGCTACCTTAGTTTAATTAGACACACTTTACAACTTTCACAAGATGCAAAAGGCATCAAGAACCAGCTTTATATGAAGTTAATTGTTAAAATGGATGCATTCTGTTGTTTGTATGAAGTAGAAGGACATATGTCCAAAACATTACAAATGTTGCATTTTCATCATGTGGGGCAAAACATCAAATAAGAGAAATTCATAAAATACTGACATGAAAATCTGTACCAAGATATTCTTGTTATTATACTGAAGAAGCTTACCTTTCTCTAATTTATGAAATTGTAATCCTAAAGGGTATTTGGACTTGCAGAAATTTTTGTCTTTGAAAAGTTTAAAAATATTGTTATGGTGATGGGTGCATGATGACTTGTAAAAACAGTAATCCCATTTTCTGCAGTTTCATGTTCTATGAGGTATGTATTGCAGTGTACAGTACTGTGTGCCAGTGTGTAGGTGTAGAATGTAAAGTATGCCTATCAAAGTTATCAGTGACACAGGTTATTAGTGACTCTAAAAGCTGTTCTTTCAGTGAGAAAAAGTGCACCTTCAAGTTCAAAGTATACAGTAAGGTAGTAGAAGCAGGGAGTTGCCATTAGACAAAACTCCCTGGTACAGTAGGAGCTTCTATTCAGGCACAGGGCAGGTAGAGAATGTTTAATAGCTGCATTTTCTAATTGCTGTAATTTCTCTACAAATATTAAATTTCAAAGAAGGATTTCCCAGCTTCGTTAGTCCATGCTGCGCTATCTCACTCCATTCACCTAACCAGTAACTGCAGATGTGTCAGATCAGCATGGGAGACTCCAGTTTTCAGGAGTTGGGTACATGCAGCACTATTAGTTGCGACTCGGCGAGAGTTGCAACTCCTAAAATGATGTCATTACTGACACAGGAACATGTACCCAGCAGTTATAAACTGTCAGCTACAGTACTAGCCTGGGAGTGATTAGTATGTACTTAAAATAGTTCGGGCTTCTCAATGGCTAAGGTGCTACACTGACAATATCAGGGAATTGTATTGGCCAAATTGAAGGCAAAACTTGTGACTGAAAAAGGGAAAAGACCAAAAGAGCCAGTTTTGCTACGATACTTCATTGAAACCTGCAAAGTAACATACATGTTACCTCCAAAATATAATTTTTGCACATACAGTATCTTAAGAGAATTAAAAATTTCCCAGAAGTCACAATTCCAAGGAGAGTGGACTCACGACTCCTGTAGTAGAGTCCAAGCCTAGTTTCATTGCATAGCTAAAGTGAACTTCTTTTCAGGTTGAAGATACCTAGGGCTAAGACCTTTATGGCAAAATCAAAATCCAGGTTGCACTTTGCATTATGGGATTGACAATTTATCTTTGGATATGGGAAGTGGCCTGCAAATACTGTGCCCTCTATGTACAGTCAATATTCAGATTGCTCTGTACTGCACTGCTATTGTAAATTTGATAGCCTTACTACAGTATAGGATACTGTACTTTAACTGCAAGAATATGAGTATGGCCATCAATTCAGCTTTGTGAGATAAAATTTCCATATGTTCCAGACTATGCTAAGTAAACTTTTACCTCATAAACTCACACTACTCGTATAATAAAACCTGGGACTACCCTCACAGCCATCTTCAGTTTCATTTCTGTATATTTTGGCAGTATGGAGTTCTCTTACAAGTCCTAATCCACTGAGAAAGATGCATGTACATGTACAGTATTTCATTTTGGTTACAGTTTGAAACTGGTTAAGGCCACTTAAAAAAATAACTTGATTCTCATCACTGACATCTGAAAACATCCGTCGCCCGGTCCTTTTTTCATTTTCTATTTTTTGTTACAAGTCAACTTTCAGTGTGTTCTTTCTGGTCCCAATTTTATACTTTACATCATGTATCCCGAGTGTTCTTGTCAAGTTGGCCTAGTCGATCGCAAGTACGGGAGGAATGTTTGATTGTGAGATTTGGTCGGAGTGATTTGAGGCAATATATTTATGCAAAAACTGTCAGGAACAATGTCAGTGATTATATTTTCTGTAAAAAAGTGCACATGAAAACTATTACATTGGCGCGAGAGGTTTTGATTGATTTATAAAAGATAAAAATAAAAACCAGCGTCCAAAATCAGCTCGGCCGGTGATGAGAATCAGTTATTTTTTTGATGAGGCCTTATGACCATCATACATCACATGGAGGGATATTTTACATTGATAAGTTTCATCCTAGGCACGTGCATCATTTTGCATATTGTGTAGTACTGTTGTCGCTCTTGGAAGAGTGTACAAGTTCATGTGACATTCACTGATCACGCTATCACTCAAGAAGTCGACAGTGACTAGCAGGGCTTGAAATGAGCTTAAAAAAGGGCACAGCCAAAATGAGCAAATGGCTATACTGTAGGTCTATGTTATTTCATAGAACATTTCTGAAGGGCATCACGGCAATAAGTAAGGGCCCGATAGCCGTGGGTATCAGTGCTGTTGGTTATTTCGAGCCCTGGACTAGTGGGAAACATGGAACATTTGGTAAGCTAATTGTAAATTATCATATGAAAATAGAAGAAAAGGTTTCCTATCAATCTTTGTGTAAAAGATTTTCATATCAATCTTAAATGAAGAAAAACATTATCAAGATGCCTTTGAAAGTGCTGAATTTTGGAGGCTTGCAGCACCTTAGATGATTGTCTCATCATTGGTGTAGGACAGCTTGATTTGAGCTGGGACAGTAATTTGATTTGAATTACTGTCCCAAAGCTCCATACTACTCATATCATCCATCCTCCCCACCCAGAATCATCAAAGCTGCTGGTTGTCAGTTATTAAGCTTACGCTGTGATAGAAATGGGCAGTCTGACTTTTGTGGTCTGTTGGCATCCCATGCCATAAGAAGATATTTGAATTCTACTGTACTTTCCAGTGCCAACAATTCTTATAAATATCCCAGACCTTCCAGAGGCTTTTTTCCCTCGGCTGCCAGAGATATCCCTGGATCCCACGTGGGACCTTCAAGCTAGCCTCTGGAACTTATGTCCTCTTAAGAATCATTTCACTCTCCCACGGCCCATTCAGCAAAGTGGGGTCATTCAGAGTTGTTCCCCCACAACAAAATCCTGACAATTTGCTTACAAACTAACCTCATATTGCCAATCTCCAAAATCCTGGATCATGTTCGATCCATATCCTTCCACTTCTGTCCTGTGAACTGGCATCACATCGATGTCTACAAGTTTTCTTGAATGTGGTCCTCATCCTTAGCCCTGCCCCTGTGTTTGACCTTCACTCATGTAAATTTTGAGAAGCACTGAGCTAGACCAGGCATTCATGCTACTATCTGGCTAAAGACTAACCCCCCAGACCCCCTTGAAGACTCCATCGATCTCCTTGGCACAAGCATTGGAGAAACCATGACTGTATTTGAGACACAAGAGGAAAGTTTCAGTGTAGGTTGAGGAATACAAAAGGCACACTTTGAAAGTCAGAACTTGACAGTTCTTAACCATGACCTCTTTCTCTATGCCTGTTTAAGTTTCAAATCAGCTGACTCATCGAGTGTGAAAGCATCCAGGTGTACAGCTACACATATCCTACCTTATGGGAACAGCAATCCACTCCCCAGAGTTAAACTGATCAAACAAAGTGGTGTAGCTAAGTGAGAGCTTGGAGGGCCTGAGTGCCCCCCTGTACCCCCAGGAAGCCCCCCTTACTGGAAGAACAAAGTGAAAAAATGTACAAAAGTGTATTATGATTCCATATTTGACCGCTTCCCCCTCCCCTATCAAATGGTGGAGCCTCCCTTAGAAGCCTCCCACACAAGTTTTTCTGGCTATGCCACTGATCAAACAACAGTGTTGCACCTACCAAATGCAGTTTGTCATTGAGCTATTTGTCCACATGCCCCTTCCCCTCCCTCAACATTAGGGCTCACTTTATAGTGTATGAATGATCTGTTCGGTATTAGTTCGCTCCAGGAAAACATGCCAGTCTTTATAGGATTGATGTTCTTGGTGGAGAGGTGGAGACGGAATAGTACATTGCCATCTGCTAAATCCTAAGGTGGCTGGAATAACCTTCAGGCCTGATTGTGAAGAAAATTTCTAGGTTGTCCAGCGGACAACATGAAGCCAAAGTTGTTGAAAGTGGTTGTCCAATGCAATTTTAACTTTGTCTTGGAAGAAAGAACGAGTGTTAAAGTTCAGCCCCTGGCTTTGGAACTCTTGATGCACAGTATGTATTTAATAGACATGTAACACACTGAAGAGCATAAAAGTTGACCCCTGTTATAATAGTGGCTGAAATGTCACTTTTAGAGTGGCAGCTCCCTCCTTTTACAGAGCTCTTTGTAACATCTAGGACTGAAAGAAGTAGGCTATGTGAGTTTATCAAAAGGATCTTTGGCTAATTTTGGAAAGTAAAAATGGCATCCCACTATTCCTTTCACTTTTCTTTATAAAAGGAAATACTGCATCTATTTTACTCCTACAATACCTCATCTATTATAAAAGGAAATACTGCATTTGTTATATACAAAATTTTCATTTCAATGATGGAGGTATGAATGATTGACAAAGATTCAGTAAAGGTAGCTGCTAAGTAACTTATTCTTACAGAAAGAATTTAACAGCTTTGTACATAATAAGTAATTTGTTGATCAGTTCATCAAACTTTCTAATTTTGAAGTGATATGTAAAACATTCATAACTCATTGTCATGCATTAAAGGCAATAGGGAGTCACCCCAATCAGAGTTAGTATGCCCCATCACTCTAGTTCCTGAATGGCCTGTTTTGATCATGTGACAATGTTTTTGTTAGTGAATTGTGAAATTCAAGGAGAATTTCTCCTTGCTTTACCTATTGTTTGTAATAGTTATGTTCAAAACATCTTCTGAGGTGCTTGTAATGCAATAAGAGGAGATTTGCAAGAATTTGCTGATTTTCAAAGTAGATTTTAGGGCAACTGCCTACTGCCTTTAAAGTTTGTGGAAAAAAAATTAGCAGTCCATTGGTGGGACTGAATTGTTTAATAAAGATAAAAGCTGTTTTCAGTATGTAGCACCCTCGGTTAATGCTCTTTTTATTTTAATGATCAAAAATAAACTAAAACAAAAGGAGGATTATTCATAATTAAAATAGTGTATCTACCTCCGTCTACATGCCAAATGACCTGTACACTCGTCATGTGAGGAAAACAAAGTTGTCTAGCCAGATCTAACAAAGGCTTAGACCCAGGCAATAAATTATAGTTGATGATAGCTGTTTGTTAGAGTTGGATAATTGCAAGAGTGCATATTTTCATATTTTGCAGAGTAAAATGTCTGAAAATGGCCTATATTCCATTGATATTCTGGGTAAATTCTATGTAATTCCCCAAATTTCCAAGGTACAGTATTTGGTCCAATTTCCAAGTCCCCTAGCCTGCGTAGCACCTCTGTGGCTGCAACCCCTCCAAGCCTGCTGGCGATAGCCAAGATTTCTTTTCACAGAGCCCGAAAGTTGATGCACGTAATATTCATGATTATTATTTTAGCTAACAGCCATTGGTCTATTCCTGAAGTAGGCGCCGCTCAATGATTCAAATCTTTGCAATGCTACATTGACCACAAATTCGTTTAGACCATAAATATATTATGTCCGTTTTAAGCTTCTTATTGATGGAAGTCTTGATGATCATGGACAGCCTCTTGCAAACAATGACAACTTTCAAAGTGTTCGTTAGGAAGTTGACAAATAATCATTGGTTGAAAAATATCGTACCTCTTTTTCTCTTGGCTGTGTTTTTAGTGATTAGTAGAGTAGTCGCTGTACTGTGTATACACAGACAGTACCATGGAGTAGACTGGTGTCAAGTTACATTGACCACCATGGCTCTAGGTACTGTTGGGCAATGGTGGCAGTGTTTCTCTTTTATACAAATATTTAATAGCCTTACTTGAGCCAATCATCTTAGAGCTATGTAAATGAAGTTTGTGTTGGATTTCCGACGGAGATTGAAATGTTTTGGCTCGAAGTCCTGGGGACGTTGGTTTTTTCACAGCGATGAGCTTAATGGAAAAACTTTGTCCGCTCTGCAGGGTACAAGTCCCCAGGCCCAGTGTTCTCCACTAGCTGTTTTGTCCAGGAGCTCCGCCCGCACAAAATCTGCCACACTACTTATCGCCCGGATAAAACTTTGCCGACCGCACAGAAACTTAACCCGCCCCCCGCCCGGTCAAGAAGTTGTCTGTACACTCAGTCACACCACAACGTAGTCATTTGACTGCCTTTTATATTTGATTTCAAACGCTCATGACAAACAATGTATAATAAAACATCGGAGATGCAAACGCAGCTCACTTGCACCTGAGCTCTTATATCATTCAGTATGCACTTAACTGCATCTCTTATATTTTACATGTTTCCACAGTAGGAATCCGTTACCATAGAACTCATACACTAAACGAAACCATTCAATTTAAGTGTCCCCTAGGTTTCCCGATTTTCATCCAAAATTTCCATTAGAGTGAACTACTTCATTCTTGAATACATCCAAGTGGAAACTGGAGCTTCGGATCTGCAAGTAGAGTCAAAGATATTTAGAAAATGCAATTTAAAAAAAAAAATGACCACAAAATGCCCAGATTTGAACACATAGGGAAGGCTAAGAACAAGGCCGTAGATTGCAGCATTTGCGATCTAAGCCCTCCTAACTTGTCACAATTTTCCCAAAGGGGGACACCCGTCCCCTTAGACCCCTCCCCCAGGACGGCAATCACAAGAGCCCCCAGACAGAAAACAGACCAGTGGAGAACCCTGCAGGCCAGGTCTTAAATTCCCAAGTGCTGTCCACTGTTGGTTTGCATATGAAGTCTCTGTTGCAAGTATTACATCACTTACAAGTAGGAACTCTTGTTTAATGATTGATATTATTTCATTTAACAATAAGTCTATTCATTTTTGCACTGAATCCTTTGAAACTTACTTGCTCAAGATCATTGTTTAGTAAACTAAATATTACTGTCAGGAGAAAGTGAGTACAGCATTCTACTGTACAAAAATGGTGACAGGTGGCTGGACAGTACCTGCTAGACTTAGGCAGTCACTTTCGAACAAGTAATGCATATTATTTGCTTTAAATTTTCACCAATCCTTTACTTTGTCATTTAACTCAAATGGGATATAATTTTTGAAACTTACAGTGTTGCATAGCAGCTATAGGATTGAACAAGACGAGAAAGGTTTACATACAGTATGAGACTTATAGATTGTGGCAAGTCTAAAACATGACAGATATACTTGGCTATTGGCTCGTTAAAAGTATCTTTGAAATATAGCCAGCAGTTGTTCAGTGCAACCAGCAAATGTTAACTATTGTCCTTGATTTTTAATGATATTTTTTGTGGTACCTTAGAGTGTTTCTTAGAAATTGTGACATGTGTACAACATTTTATGGAAAATGAATTATGTTGCCATTGTAGTGTTTCATTAGCAACAAGAATTGGATCTTTGGATATATTTCACCATTGATACCAGCATAATAGTGGTACAACTTTGCCATGAACTCTGCTAACTACAGTAATTAACTTAAAGCATGTTACAGTACAAAAGTACTTTGCCGCAATATGTTACCTTTAAAGTAATATTTAAAAGTCTAGAAGGTTTGCAAAAATTTTGTTTGTCTAGAGACCTGAAGGTATATATGAGGAACTGGTAAGCACATTTAAGGCAGAAATACAGTAATTTATTTTGCTCCTCCTTACATCCTCTGTTACTACTATTGGACAGTCTGTCTACAGCAGAATGGTCACTGGTGATGAAATTCCCCAACTAGATGGCGCTATACTACGCTCCTGAGCTGAGTCAGCTGACTATCCTAATTCCCCCTTGTTTCATCGCCAGTGGAATGGTTAACTTCCGACTAGTATCAGCTACAGCTACGTAGTAACAGATTCATCTCTGTTTTCATGTCTCCATGTAAAATTCCAATATGGTAGTGATGTTTTAGCAGCATTTTATGCATATTGTATAAAACCAAAATCATGAATGCCGTTGGTGTGCACATGATGCCATGATGTCATTTGTAGCTCAGATACAAGCATACTGTACCCCAGTGAAGAGCATACTGGTTGAAAAGGTACGGTAGGCAACACAAGGTACATGAAACATAGCACTCATAGAATTTTGTTTATAAGGTGGCACTGACAGTACCAAGAATTTCATATACTGGAAAATTTGAAAATGACTCCAAAGAAAAGAAAAGAGGATATCAAACACTTGTATATTTAATTTGTTCATCACTGGAATGCCAGTCAATTGCAGTTTTTTGTAACTGCTTTGTAATGTGGTTGTACATAAATCCAATTTAGTGTTGACACAAGGAGGCACAAATCACAGATGGTGGAGCTATGAGGACCATGGACTGATGCCCCAAACTCAAAGAGAGAATTTTTCCCCTGTTTGATATCACCAATTCTTGGCAAAGTTGTTGGAACCATTTCTAGTCTGTAAGAGTGTCAGGATATTTCACAGTCTAAAACGTCCTTGGTGCTGAGAAAATGTACTTAACACTTATGTACAATTTTCGTCCCTGCCTGACTTCAGTCTCATTTTGCCAGGATTTTAGCCCAAGTTGAATTCAGTTCATTCTTGATATCTAGTCTGACGTTTGTGAAGGAACTATTCAAGTGCCATCTTGCATTTTCAGTCTAAGCTAAGTTGTTAAACATACAGTAAATTGTAAATGCTGGTAGGGTTTCAATCCATTGTATTTATGACTCTTATATTCTCTTGCATTTACATATGTACAGTTAATGTAGCTGATGGTAATTAAGTTGGAAGAAAAACTTGAGTCAGACAGATCCTTTATTGACTAATAACCAGGTTGTAAAGAAATGCCATACTCAGTCTCATGCACTTTGGTAAAACAAATGTAAACTTTAAAGGATGGTAACTATAGCTAGTGCAGGTACAGGATTGTGATACCATTTGTGTTAGTATTGAATTACTTGACTTAAGAAGGCACATGTTCAAATATTATGACAACAGTCTGCTGGTTCTTAATACTATGCAGAAAAAAGAAAGAAAATATAAGGAATAAATCGCATTTGGGCGGACTGTTATTGGTGAATAAACCGTGGAGACTCCCAATTTGGCAAAATAATGGACGAGGCTAAGCCGAGTCTGGTATTTTGCCAAATTTGGAGTCTAGACGGTTAATGAGACAATAATAGTCTGACAAATGTGATTTATTCCTATGCTACCACTGAAAATGTGTGCAAAACTTCATTTTTATCAGTTTTTATGTTTACTGACGGGGTGTTGTAGAAAAACAGGTTAGTGTTTAGCCAATCAGAATGCAGGATTCTCAGTAACGGATGGCTAGAGGTGGTAGAATAAGTGTTTAACGGCAGTGATGAGTTTTGCCTTCAAATGCAAAGATCATGTTACCTATATGTACACATCAAATTCAGTGTAGATAGAGGTATTTCATGTGATGTCACATTTGGAATTGCCCGGCATTGCCTGGCACAGCACACATGCAGTAAGTGTATTTACAGTACACGCGCATGGCATAACGATAGATACCAATGTGACACGATGGACGTTTGCCTAGCAAACTGTCTGACAACCTAAGAGATGCACAATCACGTGACACTGGTGAGACATGTCTTCAGGTGAAATGGTTGCCAGTTACCATGTTACTTATTTGATTTACTCTTTTTTCTTTAGAAATTGGAATTTGATCTTGGTGGAAAGGCTTTGTCATCAGCTGATTCCATAGAAATTGTGGTGAAAGACCATGAAAAGATTGGCAAAAATAGGTAAGTCATAGCCTTGGAATTAAACATGCAGCCAGGTTTTGCAAGTTTGTTGAACCCACAGATGGACAGAGGATCACATGACCAAGTTTGTTGCCACAGTTCAAACAAATGTAGGCCTACCAAGATGGCCGCCGTGCTACGGTAATTTGCATAATTTGATGATGAATGTGCAACATTTCAGACAATGCAAACATGAATGGAAGACAGTGTCATATTTCTGAATCTGTTTGTTGAATTTGACCTAAACTTGCATTCTTTCAAAAATATTACAAGTTTCTCGCACAATCTGCTGGTACGGAACCACTTGAGCAAGTCCAAACTTTTCCACATAAGACTGTAGCAGGTCACTGTATTGGTAAGCCTAATCGTGTATGTACAGTGGCAGCAGTCTACACATAGCACATTAGCGCAGTATGCTCTGTCCATATAAGAAGTCCGTGGTTGAACCTCATTGGGCAGGGGGTAGAAACAAAATTGTGGTAAGGCAGAATGGGCAGATTTATGGTTAAAGAGAGGGTCTGAAGGGCCATGTGATTCTCCCATTATGGAGCCTGTGGTCATGAGACAAGGAACCTATCACAGACCATCCTCTGTATGAGAACATTGTCTTCATTCATGGCGTGATGGGGGTTGGGGATTTAGTATGTAGGAAAGGTTGTGGGCTGATGCAGCAATGTGATATCTTCAAGTAAAGGTACAGTAAAGGTATGTCTATTATTGTTTTCTTTAATGAAATTAACCTGTGTGTTAAACTATATATTAGTCCTGGTATAGCCTCTGATAAAATTATTGCTCCCATAAGATCTACAGTATGAACTCAAGTCCAGATACTCCAAGCACTGTGTTTCCAGCTGATGAATCTACCATCACTTATAATTTGTTGCTTTGTTTTTATTGTCGATTTCCTTGCACAGTTCTGTACACTGGATATGATCATTTTTATTCATTGATGGTCAGTGTTGTGCAGTTGCCCGATACACAGCTGGTACAGTACACATGTACATGTAGAATATGGACTGTCCAGAGTGTACTGTCCAGTGTGGAATTGACCCATAGCAAATATCCAACTGAAACATTATTTGCATTTCTCCATTGCTTGCAAGCTATACATATACCATAAAACTGTGCAGTACTGTAGCATCATAGCATAGTGTTTGCACAAGTATGCCTTGCAGACTGCTGAGCTATAACCTAAAGTTAAGATCAGTATAGGAGACCTTTTAACATGCTTTAAGTCCATACATACAGTACAGCATGGAAGTATTGTACTGACTGTACTACTGTACCTTGGAGGTAGTGCTTCCTTGCATAAAGCAGGTCTGCCCTATCACTCCCCTACAAATGCTGTAATATCAATTGTACATCTTCATCCAAGCATGCAGTCAAATATTGGAATAGGTATTTATTTTAAAGAGGGTAGAAATTACTACTTATTGTGAGGTCACTTTTTAATGTTTGAATAGCTCAAGTATTTTTCTCAGTTTGTAGAAAGGATCATAGTGGATTATACTATAGATTACACATTAAAGGGAAAGTGCATCCTCCCCACCCCCCCCCCCCCCACTCCATATGAGGATCCTAATTCAGGAATGGCTCCTATTAATCATGGGACAATATTTTTGTTTCGTATTTGTTGAATTCATGCAGTATGACTCCTTGATTTACTTTCAATATTCAATGTATTTATACAGAAACAGTGAATATACTTGTGAGCAAAATTGAAGGAGATCTCTAAGATTTAGCAGAGTCTTTAAAATAAACTTGGGGCGACTTCTTTCTCCTTTTATAAAGTCCTGCAATGTTTCCTTCTCATACCTGTTTGATTTGATACATTTTATGGACATGTCTGATTTTGCAGCTTTTTGCAGCTCATTAAACTAGGCCAGTGGTCAACAGATTGTCAAGGGTGTCAGGCATTTTGTAACAATACTTCCCAGTTTTAATGAAATGATTGGTAATTTTAGAATACAATGAATTCAGGGTAGTATTGTAAATATATAACCCAGAATGAGAAGTAACTCATCCATCATGTGGCTTTTTAATTAAGTGTAAGGGAATTAAACTGGTATGATATCAATTTTTATAGCAAAGCCTACCATATGTTCTTTCATGATTGATGTGATAAATATCCTTTATGTAGAGAGAGGAAAGAAATATTTTTGTTGCCATTTTTTATTGGGTCACTTATCTGCATGAATAAATATGCATCACAATTAACTGAAAGTGACATTCTACACAGACAAAAACAAGGGAACATGCACAAAAACACTGTCATAATTATATTTTTCCACCTTTTCACAACTTGGATTGTGCTCATCAGTCTGAAGAATACAACTTTGTGTACATACAGTATTGCCTCTCTTGTTAAGACCAGTGTTGGAACACCTCACTCTGGGAAAAATCTTGGAAAAAAGCTCCTAGTATGGAAGTACAGTATAATACTTAAAAAGTGTAATTTACTGAGTGATAATTTCTAGGAAATTTCTTGAACTTTTTTTGTAAGAATGTTTAACCATAGGACTTAAGCTTATGTTGCAAAACTGTCAGAGGAACTCGGCACATGGAGCTCTACAATATTCAAAACCTTTCATATCAGTAGCAGAAAGCACAGAGGAGATATGAAGATATGCAAAGATGTAAGAGTTTCAGGAAATTTCCTGATTTCAGGAAATTGGAAGTCTTGAGCAAAATTCTCAGGAAATACATTTTACCAGCCAAAAAGTTCTGCAGTGGATCAAGGTGGGTGAAATGGCCAAGGGTGGGTAAAGTTTCAGAGAATTTTTTTGAAATGTCTTTTCAACAAAATGTAAATTTCTACTGCATGAACATATTTGCAAAAAAAAAAACAAAAGATAGTACCATTTTGCACCTCGGCCTCCTCCTGATACAGTATGAACAGTTTTCTCAAAGGGGAGCCCTCCCCTTAGACCCCTCCCCCAGGTTGACAGTCCTGGACAACACAGTTTCAGGAAATGGACCTCTGCTTCGCTTACATCTCTGAGATACGGTTCTTGCTCCAGGGAGGGGTTGACACTGAGGTTGCTGTCATTTTTTGGCACTAGGCAGCAGGATAGAGCAAATCTTGCAATTTTCTCAACAGTTCTACAAGTTTTAAAATCATGTGTGGGAGTATCCCCCACCTGTTGGGAAAAGTTGTCCCCCTCCCTTGGACCAGAACGTCCATTTAAAATATTTCGGAGGATAACCAGAAAAGATTCATATTTGTGCTGCTACTTGTACAGTTGCTGGTACACATCTCTTTAAGAGCCAGTTGCAGTCATTAGTGTACAGCTAAGTTTTTTAAGTACAGTCTGCAGACCATTTGAGGCTCACTGCATGGGTGTAAATTGACTGTGGAATCTTGCAAAGCCATTTAATGAAGAAAAATCAAACGTTTTGGTTGCGTTCTGGCTACAACAAATGCATCAATTTGTACAAAAGTGAAAAGTTGGGTAAAAGTGGCCCATGGTCCAAAACAATTGATAACTTCATGGTGGGGAGGGGGGGGGGGGGAGGAGGAGAATTGGAGGATACACAGGGTGGACATAGCCTAGTGCAGTGCATGTGGTTATGAAGCCATTCAAAAGGGTTGAGCCTCTGCAGCATTGCTGCTCTAGTTGTTACAAGAAACAAAGGCCTTTGAAAAAAAAACAACCAAGTAGGACTTTTGGTAAGTTCTAGTAACTTCTTGCCATTTTTAGCTCATACCAGCATGCTGGTGTGAGCTATTGTGATCACACGGCGTCACTCTATCTGTCTGTCTGTCTGTCCGTCCGTCCGCCCGCCCACCCACCTGTCCAAAATGCTTCTCCTCCCACATGCTTTCATGGATTTGTTTGAAACTTGGGGCACTTGGGGCACAATGTTCCTTGGGTGGTGGGCCATTTGGTGTGTTCAGGAATTGGTGGTCTAAGGTCCAATGTGGACCCTAGGGCCCATTTTATGAAATTCTACAAAATGCTTCTCCTCCTACAGATTCTCTTGTACAATGTTGATGGTTTGCCATAATGTTACTCTGTTATTGGTCCCTTCGGGGTGTTCAGGAATTTGGGGTCCAAGGCCCAAAATGGACTGTTGGGTCCATTTTGTGAAATATTGCAAAGTAATTAACTTCTTCTCTATTAAATGTGTGGAGAGAGGTAACAGCCTCTCATTATATTGCTTGGTTAGTGATCTCATTATGGTGTTCTTGAATTTTGGTCTAAGGTCCCATGTGGGCCCCAATGGCTCATTGTATGAAATTTTACAAAATACTTTTTCTCCTACAAATTGTGTTGTTCAGTGTTGATGATTTGCCATAATGAAGTTCTGTTAATGGTCCTTACAAATTACTTCTCCAATTTGGGATGAAGAATATTTTTGATACCTTTCTAACCAATTTTGTGCCACCCCTCGATTTTACCAGTCTCACAAAATCACTTTACTACCTATTTTTCTGTGTGCTGCAACCTCTTTAAAACTGTCTGTGTAGAAGAGGTCAATCCTGTGCACTTGCTTAGGTTAGTTTAAAGGGAACTACTTAATGGGATTTCCATTGGCAATTTCCATTGTGTCATTTGTGTGTGCATTGTCAGAGCATGTGGGTGTGTTTGTCATAGTGATCCTCTGTTAATGGTTCTTTTAGGGTGTACAGAAATTTTGGGTCCAAGGCCCAATATACCCTAGGGTCCATTTTGTGAAATATTGCAAAATGGTCAATTCCTCCTCCAGTTTATGTTTAAACAGAGTTGAAGGCCTGTCATAATGATGCTTGGTTAGTGATCTGTTTATGGTGTTCTGGAAGTTTGGGTCTAAGGTCCCATATGGGCCCTATGGCCCTTTTTATGACATTTTGCAAATTGCTTACACCTGCAGATTCTCTTGTACAATGTTGATGGTTTGTCATAATTATATTCAGGTAGTGGTACCTTCAGGTGTTTAACAAGTTGGGGTCCAAGGCACAAGATGGACCATAGGGTCCATTTTGTGTAGTATTGCAAGTGATTAACTTTTCCTCCAGTTAATGTTTTACAGAGTTGACAGTCTGTTATAATGATGTTTGGTTAGTGATCTGTTTCTGATTTTGTGGAATTTTGGTCCAAAGTTTGGGGTCCAAGGCCAAAGATGGGCCCTAGGGGCTTTTGCTTTCTTAAATTGTATTCATGAAACAACTTACAAAGCAAAGATAGCATGACAAAATATTTGTGACATTCAGGAAGGTGCCATCAGGGTATGTGAGATTTGGGGTCATAAGCCATTTGACATCATTTAAAGTCTACGATGCTTGTACTAACAAAGACTACAAGCCAGGGACCCTTAATTAGTTGAAGGTATGAGCTTCAGCACCATTGGTGCTCTAGTTTTATGATTATGTTCTCCCAAATACATCAGTAAAGCGCAATTTTGGTTAAAATCTTTGTGAGCAAACTAATGATAATTTGCCTTCATTAATTGTTACATTCTTCATGCTGGATTACATAGATTACAAGGTTGGCCCAACCTGTTTCTGTTTGTGATGGTTGTGAATGAAAACTATGCCAGATGTTTCCATTTCAAGGGCATTCCATGAATGTCTTTCTGTTTTGCTGTAAAGAAAGAATCATTTTGCATTTTGGCAGTCGTAGCCTTAACCAGCCTTCCTTCATGTGTACATGTAATGCATCATTTCTCACTACAGTAAGTGAACCACCTGAGGTTGTGTTTGACATCACCTGCCAAATAGGCAAGGTACATGTGTCTCCACCATAATACTGGGAATGTGTAGTTAGCTCCCCTTCCATTCCTCTAAGCTGTCAAGTGCAATACCATACAGTGTACATGTTAACACGACAATATTGTCTGTTTGGTATTTGGAGTAAAAAGTATTTTATGTTTGTCTTCTTGCAGGCTAGTTGGCAAGTACACATTCTCATTGAGTGCTGTAGCTGGGAAGAACAAGTCCGCCAATCCAACTTTGAAGCTGCAAGATGCTAGTGGAAGGCCAACATCCGTAAGATTTCTAAATTTTCCTTGAAAGTAAGAACAGAATAAGTTATGCCCATGGACCCGTGTGGAAGAAAATTCTCCTGTGTATGAGACCATGACTCATCTGTCTTGCCCTTGTTGCCACTGCACAACAAGCTTTCCGAATTATGCACTGATTCCCATAGCACAATAGTGCAGATATCGAGAGGATTCATTAACTTCATTTAACATTGTCAAACTTCGGAGATGAGATGAGTGTGTGATTTCAGTAGGCATATTCATTGATTCTTGATGACATCAGCTGCCTTTCGGGTGAGCAGGCATGAGTTTGGATGCCTTCCCTTCCCTATAGGCCTATTGGAAATTGCTTCCTGGGACACAAAGTATCAACAAATTGATGGATTCATCATTCCACATTTTGTGTTTGGGAAAGTACACTGTTGCATTTAGGCTTGTAAATGCACTGCTTTGTTCTTATATTCTTTTACTTGCTTGGATAACCCCTAGACATGTCCCTTGTTGCATATGTGCATATTAGTGGGCAATCCCTTACCTAACAGAGCTTGTCGCTTTGTGCTACAGCCAATCTGTCTTGTATGCCTATGGTGTCTGTGAACAGCTTGAAATATCAGTTGTTAACATCAGTTGTTGTTCAGTCTTGTGACTGGATTTTTTTTTTCACATTTGATCATATAGTATGCCCAGGTATTTCATTTGTGTCTTTGTTACAGTGGATCAAGGGTCATTTGAAGTTGCTAGAAGTCAAATCTTTCTTCAAATGTATCTGATTTTAATGAGTGGTTTAGATATTATAGCACATACATCAGGGAGAGGTCAAAGATTATTTTACATGGCTATTTATGGTCAAATTGTATAATTTTTCCTTCTGAATGCTTCTAGGGACTTGATATGAAATTGATGTGTATCAATATCAATTTATTATATTTTAGTATAATTATCGTTTATTATCAATGCTGCAGTGATGACATGAGTTATTTTACTGACAAATCACCAAAAGTTCTAGCAGTAAAGTATATACACTAGTCTGATCTCGACAAAATTATTTGAAAAGGAGTAGTGACACTCAATTTTCCATTTTTCTCTTGAAGTAATTGCAATACTATTTGACAGCTATTTTGTGCTTCAGAAAGGAAATAAAATTTCTGTAAGAATATTTTCTTGTCAATTTTTGCTTCTGTCAAGTGTAATAGTAGTGACATACAGTAGGCATTGTGTGTAAGTCACAAGTCATAATTACGTTTTTTGATATTGTCCTGGTTTCTAGGGTGAGCTGGTTCTACAGATCAACTACAGCCCACCACCAGGTGCGGAGGGTCCTGTCAAAGCCAGTAAGTTCAGTTAAATTCTTTTAACACAAGCTAAGTGTTCTTGACAAACTTTTGAGACAAAGGTATGGGAATTGCACACAAACCTTGAGGGGGTTTTGCATGTCAGATATGTGCTGCCTTGGGTAGCAGTGTCACAAAAATGGTACCAACAATGTTTTTCCTTTACGGTTTATTGTGTAAGAGGGATGGCCACCATTTTGGGAGCAGTCATTTTCACTTACAGGTGCTCCTCCCCCTTTCTAAAACCACTTGTGGAGTTCTTATGGGAGGTTGGCATATTAAACCAGTAGGTATTGCAGATGAATTTGGTTCAATACAACGTAGGGACTTACAGTAATCAGTGCATAATAGAAGCTGTAAACTGGTTTTCCCACCAGAAAGCTTGCAAAAGGAATGACACTGCCATTTGTAGGGCAGACTGTGTCATTAGATTTCCTTAAAGATCTTTAGCAATGAAATGTCCATCCGACCATTAACACTAACCAGCAGACAGTGAGTTAACCTTGAAGGCACAGTTCTTTCAGTTACTCAGTAGTTAGTGGTATTTTGTTAAATTTAGTATTGAATACAGTAACCAGCATTTTAAGTAGGTTAAATCTACACTTCAGTGCACACATTGCATCAGAGTATAGGCCATTGGGAGGCTACCCTAGACATGTTTGGTCATTGAAATGGGTACTGCCAGTTTTCAGCTGAACAGTCAGCAGAATGGTGATCAGGTAGGACGAAACATGCAAATTGAACCCAAATTAGTAATCAAATCAAGATATTGTTCTGAAATCAAGTTGTAATATTTCGCTTGTAATTGTTTGCTCAGTATACAATGTTTGCAATTATGAGACCATGAGACATACATCTTATTATGATTTATAAGTATGAGCCAAGAACTGCAGGTGTCATATGTAAGAAGTAAAATTACACAGTGTGTCTAAGCAAGAAATGTTTAAGGGACTTGTCCTGAAACATTTCTTTGTGTGTTCTACACATAATTAATTAAAACACCTTGAAAACAAAGCCTGTGATATCCAAGGAATCTGTTGAAAATTTGTGCTTGTTGTCATGGTATGGTGGCTTTGTCTTTTCAGAAAATGTGGCAGATGTTAGTTCAGCCCCTGGTGCTGGTGATGGAGATGGAGATGAAGAAGAAGATGATGAAGAGGAGGAAGGAGAGGAAGAGGAAGGTGGTGATGCAGGAGGAGCTGGTCGCAGCATCGGTAGCATGAAGTATGTCTATTAGTTTACACAAATTTGTAACAGGTGTTGAGGAAAAGAACCATCCTTGAATTGTGTAATGTACTCTGCCTCCTCTTCTTACCTCCTATATGTAACCCTCACCTGTCTGTGATAAGTACTGGGCAGAAGTTGGTCTCACAGTTGGAGAGGGAATCAGTAACTCAGGGTGCCCTCTGATGTCCTGCATCTCCTACAACTCAGCAGATGACACAATTTGCCCACTGGTTTTCCTTTTTTGGGGTACTGAATGATTTTCTCTCAGGATCATTATTGGAACAGAATAGCACTTCCTTTTCTTCCTTGCTGCTATTTTCAGAAAGTTTGGATGAATATCCTTTAGTTTTAGGGGGTGTTTTTCCTTAAGTTATTTTCCTGACCTTTTTGGGTATGTTAGTTTTTGTTCTCCCCTGGGTTTATCACAAAGGAATCGATTTTATGCATCTCTAGCCTAGGCCACCTGCAGTGCATGGGGGGGGGGGGGGGGGTTCAGGGACTGCTATTTGCTGCCCTCAGTGAGTGTGATAATGCTCGAGTTATGTTTGTGTAGCTTTTTAAGTCATTGAGCAGTCAGTACCAAGAGAATTGAGTGTATGGTCTTGGAGAATGCTCTGCAGTACCTGATTTAATGATATCCTTTTGAAGTTGTGCAAGAAGCTTATGTGGATGCTGATTAAACGTGCCTTGTCATTGAAGGTTTTAATGAACAAAAACTATTTGGTAAGTGTAGGTGAGTTTTGACCTCTAGATAAAGTGTAAGTATATAAAGAACACCTTTAACTTTTGCTGAGACTGGTTTTTGTGGAAGGATCGGAGGTCCTACCTTCTACTCAGGTCCTTCAAGGAACAGGCTTTAGCTCTTTGACAACATTCATCTCATAAGACCTTTACACTTGAAAATATCTAGGGTACTGCTATGTCATGTTTTTGAATTGTGGCAAATATCCCTTTCATTTACAGGAAAAAGAAGAAACGTCGTTCCCAGCTTTCGAAGAAACCTCAAGACTTCCAAGTGCGAATCAAAATCTGGGAGGCAAGGCAACTGGCGGGGGGCAACATTCATCCAGTCTGCAAAGTGACTGTCTCAACTCAGACCAAAATGACAAGAGTGAAGAAATCCACAAACAAACCTTACTGGGATGAGGTTAGTACAGTGTGATGAGAAATTTGCTTGAGACAATGGCAGTGATTTGGTCAGATGCAGATGAGATGGAGACTTGGCAAACATAGTTTGATAAGACAGTTGTGTGGAGACATGACAATAGTTCCACAAAATACAGATGAGATGGAGCTTGGGAGGAAAGGTTTGAGGATATATATGTGAAGATGATTCCTATGGGGTATGGGGTACAGTATAACAATTGGAGAGGAGTGGTTGGCACAATGAGGTCAGTGTGATATTCGTGATGAAATGACATATATATATTCATGTAGGCATAATTTGAAAAGTTATGATAGGGATTGGTTAAGGAAAAGGTTACTTTTCTGTTAGCAACCATATGAGAAATGGGAAGGAGTAGGGGCGAGACAAACAAGAGATGATCAGGGATTTGTCATTTGCTACTCTTAAGCAAAACTTAACCATAATGCCATAATATATTGGTGAAGTTTAAGGACCAGATAAGATGCAATTTTTGCTTGCCAGATATTTCCTCATTTCTTACATATCAGTGATTGACAATTTTCTGTGCCCTTAAAGTTCACGGTGCAGTAAATAGTTGTTTATAACTATGCAAAGGGTGAGACTATTGGTTTATTGGTTTAAAGGTATTTGCCATTGATGGTTGGGTTCTGCTGTGTGTGTGGGTGATTACCTCTGCTTTTAACAAAATCTGGTTGTGAGTCAGACTGCAGTAGAAAGGCAGTGAACCTAAGTTAATGAACCATGTTTTGGACATTGTAATTCTTGAAAACATCAAGGGAACCAATCCATTCAAGGATCCCATAGAACTTGTCACCGTGGCAACTATTGTTATGTACCTGAAAATTTATGGTTGTAGTGGGCGTTGAAGTATGTCAGTATATTTTGAGGGTATTTCTGATTGAATATTGCAAGTGATTTATACAGGTATATATCAGAAGTGGTATGGTTTGGTGTTAGACAAGTCTGATTTCAATGTAGAATGATTTTTGCAGTAAATATTATAGTGTGTGCAATATCGGGGATGGGGAAGATTTAAGAGGGTACTCAGAGGCATGGAGTAGAGGGTGGGGTGGAGTGGAGTGGTGACTTGGTAGCTGTCTTGTGATTTGGGTAAAGGTTGCTTGAACTATTGCATATTATAGCAAACTTAATGATGTCTGTGTAAAAGTTGAGCACTCTACATGTTGATATTATCTTCACTGTAAGGCAGTACATTTCTGGTGTGTCGGTGTTGCAACAGTGAGACTTTCAATAAGAAGAGACATGTTTGAATAAACTACAGATTTATTTAAGCCTTTCAACTTTAATTCACAGCGAATTAATATTTTATTAATATTTTATTGCAGTGCTGGAAGGAGTACTTCCACATTATTTGAAAAGATCATCTGAACCTTTAGGTGTCATTCTCCATTTAAATTATCTGCTACAATGTAAAAAAGAAAAAAAAAGAAGTAACAGGCCAGTTTATAGCCAGTTGTGGAATTATTTCAAACAAGCTAGTTGAGGTCCACAAATTATGTCAAAGTTTAGTAAAATATTGCCTTGTATGCATTATAAAGTCTTATGAACAGAATTTGTAGTGTTTATAGTTTTGATATCAAATGTATTAAAAGTTTACAAGTCTGTCTTGGTGTAAGGAAGTTTTCAGTGTTCAGACTGGTTAAATTTTTGTTTTATTTGAACCATGCAAGCATTCTATGCAGTTTTTCATTTTTTGTTTAACAGGTATTCTTCTTTAACTTCAATGCAAGCCCAGCAGAACTTTTTGATGAAGTAGTCAATCTTGAGGTGAGGATAAGAAATTGTTCGCATTGATAAATAACGTTCGAGCTGAGAACATTATGCAGTTCACAATTATGGCAAAATAATAACTTTGTTGGAAAGACAGAAAAGTAAACAGGTGTTTTACGAAAATCAGTTGTGCTTTTTTCTTTGTAATGCTGACCAGTGAGGTTGACTGAGAATTAGACTTCACAGTTATGTCACTGTAGGCACTGGTTGGCATAGAGCATGTGCAAGCAGATATGCGTGCAAGCACACATGGGTGCATGTTAGGTTGACCATTTCTAAACGCTGGCACAATTGCACACAGAATGTAGACAAATAAGAATCTAATTTTCATTGTGAGGACAGTGTAAGCGTGTCAGCTCTTTTGTCAACCAGCCGTAATGTCATCGGTTTGTCAACAGGGATGAGGCTATAGGTGACTGGTTTTCTGATATGAAATTGAAGAAAACAACATGCAAATTGATAGTAAAACATGGCATTGCCAAAATAACTGTAAAATGTTTGGTATTGGTTTTAAAATGATCCAAGCTAAGGTGATCTCAAAGAGTCAAGACAACAGTGTTACTTGTTTTTGGCATTTGTAATGCCAACATGACAATCCTGGATTTGCTTCAGGAATGTCAAGGGAGGGCAGTAATCTGAAGCCGAAAAAGTTGGCTTGCTGTTACATTTGTGGCATTTTACATTTTAAGAAAAAAAATTGAAGGAAAATATAATGCAAATGCATTTACTTAAAAGTTTGCTTGTGGGATTGGAAGATGTATCAGTAATTGACCCATTGTTGATGTGGGTGTAGTTTTTGCTAGATGAGAGATATCATCAGCAAAATAAAACCACAGGAAAATTTTGTTAAAATTTATGACTGCTGTGTTTACATTTATGTTTTTAAAGGGAAAATGCAGTCTTCCCCCCCCCTCCCCCAATATAAATTAGTGTACCCAGTCATCCTAATTCAGGAACAGCTTCTTTCAACCATGTAGCAATATTTTTGTTTATACTTATTTGTCAAATTCACAAAGAATGACTTCTTGGTTTGCCTTCAATATTTAATGTTTTTATACAGAAACATAATGAAAAATATTTGTGAGTAAAATAAGAGAAGATCAGTAAGAGTTTGCAGATTTTTGAAAATAAACATGGGTCAACTGCTTTCTCCCTTTAAGCATGGGGAACAAGCAGATGACTAATTGTGTACAAGAATGTCTATTGTAATCACTTGAAAGAAAAGATAGCTCAAATAATTGAGTCATTATTCATCATAGTGACGAGTGATTACTGTAATGATGATACAAAAACTGGATTTGACACACCTTCTTTTCCTGTCTCCCACACAGTGCTTCCACTAAAAAGGAAATTTGCTGGTTTTTTGAGGAAATTTGGGGAATTCTGGAGGCTTTTAGGAACTCCCTTGAGGATTTTAGGAAATTTAATGTATGTAGTTAGGTACATCTGGGTTGCTGCAGGTAGCCTGGATGGAAATAAGGTTTTGCAATTAACTAGACAAAATTTAAGTAAATCTTGGAGTTGAATGAAGGAAATGGATCTTAGTATGTGGAAGCTCTTACTGCACTATTTTGGCACAGAAATTGCTGTTGTGTGATTGTTTCATAGATTTTACTCAAGTACCCCTCATTATGCAGTAATAATTATCAAAAGTATATGCCTGCTGAAAATATTGTACCATTACTTCATTCGCCCAATTCGGAAACTAGAATACTTAAGTGCTTGCCTTGTCAAGGATTGAAGTGTTTTCAAGAACTGTTTCGTGTTGATGTCTAAAGATGCTGGTACCTAGAGACATAGCCACTCAGTACAGTGTAAGCGATAATCAAACGTTTTTCACAACTCCTTTGGTCTTTCTGGATTGTGGTTTGTCTGGGTTTTTTTGCTGGTCTGCAAATGAAATGAAAATTTCCTTGAACAAAGTATGAAAATTTGCTAAAGAACATTTGGCAGGTCGAGTCGTTTGGAAATACGAAATATATTCCTTGCTGTACATTTTGTACCATGACATAAGCTGTAACTTGTTAACCTTGCCTTTATGCCGTAACTTTATAAGTATATGCATAACCAAGGTTCAAGGGGGTAGCCTGGTGGTTGGAAAGAAATGTCAGAAATCCAGTGGTCCCCAGACCAAATTTTGGTGGAATCATTTGGTGACTTCATTGCTTGCTCAGCAATGAGTAATGGTCTTGGGAGCAGGATTTGGAGTAAGTAGTACACCCCTGCCTCATTATCCTCACAACACTACTCAAAACTACTCAAAAGGGGTGGGGGGAGAGAATCTTGCAGGTGTTCTTCAGTGATCGACTTAGTAGCCCCAAATAGCTTCCTCGCCGTGAACTCACTAAACTTCATAAACTAATTGTTACATTGTTGCTGTAGTGTGTCTTTAATTGGGATAGTATCACTGTTTTAGTAAACCTTGTCTTATTTTCAGTTTGTGTGTCTCTTCTGGTATGAACAGATCTCTCAGAAGTTATGGATATCAGGGGGTGGAAGCCTTACCTACTTCTATAGAATCCCTACTTCTTCAAAATTGTTTCCACTTTTCTAAAGTGAAATTGTTTCAGGCAATTAAGTAGACAGTAAAGTAGTTAGTAGGTGTGTCAACTGTCCAGTTGATCCCCTGGCATTTCAAATGGTTTGGCTGTCACTGATGTACAGGTTGGTATGACATTTAGCTCATGTTTCTTGCAGAGAAATGGATGGTAATGGCATGGAATGATTTATAGGGAACAGACTTAAAGGAGACAGCTAGAGATGTATATTTACATTTGTAGGTGGCTTCTATGACACCAAACAAAAAGTTAATTGCACAACTGTTTCTGATTCCTTATATGGTGTGATGAGTCATCTAAAGTAATTAATACTTTATTATAAGATGACAAAACTAAATAGATGTTATGTTTGGCATAGGCAAATTTGCAAAGAAAATATTTACCCAGACAATTTTATCATATGGGAAAGCAGTTGCTCGGGTTTGTTCATTATAAAATCGGAAAACTATGGCTGAGAGTGCATCAGTTGTAATCCTCGGCTTGTAAATATTTTTGCATTTGTTAGGGGATTGAAAGAAGATCAAATTTGTCATTCAGTTTGTAATTTTCAGGGAGATCAACTGGTTATTTCTCAAAACTACATCTCAGATTTTTTTCAACTCAAGAATTACTGAAAAAAATGTTGATATTCATGCAGCAGTGAAGGCTTACAAAGGCCAAGTTGAGATACAAAACATGAATATATATATTTGTTGTCAGTACAGAGGGAGTGAATAAATACAGTACTGGTGAATGGTGAATTAAAGGTGATGTTAAAACCAAACAATGGCAGATGCCTACATTTAACAGGAAAATGTATTTCCACCATAGGCAAAGTTATTTTTTAGCTCATACCAGCATGCTGGTGTGAGCTATTGTGATCACGCGGCGTCACTCTATCTGTCTGTCTGTCTGTCTGTCTGTCTGTCTGTCTGTCTGTCTGTCTAATCTATCTATCTATCTAATCTATCTAATCTATCTATATCTGTCCACACTTGTTCAAAATGCTTCTCCTCCCACATGCTTTCACAGATTTGTTTGAAAGTTGGGCGCAATGTTCCTTGGGTGGTGGGCCAATTGGGGTGTTCAGGAATTTTTGGTCCAAGGTCCAGTGTGGACCCTAGGGCCCATTTTATGAAATTCTACAAAACGCTTCTCCTCCTACAGATTCTCTTGTACAATGTTGATGGTTTGCCATAATGTTACTCTGTTATTGTTCCCTTCGGGGTGTTCAGGAATTTTGGGTCCAAGGCCCAAGATGGACCGTTGGGTCCATTTTGTGAAATATTGCAAATTAATTAACTTCTTCTCTGTTTAATGTTTAAAGAGAGGTAACAGCCTCTCATTATAATACTTGGTTAGTGATCTCATTATGGTGTTCTTGAATTTTGGCCTAAGGTCCCATGTGGGCCCCAGTGGCTCATTTTATGAAATTTTACAAAATACTTTTTCTCCTACAAATTGTGTTGTACAGTGTTGATGATTTGTCATAATGAAGCTCTGTTAATGGTCCTTACAAATTACTTCTCCAATTTGGGATGAAGAATACTTTTGATACCTTTCTAACCAATTTGTGCCACCCCTCTATTTTACCAGTCTCCCTCTTTAAAACTGTCTGTGTAGAAGAGGTCAATCCTGTGCAGTTGTTTAGGTTAGTTTAAAGGGACCTGCTTAATGGGAAGCACGTAGGTGTGATTGTCATAGTGATCCTCTGTTAATGGTTCTTTTAGGGTGTACAGATTTGGGTCCTTATTAAATGGATCTGGACTGTTGTAAAACATTTACAAAAATCTGGCAAAGAATTTGAGACCCAAGTTTAAAGGCACCTAAACATCTTCAGGCACAGCAAAACATTTCGACTTGCATTTCGTATTGTTAAACCAGTCACTATATCAATGCACCTTATGGGAATAAGCTTATTTGATTTGCACTTTGTTTGAAACAAGGAAAAAAAATTTTAATGTTTTACTCATCACAGGTCTTCAATTCCAAAAAACTGCGAAGTGATGCTCTTATCGGAAACTTCCAGTTGGATGTTGGGACCATTTATGAAGAGGATGACCATTGCTTCCTTAATAAGTGGCTGTTGTTGACCAATGCAGATGATGCCCAGGCTGGACCCAAGGGTTACCTCCAGGTTAGCATGAGTGTACTGACCACTGGTGAAGATGCACAGGTGAGTACAGCTTGGAACCTTGGGAGAAGGATGGGTTATGCCATCTGTTTAATCTAAATTCCAACTATTTTGTGGTGATTCATGTGCATGTACAACCAAGTAGGATGCATGTAAGGTTAGACCCCACTGCCTGGAAAGAAGTGATGTAATGGTATTTACAACTAATCAATATTTACTGATATCCACTATTTCAGTTCTCAATGTTGACTGATACTGATCAATACTGATATTTGACAAATGAGCTTAGTGTACAGTAAGCTTTAGGACGTAAAGCAATAACACAAAGGGTTGTTTCATTTATATGAGGTAAACTGTGAGAGTTATTATCAGGTATAGGGAAATAGTGTTACATTTTTCTAAAGTGTACTAGCTGAGAGATATGGTTAGGTAGTATTGGCATCTTAGGTAAATTTTAACAAACTGATGTGATGAATGTTGACAGGCCGATACCGATGTTGAATTTGTATAGTGGGTCCAACATTACTGAAAAGAGTAACATCTGATGCATAGGTATAACCAGATTGGTTTAATATAACCCCCTTTGACCCCATGTCCTTGTGAAAAAAGTGGTTAGACAGGTGCATGTCATATGCCATTAAAATGTTTTGTATGATGAGAAAATAAATGGGATCAAAGTCATGTGTTGTAGATTTCATTAAGTGAAAAGGTAGAAAAAGTTTCTTGGAACCTGCACATGCTATAAATGTTAAAGTTTTTGCAAACAAGTGCAGTAATTTCAAGTGATGATGTGTTACAAGTTAATACCAAATCCTTGCAGGGCAGTTTGTCATAAGCATTTAGTTGTTATTTTTATATGGGGTGAAAACCAGTAGGTGGTGGTTGAAACTCTGGTGTTGTGGATAGTGCAGTGGTGTGGTGACATACTGAAATCAAAGAAACTGTTTAATAGGTTGGCTAGAGAATTGAATTGCATGATTCTGTAATAGTTTGTGTTCTTTAGAAGCAATAGTTACTTAATGGCAGTAAAGAAATGAAAATGGGTAAAGAAGCTTCCTGGAATTGGATCCGTAACTGCTTCCGTAATTATCTTCAAAAGGAAACCACAGAAGCATTGATATCCTCACATTTTAACTATGAGGTAAAGTTCATTGCCAACCTCGAACAGTAGTCTGCTGATATTCTTGAACTGTTCTCTTTTGAGTGGAGAAAATGTAGTTTTGTTTTGTGATCTTTTATACATGGAGAGAAGGTGGATGAAGAGTATGGGTTGGTGGGGAGGGGGGAGGGAGGAGAAACTGGGGGATCTTATTGGAGGAATGGTGTTACAGAAGTGGTGTATATATGAGGCTTAAAATGCTACTTTATGTCCTGAGAAGTTATGTATGTCTTTGGCAAAGGTGCTAGTTTTAAGAAAGATTTAATGATGGAAAGCTGTGAACAACTTTGTTAGCTGTGAAATCATTTGCTGCAGAATGTGAGTTGTTGAGGGAGTAAATTCTTGCCCATTGTTTCTTCTGTCCCTTAACTGTCTCTTAGAAACGTAGTGTGGCTTTTAGAAAATGTGAAAATTGCAGTTTCAAAGATAACTCAACAAAACCAACAGTTTCTAATTTCAGAGAAATATCTCTTAAAGATTGGTGAATTTTGTGTATAACAGTCATGTATGACTGCAGTTGGTATGAATTCATACCAAGGGGTGGGGGTAGGGGCAGTGAGAGTGCATGGAATGCTGGATCTGGGGTGATGTGGAATGTGAAAGATGAGAACACACTAGACAAAGTAATATATCTTATCCATTTTACCCAGTGACAATGGCTTACTTAAATGGTTGTTATACTGTTTAAAGGTAACACTTTGCTGACCCCTTTAGCTGATGTAACCTTAATGTTATATTCTTCAGGTATTCAAGAAATCTGATGGTGATGACATCCAGTCGTAAGTAGAAAGCTTTTTAATAACTTACCGTACCTGCACATCATTTGCAATCTAAAATAATTGTGCCAGATTTTCACTTCCATAGCAGACAAGAAGTAAAGATTCCCAGTTAAACATGATGTCCCTCATTGATGTTAGTTTTATACAGAAAGAAAAGTTTATCTCGTTGCTAAATATTTAATGACACCTTGTCTTGCATTTTGTAGGAATTTGTTGCGACCAGCTGGTATGCAGTTGAGGAAAGGAATGTTTGTAATCAAAGTTTACCATGCAGAGGAGGTACCACAGAGTAAGTTCTGATAGTTTGTTGTGCAGAAGCTAAGAAAGGCTCAAAGTAATGGGGATGTGTGGGGGAGGGGGGGCATTAGAGCCATTGTTAGGTCCCTTTTTATACCTTGATGACCCTCAAAAGTTAATTTCACACTTCACAAAAGGCCACAATGGTGCCACTTTATTTCCATTCAGTATCCTTCAGTTTCCAGTTTTTGGCCTTTATTCCCTTCTTGCTTGGCCTCATTGCCTAGACAAATTTCTGTCAGTGGAAGGTCATTTGAAGTTGCTCTTTCCGGTTCTTATTTTGAGTCTTACATTAACAGTAGTGACAAAGGACAGCCTCTCATCTTCTTTTCTGAGATGGGTAAAAACGTACCCTCTTCCCTTCCACATAGTTCTCTCACTCACCCCAACCATTTCCCATCTGTTTTATTGTCTGGATACTGCCATGCTGTATGCAAAACTTGGCATTTTAATGTCATGTGAACTTGTTAAGAATTTTATGGAGTGATACTTTTCAACCCAATGAAACTAGAATGTTCAATTTAATCCATTATAAATGATGCTGTAAAGAATTGTGATTGCACTTAAAAGTTTTCATCTTCAGAGTCATTCAAAAATTTATTTCAGAGCATGCATGATCAACTTCATTGTTTCTTTATTCATTGTTTCTTGTCTTTCTTGTCAGAGGTTACCGTAAATAAGCAAAGTCCAGAAATTTGCTCTTTTTGTAAGTTTTTTGTGTGAAGATTAGCAAGTTGCAAATGTTGCTTTTTTGTCTACTTTGTTGATAAGTTTATTTTACATGTCTGTAGTTGATATTAATGTTTCATGTTTTTCATTACAGTGGATCCTGCATTCTTTGAAGGTGTCAAAAAACTCTTTGGTTCTGACAAGCAGAAGGAATTGGTGGATCCTTTCTTGCGTGTGGATTTTGCTGGCCAGCAGGTATTATTCTCAAAAACAAAATTCTGGTTTTCTGCATCATTTATGAATTTTGGTCAGTGAGCAGGAGTGGGAAATGTCAGACTATCCTCTTGGAGGATGACAAATGATGTTTTTCATGCTGTCATCATGCCAGGTACAAGATCATTTTGAGCATTCAGCAGATGGGCTGATTATGAAACACCCGAGCACTACCAACAAACTTACATATGTTTGATTTCTGTGATCATGAACACATAACTGTGCAAGATGTTTAATCAGAGAATCAAGCTCATTGGTACCTGATCCTAAATGGAATTGCTTAGCTGAAACTTGATTTTCATACACAAACGCATCTGCTATTTGGGAGCATCAGCACAGAGGGGACAGAAATGTCTGATATTAGAGATAGTAGCATCACATAAAGTAGAAAAGTCACCTATTATGGACGATGATTTAAGTGCCACATACAAAATAGTGATGCATTGTACATTTAGTATTGGCATAGCGTAGATGGAATATTTGTATGTAAAGTATGCATCAGCATTCTGTCGCAGATAATGTGGTGGTTTATTACAGATAAATAATTGGGTCTGGTAAATCTAAAATCTCCTGGTACATGGAGACATCATCAGCCAGTTTTTATCAATGTGGTGCATGCTGGTATTATAGAATTCTCTGCCACGCAAACTGTGGCCTTCAAAGATAGACGTGGTGGATTTACCTGAGGGTTATGCTTGAAAGGTGTAGAAATAAATTTCTATTTCTGTTGAAATTTGTTAATTTTATACAGTATGAACTAAACATTTGCCACATTATTCTGCAGTACTGTTAACTCATAAATGCCGAAGACCAACAAACATAGTACTTCTTTAAGATATATGCATTTGATTTTTTGTTTTTAAGTAGTCATGATTTATTTGGTACCTGTGTTTAAAAATCTGACAGAATTGAACAAAAAGCCTGTCTGATGCAAACTAGCAGTATCAAACAAGTATGAACTGCGTGTAGTAAGGAGTATGTAGTGTTTGCATGCGAGTGTGTTGTCGTTGTGCAGACTTCTTGCATGGTTTGTTCAATTATCATGACATACAAATGTTTATTTTGTTTTTGTTTTGTAGATTGAAACAGAAGTGAAACAATGCAATGATCATCCTGACTGGAATACCATCTTGAGACTTGGTATCAGGGTAGGCATCTCTTCAGTTCAGGACTCTTATAGTCTTGGAACATTCTTACAAATCTTGGGATTTAAACTGTCATGGAAAAAGTCATGGAATCTTCCATAACCATACATAATGATCCATAAGATATGGCTGTTGCAATTTTTTCGAAGGCATTGTTATGAAAAATGAATCTCCATTATTGCTTTAAATTGTTTGTTGGAATTGTAATGAACAGGGTGGATCGTGATGGCTGTAAGCAGAGGGTGACGTCTTCTTGTTAATCATTATACATATGGCTGATGATTATCGGTAGAATGACTGGCCAGTGTGCTTCAAATAAAATTCTGAAATGTAGCAAACATTATAAACATTGGTCATGGAAAACCTTAAGTTTGGCATGCAAAGTCATTGTGAAGTCATGAAATTTTTGTCAAGCCACAGAATTTTTGTCCAGACTTCTGTGTGAACCCTGTCTTGTATTTTATATGTAGGAAGTCTGGAGAAGGGCTTTATGACTTCCTTTCAAATGACCTGTCCTTGTCATAGATGTACCTTTGGCTTTATATAATGATACGTTCCAGATAAACTGATTTAACTCACGGTTTGTTATATTTTAAAATGTATTAAGGTTGTGGTGTCGAATAAGAAGTATGAGCCACTGGCAAGATGCGAAATAACAAAAAGTAGAAAGGTATCCATCCATTCACAAGTAAACAATTCAGTGAAAAACAAAAAGGGGAAATATTAAAACATCAAGCTTAGCCCCAACCCCTCTCCCCCTTCATTTAGGTAAAAATGCTTGTCAGCAAGTTGTCTGTATTAAATTAAGTAGCAAAGTATGACAAAAAAAAGTGAAAAGATGTTGCCTGCTTCAAGTCCACCAAGGTTTGTTTTGCTCTGTGTTTATATTTGCAGTTTCCATCCATGTGTGAAAGAATCAAATTACAAATGTTAGATTGGTAAGTTTTGTTTGCAATTCTTATCTTTGTAAGGAGTAATTGTAGAATGACAAACCCCTTCTCCTGGCTACATGAGCATATACCATTTTAAGTAATGGAGTATACTGAACCATCTTCTCTGTAGATTGTTTTCATTTATGCAAACCTTTAGATGCCTTCATATGAGTTGGAAGTCAAAAGGTGGACAGGCTTGTTTTGTTAAGACAAGGTTATAATTAGTTACTTTAGTTTCAGCCATCTTGACTCTTGCAATGACAAACAAGGAACACAACAAGAGTTGTAGTTTCATTTTGTATTCAAAAAAATTTCGATCCACCTCTAGATCATCTTCAGTTAGACTGGCAGTCAGAAGTACATACATAGACATATAAAGCTTTTACAACACTACTTGAACTTATTTACAGTATCTACAGGTTTAACTAACCAACTATTGTGTAAGACCTGGTAATCTAAGGATTAGATTTGGTTGGTTAAACCTGTAGATACTGTAAATAAGTTCAAGTAGTGTTGTAAAAGCTTTATATGTCTATGTATGTACTTCTGACTGCCAGTCTAACTGAAGATGATCTAGAGGTGGATCGAAAATTTTTGAATACAAAATGAAACTACAACTCTTGTTGTGTTCCTTGTTTGTCATTGCAAGAGTCAAGATGGCTGAAACTAAAGTAACTATTACCAGGATGACTCTGTCTACAATTAACAGAATTCTGTGGAATTCTCAGATAGTAAGGTTATAATTGATTTTAAAAATTCAGTAAGCAGTATGGCTGCCCTTGTCAGGGTAGACAGTGTATAGATATATACAACATTGCTTATCAAATAAACATTTAGTCTGATAAGGTATCAGATTGGGGATTCTGTTTCATATCTCCATCATAAAATCCCCTACCTCTAGAAACAAGCATTAGCTGAAGTCATAAACTTGGAATATTTTGTAAAGGGCTCCGTGCACATATTATGCAAAGAAGAGTCATGGATTATGGAAAAATGGATTGCCAGCAAAAAGTATTGCCTAAAGAATTTCCGTAACTTTGCCGATAATTTTTTCATTCCTCCAGGGACCGCCTTAGTGGAGATGATTACATTGGGACAGCATTTATTGATTTGCCAGCTATTTCAAGTCCTGGTGAAGAAGGTAATGATTGCCCTAGCCCTGGGTGAAGCAATTTTTTTTCTCCTAAACTGAGAAGTTGTGAATCTAGAAATATTTGAAAGATGTTGAGTATGCACTTATCTACAATTCAGTCGCAATTTGTTTCTTTGCAAAAAGTACTATTAGTGCTGTTCATTTGTGATGACAGCATATGGAATTTAAATCTTTGATAGTTGTTTCTTGAATTGGGTCAGGGTTTTGAAAAATGGGAACAGAGATGGGGAAGGTGAAAAAGAACAGTTTTGTAATTAGCAGGATATTTATTATTTAGGTGTCAAACAGAAGTTGAAGAACAAATGGGGAATACAGATGACATGTTGTGAATAGTGAAATGACATGCTTTATTGTCAAGTGTTTGATTGGAGTGGTTATTTGACAATTTACTTTTCCCTTTAAAACTAATTTATATGGATTTCCATTTGAAAGGCTAAATAGCAGCAAAGCAATAAAATGATGAAATTTGCCCTATCATAAGTTATTAATAGCTGCATAAAATACTCAGTGATAATAAAACTGCATTGTCACAGATAACATGAAACTTGTAAACTTGAAATTACATATTTAAAATGGACAGACCTTGACACTTTTTGAGGTGATTTTTGTTCTCTGTGACTTGATTCAGTGGAGGATGATGCAGCCTTTCCTGAGGAATCTGAAAGTGGGAGCAAGAGCAGCAGTTCATCTTCCCTGGTGCCAGGTAGCATTGGAGTATTATTTCATCCAATGCTTCACTGCTTTTATAAATTTAGCAATGAGCTGTCATTGTAGGAAAGCTGCCTTCATGAAAAATTGTGATATAAACTGTTGCATATTCATTAAAAAAATTCATCCATCCAGTGATTTCCTGCTTTCATATGTTTACATTCAAAATATCCCAGAGCTTAATTGTATTTCTTGACTTTCAGAACTTCTTTCAAAATCTGTCATTGTTAAACATTTCTTTCATACTCCAAGACCTGTGAAGAATGTGAAAAAGTTTTTACAATTTCTAAATTTTTTTTCCTGATTGTGTAAGGGGTGATGTGGTGATTATGAATATTAAAACACCATCATCATATCAGAATTTTTTTTCATGATGACTGTCTAAACTGCCACTTACAAAGTTATTGATCTCAGCAGCAAATGAGGTCCATCCCCCATTTCCACCAAAAATGCACAAATTCAAAGTGTGAAGCTTTGCCTCACCTCACAACATACACACAAACTTAAAACTAACAGTAGCCCCAGCACCTAAAATATGTCTACATGCTGTCCTTTTTCCCACCTCTCAAACAGTACAGTCTTTGACTTTCATACTGACAGATTTATAGTTTAAAGGGGTAATACAAAGGTTATCTTCCCTATCTTACATTTATGTCCTGTGATGTTTAAATTCTTTTGTTTATGTAGGAGCAGAGATTGACTCTGATGACGACTATGGTCAGTAATTAAGCATGAATTTATGACAGAGGGTGTTGGGAAATATATCAGCATCATTCTTGGAACTCTTCACATGCGTATTATAACAGAAATAGTAGTTTTAGGGGTTTTAAAGTGTGGTTTTCATTCTTTCAGAATGCTCAAGGAACAAAATACATAAATTGTTCACAGTCTGTCCATTTCAATGATTCAGCTTAATGCTAATAGGGTGGTATAACTTGTGCTGTCATTTCAGCACTATGGCTAATGAACAGCTACAATGTATTTTTGCCCCTGTTCCATTTCTTATGCTGAGCACTAGGTGAGAAGGCAACATGTTCCATCTTTAAAGGCTGTAGTATGACTCAGCTGGGATTAAACCCGAGGTCTTTGGGTGGAAGGTGGATGCTTTAGGTCAAACTGCCTTCATGTTAATGGATTGAAGTATTAAGTATGGTAATTGGGCAGTCTCTGAGTTCTTGCATGAAAAGATATTGTTCAGGAACTGGTATTCTTTTCTATGAATCTTTTTCAAGACATGCTCTGATAGCTTATGGGTATCAGTTTGCAGAGACAGAAGGTTTTAATCCTTTGCATGAAAACGTTTTAAGCCTTGCAAATTTTTGCTGTTATCAATCTTTGTGGAACCTGATGACAAAATTATCAGATATATTTGATTCTTTGCATGGCTATAAATATGCAATGGTGGGACTGAAATGCTATTGCTATTTTCAATAAAATTGAAAACACTTCAATTGTTTGCATGTTAAAAATGGAATGAATATTGTGGTGGAGGGATTTGTAGAACTAAGGGAACATATTCTCTGTAAATTTTGATGTGTGTTAAAGGGGCAGGCGTGGCTTCAGTGGACAGAAAGATGAGAAGTTGGCAGGAAAATGGTATACTCAGAAAACAAAAAAAAAACCTTTCTTGAAGGAATGCAAGTGTACTGTCTACAGTAAAGATGAAGTGATGTATGTAATTTCTTTGAAAACGATTTGCAGTCATTTGTCAACTGTGGGTTCTTTTAAAAGTGGGTCACAGAAAACATTTTGGGGCACATGTGAAGTTTCTAGGAATTTCGGACATTACTGAAGTAGTTTGTGGAAATTTATCTACAGAAGCTTATTTTAGCAGATGGTTGTGGTTTACTCTCTCATAAACATACTAGCACCACAAACATACTTATTAAGTATGGTAAATAAACTGTGTGAGAACCATAAGAACAACCATAACATTCATCTTTTTGCATTTGATGCATGAGGATTGGTCTTGCTTCACATACAAAACTTATATGGGTCAATGGAGAAGCCATGGCGGATATACTTTGATTTGCACAGTGCATATTCTCAGTCTTAAAACATTCCCTTTCAAAAGGTCCTCAAAACATTTCTGAAGGGTTTTTTACAGTAAATGTCTTTCACAGAGGGAGCTTTGACACACAGATTGTCCTAACACTCTTATCTTTGTAAAATTATACAAAATAGAACGAATTCCTGTAACATCATCTCCTTGTATCAGCTTTTGTTGGTATGCTAGTGACTGTAAAATGCCATCTGTGCTACACCTTAGTTTATAAAAGTGGCAGCATTTATAAAGACTGAAACCCAGTCATCCAGAGGTTAATGATGAGTGCTATCCCCATTTAGGTGATATTAAGTTGGGATAGGTTTTAATCCTCATGCAATCTTAAGTTTTACCATCTGAAATAAAATTCCAAATTAAAGGATGTAAATTTTGTCAAAATGGATGGCCACCCATTTTAAAAGCCAGCAGTGTCTGTGATTTCTATTAAAAAAAAAAATTCCACCATGGTTGAATTCTTGGTTTAAAGGGATGTGTTTGTTTGCTATGATTTAACTCTTACCCTGTTTACAGAGGAGGAAGAGGAGGAAGATGAAGGTGGGGCTGATGAAGGAGGAGAGGGTTAGTACCTGTTCATATTATGCATGATGATGTCAGAATATATTTGCTTATATTAACATCTTGTTAACCATTGTTTCTAGGTAATGTGTACTAACCCAGAATGTGGAATCTGATCAACAAAATTTTTGATGTTTGTGAAAACTTTTCAATAGGAAGAATATTTCAGTTTCTTTCATTCTAGTGCAAATTATGAAATTGGAATGGAACTTCAAAAGAGGATAAAAAATGCTATTAAAGAAACCTGCAGTGTGTACGTCATGTTAGTAATAAATTGGCTTGAATATACTTGAGTGTACTTTGTATGGGGGATTGAGCTTTCACTTATGTTTGGTTTGTGTACCACTTCAACCTTTGGTGACCAATACATAGTTTTAAGAATAGCAGCACATGTTAAATTACTGAAATACAATGAAAAAAGGGCACATTGTGTAGGACAGCACATAGTTGGATGTGTTTGTGAATGGCAGTTCCACCCTTGTCATCCTGTGAAAAAATGTAGCACATGTGTTCACTTGTCTTAATTTCTTAGCCACCCTGTTTGATGTTTTGTTAACCCCCTTTGAACCTTAACAAATTTCCCTTAATTGTATTTTGTATAGATGGCTCGCGTTGAGCTGGCTGCTCTACCCAAACACAAAGATCTCAACAAGCTCAAATTATAGAGTAAAACTTTTATTTGTGTCCCACCGAGGGTAATTGCAAACTTGGATTGTACAGACAGATGATGTACAATATTAGGATAAATGTTGAGAAGTGAAATAGTGGAGCACAAAACAGATATGCAAATAGTAAAAAATTGAGAAATATTCAGGCATGTGAAGCTGTGTTGTTTAAATGTGTATCTGTAAGCTGTCTTTTCCAGCACTCAAGAAAAAGTCATGTACAGAATACTTGAGATTAGGATGTTCCTATCATTTGCCGTAATACACCTAGTTTGAATTAAATTTCAAATTTTTATTCTTAAATTTCTTTTTTGTTACTTTTGGCACAGTAAATTGAATCTTCGTAGGTAAACTCAAGTATTTAATGCTTTTAAATACGGTTGTGTGTTGAGATGGAGTAATTCTGTACAGGTTGTTACTGATGGCATTAGTGAGGGAAATGAGACAAAATACCTCAGACCTATTTATAATTTTTTATATTAATGTCAGCAACTCTCCCAGAAGTGTAAGTTGAAATCTTTTTTGAGCTGCCATAATTTTTTAATTTACTATTTAAAGCAACTTTCAAGTGGCCAGTGATATGTTTGGACATTGAACTAAATGTTTTACAAAACTTCCCCTAGCAGAAAATTACATTTCATCCTAAAATGTATTACATTATACATACAACACATGTCAGGTATGTGCCATGTTCTATCATTTTCCATGGCAGTATTTGTCTCATGATCAAAGGTATCTCCTCACAGTTCCATATTCATAGCCGTAATAATTGCTCATCCAAATTGAAGCACCAAAAAGGATGTCACAGGCAAAGACGGACATTTACAATTCAAAGACATTCCTTGGCCTAAGTGTAGCTATTCCCCATGTAACCTGCTTATGAAATATTGTTGCTTATGCTATCATTATTTTGCATTATAATTTTTAGTCAAGTCCTTAAGGGGCACATCTTGTCTTTTTCTTGTAAGTTTAGCCTGCATGAGACTTGGGACATAAAAAATATCTTTAGGATAAGTGTCCTAATATCTTTTGTGTGAATTATGGATTACATATGTACAATAGACTAGTTAGGCAGGTAGGTCATGCTAGTCATTGACTGTATGCACAAGCACAGTTGACCTGTGTGGAATGTAGGCTTGCCAGCTGTCGATGAGTTGCTGTAACATCAAGGAATTTACCAGTAACAAGACCGTTGTCCTGGAATTTCATTCATGTCACAATTTTCAGTTTACGTGTGCAAAGAAAGTAAAAACGGGATATTGTAAGAAAACAAAATAGGTGTCTGGGCCTATTTTAATACCTTACGAGTGGCTGGAGTCACTGAAATAACTAACCGTGTTGTTTTCCACTCAGGGTTTTCTGTTTGTACTCTTGAAAATTTAGCTTGTTTTACCAAATAAAACTGTAACCTTTCTAATGAAATTTTTTCACAGAGGTGATTTCTCTGTTTTGGGATTACTAAATTAAGGTTGTTCAAAATTACTTTCCATCACTTCGAAGTGCTATTTCCAGCCATGAAGGATTTATTTGTAGGTTTAAAAAAGGAATTGTCGGATGTGTCCCTGCCTTCCAGAGTAGGGTATGTTTACTGAAAGTGCCATAGACTTGTTCACTTAAGCTGGCAAGCCTTATTCAAAGGTCTACTCGTCTAACTTTGCTTTATATCCTCCTTACCTCTCCAAGAACCTTACTTTGAATAAGTCTATTTAACCTCTTTGGTCTAGAACGTCATATTCTCCATTGTGCTACTCTGTGGTAGATAATGTGATGGCTTCTTTGTTTCAAGGTGACATATCAAGCATAATGAGTACTCCTCTTTTTACTATTGTGCATGGTTTAGTCAAAAAATGCTTAAACCTGGCAGTCCTGCTTCTCATTAAAAGTATCTGCTTCACTATTTATCATTAAACTTTCCGTTCAGTGAACGTTATTACAACTACGACAGGAGGGAACTCAAAGGACGAGGAAGATGGTCAGTAGAGTAAATGTTGAAGGTTTGATTGGACTAACGTGTGCATAGCCTAACCTCTTGCCTAACATACTCCTTTCTAATGTGCCTATACTCAGTATAGCTTGTTTTGTAGTAATGGATGGTTTACTGCATGCCAGTAGATGCGTTAAATTCTCTCAGTTTGAAAGCCTTCAAATGTGTATGGTTTTTGAGTTATTTCATGAAACAATTATGATAGAGAGGTTTGTGTTTTTGGTTTGTATTAGATATCACTGAACTGTAGTAATGATTTGAGTATGCTATGCACTACATGCTGTAGCTATTGGGAATTTTATGTTGGAGTGTATTAGATTGTACAGCAAGGTTGTGTTGTTGACCTCCCATTTACGTTATATTACCTTTACACATCCTCCCCCATTTTCCTTTAAGTTTATTTTATCCACCTTCTGTATTCTTCTTATTCCTTATTCTTGTTATCCCCTCCCAGTGATGGATCCCCCCTTCCCTTTCATCCATTAAGCCATCCCTTCTCTTTCCCACTGTGTATTCCCTCCCCTCCCCTTGTACAAGTGTATCCTCACTTCATACTTCAGTATTTATAATCAGTCAGTCACCTTACTTCAAAGTTAACTAAAATTGAACTGAATTTACAGTGACTACTTAATAGTTATGCTGCTCAGACAGAAAGAAAAAGGTTTTGTGATCGAAATAGCTAGAGTTCATTGATAAAATGTATGTCACCAGGTTAAATAAGGAAAAGTTTAGGTTTTTTTACGGAGGTCAAAACCATTAAGTCACTTTGCTCAACAGAAGAAAAGCTTAAGGCAGGTTTCCAAGTGACTCTTATGGATCCTCCTTCCCCCCCCCCCCCCAACCTTTTTTTTAGAAACATTCCTACTTTTCCCCGAAAAGCATACTATTTAGACTTGCAAACACCTGAAAAGTGATATAAAAATGGATATTAAACCAATATTGAAGAATTACAAAAAGGTTTGTGAAGTTCTGTCAGCATTGATGACTTTTAATGAAAGCAATTCCTTAAACCTGAAGTTTTTCTTTTGCCCTGTCTAATTGAGAAATTTAATCCTACCTTTATCCTCCTTTTTTAGCCAGGTCCTTTTTAAAGCCTGCAAGGTTTCCAGTTACTTGCTTTAAGCTGAAAGAGCAAACTTGAATCAATGAGACAAATGCATCTTCCACAAGCTGTTTCTTCAGTCCCCAGTTCCTATCCTATGTGTGATCTTGTTTAGTAATCTCTCAGAAGTTTCCTTTCTCTATTTTGCATATTTTTGTGTTCTTAGAGACAAGAATACATTAATCTTGGACAATTATTTGCACAAAATAGTTGAAAAGGTCCTTTTTTTTGCTGCATTGATTAACATTTGGTCAAGCTTTAGTGGAGTTTTGCTGTGGTGTTAAGAAAGCTGTGTAGATTTTAAATTCAGCTGTCTAAAACATAGGAGTATCACATTTGGGTGTGGAAAGTATTTATTTTTTGAAAATAATAACAAGCTTTATCCATTTCTTAACAAACTACTTTAATCTTTTGTACTCAAAGCTGCTTTTAACATTCCTGCTGCAGCCATAAGTTGTGTTTTTGTGATTTGGATAGCAACAAAGCATGGCTGCAGCAGCTGCAGCAGCTGCAGCATTGCTATTGGCTGATGTGGTGCATAGATGAATCCTGCAATATGTGAGGTTCCATGGTAAATCAGGTGTTTCATTGTACTATGCTATATCAAGTCTTGAGAATCAATTAAAAGAGCAGAATTAAAGTTTCCTTTTTATATAAAAATCTATAAGTATATGACTCTGCTAGATATTTGAAAGATCTGATTAAAATGGCCCAATTTTAAATATATTTAATATAAAAAGAGAAGAAACTTGCTTCCAACTCAATTACACACAGGATGACATAATACCATTTCTGTCATGGTACATCACATATTTACAGCACAAGCAAGTACTGTAAATCAGTATCAAAGCAGGTGATCTGGAGAAAGTCTCCTTTGCTCAATATTTCTTTAAAATCAAAACTAAAAAAAAAAAAAAAAGCAGTTTTCAATAAAAAAGCACTTGTGGCTGAATGAGTGAATTTGTGGCTGTAGAGAATTTGGACGTGACTGTGTAAAATCCTGTGATACAAAATTTATTAGTATTCTTGGTGATCTCCTGTGACTGGACCGTGCTTGTTTTAAGTTACTGTAGGTATTATAGTAAGTATTCAAAGGAAGTGAGTCTATTTGAGTGATGTTATAAGAAAAAATAGTCCTTCTCTTCATCAAAATACCAACATCTGCTCCATGTCGGGGAACTTTGTTAGAGAACGTTCAAAATCTACGGCGGGAAGTTAATAGAACATTTAACTAGTGTTTAGATTAGTTTTATTTTCTTAAATAAATTGCCAGTTTGAAACCATGACCAAAGTTTACACAGTACTACTTTGTCTGAACCTTAGTTTTGATTCCTTGCAGATAGTGGAAGGAATCAGTGCGATATCATGGTGTTTGTGTGCATGTGTGTGTTTGTTTGTGAAGCTTTACTTGTAAACAAGATATCTCAAAAAGGGGTTAAGGTGAGGGATCTTGTACTTGCCATGTGGATACCCCATATTAAGTAGATGGTCCTAATGTTTTTGGTGGAGGTCAAAGGTCACCTGGGGTCACCATAGGTGAAACTACAAACCATGAAAAATGCTGGTAGACACTATCTCCATAACAGAAACTTCAATGAGTTTCATAGGTGGCATGTGGATACAGCATATTGAGTTTATGATCCTTATTGATTTTGGTGGAGTCAAAGGTCGTTTGGGGTCATGAGAGGCCATATAGAGAAAACCATGAAAACTGCCTATAAACACTGTGTCTCAATGTGTGCAAGATCAAGGGTTCTACTTTGCATGCAGATAATCCATGTTAAGAAGATGATCCCTATCGTTTTTGGTGAAGGTCAGAGGTCATCTGGGTCAATGCTGGTTAAACTCTAAAACCTTAAAAAACTGCTTGTAAGCATTTTATCTCAAGAGGTGTAAGCTTAAGGGATCTCATACTTGAAATGTGGATACCCCTTTCCAAATAGTGGGTGGCTAAGTAGTGTGTCCCGAGCATAGCACATTGTAGCACAAACATTTTAATTTCATAGGCAGAGTGTTTATACTTGTATCTTACACCCAAATGCTAGTTTGGTCATTTAGATCAATAACTGCAGAAAAGCTCCCCCCACCCCCCCCCATCCCCTCCAAAAAAAAAAAAAAAAAAACTGCAAAATAACCATCATTGGAGAGACAATAAAGAACTTATAGCAGTAATATTCTGTTTTTTAAATATTGTCTTTCTTTTCATTAATTTTGAAAATCTTCAATATGTTCTGTAAGAAAAGTTGTTTGGCTTTTAAAGAATAAATATTAGGTTTTTTTTACACATGGCCATTTTATTTACCATAATTTACTTATTTTGCTCTCTTTTGTTCCAACCTATTTTGGCATTTAATTTGCTGTTTATTTCACTGCTTGCGCTGACAACTGAGTTCTTCATACTTTATGACATGTATTTTATAGGAAGACCATGCATGTAGTCCTGTTGTTTTGAAAATAGCTAGGCCTTGAAAATGCATACAGTATAGGGGAAAATCCTAGTAGCAGGGGCTATATCCCCCCTCCCAATTTCTTAAATTGTCCCCATTGATTTTCACATTTTCACACTGTTGCTTTAAGAGCCCTTTATCTCTATCCCCCCCCCCTCCCCAACCCCATCCTACTATTTGACACATATCTGTGTCACTGATTTTAAGGCTTAAGTTGAGGAATTTTATCAGTAATTTCTGTTGACTAAATTTTCAACAAATTCCAGGGCACCTCTGAAAATTGTAATATTTGACCTACTTAGCTAACCATTAGCCTTATCAAGTATGCTGTTGTAGGAGAGTAGGTATACTGCCAGTTTAATTGAGAGGATAGACTAGGTTTTAGCTACAGTATACTTTCATCATAGCATACCCATGTAAGAAAAAAGGAGGTGTAGGCTACGAGATTTGGAATGAAAAGGCTAGTTGCACATGAGACTAAAAAGAAATTCTCAGTTGTTGGACTGCTATTATTTTAGGGCATCCTTTACATACATTATTATTCTTTCTAACACTTTTTACATTTGTTGCTTTACAGAAGAGGAAGCTGACCTTGCAGCAGGTTAGTAACAGTGTTCCTTCCCATCATTCCTTTCACTGAGTAGAGCTTCATGTTGAAGTGACCGATTTTACATGTTAAATCTGGAGGGAGTTTGCTAAAACTGAAAGCTCCCTTATTTAAAGGGATTTGCCAGTGACAAAAATCAATGACTTCAAAAAATGCAGAAAGATTTTCTCTTCTAGGAGGTGAAAACTGCATCTCAATAGCTTGTAGCATTTGGAAGATACTAATTTTCAAAGAAATGCAATTTTTTCTCAAGATAAAGTGCATTATGGGAAATCTGTGATGTCATCGCGGCACATTAATTTGACAAAGCATTGAATTTCTTTATGATATTGACACTGTTGTAGGGAATATTTAGCAACTTTGTTTGTTATGCCGTACATATGGTGTAGATTTATGCTAAACCTAGATGGAAAGATATTCAAACATTCCAACAGTATCAAATTTCAAGGACAACAGGACATTCAATTATAAAGGAAAACAAAAGAAATCTGAGGCAATGTGCCCACTTTACATAACATTCTGTGACCTTGATGAGAACTGGAGGTATTTTTTGACAAAAATAAGTAGTCTTTAATATTAGATATCTTGAGTTAGGAAAAGAGTATTGCTACGGAGTTTGGAGGGTATGAACTGAAATTTTTTTCTCTTTCACATGGGACCCATGTGAAAGCCACTGGAAAATGCCTTTAAAAAATACAGTCGGTGCTCTACGTTGAACTTGTTACAAAGTTATTTAATGTTTAGACACTAAATGAAGTGATTCTCTCTAGCTAAGTTTGTTTTGAGCTTTCATGATGTCAAAGGAGCAAGGGGGTGGTGGTTTTTGCCCACTGAAAGTCCCATGCCCTCTTCTAGGACATTCTATTATTGTGTATTGTGGAGCATATTATACTTAATACCACAGCTTGCTGTATACCATTGCTCCTTATGTTGCACCCCATTATGCAAACGATTGCTTGTTGAAAAGCATACCCCCTCCCCTCCCCCCTAAAAAAAATAACCTGGCCATGGTGTTGTCAGTAATGTTGAATGGGAAGATACTTCTAAAATTTTCTTGTTGCATTCTACCATACTTTCTTAGGATTTCTACCAACCTTTGGACCATGTTTTGTGAATTTCTATGGATCCACCAGGGAATTCTCTGACCTGCCTGATTCTTTTGAAGATCTCAATAAAGGAAAGGTAATCAAAGCAATGGGAAATGAAAGATTTCTCTTACAAATGTTTTTTAGGTAAAATGGAAATTAGTTGGAAGAAAGTTGAGTACCACATTGAAAGACAGCAAGTGTTGTGATTGAGAAGGAACAATTTCCTTGGTAATTTTATGGTTTTATTAATTGTATCTTCTTCAGTCATTTTGCCTGTCTTTACTGCCTATTAACACCTGTATCCATTTGCTTTCCAGTGTATAGTATGCTGTTTGGATTGGTTAGAAACTAGACTAGGCCTAAGTATGGGCTGTATAGTATAGGATAGACTAGCCTAACATTGCATACTTGTATTATCTTCTCTGTGACAATCTAAGTGTGATAAGTTTTCATGTTACACAGTCTGTATTGTGGAATGGGTCTTGGTACATTTAATGTTTCTGTGAAAAGGTATGGACACTCTATTCAGGGCTGGATCCAAGGGGGGTGTAAGGGGCATACACACCCATTTTTGGCAAAGCAATGATTTTTGTGTAACAGAATTTCACATCTCCAAGCCCTTCTGATTGCACCATGCACTCTCTGCAGACGGTTCCCCCTCCCTCCCGCCCCCCTTTCTCATATTCCTGGATCCGGCCCTGCTACTGCACATTTTATGTAGATCAGTGGTTTTTAACAATTAATAAAAAAAAAAAAGAAAAAGTCTAAACCACAGTTGGGAACCAAAACCAGAAACAACAGCTAAAGGTAAAAATGCAAATGAAAATAAAAAAGGGTGATACCAGAAGAAAATTAAGAATAGAAAAGGTGTTTCACTAAAATGGAAGGCTTTGAAATTTTCCTTCCTAAAAGCATTTGTGTAATCTGATAACATATATGAGTGTTAAGCTTTTGACTAATGCACTGCGTAGTTGAACAGGTGTGCATTTTACTGGCTATAATATACACAAGATGTTCCACTAGTCACACACGTGCTGGTACAGGGCTTGCTGCTTCAGAGTGCACATAACTAGAAAATGAAACCGGGAGGTAATCCCATCAGTAGAAACATTTAGTGTACTTGTTACTTATCTTATTCTAAATACAAACAAACCTCATTTGTGACTTTGAAAGATACCTCTACTTGTCATTGGTGCAGTAATTTAATTTGAAATTTCCCATTAGGGTGAAGGTGTTGCTTATCGAGGCCGTGTCCTTGTGTCCGTGGAAACCAAATTGGGGGAACACCCGGAGACTGCAGTGGAACCAATCAGTGAGGAAGACATTGTCCGTGTCAGCAAGTACCTCCGACGAAGAAAGTTCAGACTCTATTGCGCCATTTTGGATTCCCTCATGGTCTCAGAGACAGATGACCCAGTAGAGTTTGAGGTCAGCATAGGAAACTATGGAAATAAGCTTGACGATGGTTGCATACCCCAGCCGTCTGCCACCCAGCCAACCAATGCAGTCTATGATGGTTGCCAGTACCACTTCCTGCCATGGGGAGAGAACAAACCACTTCTCATCATCAACTCAGATTGGGAGGATGTCACATGGCGGTTAGAATGTCTCAACATTCTTCTCAATCGGATCACCAGAGTGGTAAGTTCCCTGTAACCATACTGTAAACTTATCAAAGATCTCTAGAATAAGTATCTGCTTTGAAGCTCATGTCAGTTAAGAGGTAACCTCATGTTAACTTTGTTTCTCCTGTGAATGTCCTTGCAGGAAACTAATTTGCAACGGGTGAAGCTGACGATGAAGGCTGGTGCCCCCACTGCAGAGATTGCAGCTCAACTCATTGGCATGATTGACTCTCTTATCATGGACTGCAAGTAAGAAGACTTTGTATAGTTACACCTGAAGACTGTTTTGAGGGTGGTTGTCATGGTGATGTAGAATTGGAGACATAATTTCGACGCTGTTAAAAGTCATGGCATGTTCTGAAAAATGTCACATCTTGGAATTTTGCAAACAAAGGTCTTGATTAAGTTCATACATGTGAAGTAGAGCAAGGACCAAGCATAAGTTTCATTTGTTTTCAAAATGGGCAGAATTTTTTTTTTATATTGGAATGAAATTTGTGGATATTCCGCTTTAAGTGTGAACTGGATGTTATCATTCATTGTTGAAATGAATGCAGGACTTGAATTCGAATGAACCCATCTAAGTTTCAAAATTCAGCATTTTGACTTAATTTATCAGGGACTTGAAATTTGTATAATTTTTGTATGAAATGAAAATACAGTTGTTTGGAACAGTTGGGGACTGATGAAGATTTTTTTTTTTTTGGTTTTAACAGCAAACCACTTCCCGAAGCTGACTCCACCAAAGATAAGACCAATGATCTGGATCGTAAGAAATACCAGATGCGGTGCAATGCTCTTGCGGCAATAGTTGCAGAGGCTTCAAAGTTAAGGGAGCATGCCACTGATGTACAAGAGGCCATTGATGAGGTCGAAGGTTACGTCAATGTCCTTAAAAATTTAGCTGTAGAGGTAAGGATTTGAGATTTGTGAGAGGTTAGCATATGCTTGTGTAGTGTCATTTGTTCAAAAGAGGGATAGGAGGGTTCTTAAAGGGATTGTGTGTTCCGATGCAGGATGCCATAACCATGTTCTTGTTTGGAGGACTAGAGGTACTTCCATGGGCAGATTTTTAGGAATTATTGAAAGATACTATTGTTTTCATTTTGAAGGCCTTTTCGTAAAAAAAATATCAATACTTCTGTAATACAGGGAGGTCTACCTTTCAAATGTTTGTGGCACAATTAACCTCTCTTTTATTATTTTCCCATATAGCCTCAAAACAGCATGCCTGACATAATAGTCTGGATGATTAGTGGTACCAAGCGTATTGCCTACCACAGGATCCCAGCAAATGATCTCCTGTTCTCGTCAAAGGACCCTGATGCTTGCGGAAAGCTTTGTGGGAAAATCTCTAGCTTTTTCTTGAAGGTAGTATTCTGTCTCCCACGACGATTGTTTCAATGTCAACAGTTTTGTTTGGTTGTGTTGAGATATATGGTGTAGTCAGGAATAGTTTACCATAGTGATTGTCATGGGGCTTTTAGATTAGTGGTGATGTTAATTATTTATGTTTACTGTCCTTTTCTATATATTTTTGGGGGATAAGTGTGGAGGATTATTTTGGGGGCTATTTTCCCATCTCTCACAGTATGGATGGCTCTTTTTTTTCAGTAATCTTTGAGAAACCTTATGTCAGTTTGTATTCCTATGTTATATTTAAAAAATATTTAAAAAAAATACACTGTCAGACCAAGTTGAAATGCCTCATAATGTTGGGATCTTCACCAATATGCATTTAAGAAATTCAGCATTACATGCCATAGTAATTCTTGTCATAAGAATAAAATTTACACAGATTCTTGCCATGCATTTTTTGTTTACATGCATGAAATTTTTTGAGGGGCTTTTGTGAAAGACATAGTTTTCCCATATAAGTGAAGTTGCAATTGCAGCTATTTGAATGATGCCCTTAATTTTTTGTCATTTGAGCAGAAAAGAAATTGGCCAAAATTTTATATGAACATCATAATTTTAGGTAACAGCAAAAATGTTTACTTAGTGAAGATTTCATCCATTTTGTTTATAATTTTGTTTATAATTTTGTTGGGTCGGTTTTGCTTTTCTTCATCAATTTGTTCCTTTCAGTCTCTTGATAATTGGAAAGAGGCACTTGATTTTGAGGTATTCTTGTTAAAGTGTATTTGGTCATTTTCAAAATTGTGAAAAAGCTTTACCCCATTTTATCTTTTATGTTTGTGTTCTGTGTCATATTGTCTCATTTTCTTCATAATAATGCTCATCAAAATCAGTGGATGGATACATTACCATACCTTCGAACATCTTGAGCAGGAAGGGGCGGGATGGATGAGCCAGTTCCTTTTATTTTTAATTTGTGCTTGTTGAATGGATCAGGCATCAACATTTTCTTTATGTTTGAAATGTATCGTGTGTATGTATTCCCACCATTAGACAGTTTCGACCGAACAGGAGGATCTTCTAGACCTTGAGGCCTCAGACCTAATGGTAATGAAATCATCTCAGTGCCACCTCATCTCCTACCATTGCTGTGCATTCGTGTAAAATATCAAATGTGTGCATCTTGTACTTTCAAGATTTAATGTATCTTGGTCTATGTGTTTATATGTTTGCGGATTGCTTTGTTCGTGGATATATCACAAAAGCATCTTTCTGGCATGATCTTTATCTTGACTAGTTGTCTTGGAATTTTTCTGCAGGGCATTACTTCTTAAGGATATAGGAATGTAATGTTCTTGTCTGAAAATTGTGAGGGGAATTTCTTTTATACTTTGGTCTATCTTCCTTTTATCCAAATTTGAGATATTATATAGGAAGACAACTATAAAAAGAATGAGCTTTTAAATTCTTGGGTTTGTGTTCTGGTTTTTAAACTTGAGAGGTTCTTTAAAGGTGCCATCAGGCCAGTACTTGAGAAGTCAGAGGACTCACAAATCTGATCTTTGAATCAAAAAGAAAGTGGGTTTCCCCTAGCCCCCATCGTGGTCATTATAATTTGAAAAGAAAAATTCCAAGATCTGTCAAAGTTAATGATGTTGTTTGGTGAACAAAGGCAGTTTTGTGTGAAAAGTTGTGAAAAAGAAACATTGAAGACTGAGGGTATTTAAATGTTGTACGTTGTACAATCCAAAATACTTGGAATGTATGAAGATATCATGCTTCTTTAATTGTTAAAAGACTAAAATGCCCTGGTGGTTCCATCGAAGCTTTTTTTCTTCTGTCTGTGAACCTCTTTTGACAGCCATAATGATTACAGTTCATAAAAAGGCATGGCCTAATTATTAAAGATGCTGTTGTCATGGTATTATTTTAGATGTATTTTTTGATAGATCAAAAGAATATATGTAATACAGTTTTTTAACAACGGAGAAAACAAAACTGCCTTTTATCATTTTCAAACTTTGTTTCGTGATCTTTTGTGATGATTCCTCCCTTTTCTTTCATGGATTGCTGTCTGAATTTCTTCGCACCTCTTCCTCTTGCTTTCCACATTTATAGAAGTATAAAAGCTGTAAAAAGGGAGATGCAGGTGGTCTAGATAAATTTGGTGATGATGATGACATCCAGGTATCATGTTCATTCTTTTCTCCAAGCTCACTTGCTAGACATCGCTCAATAACGTCAGGCATAATTAGGCAGGCTCTTATGTTTATTTACTCAAATGTCACCAAATGGGTTTTTTGGTTTCGATGATAAGAGAAACCAATGCATTCGTGATGGCGTGTGTGTGTATGTGTGTGTGTGTATGTACTTTGCTTGTTAACACGATATCTCAAGAAGGGAAACTGACAATTCTCAAACTTGGTACATAGATGCCCCATATTGAGAGGAAAAACCCTATTGTTTTTGGTGGGGGTCAAATCTTTCTTTTTTATTATGGAGGTTCCACCATAAAGTAACGTTTTCATTCAGTAGCATAGACAGAAAGTAGTTAGACGTAATTGCATGCTTTATAAAATAAAACTCTGGGTAATGTGTACACATATATTAAAGGTGAACTAACTTGTGCAAACTTTCTAGCATATGTCTGTGATGAGTAGAATTCTCATTCTTTATGGAAAATGGCAAAAATCTGGAATTTTGGTTTTGTCTTGAAATTGCTTGAATTTTAAGTGTTTGGTTTTGAAAAGTTACCTCATAGTCTAAAAAATTGAAAACCTTGTTGGCAGGCACCATTTCAAAATAGCCAAGCTGTATTTGCCACAGCCAATCTGTAGCAGTCCTTTGTGGCCAGACACATTCCAATAGAAGGGTACACATTACAATGGCAGGATTAATTTAAACCTGGTAATGAAATATGTATAGTGACAAAGCATGGCTGCAGCTTAGCTGAGGCAGCTGCAGCCTGAAGTTTTGACACATGTCGTGCCCTACTGAACTGGAAATTGTGTTGTAACATGTTTCCACAGTGTGTAAATGGTGTAAAAATAAGTGTAAAGTTTTACAAGGGTAATTTGTTTGGCCTTGAAAATGGCCAGTTTGATCTTGGGAAAGTTTAGAAAATCTTGAATCTAGTTATCTCAACAGTGTAGGAAAACTGAGTTGTTAAAATCCCTATATGTTGATAGTATAACGGTGTAGTACAGGAGATCTTTGCAACTGTCTACCAATGTTTGCACTAATGAAGCAATACTTGTAGATAAGTATGGGATGATATTTTTAAGACAAGTTTTACACCTAAAACTCACAGAAAGAGTCTTTTATAGTAACTGGTGAAGAGTTTCTCTTTAAGTGTAGTATAGAATTTTATTATTTATACACTCTCATTTGGGGAAGTTGAAATTTTTTCTTTGTCAGTATCAAGCATTAGTTTTAGTTTATTGCAAGAGAAGGTCAAGGATGAATGGAAATCACATTAAGAACAAAAAAAAAAAAATGCCAAATGGGAAAACCTTCAAAAGTACCTCACTGCCTGCACATTCCTTTCATCTTTTATGAATGTTTGTGCCCTTCCTTTTCTGTACGTATAGCACATTAGTAAAAATACTGTACTTTTCATGTACAGGTAGGGTACTTTGTAGAAAACCATTTATGCTCTTGAGGGAAAAATGTTTCTTAATCATGAGCGTTCATTAAATCTTCAGCTATTAGTTGTCAATGGAAAGAGTAGAAATGACTGAAGCAATACTACCATTCCCTATGTTTCTGTGAGTACTAACATAACACCTTCCAAATTGTCATTCTTTGCCCTCTCTTCCTTTCAAGCCCAGTGACCTTCTAATTTTTCATTGTTTACATTTTCTAACACAATATTTTACAACCATTATTAATTTTGGTATTAGCTTTTATTATTTTTGTGCTTCCTTGTATGTGAACAAAAACATTTGCATCCTGTTTTGTGCAAAAAGTTTTTTTCCCGTTACGGTATTAATTGCTCAAAATTGTCTTCTGTTTTATATGCATTGCCAATATAGATTTAAATGATCGTATTTTGGGGAAATACCTTAACAAGGACTTTACAGGCTGTCTAAGCTCACCCCAGACAGTAGCAATACTCCCTACTTTGTTAACTTTTAGCCCCACCTTCAATTTAAACCAAGCCTCCCTGTCTGGTACACCTAAGACGTCCACAGTTGCCTGCACTGAGTTTAAATTGCTCGAGGAAATATTATCAAGCACAGTGTGTGTGTGAGATCAATTGGGAACACAACAGGCTATGTACATGTCATTGTTGACCAACCAAAGTGAAATTGTATTGTTTGAATGAAAGTCAATCATAGTGCAGCTATCAACTTTGTTTAGAACTCAGGGGATATTCCTAAATATGTTAGGGCAGGGAGGTGCTAGCAACTCCCTGGTTTGGGGGATGCCATATCCCTTTTAAATGCTACACTTTGTTTTAGTTAAACTGGCTTTGGGGGTTTATACTAACATGCTATGAACTTATTCTGGTTTGCTTGCTTGGAATCGCATGTTTACTTTTAAGATGAATGGAACAATTATTCAGTACTAAATGGAAAAGATTGCTTTCAAAACAAATAACACTAACATTAAGGTAACGTTGAGTGACTTCAACATTAGATACAGTAAATATTCTTCAAGTGGAAGTTTGGCAAAAAGTTTCACCCTCAAAATTTAAAATGCTGTTGAAGCATAAACATGGAGTGAATTTAAAGTGGAAAAATGAAATTAACAAAATTTGGTACTTTTGGCCAAATTAGGTGAACTGAAGTTAATTTTGTTGTCTTCCGTAGTAAGATGTTTACACATGTTAAAGTAGATTATAGAGCCTGAAGGTATTAACCGTATGGGTGTGGTATAAATATAAAAAAATGAAGCCAAATTATTGTGGGATGATGAAAATTTTGATGATTTTTAAAAAACATTCCAGTGTCATCTTTGTGCATGTTTCTGGTCTTTAATATGTTCTTCTAGTGTTTGAGTAAATGTGTTTGTATAAAAAATTTTTTAGGGTTACAGAGAACAAATCTTAAATATTCTGCCGAATTCTAGGGTGTTGCAGTGCATGTTGGTACTTACAACACGTTGAGATAAGGTTGAGTGATGTACCTTACTTTTGGGTTACTTATTGTTGTAATAATCAACTTTTTTGGCTTGGCTTAGGTGCCCGGACAAATGTGGGCCAACATTGGTGCCAAGAAGATCCCAGCCTTCGTAAGAGTGAAGATGTGGCTTGGACTGGAATCAGAGAGTGATAACTTCCAGAGGGGACTGAAGGATGCTGAGGTGGCAGTATTCGCTGAAACGGTGAGGGCAGTGTTCATTACATTTAGAAGAGGGCAGTGTTCATTATGTTTAATGGAGGCAGATACTCATCCGCAAAGTTAACTGTAACTCTAAAAAAATTAGGTGAGGGAACTGGTAAGGTGCTTGAAGAGAAGGAGTGAGTTAGATGAGTTCAGGGCCCTGTTTCATAAAGGACTTACTTCAATCTTGAGTTTGATTGTATGGGACAATTGTATGATAGATTGGAGCCCACATACGGAAAATAGTCCTTTCTGATTGCTCCCAGAATCGAGTATTCATGGCCAGCCTGACTTAAACCAATTGGTTAGAAACTGAATCGTAAAAACTCATTTAACTCTAAAACAACTCAAGAAAAGGTCAAATTGAAAAGTTGTGTTATCAAATTAACCTTAAAGAGCTTAAGAGTAGCAGACTCTGAAATGTTTGAGGTAGCTGCTTTCTTCTTGGAATGCAATTGGCAATTGGCCAAAATTACCATAGGAAATCTCAAATTGCCACAGCTATAATGGTTTAGCCCCTTTCAGTCTTAGACATCTTTGCATGGCCCTTAATTAGAATGTGATACCTAGTCATTTTTTGTCACATTGAAGCAAATCTTATAAAGTTCAATGAAATTGTCATTGGACAGACCATAAATGTTCATTTACAGTCACATTATTTCATTGATGTAAAGACTTCTATTGAGGATTGTCATGTGTCCGGTTGTGACACTGCTGGTCATTTCTTGTGCCCAGAAGCTATTTAAATGATGGTGCATATCAACAGCCATATATTATATATAAATGTTGTGATGACAGTACATGAAACAATTGGGCAAGTAAATAGATACAATCTTTGTAGAGTGAAGACAATAGATACAGTTGTTGTACAGTGAATGTGTAACAGCCAACATATTGCACAACCTGTGCATGTGGTTAAATGAGACATCTGTATAACAGAATTTTTTTTGTTTGCATGTGATTTTCTCCTTGTAGTATGAAAACCAAATGAGTGTCCTTGGACATTGGACCAGCAAAGGACTACCTCGACCAAAGTGGTCAGATGCAAATGGAAAGGTAATTTTTGATTCCTTGCCGAAGGCAGGCAAGGAATCTATGCGATGGTGATGTCGTGTGTGTGTGTGTGTGTATGTGTGTGTGTATGTGTGTGTGTGTGTATGTGACGCTTTTGCTTGTAAACACGATATCTCAAGAAGGGTTACTGTGACTGAGCTCATACTTGGTGTGTGGGTTGGTCATATTGAGTAGATGATCCCTATTGTTTTTGGTGGAGGTCAAAGGTCATTTGGGGTCAGGAGAGGTCAAAACGTCAAAACCTTGTAAACACGATATCTCAAGAAGGGTAACTGTGACTGACCTCATACTTGGCATGTAGATTGCCCATATTGAGTAGATGATACCTATCGTTTTTGGTGGAGGTCAAAGGTCATTTGGGGTCACCAGAGGTGAAATGGTAAAAACCTTGGGAATTATTTGTAATTGTTTGTAAACACGATATCTCCAGACAGATAAATGTGAGGGATCTCATACTTACCATGTAGATAGCCCATATTGAGTAGATGATCCCTATTGTTTTTGGTAGAGGTCAAAGGTCATTTGTGGTCAGCAGAGGTCAAATGGTAAAATCTTGGGAATTAATTATAAACACGATATCTCAAGGATGATAAATGTGAGGGATCTCATACGTACCATGTGGATTACCCACATTAAGTAAATGAAGCCTGTCATTTTTAGTGGAGGTCAAAGGTCATTTGCGGTCACCAGAGGTCAAATGGTAAAACCTTGGGAATTAGTTGTAAACACGTTATCTCCAGACAGATAAATATGAGGGATCTCATACTTACCATGTGGATAGCCTATATTAAGTAGATGATCCCTATTGTTTTTGGTAGAGGTCAAAGGTCATTCGGGGTCAGCAGAGGTCAAATGGTAAAATCTTGGGAATTAATTGTAAACACGATATCTCAAGGATGATGAATGTGAGGGATCTCATACTTACCATGTGGATTACCCACATTGAGTAAATGGTGACTGTCTTTTTTGGTGGAGGTCAAAGGTCATTTGAGGTCACCAGAGGTCAAATGGTAAAATCTTGGGAATTAGTTGTAAACACGTTATCTCCAGACAGATAAATGTGAGGGATCTCATACTTACCATGTGGATAGCCCATATTGAGTAGATGATACCTATTGTTTTTGGTAGAGGTCAAAGGTCATTCGCGGTCAGCAGAGGTCAAATGGTAAAATCTTGGGAATTAATTGTAAACACGATATCTCAATGATGATAAATGTGAGGGATCTCATACTTAACCATGTGGATTACCCACATTAAGTAAATGAAGCCTGTCATTTTTGGTGGAGGTCAAAGGTCATTTGAGGTCACCAGAGGTCAAATGGTAAAACCTTGGGAATTAATTGTAAACACGATATCTCCAGACAGATAATTATGAGGGATCTCATACTTACCATGTGGATACCCCATATTGAGTGGATGATTCCTATTGTTTTTGGTAGAGGTCAAAGGTCATTTGGGGTCAGCAGAGGTCAAATGGTAAAATCTTGGGAATTAATTGTGAACATGATATAAATGTGAGGGATCTCATACTTACCATGTGGATTACCCACATTGAGTAGATGAAGACTGTCTTTGTTGGTGGAGGTCAAAGGTCATTTGAGGTCACCAGACGTCAAATGGTAAAACCTTGGGAATTAGTTGTAAACATGATATCTCCAGATAGATAATTATGAGGGATCTCATACTTACCATGTGGATAGCCCATATTGAGTAGATGATCCCTATCGTTTTTGGTAGAGGTCAAAGGTCATTTGGGGTCAGCAGAGGTCAAATGGTAAAATCTTGGGAATTAGTTGTAAACACGTTATCTCCAGACAGATAAATGTGAGGGATGTCATACTTACCATGTGGATAGCCCATATTGAGTAGATGATACCTATTGTTTTTGGTAGAGGTCAAAGGTCATTTGCGGTCAGCAGAGGTCAAATGGTAAAATCTTGGGAATTAATTGTAAACACGATATCTCAATGATGATAAATGTGAGGGATCTCATACTTACCATGTGGATTACCCACATTAAGTAAATGAAGCCTGTCATTTTTGGTGGAGGTCAAAGGTCATTTGAGGTCACCAGAGGTCAAATGGTAAAACCTTGGGAATTAATTGTAAACACGATATCTCCAGACAGATAATTATGAGGGATCTCATACTTACCATGTGGATACCCCATATTGAGTAGATGATCCCTATTGTTTTTGGTAGAGGTCAAAGGTCATTTGGGGTCAGCAGAGGTCAAATGGTAAAATCTTGGGAATTAATTGTGAACATGATATAAATGTGAGGGATCTCATACTTACCATGTGGATTACCCACATTGAGTAGATGAAGACTGTCTTTGTTGGTGGAGGTCAAAGGTCATTTGAGGTCACCAGACGTCAAATGGTAAAACCTTGGGAATTAGTTGTAAACATGATATCTCCAGATAGATAATTATGAGGGATCTCATACTTACCATGTGGATAGCCCATATTGAGTAGATGATCCCTATTGTTTTTGGTAGAGGTCAAAGGTCATTTGGGGTCAGCAGAGGTCAAATGGTAAAATCTTGGGAATTAATTGTAAACACGATATCTCAAGGATGATAAATGTGAGGGATCTCATACTTACAATGTGGATTACCCACATTGATTAAATGGAGCCTGTGTTTCTTGGTGGAGGTCAAAGGTTATTTGAGGTCACCAGAGGTCAAATGGTAAAACCTTGGGAATTAGTTGTAAACACGATATCTCCAGACAGATATATGTGAGGGATCTCATACTTACCATGTGGATAGCCCATATTAATTAGATGGTCCCTATTGTTTATGGTAGAGGTCAAAGGTCATTTGGGGTCACCAGAGGTCAAATGGTAAAATCTTGGGAATTAATTGTAAACACAATATCTCTAAACAGATAAATGTGAGGGATCTCATACGTACCATGTGAATTGCCCATATTGAGTAGATGATCTCTATCATTTTTGGTGGAGGTCAAAGGTCATTTGGTTTCACCAGTGGTCAAAAGTTCAAAACCTTGTAAACACCATATCTCAAGATGGGTAACTTTGAAGGATCTCATATGTAGCATGGGGATTGCCCATATTGAGTAGATGATCCCTATTGTTTTTAGTGGAGGTCAAAGGTTATTTCGGGTCACCAGAGGTCAAAAGGTCAAATCCTTGTAAATATGATATCTCAAGAAGGGTAACTGTGAGGGATTTCATACTTGGGTTGTGTATTGCCCATATTGAGTAGATGATCTGTATTGGTTTTGGTGGAGGTTAAAGGTCATTTGGGGTCACCAGAGGACAAAAGGTCAAAACATTGAAAACATGATATCTCAAGAAGGATACCTGAGGGATCCCACACTTGACATGTGGATTGTTCGTATTGTGTAGATGTTCCTATAATTTTTCTTTTTCGTGCAAGTCAAAGATCATTTGAGGTCAAAAAAGGTCAAACTCTACTGAACATGATATTTCAAGGAGGGTAACTATGAGGGATCTCATACTTGGCCTGTGGATTGTTCATATTTAACATGTAGGTCATTTTGGGTCACAAGATTTCAAAATGTTTTTACTGTATAACATGATATCTCAAGTGGGAGTAACTGTGAGGTATCTCATGCTTGTCATGTGTGTGTTTCATGTTTGTTACAATATATCCATATGGCAAGGAATCACTAAGCCTTTTGGCTTTCTGGTTATATATTTTTTTTCTTTCAAATGTCCAGATAGCTTTGAATTTTTGGTGGTAATAGAGGAATACATAGTTTTTCTTTTGGAAGAAGATATGTATCACCAAAATTACTGTGTTAGTAGTAAAATGTTTGTAGGTATTTCTAGAAGAAAATACTTGTTGTCACTTACATGGCTTTTTCTTCCATTTAGGTTAAACTCCCAAAAGAGAAGTTCAAACTACCATTTGGATGGAGATGGGACAGTGATTGGTTTATGGCACCAGAAATAAGGTGAGGACATAAACATGAAGTAGCATTCAAAGAAGCGTTCTAACTTGCCAGAACATAAAACTACACCTATCTGCCATGGATTGCATACAGTTTTAAGGGAGAAGACATGTTAGGTTGGCAGTCACCGTTTTAATTTACCTTTAAAATTCGATAATGATGATGTCATTGTAAGTTAGGAGGTAGGAGTACATCTTGAATTCTTAAAGCTGTGATAATTGGAATATTTTGTCTGCAATAGCCCAACCCACTAGGTAGAGAAATTAATACTCAGTAAGAGACTGTCTGGTATTAAGATAGAAATGTAATCACCCCAGTGAAGACTGTTATACGTAAAAAGATATATTCCAGTGACAACTTTTAAAACGAAAGAATTATTTTTATCACATGCACTTTAAACCCACACAGATATTTTGCTCATAACTCAAGATATTCCTATTTGAAATGTTAAGTTTGCCTTAACACTTGACATCAGTGAAAGCGTTGAATAGTGTTCTTCATATGTTGAGCTCAAAATTTTGTGAGAATGAAGGTTAAAACTCTAAAAAGTGTGTACATGTTTCTTTTACATGTGTCAAGATAATAAAGAAATACTATGTGCCTGCCACCAGGACTTAACAAATTTCCTGTTCACATATATATATGGCATAACTGTAATTTGTGGTCAAATTACACGAGACCAACTCTTTCTGGGTGAAAATGACCTTGGCTAGGTACTTAACAATTCCAGTTGTTCCTCTGTCTAGCAATAACAGCACTGATAGGGCTGGTGGAGGTAAGCTATTTTTGCTTGGTCTCTGTAGCGTTTGGGAGCCTGACAACACTGAGGGAACCTTCTTCCTTTTTTCTGTTGACGTCTAACAGGAGCTGATTTCACCTGCCACTCTAAAACTTCATTGCTGCTTTGGGTACATAAATTTATCCTCTTTCTCTGTTAAATAAGTCTTAAACTGTCATTTCTGCAGACACCAATAAAGGCAGTGGGGCTTGTTCTTTAAGTATTGTGATCTCCTCTGTAAGCTTTCCTAGTTCATCAGACTTTTTTCGCTTGTAAGACAACCAGTTGCTTTTCAAGCTGATGAAACCTGTATCTCTGTCAAACAAGTTAAGGGAGCTGTTCCCAGCCTCCAGTTGCTCCAACAGTCGGTGGCTGTCCATCCTTGGTAGCCTGACTGACTACCTTAATTGTAGCTCTGGCTGCTGCTACAACTGAGTGTTCATTCTCCAATTGGCATTACAGCTTCAGACATGTTAAATCCTACACCATTTCTGCATGTAATGTAGTTAGTACTCTGAAAGGGAGACAAGGAAGGCTTGCACTTTTTTAATTAACATAAACCTTTGTACTGGTCATGAAATAGGTATAATGTTATGCTTTTAAATATTTCAGGGTTTTGCCACAATTATCTCACTCTTAATATTTACAGCATGTGCAGGCATTGATAAAATTGGATAAATGAAATTTTGTGGTTGTGTGCATTTGCTGTAACATTGCAAAGTAATATGCAACCTAATATTGAGTGAATTGTAGTATGCAACTCAGTATTGAGTGCATTGAAGTAGTATGCAACCCAATATTGAGTGCATTGAAGTAGTATGCAACCCAATATTGAGTGCATTGAAGTAGTATGCAACCCAATATTGAGTGCATTGAAGTAGTATGCAACCCAATATTGAGTGCATTGAAGTAGTATGCAACCCAATATTGAGTGCATTGAAGTAGTATGCAGCCCAATATTGAGTGCATTTAAGTAGTATGCAACCCAATATTGAGTGCACTGAAGTAATATGCAACCCAATATTGAGTGCATTGAGTGAGTGGAAGTGAAAAAGAACTTTGATATTTGAAAAGAATTGTGCCCCAGTCAGGAACATGTAAGACAGCTTCCAATAGGGTCTGTGGAAGGTTGGTATTACTGTCATTGCCTGATCATTTCCCTTACACAATGTTTAACTTCAGTTCATGCACAGTCCTACTCATGAATTGGTTAGTCACACATATTGTATCCACTTCTGGCTTATTTTGGTCTTGCCATGGTTTGAAATCCAGCAACTGTCATTTCAGTATAAATGGATTTGAATATTACAGTGCTGCCTATTGGTGAGCAATTCATCCCTTCTCACTTTTCTGGACCATTCCATTTTCTCCCTGAATTTCCGACTCCTTCATTTTGTCCATCTTGTCCCTAACTGTCCATCTCTGTTCTAAGAGCTCCCGCTTTGCCCGATGCAGTTTCAGTCATGATGGTACACTACTGTACAGTCAGCCTTTGTAACCTATGATGCAAACTTTGATTTTGATTCTCAGTACCACCTTTGATGCAGATGCCGGTCAGACTAAATTTCTGGAGGACATTTACGAACAGCAGAGTCGTAACGTGCCAGGGGGTTATTGGGGGACAGCAGATCCACCCTTCACCACTGCCGTAAGTTGTGACATGTTTGTAATTTGCTCATTTTCAATTTTTTCAGTTTCCCGTTATCTTGCAAGTATTGTACTTGCATTGCTACAAGGTAACACTGTAGGTAACTTTGCATTTAGGTGATTTTGTGGTGTGTATTTCAAGTGAGTTCAGTTTACCATGTTAGCCAAAATTAGTCTTACTAAGAATTAAGCCAGTGAGCCACAGTTGGAAAAAAGGCCATGAGTGGCCGGCCCGACATAAACCAATTGGTTAGAAACTGAGCTCTAAAACCTCATCTAACTCCTAAGAATTAAGAAGTAGTTCTCCCAGTAGGTTTTACTTGCTTTATTATGGACATGATATGTGGGACGATGATGTACCTTATAACATGTGGCACTGTTTTATACCCCTGCAGGCTGGGGATGCCATCACAGTGAAGACTAAAGAGGAAGTGCAAGCACCTGAAGGATGGATTTGGGATGATGCCTGGCAGGCTGATATCAACAGAGCTGTAGATGAAGAAGGTAAGATTGACTCTTGTTGAAGGAATTCAGAGGAGAAAAGAGTGAGATACATATATTGTAGTCTTGGATGGGGTTGCAGCACAGAAGAGGAAGGGGTATGTGGGACCACTGTTGCCGTGTTTGGCTATAGCAATTGCTGGTAGGGCAAGGGATTTCTTATATTACAATTTATTTAAGAGTTATATAAACAGGGCATCAAATGGCACTGTTGAATTTGTTTCATGTCAGACTATTTGTTTCATAAAATAATGGAGATGGGGAGGGGGATGCTTTCCTCGCTGGATCAGGAGAGGAAGGAGAAGTTGGTTTGAAGAGAAAGCAGTGTGTAATGCTAGTGTTCCTCTGTAATTGTCCTCACTCTTTATCCAATTTTTAAACAATTGATTTGCATAAAATTATGTCAATTTTCTTACTATTACATCTCATCTGAATAACTACTCATATTGTTTCATCCCATGAATTTAATAGTTGGTCATCGAGTTACCTCTAGTTTTGACAGAATTAAATCTGGACTCAGAAGTAAGGTGACATTGTAATGACAAAAATTGTTCAAATCATTTTTTAAAGGGGCCCTTATGTTCACATTTCAGGATTTGAATATTGTGTGGATCCAACACTTGCCAGCTGGGGCCCAGTGGAGAGGACCTACCATCTATGCAGGCGCAAGCGATGGGTCAGACCTAGGAGCCTAGTGGCAGATCCTAAGGCTCTTGAGGTAAAAAGACTTGATAGAATATCATCGAAACTAAACTAGTTAATTTTAGCAAAGTTCAGATAATTCTGTTGGTCGTTAATAATTCTTTTATTGAATGGGACTGTTGCTATAAACAAGAAATTAGAAGCCTAATGGGACCAAAAATTACCGTTAATAGGTGGTGCTTTGGTAGCATATTGTTATTAACTCTTTCTCTTGTGAACAGCTGGCAGTGTAGTATATGCCATGTGCACCTCATCTAAAAAATCAGCAATTATGTTACGTTTCCGCAGTGCTGTACAGAAGGCCGCAGTAGTCTGTCCAGAGCTTATTGTTGTGGTAGTCATTTCAGCACGTAGTGGTTTTATTCCCTTACATCTGTGTGTCTTAACCAGTAATTAATAGTGAATAATGTTTCTGAGATTTTATGATATAAGATGTAAATGGTTTATGCTATGATGTAAGTGTGCTGCAGGTAAATAGGCGACTGGAATTTTGATTTTTTTTTAAAGATGTGAATAAAAAGTCACCCCAGCATTTTTTGGAAACATCAGTCCTACAAACGATCTGTCATATTTTCTCATTTTTTCTTAATAAGTAACTTTCATGATACTTAAAAAGTAAATACTTAATATTTGAGGGAATTGATTTTAAATCTGTTATTTAAAAGTGCTGATGAAAGCTGATGATGGAGTACTTTTGTTAATAATTGGATTTTTCCACTACATGTTCTTAATGAAAGCTGATGATGGAGTACTTTTGTTAATAATTGGATTTTTCCACTACATGTTCTTAGAAAATAAATTTTAAAAATTTGTTTTGAAACCAGAAAAAGAAGAAGGAAGAGGCCAAGAAGTCTGAGGGTTGGCAGTATGCCCCTCTGTTTAATATGAAGTTTCATGCTACAGAGAGAAAGATGGACATGGTACGACGACGTCGGTTTCATCGCAAGATGGTAGCTGAATCTCCAAATGCATCTGCTGTCTTTGACTTTGGTGGAGGGGTGAGTGAAAAAATTGTTTTCTTGGGTTTATTTTGGGGGTAGGGTGTGAGATTGTGTCAGGATCATAGGTATTTGAGGTGTGGGGGGGGGGGGGAACTGCAGCTTTCCATTTGAGCAGGGAGGTTGCTGTTTTTGAGGAAAATGTGCTGTTTTTATGCAAACATGAATTAAAATTTGGGCAAAAATGCTGCAGCCCCCTCCTCCCCCATAATGTGAAGTCTGGTATGCTTATGGGGAGGATTATGTGTAGTAAGTGGTGAAGAATAATGTTTTTGCTTATGGCTGAGAAGAAAATTTGGGGAGAAAAATATGGTAGCTTGATCAGGTCACCTTAGTCAGAGTTTAGGTCTGGCAACATAGCAAGTATCCTAATACCGGGGTATAGTTAATGTAATTGAGGGATTCCTCCACAATGATAAGTAGGAAGGTAATGTAAGCGATGCATTTTTTCAGGGAAGGTAATTAAACTGTGTGATGTTCTTGCAGGATGATAGCAGTGATGAGGAGGAAGAGAAGAAGAAGAAAAAGAAGAAGAAAGATAAGGAGAAGGAAGGACCAAAAGCCGCGATGTCCACCCCTCGTATCTTTCTGACTCACACTCGTAAGTTACTAGCAGAGTTAAGGGTCACTTTAGGTGGCATCTTTGACAAAGCTCTTTCCATTTTGGACATTGTTCTCATCAGTTGGCTATTTTTGTTTTCAAATATACTAGTGAGGAATATATGAAAGTTATGTCAAATTTTTGAGAAACATATAGAAGGTGGTAAAAGGTCTAAAATTAAGGCTAGCAGATGGAATACTAGTCTCAAAGTTCAGGAAGAGTAAGTAAAATGATGAAAGCTTATAGTTTGACAAAAATGAAAAAGGTGGAACCACAAATGTATAACAAAGTTTGTGAGGCACATGACTTGTACAAGATAAGATCTCTTGATTTCCTTGGCCAGTTGCATAATACCCATGCACAAATATTGGTACATTATCTTGAATGGTTATGGAAGGTCATTGGTCTCTGAAATAAGCAGTTTGTTTCATTTTCAAAAAGGTATCCTGCATATGTGTGGGGGGTGGGGTCAAAGACCCAAGACCCATGTATGCTTTTTCAGGATATAATAATTGAGTTTTTGCTAAAAATTTATATAAGTTTTTCACATTTTTAATGGAGTAGGGAAAACAAGCCAGTGAGCCACAACTGGAAAAAAAGGCTGTGGTCGTCTCGACTTGAACCAATTGGTTGGAAACTGGGACGTTAAACCTCATCTAACTAACTAACTTCACATTTTTAAAGTACACTCTTGGCTGGTGTCTGGGGAAGAGAATATGTCTTGTATGCTCACGAAAATGATGTTAAAGTGTATGACCCCTTCTGTGGTGATATATCACTGTATACTTTGAAGTGATGGTAGATGATTAAATGAACACTGAAGATATGAATTTCAGAAGATTGCTGTCTCCTTGGTATGTTAAATATAGATAATGTCATAAATAACAAACATATTAAAAATATCTGCTTTGGTATGTCATACTCACTGGTAAAAGCTTCCTAGGGTGAGGTTAAGAGTGTTAAGGTCATGTTAAAGAGTTAGTTGTTGTTCAAAGGATGATTCATGGCTTAAACATTTATCCCCACTTAAAAATGTAAACAAAATATCTGTGGCATGAACACAGCCATGTATGGTCCATTATACTTTATCGTGATGATAAATAGTGGAGTTTGAAAACTACATTTATATCCATCATATAACTCCTTTGTGAAAACAAGTTCCTTTGAATGAAGCTTTGTATGGTATGGGACATTTTCAAGTGTGGAAACTGTTCAAGATGCAAGTTAGGACTGTAGCACTTACTTAGTTTCTGAGTGAGTTTAGCCACCACTGAGAATGGCTGTAAAATTACTTATTTCCAAAATCTGGTGCTGCTGTAGTATACCATGACCATCACATTGTATTGTTACAGGTGTTGTGCCCAAGGGCAGCAAATTGTTCTCAATATTGGGGGGGACATGACCCCATTTTCAAATAATTTACTGTGTGAAAAATCAAAGTAAGTGGGCAATTTCTCAAATATTGGAGAGGGACATGTCCGCCCAGTGCCCCCGGGATCGCCACCCATGGTTATGCCTGTATAAAATCCATAGGTTACTCGTTCCCCTCTGATTCATTTCTATGGATATTGCACCATTTTCTTGATCAATCTCAAAATGTTACAGCACCATTTTCATTTCAAGGCAGACTTTATGTGAGTACCTACTCGTACTCAAAGTTTTGCACAACTGCCTGTGCTCATACTCATGAGAATGGACTTGGACTCGAACTGGTACTCAAGGATTTTGAAAGTTATGCATTGGGACAAGTGTAACATTTTGAACTCCTACTCTTGCAAAAGCTTGTATTCACAACCAGATACACTTTACTTGTACTCGTACTCATGACCATGACCCTGTACTCACATTGTTACGGGTGTTGGGCCTGTATAAAATCCATTGGTTACACATGTACATTTCTGTGGATGGTGCACACAATTTTCTATTTCATGTAAGGTTCTCTCACAATCTCAAAAAGTCACAGCACCATTTTCATTTCAAGCCAGACTTGAAATGAGTACCTACTCTACTCCACGACTCCTTGTACTTGAATTCGTGAAAATGGACTTGTACTCGTACTCACAGATTTTGGAAGTAATGCATTGGGGCTAATTTTAATTTTTGAACTTGTACTCATGAAAAAGGTGTGTACTCGTACTCACAGCTAGAGACACTGCAGTTGTACTCATGACAATGTACTCACTCTACAAGTCTGTTTCAAGGTAGTAAAATTATAAAAATGGTGGCAGTGATTTACATGGATTGAAGATGGTGCCTAGAGACAGTTCTGTCGCACCAAAACAAATATACATTAGGATATTATGGGTGTTTGGATTCATCAGAGGAGAATGTGGATGGATCTTACATATGATAAGATCCATTTATGTCGGTAGTATATATTACATTACTCTTGGTAAGTTTCTTTGAGGTGAACCATGCCAAGAGCCTGGGACTAAGTTGTGCAAAGTATTGTGGCATGGTTCCTTTGGTAGTCTGGCATAAGATTGATGCATCTACTCACAGCATCTCCCCTACTTCCAATTAGGCTTTCACGGTAAATGGATTATTATATTGATACTAGTTTTAACCAGTTTAGATTCAGTATGATTATTGCATGAGAAGAAAATCGAAAAATCAAAATAATTGTAAAAATCAAAGTAATCGTTAAATAATTGAAAAAAATTGTGGAGAGAGGGTATATTAATCACTTCTTAGACCAAAGAACTAAAGATTTTGTGACAGTTTGTAAGGCTAGACTGGGCCCCAATTTGACGCTAATGTATAGGTCATATACAGTGCACACTGTTTGGCAAAGCTGCTTTTGGGGCAATGGGTCACTTTTAACAAGTATGTGGAGTAAAAACCGATTATAATCGAATTTCGATTATTAGGGGTCCAATTATATCAATTGTCCTTTCTGGAAATATCGTGAAAGCCTAGTTCCAATATGAAAATATTTCGTAATGAAAGTCTTTACTCATCATCGTATTATTGCTTTCTGTGTAAGTATTCAAAGCTTTAGAAAATAATATGTAGATATTGATCAAGAGGTTTGAAGTGCTACTACTGGATGAAAAGGAAAATTATATCTCCCTTTGTGGTTTATTCAACAGAGGTGAACAAATATCAACTGAGGGCTTACATCTACCAAGCACGTGACCTTATTGCATCAGACTCAGACAGTTTCTCAGGTAAATAATAATACATTCTGTTTACCCTTGCAGTTTTATTTTTTTATAGGAGGGGGAGGAGGAAGAATGAGGGCTGCAGGTGGTTCTAAAGCCAGAGGAAAAACAGAGCAGAGCTCAGGGGAGGGGGGGGGGGTGAAGAGAGGGATGGGGGGGGGGAGATTTTTTGGAAGATGTATCAATTTCTTTTGCATGCCATTTCTAATCAGAGGACTACAAAGTAACCAAAAAGTTCTTCTTGTTAATGTAGCTTTCCCAAATTTAACACTTTTTGCTTATTCACAAATTTTGATGTTTTCAGATCCCTACGCCTACGTTAGTTTCATGAACAGGAGCCAGAAAACGGAGTGCATCAAAATGACCCTGTGCCCAACCTGGGACCAGACCCTCATCTTTGATGATATGGAAATAGCTGGTGACCCAGAAATACTCCAGGCCAATCCACCGGAGGTTGTCTTTGAAGTGTTTGATTTTGATACCTTTGTGAGTATGACTTTATTTACATTATATTTATTATACTGAGGATTATTGGACCACACTTAATGCTCAACCTCCTACAAGCAAGGGTTATGATATGTTGAAACCAGTGCATAATGTGCAGTTCTTATTGTGTATCACGTTATTTTACAGCCTTATACTATTGAATGATTCTTTTGGGGTGGGGATAGGTGGTGGGGGGGGGGGGCGGGCTATGTGGAACGATAAATGTTTCAGATGTGAGACTAGTCACAGAGTGAAATGCATTTTCTTGTAGAAAGCATTAAATGGCTCCTGGGGAATAAAGCATGAATTCTGAATTCCAGAGAAGGCTTGCAGTTCATAGAAGTTGAAGTGACAGGACAGCTATTCAAATTTTTATATCAATCAATAAAATGTTGAAATTATTATCACATTTATTGTTTGTTTTCTAGGGATCCAATGAGTTCTTGGGACGTACCATTGCCCAACCCATTGTTAAATTGGATGGGTCTGACCAAAGAGTGGCCCGCCTTGCCTGGTATCAGATCGTAAAGAAGGGCAAACCAGCTGGAGAACTGCTTGCTTCCTTTGAGCTGTTTTTGGTGGTAAGAGTATATTTTGCCAACCTGGTTTTATAAACCACAATAAGAGATTGTAAGCAGGAGTAAAGGATAGAGGTATCATCATGTATGATCAGTCAAATTTTTTTGTTGATAATAGGGCATCTATAGGTGAAAGGTCAGTTAAGGTCATTGGAAGAAGTGACACCAGTTGATAAGTCACTTTTACTAAGGTGACATTCTAATAAAATGACTCTTAATCAATAAAGTTATAGCATAATCACCTTCTTAAAGTGGAGAAATATGTGGCATCCAAAACATGCCAAATTACAATTCAGTTAGACCAGATATTTCTGTTTTGAATTTTTTTTTTTTTTTTGTTAAATGCTGAACCCTATATGAAGTGTTCTTTGCTTGTGAAAAGTTGCTTTATGATGTGGCTCACCATAAACAGGACAGTTAGCTGAAGAACACACACTGTTGTATGTTTAGAGGCAGAGGTTTTATATTCAACAGTCAACAATAGTTCAGAGCTTGTTTCTTCATGTTGAATTCTTATAGGTCATAAGAAAAAACTGGAAAAGCTTTGGAAGATTACTGGTGCATTTTTCATGTCTTGAAAGTTATTGAAGTGATAAACTTGCTTTAAAAGTCATGAAAATCATAGAATTTCAAAATTGATGCCTAGAAAGCAGGAAATGGCCCATTTTAGTGTAGTTGTTTTTTTGTCCAAGTTGGAAAGTATATGATATATTGTGAGGAGTCATGGAATGCATGCTGTGAGATCTTATAAGGTCATTGGATTAAAGGAAGGGTTTGAACAAAAAAATTATTTTTGATGTGTGAAAGCAGTAGTAAATCTAGGCATTTTGGTGAAAATTTCCATTCAGTTCTGACACTTAGTTCTGGAGATAGCAGCAAATGAAGTTAACTACATTTGTGACCATGAAACTAACATGGGTTACATCATCTCTTCACATTAATGATTGATGCTTTTTCTTTGTTTTTCACTGTTGTTTTGACATTTAATTTAATAGGTATATGAGCTTCTCGTGGGGGAAGTTTGCAAAATCCCCATGCCTCTCACGCATTCACGTTTTGATAACATGAGATTGTGGAGGAGAAAACTGGTTGTAAAGTTAAAAGAAAAACAAAAGAGAGCTCATTAGTGTGACAGCTCCACCTGCTAATAACTCAAGAACCAAGTATTAGATTCCAGTGCTAATTTCACTAGAATGTTAAGATTTAGTAACCCTCTAGCACATCAAAATTAAGTTTAAATTTCACCCTTCTTTAAAAAGGAAAGAAAGGTCCAGAATCTTGTCATTTTGAATGGTTGGGACAGTGATTATGGATATTCCTTGCAGCTAAAAATTCAATTACACCTGACAGGTATCATGTTAGAGAAAACTGTTTCTGGTCCTTTTTGGGGGGTTTAGACTGCTTGCATTGAATCATAGGAGATCTCTTTCATTCAATAGTGCTTTCTCTCTTTTCAGTCTGAGAAGTCTGACCTTCCCTTTATGCCTCCGATGCGTGGAGATCTTTACATCGTACCCAATGGCATCAGGCCAGTGCTACAGAGGACAGGAGTTGAGGTAGGTTTAATGAAAGTTAACTTTTATTGCACAAAAGCTTTCAATAAATCCATGAGGTCGTTAATGCACGCATTTTGTGTACTTACGTGAGTATTTCATAGGTAGTGAAAAATTAATATCATCTGTTTACTCAGAGACTTGTCAACCCTGGTGTTATTTTCAGTCAAGTCTAGCTTATGGAGTCTCAGAGGTGTTGACTTCTCTTGAAATTTGATAGATAGCTAGATGGATGTAAATGTATATTTAAAACAGAAGGAGCAAAAATCTATACCCATGTAACATTCCTTTACCTATTCTTTAAGCGGGATGGATGCAGACTTGAAAGAACAGACAGAAGAAACAAAATATTTAACCCTCATAGCAGCCTTTGACCTGTGCCAGGACTGTGCAGACTTTGACAGTCTAAGCACTGGATTTATAGAAATGATTCAACTTGAATGTGATATTGATTAGTATGTTATGTATACAATTGAGTCTTTTGTTAATTACAAATTTATTAATTTATGTTACACCAATTACTGGGTTAATGAATGAATATTTCTTTGATCAGATTCTCTGCTGGGGAGTACGTAACATGAAGAAATTCCAACTCTCCTCCGTCACCTCTCCAAGTATTGAGTTTGAGGTCGGTGGTAAGATCATCCACTCCAAGGTCATTAAGAACACCAAGAAGAATCCTAACTTCTCTAGCCCTGTGCTCTTTATGGAAGTGGTGAGTTTGTTCAGCTTCATTGATAGTGGTAATGTGTTGGAAGGGAGGGTGGTGACGGGAAGATATTTGGGAAGGGGGTGGGTAAGGGAGAAGGTAAAACATCTTTGCAAGGGAGGGATTTCAAAAAAGGGGATGAGAGTAGATGGGTAGGCAAAGGAGGTGTAAGTGTAAGGGTTATTGAGATATGGGACAAAACTTTTGGCAACTCGACAATAAGAAGATTGTAATCTATTTCGCTCCTACTTACCTCCCCTATTACTACAATTGGACAGCCCATTTACCGCAGAACAACTCTTGGCAGTGAATAAATCCCCAATAGAGGGCTCCCCCTGCGGGTACGGGGATGTAGAATAGGCCCGCTGCTTTCTCAGCATGTCGTAAAAGGCGACTAACAGGGACGACTCGTTTGCCGTGAGTCGCGACCCGTGTCGGTGGAGGAGAGGGTCCTGGTGGTTGAGTGAAGGCTATAACTGCGGTTTGGCCCTAGCAACACACCACTTTGGCCTCGAATTCACCTAGTCGGGAGGTTGAATAGGCCTGGTTCAACCAATCGGCTGGTGGCGTCTTGCCCTGAGATCTCCACTTAACTGCTTTTAAACTTTTTGCTTGTAAACATAGCACTAACTTTTCATGTACTCGTCACCAAGTGGACTTTGCTTGTGTGTATCAGACAAGTGGTTTTCTCAGAAGGCGGCTGCTTAATCAGGTCAATCGGGGTTCTTGTTTCATACATGGCCTTGAGTATATCACTAGTGTATCCCTGACATCAGTTTGTGATGACCTTTCCACTTACGTTTGATGTCCCCTTGTTGGGCTCCATGGTGGGTGGGGAGCACCGGTGACGAAGATTAACTTTTCTACTATGGATTCCTCAAATTCCGTAAAAATTGAAAGAAAACGTTTTAGGAGTGACTCTGGGTCCAGCTCCGACCCAGAAACCACTCCCATCTGGCCTAGGTTTCTCGTCATTAGTAATAGTGGTGAAGAAAAGACACTAGCAAAACTGTCACCTTTTGCTGTGAACAAGGGAGTTGAGGGTGTTGTCGGCACCCCCAAGTCAATCAAACGACTTCGCTCCGGAGATCTCCTTGTAGAGGTCAGCCGTAACACACAGGCAAACAACCTACTAAAAACAAAGGTACTCGTTGATGTCCCGGTTCAGGTGACCCCTCACAGGTCACTTAATAGCTCGAAAGGAGTTATCAGATGCCTGGATATCAAGGACTACTCTGATGAGGAGATCCTTGGTAACCTGGCATCTCAACATGTCAGCCACCTCCACCGCATCTCAGTGCTAAGGGAAGGTGTCAGGAAGCCTACTGGCACCTTTATTCTAACATTCAACACGCCCACACTTCCCAAAACACTGAAGATTGGCTATCTGCAGCTCAGGGTTGAGACTTACATCCCCAACCCTGTCCGCTGTTTCAAATGCCAACGTTACGGCCATTTTAAAACCAATTGTAGCAGGCCAGATACATGCGAGAAATGTGGTCAGGAGGGGCATTCTGTTGAAGCCTGTGAGGGGCTACCTCACTGCGTAAATTGCCAGGGTTGTCATCCGGCAAATAGCAAAACATGTCCAAAGTGGGTTGAAGAGAAACAAATCCAAAAAATCAAGGCATCCAGTAATATCTCTTATAAAGAGGCTAGAGAAACATTTCTTTCGCAGGAGTCACGGCTCAAGAGCTATGCTGGAGCTGTGAGGACTGCGAAAGTTTCTGCTGCCACCCAAACCGATATGACCTGGCCCAGGGACAGCAGTTTTCCAAAGCCCATTACACTCACTTTCGTAAAACCATCAGAGCAGTCTACAACATCCAAGACAATACAGACGATGACAGCACCGACAAATCTATCACAAAAATTAACACCCCCACAAAAGAAACCTAAACCACCACCAAAACCAACAACTACAAAACAGAGACAAAAGACAGAACCAACAAAAGCAAGAGACACACCTAGAATTAAAATACAGACAAAACCGAGCAAAGGGTCGGACGACCCTATCAAACTGCACAACAGATTTGGAGCGTTAGAGGAGAGTGAGGGAGAAGGGGAAGAGCTGATGGAGCTCAGTGGCCCTAAGTCTCGGCCCGAGCCAGGGGGCTCCACCAGCTCTACTAAAAAGCCGCAGATTTCCAAAGGATGACCCTTGGGAGGCCTGCGGCTATAATCCAATGGAATTGCAGAGGACTTAGACCGAATTACGAGGAGATCAAATGCTTTGTAGCAGACTGGTCTCCCTTAGTGGTGTGCCTGCAGGAGACTTTCCTTCGGGACACAGACAATCTCTCATTTAAAGGGTATGATTTGTATAACAAAACGGTTGTATCCCCGGTTGACAATAGAGCAATTGGGGGATCATCCATATTAGTTAAAAAAACATTTCCACACTCCACTGTCCATCTAAAGACTAACTTACAAGCTGTGGCAATTCGAGCTACACTTCACCGCACCATCACTGTGTGCTCGGTGTACATCCCACCGAGGTATAGCCTGAAACGAGATGACCTGGAAGTGCTAGTTAACCAGCTGCCCACCCCATTTCTACTCCTGGGTGATTTCAATGCACACAGTGACATGTGGGGCTGTAATTACACCAATCAGATAGGTGGATTGATTGAATCAGTGATATCTGCCTGGGATCTATGCCTTCTGAATGATGGGTCTTGTACCTATATTCATCCAGCCTCTGGATCTCGTTCAGCAATTGATCTTTCAATCTGCTCTCCAGCCATTCTGATGGACCTTCAGTGGAGAGTGCACGATGACCAATGTGGAAGTGACCACTACCCCCTTTTGATAGATATTGTCTCCCCAATGCCCGAAGAGAGAGTCCCTAGGTGGCAACTCCAAAAAGCCGACTGGTCTGAATTTAGCCATCTCTGCCAAAATGAGATCGTCAGGGATGCTTTCAATGGTGTTGAAGACCAGATCGCCCATTTCACACAAGTTTTGGTGAATATTGCTACCAAAAATATCCCTAAGTCCTCTGCAAATCCACGTACTAAACACAAGCCGTGGTTCAACGCGGATTGTGAACAAGCGATCAAAGATCGCAAAAAGGCCCTTAATATTTTTAAGAAGTACTCAAATAATGTTAATCTTAATAATTACTTAAATACCTGTGCCAAAGCACGGCGCATCATTAAATCAAGCAAACGGGAGTCATGGAAACAGTACATATCTAAACTTAATTCAAATACTCCTGTCAAAAAAGCATGGGATATGGTTAGGAAAATCAGTGGAAAGCAGGTTAGTTCCTCTGTTTTACATGTGACCAAACCAGACGGTAGCAAATGCACAGAGACAGCAGATGTTGCCAATCTGCTTGCAGATGAGTTTGAATCAAACTCCTCAAGCAATCACTATTCACAAACATTCCAGACATTCCAATATACCGTTGAAAAACAGAAAGTGAACTTCATCTCGGATAACTCTGAGGACTACAACAGCCTCTTTAACATCACAGAACTGCGAATTGCTCTCGGAAGAAGCAATGACACTGCCACTGGCCCAGATGAGGTTCACTATCAGTTCCTCAAACACCTTCCAGATAGCTCTTTACTGGTACTGTTAGATATTTTCAACGGTATATGGGAAAATGGCAACTTTCCGGCAGCTTGGCGGGAAGCCACCATCATTCCCATCGCCAAGCCGGGTAAGGACCCGACAAAAGCTACAAACTACCGCCCTATTTCCCTCACTAGCTGTCTGTGCAAAACCTTTGAACGAATGATTAATGCCCGTCTGGTTTGGTTCCTCGAAACCAACGGTCTGATAACTAGTTACCAAAGTGGCTTTCGACGGGGCCACAGTACCACTGACCAACTCGTCCGCCTAGAGTCCACAATTCGTGACGGCTTTGTTCGCGGACACCATGTTGTATCGGTGTTCTTCGACCTGGAGAAGGCATATGATACAACTTGGAAATATGGTATTCTAAAGGACTTGTACAATGCAGGTCTGAGGGGCAGAATGCCACTCTTTATTCAAAACTTCCTGAAAGATCGTGTGTTTCGAGTCCGTGTAGGGAGTGTATTATCTGAGTTACATAATCAGGAAATGGGTGTTCCTCAAGGCAGCATCCTGTCCGTTACTCTTTTTATTATGAAAATGAACAGCATCGCTAATGTGGTGAACACTGGGATTGAAAAGTCTTTGTTTGTGGATGACTTCTCTATAACCTGTTCCTCAAGGTACATGAGGTCTATAGAGAGACAACTGCAAAACTGCCTCAACAAGATCCAACACTGGGCTGACCAAAACGGATTCCGTTTTTCTCGGACAAAGACTGTTTGCATGCACTTTTGCAACCGGAGAGGTGCTCATCGCGACCCGGACCTGAACTTGAACGGGGTTAACATCCCAGTTGTTCCCCACACCAAGTTCATGGGCCTAATACTCGACAGTAAGCTCAACTTCAAAGTCCACATCGACCATCTGAGGCGGAAGTGCCAAGGAGCTCTAAACCTGTTAAAGGTCGTCTCAAAGATGGACTGGGGCGCTGACCGTCCTGTTTTGCTTCGCCTCTACAGATCACTTGTTAGGTCCAAACTTGATTATGGTTGTGTTGTTTACAGCTCAGCACGTGAGTCATACCTCAGAAAACTGCTCCCTATCCATAACCAAGGTCTTCGAATCTGTCTGGGAGCTTTTCGTACGTCTCCGATGCAGAGTATCTACATCGAAGCGAACGAACCACCCCTTCAGATCAGATGGGAGAAATTGTCACTCCAGTTTGCCATGAAACTGAGGAGCCATAGACACAATCCGACCTTTGAGACGGCCTTCAACCATAGGTTTAGTCACATTTACCTCGCAAAACCAACAGTTATACCCCCATTTGCTACTCGCGTTAAGGAAGCACTATCAAAGGTGTGTACCAACCCCGATTTCGTAGCGCAGTTTACCTTCCCCATCACTCCTCCCTGGAAGTTAGTCGATCCGGTTATTGACCTTAGTTTGAGGAATTATCTAAAGAACTCAACAAATGAACTGGTGTACCGTGCCATATTTAATGAGCTGAGACATAAGTACCGTCGTTTTCATGCAATCTATACCGACGGTTCCAAAGCGACGAACAGGGTTGCAGCTGCAGCGACAGGCCGAGATGCGTTCTTACAAGTCAGACTACCGGATGATGCATCAATTTTTACTGCCGAACTCCAGGCACTTAAGATGGCATTCGATCTGATCGAAACCTCGGGCAGCCAACAGTTCATTGTATTCACAGACTCCCTATCAAGCCTTTTAGCACTTAGAGGCCATGAGCAAAAACACCCTTGTATAATAACTCTCCGTGAAGCTTACTCCAATTTGGTGAGACTGCAGAAATCAGTTGTGCTTGCGTGGGTTCCGAGTCACGTGGGCATACGGGGAAATGAAAAGGTCGACGCACTAGCCAAAGAAGCCCTACAGATGGACGTTACCAACCTCTACATCCCCCACACTGACTATCGTCCTAATATAAACTGCTACATAAAATCCAAATGGCAGGAACTGTGGGATTCTTTCCCCGAGAACAAATTGTACCGAGTTAAACCGACGGTCGAGACTAAGAGTAATGCAGTCCCCAGAAAGCGACGAGACGATTTAGTTCTGACCAGGGCTCGTATCGGTCACACTTACCTTACCCATTCCTACTTACTTCATGGTGATGAGAGACCATATTGTATCCCATGTGATTGTGCTGTCACCGTCAGTCACATCCTCGTAGACTGTTGTGAATACTCTCATATTCGTGAGAAGTACTACACTGTGCCAGACCTGAAGACGTTATTTCAACAGACCGACCCTTATCTCATCCTAGACTTTCTCAAGGAAAGTAACCTTTATAGGACGTTTTGACATGACTCCCGCGCTTGCTTTCGTGTTGACATTTCAGATAAGATTTTGCCCCATCCTTGCCCTTTTTAGCTAACTTTCTCCCAAATTTTACTTTTACTTTTTTTTACTTGCTGACACTATATAACACATTCGTGTTGGTGTGTCGTTAAACCCTATCTAACTAACTAACTAACCCAATAGAGGGCACCCTACTCACCTCCTATCCTGCTTGCTATAAGTTGCCCTTGCTTCATTGCCAGCAGAATGACTTACTATGTGTTTTGCTTAGCTCTGAAAATTTGAAGATTGTATTCTGTGTGTAAAAGAAACTGGCTAATCTGGGACATGAATTTTGGTTAAGAAATATTTGCACATACCTGCTTTCACCATCAGTTTGACTTCCATTCTCTCTTTGGTACCTCATTTATTGTAAAGCTGATATCTTGCTGTAGTAGGATGATGAACATATCTACTGTACCAAGCTGATTGAAAGTTATTCAAAGTATTTTCGTCATTGCCTGATAAATAGGATTTGCCCAAAGAAGAGTTGTACACTCCACCGATAAACATCAAGGTCAGAGACCACCGTGCATTTGGTCGTAAACCCATCGTTGGCACCTCAGTAGTCAAGAATTTGTCTTCCTTCCGATGTGAGCCTGCAGCTCCTGAAGGCACTGCACCACCACCTGAGCAACCAGGTACAATTATTGTCATTTTTGTCATTTTGCAATTTTTGTCATTTTTGTCATTTTGGCTAATTTTTGTTATTCTGTGGCACTGTGGCTAATTTTTTAAATACCACATTAAACAGTATGCTTAGGTCTGAAAAGTACATTTTTCAGGAAGACAGTGACACACCCAGTTGTATGAGTGAAATTTTTTAGGTGAAATAAGTCACATCCATAATTTTTGTTTCTCGTCTAAGTTACAAGATTTATTTTCATCTTACTTCAGGATTTTGTTTGCTACTACATTCCTATCAGCTACAGTATTCATATCAGTCATTCAAACCTTCGTGATCAGTTGTTATTGAGTTGGTGCCACAGATAACATAGTGCCTTCATTTTGTGAATGTTAAATCTGTCATGTTCAGGTAGCAATTTTGTTAGGATATATCCTTGTTATTAAACCCATTAAAGGAAATCCGTAATTATTAAATTGTTTCATCCTTGTAAGTTCAGGAATGTCCTGTGTTGTTAAATACTTGTTCAACATTTTTAGCAAGTGCACACTCCTCTTTTTCACCATGTCCATAGTCTGTGCACCATTTGGTTCCCATTCACTCTATTCTGTAAGTGGCTGAGATGCCTTTTCAATCACAAAAATCCGATCTTTCTTTAGCAACCGATCCATCTGCACAGGCTCCAGCAACTTTGCCACCAGAAGGTAAAGGACAACCTGAAATAGAAACTTACTTGTAAACTTGCTTCACGTCTTTTGTAGCACTTGGTGGCAGGATCTTGCTTTCTCACACTTTCTGCTTTCCTCTCTCTTGCCCCAGGGGTGACTTTTGAACTTTGCTCTTGTCATTCACTGCATTAAAACTGTGAAATGACATTTGAAAATTATGAGAATTCTTTGTGATCTCCTTAAATATGGTACTGCCCTATTCTTTCAAAATATCTCTGCTGTTTTTCTCAACACAGCATATTCCCCTTACATATACCCTTGTCTAGTTGTGCAGCTGTTAGTAATGTCTCCTGTGTTTCATTTAAAGTTTTAAAATGAACACTTTAGTGTTTCTGGGAGATCTCAATAATGTGTCCTCTAAAATCGTGGACTGTTTTTGCAAGAAATAGTGAAAATATTTCTCACTTTTCTATTTCTCTCATTTCTTTTGTGTTCTTCTCAATGTGTATCATAATTCTGCCTATCTGTGTTTATGTCCGGCTGAGTGTTATTTTTTATACCCATATGTCAGTATAACTCCCCATCAGTTCTTTCTCATGTGTCACTCTAATATTTCCATCATTAAGATAGTATAGTTGACTTATTCTAACAATGATGTCTGTTTACATCTACAATAATGATAAAAATCAACTATATTTGTGTAGCACTAAATTACAATCTCTAAACACCCAAGGAAGAAAGACTAAAAAATGAAAAAAGAGTAGTAAACAGATGCATTTATGACTCTTTCTTGAATTATTGACTTTTCAGCACTCTTCTTCATTCAGCTAATTTATCAAATCAAGTTTACTTAACTAATAACTCTAATTGTATCTTGTAATTGTACTTTCTCAAAGTTGTGGTCTATTGTCTCTTCCTTCAGTCATGTTAGTGGTGCCCCAAAATAAATCAGGGAAGAATAGTACCCCCATCCCATGAATAAGTGCTCAGAATACCAGATACAACATTTTTTGTGGACTTCTTTTAGCTTTTACAAACTGGTTAGGTGCGGCTCAGTCTTGCTTCTTCTTCTCTTCCTGTGCTCATGTGGTCTCTGCCAGATTTATCCCTGTTCCTTGTCTCTGTTTTACTTCTCTTTCTTCAGCGTTTTGTTTGTGACTGTGTTTGTCTTGGTCATTGTGTTTCTTCTTGCAGCATTTCTAACTTTCTTTGTTTACATCTTGCTAGTTCTTTCTGCAGCAGAAAGTCCTTTGTCAGTGCAGAGATAATATAAGTGACATTATCTGGTTTTACTAAATGAAAAAGCCATATTTATTATACATAGATTTTCCTAAATGCAAATTTTGCCAAAAGTTATAGTGTTGAAAACATCTCATCATTTCCACCTATATGTAGAGGTTTTATGTTCTAACATGTTTAAGAGCTGATATATCTGGAGACTAATGTTTTTGTTGTAGCAACTACTTTTATAAACATAACAGACTTCTGAATTATAAAATAGAATTTTGTTCAAGAAAATCTCTAGTTATGATAGAAACATCTGAAACCTGGCCAGAAACTTCATAATCTTAATATCTTTATTAAACCTTAAAATTTAAACTGGGTAGAGCTTTCTGTCATAGGAATTGGTGAAAGCATGCCAGCGTCATTTTCCTAAAGCACGTAGCTTGCACAGTATATCTCCATTGTCTTGTCTGTGTAATACCACCAGGGTGCATCTGCATCAACATGGTCCTGTGATACTCTACATGCAGTCATTTTTGCAGTATGCAGGATTTATTTATCTGCTTGATCATGTGACCCCACCTTTTCCGTTTCAGGGAGCGTTGACGCGGAGGAGTTGCAACAGGCGCTTGAAAATCTGGGTTTGTGTCCAATGACATTTTAGAGCTTGTTTTTCTTCCTTGTGTGTAAGTGCAGAAACCATACAGAGCTTCACGTGTGTGATGGTGTGTGAGGATTGATCATACTGTAGCAAGGTTTGATGGGTGTTGTATATTTGAAGTATGCTCTGGGAAGGCTCTCACTGGATACTGCTTGGGATCTAAATCAAATACTTACAATATTTAGTAAGAATTAGAATTTATGTGAAAATTTTGCTTTGGATAATTTCAAAGCATTCTGAGTCAAAACAACATATGCTGAAACCATAGACAAGATTTCAACTTGTCCAAAAGTTGTAACTGTCGTGCCAAATTTTATGGGGATGTTTCAAGCTCTGAACATGTGTTAAGAAGGCAAATTGAAGTTCTAATTTGTAAGGTGTCATGTTCAAAAGCCAGATTCAGAGAGTTACATTATGTTTCAGCAAAAAATATGATATTGAACATATGAAAGGCAGGAATGTTTTGATTGAAATAAAACATTTGAAAATAACCATTCACATTCATGTAATTCTTTCTTTGGAGGACCTATGTTTCATTAAAAGTTTGTGAAGATTGTATAATGTGTGAATAATTTGTGGGAAGATACTGGATGGAGTGATCAATAGAGGGCAGTGATTGATTGGGGGAGGTGGATGGAGAGGCAGTTTGTCATCAGGAAATAGAGACCTGAGTGAAATTTAATAGCAGTGTTTTTGTTTTTCAAAGCGTCTCACAGGGAGGGTTTGCATACACATTTGTATAAGCAGACATACTCTGATGCAAGGTGCTAGATTTTGTGAATCTTTCAAATTTTCATTGGCGTGAGACTCACTCAAGTGATTTAAATAGAATTACCTGTGATTTTAAGTGGATAGATGTACCCACACCACTTTTGCCTTGTATTACTCTTGCTCCAAATGTCTTCATTTTGAAGAAAAAAACATCAGTGAATGTACCTTTCGAAAATCCTTTGGTTTCATAAAAGAAACATTGCATTCATGATGGCCTGCAAGTGTATGTATGTGTGTATGTGCCTGCAGGTTTATATGTTTTTGTGACACTTTGCTTGTTAACACAATATCTTAAGGAAGAAAGCTTGCATAGATTTCATACATACTATGTTGATGCATTTTGGTAAGAAGGTGAACCAGATTGTTTTTGGTGGAGGTCAGAGGTCATCTGGGGTCACTAGAGGTCAAAAAGCAAATTTCCCAAGAATTTCCAAGATTATCACATGGGTTCACCAGAAGTCAAAAAATAAAATTTCCCAGAATTCCCAAGATTTTCATCTGGGTCACAAGAGGTCAAAAAACAATATTTCCCAAGAATTCCCAAGATTAAATAGGAACACAAAAGTGCATTTTCCCAACACATTAAGATAGCATTTGACCAGTGACTGAAAGATGTGGGACATCATGGCATTATTTGGAAATTGGAATGGAAGATTTATCATCGAAACCTCAGTGCATTTTTGCAATCTGGTTTGGGTCATGTGAGCAGTATTTAGGTCTTGATGAATGCATGCCATGATGGTTTTAATAATTCATTCGTGATGTTCATGTGTGATCAGCATTCACATATAGCATTCCTGGTTTAACCTAGAGTGAGTAGTAAGAATACTCTGGTGTATGCATGTCCTCACATACTATTTTTTGATACCAGTGGTTCTGTATGGTTACTGTAGCTTGACCACGTCTGATCTATCATTTGATCTATCCTGCGGTAGGGTTTCTGCGCTTGCCACCTATATCTGAATACTACTAATACATCCCACTCATGCACGTCTGTATCCTTGTCAGGTAGTAGTCTGGAAGCACTAACACTTTCGAAATCTGAGTTATGAAATGGGCACTCGTGGTAATAGCAGAGCTAAGAAAGATTCGGCTGGCGATGACCAGTAGTCATTGCACTCTTTCTGAGATTTCAGAGTAGTAAGTTGCAGTAAATGTGAATCGATCAGTGAATCCTTCCCTCATTCAAAATAAAAAAGGAATTATCAGGAATGCAGTTTGTCAATTTTACAACAGTGTGAGGGTAGGTTTAAAAGGAATTATTTTCAAGTTTACTTCTGCTTATAAGAAGTTGTAAGGGTATTAAAGGGTGTGTTAGTTCATGCAAGTTTTTGTAGTTAGAATACTTTTTTTAAAGGCAATAGGCACTCGCCCCAAAATTTTCCTTGAAAAGTCAGCGAACTCTTGCAAATATCCTCTTACTGCATTACAAGCATCTCTGAAGACATTTTGAACATAACTATTACAAACAATAGGTAAAGCAAGGAGAAATTCCCCTTGAATTCACAATTCGCAAACAGAAATATTCTCACATGATCAAAATAGGCCAGTCATGAACTAGAGTGACCAGGCATACTCACTCTGATTGGGGTGACTGCATTTTACCTTTAAGGAAAGATGTTAGGTACTTGGGACAGGTAGGATCAAATTAAAAAAAATTGAAAATTGATTGGTTCTTACCAGCGGGAGAGTTCGTTTCATCAACAAGTGAGGAAAGGTCAGCAGTGTCCATTGAAGTAAAAGTTTTGAGAATTTGTGAATGTTTAGTTGCGCTCAGTCTGAATGTCATTGATAGTTTGAGAGTGCACTGTCCCTTTGTGAAAGTGTAGAGGAAAAATCATCTCGAAAAATGACAGTTAGCATTTAGACTCTGATTGCACATTGCCGATTTTTTGCACCTATCAACAGTAGTATGTTCTGGTTAACATTTTAACAGAAAAAGAAAGGATAGCCATGTTAAAAGAGAGAAGCGTTAAATTTAAAGTCACTTTTTAAAGTCAACAAAGGGTGGTAACCATGTTAGAAACAAAACACAAGTGACATAAGCTTTTACTAGAGCAGTTCAGATGAATCTCCCATTGTTTCCCTAATGCAAGAAGTTCTTAGACCATTTGTAATGAAAACATGAAAAGAAATTGGAGGGGGAGGAATATTTGTCAGAGACATGCATCTTCACAAATGGGGTTTGCACCTTATATGTAGGAGTCTAAATCTTTCAGCATTTATATTTGTGTTTTTAAAAAGTTGTTCAGATGCCATTAGTACTTAATGCCACAGTTATTTGATCACCTGTTCTGGTAGGTGGGTGGAAGGGGAAAGGAGGGGGCTTGATTGGTAAAGAGCTAATTGAGAATGTGAAACATATGAGACCTAAGTAAAGGTAGCTAAAGGGCAAGACTTACCACCAATCCAAAAGTCACATTGTGATGTTTGTGGAAAAATTTGTATCAAAAGCCGCTAGTTAATTCAGTGTTGACCATCAGTCTTAAATCTTTATTAACAAGACCTTTCACTGTGACCCTACAGGAGATATGTCCGCTGTTGGTGATATCGACGCAGAAGCCCTTACTCCCGAGGAAATAACCTCGGCTACAAACTTGTTGGGTGAAAGTATTGGTCTTTTGCAAGTCAGATCCAGGGAGGTCAAAGGTCAGCATTAACACAAGCTGGTGTGCTTTTGGGGACGATAATCTGACCCCTGGCCTTCCATCTGCCTCATTGTTATCTTAGTTGCCATCATCAACTGTGTGTAGTGTGCATGACATAATACTAACCCACATAAAATACCATTGGATCATGGATGCACTTAACACACAGCGGTTTATACAGAACTCTTTTGGCCTGTGCAATATGCCATAGATATTTCAGCAGCCACTTGAATGTAAAACCATGTACACTTTCAATTCTTTCTTAAGAGCTGTTCACATTTTTGAGGAAATATTTCAGTCATTCTTGGGGATATGAAATCCTTCATCTCTGAATGTCCATCCCTGCAATTTTCTTTTTAGCTGAGAGTAGTTGAGAGCAACTTGTGGGTTCTAATGAGGTTGTTAGGTATACTTGGAAGAATTGTGATTCAGTTTATTAATTAAGGATATTGTTATCAAAACTGCAGAATGGCCTGAAGATGCAAACTTCCAAGAAAAATTTGAATACTAAAAGTATTTTACATCAAAAAATGTGTTGTGGATTTACTAAAGCTGTAAGAGCAAAAGTTGGTGGTACTCTTATTTATCATCAAAGTATGTCAATATGACATCGTCTGTTAAATAGCAATGAATGAGCTCCCACAAATAGGAGGTGAATCTGAGAAAAAGGGAAAAACAAAAAATATCATTGGAAGTAATAGCATAGTGAATTGAGCTCGAGTACTTTTGGGACTTCTTTGAAGAGATTCTCCCAGTGTGACCATTTTGAATTTGTCATTCAAGTGGCTTGATAATGTAGAAAGGAATTTCTCTTAGGAAGGTGATTGGAATGGTTGTATCATACTCAAGTTGGATTTGTTTCGGTGTCGGGTTTATAGTTAGTGTTCTGAGAGAATATGTATGGGTATTCTTCTTCTTGTTCACTGGCTGCTTCTTGGCAAAGATTTGGTGACGGTGTCTTTAGGAGGGTATATTATGTTTTAGTTTTTCTGTAGTTGTTTTCGTTTGTGCTCAGCAGGACTTGTCTCTTCTATATATGGTTCATGGAGTCATGTTGGAGTGTTCAATTGTGATGTAGCAAATCCCTGTTTTTCAACTGGTCTCCTGCTTTTTGAAATGTTGGGGTTTAAAGGGGTAAAAGGTTAAAAAAAATAAAATCCCTGAATCAGACCTTGAAGTCTGTTATTTTATTGTGTCAAGTGACCGCAAAAATGGGTTAAAGGGTAACCCTTTAATGTTGGCTGACTTCCAAGTTGAACATTCTGGCTCATAATTGGAATTTTTGCAGGGTATGTTAGTAAAGATGGCAAAACTTTGTATTATTTTGGAATGAAAAACCTGGACAGTGCTCTTGCTAAGCCTCTTTGCTTCAAAGTGTCTCTGCCTTTTTCCCATGACCATGACAATTTGGAGACCTTTTGTGTAGTGCTTGGTGATGTTTGGTTACGTGGAAGATTTCCTGGTTATAGATCTTGATTGTAACAACCCTGAAGGCTTGAAGTATACAAAAGCTTATGCAAAACTATCTTAACATACATTCTGCTTTAGAAGCAACCAGTGTGTATTGAATTGAAAAGGTCAGAAACTGGCCCTTGGGACTATAGCCAGAAAATATCGCAGTAGCTATAAAATAATATTAAAAGAGTGTAACAGACTAAAAGAGATTTTACAAATAAAAAGTATCTAGCTCTTGCACACACACACTCACACACACGTGCATTCATCCACCCATTATGAAATACAGTGACCCACAGACTCACATGAAGAATGGTTTAGTTTCCAGAAGTGAATTATGGTCAGGTCATTTAGATTGCTGTAGAAATAAATTGTGTTCTCGTTTGTGTCACTAGATTTTAGTCAGTTTTCATGGATTAATTTTTAACCTTTAAAATTTTTATGCCTTAAAGAAACATCAGTTTGTAGTTTTTGATCAGTTTGTAGTTTTTGATCAGTTTGCAAGTGTAAGGGCATTACATTTTATCGGTCATTAGGGCTGAAATTTAGCACTCGTCCGATCGTCCGTGACGGGTAAAACTTGCATCGGACAACCACTTTCTCCCTTTGAACTTGTCTGATGGACGAGTAGATTTTATTTTTAATTGGGTAGTTCCCTGCATCAGAAGGAAAGTATGTCATAAAAACCCCCTTGAGAAGTGGTATTGAGACAATGGTATTAACTACCATTCATTATTGTACTATGCAAATAAAAATGAAAAAATGCATGATTTAAAGTGAATGTTTGTTTTCTATGGCAGAGACAGGAGACAGAAGTGTTCATCTCTTGTTTGTCACTTTCATTCGGGCAACCAAAAACTATTTTGGACAACCTAATTTAGCTTCAGGTTGTCGGATGGGCAACCTGAAAATTTCCTTAAAAATCAGGCCCGTGTCGTACATGACCTCTCAATAGTTACAGATCCTGTTTCTAGAACAGAAAGTATTGATTGAAAAATGTGTATGAGGTGCAGAGGGGTGGGGCTAGGTTTACGAGTGAGTAAACTCCCCATATTTTCATGCTCATATTCAGTTGTGTCAATGCAAAATGGGCTTCTTACTGTCTCCCTGCTCCCCTCCCCCCACCCTCCACAGTCAGAGGCAAGTAAAACCTGGATTTGCATCAAAAGCCCCAGAATGAGACAACATGGATGCTTCTAGTCAAAAATTCCTATAAATGCAACATTACATTACAAAAGTTAAGATATGCTAACAAGATGACATGTGAAAATAGGAAATTCCAGAATCATCTTTGTACCGTAGGGCAATTAAATCATGAAAAAAAAACGTGTAGGATAGAGGCTTATTCTCTCTTTTGTTTCCTTGAAATGGCAAATCTTTATGGAATTACCAGGTAGCTTTAAAATTTTCTGCATCTGCAATCATTCTGTAGCATTGCTTCCTTTAAGAAAAAAGAGGGGATGGGTACAAGACAAAATTGCAAAAAATTGTCAAAGTTTGGGCTTTCTGCTGCCTGTAGGCTTTCCTTTGCTTCAGTAACCAGCTCATTATGGATAATTGTACACTGATTGTCTGTCTACCAAGCATCTCACTCCAACCATCCACCTTTTATAATTAAACCTATGTGACATTATACTCTGGAATTCTTTCACATTTTGTTGTACATCTGACACTTTCAAACACTTTCTTCTCATTGCAATCATTACAATCTGTTTTGCTAGATACTTGTATTAACAAGCCTGGTGGAGGGAAAAAATTCTGTTGTCTTTTGTGGAAGCGCTGGGTACTAGTCCACCAAATGGTACTTTGGTAAATGAATACCTTGGGGGTTTCTGTTTCCACTATGATTGTTACATTTGTGTCAAAATTATCCATCTTGTTAAAAATAAATGTAATATCATCAGTTGTTTTATATGACATACTCAAAATTTGCTTCATGTACTGTATGTGCTATCATGTATGAGAAATCATCAGAATTTTTGATGGCATTATCTTTGAAATTTTTATTTGTATTTATGCATTTTAAGGAGTCTGTACATTGAGTCTGCTGGCACAAATTGTCATTCCAAGTCCTTCACAGAGAAAATTCAGCGTGATAACTTTGATTAAAACTGTGCTGGAAACTGCAAAAGATAGTTGTGATAAGGTGTACCTAACATGCCTGAAATGATTGCAGTAGGGTTGGAAGTTTGAAAAAAATATTTTCCTACTGCCATAATTTGTTGAATGCTTTTGTATGTTGTTCATGAATATTTGAAGTGTTTGCTGCTTGAGCATTGGAGTATGAAAAGTGGATTGGTTTGTTTCAGGCTGAAAAAGAAGGCTGGAAGAGGTTTTTTTTGTCTTTTTTTTATGAAACCTTTGCATTAACATACTTCAGGGAAAAAAATATTCAAAACAAATCTCAAATTGTAATTTCTCAAGACTCAACGAAATTGCATTTCAATACTTTCTTGGACAGACATAATTATCTCCCTATCATTATTTAAAAAAAAAAACAAAATGTTTCATCAAGGGCTGATAAACTCACAAACCAAGTGATTGTCAGAAAGAACAAGTTAAAAATGCAAAAAAAAATTACCATCCCTGGTATTTGCATGACTTAATTTTGTGTTAAACATCTTGGATGTGGGTAATTCCAAAATGTCAATTTGTTTGCTGTGGCAACTTTCTGGGGTTCACCAATAAACTTGCAAGCAGTTTGGTGGTTTTTATTGAAATTTGGATGCAGGTGCTTCAAAGATTTAGTGACAGATTTGAATGGAAGTATCAGTACTTTGAAGTCAAATTGTATCCCAATAATTTTAAAAGTATTTTTAAGTATTTAAGAATGCTCTGCATGTTAACATTAGTAGGTGTTTTGTGTTAGAAGTGGATGCATTTACCTTGTGAAATTCATACACCTAAAATCTATTCTGTAAAAGTTTTAGAAAGAGTTGAAAAGAAAGGTCTGATGAATTACCTCAAAAAAAGTGAAATTGTATATTTATCATTGACACCAAAAGAGAGCCACTTGTGGAGGAAGATATCTGGTTAGGAAACAAAAAGGTTTTAAAATTTAATTTGTTATGAGAAAGGTATAAAATGTTAATATGTCGCCAACTTATTGATCATGTAAAAGAATTCCTGCAAATATTTCAGTCCTGCTCTAACATCTTGCTATCCCTTCCACAACTCTAATATCCTTTCAATATTTTCTGCAATAGTATTATTTCAGCTAGCCTTAAAAAATAAAGAGTAGTAAAAATCTTGCATCTCCCGAAATATTTCAAAATGTAACACCTCTGCTGTGGCTATTTATGAATGGAATCATTGCAAAATATTGGTGTAGCCGTAAAGTGGCAAATGAAGACTCATTTTTCATCTCGAGGTGTTGGTATCCTTTGGAAGCAGGGGCATAGCTAGAGGAAGTGGCACCTTAGGCATTGTCCAAACATTTGACACCTACTTTTGTAGGTATAAGCAAAGTGCCACCATTGATTGGAGTGTATCATGTCACAAAATTAAGTTGCTAAACATGCCTCCCAGATTGCTGGGAATGGCACTTACAGGCCTGGAGAGTTGCATCTAAAAATTTTTGTTGAGACCCTATTCCTTAGATATTCTTATATCCAAACAAAAAGTTTACTAGAAAAGTATTGATATAAACATTGCATATATTGCAATGTAAAAATTTGTGCATACATGTTGACTTTTCAATGTTCTGGGCCGACTTAAATGGGTATTGTTTGGTAGTATTCCCTTACAGTTTTTTGCAGAGCATGTCCCCTGCCTACCCCACACAAGTTTAATGCCCCAGTGTACAAAGTCTTTTTACTTCCTTCAAATAGTTTGTCATGCAAAGTGTTACATTGACACTGGTGATTACCCCTGAAATTTTATCATGAATTTCTTTTTGAGGGGAAGCTAGAAGGAAGGAAATAAGGACTATGCTCCTTAGAAAGGTACTCTCAGTCTTGAGAAGTAATGACATTATGAGCAAGAACATGCTTAGACTGCCAGTGCAAGTCAAGTAGACACAACATAACTTCAGTGCCTTATGTGTAAAGCTGAAAATGTGAAACATCAAGAAGAAACTTCAAGAATAATCACCTGTCGTTTTTGTTTATCGTTTGACGTTGGATTTTGTTTCTCCTTTTGAAGATGAGAATGGAGCTGCCAAACCACCAGGCAATGGGACGGGAGGATTGACTCCTCCTGGCCAGACAGGTGAAGAAAGTGGTCACTCCAGTCAGGGAGGAGGGGAAGGGGACCATATTATTCAAATACCAGAAGAAGAACAAACAGGTGACAAGGCCAAGGAAGGTGAAAAAGCACAGGATGAAAAGAAAATAAAGGTAGGCGAAGGAAAGAAGAAAATATTTCCCCGTATTTTTCACACTCAGATCAGTGCAGATTTGTATAGATATGTGTTACACTTTGATTGTCACGTATTGGATTCAAATTGGGAAATCTGTCTTCCTCCCCTGAAGGGAAAATAAGGTGAGAACTGGCATTTGCTTTGGAGGAAAGTCAAAACAAACACACAAATTTCATGTGCCATCTGATTGTAGAATTTCAACAGTAATGGAAAGTTGACATCATTCTCAATAGTCGCTTTGTAGAAAGTATTTAAAATTTGTCCGAATGTTGTTTGGTGGTTACATCATATATTAACACTTATTCTTCAAAAAGTTAACTTGTTGTGAAATAATGTGGTAGATTACTGAAAGTAAATCATTGCACAGTTGTCGGTCTCATGGATGTTACTTAGTGTGAATGCAAACATTGGGAATTGCCTCATCTTTCACATTCAGTTTTGGAGTATAAACAACCTTTTAACAATGACCCTGTCACAGACGTGTGTCATTCTAAGGAGTATTATATGTTTGCACGTATTTGATTTTCAGTTCTGGTTATTAAGATCTTTTTGTTTTGTTCATTGCTTTTAATTGTGTAAAGCTTTATTATTAATAAACCTTTGTATCAATTGTGGTGTTATTCTCATATCCAGCTTTTTGGGGGCTAGTTTCTTATCAGTAGAGGAATTTCAATGTTACTTTTTTGCTTTTATCATCAATACCCTATTTATGTAAATCTGTTTCTCCTGTTAATGGTTTCATAGTTGCCTCAAATTGAAAACAAGGGCAGGATTTGACCTGGTGGAAGGGGAGGGGGGGGGGATGGGGGGCATAGTGTAGGGTAGTTTTTGTGATGTATTGAGTCATGATGCTTCAGAATCTAGTTTTCAAGAAAAACAAGTCTGCAGGAATGTGGGGTCTGGGGGAGGGTAAACTTGTAATTCCATCCGTGGTGTATTATGAAGTTCAGATTGTCTTAAAGGCATTTTCCAGTGGCTTTTCACAAGGGTCCCATGTAAAAGAAAAAAATTTCAGTTCATATCCTCTAAACCCAGTAGCAAAACTCTTTTCTTAACTCGAGATATCTAATGTTAAAAGACTTCTTATTTTTGTCAAAAATACCTCCAGTTCTCTTCAAGGTCACAGAATGTTATGTAAAGTGGGCACGTTGCCTCAGATTTCTTTTGTTTTCCTTTATAATTGAGTGTCCTGTTGTCCTTGAAATTTGATACTGTTGGAATGTTTGAATATCTTTCCATGTAGGTTTAACATAAATCTACACCATATGTGTGGCATAACAAACAAAGTTGCTAAATATTCCCCTACAACAGTGTCAATATTATAAAGTAATTCAATGCTTTGTCAAATTAATGTGCCGCGATGACATCACAGATTTCCCATAATGCACTTAATCTTGAAAAAAATTGCATTTCTTTGAAAATCAGTATCTTCCAAACGCTCCAAGCTATTGAGATGAGGTTTTCATCTCCTAGAAGAGAAAAATTTTCTGCATTTTTTGAAGTCATTGATTTTTGTCACTGGCAAATCCCTTTAACAGTTTTGCCATATGTTGCTGCTAAGGTCCAGGGACTAATACTGGAATTTATTACATTCCTTTCCGTCTTCCTATCACTTAACTGATGTTTCAAGATTTGCGTTCTGATAACATAAAAGCTCTTATTAAAGTTTTTATGACAAAAATCAAATTTTCGATAGACACAATATCAAGTGATGGTAGCTTGACTTTATGTGAAAATTGGGATATCGTGATATGAAACCAGTAATCATTTCAAAAATAAAAAAAATGATCTTTTGCATTAATAAGTAGATTGTAGTAAAATCTTCATAGGATAGTTGCTCTAAAATTTCCTGTCCAGTAATTTCTTTTTCAAAGTCTTCTAATTTTCCCCAGGAACTAGATGAAGCTGTAAGTATCTTTGATAAGCCCAGTCATGTGACTTCAAGCATTTTAAATTTGGCTAGAATATCAGTGCATAGTTTTGTTGTCAAATGATCACTTTTAGTTCATGTTTTAAGTTTCATATTCAGCAGCTTTATTTTGCTTTAGAATTTCATATTGTATTCAGGTTTGTAAGATGCAGTTATGAAAAGTAGCCAAGTCAGTAGTATAATTACTGAAATGTTTCCATTCAGTTTTGTATGCTAATCTACAGTTATCACAGCATCCAGGGATTAAGCCACGTAAATTTTGGGCAGAATTTGTCGCTTTAAATTCAGAACATGAAAGAGGCTCAGTATGGTACCTCGTGAATCGTAAATTACCCCCCTAGCTCATACTCTGGTGGTAGCAGGGCTGCTGCAACACTTTTGCTGGGGATATGCTTTGTATTTGTCCCCCCCACCCCATTATACCAGGATCTTGATTGTGCTTTTAACCAGGTTTTGCATTGTAAAGAATCAGTGGGTAAAATTGTGGGGATATGGAGGGGACTTTACACACGTACTTTTAAACTATGCAGGGACTTAGCCATAGCTATTATTATAGATGTGCAGTAGGGCTGCCAGATGAAATTCAAACTTAACAGCCAAACTTCCCTCCAAAGTTCGGCCAAATCCACAAGATCTGCTCTACCTGCGCATCATAATAGGGAAGATTTTTCCCACAACAAAATGACCATTTTCATACCAAAATGAGTATTCTCAGTGAGAAAATATGGCCAATTTTACAATATTTGGCCCAAAAAATGCCTAAATGGAAGTCCTGATGTGCAGCCAAATTATGCCCTGCTCCACCCAGACTTATTTCAGATTTAGCCAGGGATGAAATACACTAGAAACATTTGAACCATAAAACATGTCCCTGCTGTGCCTGGTTATGGGGAGGGGGAGGGGGAAAGGGGAAGGGGAAAGGGGAAAGGGGAGGGGGAAAGGGGAAGGGGAAAGGGGAGGGGGAGGGGGAAAGGGGAGGGGGAAAGGGGAGGGGGAAAGGGGAGGGGGAAAGGGGAGGGGGAAGGAGGTTGGTTTCAGTTGACATGTACCTTATACCATTAGGATAAAGACTTTCTCATGAGTGAGTGATAGTGAATGAGGAGGCTGTGTGGAAAAGTTTGGGATGAGTTCCACTATTGACTCAAGCATTGTTCATCAGGTGGCTTAATCCCTGTCAGCGTAATTCTAGTGTTTGCGTCAAGTAGTTTGAGTCATATTTGCATCATTTTCTTTATCTTTTTGATTTTCTGCAATTTTTTCATTTGTGTTTGATGATGTTTGCAGCTGCCAGGTCTAGGTAAGCTTGGCAAACTTATTGGCAAAAACGAGGAACCTCAGGTTTGTATTTTTGTCGCAAAGTAATGCTCTATATGCAGATCATAATCAATCAAGCTCCCCAACCTTACCATGTAGAACTATGGCAGTTTCTGCTCTGGTAGAAAGTTTGTCCATTCTGTCTTGATCCCAAATACACTGTAAGTTAAAAAAAGGGGAACATGACCTTAGCAAGATATTTAAGGCAAATAAGAAATGTTAGTAGTCAACAGTCAGTTATGTAGTCTCTTTGCTGTATCTTGACTAATTCTTGTTGGGAAAATGTGATTTTCATTTAACTACAAAATAAATTTACTTTCATTGCCTGCTTAAACTTGCATACTGTATAATTGAACAGTATTTGAAGGTACAATATACAAACAGGGAAGGTTTATCTGGCATCACACTGGATGATATTATAGGTGAATGGTAAAATGATACCACCAAGACCCTCAAAACCTTAAACTGTTCACTCAGATTTTAGTAAATATAAATATAAAGAAACATCAGTATTGGTGGTATTTCCTGACAAAATACTCTATTACAAGCAACTTCAAAGGATTGCTTTTAGGAAATGTCCTCAAAGCTATTTCCTGTTGCAGGCAGATACCTGAAAGTATCCAAAACAAAGTTATGACCCCAAAAGGTCATGAGCATCTGTATGAAGTTTGTATGGATCATAAAAAAGGACATTTCATGTTATCCCTGATATGATAGAATGGACTCTCTACCAGCAGACTGTCACCTGTAATTCTGTAGTATCCATCCTTCCCTTATCACTAACTTCAAGTAGTTATACACAAACCCTTACAGAGCTTTACTAACCTTGTTTATACTTTATATACCTCTTCACTTCACTGTTTTATTTTGGCAATCTGTTTTACTTAGTTATAGCTTTGTATCCCTTTTTCAAATTTTGAGAAATTGTGTTTAAATTTTGTTATGAATATTTCATGTCTTCTGTGTTGTTAGGATTATGAATATTCATGTCTTCTGTTTGGGTAGGATTCTGTTTGATTGCACAGGGTCACTCAAAGGTAAGCTGTACCTAGATCATCAGTGGAACTGTCGTAAGATGATTGAGACCAGCTAAAGTATGATTTAGCTGAAATGGCTGGAGTTGTATTCTTTCAGAGGAAATAATAGTGCCAATACTTTGACCATTCGTGTTAGTTCTTACCTTTTGAAGAAGAATAACATCTCCATAGCTTTGCTTGTAAACAGTTTCTTTCTCATTCAAAAAGGGACAAGTGGTACCCCATGGTATATTAATGTAAGGTGGTTTGTGGAACATTAGAGGTTGTAGTTGTTGGTCAGTTATGGAGGATTTATGGAAATAAAACTTGTTTTCCAGATTGAATAGTTCATCATGTAGCATGTAGAATATGTAGTGTAGTATTTAGTAGTATTAGTGTAATTTGTCACCATTGTCATGAAGCCTTGTTGTGTTTTCAGTTTGTGTTTCATCTTTTTCATTGTTATAGAGGTGCTGGAGTATTAACTGCAGGAGACACTAAACTAAAGAAATAGTATCAAGCAACAGGCAAACATAAATATGGTTTCATCTGTGTTAGCCACAAGGACTCTGCAGTTTTTTGGGGGGAGGGGCAGGGGGTTGGGGAGGGGGAATTCCCCTTTTCCAAAATATTCGGGGGATTTTCATTCAGAGAAGGGGATTCTCATTCAGAGAGGGGGATATGCATAAATTGCAACATGAAGAGTCAGGTTTTGCCCACCAGTCCTGCTGCCAAATGGGAACACTAGGTTTACTACTGATACTGCTGGGAAGGGAGGAAAGTAAGAAGCAAAAAAAGTGGTTGGGATGGGATAAGGTGTGTGTGTGGGGGGGGGGTGGACTTGACATGTATCATCTGAAATTGAAGGGATAGAGTGGCATTCTTTGACTTCTTGTCCATTCTTTACCCTTGACCTCCCATTTTGAAATATGCAGGGAAGAGAGAGACCAGTATCTTCCAAGTCAGTTTATTTGTCCCCCCATTATGCTATGACAATGTTGTCACTAAATTTTTACTGTAATTTTTACTTAGTTTAATAATGAAAGGTTATAGACCTCGTACATTGAAAAAGGAGATCCAACACTTTCAGAAAAATTGTTAAGTGGATAATTTGGTTTGACTGCTAGTAAATGTGCTCTGGCTGATTATTGGAGGTTGGAAGATAGAAGATATGCAAAAAGCATTGAGTAATTATAATTAATACATGTTAAAAACTTAATGATCAATGTTTCCTCTCCCTGGAAAAATCACTGATGTGCCATGGCTCAGGTTTCTGGTTTCGGGCAGATTAGTTCGTTTATGTTGTATGTCTTAAAGCTTTTTTTTTTTGAAATTTCCAATTAATTTTTGAACGTTGAAAGTCATTTAAAGCCTTATATGTCAATGCATGATCTGTTCTGTATGTTACCAAACTGTCACTTCACTTACTGCTATGTGTAGATACCTAAAAAGGCAATATTTTGTTCACTGCTGGAAAAAGGAACCTCTGCCAACTTGGTGGAGAGGGGGAGAGGGGAGTGCATCACATGCATACATCTTCTGCACCACTATCCCCCCCCCCCCATCCAGTTCTAGACCTGGGAAATGGAAGGGGAGAAGAGATGATAGAAACTTGGTTTGAACTTAAAATGTATTGTTTACTTGTAAAGAGCTTTTTACCAACATTGTATCTCTCAAAATAGTTCTCCCTCATTATAACCTTGGCAGCATTGCCCTCCAAAGCTGATTATGATTTCATGTTTGTCCTCAAATGGAACATCTCATTCTGTAGGTCCCAGATTGACACTAATTCCATGTATACTTTATAAAATCCAACCACTTCATGAACCATTTGGTAATAATTCTTACTAACAGTTACCAGAAGGGCAGCCATATTAACAAAATTGCAGGAAACTTCTCTGAGCATTCTCTAACAGACTTACAAAAAATTTGCAGGTTGTGATCATCTCTGCTTTGGGCTTTATAAAGTGTGGTAATTAATAACTGGGGAATCTATTCACTGCAAGTGAACTGGAATGATTTTTAATATGGAAAAGCAAAGAGTGTCCAAAGAAATGTTTGTATTAAAATGTCACTCACATGATGCTAAAACTACAGCCACATAGCTCATGTTTTAATGCACTAAAAAAGCACCGGTTAAACATGGGTAATTGGACAAATTGATTTTATTTAAATACTTTTCCATGAAATGAAGGAAATCAGTAATTTAAGATTTGAATTAGTACTACTTTTCTCATCCAAAACTAGTTTCTAATTTCTCAATTTGATGGATGGTTCTTGTACATTTTGTATTTAAAGTTATGAAAACAAGCAAAAATTAAAAAGAACTAGTAGAAAAAATTGAGGATGATAATAAGGGTAGAAATATCATTTCTATTGTTTAAAATTACATATTTTGTCCCAAGAAGACAGAAAGAAATCTTAAGTCTCAGAGTTTTGGTATTACCTAGTTGTTAACCAGTGTCAGCCAAGCATAATCAGGATGTAATGCTATTATTAATGATTGTATCTTACCAATTGGTCAACAGGATACGGAGAATGAAGAGATAGATTGGTGGTCCAAATACTATGCATCCACAGGTGAACCTGAAAAAGCTGGTGACTACCTGGAGAGAGGATACCACAAAATGGATGTAAGTACACCTCTAGGCTGGATGATAAATGGGTTAAAACCCCTTGGATAGATTGGGGCAACCTAGTTTAAAAGCTCCCCCCCCCCCCCAAAAAAAAAGAAAGAAAAGTGCAGTACAAAAAGAAAACACACACACACACACAAAAAAACAAGACTCTCCATGTCTTTGCTGGTAAACTGGTTTTGTTTCAGAACAAAGTGCAACAGTTAAATCTGTTCAGAATTTGTAGTAATATAGCAGCTGCTTCCAGTCTAAATTAGAGTAAGTCTAGTCTGTTGTATAAACAGTGAATTGTTTTACAGCTGGATGGATGAATCTCTCATATTCTTTTCCTTTCCTTTCTTTATTCAGTCAGTTTAATTGTGTAAAGTTGAATGCTGAAATGTTTCCTGTCATCCTCAGGTTTATGAAACCTCTCTGGAAAAAGTTGGTGAGCATGATTTCTTCAAGGATTTCTGCAACACCTTTGAGCTGCAACGTGGAAAACAAGATGACGATGATGAGGAAGAGGATGGTGTTGGAGAATTCAAGGTGAGATGGGAGGTTATCAACCCCCCTTCCCCTTCCCCTTCCCCTCCCCCTTGTGTGGGAAGTGAGGAAAAGTGTTAATTGAAAAAAACAAGCTGTAAGATTTCCCCCCAGATCCTCCCATTCTAAGAATATTTTGTTTAAAAATACTTTACATGAGGAGTCTATTTTACTGTACCTTACCTCCTGTTGATGCATGTACTCGCTAACTGCCTGCAGTTTAAGTCTGATAAATAGGTAAGTATGGGAGCTCATAGACACCCCAAACCAGAGAGGGTTTGCTGAATATATCCGAAGCAAATTTAAATGTTAAATGGTATTACATTTGTGTTGTATATTTGTTAATAGGTTTCTGAAGTACAGCAGTCTTCTATTGTAAAAAGAACTTTTTCTTTGCACATGGTGCTAAAGTAGTTGCAGTCTTGGTGAGAAGATACTTCTGCTAGGCATGGGTGGGTGGGCCACCCAATTCTATTGCATAGGTAGACTCCTGGCTGTGGATTGAGTGGTGACTCCACTTTACTTGGAGTCATGACTCCAGAAGAATTCTCAGTACCTTTACAAAAATGTAAAATGCAATTCAGCACCTTGGCTGTTGAAAAGCATGTAGGTAAGGCCTAATGTTATATTACACTCTTTTAATAGGTTAGTATTCAATAGTCTGTAGTCAATATGTTCCACGTGTGGCCACAGCAGTTATAATGTAGTTGTAGGAGTCACAATTCCATTTAGAGTTTTACTGTTAAGGTCATGCTTACCAGACTGTGAAGAGTTTGAAGTTGACCGAGCTTAATGTGTTGCACATTTTTTTCAGCAGGATGGTACCTAAGACTCACCCACATGTTGAGTAGTTATTGATTATTCTCATTAGGTTCTCAATTACATTGTTTGCATATTTTATGCATTATTTTATATTGTTTTCAAAACTTTCTTTGTTATTCTCTTGGCATCTGTTTTTCCAGAGGGGTTGTTCGTACAACTATGCAATTTTAAATATTTTACAGGGTCTGTTCCGAATCTACCCCCTTCCTGGGGATCTCAAAGCACCCATGCCCGCCAAGCAATTTCTCCAGCTACCCCCATCCAAACCGGTAGAGTGCCTGGTTCGTGTCTATTGCATCAAAGCCATTGACCTCCAACCTCAAGATACCAATGGGCTGGTAAGTTCTGTGTCACTTATACAGTGTGTTGCAATCAGTCCCTCCTTGCAACTGTGAAAACTTTTGTAAGGAGATAGGTTAGCATGGATGGCTGCAGACTATCTAGGTTTTAAGTATGCCTCCTTCTTTGAAACAGAGACCTAGTTGATACATGGTTTTACATAAAAAATATGAGGGTGACATGACCTAGAAATTAATTTTGAAATTAATTTTGATTTCAAGATTGGTACTAGTTTTGTCATCTATCAGAATCATTCCCTTTTTGTTATTTTGGAAAGTTTGAAATCCTATGCATGTTTGAGAACAGTCTTAGTTTTAAGTTTGCAGGATATAAGATAAGCAAAATCATCACCAGGTTTTGTCTTTGTTTCTATAGGCTGACCCTTACCTTAAGATGAGTCTTGGGAAAGTGAAATTCACTGATGAAGATTACTATATTCCAAATTCTCTGAATCCAAACTTTGGCAGGTAAGTTGTGAGTAGTTCAGTCTGAAGTTGTTTGCAGGAGCAGAGGAATATTGTTCAGTATCTTCTCCTTCACTCTGCTTACTTCAAGTCAACACTTCATTGTTTTGATTGGAACGTAGTGTCACTTTGGTTTAGTCAGAGATTTTCAGAGAGAAAATGTACCAGCAAAGAATTATGTATGAGATGTACAGCCATGAAACAGAGTTGGGACTGAACAGACCATAAGGATTTTTGCCAGTTAGAGGAAGGGGAAGTGGACCATCTCCTTACCCCCCCCCCCCCCCATCCCCTCATAAGAAGCCTAACGAATGAATTTGAATTAATCATTTCATTACAGAATGTTTGAGGTTAAGACATTCCTGCCAGTTCACAAAGATCTCAAGATAACTGTTATGGACTATGATCTGCTTTCAAAGGATGATATTATCGGAGAGACGTATATCGACCTGGAGAACCGCTACCTGACAAAATTCAGAGCCACTTGTGGTCTGCCTGCTGCCTACCACATGTAAGTATTGGGAGTATTACTTCAGAAGGGCTTATAGGAAGGAATGCTGAAGTTGCATATCAAGTTAATAGACATTACCAGTTGGATTGTGGATCTTTAGCAGTAGCAGTAGTGTTGGTTTGGTCAGTTCTTAGTGGAATAAGTATTGACACTGTTTTAATGATCCACCTGTTTGCAGTCAATCACTGCAACAGGTTTTTGGGGACCAGAATTCTCAAACGCAACGACAGTATTTCTTCTGAAGTTTGAAGTTTATTTTTCTACGAACCATTTCAGTATAACATGATTTACAATACATTACATTGCAAAAACAGAACAAGAAATTCATAAAGTAATAGCACAATAAAGGAATGATAGGGAATTCATAGCTTAATAGAACAATGGTTTAGAGGTAATAGTGGGATAATAATGGTTTGTAGAGCTACCAAAAATAAGAACTTTTCAAGCCTGGTCCCTTTCTTAAGAAACAAAACAGTGTTTTGGATGAATTATGTTGATCTTAGGACTTTCATTGTCAAACTCAGTCATAACATTGCCATTACATAACTCATTAGTACATTGGTACATAGGCTGGAAAGTTTGTCATGGAAAATTTTATTGAAAAATCAGTCTATTCAGGTTAGTAACCTTTGAGTTAGGATAGTAATAATTGTGATAATGATAATGGCAATGACAATGACAGTAATAGTAATAACAACAACAATAGGATAATCAAATTTTGAACTCAGACTTCCCCCATTGAATGGAATATGGAAAGTCTGGAAAAACCCTAAAAAGGACTGCTTTTTTCGTTTGGGCTCAACAAGTCCTTGAAACATAGACGCTGGACAGAAAAAAATTACCGTATGATCTTGAAACTTGTAAGGCTTTCAGCCTTTCACTTAATGAGATATTGTTGCCATGTATCCACAATGTGTAAATGCATTCCAGTATGTGTCATCTTCTGTCATCATAATATGATTTATTCTTGAGTCTTCAGAATGGCCATTCTGGTCTCTTAAAAGAGTCTTGCAAGTTTCATGAATTTTCACTTCTTAAAATGTGAAACATGAAAAATTGCATGTTCAGGGCATTTTGGTCACATTAAGCTTGTGTGATCACTTTTTGTCCTTTTGGCTAAGATCATGTGTAGTATCTGTGCATTTCAGCCAGTCAAGAATGGGACCATGCATAACACACCCTTGATGTAGAGGTCTGAGGATTGAGAGGTTGGTCAGTTAAGTTTTGTTGTCTTTTGGGGGATGTAGCTCCTTTGGGAGTAGAGTAATGTTTGGTTTTGCCCCTTGGCTTTTCACCAGAGAGCCAAGGGAACTTTAGAAAAAGTGTATTTTCACATCTTAAAGCTGGACCTGGAGTCATTCTTTGAAATCTGAAGCATGCCAATGTTGTTTCTTGTTATTTTATTTTTTTTTTTCCAGAGATGGCCCCAATCAGTGGAGGGATGCCCAACTCCCTTCCCAGATTTTGAAGGATCACTGCACAAAGAATGCACTGCCTGAGCCTGTATTCTATGGCACAAACAAGCTAGCCTTTAATGGCAAAATGTTTAATCTGGAAGATTATGGTAAGTGATCATTACACTCTGACAGTGTTGTATTGAACTACTACATAAAGATCTGTTTATTCTTTTTTGGAGCATAGAAATCTGTATGAAAAACAGATCTATCTATATTGGAAGTAATCCTGCCACCTGTACACATCTTGAAATCTAAAAGATGAATTTATTTGTGAAATTAGTCACCCTGTGAGCAATGAAGTTGGAGTACTTTGTTCTAATGGCTTCTGCAGTTTGCCTTGAAGCTGTGGCTTGTGTGGCATCATTGTAATGTTAGAGCCATTTCCTATTGGTGAAGACCATAGAAATAGAAGTAAGGGAGAACGCTGACACAATGCATCCATGCATGTTTAACCGGTGAAGCCACGAAAATTGTGAGGGGGCTTTCGTTGTACGGAAAAGACCGGTTGATTGGTGTGTCTCCGTATGTACAGTGTACATTCTGCTGCAGAAGTTATAGCTTATTTTATCCATTTTTCAAAAGATTAGAGTAATTTTCACGACAGAAAAAAATCATGGTGCCTTAAGTATTTTGTTTTATACTCCTAACCTGAAAACTTGTAGTTTCTTTGCCAATACTTGGGGCAAAAGCAAAGACGTGATATTTGTATTACACGCAGGTGCTCTGTAGCTGTACAGCCTAGCCAAATCAATGGCTTCCATTCTGATCGGCAGCTGCCATTCTCCCTTACTTTTATTTCTATGGTGAAGACACTTCCACATCATATTTATGTAAATTGTCAGTATTTATATGAATTGTCGGTGGAGAACTAGCACTGCAGTGTTACAGAGAGTCAAATATCTTGCATGAAAAAAAAATAGTGTATTCATATGCTCTACTGGATCTCTTACAGAGCCCCCTGGCCATGTGAACAACCCTCACGAGGGAGAGGAGGATGAACGCCTTGCCCTCTATGCATTGAACACCTTGCCTCTTGTAAAGGAACACATTGAGACACGACCCCTTTACAGCCCCCTCATGCCAGATATCGAACAGGGCAAGCTACAGATGTGGGTGGATATTTTCCCATTGTACATGGGAGCACCCTCTATCCCTGTCAACATCACCCCTAGACTGGCAAAGAGGTACGAGATGGAAAATGTTGATAGGCTGCTATTTTATTTTTTAGTAGCTTTAAGTCAGATCCCCTGGACAAACCTATGCATTCTTTCTTGATAGCGTGTGAGATTTTGCTTACGTGTTAATGAGTATGTGTGTGTTTGTGATGCGTAGCTTGTAAACACAGTACAAGTTTCAAGAAGGATAACTCTGAGAGGGCCTATACTTTGTGTGTGGATGTGCCATATTGAAAAAAAACTTTTAATTTGTGTGGATATGGAAGGGAAGTTGAGGTTACAAGGGGTCAAACACTGAAAACCTTGTGAAACAGGATACCTGTATTTGTTATTGCATTCTGGTCAATATCAGTTAGCTACTACTTACAGTTACATGTAAATGGATAGTTAATGATGTATGTATTGTACTTTGTGATTTCCTTTATCTTGGAAAATAAGTAAAATCTACTACTGTGATGTTGGTTAAAGATTCTTTCCATGTTTGCTCCATTATTGCACTTCTGTAAACTCTCCTCTCCCTTCCTTTTACGTCTTAGGTTTGTTCTACGTTGCATCATCTGGAACTGCCAGGATGTTGTGTTGGATGAAACTAGCTTGCTGGGGGAGAAAATGAGTGATATCTATGTCAAAGGGTAAGGATCAAACAATAATGTTGACCAACTTCTTTACGGATCACAATTGCATTAGGTCATTTGGTTATCACACTTGAATGTCAGTCAGCTGTTAGTAGGTTATCAATTGGTGGTCAGCCTGTTGTCAGTACGTTATCACAGTGTTGTCAGCCAGTTGTCTGTAGACCAGGTCAGCAGGTTGACAGTAGAACGTTAACTGGTTATCAGCCTGTTGTCCGTACAATATCACAGTGTTGTCAGCCTGTTGAGGTCAGCAGGTTGATAGTAGATCATTAACTGGTTGTCAGCCTGTTGTTAGTACATTATCACAGTGTTGTCAGCCAGTTGTCTGTAGACCAGGTCAGCAGGTTGTCGGTAGATCATCAGTTGGTTGTCACCAGATTGTCCGTAGCCCATCACTAGGATGTCAGCCATTTGTTAGTAGATCATTACTTGACTATCACCTGCCTGGTCAGTCACCAATTGATGGTCAGCAGGTTGTCAGTAGATCATCATTGGTTTTAGGAAATGTCATTCGTTGGATTGACACTTGCCAGTTCATGCAAATGTTGCATTTTGAGATTGCTCATTTCAACATATCTTCAGGCCGTAATCCTTTAAAAAGTTGGAAATGGTGTTATTATCAAACTTTTTCATACTTTTACAGATGGATTCAAGGAATTGATGAAAAACAAAGAACTGATGTCCATTATCGTTCCTTGAATGGGGAGGGCAACTTCAACTGGCGATTCGTTTTCCCATTTGATTACATTCCACCAGAGCAGGTTGTTGTTGTGAAAAAGAAGGTTAGTTCTAGAGTTGTTTTGGTTGTTACAGCTCCAGCAAAACAAGTTGTTTGGCACTTTAGGACATCTTTCACTGTTGTTCTCTTTAATTTAGTACGGTTTAATATTTTACAATGTGAGTGATGATTGGCAGAGGTGAGGCATTGGTTGTTTTCAGCCATTTTGGGAAGTGATGTGACCATTCACGTTTCCTATTTTCAAGATACATTTTGAGGGAAAACATCACAGTGTATTAATTTTCCTTTTTGGAGTGTCGTACCTACTGTGCATGTCACTAGATTAGTGGTAAACCCTGATATAAATTTTACTGGAAATATGAGGAATACGAGGAGTGACACAGTTGATATTAAGAACTTGAAAGTATTGTGTTTTGAAAGTAAGAGTACAGGTTTTAGTATTGTATTATATAATTCCAGCAAAGTAAGTTTGACACTTAAAATTTGCCAGGAAAAAGCAATTTTGCACAAAACATACATTCACTGCCAAAACTGATTTTTTTTTTTAGCAGTTTAGATAGTCTCTGGCCCTCCTTTTAACCTGATTTTGTGACCCTATTTTTACCTTCCATCCTTGTAAAGGAACATTTCTGGAGTCTGGACAAGACAGAGACCAGGCTACCACCTCAACTTAACCTACAGATCTGGGATAATGACAAATTCTCTTCAGATGACTTTTTGGGTTAGTTTTTGTGTTTGTTTTCTATTAGTGATGCCTTTCATTTCTGTTAGTAAACCATGATTTAAAAAGTAATGGAATGTTTACATTCGTATGATTTTTGTCCCATTGTTGCTTATAATTTTTCATGTTATTGGACACTAAAGTGAGATTTTGCTGAAAAGTTGCATTTTCTTCCAAAAAGGCATTTCTGTTTGGTGGTACAAAACTTTCTTGCATATTCCAGGAGTGAGAATGCACATTGTAAGCTAGGCTTTGAATTCCAAATTATATATTTGTAGGTGTAATTTTGGTCTACTGGATGGCCTGAGGGATGGGGGAGGGAGGGGGTATCTTGTCCATTTAAATTCTAACCTTTGATGTACCGTATTCATATCACCCATTTCTTCTTTACTGAGATCATTGTCTGTTACAGACAGGCATTACTTATTTCTTCATTCATTTTTCCAGGTTCTCTGGACTTGAACTTAAATATGATGCCAAAACCCAAGAAGAAGGCCTCTCAGGTCAAGGAGACAGACTTACCTTATGCTGAGAATGAAAAGCAACCAGCTCTCTACTCCTTGTTTGAGATGAAGAGAGTTAAGGGATGGTACCCCTGCATTGATGACACAACCGGTGAAAGGCTGATTGGTGTAAGTGTTTCTTGGTTTAATTTGTAGCCATCATCGTGTACTGTGACAGTGATCTGTGGTGACTGCTTGGAAGTTTTTGTCAGTAGTATGCTTGGAAGAACTAACAGCCCACTTCAAACTATCAATGTGTTTAAAAAGATTATGCAGAAAATGGTCTTAGAACTGCAAGCCATTAAATATCTAGTTGGGTCATTTGTATTGTATTGTGTTGCCATTATGTAAAGAGGACAATTCATAGATGGTGGTAGAGTCTGGGGGGTGGGCGGTTCAAGTTGTTTTTACTTGTCACTGCATTTTTCATTGTTCGATTCTTGACTCCTGAAAAAAGATTTCTTCATGTTCACCTTGAAGTTGGTGCAACACAAGTAATACAGTGTCTTGTGAGTTTATGTAACACTTCACTTTCATGCTTAACTGAAGTATTAGGCCTAAGCACTGACATTGAGGACTGCTGAAAAAGTCACTTGGTCTTCCTTCCCCTTTGAGAATTGTTTTCCAGAAGAAAATTTGGATGTGTACAAACTTGAGCGCATTTCTTAGGGTAACATATTATTTGGAAAATATCCTTCAGGTGATTCCTTCATGCTAGAAGTGCTCCATAGTGTTCATTCACCTTATTCACAGTGTTAAAAAATAAGCAGTAAATATCACATCAAAACATTTTGTTTTAATATATCCATCTAATTGTTCCTGGGGCCTTTTCTTTTGTATTTTTCTTTCTCTTATGCTGGTAGGGTAAAGTGGAATGTGAACTAGAGATTGTTGATGAGCTAGAGGAACTGGAAAGACCAGCTGGGAAGGCAAGAGATGAACCAAATGCAAACCCCACCCTGGATCCACCAAAGTAAGTAATCTGTCCTTTACCTCTTTAACCTAAAGTGGGAAGAGACAGCTAAAACCCTGTAATACCCACATGTTATGAGGGATGACAGCCCTGAGGAAATTAGAGGGATGAAGCATCTCTTCCAAGTTTATTTTTAAGCACCACCTGAAGGGTACAAACCTCCTGTTTAATTTTTAAATTAGGCTGAATGCAATTGCCCATTGAGGTAGAGGATTTGGAATGATTTCTCCCTTTGAAGACTTAAAACATAGGAAGAGTACATTAACCTCTCCTTGGCCCCATCAAGAGTGTGCATGCCCCCCCTCCCCCAGTTGACCAGTAATATGTGCATGACATGCATGCTTTCCCTGGAGCATCATACAGCAGCAAGACACATGACGAGCATGTGCATGTAGAAAAATTAAGAATCTAAACATTCTTGACTTTCATCAAAAATTTAGTTCTTGAAAGTACTAGTGGTTTTAACTCCCTTGATATTTCATGGTAAGTTAAAGGTGTTTTTTAGTTGGATTCAGGTGTTGCAACTATTATTTAGCTGCTCAGCTGGGGAGGCACGTGGAAAGGGAAAGAAGTAGGGAGAGGAAAGTAACATACCATGATAAATGGAAAGAGGGAACTTGATTGTCGTGAAACTTTTGACGGCACCATGAATCCAGACCATTACCATAATGGCATGCTGTTGTGACAGTATTAGTGTGACAGTACCATTGTGACAGTGTCATTATGATAGTACCACTGTGACAGTACAATTGTGATAGTGCCAGTACCATTGTGACAGAACCATTTTGATAGTATCATTGTGACAGTACAATTTTGATAGTACCATTGTGACAGTACAGTTGTGATAGTACCATTGTGACAGTAAAGTTGTGATAGTGCCATTGTAATAGTACAATTGTGATATTACCATTGTGACAGTACAAAATTGTGACAGTATGAATGTGACAGTTCTGTGTGTGTTATCTGGTTTACCAAAATAAGAATGAATAACACACATGGGAAATATTCGAAATGCATTATTCATGTTGTCAACATACCCACGAGCCTATTGACAAATTAAATGTTTGCGTTTCCATCATGTAAACTGCTGTAGTCAGTGGTAGTCAGTGTTTGCTTGTTACCTTGGATACCTTAAACCAAGAATTCCATACATGCTTTTAGTCATTGTGAAAACACGTAAAAAGATATGTGTGCAACCATCACTGCTCAGCACAGGATTAGGTGTATTTTATTAGGGGGGTATGTGTTGGGGGGGGGAGGGTTGGGAGGAGAGAAAGATTGGCATTAACAGAAAAACTATTCCAAGGTAAACAGTGTGGAATCCCACTGCTCTTGAAAACACTTTGGAACTTTTCTGTATGGATGCATAAAGTACGATACTCTTCTTGTTATTCTTTTATGTGTACATATTAATAAGAACTTGAGGTTAAAGCCACAACCATAGCCATCAACCAATTGAAAGCCTTGCTTTTAATACAATTGAAGATATGTGTCTTCACAGCAGCCTCCTTGAAGGGTCTGTGGAATTCTTTTTCAAAACCGTTCCCTTTTAACCACACCATAGTAACCATCAAACGAGAGTTTCAGAAGTAATTAAATATCAAAGGTCAGTTGCCATGGGGACTATTAGTTGTATTTCAAAAAATTCAAGAAAAGGTGTGTTCTCTCAATTTGCAAGTTATGATGGTGAAAGGGATCAGGAGATGAAATGAGGAGATAATGATGCACCAAAGGTTTGTTTGTTTCTTTGTTTGTTTGTTTGTCTGTGCATTTGTCTGTGCTTGCCATTTTACCTTACATTGCAACCATTCTCTCATTCTGTCACTCCCAGACGCCCTGCCACCTCATTCTTTTGGTTTACCTCACCATGGAAAACGTTCAAGTTCATTTTATGGAAAAACCTTAAGTGGTACATCATCGGCTTCTTCATCATCTTCTTCATCATCCTCTTTTTGGCCCTCTTCCTCTACACGTTCCCAGGAGCAGTCACGTCGGGAGTTGTAGGAGCCGTTGTAGGATAAATGGACCAGCACTAAAAGTGTAACAGTCAACTTGATTCAGGAATTGTGTTAAGATCATTTCATTATGAATAGGATGTCGCAGTAAAATTTTCTTTTTGTTATAAAAAATGTACTACTCAGGTGACTTCAGCTTTAGCTTGTGCACATTGGCATGGTATGACTGCATCCAGATTTGATTAAACAGTGATGTGCATCTCACTTTCAGTTTAAAAGTTATTAAATGCTGTCATTGTCTTTGAATCCACAGACGACCAGAGACATCATTCCTGTGGATCACTTCCCCATGGAAGTCTCTGAAATTCATCGTTTGGAAACGGTTTAAGTGGTATATAATTGGGTTCCTCATTGTGCTATTAATCATTCTCTTTGTTGGTCTCTTCCTCTATACCCTACCAGGTGCAGTGAACACTGGCATTGTAAATGCCATTGGTTGAAGGACCACACAAACTTAGTGCCACTAAAAGCTGCAGAGATCTCAAAAGTCTTTTTTTTTTTCTTTTACTACGTTCGTAATATATTCAAGATTCCCCTTATTAAAAGTTTTCTCTTCCAGGGAAAAAGGATGAGGTATTTTGTGGGGATTAATCTACTTTGTTGTTATTTAACATTAGGTAAGCTTTATGTCCCATGGTGTTTATCATTTTTTCTTCTTTAAGTAGCTTTTCTAGGCTTCTTGAAAATTTCAATTATGACAATCTTCTCAATAAATGATATTTTCTACCCTGCTGAGATATCATAATTTTGCAAATAGTGATTAGAATTATTTTACTGTAGAATAAGTATCTTGCATACCTTTGCCTCATTTCTCATATTTTCAGATATTAGCAGGGCTCTTGTGGTGGTCCAGTTCGACCAGTTATCATTTATTTCATTAGAGGGAGCTGTTACTGTGTGATAGAATCAATGAAAATGTCTGAACCCGTCTGTGGTCTTTCAGAATTGGCTGCCTTGAATGTGCCGCTTCCTATTCCTCATTTTTTAGCAAAGTTTGGTGCATTTGTTCACAAGACAACTGATACTCAAAAATCATATATTTTTAATGTCCTGAACTTGAATTTACAGTGAATTGCAATATAAATTGAAGTTAAACTGTGAAAGAGGGCAGTGTTTTGCCTGCAAGCTGTTATCATCACAAGTCTGTGTCCATTGTGTGTAGTATGTGTCCTCAGTTTAAATTTAAAATTGTGTGCCTTGCTGTGAAAGCACAAACCTTGTTTATTCACTAAACTTATCACAGTGATGCCTTACTAACGCATAGCTTTCCTTGAATATGAAAAGTATGCTTCAGACTATTTATTGCAAAATTGTTTGATTGTAGTCCAACCCTTGAAGTGCCATTTTATGGAAATACTACTTATTTTTACAGTAAGTTACGTATATCATATTTCTTGGCCTTATTGCTACATTTATTTGACAGTTTATGGTGTATTTGTATTGTAATCTTCAGTGTCAACCAGTACCAGTTTCACCTGCAGTCCTTTGGTCAAGTTGGAGAACAGATATAGTTTGAAGTTTTTCATTATGTGTACTGTGCATGAAAGAATGGTAAAATATTGTTATAAAGAATTGCATTGTCTTTGTCGAGTATGCATTCTTGTGATCCATATACAACAAAGCATTATACCTCTTTTGGTCAATTTCTTGCTGTCCTTTTGAAATATCCAACATAGTCAAAATCATGTACTTGAATTGTACATGCCAAGTATTCATTATGTATATTTTTTACTATTTCTAGTCCCATATTCTATCTTAAATTTTGTTCAAATGTATTTTCGTATTGCTTAAGCAGTGATAATGAGGCAATAATCTAAGGTCAGTTTAAAACTCTTTACATAAAAACAAACAAAGAAGACATAATGGTCGACAACTCTCATTCATAATGTTTCTCAAGATTGCAAGAATAGCTTAAAGCACAAAGACTGTGTGACGTGCATTGGAACTTGGTAAGGGAGACTTTCTGTACTGCAAGAATGGATAAATATTTAATAATAAGTGTGTGATGTTGAACAGAAATGAGGTATTAGCCATAAAAAGTTAGGAAGAATGTAACTGCATGGGATGCTTCAGAGTCCAATAAATAAATGCTTTAAACTTTTTCATATTGATAACTTTACATCAATAACAATATTGAAGCAGCCATTTTGGATATGTCAAAGATATAGAGGGCAGCAGTCAACTGATGGCAGTAAGGCTTCATAGCATGGTTACTGTATTGCTTGTTCAAATTAATTCCTTAATGTATTGGTTAGAAACTGAGCCATAAAACCTCATCTAACTGTAACTCCTTAATGTATTGCTATTGATTGTTTATACAGACACAGTATCATCATGTAACGGCTCTTTCCTTAAATTGCATTTTATTCTTGAACACTTGTAATATTTTGATTTTTTTTTTCACAGGGTTGCTTTGGTGTAATGCGGTTAGAATAAGGGTGGTATTTACATTCAGAGGGAGGAATAGTTCGTAAAACATATATATCTAGAAATGATAACAAATGGTTCTATTTTTTGATTCTAAATAGTTGAAAGGGAAGATGGGAAAGTTTTGTTTTTTAGAGTTAATTTTCTTTCATATTTCATTTACATGAAGTTGCTGAATGGTAGGTCAAATCTTAACAAATAAGACAATAGACATTAAAAATGTAGCATTATACTGAGTGCCTCAGGCGACTACTTTGCATGTCAGATTATAGTCCATATTCAAGTAAATGTGCCTAGCACTGAAAGATAGTTTACTATTGGTTTTGTATGGAAATTTCCTCCAATAAAATGCAATTCACCAACTCTAATAGACCTTCTTGTTGTTCTTTTGTGGAAAATTTTTGTTCTGTTCATATTTTAGGGTTTTAATTGTCATTGGAACTTGTGCATTCATGACGGTATTGTTTGTGCATGTATGTGTGATGCCAAACTTGTAACCACCATATCTCAAGTAGTGTGACAGTGAACAGTCTCATAATTGACATGTGAGTTGTCCTTATGGAGAATATTGCAGATCCGAATTCATTTGCTTGTATCATTCAATTAAGCCAGTGTACAAGGTCTTCTCAATATTGATTCAGCACCCATCTTTGGTTAGAACCCTCTAACAACATTGGAAAGGGATGCAAGGGAGGACTAGTGGGGCCTCCCCCTAGAAGAAATTTTGCCCTTCTACATTCTAGAAAATTAAAAATTTGCCTTAGTGCATTATAGTATGGCTCCCCCCCCCCCCCCCAAAAAAAATCTTGTCGCCTCCCTGGCAGTAACTTATCAACCTATGGGTGTGAAGGGATGGGAGGGTTTTGGAACTCCCTGGTTTGTCTAAATTACTTTTGTCTAGGATTGTTGATCAGTGAATACTGGATAGTCCATGCGGTGCTGTAGTTAAGAGAAGCTTGTGAAAGAAGCAGTTGAACCTCAATAAGGAGCACATTACCAGCTCATGAAAATTCCTCCACAAAAACCTCCCACGACTTGGCATCAGCACAGGGTAACCCCTCCCCACACACAATCAATTTTTGACTTTTTTGGACTATGTGATGGATTTAATTTAATCTTTTCTTTCATCATTGTTACCACAAGTTGTTCTCAAACTACTATAATAAATTTTTGCACGCTTCCAGCCTCACTGCATCGATATGTTTATTATCAACACCTTCTCAAACATACTGTATTCGCATTACAATTGCTCCGATTGTCCGTGTGTATATGAGTCATTACGGAGAAGCACAACATTGCAAGAATGCAAGCAGGGGAAGATGCATTTTAGGAAAATAGCTTCTGCGAATTACCAGTCAGAAGTCTGCCCTCTAATTGGCGGATACACTTTGTTAGGGAATTGAACTTGTCTCGATGCAGAGTCTGCACGCAACTTTTGTTTTGCAAATTAGTTTTAACGCAAATTTGCGTTATTCTTCACTCCATGTCTCATAAAAGTTATATTATTCTGACCAAAACACTTTCCCCCAAAATCTCCAACCTTTGTAGGAACCCGCATCAGAAGAAGATCTCATTCTAAGATCGTGAGAAACGTATACGGCACCATTCGTAGCATGTATTTGTCGTCATGAATTTTCGTATAACGGATGTCATGCCACAGTCAAAATATCCTTACTTCAATTTACATGATCACTAAGTAATTAGTTTCTAAGCGTTTAATAACATATGATTTACCAAAGATACCACCATCTTGCATCTAAGCCATCTTACATAAGCAAAAATTTTCTCAAGGGGAGGAGTTGTCACCCCTCCAAGACAACACACCCTTCCTATGCACTCAACCAAAAATAAAAACTCACAAAATTGTAATAGTTTTTCAATATATGATCAGTTCAAAATTTTCCCAAAGATAGCACAATTTTAAATCTAAGCCATCTAAAATGAACAAAAATTTCTCGAAGGGGAGGGCCCAGGACGTCACTTGCACAAGGTTGCAAGAGAAGGGTTGTGCAAACTATTCGTATGCAAAATTTACACCGAATTTCTGGGTCAATTTTTAAGGTCATTTTAGACTAGCCATTGTTGAAGAAATATGTTCAATTTGTGATGTAAATATTGCATTACTTACTCTGAAAAAAAAAAAAACAGAAAATTAAAGGTATTTTAGGAGCTACGTCACCGAGGGGATAACATGGCTTAACTTGACCAACCTCTTGACCTTCAGACCTCTACATAATGGGTCTGTCATGGATGATCCCGTTCTAGACTGGCTAAAAAGAACATACTACACCTGATCGTAGCCAATAGTCCGAGTAGGGTCCCCAACTTCTTGTATGGTATCGTTGAAGGAAACAAAACAGGTCCTCCTGGTAATCACCTTTAAGTAATGCAATGGTTAAAATTTAACAAATTGACGATTTAAAAATCATCCACGAAACCCACGCAAAAAAAATTCCAGGTTAGTTGTGCTTCAGCAGCGTCGCTGCATTTTCTTCTTGTATTTGCGCCTTTTTGGTTGAAGTACCTAAGCAGGAGCCACCACCCTATAAAGGCAGTTCTCCTTAGCTCTAAAAATGAAAGATCAAAAGATCATGGCCACTACAATGCGGGTTCGGCAATTCCATTTTACATGCAGGTGTCGCAAAATTTAATTTCACATTTTTTTTTTATGGTAGATGACGTGTCGTTCTCAAAATAATTCTTCTGAGGTTATTTTACAACAATCAATAACATTTCAGGGGCGGATCTAGGGGGGGCGACCCGCCCCCCCCCCTTTTTGAAAATGCAAAAAAAGAAAAAAGAAAAATGAAAGGAAAAAAAAGAGAGAAGAAAAAAACGGAAAGGAGAAGAGATAGAGAGAAGGACAGAGAGTGGAGTGATAGAGAATGAAGCTGCAATTAGCAACCTCGAAGCATGGGAGTCATAGCGCACAGCAGATCAGTTTGAACGTCGATTGGGACGTTCACACGCATGCTACCTTACTGTGACACATGATTGGATACAATCAATACGATACAATACCGATACAATACCATCAGCCAATCGAAAAATACCTTACGAGACAGTGCGCATCAGTTGGGATGGGCTGCTATCAGGCCTGGCAAGTGCCATTTCCGGCCGTCTGGGATGTATTAAAACCTCAGATTTTCTTGGAACGCTCCGCGCCAACCTATGGTGGCGCTCCCCTTAGATAGTAAACGCAGTGGCATACACAGGGGAGAGGCCATTGGGCCATGCCCCCCCCCCCCTCACTGATACCGATTTTCTTTTTTAGTTCCTAAAAATACGGAAATATTTTAACGCAAATTTTACTTCAAAAGGTAGCATATGTGGCACCAGATTGCATGTAAGGACACCTAATTCTTCAAAAATTTTCAAAGGGGAGGGGGAAGCCCCTCCCCTTAGACCCCTCCCCCAGGCCGGCGATCACACAACATATTGCGTGCCCCCCTCCCCCAGTGAGAGAAATCCTGGGTACGCCACTGAGTAAAACGAGATTCAAACTTGCAACCCTTGGACCAAAAGTCCCACCAGCTGAGCTAATCCGTCCTCACAGAAATGTGTAATAAAATAAAATCAAACTTTACATTTTGTTCACAAAAATTGCACTTCTTGATAGCTGCTATCAAGCCTGGCAAGTGCCATTTCCGGCTATGTGGGATGTATTAAAATCTCAGATTTTCTTGGTACGCTCCGCGCTAACTCATGGTGGCGCTCCGCTTACTGGCTTAGATAGTAAACGGGAACCCCGCCTCCCAAACAAAAAATCCTAGCTACGCCACTGCAAGAGAATTAAAATGGAAAATCATGCAAATTACAAAAGGCCTTAAAAGTGTCTTTTCCGGCTATCTGGGATGTGCTTTTACCCAAATTTTCTGGTATGCTACGCATAGGCGGCGGGAGCAGGGGACGGGGGGAGGACACGTCCCTCCAAAAAAAAAAAATCAGTGAGGGGGACGTCCCTCCATAAATAAATTCTTAAGAAAAAATGAGGAATTATAAATTAAGTAAAAATCAGCAATCCAAAAGTATTACCATAATCATTGACAAACTAAATGGTCAAATGCTGTTCTGTCAGTTAATTAACCTTGATTTTTCTCTGAAAGACGTTAAGATTGGCCCACAGTGCACGTCACCAACAAAATTTTATTTAGAAATATAGTGGTCGGATCATTGCAATTCGCTCATTCAGTTTTGATACTATGTAAGGCCTTCAATAATACCATGATTACACTGCCTGGACGTACCCCCAAAACAATGACAGGGCTGCCAAGTCTCGTGCATTTTGGGTCATTTTAACTTTCTCACTGAGTCCACGCAAAACAAGAAATTAGGCAGAGAGGAACATGCACGTGATAAAACGTACATTTACGCCCACATGTCAATGCAAGGAACCTGGGTCCTGGCATCATGTCGAACTAAGACATGGGTCACAAATTTCTCAAGGAAGTCCCTCAGTATTCACCAAGTTAGAGCATGACTACTAAGGATGTGCTTAGACGCCTTGAGCAGGATGCATTGTAGGAAGGCACTGTGCCTATGATAACTGTCTTCTGTTAATAACTTGTGGAAAAATTAATGTTTTGAGAGTTGAAACATGAAATTATGTGAAGCAGAAAATGCAAAAATAAGACATGGGAAATGCTATTTCCGGCGATCTGGGAGGTCTATTTTGTCAAAAATTTTCTTGTACGCTCCCCGCCAATGATGGTGGCCCTCCGCTTAGATGGTAAAGTGCCGTCAATCACAGGTCGAACAACTTCGCTCCCCCCCCCCCCCCTTTTCAGAAATCCTGGATCCGCCCCTGCATTTTAGAATGACACTCTTAACGCTGAATGACTCATTAATTACAGTAAATATCTAAGTACTAAATCTTCCCTCAAATTGTCCTTCAGTGTCTAGCCGGCCTTGACATGGACATGGACGTGATCCATTCCCGATCACGCTTCCAGTTCCCCGTCCCGATCATGCCCGGTACGAAAAAGCCTCCTTGTAAGCTTTCCTACAAATGAGCAGTGTTTTACCGACAGTATGGCACAAAAGCCTGGACGGGGAAAGCAACAGTATTGACATGGGCAAACGGTTCCTGGAAGAATGGCACCGGGGTTACCAGATGCTGGTGTACTGAGTTCATGGCCTATTTTGTTTTTGCAGTGAAACTTGTGGAAGTGAATAGTGCGCAAAGCGCGCCAAATGTTGTAAGCACACGAAGCAGAATCTGTGCCCAGTTAGAACAAAGGCAGATGAAAGGTCGAGCCTGCTGACCCGTTAGGGGGATAACATGCAAATGTTGGCTATCTCATATCCCCGCTATCTCATCTTACCATACAAAGATAACCTATGCGAGTATAAAGAAACATAATGCCAGACCTTTATTACAGAAAACTATTTAGGCTACTGTAGGTTAAATTAGGCCCCTAATTAAGAGGAGTGGCCTGTATTATTTAGTTGTATGGAACAGACTGTAGAAGAAACTAGAACAACGAGGAACGAGCGGGGCGCGCCAGAAGTTTTGGAATCTTGTAGAAGAGTTTGCCCTCCTTGAAAATAAAAATATTCACTTATCGCCGCAAAGGGGGTGGGGGGAGGGTTTACATACGTTGTAGAACCCAGTAGTGCTCCCCGACGAAAATTGAAAAATATTCCCGGGCCTTGTTCGGTCAGCCTTCGTAGACAGAATACCTTAACCCCCCCCCACCATGGGCGTTCGCAGGTTGGGGCAAGGGGCACTCCCCCCGAAAATCAAAAACTTAAAAAAACTTGAAGAAGAAAAACTTAACCTTCAAGACTAATTCTGTCAAAAATCGAAAATTTCGCACCATTTTGCTTCTAGACTCCTTGAAAAAGGCAAAAACTTTTCAAAGGGGAGGGGCCTCCCCTTACACCTCTCCCCCAAGCCAGCGACAATCCTACATTGATGTGACCCCTCCAAGTGGTTACTCCAGCTACGGGCCTGCTGATCTGATCAATTAAAAGTTTTGCCACCCCCCCCCCCCGATTTTTTTCATGCCCCCAACCTGGCTTGACATGGCACCTGAACATGCCAGGGAGAGTTTGCACGTTTTGAAAATGATGATGAAACGAACCAAATTTGGAGTGTAATTCAATGTAGGTATAATTGTTAGTGCACTACCCTTGGAGGACGTGTAGTTATGTCATCAGTCTTGCTTTCATAGGCATGGACGCATCCTTACAGTTACACTGCTTAGATATAAATCTGCCTATCAGTATGTGTTTCCACTGAGAGACGTGGGACATCCATAGAAATTGAAGTAATTACTTCAATTTCTATGGGGCCATCTTTTTTCTGTGACGTCATGATTTTCAAGTTATCTCACTATTTTATTCAACCTCAATTGAAGATGAATTAATATGTAGTAGTCTTCCAAAGTTAAATCCAATCAAAAGCTGTAAATTGAATGTTAATATGGATAAACTTATATCACATAAACATAGCAAAAATTTTGTGTAAAGTCTCAGTGGAAACAGATACAGGTAGCCTAAACAGAGGGCGTATTGATCAAAAGACTGGTAAAGTACACATGACTGTTTAGAGAGGCCTGGAGAAACAACGAGATACATGGCCATGAAGTCTATTGAAACACCCGTTCTCGTATCGCTGTCCTAGGCGGTGGTGGAACCTTCCTGATAGCCAGGAGGGATGACCGCTGGAGACTGTCTCAAATAGACTGCTGACGTCGTTGTCAGCTTTTTTGTGCACTTTATCTACAACTTTGCAATGCTTGTGAAGGGTCACTTCCGGCGAACTAGGAGCTATTTTTAACCAAAAAATGATACGGTACATGTCAACCTTTATAGCCTATTATGGCGTTTTGCGGTATTGGGTACCTAATACAAAGAACCTTAAAACAGCATTTTCGACCTAACCGTAATAATAATTTGTCCGAGAAATAAGTTCTTGCCAAACCCCAAAGGCTACAACCTACGTTGCTTCCTGGCTCGTGCGCTTATAGCCACTTCATCATAACTGGATAAATATTAAACCTGAAGGAAAACAAGAATATGATAAGAAGCAAAGTTTTGATATTTTTGACTTACATTTAATTTACATTTACATTACATTTGATAAAAAGTAGTACAAAAAGCGCAAGCCTCTAGGCTGCCTCAGTGGCTTGTCAATAGACTTCGAAGAAACGTCAGAAGTCAACCGCATAAAAAGAATTCAAAAGGAGATATTTCAGACAACCAGTAGCAGAGTGTTCCTATAACGATTATCAATTCATTTAGCCTACATTACAAAATATCGCGACAATAATCAAGAGAACTTTGTATCGACATGAGTTTCACATGTATATGGGTCGAAGAAAAATAGGGCTAGCTATCAGCAGATAACAAGGCACAAACTTCCGGTTTCGGTTCAACTGTATATTAAATCCCAAAAGGGTTATTGAAGGCTAGCAATTTCTCCTCAGTCCAATCCTGTCGACAATTAACGTTCCTATTCGACCAACGACGAATGATCTCAATGTCTAGTTACTTTTCTACCCCCCGGGCTATGGAGGGGTCCTCACTCCTGACACTATTGTCCGATAGCAGTGCCGAACAATGACCTGAAATGGGCATCAAGTGAATCGACCAATACTTTGATTTCATTAGTTTGAAATTAAACCACCGCTTCTAGCAACTTGCCGAACAAGTAATTTGGTCCATAGAAAATTTCCAGGGGATCTTATCAGGATTTTATCCAAGGCTTGTGGATTGCACTACGTACTCTCAAACTACCAAGGCAATTCCGCACTTGCCATGGAAAGAGTGCTTTTGTAATCAATACAAAATCGATACAGAAACAACGAAACGAGCACACCAAATATATGAATCAGTAAGCTACTTCACAGTCAACGAATAAGTATGCCGCCCTCATTTTGACAGTGCATGCTATACACTATAACGCATTTTCTCATGTGATTGAAGGCATAATCATAAATACAATGGAATTTAGATCTTATAGTTTTTCTGTGATGAAATGACTTGAGTCTTGAAGTAAAATGATTGAATAAACACAAGTCTGCACTTAAATATGAATATGACACTTCATAATTACACTGGGCCTATTTGTTTATAATCTCGTAACCAGTTTGGCATCTAGGTCCAATGTTTAAATTCCTCATATCATAAACCGTCAGGACCGTTATCACCGCAGGTTTTACGTGAATTCGGCTTTTTCGACATCCTTACATTTCCCTGTGTGGATGTGCACGATTCCTTTTTCGTGTAACTGTGCCAATTTTAAAAACTCGAAATGAAAGTCATGCATGATGGTTGGAGATGGCTTATCTTCGTAATAGTGATAGGGTACTTCATTTCCGTCAATATCCCTTGGTAACGGCCAAAATCCGTAGAGATCGACTTTATCACATAATGCAATGGCCGTGGTAGTCAGATAGAGACCTAAATATGGAAGACATAAAAAACCCAATATTTTAATTTACCGGTTAACTTAAAATGTAGCTTTAATAATGCACAAAAAAGGAACGGGTTGAAAAATGTATGGTAATATTTGTGAACATCATTACATTTTATTAAATCGATTACCTGCGGATTGTTATCGCAAAACAAAATTACACACATACAACTTGCTGCAGGGCCGTGGCCTGGGAGAAATCCCTGGGAGGCAGTTCATGACAGCGTCCAGTGGCCTACCAAGGATAGTTGGCCCCTAGGCGGATCCTTTCTTTGTCACTTAGTGCCGCCCCGAGGGAGGTGGTCTAACTTGGAGGACGTGATATTTATGTAAGGTCGCTTTGGTGCAAATTGGTACTGTCTTTGCCAAGCTTTGAACTGCTTATATGTTAGAAATTCTGACTTTTTTTCTTTTTGGGGTGGGGTGTCTAAGTGCCGGAGTGACACATCTACTCTTTGGATTGATCATGTTTTGAAATCTCCACTTTTAAGTGCCTTTCTCTAGTTTCTTCATGGTTGCACGGGTGTAAGGGAGGGGGTGTTGTCTTTGCTTTTGTAAGATTATTTGGGTGAAAAATGGTGCCTATCATTGACAAAGCTTTGAATCGATTATATCATCTAGAAATTCTTATTATTTAGTGCTTTTTCGGCTATGGCATGGCACAGTGCCGAAGACAGGTATCGGGTGGGGACCAATTCTTCCTCTTTTTGCGGTACTTGGAGGACCACCATCGGTTTGTGCGTGGCTAAAGGGTTGTTCAAGGCAGTTTTGCCCAGAACCGCCCCCATAGCTACAACTCTGATTCTATGGAAACATTTTCTCTTTTTCCCACTCCAAATAAAATTATTTACCATTTTGTTTTGCATTTTTTGACAGTTGGAGAAGGTGCTTAGTAAAAAGATTGAACAGTGGGAAGGCCAGCATGGGAAACCCTTCCTGGTGGATGGTGTACGATTATGTAGAGGCACAGTGGGCAGCTCACGAGCAAAGCATAGCGTAAGTCTTAGCTTTTGTCAAATAAACCTCCCAAGTTGGCGGAAATGACACTTTATGTACCTTCAACGTTGTATTCAAACATATTTTGAGACTTCATGCTTTAGAAATTAACACTTCATGAAGAAAACTTAAAATTGAAAGAATAATTCAGTAAAATCACTTTGTAGGAGAAAACAGGACAAAAGGGTACTTCACACGCTCATTAATTTTAGCATGTTATTAAAGAATATGATACGCTATTTTTATATAGGAATGCTGTGACACCTCGTGAGAAACAATACTGAAGATCTTTAGCGTACAGTAAAGGCTTCAAATATGTTGTGTGAATCATGCAAGGAGGTTTATTCGTTGGTGCAAGTTACCCGCATACCTGTCTGCGGCGTGGGTCCAGGGACCTTTCCGCGGGAAGTTTTAGGAAAAGGGAGCCTTTATATGCGATTACCCAAGTTCTGAGGGCCTTAAAACACAATCAGGACAATTAAGGTTTTTTAGTAGTTTCAATATTTTTCACATATGCCATTTTTCATTCAGGGTTTGGAAATCGATGGTGAATCCAGAAAAGCCTCAGTCTTGTTAATTAAATTAGGATTTATTTTGTTAGGAAAGAGCGGGGCGGGTAAAATACTATTGGGTAAGTTGTGTGCTGCCAAAAAAATGACAATAGACAACTCTTTTGCAATAAATATTGCTCCAAGCTGACTTTTGCTGACTTAACAGTCTTTGAAAATGATTTGGAAGAAAAATTATCACAATAAAATATCGAAGCTTATAACTGCTTCATTATCGCAAATTATTTAGTTTCACAAACCTGTGCTCGGTCTGTGCTTTAAGTCTCTCTTCTCCCAGAGCTTTTTGACTCCCCTAAAGTGTTCTGGGTGTCCCATCATTGGTTTCAGATTGGTCCCGTTGAGACGGTCCAGCAAGCGAAAGACTCTAAGGCCGAAAGAGTATGTTGACCCCATACCATACACAGGTAGCCAAAGATACCCACTGTATTCTTGCAAATCTCGTAAGAACTTGTCCTCCATTAGAGAAGTGGATAGAAGATGGTACCTGTGACAACAGATCAGCCATTCTCATCAAATTTTTTTTCACATTTAAGGTAAACTTCAGCTTTCTCTAAAAACTAAAATTATGAGTTTTGGCCATTAACCATGCGTACAAGGCGTGGAGTTGAGGTTTGTAGCCCACCCCCACTTGGGCAGAAAATATCGGTCTAAGTATATGCTATTTTTTGGAAAATGTACCTTAAAATTTCTGACAAAAGTGATGCAGTCCTCGCCCCCACCCGCGCCCCCGCCCCCACCTCCACATGGAAGAGAGTTTACATGTAGACAGACGATAGGAAGGACCGCTCTACTAACTCACTTCATTATCACAAGCCCCTGTCCCATCCCCCTTATGAAAAAGTTGGTTACGTCATTGCCAGAAAAAGAATGGTCTTAATAAGTGGGTAACAACAGCTACCCCCTCCATAAGATGTCATTGGTACGAGCATGAGCAGTGGAAAACAGCGCATACGGAGTGGATTACCTTAGTGCTGTGTTGGAAAATATGGTGTTAGACATTCGGTCATCGAGAGCAGCGCCACGAAGCTTATGCAAGGTCCACTTGGAAAAATCAAAGTGATGCTGGGACAATTAAAAGCATACACACGGTTCAATAACTTTGACAAATCAGGCCTATGACCTTAGATGTTCACACCTTTAAATTTATCACACTTAGGCCTAAAACATTTTTTTTTTAATTATACTAGTTTACCTGTCTGCTACGATAGTCATTATATTCATCGTTGTCAAGTTTGTCAGAGACCCGGCGTCATCCACGAAGTCTTTCATTGGAGGAATGTTACATCTGATAAAAATTGAAACAGTGGATAATTGATAAGAGTAAATACAAAATTATCCCCTAAAACACGTCCCTTTCCATAAAAAGTTAACGCTCAGCTCAGTCTAGAAGTAAATTTTCATATAGGATTATTGCATGATACATCAACGTGAAAATTGGACTTCAGTATTTGTGCAACAGCTAGGGCCTAGGTGAAGCATTAACATTTACACACGGGGGATCAGTGGTCTACCGACACCTTTTTAACTATTGCACAAAAGCAACTGTCTTGGGGCTGTTCAGGACTTTCCCAAGGCTGTCCGAAGGCATGTAATGTGTCCACTCGGGGTTGCGACTCTTTTGGAAGCAGTTCAAGTTTTCGCCTGAAGTGTGAGTAATATTTTATTTAAATAAAGTCTTGATATTATATGATTTAGGTCGAAACCCTCCAGCCCATGTCAACCTCTCGTAGGGTTATGAGAGCTAGGGCTTTCATACATGCAAGATGCCCTAATTGAATCCAAAAACTTGAATTTGTCAAAAAGCCATCAAATACAGACAGAGCCCCTTTTACTAATGAAAACGTCTGTGCTCCGACGTCTTTAATTCGGTGTTATTTTATTATCAATGGGGTGTTAGACAGTCTGCTGAGAAGTTAAGTCTATAACATTCTCACCTGAAAACATAATCTGCTCTGTCGATCTCTTCTCCGCAATGACTATTGGACAGCATACCACTACTTCCCATCACTGCACAGCGTGGAAACATCTTACCTTTGAACGGTGACTCCTGCGCATAAAATACAAATTTTACCTTATTTTGGTTAGAATATGACGCGGAAATAAAGAGTTAGTTACTTGGCCAATTTAACATTTAGCAGACCAATGTCAATGTCTAGACATGTAAAATGCATCTGTAACTGGCTTTATAAAAGAATTTACATTCGAAAAATAGAACATTATTTCAAAGCGATGGTTTCCCCAAACAAATTAACTCAAAAAGGGTAGGATATAGGCTACAACACGTGCGACAAACGTCACCCACACTCACACACTCACACGTTTTCATGTCAGTGTGGTTATACAGTCTTCTTAAAATATAAAATCAAACAGAAGAAGGCGAAATTCTAGAACGTCTTAATCGCTTTATCTGTTGATCGTAATAGTAATATGTAATAGTTTTGTCTTTGTTACTCCCAAAGTAATTGTTTCTCTTGAATGATAATCCGGTATCCACTGACATGCGAGACAGCTGTCAATGGGTACAGGGAAGGGCTGAGCAATTGTTTCCAGAATTTTAGTTATTTCGTTGAAATTTCCCGAAAAAGAGCAAATTTTTTGCGCAACTTGGGTGCCGCAGCCCAAGTCTCCCCCTCTTATGCCTATACCGGATTCGACCTACAAGAGAGATGACAATCTATACATTTGTTTTGTGAATTTGATCTGGAAAGCTCTTACTTTTGGCAGGCGTTCATGAATGTCAGGGAACACAGTCCTAGATACGTTATCTTGATGAGCCATAGTCAACTGTTCTCCTGCGACCACAGTTTCCTGACTGGCAGCGAAATATTTATGAGAGTCGATGTATGAATTCAGCTCCTGTCTGTTCCACGAAAAGAAACATGACGTCAGATATTGAATCATCTACGATATGGATTAAATGTCAACCGAGTCAGGTAATTGAATATTAATATTCATACATATGCATGTTGCATATACTCTGATCCAAAGGTATAGAAAGCTTCTCCTGACCTTTGAACCTGATTGCCCTAATCTAACCATGTAAAGATCGATGGACAAAACTAATGTACATACGCAAGTGACGTCACGACAGTGGGTATAGCAGTTTCCTCGTGCCTTTGGCAACCACATCGCATTGACATTAATTCAATTTGCCTACGGTTTACATGTTATTCACTTCGGAACAAGACCTTTCTACCCGTATCCAAGTGACCCAGAAACTCCACTGCCGACAAGATGTCAAAGTGCATGTATTTACCCTCATAGTTGTATCATTGGCCAGTATAGACCTTATGCATTGACGTTAAGCGACGTCATTTTGGAGGCAAAACAATAGACCTTATGCATTGGCATCACACTGACGTCATTTTGGAGAAAACAATGAAGCACACGTGCACTCACGGCGTAGATTTCGCACGCACGTGTAGTAGACTTACGGGCGTATCCCCCGGTGGCGGCCGCTGCACCAATCAGCTGTCTGCATTTGTTAAGTTGGTGTAACTTGCAATGATACGCTATTTTCCTCCAAACGAGGGAGAACTTTCTGCTCTGTGACATCATATGCATAAGGTCTATAGACGTTATGCAAAGTCACACTTTGTTCTAAGGATGGTCACCCTATATCGATAGCTGATCTTATTTTGTCTCACGATAAATTGTTCTGCTACCATTATATAACTTATACCGCTCAATAGAGAGGTATTTGTTCGAAAATCAATCTGATCTTTGCACGCGCGTCCGGTAAATGCTGTCTACCGATGTGACGTCTCCAAATAATTAGTTTACATTTCATTTTCGTTGTCCTCTGATGCAAATCATTTATTTACACAAATTGGCAAATTTTAGGCTCTTTCTGAACAGGGATAGAGAAGATTTAACTAAATATCACAAAAATCGGACGGTAATCCTATCCGAAATCGCTCTAGTGTGACCTGCCCTTTAGTCTACTACACGTGCGTGCTAAATCTCCGCCGTTCGTGCACGTGTGCCTCATGGTTGTCCTCCAAACTGACGTCACGCTAACGTCAATGTATAAGGTCTATAAAGTACACTGTGGGCACGACGTAGACTTAACACGCGCATGTAGTAGACTTGCGAGCGCATCCGATTTGTTCACAAAACAACTGTCTGCATTTGTTGGTGTAGGTTGCAATGATATGCGTCTGCCTCATTGGAGGGCTCACTTTCAGCTCTGGAACGTCATATGCATAAAGTCTATACAGTAGCCTACTCATAATCCTAGCAAATAGCGTGACACTGCTACAATGCAAATAAAATCTTACCTGAACGCTGTAAAATTTGCTTTAGATTCTTTCCATTTCGATAAAAATATATCCCTGATGAGTGCCATATTTACGGCTGTTTGAGGAGTTCTATGAAATTTTTTTGGTTTTCCTGTCTTTGGTTTATAAGAAAACTTCTTAATAACTTGAACTAAAGCAGCGTCCGCTTCTGATAAGTTGCGTGCAGTCGTAGAATGCGGCTTGTTATGCTTGAACATTCTGAAACAACAAAAAATGGCATGTAAGTAGAAAGGCTTTCACGACGGGAATCCATACTAGTAAGATGATTTCAACGAGTACGCCGTCGAAGGTCTTGGAATAGTCAAGCTTTCGTCAGAAGTGACTCTGACCTGAAGAAGTTAGAGCCACTTCTGACGAAAGCTTGACTATTTCAAGACCTTCGACGGCGTACTCGTTGAAATCGTCTTACTAAAAAATGGTATCTTCTGTAGTTTAGGCTATTCAGTAATTATATTCTACTTACGGAAATTATGTGATACAACTATGTATGGTTATAGCATAGAAGTGCAAAGGTGGTGGAAAAGAAACTAGGAGGGCTTTTAAGACCAATGTGTTAAATTGCAACATTGTGCGATTTAAATTTCGAACTCCTGCTTTCTCATTGGAATCGTTCAGTTGTAGCTTAAACTCTGCTATCTGAGGACTTTACGGTATCTATACATAACAGCAGGCCTGTAGCAGATTTATCAATGGGGAGGTTCACTTTTATGAAAGGTAGACCATTAATATGTAACGAAAGCTTAGGTATAAGCGAAGCGCCACCATCAGTCGGCGCTTTGAGTACCAAGAAAATTTCTTCCAAAAGTGCATTCTAGGTTGGCGGAAACGGCAGTGTCCAGGCCTTGTAAGTCGCTTCAAAATATTGTATAATTTGTGGGATCTCATATGTTAGAGATTTTTACTCCCCCTCCCCATCCTAAAAGGTAAAATAAGAAAACGTTTATTTTGCCAAATAACTGAAACCACTGGTGATCGTGAAAGCCACCTGCTGTTATGAATGCTTACATTTGTAAGGAACGGCAACTTGAACTTGAACACAAATGTCACAATTGCGATAATCATGATTATTTTATTCGGAGTTATATACACGTCTGATCAGCCAGCCTTCAATTCAATTTAACACAGCAGAAACACAGCATCGGAGAACGGAGCTATGCTTCTGGGGAGGGGACAAATTCAATTTTATCCGGAAGATTGAATTTTGAACCGAGTTGCGGCATCGATTGTTTAACAAAAACATTGAAAAGGCCTAGTCGATGAAAACTGTGGTGATATTTCTGACAAAACTATTTATAAAGTGACGAATCTGATGTAGGTTCTGATGTAGGTTCGCCTTTCATTTCAAACAAAATTTATTTCGGAAGGTCTGGGGTGAAAAATTTTGCTATAATTTTCGTGGTTTTCAAGCATGTTTATGTTTGGAAACTTTTGTAACTATTTTAAGAAAACAATACAGAAACGAAGACGTTTTATGACTCCTTGGCCAAGGTGAAATGCACTTGTAACAATGAAACAACAAGATTGAAGGTCGGAGGTGGCTTGAAGATTAGGTGTATGCTTTGTATTCGAGAGGTCCCCGGATCAGATCCCGGTGAATCCACCTGGAAATTTTCGGGTGGCTCAAAACATTGCTTGTTCGCAGTTCGCTGTTCGCAGTGCACGCGTGACATGGTTTTTGATTGTCCGGCTTAGGAAGTTGCATGATTCATATCGCTTCAGCTGTCCGGACATTGATGTAGTCCAAGGATTGTCCACCCCTATCGGCCTTTGGACAAGTGCATGGCTTACTGGAGATACTTTCAGTACTAGTGACGTTAAATGGGGGTGCCAGGCTGCCAGGAGCAGAACTGGGAACAATTAAGTACATCCCTTGCTTTTAGCCATTGGGAAATAGTCAGCATGCCCTAAAGAGAAGCGAATATCACTATAGAGTTCATCATCACAGTGGGATAGAGCCCTTAATAATCCAAACTACTTCCTCTTCTTGAAACGTTGGGAGGCACATAATTTATGATTTTGACTGTCTCATTTTACCCAAATGGATCATGCCTTTCTGCGTGTAGCATATAAATGGTATGTACAGTACAGCGCATAACTAACTATCTGCACTTGGAGAAAGGGCTGCTTTAAGCTATATGTATCATAATCAAAACTCCAGAAGTCTCACTAGACTACTCCTTTGCTATTGGAAGCGGGCCATGTATGTTCCTGGGGGTTCGTAACCCCCTGGATACAGGCCTGTAACAGCATAATTAAAAACAAGCTCATACTTACTTTTGATATGTTAAAGAGGAACTCATAAGCATTCTGGTAAAAATTGCATTCAATTTCTGTGAGCAACTCTCGAGATATATTTTGGACCCATGGTGAACTCCAAGCAAGCATGTGCTACATAACACAGTCACATCATTAAAGTCTGTTTTTTTTCTTTTAAGTCTGTTTTTTTTCCTCCTTTCAACCGATTTCTCTTCTTTAATTTCTTTCAATGTACTTGTAAAGGGAACGCATGGCAGACATGGGGACTTTATACAATATATTCCCTCTAGGAGGCTATTTCAAAGGCAAAACAATACACTGAGAAATAAAGAAGACAATGCATAGTCTCCAGTGTCGTTGAAGAGTTGACATCACTCGTGCTTGCTTCAAGTTTTCGTTGATCAGCAAACACAGGAATTTCATTACGACATGGAGATATATATATATAACGTTGTAGCTCCATGATTAAACACTGCTAATATCTCGGGAACCACACATAGGAATTGAATAAAAAAAATCACCAGAATTTTTCATTTTAATTCCTCTTTTACATATTAAAACTGAAATTTGCTAAAATCGTTCCTTTAACTATTGAGACGACGTCGTTTCGTCATAATATTTTGCACACAGCATTAGGCAAAAGAAAACGTTTTCTTTACATGAGAAGAAAAGTTTCAAATCTCAGTAAGGTATAAGAAAGGAGAGCAGATCTTTAACCCCACCTACAAAGTACATCTTCGTAGCTTGGTTTTTATAGTCAGGATATTACAATTTGCATCCTTCACAGGGGGACTGGCATATTCCAATCAATCTTGTAATATTTATAAGATTTATTCGCATCCTCACTTCATAGTGAACAGTTGTGTGTTTTTGCTTGTAATTTTTTCATTTGTTCTGGTAGTATACTGACATCATCGAAATAATTTCCCCACTAGGAAATCAAAAATCACCGTTGCATTATTGCATTTTAGAGTATCTCGCCCCTGAAGAAGTATTACGCTCCTACAGCTAGCTTGTTGGTATCCAAAACTTTCGAGATGACAGGAAGTTTCACTTTTGAACACAAATCTGTTACTTTTAAAGTCCTGTATTTACCAGGCGTAGGGCGCCAGTATGGCATGGTGCGCCCTTGTAGGGTTAATGGGGCAGATGGCCACCTAAACCGCCCCTTAAATCCGTCAATGAATGAGAGCGACCTTAAGTTAAAAAGTTTTCAAAGGAACAGCTATCTCTTCTGCCCCTCTGCCCCCCCCCCCCCGCCGTGCCCCTTGCTTCCTTTGAACATGGACAATACTGTAAGGAACTTCCAGTGCAGGGTAGTATTCAAGAGACATACATCTGAGCATACAAAGTATTCCAGAGTAAGTAGTAAGTAATAAATCAAAATGAATGATCCTCACCTAACATATGAAGCATCGTTCGAGTGGCTTGTTGTCCTTTTAACTGTCTGAGGATGGTATATCATGTAGTGAAAGCTCAAAATGATAAACAGTGTCATACAGGATATTATGAGGACTTTCTTAAGTGCCTTTATTATATATTCTGGATTCATTTCGCTAATTTGGCCCATCTCACGCAAATCTAAAAGACAACAAGAAGTATAAGGAAATAAAGAAAAGCAATAGGTAAAACTTTATTATCTCATCTTCAAATTATCGAGTCGAAAGACAATCATCATCATCATCATCATCATCATCATCATCATCATCATCATCATCATCATCATCATCATCATCATCATCATCATCATCATCATCATCATCATCATCATCATCATCATCATCATCATCATCATCATCATCATCATCATCATCACCATCACCACCACCACCACAACCACCACCACCACATTTAATTAAAAGGTTAAAGGTGTAAGGCACTGTACAAATATAAGAGGTAAAGTGTGACGAGCATGGCAGTTAATAAAACAGAGGACAGTCTCAATAAAAGTAAAATCATGAGAAGCTGAAACTATGCACAAACGTTAAGAAAATTGAAATCAACAGACAGAAACAACAAAGGCAAGGGAAAAGTAAACTAGAAATGCAAAAAAGACGATAAGCTTAAATTACAAAATAGAGTTAATAAGTTAAGAACAACAAGCTGTAAAACAATAAAAGCAAGATAAAGTAGACTAGAAGGTGCCAAATTAATGAAAATGGAAGTTTTTTAAATTCTTGAATTTACTGATATACTTACCTCCTCAGACAAATTGTTTCAAAGTGTCTCACCGCATCTATCAAACTGACGGTCTATTTTCGTATGTGTAGGTTCTAACTTTGGGGATAAGCAGGAGAGATTTGGATTGGGAGCGAAGGTGGTATTGGAGTTACATTGAAACAATAACACTGCTCAAGCTGTCTGAAAGGAATTGGAAAAGACGCATCAACCTACGATGGGTGGGCGCGAAGCGCGCCGAAAAATTCCATTTTAAAAACAGTGTAGAATGTTTCACTCCGTCCAGTATTACAAAGGTTATCCAAGTTACCGTACATACAGTGCCCTTCAATCTTCCCGTTTCTTCTTTCATTCACTTTACTCTTTCAGCGGTCAGTAATTTGAGCCTTCCTTCCCAGGCAAAACGTCACGGGCTTCCCCCGGCAGATACGCCACCGCTTGTGGTTCAGAGGATGGAAGGTGGTAGGAGTTGCATGGGACGTTGGCAAAATAATGTCGCCAAAGCTGGCATGTAATAACAAGACAACAATGCACAATCGATGCTCGCGACGGGCGCCAAAAATAGCATTTTCGAAGATGAAGTCATCTAAGTTAATAAATGGTTTACTTTATTTCACTCTATTTAAAAGTTATCAAATTGATAACCAAAAATAATAATACAGAACACATTACTTTGAAATATTTTTGAAAATCTGGGGGATGTAGGCCATCCCCCTTGTGAAAAAGTGGGGGATATACCGGTATCCAACATCCTCCCGGGATTCTGGCTATGGTTTGTAAGGATGCTTCAATATGTTTAATTATATACCTGTAGCCATACTCAATCCCAACACCTCAAATTTCTGTCCGCGAGCTTCTCTCCCGATATGAAAGGTCCACTTCCTTCTATAGATATATAGGCTTAGTAATTAATAGTAAATTCGTTTAATTTCTTTACAAACGTATATTTTTATTTGCCTTCACATGTTTTTTTTTTCTGATGTAACGTTCTAAAATACGACGGCAGTGGTTTTGTATACTTAAATATTTTAGAATAGTGGCAGAATGGGACCCCGGTTTGAAGTACCTTTTGTCACTGTACCGGTGCGCCACCCTTCAATGGTATAGATCATTACAACTGTAGTCACAAATGGAGAGTGTAATTTTCTGCAAACCGTGTGTTTGGGATGCCACATTTTCTCCTATAATGGTAACTCAAACATGGTAGACGGAAAATTGCAGCGTCGTATAGGCGTAGGATGCGGGAGTGAAAAATGTGAAAGCTAAAGTATACTTCCTCCTCTGACCACTTTTCAAGGTCCACTTTTGGATATTTCTCAAACTTTTTTAATAAAATATCAGTTTTCCCATATATACACGTACTTGAAAAAAAAAACGCACAAAATGAAGCATCAAATTACAGCTAAGCATCCTCAAATCCTCAAAAATTTTGCCAAGAGGGGAGATGGACACCCTCACCCTTAAGCCCCTCTTCCCGGACGGCGGTCTAACCGTCTAAGACGCCCCCCCCCCCAGCTGAGAACAGCTTCGACCCCTATGCTGACACATTTGTGTTTTGGACTGTGATTCCTTTCAATCTCGGCCATGATGGAATGCCACATTTTTTGATCATAGCCCCACCCATGGAGGGGGTTGGCGCCACATGAAAATACGGCAACATGTAAAGAACAATATATTAGGCAAGTAAGTATGTTTTCAAAGCTTTAAAAGATTGTTGTTTGATTTCTGAAGTGACCAGTTTCCCAGCGTTTGGAGATCAGTCCGTCCTGTAAGTGAACGACAGTAAGTTCATGCACGCATTAAAGAGCCCTGTGTTTGTTCTCCAGTATTTCAGTAAATAAAATCTGAGTATGGGTACGATCGCCCATGAATAGGCCCTTGAGTCGGTTGGCCCTCTCCCTACTTTTAACGAGCTTTCAACGACGAATACTAACAACACATTTGCTTGGGTCAAGTTCACTTTCGTGAAGAATGTGGTAACTTCAATTGGTAATAGACCCACCTACAAAACCGTCATGAGAATTTAATCACCTTTAGGCCTATACTTACTTTTCTCTTTAGTATGTCAAAGATAAATTTGGTTTAAACCACCCTGCTGTCTTAACTCAGTGTGTTAAAACGGCAATGATACCCTCTGACACAATACACACTATGATGGATGGACTGACAGACAGACAGTGACAGCTGTACACATAGTGTATGTATACCCTTGACATATAGACTCGTCCACTCTACTATCTCATCATTCACCTCCCACCAAAAGTTGACTCAACATGACACAACAAAAACACAACTTCATAGCACTGCTATGATAAATGCCAAAGGTCCATCAGTCTAATGGACTACTTTCAACTGGAGGATGAATAATCTTTTTCAGAAATTTTAATGCAAACTGTCACAAAATTGCTGAAAAAAGTAATAATGCAGTTTACCGGCCCGATAATGGCAAACTTTTTGCCAGAATGAGGGGCTGCTACTCCTGACCTTTCCCTGCCTTACGTCTGCCAGGCAGAGATCAAGGCTTAAGATGATTCTTAAATTCCTTGCCATTAGAGCAAAAGACGGATTAAGTTTTTGCGACAGAGTTATGTATAGGTTCCCTGTTTCATAATGCTTTTGCATGCGCAGTATTACTGACGTGAATCGTAATTATCAGAACTACTGAAATTTTTCTTATCAAATATTGAATAAAGCTGCAAGAAAATACCAATACTTACAGAGAACTAATATAAAACAAACCACATGATATTCTGATCAGTGCAGTCAAACAGTTTTCTGGCTCGTCCGTCGACACTGCCTATTTTAATACAGGCATGTACAACGTAACATACTGTACGTATAAGCCTACAGTGTCTCCGGTATCAACAAACAGTCGTGTTTTTAAGTCCAAAGGTTTCAGTTAATCATCAATTCTTGTTGGCAAACAAAACACACATCAACAGAATTGCTAGAGTTTGTAAGTTGATATAAGGCTTGGCAGGCTACAATACTAGCATGACTTGGGTTTAACTATTTAATAGGATCTACGGGTATATGTCAAATGCAAACAGTAAGTGACGTTATATGATTGCCTATGAAAGCCCCCGTTATTTGAAATAAATTGAAAAAGATCACCGTTACAATAGCGCACAACTACTATTCAGGGAAATTTCACGCGGAAGGTATTAACCTACGAATTTAGCACCCTTATGGGGGTGCACAGTGAAGACCCCGTTGTTGAAGTGATGTGTTCACTTTGTTATGTGGATGTGATAGGAAAGGAATTGAAGTACTCATTATGCAGAAATAACGAAAATTGAAGGTATTTCAGGCACTTTTTGCATTATATCCTTCCGCGATGCAAAATGGCATTTTGAAGGAATTGAAACGGCTTAAACCACCACCCTATCACACAAGCTCTCTTTAGTTAGCACAAAATCTCAGTGGTCATGGTACACAAATTTGTAATCAGTGTGAAAGGCCTTCTTGTGAGCTTTTTCATGTGAGGGGTACTAGGCTTGTACCCGTTGAAAACTTCTAGAAGGGTCCAGAGGCCACATGAAATGGACAAAATTATTGTGTAAGTCATAGGAGGAATAATTAATGGTGTGGCTACCTACATCCAATTCCAGGATTACCGCAAACGCCATTTCAACAGTTCATTCGTCCCATCGCGAAACCGAAAATAAGTAATACCTACTTGGAAGCTGATATGATCTTAAAATGACTTGAAGTTATAACGAATCTGAAAACTCCATTTGTGTCACTTGTCATGAACAAGGATGTGCCGCGAACTAACACAAGCTAAAAATAATAAAGAATAAGAAAAGAAAAACCTTTGACTATCTAGCCACAAGTTGGTACCTCGCGGAGCTGACTTTGTTGTTCAGGTCAATACAGCTTCCCAAACTACTTGGGCTTAAAGCTGATAAAGGAGTATGCCGTATAGGCTGCTACGTAGGTAATTTCAACCAATTGGTAACGCTTACCACTAATAGGCCATTCTTGACTTAGTGCAGCGTCAGGTAGGAGGTAGGCCATTGTCCCTCGTTGGGTGAAGCCCCCCCCCCCGTCGGGGAAATTTTCCAATTTCGTCGGGGAGCCTCGATGTGTATATGATAAGCATGTAATTCCACAGTCTTCCGGACGGTTTTCATGATTTTACTCTCAATGAAGGCAGATTCTTAAATAAATATCGCAAAATTCCATCTATAAAAAGCCACAATTTTCAAATTTTCTTGGCTTAAACCCACTTAAACTAATAGTTCCAATTTCTGTCACCCTTCCAGCATCGAAATTTGGTCATTTTGCTCGTCGCATGTGACATGAGAAGGATTACGTTTTGCTTTTTGTCGATCTGCAAGAGTAGTACACGAACGTTACTGTTGTTAGTCAAGGGTTGTAGACAGTCTGGAGGGTGACGCCAGATGCCGCCAGGGGGTCATGGCCCCAGGTCGGGGAAGGCTGCCTCCGTCGGGGAATTTTTAGTTCTGTCGGGGAGCCACAAAGGGTACGCGATTAAGAATGTAATCCCCGACGGCGAGCAGTCGCCCAGACGGTTTGCTTGTTTTTGCTCTCAAGGAGGGCAAATTCTTTAATAAAAACTTAAAATGTTCAATTTTTCTTCAATAAAACTATATAATTTTGTTTTAAAAACCCTCATTCTCGGCACTCAAGGCTCACCGAAAATCTTGCTTTTGACAGCCTCTCGGCAACCCGTCGCCTTCAAGTGTCGGGGCGTCGATATGCTCCCCTTCCCCTCGGAGAGCTTGGCCCCATGTCGGGCAAATTCTGGCGCCAAAACAAGCAGTAGCCATGGTAGTTCAAAGTATTTTAGTGAGGTTAATTGGTGGTGGTGGAAAAATTGTTGGAGGGAATGGCACCAACAATCCACCACAGATCAAGATTAGTCAGTGTAACCCTGATTGAGGGACGTACTTTCTTTGGTCTTTCACTTACCCTCGAGGGGTAAGTGAAAAGACGGAAAGTACATACATTCTCTCGCAGCAGGGTGACCATGACTAGATCAATATATATATATATATATATATATATATATATATGGGAATGTATATATATATATGTATATATAGGTATGTTTATGTGTCTATGTATATAAAATTTATTGTATATATATATATATGTGTTTATATATATATATATATATATATATGTTTATATATATATATATATATATATATATGTATATGTATATATATATATATATATATATATATATATATATGTTGGAACTAATAAAAAACGATTATAGGCCCATGACTGCGGCAACGTGAAATATAGTAGCCATAGGCGTAGGAAGCGGGGGACTGGGACTGGGGAAGGAAACCTCTTATTTGTCTCTTCTGTAAGAAATGTCAAAAATTTGCAGTAATTTTCCTTAAAGTTTGTCCAAAATGGTGCACCAAATTGCATCTGAGGACCCTCAAACACCCAAAATTTTCCAAAGGGGAGGGGTGTCCACACCCCTCCCCTTAGACCCCTCCCCCAGGACGGCAATCCGAAACAAGGTTCAGCTCCCCCCCCCCCCCAAGTCTCAAAAAGCTTCTTACACCTATGAGCTTAGCACGCAATCCTATTCAGATCTGCGGTTCGGGTGAGACTTAACGCGACTTCTTTATTCTCGACATCCTGTGGGAAAAGGTTGGCTTTACCATGAGTTGACTCAAAAATGCCAGTATGGTTTTCACATTAAGAAATCTTCGCGGAAGTATCCCGCCTCTTCGAGAAGAAGAAGCCTGCTGAAAGTCACTTAAAAGCTCTGTTTGTACAGTGTTATTAACACCCAGGCCCTGCTGAACTGTAAATGTCTACAAGGGGGGAATTGGAAAAATTTGTCACCAGGATTTTGAGCAGAATCCGTCAACTACATCATAGAGGGACATAGAAAATATAACAGCGTTAATGCCCGTATGTTGTAATATAACTAATTAGCTTTGACTTTATGAATAATGTTTGATGACAAGGGACGACAAAGGTCCGTGTTTGAAAGAGGGGGCATTCCAAAGATCCAATGGTCTTGAAGACCTCTCGGGAGAGTCAAGCCGTTGGGTCAAGAGAAGCGTCTATGGACCTCAATTGGGTCCAGAGGAACTACAGGGGATGGGGATGAGTAGGTTAAGCCCCCACCCCACCCGAAAGCTGCGGCGTATTCATAAAATGGTAGGCATTGGAACAAAGCATTTATTATATAACTACCTGCAAGGAGCATAAGATGAGTACTCAGTAAATAGACCACAGACCAGGAAGGTCACAACCTTAAAGTATTTAAATATAAGAATTTGGAAGAAAACTAGGCCTCATTTCATGCCCTCCAATAAAAACACCAAAAACATCGAAGATGCATATATGTGCATATACGAAGGGGAGATACGGCCTCCCGAGAAATTTTGAAAACCTTAGTTGTACACCATTTTCTGTGTTCTGAGAATATTAGGCCTATAGGATAATAACCAGGACTAAGAAAGTTTCCAGCATTTTTAACTTAGGCAATATTTTCAAGTCAACGAAAAGTAGAGGGTTCAGGCCGGTTATGCCCATACCTGGATCCAGGGTTGGGTTATCATGTAGGCACAAACCAATCGGTTAGAGACTGAGCCGTAAAACCTCATCTAACTAACAAACTAATCATATAGGCACAGTGGGCCTTTTGTATACAACAGGGGAGATATAATTACGAAAACCGATCAAGGAAGTTTTAACATTAGTCGTCCCTGATAATGTCACAAGTTTACGTACGATCAGTCCCCGTGAAAGATTCGGAAGTATTTTGCAAATATTTTAGCTTTTTTTTCTCACGAAACGAAGGTCTCAACTTCAGCACTCCTCACCGCGCAGAAAGAAAAAATGACGATTTGGGGGCAGAAATGGCACTTTTCAGGGCAAAATTTATTACATGCATGATTGCTCACCAATTTGGTAAAATTGCAGGGCAACAATCCTTCGACCCATGTGAAATGACTATGATATTTTCTTCACGTGTACTTCAGCAATAACCGTCAACTTGATTGACTTGTCTGTTAGGCTTTTCTAATATAGTATGGATTTCACATTTTACTATGTTTTTATCCCCCATCAAAGTTCATGGGGAATGTTTCCCAGTCCTATCCTCCCTCACCACCCCTCACTATGAGGCGTGGTGGGAAAGGAAGGGTGAGAATGGTCATGATTGAGTTCCCTTACCGCTACAAGGTCCGTACGGACATCAGAACAACCCCAATTTAGGGTGTAAAGCTAAGTAAGTAGTAGTTGTGGTGTGCTACCATCGGCATTAAACCAAACAAAAAGTACATAGTGTTTACAAAACCCCTCTGATACGCTATCTACAAAACAAGACCAAAGTGCATAAAAGCTTCCGTGCTCATTGACCTTAAAAAATCCTTTTAATCCGCTGTGCTTTAAATGTATGGAAGCTTTCGTCCATATAGAAAGAAATTGCTCACTTGCACATATCTTACTCAACGGTTGTAGCAGCCACTCCGTGGCCGCACTCTTTGGTAAAAGTTAACATGGCCCAAAAAGGCGCTCGTTTGCGTTTCGAATCCCTCGTAAGTCATTTAAAACCGCAAGTTAGGGGAAATCTATCGGTCGACCCTGTGCAGTCATCGGTTCCTGTAATTACGGCCAATCAATGGTGGTCGAAGCACCTCCGCGCCAAGGTCATCGGGAGTGAAATCAGTTACTACGATTCCGATCCAAACCAGAAAAGATCCCAGGAAGCTGTAGTATTCCTCCATGGCAACCCAACGTCGTCGTATCTTTGGAGAAATATTATACCTCGAGTGGAAGGAATCGCACGGTGCCTAGCCCCAGACTTAATAGGCATGGGACGTTCCAGTAAACTACCTGGATCTATGTACACCTTTAAAGATCACTACGAGTATCTGTGTGCCTGGTTCGAATCACTACGTCTTCCTCAAAAGGTAAGTTGCCCCTGTTGCAAAGTGAAAAATTTGTAGGCGTATTCGCTCCCTACGGTCAAGAGACTAACTTACCATACGCTCTTGCTCGGTAGAGGAAGCTAAGGACTCGACAAAGTTTCTTCAGATCAGGCAAGTTTTTAGGCAGATAACCCCCACCTATTAACATATGCAGTGTTATGTAATCGATTTTTTACACTTTATTAAAGGGAAATATTGTGTTTGAAATGCACCAACATTGCATACGAAGAAAATACCTTAAATCATTAGTCACCGAACCGTTCAGTCTCACTAATAAACTCTAGCAATAGCTTATCTTCTCAAAATATTATGCATTACTGGAATAAGAGATGTTGCATCATTTGAATTTTTGAAAGTTTGGGTGAACAAATTACTTTTGTGCAACAAATAACCGAATTTCTTCCTGTGAAAGCCTTATTTCCAATTGTCTATCATTCTGTAGGCTATCTACAAATATAGGTTTAAAAAGTATGAATATTTTCTATAAAACAAACGCAATATTTCCGTTTAACTTGATACTTTCCTTTTAGCGTATAGTTCTTCAAGTGAGAGGGGCTTAGTGGACGTGTCCCTGCTTCTGAAAAAGTGCGTCCGCGTCCCCTCTACCCTCATGATCCATATCGATGATCTGTTTACAGGGGACAGTTACGTCACCTGGTCACGACCCTGCCCAAGATTAAATTCCATTTAACTTTGCCCCAAAACACATGTAACTCTGAAGAGAGTTGACTGGTTTTGAATGGATCTAACTGGTTTTCAATTTATTACAAATGGTTTTGAATGGTCATCGTAAACAATCTGAATGGTGCTAAACGGTTTCTACCCTGTTGGAATGGATACGGTGTCCACAACCCCAATCAAAATACAAATGGAACCATTGATGATCATTCAACATTTCTCGAAAGGAATTTCGTCCTCAGTGGGGTTACGAGATTGTCAGGGTAAAATCTCAGTTTTTCTTATGGCCAAATTGAATCGGAGTAGGTGGATGGTTTTAGGCCAATAAGAGGGGACGACCCATTGTGACAAGTGAAGCAAAACGGCTACATCTTTTCATAAATGAAGTGGTAAACTTTCAATGAACTCATCGTTTGAGTGGAGACACAAATCTAACGAGCATTGCAATTTGCCATTTCAAATAAGTGGCGGAGCTTCCAAACAGTGGAAGCGGTCCCCCACCTCCTTCCCTAAGGGGCCGGGGTTTAAGTGGACCGTTTGCGCCCTTTTCAGCTGTTTGCTATGCTATAACTATGAGCCTTTTTGTTACGTGTTAACACAATCTGTTTACCTAGCCGGCTTGGTCCTGCCCAATTTTTTGGTGTTTTCTAATTTGTAAGTTTGGCTTGTCAACAGTCAGTTGAATTTTTGCCACCTGATGAAGGGTTTACACCCGAAAGGGCGTGGACCTTTTTACAAATCTTTAGCACTATTTACTACTTTTTGACCTACATACTTCATAAGTGCTACGCAGTACTTTGATTGTATTACGTATATAATTTTTAGTACAACTGGTGAAGAGCTGTGTATACGACGCTCTAAATATTTTAAGTGTTTATGTGTGAACGTATAAAGTTGGAAATGAAAGTATCATTTTTTCTCGATCTATGCTTTATATATATATATATATATATATATATATATATATATATATATATATATATATATATATATATATATAGGTGGTCAGTGGTCTGGCTCAGTGGTCAGAGCATCCGCCTTGTATGCGGGAGGTCGCTGGTTCGAATCCTGCTTGAGGGTAAGTTTTCCATTCACAAATAAATATCCTCTTTCAGTATAAGGCAAGTGCTTTGTTAGAGGAAAATGGCCTAAGGTCTCAGTGCGACTATTTAATACAGCTTGGATTGACTCATTCATATAAAGTCGCTACGTCACTCTACCATCATATATATATATATATATATATATATATATATATATATATATATATATATATATATATATATATATATATATATATGATGGGACCTTCTGTGGCCTGCCTCACCATGGGCCACTTTGAGGAGCAGTTGTTCTCACGATACACCGGGATCAAGCCCATACTTTATAAAAGGTACATTGACGATATTGTTGGGGTCGCAGTGGGTCCTCGAAACGATTTGGAAGAGTTCATTAACTTTGCTGAAACGTTCTGCCCGTTTTTGAAATTCACTCACTGTATTTCCAACTCCTCAGTAGTGTTTTTAGACACGGAACTATCCATCTCCGACCGTAAAATCAAGTCCAATCTCCACTTTAAGCCCACTGACTCTCACAACTACCTCATGTACCCTTCCAACCACCCCAGATCTTGTACCAATTCGATTCCTTTCTCACAACTTTTACGGGCCAGAAGGATTTGTTCCGACGACCAGGATTTCGCTCAAGTTTCCAAGCAGATTATTTCTTTCTTTGAACAACGCCAGTATCCACAAAGAGTGCTCTCTAATGCCCTGAAACGCATACAAGGAATTGATAGAGCCTCTGCCCTTGCCCCCAAAACTAACCATACATCCACCAGACGTATCCCGTTGGTCCTATCCTTTCACCCATCTGTAACCCCCATTGTACGTGCCATTTACAGGAATGTAGAGACCCTCCGTCATGACCCATCCACCCGTGACCATTTCCCTGATCCCCCCATCACGGCATTCAGAATTGAAAAGAACATATCTAAGCACTTGGTCCGTGCCTCTCAACCTCAAGCAGTAGTGCCTGACACCCCAGGAACTTTTCCTTGCAACCGTGGGAGATGCAATACTTGCCCGGTGGTCAGTTATGACAAAAACCTTTCCATTGTAGGTCCCAACAACAACCGGTTTAACGTTCATCAGCATTTTACCTGTACTTCAGCCAATGTTGTTTACGTTCTCGTATGTAAACGCTGTAATATACTGTACGTGGGAGAAACAAAACGTCGTCTTGCTGACCGAGTCACCGAGCACCTGAGGTCAATCAAACAGAACCTCCCAGGGTTCCCGGTAGCCACCCACTTCAATCCCCCGTCAACATGCTCGATCCGTGACTTGATGGTTTCGGCGGCCATCTCGTGTCGAGGTTCCGATCATGACCGCCTAGCTGCCGAAAACCGCCTAATCATGAAACTTGGAACCCTGTCCCCACATGGTCTGAACGTTAGACTTGAACTGTTATAACGCAGCAATTCCTGCATTTTTTTGACTTGTGGTAACCACTTAACAGTGTCTGTTTTCCTAGCCGAGGTTTACCGTGCCCAATTTTATTGTGTATTTTTTAAATTGTACGTTTGGCCGTGTCAACGATCAGTTGCATTTTTGCCACCTGATGAAGGGTTTAAACCCGAAACGTCGTGGAATTTTTCACAAACTTTTAGCACTATTTACTACTTTATTTTTACCTATATATTTATATATATATATATATATTTATATATATATATATATATATAAATGCATACATATACATACGTGCATCCATGTACATGCAAAAAGTGTAGGCACCCGTGTATCCGTGTTTTTGTTAGTAAGCAATGCATAAAGGGAATCAGGCAGAGATGAAAATCTACAAACGTTTTATTAATCCCTTAATTACCAACTTCATTCTAAAGAGGCAACACGATCCATCCAACGAAACGTGCGAAGCCCTGGTTTTTTAACGCTAAGGCCATTTCACACTAAGCGGGACGCGATTCGATACGTTAAAGAAGTTGAAAACCATTATTTTATATACAGGGGCGAATCCAGGATTTCTGAAAAGGGGGGACCGAAGTTGTTCGACCTGTGGTTGAGGGCACTATACCATCTAAGCGGAGCGCCACCATCGGTTGGCGCGGAGCCTACAAGAAAATTTTTGACAAAATAGACCACTCAGATCGCCGGAAATAGCACTTCCCATGTCTTATTTTTGCATTTTCTGCTTCATATAATTTCATGTCTCAACCTCTCAACACATTAATTTTTCCACAAGTTATGAACAGAAGACAGTTATCATAGGCACAGTGCCTTACTACACAATGCAGCCTGTTCAAGGCGTCTAATCAGATCTTTAGTAGTCATGTTCTAACTTGGTGAATATTGAGGGACTTCCTTGAGAAATTTGTGACCCATATCTTAGTTCGACTTGATGCCAGAACCCAGATACCTTGCATTGACATGTGGGCGTAATTGGACGTTTTATCACTGCATGTTCCCCTCTGCCTAATTTCTCCTTTTGCGTCGGCTCATTGAGAAAGGAAAAATGACCCAAAATGCACGAGACTTGGCAGCCCTGTCATTGTTTTGGGGGGAAGTCCAGGCAGTGTAATAATGGTATTATTGTAGGCCTTACATAGTATCAAAACTGAATGACCGAATTGTAATGATTCCGACCACTATATTTCTAAATAAAATTTTGTTGGTGGCCTACACTGTAGGCCAATCTTAACGTCTTTCAGAGAAAAATCGAGGGATTAATTAACTGACAAAACAGCATTTGGCCATTTAGTTTGTCATTGATTATGGTTATACTTGTTGATTGCTGATTTTTATTTAATTTATAATTCCTCATTTTTCTCCTTAGGAATTTATTTATGGAGGGATGTCCCCTCACTGAAAATTTTAGGGAGGGACGTGTCCTCCTCACCCCGTTCCCCCGCTTTCTGCCGCCTATGCGTAGCATAACAGAAAACTTGGGTAAAAGCACATCCCAGATAGCTGGAAAAGACACTTTTAAGGCCTTGTAATTCGCATGATTTTCCATTTTAATTCTCTTGCAGTGGCGTAGCTAGGATTTTTTGTTTGGGGGCGAGGCGGGGCTCCCGTCACTATCTAAGCGGAGCGCCACCATGAGTTGGCGCGGAGCGCAAGAAGAAAATTTGAGATTTTAATACATCCCAGATCGCCGGAAATAGCACTTGTCAGGCTTGATAGCAGCCATCAAGAAGATCAATTTTTGTGAACAAAATGTAAAGTTTGATTTTATTTTATCACACATTTCTGTGAGGACGGATTAACTCAGCTGGTGTGACTTTTGGTCCCAGGTTTGCACGTTTGAATCCCGTTTTACTCAGTGGCGTACCCAGGATTTCTCTCACGGAGGCATACAGTGTGTTGTGTGATCGCCGACCTGGGGGAGGGGGTGTCCCCCTCCGTTTTGAAAATTTTTGAAAAATTAGGTGTCTTTACATGCAATCTGGTGCCACATATGCTACCTTTTGAAGTAAAATTTGTGTTAAAAAATTTACGTATTTTAGGAACTAAAAAAAAATCGGCATTAGTGGGGAGGGCATGGCCCAATGGCCTCCCCCCAGTGTACGCCACTGAGTTTACTATCTAAGCGGAGCGCCACCATAGGTTGGCGCGGAGCGTTCCAAGAAAATATGAAGTTTTAATACATCCCAGATGGCCGGAAATGGCACTTGCCAGGCTTGATAGCAGCCCATCCCAACTGATGCGCACTGTCTCGTAAGGTATTTTTCGATTGGCTGATGGTATTGTATCGGTATTGTACCGTATTGATTGAATCTAATCATGTGTAGTAAGATAGCATGCGTGTGAACGTCACAATTGACGTTCAAACTGATCTGCTGTGCGCTATGACTCCCATGCTTCGAGGTTGCTAATTGCAGCTTCATTCTCTATCACTCTTCTCTCTGTCCTTCCCTCTAGTGCTTCTCCTTTCCGTTTTTTCTTTTTTTCCCTTTTATTATTATTATTATTATTTTTTTTTTGCATTTTCAAAAGGGGGGGGCCGGGTCGGCCCCCCCTAGATCCGCCCCTGTTATATAGACCCTTTCGCACTTGGCGCGATACGGCGCGATATGACGCCATAAAACTGAGTTGAAATAATTTCAGCTTCCACTTACATCTCGCCGAGCGATATTTTTGTGACTAATGAAGAGATAATCTTGCTGTTTTGTTAGATCACATAACTCATCGGTCATTGGAATATCTCCAAGAGAGGAAGAGAAAGTCGCCTATAGTGAGAAAGGGCTGGCGACATAGCCGACATTTTTATCGCGTCGTATCGTGTCGCGTCGTACCGTAACGCGTGTGGTGTAAAACGGGCTTTTATAATGCTTTAGTGCCCATTGCAAAACCAGGTAAGTTCATTGGAAGCAGAAGAAAGCACCGATGTGTGAAAGTTCTTTGTTCAGTCCGTTGTTTCGGCTATCGACTTTAAAGATTAGTTTCAATTCATAGGGCTTTGCGTTCTGAATCAGCTTTGAGCCTCCATTTAGGAGACAGACTTTGAGGTCAGTAAGGCTATATGGACAGGCAAGTTAAAATGAACGGCCACCGGTGGGCCTTAGAGTTACTACGTACGCATGGTCTGTTTGTGGGTATTTAAATGAATCGGAAGGGGGCTTTTGTTTCTCACAGGTTACTACCCTGAGAACACTTATTAAAAAATATGGGATGCACTGTTGGCAGAACCACAGCTGCAAGGACCTAGATGTAAGTTGATTTGTGCGGTGCCCCGGGGATCACGTACACACTATCAGTAACCATATGTTTACAAATTTGGCAACGGAATCCATTGCCAGGTGTATTGCCAGTCGGTTTCTGAATATACGGGGGTAGACGAGTCGTGACCAGGAGTGATGTGAGCGAAGGGGGTAGTTTGAGTGCCAACATTGGTGGGCAACTGAACATGGGCATGAGTACGAATTTGAATGATGAACAGAGGACTTTGAAATACTTGATCGATTTTTTGCATTGTGAGAAGTAGGTCATAACAAAGGGGTCATGGCCATCGTTTGGGGGGCTTATGTTGCAAACTCCTGAAGGTATTGTGCGGAAAACTTTGTTAGTTTTGTTGATACATTGATTCATCGAAGCAGGGAGCTGAAGGGAGCAAAGATCAAAAATTGTTGCTCCAGGCTTAGAAATTTGGTATGTAAATCTGCCTGATCGTTGAATTGCCGAAAATTAGCTGATCATGAAAGAAAAATATAAAAAAAAAAAACGGTAAAGAAGGAACGAAAAAATGGAAACGAAAATGTGCAGGTAAACAAGCGTACGGTATTTCGTAAGCATGGCCATCTTTTTTAACACCTTTTAACAGGGTGATCGTGTATAAATAGTGTACGCTATCATACTCATCAAAAAATCAATCCGCTTTTAATATGAATTCAGTGATAGCAGCATCACTGTAAAAAATGATTGGCACTTTTTGTAACAGCTAATAAACGCGTCTTGGCGTTTATGTAACCGAAAAAAAAAACAATAAAATACATAAGCAAATTAAACGTCTAAAACGCCAACTTTAACACATTGACGCGACTTTAACGCCAACTCGTAAACACGTTTATGCGTTTATTTTATGATTACTGTAAACATCAAGTTGTTTTTAATAAAGAAAAATTAACACATATATCAAACATATAAACGTGTTAGCAGAGTGCACTTTAATTGGCGTCATTATCTTTATCATGTGTTAATATTCGTTCAGTCATTTACTGTGCTTATCTATTTTGTTGTTCGTTTTCTAATTCTCAAACGGGATAATGTGTTAAAAAATGAAGACGTCTATTTTTACAGTGATGAAACGGCAATGAGGCACGCCCCCCATAGATTTTTGACCCAAATTTTCTAATGGCCAAAGACCTTTTATTTATATACTTTTGTAGGGTGAAGTCTTTGGAATCATGATGCATGGATGTAGCCTATTTTTAATGTTTTCTATCACAACCCTTTCCGCAAAGTAACAGAATTTCGCGCGCTCTGCTTTTACCTTCAGTCCAATAGATCTACAGGTCTTGTACATAGGAGAGCTTACGCGAAGGAATACTGGTTTCACGGCAAGGATGCAAAGAAGGGGAGCCTTTCCCGATTTTCTCCACTTTTTTGAAGATAAACTTAAGGAACATTGAAATTTGTACAGATTAGAAGGCATCCTTAATTCAGATTTGCCTACGGAGCGGACCCATTCTGTCATCAAATTAAAAATGTCTTAGTGCAGAGTATGTGGTCAATTAACATCATGAAAAGTGACTCCTAATGCAACATTCCAGCGCGCTTCGCGTGCAATTATGCACGGTTCCTGCTCCACGCCTGATGACCATTATCAGAACAATAATATAAGGATTTATCGTAGTTCTGGTGAAAACACATTATACTCAGAATTATTCTGTATAATCTCTTTTAGAAATAGTATAGATAAACCTCCCACCTAGTTTAATCAGGGAGTTGTTAGGGGCATCAAGAGGGCATCATGAAGAAACAAAAGCGTGCTGCACATGAGTTAAATTACCCACTATTACTCGTTTCAAAAAGTTTGTCAAACATTTTTCAGCGCGCTTAGCGCGTTGACAGTATCGCTAGTAAATGGTTACTGTTTAATTAAAATACATTACAAAGACAATCAATTCTGAATTCCTCGGTTATACCTACCCCCCCCCCCCTATCACACATATTCCTCTCCTAACTAGCTGTTCGTCTGAATTCTCTTTCGAAATTGACTATTTCTTTGAGATGCTGGGTTTGCCTCCAGTATTACTGTATGTGGGTCAGCTAAAAGCTTCATGCGAGTGTCCCAATTTTGTGCGTGCAGAGTTTCCGGTGCCTGGACCCCACCACTGACACGGGGGATGTAACCCAATTTTAAAATTAAAATCGCCTAAGTTGGGGTGAGTGTATCTTCTGAAATTTCTAAACCACAAAATTTTCGGGCATTTGACCAAATACATACTATTTATATTTGTATGTCAAACCGAGGAACTTCAACTTTGTTGTAAAACTGGGGTGTGCCTCCAAGTATAAGGCGTTTGCCCTATACTTAAGTTACAAGAGACACATTTTGCACAAAAAATGCCGCCTTACAAGACAGGAAGAAAGTGACAGAAAAAACCGCAAAATATCCTATGCAACCTTTCGGTATAGGCCTACTTTCTGCCCAACTGAGTAATGCCACAAAACAACACAAACTAACCATCTGAGCTCGAAGCAGGCCAAAAGCTTTGGCTGTTATGTGCTGTCTTTACCAATTACCGTACGCTTCCGCTAGAGCTTAGAATTCCTCTGAATCTTTGCATGAATAACAAGCAGTGCATTCTACCCCGATAACGCTGAAAGACAAGAAGCTGCAGCTAGCAAAAATGTTGGTTACCATGTAAATTCGCTGGGTTATGGATGATGGCATTTGGTCAGGATTTCTTTTCCAGTGGCTCTTTAAGGAATGCGAACTTTTCTTGGATTTCGGACAAGCTGGTCAGCCTCGGGTTTGGGCAAGAAAAACGACCGAGAGGTGGGGAAGGGAAGAAAAAAAAACTTATCACATAATAGGCTAGCTCGTAGCCACGGGGCTAGGAGGCACCGCCACCCTAGAAGCATTTTATTGTATATCTCTCCCCTGAAGAATATATCCCTCCCCCCCAGTTATCTTTCCTCTTCAGTATCTTATCTCGCTGCGGGCCTGCATAGCATTTTCGGCACAATATAAATACTTGCTGTACCATGTTTAGTCTCAATTACCACGTAAGATTCGAAAAGTTGGATGAAGAGAAGGATTTGTAATCACTGAGGAACGAAACAGTTTAACTCTCCTTAGTTAACTTGCATTGTATCGTATCCATCGTCTGTCGACGAGATGATCAAATCTATGATACGTACTATGGAACAAATAGAAGCGAAAAACCTGCGATTGAGGATTAATTGCCCATTTCCCAACTTTTAAAGAAACTGTGTAACTTAAGTATGTTATGGCTCATTGGTAAGGATTTTCTATTTTGCTGTATGAATCGAAACGATAACAGATGATCACACTATCCCTTAAGCGCGCGAAGCGCACAGAAAATTTTTGGCGAAATTTCGAACAAAATCTGCAAAATCTCGGAATATATTGAGGCCACACAAAACGTGTAACACAAGCAATGCCCTCGTCCAAATTTATTGGGGAGTGGGATATACTTCACATATCCCAGCCACCCATTTGGTGTGGGATGCATCCCACAGAATAACAGCCCCTGACTGACGTTATGACACTTGCAACCGGAAAGTGAATTTAAAGCAAACATACTTCTTCTAAAGTCCCATCTGACTAGAGTCGAAGGGCGAAACTACTTCCAAATGGAGTTACGTCCCCAGGAGGGACACCAAACTAAACATGACCCAACCGCCCCTTCTTCAGACCTCTTTATCATGGGTATGCCTTACGAGGCTCCGTTTCTAAAGAATGGCTTTAAACCATACGATCTAAGCCAAACGACCGAAGAACGACTTTAAGCAAACAGATGTGATGTCATGCACTCATGGCCTCACATTGATGACCAATATTTTGTGTTTCTAAAAAGTTTGCAAATTTATAGCCTACTTTGAAATATGACACATACATACTGAAAATACATTCTGGGAATTGGAAACCATGATATCTCATCCTCACCTGCTTTTTTCACACTTTTTAACCATGTTAACATACAAACACCATCATATGCGTAGGAAGCTTTTTGAGACTGGGGGGGGGGGGGGCTGAACCTTGTTTCGGATCGTCGTCCTGAGGGTCTAAGGGGAGGGGGTTTCCCCCTCCCATTAGGAAAATTTTGGGGTATTTGAGGGTCCTCAGATGCAATTTGGTGCACCATTTTGGACAAACTTTAAGGAAACTTACTGCAAATTTTTGACATTTCTTACAGAAGAGACAGATAAGAGGTTTTTGCCCTTGGATCTTGGGGGCGGAAGCATACTTTAGCCCCACACATTTTTGACTGGGGGCTAAAGCCCCCACCCCCCCCCCCCCCCCGCTTGCTACGCCTGTGAGCATCATAGAAACTAAAGTAAGGGATAATGATGTTTTGCAATCTGGACTGAAGTCACTCATCTAGCTGTCTGTACGGCAAGAAAGCAGCGGCGCGTCATACAAACATAACGTCGTTGCTCTTGCCCCATTTATTGGCGGAGGAACTACAAGTTTTCGAACCCGTGAGTATATAAAGAAAACTTAAGGCATCATGTGTGAAGTTAATCTTAGTCTTTCGAAAACTGGATAAAATGGTATTTAACTCCCTAATGTTGAATGCACACTGTACGTACAGCGACGCACAATTCAGGTGGCTTTTTGTCGTTAGAGATCCTATAGTGGATCCCACTATACGGTCTCTACTTGTCGTACAGCGGGAGCGCCCTGACCAATTTTATGGCTTCACTGGTTAATCACACAGCGATGCTCTGTCAGCTTCCTCCCTTACTTCAATTTCTATGATAAGCATAAACCAATTTTTCAAGGGCAGAATATCAGCTGATCAATGCGACCATAATAAATGTAAGTATTTTTCTCGAGAAAACGTTCGTACAGCACTTTTGACATCTTTTTTTTTTTCAACAGTTTACGATCGTCTGTCACGACTGGGGATCAGGTTTAGGTCTCCACTGGGCCTACGAACATCAGAATCGGGTAAAGGGTTTAGTCTACATGGAGGCTATGTTACTCGTTCCACCCAGCCTCGATATGTTCCCGCCTGGAGCGCAAAAGACCTTTGGTGGTCTCCGCTCCCCGGCTGGCGAAGAGATGGTGATAGAAAATAACTTTTTTGTTGAAAAGATGCTTCCAAATTCAATCATGAGAAAGTTGCATCCAGATGAAATGGCTGCTTATCGTGAACCTTATCTCCACGAGAACGAATCACGTCGGCCAACACTAACTTGGCCGAGGGAGATCCCCTTCCGTGACTCGGGCCCGTATTATATGGTAGAAATAGTCGATGCCTATTCAAGTTGGCTGGAGGAATCTCACGACCTGCCAAAGCTATACATCGATGGTGAACCAGGGTTTTTCAGCCAGGGACTGCGAATGGTAACTGGTGACTGGAAAAACCAGGAGACAGTGAAGGTAAAAGGTCTTCACTTTCTCCAGGAGGATTCTCCTACGGAGATTGGTGATGCGGTGAAAGATTTCGTTCAGAGACTAAAGTGAATAATATTGTTAAAGATCGCCTGGCCTTAGTTTCGAACAACAGATGAACAAACCAAATCTCTTATTTTCTCGTAAATATCTTTCGTGATGGATCGCAACACACAAAGAGCATATCACAATGTAACCCACTTGAATTTATCTTGCGTATGCATTTAAAGCAAGTAATTGCATGTATAGTACAAAAATGTTCATACCTTAAAAACCATGATGTACGTGTACAAAATGATATGGCAATCTAACATTAGCTAGCTGGATAATATTTTCAAGAAATCAGGTTTTCAATTCACGTATCAAATTTCAGTGCAGTTTGTAGCTCATGAATAGTGTGTTCGCCAAGGGCGTAGATTTCTTTTCAACTTTGCAAATGCAAATGTGGACAATGTGCACGCGAAGCATGCACGGCGAGCGCGAAGCGTGAGCCCATGACGGGTGGGGTCCAGGGGCAAAGCCCGGTGGGGGTTCAGGGGCGAAGCCCCCGGAAGTTCCTGGGATTTAATGTCTCAGAAGTGCCAGGAAGACTGTTTTAAGGGGTTAATTTCAGTGGTAATGTTCTTTGTTAGGCTATTGGTATATTCATACATTTAGGAAAAGCTATTTTGAGCACAAAACTCGTTGATAAGCTGCACTGGATTGAAATTGTACAAGAGCAAGAATGTCCTGTTAAGCTTAAAAAGGCAGAAATCAACATATAGGGTCATCCCAGACAACTGGATTTTGAATTCGGAGATCATTACAAGCAAATTGGCTTGAGATCAGTGGTGTCGCCAGGTTTTTTGTGATTGGGGGCACCACAGATGATGTCGTAATAACACCTCAGTTCCCCCAAGTCTGCGTAAATTACACCTTTATTTTTCATGCGTTGTAATAATTTAAGGTCTTTTAGATGCAAAATGGTGCTATCTTTGGGATGCTTTTGGAACTGATCATATATGGCCGGAAAATGTCCATAAAATGCTAATTTTTGGTGAGGTAAAAGAGGAGAATATGCTGTCTATTAAGAGACAGATACGTTGTCAACAAATCTCCTGAAGCCCCCTTCCTTCTGTCTATTTTAATGCCCTCTATTTCGGGAAAGTTTTTACACAAAAATATGTGCGTGGAGTCCACAGAAACATCATTGAGTTATTACGAAATATGTCCTTTCCTTCACTGTGCATTATGAAAGGGCATAATCTAAGGCTGGCAGATACCTAAATAGGACCTCCTGAAAGCTCTGCATTAATCATACTAATTGGGATGGGGGGGGGGGGGATGACATAATGCGTATACTATACCTGACACCCAAACGATAATAAAGAGTATACGACGCCGAACACTTAACAACTATCGTATTTTTATTACTTTTGAACTAAAATCCGGACAAACAGCTGCCAGCAATGGAAAATGGGAGGGAGAGTATAGGTGAAGGGAGGTGATATTAGATCTCCCTGATAGGTGGAGCAAAAGGGGTGAAGGACTAATAAGAGCGTTAGAGAGTGCTGTATTCGTCATAAGTGTATTAACAATCACCATCTTTACCGATAATGGCTCAGCGTGAAAGCTCTGGTAAAATTTTTTGTAAAATGTATAATGGCAGATACGTACTTTTAACCTTCTACATCATGCTACATATTACACTGAAAGACCCCATATTGATGCGAGGTCCCCACAGATGTTTGGAGATGTATCTCTGTTCTTCGGAAAGTGTTGTGATCAGAACAGTTTGGTGTATTATTACCTTAATAATGGTCATGACATGGAGTGTAAACAGTGACGAATAATATTTCCATTACAAAACCTGCATTCATCTACATCGAGACACTTTCAATTGCCCAACAAACCTACATGCCACTGTCATAACCCAGTCTTTTATCTATTAATTCGTAAACTTTTAACGTTTTGCTGCTGTGCTTCTCCACAAGTTGCTATCGGAAGATATTAATAATATGAGTGACACTGACGTAAGGTTGGAAGCGCGCGAAAATTTTGATAGATTGCCAACGACTTGCTAAAATTCTGATAGTTTGAGAAACATTTGTGATAGAAAGTGAAGCGAGATTGAAAAACTTCTTACGAAAATGAAGAATAAGATATACTTTCCATCATACACGTATCTGTAAAATGAAACATTGGGCGGGGGGGGGGGGGGGTTGATAACATGGGCCATCCCCCCTAGTCAAATGTTGGGGGGATACATCCCCCGGGATTTACGCCCATAGTGTTCGCACAGCTTTCGAACTTGCAAATGAGGCAAGCAGGTCTGTACGCAGGATTTTGCGAAGGAGGGGGTCGAATTTGATCATCATCTGTGTTTTGTGTGTTAGCAAAGATTTCCTGTTGACATAGGGGCAGGGGGCAATGTGCAGTGACACTATCTACGCACAACGCCACCCAAGTTTGGCGCGTAGCTTATAAAGAAAGTTTCCGCCTAGAAGTACCTGTAGGAAACGGCATTTTCCATGTCTTGTTGCCTAGTAGCTTTTAAACATTTTTTCTTTTGCGATCTTCTTTTCTCAGCAGCCTTTTCCATTTTCATGGGGAATGGGTCAGACGAACCCACGCAGGGCATGGTATCAATAAGTCTTGTAATATAGTCAGTTGAAGTAAAGCTATTACCATGGGGAGTTTGTCAGGACCGTAGTCAAGGGGGGCCAGGAGGCGAAGCCCCCTGAAATATTTTTTGCCCCCCCCCAGAGAGTTTGAAACTTACCATTGACTTAATACATTTGTACACATTTGGCCCCCCTAAAAAATTTTCGCCCCCTGGAAAAATTCTGGTCCCCCTCCAGTACCTTGTCTGGCTACGGGCCTGGAGTTTGTTTGTGAGAATGAATAGTTAAATAATGAGATTGGTATTTTCTGCCTCTACCATGTTGATGTACTGTAAACAGAATATGTACCTTTAATAATGAGTAAACAGGGTGTCTATACATAGAAGTAACAATATGATCACGGATGAAGTCAAATATATCTTAATCAAGTTGTTATTTCACATATCAAGAACCTTTTTTCAAAGTAGCCTACCCTCGATTCTTTGGCGAAGAGCCGAAGTGCAAAGACCTTACTCCTGAATGAGTTCTGCTTCCCAAAGGCGCTACGTTCCACGGAGGGACACTACGACTTAAAGGAAAAATTCAGTCCCCCAAGTTGAAAAAGTGTACACCGGTATCCTGATTCATGAATGGCTCTGTTTAATCATGTGACAATTATTTTTGTTACTAAACTGTTCAATTCATGCTGAATAACTGAGTTTACGTTCAATATGAAATGTTTTTGTTTGGATACATCATTAACGGTATTTGTAGGGAAATAAGGAAATTTGTATGATGTTGGTGATGTTTTCAAATAAATTTGGGGCGGCTGCTCATTACATGACCAACCGCTTTATTTTCACACTTCTACAATAGGGGTCTGTCATACGTGGCCCGTTCTAAACTGGCTGAAAAAACAGGTACTACACATGATCTTAGCCAAAGGGCCGAGAAAAAGCTAAAGAAGTTTACTATCTACATCAGACAGTTTGTAAACAGGGACTGCTGCAATATCTCTACAAGCATTATACATCAGATAATGTATATCTTATGTCGATGTGTGAAGAGAAACTAGGTGGGAATAAATGGGTGTTTTCAAACTTTATATTATGTACGCCTAAAGCATCCTAGATTGAGCGCCGAGTGCGCACGCAGTAGTAGCGATATAATGCATATGTCATAGAGCAGAAAGTGCTCCCTCGTTTGGAGGCAAGCGCGTATCATTGCAAGTTACACCAACAAATGCAGACAGATGATTTATCGACCAATCGTATACGCACGCAAGTCCACTACACGCGCATGCGAAATCTACGCTGGTCGTGCACGTGTGCTTCATTATTTTCCTCCAAACTGACTTCAGGTGACGTCAGTGCATAAGGTCTATTAATATGAGAAGAAAATGTATTATGCTCAGTATACCACGTGCAAGCAAAAAGTAAAATTCCTTTGGGAAGGATTAACCGCACAACATACAGACGTCTGGCTCCCAGCTGTTTTATACGGATGCCTTAGGCCGAGTATATTGTGGCCTTAAAGGTATTTTCCAGTGGCTTTTCACAAGGGTCTGCAAATCCCGTAACATATTTTTGCAAGTACTCATTTTCGTTTTGATCAGCGTTGCCAAACCTTCGGAGATTTCCCCAGATCTTGGGAATTTCATACAACTTTTTTTGGAAACTTTTCTTTCTGCCTGTCATTCATATAAAATACAAAATAATGTTCATTTCTTTTGGTCATTGGTTGCATTTTGTCTCAACGTGAAGGAAAAATAGTTTAATTTTTTTTATATGCCACCTTGGAAAATCTTTGTTGGAAAATTTTTTGTTGTTTGTCCCCCAGTGACTTCAGATAATGTTTAAAGGGGAAATGCATTTAACCTCCATCAAAACCAATAGGGTTCTTTTACTTAATATAACACATCACTGTGCTAAGGATGGGAAGTTTCTGTCCTTCTGGCTTCTAACAACAAAATTACAGGGTTCTTCTACTTGATGTAATACATATTAAGATTCTAAGTTTTAAATGTATCCGTGCTTCCTATCTTGAGATATTGTGTTAACGATGTTTCAGAGTTTAACCAGTAACCTCCCACATGACCTTTGAATTCCACCAAAAATGACAGGGTTTTTCTGCTTAATATGGGGAATCTATGTACCATGTATGAGAATGGTCAGTTTTTCTTGAGATAACGTGTTAATAAGATGGTCGTCACAAACAGTGTCACACACACACACAAACCAACAATCACCTATGCACAGGTTTCTGTTATCAACGAAATGAAAATTCTGTTCCCCGTTATCACTTATTATGCAGCAAAATGAGTTCCATTTTATAACTGCTGAAGGGGCAAAGCTTATCTTTGCTTACAGATTGCTGTCCACTTGGCAAAGCAACATGACCAGGAAACTGGTTGGAATGAGGGTGCATTTTTTTTTTTCAGAATATTAAGAAGTGATGTAACTTGATCCTTACCTCATCTGAGATGACACTAAAAGAAAGAACAAAAACACAAAATTATATTTTCACTAAAGTTCACCATGTTCACTGACAAATTGTCACAACATTCACAAAAAGGACAAGTTTTTGACTGAAAGCCACAGCCTCATTCATTCATGCACCCCTGTCTGTACCTGACTGCTCTTGTACCAAAGTTATACCTTTCTTCAAATGTGTGCAACGACAGGGACATTTCTTTACCATTCTTAGATGTTGTAATGCTTCAAAAGAACACTTTTACCCAAATTTTCATTCCAAAACTTTACAGAATCTAGTGGCTTTTTCTACAAACTTATAATAAAATTATCAATATAATACATTTTCTTCTTTCTTACACCATTTTCAGTGTACATGAGAATAACTATTGTAAGAAACTATTTTACAACCATGTCCACCAGTGGCAAGATATGTTTATACTGAACAACAGGGGAAGCCCACTCAAAACTGTAACGTTAAATATCCATTTTACTTCATTCAAACCAGGGTCACTCAGCCCCCACTCACTACTGCACATACCCAACCCAACACTCTTCTCTCAAAAACCAACCTGCTTAAAAAAATTTCATTCTCTGGTATCCACATCAGAAATCCAAAGTTCTTTCAAGTACATTGATGAAAGAAAATCGATGTGAAATTTTCCTTCATACCACAACTGCATCCTACTTTGATCTATTCATTCTTTCTGGCCTTTTTTTCCTTCTTAAGTGCTCCAATTTCGATTTTTCACCAAAATTTTAAGCTTTAATGGCATTTTTTGAAGAAATTTTTCTGACTGCTGAATTGTCACACTTTTGAGAAGATTTAACTCAAAGATTTGTTAAGACTTGGTGAAAACCAAAATGGTCATTCTGAACTCTAGAGAATCAAATGCTACGTTGAAGAAAAATTTGTGCACTTGTATTTATGCATTCAATTTAACACATATTGCAACATCCTCTCAATTACTTTTAATTTTAACATTTTCAGTTTCTTCAGACCAACTACCAGAAAGTCAATTCAACTAACAGAAACTTAATGACAATAACAAATTTCAGACTTTTCCATTTTCCCTAATTATTGGAAACTCAGGTCACTTGCCACCAAGATGCCTCACCTTGCCACAGTGGTAGCAGATTATTTGAACATGAGGAGGCAAAATGGCCATTTAATATCCCTAACTGGTGGATTAAAACATCTAATATTTAACCGCCTGGAATAATCACCTTCAAAGGAAACATATGAGGACAATTTGAAGCATGGTCCCCCCTTCCCTGTTTCTGACACCAATGCTCTCTTTAATCGTTTTCCGTCCCCTGGCCTCTAATGCTCAGTTTGCACATCTGCCACAGACAGACTTGGTATGTTTTATTTGAAAGACTTTAAGATATAAGGCAAAATATCACCACGTTGCAGACTTTAACAATAAAAGCAGTATGTGTTTACATTCGAACAATTTGTATATAATTTTATAACTCTTGGACAAGGTAAACAAATCACAAATAAGACCAATTGCACTATTTCAACAAAACTTTTTTTTAAAGTCCTTACCCCCCCAAAATTCTCCTTACCCCTAAAAATTTTCCCTTCCTTAGTCATAACTTATAGCATAATAATTCAACATCTTTTGAATAGTATTTTTGTTTTTAATTAGCTACTCAAGTAGAGGGTAAAAATTTGTTCAATGAAAGGAAGTGATCCCACCCAAGCTAAAGATGCAAAACTGCTGTCTGCTGACTGTATTACCAGAGTGAGAAGAAGGACCCCACACGAGCACAGACCAGAGTCATGTTAAATGGAATGACCCAACACTAGCACATTTTAGAAACCTTTTTACTGTTTCAACTGTATCTGAACAGAGTTGAGTAGGATAAATAACCCTTACAAGTTACAAATACAAACTTTTGCACTGTGTCTGCTGACTCTTTACTGGGTCAACTTAGATAAAATATAACCCCCCACCCCCTTCCACAAGCTGGAAATACAAAACCTTTACAATGTGTCTGCTGACACTTTGCGGAGTCAATTTGCATAAATGACCCCAAGCAAGCCACAAATACATCTTTTCTGCTGTCTGCTGACTCCTAAAAGAGCAAACTGAATAAAATAACTCCATATCCAAGCATCTTTTTTTAAAGGAGATTTATAAATCTCATTCTGGTACATGCAACCCAACCCACGCCCCTTCCCACTAATCCTCCCCCTTTTCTTCTTTTAGGTCAGACATTTCTCAGAAAACATCTCTACCCATGAGTTATAAATCTGACTGATTAGTTTCATAATTTGGGCTAAATTTTATGTTAGTAGATGAACTTAATATGATGATATAAATATCACCTTCCTAGTTTTTCTTCATGTCGACTTTATTTTCCTATTCTTCATTTTCCTCTTTCATTTAAATCCAGGGCCTCAATCCGGGTTTAAATGAAATGATCTACTTCAAAAATAAAAAAAAATAATTTTAGAATTAAGGTTATGCTTTTAGAATTGGCTTTTAAATTTTTTTATTAGTTCACCATGAATTGAACATCATTACATGAAGTTCATTTGTTTGTAATTATATTCCACTTCTTCAAATCTCTTATTGAATTCACTCAGCATTCATTTGTTTTTCAATTTGAATTCAAGGCCTCTCACTTGAATTCAAACTAAAAAAAAATTTTGATACGCTTTAATATGCCACATTACACTTTTACAAAAATGCCTTTTTCAAACATGCTTAACTAAACTTTTATCAATTTAGGGTATCATCTACATTTTTGGGGCTTTTAATATTACCAATTTTAAACATAATTAATTTCTCAGCATTCTTTCTGTCAAAAAAAGAAAAAAGAAAAAGTAATTTCCATGATTCATTTCCATGTTTTCTCACTTTATCTGTCTTAGGATCTTTCCTACCCCTTCCACAACCCCCCCCACTCCCCCCACTCAGGAGAAACAAAAACAACCTATCCTTCATTAGTGTGCAGTACTGCATGTTATCCCACTGGACTCAAAACTGCATTTCTAAGTAAAGCAACAACATCACTTTTGTAATAAAGCATTGTCAGTTTGCAATAAGTCCCTACAAATTTTCTCTTCTTTGTGTAGGGAAAAATCTACAAATCAGCCCAAAAATTTGGAAAATGCAAATCAAGTTGCCTGATGATGTTGTGCTCTAATCCTGACAGGGTGCCATGTCATCACTGACTCTTGAGGACCCCTCTGTGAAGGTAAATTGTGTCGTGGGTTGGACCTTATTCTTCTTCCCAAACAAGCCTTTGGATTTGCTAGTCTCACTGTTCACCCTCAACTGTAACATAAAAGAGAAGACAACACCAAATGGTCAGACTATTTTGGAATATGTGTAAGAAAAAACTACAATCTTAACATCTGTCAACAGTCTCACACTGTGATATGAATTCATCCAATCAGGGATCCTCTCATCCCAAATCAAATTTTCTACATATCTAACAAATTATTCGATGTTTTCTCATCCAACCCTCTCCCTTTCTCCTTCCCCCCCCCCCCCACCCCTCCATCCTCATCTGAAAAGTTCTTACAAGAATTGATTGTATCTTTCTGGTTTGTACATCTCACTAATATTTGGCACTTACATGGTTCTAGGTCTAAAAGCGTAAACTCAGGTATTTGCTTTTATAATCTTTTCATTCAATCATTTCAAGCCACTGGTACTGGCATGTACATTTGAGCTCATGTAAAGCAAAAGATGCCTTCTACTTCACTGAATACAGTTACTGAAAATTAGTGAGGTCCTCATAAAAGATTATTTACTCTTCTGGATGTATGTAGGAACAAGACGGATTTACCAATAAGCATCTAGTGTAATATTGAAACTGAATACATGTATGGCCACAATGGCAGCAGAAGGTGAAAGTTAAATATAAAACTCAAAGTACAAATAGGCCCAGATATTAACACCACATTCTCAAAATTGGGCAAAAAATTTCACAAAGCATTTAAAGTGTCTTACATTCTTTCTCATTTTAACTTAGTTGAATAGAACTTGAGAAGTTAGAACAAATATTGAAAAATATAGCATTAAAAAGGAAGCCTTTGTGACTGTTTTAATCATGCAAGAAAGCAGACACGCTATGAAGTCAAAACATAAAATCACACGATCTTTAACACCTAGTAGCTCCTGTGTGCCCAAAAGTAGCTACCTGTCCACTCAGGATAACTAGGAACTACTTTCTCATTTATTATGTTCCCAGTAAGTCTAAGTTAATTTTTACACTTGATCATTCTGAAAATTTAACAAGCATTCAAACTATTAACAATAGCTCTACTAACCCCAGTGGTGGAACCTTGGATGGTATTGGCATCCTTAGACCGTCTGATGTACTGACTGATGGCATTCCGAACCTGTGGTTATCATAAAATGAAAGTCATAAAGTAATATAAAAATCATGTACGTTTATGAGTGAAATAGTATGAATAATTTCATGAGTTGAAAGATTGAACGTTCTATTCAACAAGGCGAAACCAAGTTGAATAGAACGTTAAAATCTTTCAACGAATGAAATTATTCGTACTATTGCACGAATGAAAAACGCTCCTTATTTGTTTTATATAACACCTTATAACTTTAATCTAATTGTTGGTTCAGTAAATTTGTGTTTTGGCAGTCACTATGGTTCGTGCTTGTCCCTGGTAGCTCCATGGTTTGTTGTTTGCTGGCTATGCTTTTATGTACCTATTACTTACGTACGATATGCAATGTGCGATCCCGAAAGCTGCATTGATTTATTGAATTGTGGCATACTTTGTACGTACCACTTTATTGAATTGCGGCACAGTTTGTACATCTCTGCAAATTTCAAAGGAACTTGAACATAATGAGTACTTCACGACACTGACAGATTGAGTGGTAGTGGCCAAAGTATTTAATAAACACAGTATAACACAAAACAGCATTCTCATACTTTCTCCTCTGCATAATTCCATAATTTTCCATGACCCCAATTCAGCAAGCATCCCACAACATTTTAAGACACAATGTATGCTTTCAAATTTTAACAACTAAGCCTTCTTGTCATTACTTTTTCCTAACTTTTGAAATCTTGTGAGACTCCATGACTTTAAAAGCAAGTTGACAAGGTCTGCTAAATACAAAACTTATTTTTCAGGACATTCTCGGTTTTCCTTGACTTACAAGAACCTAGTGTATGGCACTGATATGCTATGTCCATTCCAGTGCTATACACATTCAAACATACAGTGGTTGTAACTGAGTGCTGGTGTTGTCGTGCCATCACTGTACACCCTAGACAGATTTGTTGAAGCACTAATCCCCCTTGAAAGTTTTCTAGAACCCATGCACTTTTGTTTACTGGATGAATTTAACCAACACTATCTGGATGTGTGAACCCTTCAACAGCTTTTGTACTGATGGCCTCTTCAATCCTACCATTCGATCTCGTATCTCAAATGTCATGACTACAAGGCATGTATACAATACGACCTGTCCCTCCTACAGAATAAGGTATGTGGAATGTGGAATGGGTGGGAGGTGGAAAGAGGGGGGGGGGAGGGTGTGGTCACTTCATCAGGATGAGTTAATTCATCCTCACACATCCTGTCTTCCCTGTGACAAGACTGTACCTTTAAGGACTTGCACATTCTGGGACTTCTTCCAGAATATTATAGAACTGGCAGTCACAAGACCTTATTTTCAAACCAGCTAAAATGTTACCAATCTCCTCTTATTTCCGTTAGAAATATCTTTTGATATTTCACAACACAAAAGTAAACCTTAAAGCTATCTTGAATGAAGTAAAAATTAAGTAAAAAGATTAACATCACATGATCAAAACCAACCCTATACATGAATTAGTACTGTCAGTACGCAACCTTTAAAAGGAAAATTTCCTCATCCCAGACAGCTCCAATTTTCCCAACTAGATACTTCTAGCCCCTCCCAAAACTGTCTTAAGATCCTCCTGGTGAACATTCAGGGACCTAATGTGCAATCAGAGCACTCTCTCTGCATTGTGTGAAATGTGAGCCAGTCTGCATCTTTTAAATTTTCTGACTCTGATGTCAAAGAGCAGTCACCAATTGAGAATTTTGGTTAAGTCCTAACCAAAAATGCACTTGGGGTGATGAGTGTCTCCCTTTAAGTTACCCATTAAAACATCTCCCTCCATTTAATTCCATGAGTGAACCAAAAGACCATAATTCTTTGAATATTCCATGAACTACTAAGACTTGGAAATTGTAATTTTTCAGAATCTTTGAAAAAGAACCAACTCCACTTTCCTAATGATTCAAAGTCTCTGATGAAATTACTTTTAGCCCCTCCTTCTCCCCCCAAAATATCAACAACTGTCTCTGTACCTCCCACATAGTTGAGTCATTGCCCAAGTTCAATCCCCCAGTGCTGATGACACAACATAAGCTTGCAAACCCTTCCAACAATCTGCTTTACACAGGTCCTCTTATAAGTAGAGAACCTTAATGCATTGCCTCTCTGTACAGCCACTATGCTGTGTATTCTACGTCTCACTGTTCTTCTGCTCATATCATTGACCAACCAGAGTGGCTCATGTACAATGGAAGGCAACATATATTAATAGTACCAACTCTTACCTCAGTGTTCATTCCACAGTAGAACAAAGCGATGAAAAAGCCCTTCAATAAGAAGTAGAAAACATTACACTCAGAATTTTTAGGGGATAAATGCGAGGGTGCCCGGCCTTAAATGTGATTTGAGACCGACGATGACGTCATCACAGAGGCTGAGCGGACCGAGGCGACAGCCGAGGTCCGCTGCCTCTGTGATGACGTCATCGGAGGTCTCGAATCACATTTAAGACTGGGCACCCTGCTTTTATCCCCATTCATAAACACTCAACATTAAAATGTTGGGAATCGACGAAAATATTGAATTTTCCACAAAATTTTACAGATCAAATTTTAATTCTCCCAGCTAACTTAGGACTCTATTATGACGTCATGTTTAGTTTCTTGCGATAGTAGCGAACAACTTTAAGCCAAAAGAAAGTGGACAACCACGCAAATATTTTCACTTAACATATTGATTGTAATCTCAATTCATCGAACGAAATTTAACTGGATTAATTTAACGCAAAATCGTTTATCTCTGAATTATCATACATCGTTGTAGAGATGAGGCTGAGCATTAAAACAAGGAAACTAACTTCTAGCTGGCTATTGTTTACAGTGAAGTTCTACTCCACGTAAGTTTCACAGAGGTAAATACACAGTGCTGTGCAGTTACGGTCTACTGTAATATATTGTGTGATTGCGGTGCAGCATTCAACGACATGCATTGGGACATTTGACTGCAAGTAGTTAACGCACAAGATCGTTCAAGATCCATAAGTAAGACGGTGGTTTTAGGTGTCTTAAGCCTTTTTGGAAAAGGATTATAGTGTTGGTAACTTTGAAAATGTGTTCAAGTTTTGAATACAGATTATGCAGGCCTAACGTTAGGACTAGCTTAAACTATTTACAACATTAGTTCATAAGAAGCCTAGCTCGGCGTAGAGCTAGAAATGAAGACCGTGCTGGCCTGTTATGTCTGTTAGTGTTAGCGGAATTGGTTCAAACGTAAAAACCTGACAGTGACACAGTAAAACCTGTTTACCATTGCTCTGCCTGTCATAGTTATAACACAGGCCCCATGCTGGCATTAGCAGCACAGAGACCAAATTCACTTTTCTTTACCATGCAGTCCAACTTAGGAAAATAAGGAGTGGAATATTTGTACCAGGCAGACCGTTAACAAAATGTACCCATGACATATACTGTAAGGTTATATACGCTCTTTTTTTAGCCATACCACTGCCAGTATCCAAGAAGATGAATATAGTTTTGCTAGCATTCATTCATGGGATGAAATGAGCATTATGCTTTGGAATGGTTATAGCTACAGGGGTGCTAGGCATAACAGTGTAATACTACAGTAGTTTACAGTAACTGGTTTTCTTACTCAGATGTTATGGTTTATGTTGCTATGGTAACACATCATGGACAAAGCATAGTGCACAATGCAGTAGTAACAGTGATATTCAATTCACCTTGAAAAAGTAATTCTCCTAAACTGGCAAAGACCAGTCTCGAATGCGATTCGAGACTGGTCTCGAATGGTTTTCAGCCAATCAGAATGCAGGAAATCAATAAAGGTGTTTATGAATAAGTGATAAAAGTGACTGTCAAGTGTGTCACTCCTATTTTTTTCACATAAATGATTAACAGAAAAATTTTCAATTTAAAAATACTCCAATGAAGGCTTGCAACTTCCCCACTCCCATAGTCTGACAGTTTAACTTCCATTTTGCCCAGAATCAGAGAGGGAAAGGAAAAAATACTGTCTGTGCATTTTGAGTGTCTTTTTTTATCACACAGTCAATAAATTACCATGAATAGGAGGACAATCATTTGAGGGCATGCTTCCTCTTCACACACAGTTAAAATTCTCCCAACCAACCAAACATTTCTAACTTCTAGCCCTCCCCCACTATAAAGTCTATGCAAGTTATCATTGACCAATCACAGTGGCTAATATCTGAAGGGCACAGTTTGAATTACAGTCACCAGCTGTGAATTATGTCACTCACAGGTTCATAAATATATCTGGCATGATGCAAGAGTTTCTTTGAAGAGAGAAAGCAGTCACCCCAAGTTTATTTTGAAAAATCTGCTGTCTTGCAAATGTCTTATTTTCCTCACAAGTATCTTTCATTGTTTTTGCATAAAAACAATGAATATTGAAGGTAAACCAAGGAGTTATTCTGCATGAATTTAACAAATACACAACAAAAATATTTTCACATGATCGATAGGAGCCATTCCTGAATTAGCCTGTGACGGGGGTACACTTATTCAAATTGGGAGGGGGACACGTTTTCCCTTTAAGTTTGTTTAATAGTGAAAATACTGTTATTTCAAATTTTAGAAGGAACGTACCTGCAAAGAGTTGAGGACATTATATGCAATCTCGAATGATCCATCCACAGTGATAACAAAGGCCAAGATATGAGTACAACCCAGTAAAGGCATCAAAAGGAGTGCGCTCCGCACACCCGCCCTGAAGAAAAGGGGAAAACATTCATTCAAAAACTTTTGTGCCTAAATAAAGTGCTTACATAATAACCTTTGATGTGAAATAAAAACTGGGAATTGAGTTCATTGCTTGAGTCATGCTAACACAGTCATCCCACTTACACTTTACATGAACCCAAGCATTCATGAAGAGGATTTGTTGCTTCTTTGTCATAAATTGTTAAATGTTTCAAACAAAGCTCTTTAAATTACCTGTAATATATAATGGTTATGTTTTGGAAAATAATGGAAGATGGGAAATTTGAAACTAAGGTAAGGATGTATTTCCATACTTTTTAACTATCAATATTTGAGGTGCACTGGATACATATCATGTGACACTGCCTTTAACAACTCAATCCAATACCCCACTAGATCAAAGACTACATAGGGGTAGTATTGCTCACAAAAGAGTGATTATTGATGCATTAGCCAATGTGTCCTGTTTTTAGCATTATCTGTATAAATATGCTGAGGTTATCCTGTTACAACCTACAACCTGGTTGGGCTGTCGAGTGTTAGAGGTATATTCCAACTGCTGTGCACATATGCATGGATTCAAATCCTGCTCGATGTACATGGTTTTTTCTCTGGGTACTCCAGCTCTCCTCCCATTCGGCATAGGCGTGCCACCAAAATCAGTTGCACAGCTGACAAAATGGGTTGCACACCAGACTGTGGCGCCCACTGTGGAAACAGTTAACTAGCTGACTTTGCTTGCTTTTTTTTTGCTTTTACAATCTCATTAGTTTTTTATTTTTTGACTTATGTGTTTTATGGTTTCCTTGCTGCTCTTGTTCTAACAAGAGAAGCAGACTCCTCCAAGAGGAGCAGGGAATCCTATTCAGCATACAGATAGCCTGACATGCATGAGTGATTTTCAAAAATAGTCCGCACTCAGGGTAAATTGTGAAGTTAGATCCAGCTAGGTAGAGGGCAGTGTTGCTCAGATAATTTGCTCTCTTCTGAAGATAAGTTATGTTTAAACTTGGTCAATTTTTTGCTATGGGCAATATCACTTCATGCAACAGCAGACTGAGGCCACCCTGCAGACTGTGTACCAGCTCTGTGATTGGCAGATGACCTATCTTATGTATAATAAAAAAAAAATTCAATTGTTTGTCAATTGATAGTCAATCTTGGTGTTTTATTTTACCAAGTAATCTGCTCAAGCCTTACAGGGGCATATTGTTTTATGTTGAATCAACATGGCCTGGAGATAAAATAGTTATCATTCTTATGCACTTATCAAGATGAAGGACTGGTTTATGTTTGTACATCATATGTCATCTGGGTGTTAAACCAAACAGCATTAGAACTTGGCCTGTTCAGAAATCAGAACACTCTGACCAGACCTCACAAAAGTATAGGTCAGGTGTAATAAAATCCTACTTATCTGTTTATGGTTCCAAAAGATAAGGTCTGGATCTCTAAGCAGATGAGTGCCTTATGAGCACTATCTGTTTTATGTTTAACAAGGCTTGATAGGAAGGTAACTCCTTCCAGCACAACCTTAACATCATGAAAAAAAAACTAGAGCAGCAGCGCTGCTGTCCCTCAACCCTTTAAAGAGACCACCCGTTTGGGTTTGGTCCACCAACAGTAAACCTCACCTCCCTTCTGGAGGCGCAGTCTAAGACAAAGTAACATTCATCAACCTCCACTGTGACTGGTACTGTGCCTCCACTCAAAACTGGAGGCTCAGTGAACTTGGACACCATCAGCACAAAACATACATTGACTCATTCTCAATATAACAATCTTGGGGGACCATATGGCCACCATGATTTTGCCTCCTAATTTTGAAAAAGGTGTTTTTTAACTGTGGCAGGGTATTCTATAGCCATACTGTACTGAGAAGTTTGCTTGCTGTACACCACAAATTGAGCCAAATTATGTCTTGAAATGAGGGATCATGCCACTCCAACTAAATTACAGCTGGTCTCAGACCGAATCAGTCCTACAGTTTATTTATACTGTTTGTTACTGCAGGTGTAGGCCTACTGTGTATTGGTGTAGGCTATTGTTAGGATTACGCGACAATGGTATCATATCACTGTGTGCCACACCAGAACGGCAAAGTTAATTGAATTTTACAATCACGCCATATGCCAACAAGTCTAGCGTACACTTTCATATGCCACAAATCTGTGTGAAAACTGTTGAACTTTCCTATATGGGTATGAGCCTTAGCCTAGAGTAGTTAGGCCTAGATGAGATTTAATGACACACCCACACGAATGTGTTGTAGGCCTATATAGGCCTTGGAGCAATTATAGAATACCCTGCCACGCGAAAACACCCCCAAAATTAATTGGCTACTTCGTTAAATTCCATAATTAGTTATTCTGAGAACGACTCATGCATATAATATACCTGATGCACAAGGTGTATGTGGACGTGCAAAAATAGACTAAGTCCAAAGCTATTCCCCCAAGTGGCTACGCCGGCTACATCGGCTACACCGTGAAGTTATGAGCCTAGGCCTATATTTACAAATACTTTTAATACATTTTGTTAAAAAACCTAAGTCCAAATGTTTCTCCTGGAGTGGCTATGCCAGCTCCACTGACTACATCGTAAAAGACATCCTACTGATCGAATGCACATTTACATATTACGCTGCCAAAAAATGTTGCAAAAAAATCTAAGTCCAAAGCTTTCCCCTGATGTGGCTACGCCGGCTAAGTCATGGAGCATGTGTGATGGCGTAGCCGGCTACACCGTGTACTTATTTCACGGCAGGGTATTCTATAGTTGTACCTAGGCCTACAGTGTCAACTACTGTTGATAAAAGGACTAAAGTTTAAAAACGGTTCAAGTTCGGTTTCAAATACACTTCAAATTTGGTGCCAGTCCTTCCCTTTAGTCACTCTTATGACAGGCGGGAAATACCGTGGGCATATTCTACAACCCAAGCCTACGGGGGGCTAGGGTACCTAGTCTAAGCCTAAGCTAGTTCTCACATACACTTTGTTCCCTAATGTTAGTATGGGAAGCACCAAAGCAGCCAAAGATACTTAAGTTAGACTATGGACTGGACTAGCCCAGACATTAGCCACTGAACATGACCATATAGGGCCTAAATAATCCGCTCCTTCTAACATTAGTTACTCTTTACTACGAGTGTAGAGTTCAGGAATGTAATGCTGGACCCTGTTGAAGGGCTAGGGCTAACATTAGGCCTGGCTAGTTCAAATTGAAACTTTTAGTAAGTAGGACTTCACTAACGTTACTTGCTAAACGTTGTGCAAATGTTCATATCGGCAAACTAGGCTTTGGCTGGCTGGTGTTTTTCTTAAGTGAAAATAACTTGTGATACACAGTCTGCACTGCAGTAACTTGTTTACTACAGCTGTGAGACAGTAGTACCAGTTGCACTCTCGCGAAGTAACATGTAAATTTATGCAAACATAATACTTCACTGCAGATCAGTGCTTCCACATTATAAATCCATTTTTCCTGAAATGGATTCTAAAACTAATGTCTCACAGCAAGACACTAAAGTCATCGCCAACGAGATTTGTATAGGGAAGTACCATTTGGAAGTGGAAGGTGCCGATCTGCTCAAGCTAGGATCATTATTATTATGAAATTCTTTCATGCACTATTTTCTTCCGTTTTTCTCTGTCACATTTTCATCAAACTTGGTAAAATCGGGACGTCCAACTTTTTCTGAGGTTTTCAAGTTCGATAATCAGGACTGTCCTACCAAAATCGGGACAGTTGGCAGGTCTGTATCAAGCATTTGGCATTTCAATGCCATAGATGAGCATACTCCCTCCAGATAATGCCACAAGCATGTAATATAGGCACTATCGAAAAAGTGAGAATTCTGAAAGGAATGTCTTGCTCCGAAAAGGCGGGGTGAAATACCGGAAATTGACAAGAAAATGGCCAAATTTACCATGATTCACACCACCCATCACTACCTCACGAACAAACTATAATGCCCCACCATGATGGGACCTCTACAGAAAATGTCAGATAGATTAAGCCACAACTGAGGAAGGAGTAGGCTTTTGAAAAGTGAGACAGACATTTGCCCTCTACAGTATAACATAAGCTCGACCCGCACTTTGCGGGTTGAGCTAAAAATACCATACAATAGATGAGTTGGGAAAATGCTTTTATGCAATGCGTCATGGGATGGGTTAAAGCTCGGGTAAACCACTTACCTTGGCGAAAAAGTTGTCACGGTACAGCTGACCTTGTGACCCCACTGAAGTACTGAATTACCCAAATGTCTTATTGTAGTAGATTTGCAACACGCAGCAAAGTCCTTACAATAGTGTAATCAGCACATGTTGACATATTTCAACAGTTCAGTGAATATTCTCAATGTATCATTGAAGGCTACATTCAAACAGACCAATGGGAACAATGCAGATCGATCTGAATAAGGTGAAACCATGCAGATCTATACAAATCATGAAACCGAACACTACCAAAATCTTTCCAAATAGAGAAACTACCTCATCTCTTATCTTTAGCTACCTGCTTGATTAAATAAATCCAGGCTAAATCTGTTATCAGGCAAGACAGGCAAACTTATGACTAAAGGAAGCAAAACCCCAATACTGTTAAAGTGGACCTAACTCAAGTCTAGGATTACATGAATACTATATGTTGGAGGTTGGAAAATGAATTTCATGCACCCAGTTCCCATTTTCATAGCTTACTCTGTTGTCAAGATATAAATTGTGGAAATTCATTCACATAATTTGAAATAATCAATTGCACAATAATTCGTGAGGTCCTTCTTGTACAACTCACATTACCTGCTTTTGTTTCCTTATGAAAATAAGATGTTTAGATGACCCTGAAACATTAACTGTTCCCCTGCATAGCATGATGTATGGAGAGGGCTTATACTGCAAAGTCACCCTGTAATAGTGAGACAGTGATCACATTTTGGCACATGGTGCAGTGACTTTCAAAAAAACAAAAACAAACATGTACAAGAATGACATCACAAATTATTTTGCAAATTTACCATTTTAAACTGACTGAACAAGCTTCAACACAGTATATCTCAGCTCAGGAAAGTCCTATGAAGATGAGAGTTGGACCATTTGAATTCATTTTTCAAGCTTTGTAACATATATGTTTGAATTTTTTATACTTTAGGTACACTTTAACTCTACAAACTATATCTCCAAACAACACACTAGGCCTATTGAGACAATTCAGCACACTCTGGTCCTTGAAAGCTGTAAGCAGGAATATTAATCAACAATGAGTAAAATGCAAATGCCCACAGAGAAGTTGTGGGCTGGGGGTTGTAGAATATGCCCACGGTATTTCCCGCCTGTCGTAAGAGGCAACTAAAGGGAAGGACTTGCACTGTATTTAAACTTTGCTGGACACTATATAACACATTTGTGTTGGTGTGTCGTTAAATTTCATCTAACTAACCCACAGAGAAGTTATCAGACAATCCCATTATTCTGACTAGTGCCCACAATACTAGGCATTATAGGGGATCAGTGGACCAAGATCAATACGGAGGATTAGTGGACCAAGATCAATATGGGGGATCAGTGGACCAAGATCAATACCGGGGATCAGTGGACCAAGATTCTATTGGGAAACTTTCTCCAGATGCAGAAAACTTACTTGACTTGTGTTATTTTCTCAGAGGAGTCCTTTTCAGCTTGTATTTTCACTGCCTTGATGACAACCAGCGTAACACGGATCAGAATGCACACGTTAACCTGCAATTTTTTACAGAGATCATCCAGGATATTGTTAAGCAGGTAAGCAACTAATGCCATACGAGAGCTATGACATGACATCATACAACGCATAAGCAATCTCCCCAATGTTGTTCTAAAAGAACAACAACTAGAATTTTTCAAATCTACTCTCATTCTACCTTACAAGTATCTTTCATAATACTTCAGAACATAAATATTACATATTTAAGGTAAACCAGGCTGAGTTACCTTTAAAGAAATGAACAAGGAATAGGGAACCTCGGTACCACCAAGGTATTTCATCCTGCCCACAATGCAATTCATAAATGTTGTTGTTTCAGAAGGACATGAGATTCAATTAACCAGAATGCAAGAATGCATTGTGGTTTCGATGAATAGCACTTACATGTGTAATCCCAAATAATGCCAAGATGTCCCATTTCTTTCAGTCATTGGTTGAATGTGTGTTAATGTGCTGGAATGTTAGTTCTGAAAGTTTTGTGTTCATATTTGACCTTGGGAATTCTTGAGAATTTTTGCTTTTTGGCCTCTGGTGATTTTAGCTTACCTCTGACATCTGACAAAACTCACAGGGGCATTCTGGTGGACTAAATGCAACACCATGTGAAGTATCCAAGCTTCCTAACTTGAGATATCTTGTAAAACAAGGTATTCAGAATTTGACTCTCAGTGACCCCAGATGACATTTGACTCCCACCAAAAAAAATAGGGCACTTCCCCTCACCATAACCCATCCACAGACTATGTACAAAATCAATCCAAGCTTCCTACCTTGAGATATCATATTTAATGAGGTTTTCAAAGTCTGACCCCCAGTGACCTCAGATGACCTTTAATCTCCACCCAAAATGATAGGGTTCTACCTCTGACCATAAGGCATTCACATACTATGTATGAAATCTATCTAAGCTTCCTACCTTGAGATATGTTCACAAGGTTTTCAGAACTGGGCCCCCTGTGGCCTCAGATGACCTTTGACCTCCACCAAAAACAATTGGGTTCTTTTTCTCACCATAACCCATCCACATGCCATGTTTGTAACTTATCCAAACTTCCTAACTTGAGATATCATGTCAACATGGTTTTCAGACTTTGACCCACAGTGACCCCAGATGAACTTTGACCTCTACCAAAAACAATAGGCTTCTACCACTGACTATAATACATCCATATGCCAAGTATGAAATCCATCCAAGCTTACTACCTTGAGATATCCTGTGTAAACAAGGTTTTCAGACTTTGACCCCTGGTGACCCCATATGAGCTTTGACCTCCAACAAAAAATATCTATTTCTACCTCTGACCATAATGCATCCACATACCATGTATGAATCTATCTAAGCTTCCTTTCTTGAGATATCCTGTTAAGAACATTTTCAGACTTTGACCCCCGGTGACTCCAGATGACCTCCACCAAAAAACAATAGGGTTCTACCTCTGACCATAATGCATCCACATACTAAGTATGAAATCTATCCAAGCTTCCTTCTTTGAGATATCATGTTATCAAGGTATTCAGGTTTTGACCCCCAGTGACCCCAGATGACTTTTGACCTCCATCAAAAACAACAGGGTCTTACCTCTGACCATAAAGCATCCACATATGTATGAAATCTATCCAAGTTTCCTACCTGGAGATATCATGTTAACAAGGTTTTCAGAGTTTGACCCCAGTGACCCAAGATGACCTTTGACCTCCACAAAAAACAATAGGGTTCTTCTTCTCAATATGGGGCACCTACCTACCAAGTTTGAGAACTGTCAGAGTTTCCCTTCTTGATAAACATGTAAACAAGATGTGTCACAAACACACACACACACACACCATCATGAGTGCATAGGTTTCTCTTTTAATCGAAACCATTAATAACCTTTTTAGCCATCATTTATGCTGCTCACTGTTTTCTGGATATTTTTGGTAAACGTAATGTGTGGTATTAAATAAAACTACTATTACAGTACTACATCCATTATATAGCGTGTCTTTATGGATAAAATCACATACAAAACTTTCACACTGTATACTGAGGGTAGGTACAAGGTTCCAGCTTTGTGTTAAAGACAGGCTACACTGTAGTTAAACAGGTGTGTCGATGCCACATCTACCTGTAGCAGCTATGATACTCTGTGAGGAGTATCTTTGTGGGCACTGTGCTAGTTCCAAAACATTCCTTGGGTCAATGCCACTCCCCTACCCATGACTGAGTTGAAACTTAACTAACCTTGAGCCTAAACTAACCTTGAACCTTTACAATGTACAGTGACAAAAAACATTTAATAAAATGCCTTCTTAAATGCTATGTCTGTGGCACACTTCGTAAACACACATGGTTGTTTGTTCATTAGTTACATATTACTTAATACATCATCATATCCGCTGCCTTTAGTCTGAACTATTAAAATTTATTAGAAAAAAGGTCAATTTGTGATATTTGGTGTCTGCTAAGCCTTGCACATGAAATTTCACCATGATTTACTCCGGTGATCACCTTTGTTAATTGCCCAGTATATGCTGAGTAGGTAGATGGGACCAGGGCTTAAACACCGTACCACCAAGGAAAATTAAATGCTCACCACAACTATCAGCAGAATTGGTGCAAACACAAACAAGACTGTTTTGTTTACATAGGAGTAAAAGCATCTGAAAGTGAAAGAAGCAAAATATCCATGACAATATGATGGTGATTGTGGAGGTTTTTCAACTATTGTGATGAACAAATACTGCTTCTAAAGAAATCATAAAGCAAAAAGGCACTAAGGTTTCAATCAGCAATTTATTGCACTAGACTTCAGCTTTTCACAGAGCTACCTTCTTCAATGTACTGTATAGAGGGAAATTTTCACGGGGGTTAAATTTTCGCGCTTTTCACGACAAAGCATTTAATTGCAAATTTAGGACCTGCGAAAGTACTTTTCATTACTTTGTACAAGACTATGTTGGTTGCCTGCAACAGTGAATTCTTCACTACGCAAATATGTGAACAAGGTACAGATTTGCCAAAAATTAGCCTCGCGGAAATTTCCCGCTATAGAGTACTTGTCATGAACTGCTATTTTGATCAATTTGATGAATATGCAAACCAAGTATGAGAAATATCTATGATTACTTCATGAAGATATCAGGGTTTTCAGAGTCTGACCTCTGGAGACCTCAAATGATCTACCAAAAACTAAAGAGTTCTTGGACTCAAGCGAAGTCTTCAAAGCATCCACGCTTCTTATCTGAGGTATCTTTTTAACAAGATTTTCAGACTTTGATATCTGATGCTTATAAGATTTTAAGAGTTCCCATGTAAGAATCTCAAATGATCTGCCACCCACAACAATAGCAGTGTTAATTGTTGTAATCATTATAGCAAGTCCATATACCATGAATAAAAGGTTTCCATTCTTTCTGGCATGGACTACTTCTTTGAAAGGTTCCAGATTTTGATCTTTAGAGGCCTCACATGACCACTGACCTCCATCAAAAACAAGAGTGTCCTCCTCACAACATGCAGCATCCACACACCAAGTGCCAGAACTGTCAGTGTCCCTTCTTGCAGATACCATGTCAACAATTAAGGTGCCAAAAACACACTCACACACATACATGCATATTTGCATCACATGTCATCATGGATGCACAGTTTCTCTTATCATCTGAAGCAATATTAAAAGAAATAAAACAACAATATTCAGCCTTTACGGGTTGATTTACAAGGATAAGCGACAGTAAAGTTAAAGCCAGCCTGGAATTTTAAATTACAACTTCCGGGTGGATACTGCTTGCCAAGTCAACAGTTTTGTGTGAATCTGCAATCTTTTAACCTCAAGTGTCACTTCAGATGGAAAAAAAAAACATGTCCTATGATAAACAAACCAGCTTCCAGCAAAGGATAAAACACAGTTGCTTCAAATACTAGCATTTTTGTGCACTAAAAGGGATGAAAAAGTTGGGTTCCCATAGTAATTTGTGACAAAGAAACCTCACTTGTGAGTCAACTTTAGTTTAGCTTAACGGAAGTTGCAAATCAATATTGTGCTTATCACAATGGAGTAATTGCTAATCAACACTGATAATGATTAGCAATGACTGCTAATCAGCATTGATGCTATTTAAAAGTTACTGCTAATCACCTCTCTATATTTTGCTCCTTTGCACTACCTCAGCTGTAGCAAAAGTAACATCATGTATAACCAACCACAAGATTTTTAATAAAATGCTGACAGTCAGGCATGTCTTTAAGATAAGGAAGGCAGCTGGTAGTGTCATTTCACATCAATACCAGAAAGCCAAAAGGCTTCGTGATTCCTTGCTGAAAGGGGGGTGCTTTGTTACACTGAGGTTCATCCATCGAATTTATACTTCTCTACTTCATCATTTTTTATGATGTGGTCAAAATTTCTCCCCGCTCACATCAGCTCATGCCACATGACCTTTGAACCAAAACTTAGGTTTTTGGACTTTGACCTTTGGTGACCTTGAATTACCTTTGACCTCTGCCAAAAACAATAGGGTTCTCCCCCTTGACATGACAAATCTACATACCAACTATGAAAAGTGTCGGTCATTCCTACTTCAAAATATCACGATTACAAGGTTTTTGGACTTTGACCTCAGGTGACCTCGAATGACCTTTGACCTCTGCCAAAAACAATAGAGTTCTTTCTCTTGACATGACAAATCCACACACCCAACTATAAAAACTGTCTGTCACTCCTATCTCAAGATATCACGATTACAAGGTTTTTGGACTTCGACCTCTGGTGACCTTGAATGACCTTTGACCTCTGCCAAAAACAATAGGGTTCTCCCTCTTGACATGACAAATCTACATACTAACTATGAAAAGTATCAGTCATTCCTACTTCAAAATATCACAATTACAAGGTTTTTGGACACTGACCTGAGGTGACCTCAAATGACCTTTGACCTCTGCCAAAAACAACAGGGTTCTTTCTCTCTACATGACAAATCTACATATCAACTATGAAAAGTATCGGTCATTCCTATCTTGAGATATTGCGATTACAAGGTTTTTGGACTTTGACCTCTGGTGACCTCGAATGACCTTTGACCTCTGCCAAAAACAATAGGGTTCTTCCTCTCAACATGCCAACTCTACATACCAACTATGAAAAGTATCAGTCATTCCTACCTCGAGATATCGCGATTACAAGGTTTTTGGACTTTAACCTCTGGTGACCTCGAATGACCTTTGACCTCTGCCAAAAACAATAGGGTTCTTCCTTTTGACATGACAAACCTACATACCAACTATGAAAAGTATTAGTCATTCCTATCTCAAGATATCACGATTACAAGGTTTTTGGACTTTGACCTCTGGTGACCTCGAATGACCTTTGACCTCTGCCAAAAACAACAGGGTTCTTCTTCTCAACATGACAAAACTACATACCAACTATGAAAAGTATCGGTCATTCCTATCTTGAGATATTGCCATTACAACGAGTGTCACAAACACACACACACACACACACGGCATCACCATCGCACAGATTCCTTGCCTGCCTATGGCAAGGAATCAAAAAGGGAAATAAACATTTCAACTTCACTTTTAAGGATTTCAAGCAATATTTTAATAAGCATGCTAATAATAAGCAAAATTATCATTTGCACTTTGATGAAATATTGAGTCTCTACACCACTCATCCTTGTCTCCAACTGTTACCAAAAATTCTTGATCAAAATATCACATGAATCAGAAAAAAAAAATCTGTTTTGATTGGATACTTACATCCTTGAAAAAGATTCCCTATCTTCACTGTATATTTTCTCTGGAAGATGGGCATCCATCATTTGGCTGCCTACCAGTCCAATTAGTACCAAGATAATAGGAACAGCTGAAACAGAAAGTGAAAAAACATTGCAAACTCTCGAGGAGGTAAGAAGAGAGCTTCAATTCTGCAGTACTGCAAGCATCATAAGGACCACTACTGACTTGGAGAATCAGTGGTGCCACCAAGGAAAGGGGGTTCAGTCATGACTCCCCCGCTCCTGTACAAAGGTATACAGCTTCCAGGAAAATTTGTGTGATTTTAATACTACATGCTCTTGAAATTTGAACAATTTTGTCTCTTGTGCAATGCAGGCTACAAAATATGTTACACTTTGCTGATCTGCAAAAGTCACTGACCAATCAGAGGGGTTTATACATGAAGGCACAGTTTGAACCTACTCATTTTTTATGTCAATCATAGTTCAGTCAACTTTTCTTCATTGAGATTGTCCAAAACCTAGGTCTCATTTTTATTTGTATGACAGCTTCTTAAACAATCAGGTGTTTGGTCCTAATATAGGCATACAAGGCAGGGGGCATGCTAGCAACTCCCTGCCAAAACAAAGCAATTTAGCCTTAGAGTTCTAAATATAGTTGATGACTGCACTTTGACTGACATTCATTCAAACAATACAACTCCACTGTGGTTGGTCAATTATGACTTGCACAGTCAGTTGTGTTCCCAGTTAAGCTCACACACAGTGACTCTGTGTCAATATATGTGGCCTTGAGCAAATTAACTCAGTGCAGGTTAGGTACTGTGCATCTGTCTTGGAGGTGTACTAGACAGGTGTTTCTTGTTTAAACTTGGACAAGGTGCTAGAAGTAAACTGGTTGGGAGAATTCTACTGTCTGAAATGAGATTAGAGAGCCTTTAACTAGAAGCTCATTTTTGTAGGTGATCCCCAATTTCCACATTTACTGGGACTCTATCACATCAGCCTGGACTCTTGCTTCATGACCCAATACGTTTGACTGTAAGCTTCATGTGCCATGCAGAAGATGCCCCTCCTAAATATAACTCATTTTTTCTGCATGCTAGGAGGAAATAAAATGTTAAGACAATGAGCTTTAAAGGGGCTGTTGCTGTCACTCAAAAGATATCTATAAACATCCTTATATCACTATTCCCAACTGGTAGCTGCACTTTGATTGACATAAATCCAAACAACAGTATCACTCTGATTGGCCAATGATATCTTGGGTAGTCAGCAGTGTACTAATTGCAAAGCAAATTGCTCATACCCAGTAGTGTGTGGATGGCCTTGAGCAGTTTATACTCAGTACAAACCATTGTAGTATCATCCAAAGGGTGCACCAGACATTTATTGTTCTTTTAAATTGGGAAAGGGGCTGGAAGTAAACTTAGTAAGGAGAACTTTTATTGTCTGGAGCAAAATTTGTTGCCCTTTAAACAGTCATCATGTTTCTTTCCTTTTGTCCTTTTCAATATACAGGTTAAAAACTTTTTACACCAACTGAGAAAACAATTTGAAAAAAATATTGAACTAATAGAAGTACTTTTTCCTTTAAGTATTCTTAGTTTTGCAAAATTTCACAAAAGACATTAATTATCTTGATGTTTGGATTGTTCTTACTTTTTTATTAAAGGGCAATTTTCGTCATCCCAGACAGTGGCAATTCTCCCAACTAAGCAACTTGTAGCCCCTCCCATAACTGTATAAATCTCCTCCTTGTGCAGACACAAAGTAACGTATTTTATTGCCTCAGGACATGTCCTGGTGATCATACAAGCCTACAATGTGTAATTCAATCACTCTCTCTGCATTGTGTGGAATGTGAGGTACTCTGCATCATTTGAATTTTCAAACTTTGATGTCAATCAGAGAGCAGTAACCAACTGAGAATTTTGATACCCCCACATCAAAAATGTACTTTGGGGTGATGACTGCTTGTCTTTAATGTGTTGTTGTTAATTTCAACATATTGCTCAAACCTACCCCAGCCTATGGCAAAATATATCCACGTCTTTTTGTTTTCTGTTTCAAACACGAAGATGATTTGCCTGTAGAGATGAAGCCCCTCAGAAAGCATCCAGCAGAAAGTTGCAGTGAATAAATATTGCAGCAGGTACTTGGTGATAACACATATGGCCTGTCAGAAGAAAAGATCACACTATCATGAAACATTTCCGAAAACATTGCTGAAGTGAGGTTGCCTTTACAGGGAAGACTAGTGAAGTACACGATTTGAGCTGATATCATTTGTTAAATGGAAAGTGGTTGGTGGTATTAAAATGGGGTTGTTTTTTCAGAACATCACCTCTGCAATTAGCAAGGAAGAACACTAGTACTAACAAGAGTTGGTGGTACTGCAAAGGATGTTCTTGAAGTTAACCCACCTCAGTTTGTGAATAGTAATTCTTCCCTTTTAGAGGTTTTGTAATGAGTTTTCTAGCCCATTTGGTAGAGCATCTGTGCTAACAAAAGTGTACACACACTCAGCAAAACTGCAGTTCCCTTTTCAGGCTGTGACAAAAAGGTTTAGAATGGTCCCAACAAATGGTTGAAGGGGGGGGGGGGGCATAGCCTTTGAGATGTTTCATGAACAATAACTGAATGTGAGTACTGAGATAAGCTAGATTGGAAACCTGCAATGTGATTATGATAACCTTAAAACAATGGGCTTTGACAGTTCTTCCAACAAGACTGACTCTATCTTTATTCTGCTTTGCCATTTTGTTCCACAACTAGCTAGTACACTACTGCTTGCATTGTTATTCATTTTCTTTTCTTAAAGAGCAATTTTCTAACTCATGATATCTCAAAGTGAAGAATGTTTAGAATTAGATGCAACTAACAAGTCCTGGACAGTGCCATTACCAGCACTTTGAGAGGCATTATTGGCAAACATTTTTGGGATATGTTACGTGGCAACCAATGTTAGTGCTCCTTTGATAGTATGCCCAGCTGCTAGATCTTGGCAGACTGGAAACTGTTTAAGTAGGTCAGGTACCGCTGATGAAAGGGCACTGCAGGGTGAAAGACTCTAAGGAGATTTGTAAATTACTAGTTTAATTACTGTATTAGTTGCATTACGACTCTGTTACTGAATAAATACTAATAAAAATGAATGGAATAGGAAAATCATTTTAACAAATTAAATGTATGTTAACTTGTGTTTATATTGTTTTAATTTTGGTATATTTGAATGAACATGAACAACTTCCAATGTTTAAATGATTGCATGATGCACTCAACATGAGGCATCCCCTTCCCAAGTTCAAGATTCCTCAAAAAGTCCCTTTTTGAAATGTCATGTTCACATAAAAATGGTGATGTGCACACATATGCACACAGGATGAAAAACTTCCATACTTCCTATATCTGGAAATATCATGTTAACAAGGTTTCAAAGTTTGACCCTGTAGACGACCTTTGATTTTCACCAAAAACTGATAGGTTCTTTCTCTTGACAAAATGCATTTACATGCTAAGTATGAAGAGTAGGCATATACCTTGACATCTAGTGTTAACAAGGGTTTAAGAGCTTGACCTTTGGTAACCCTAGATGACCTTTGACCTTCACCAAAAACAATAGGGTTCTTCCTTTTGACGTAATGAAACTACATCCTAAATATGAAGAATATCCATACTTCCTACCTTAAGATATTGTATTAATAGAGTTTTCAGAGTTTGGCCTCTGATGACCCTAGATGACCTTTGACCTTCACCAAAAACAATAGATTTTTTCCTTTTGACGTAATGCAACTACATCCTAAATATGAAGAATATCCATGCTTCCTACCTTAAGATATCATATTAATAGGGTTTTCAGAGTTTGGCCTCTGATGACCCTAGATGACCTTTGACCTTCACCAAAACAGTAGGGTTCTCCCTCTTGACATAATGTATCTACATATTAAGTATGAGGAGTATCCATGCTCCATATCTTGAGATTTTGTGTTAACAAGGTTTTCAAAGTTAGACCTCTGGTAACCCCAGATGACCTTTGACCTCCACCAAAAACAATAGGGATCTTCCTCTCAATACAGGGCATCCACAAACTACACGAAAACTGTTGGCGATTCCCTTATTGAGATATCCTGTTCACTAGCTAATCATCACAAACACACATACACGCGCACACACACACATGCCATCGTGAATGCATAGGTTTCTCTTTTCATTAAAACCAAAAAGACAATTTAACTAGAATTCTTGAAGGCTTCGGTTATATTTGATCTATTTTGTAGGCTGCTTATTACAATGTCAGGTCAAGGAAGCCATGAAAATGAAAAAAAAAAGTTGCATTCCACACTAAGCTGAACAGAGTTCAGTCCTAGTGTTTGCACTAGCACATGAAACTCAGGAGACAATTTCCATCTTCTTTTTCAAAAGCTTAGTTTTATGGAATTTTCCAACCTTTTGCAAGTTTTTTTTTTCTGAGAGGCTCAAAAGCAGCAGAAATATCCACGATAAGAACACTTTTTTCTTTGGCAGGAATCTGACAAATATGTTAAAATGCTGCAATCATAATAATCCTAATCCTAATGTAGGTTACTTACATCATTACTTGAGTGAATCAAACCAGAAACAAACACACTGGTTGAGAGAAGAAGAGCCACCATAAGGTTGGAGTGAATGGCATAGCGAGCAGCTGATATGCTTGAGCTGAAAGAAAAGTACATCCAACAATTGTGTTTCCATCTTTGAACATTTCCAATAAATTTCATTATTATGGAAATTTTGATGTAGGAAATGTTTATAATTTCTCCAAACTTAAATATTGCAAACTTATGGTAGCCTATAAGGAAATCTAGCACGAACTGAACAATTTAGAACATAAATATTGTCATGAGATTAGAAAACTCATACTGTAATTAGCATAAGAGGATTAATGAGCATATGAGGGCTAATTCAAAATAAGTGACCACATTTGCCTTTTAAGATCATCAATTAATTTACTTTCTAAATTCCTTCTTCTATTTCTTTATTTATTCCCCAATAATGCTCAAAGCAAAAGATTGGAAGCTACATCTGCAAAAGCCAGGCAATTATCTCCTCAGCTTTCCTTCAGGAGGGGGTTGGGTGGGGCACAGAAGAATTATTAGGCCTCCTACTTTGTTCACTGAGTTACAGACAAACGAGAGTTCGAAAACAAGAGCAAAACTTCTTACCGAAGTACAAAGTAGATTGTAAGGGCTGCTATTAATGCTACTATAGATATTCCACAGCCAATGTATGTTATAACGGAGCTTGCGTCTTCCCATTTCTGTACAAACAAAACAGAATATTCTTTGTGATAGTCTGATCAACAATCACTTCTGAAATCATGGCAGGATTTGCACATTAGTGTTACAATGCCAGCAATACTGAATTTGGCATTCTGTAAACTGGTTTGGCTTTCAATAGTTTTTAAGTGGATGCCAAGATGCCAGGCAGAATTTTAGCATGACTCCCTTTGCTTTTTTCACATAAATGTACTATTTTCTTTATAAGTAGACAGTGTCCCTCATAATTTCCTCAGCATTCCATGGAAAAACATTCTGTATGCTCAACTAACCAGTCCAACAATATATTACAATAACATGCTAGTGTTTCACAACACAGTATGCAATTTTTGCAAAATTGCTGCTTTAATGTAGTGTCAATATCAACAAATTTGCATGTGGAATTTCTGAATTCAAAGTCAATGCCAAATTTGGCCTGCTAACACAGAAAGTCTGGCAACCCTGAATCATGGTAAGGTATTGTAATCCTACTCTGCAACAAATATGGTTTTCACTTTTAATCAATCAATATTGCATTCATTTAAAATAGAAAGGAAAAAAACTTTCACACATATACATGTTTTGCCCACTTCAGATCATTTTATTCTCACTTCTCCTGGTAGTTCCAATTAAACTACGAGAATTTCACGAAACCTGACAGACGGTTAAAGGCAATAGGCACTGGCCCCAAAATTTTCTTTCAAAAATCAGCAGACTCTTGCAAATCTTTTTTCTTACTGCATTACAAGCATCTCTGAAGCCGTTTTGAACATAACTATTACAAACAATAGGTAAAGCAAGGAGAAATTCTCCTTGAATTTCACAGTTCACTAACAAAAATATTGTCACATGACCAGAATAGGCTAATCATGAACTAGAGTGACAGGGCACACTCACTTTGATTAGGGGTGACTGCCGACAGCCTTTAAATCTCCCCTTGACATCTTTAACATCAAATAACCAGAATGCAAAAATGCATTGAGGTTTCGATGATATATGTTCTATTCCAAATAGTGCCATGATGTCCCATATCTTTCAGTCAAGTGCTATCTCAACGTGTTGGAAAAATAAGTTTAGGTTCATATTTGATCTTGGGAATCCTGGGAAATTTTACATATTGACCTCTGAGGACTCAAGATGATCTTGGGAATTCTTGGGCAAATTTGCTTTTTGACTTCCGGTGAACCCATGAGACCATCTTGGGAATTCTTAAAATTTTGCTTTTTGACCCCTGTGACCCCAGATGACCTTTGACCACCAACAAAAAAGAAAGCATTCATCTTTTCACCACAACGCATCCACATGCTGAGTATGAAATCTATCCAAAGCTTCCTACCTGGAGATATCGTGTTAACATAGTTTTCAGTGTTTGACCCCCTGTGACCCCAGATGACCTTTGACCTCCACCAAAAATGATAGCATTCATCTTCGCACCATAACGCATCCACATACGAAGTATGAAATCTATTCAAGCTTCCTACCTGGCGATAACGTGTTAACAAGTTTTCATTGTTTGACCCCCAGTGACCTTAGATGACCTTTAACCTCTACCAAAAATGATAGCATTCATCTTCTCACCATAACGCATCCACATACCATGTATTTATCTATTCAACCTTCCTACCTGGAGATATCGTGTTAACAAGGTTTTCAGTGTTTGACCCCCGGTGACCCCATATGACCTTTGACCTGACCTCCACCAAACATGAAAGCATTCACCTTCCCACCATGCCGCATCCACATACTACGTATGAAATCTATCCAATTTTCCTACCTGGAGATATCATGTTAACATGGTTTTCAGTGTTTGACCCCCTGTGACAACAGATGACCTTTGACCTCCACCAAAAACAATAGGGTTCTTCCTTTTACCATAACGCATCTACATACTGAGTATGAAATTTATCCAAGCTTCCTACGTTGAGATATTGTGTTAACAAGGTTTTCAGCATTTGACCCCCGGTGACCCTTAACCTCCAAAAAACATTAGGGTTCTTCCTCTTACCATAATGCATCTACACACTGAATACGAAATTTATCCAAGCCTCCTACCTTGAGATATCATATTTACAAGGTTTTCAGCATTTGACCCCTGGTGACCCCAGATGACCTTTGACCTCCACCAAAAACATTAAGCTTCTTCCTCTTACCATAATGCATCTACATACTGAGTATGAAATTTTCCAAGCTTCCTATCTTAAGATATCGTGTTAACAAGGTTTTCAGCATTTAACCCCAGTGACCCCAGATGACCTTTGACCTCCACCAAAAACAATAGGGTTCTTCCTCTTACCATAACCCATCTACATACTGAGTATGAAATTTATCCAAGCTTTCTATCTTGAGATATCATGTTAACAAGGTTTTCAGCATTTGACCCCCGGTGACCCCAGATGACCTTTGACCTCCACCAAAAAGAATAGGGTTCTTCCTCTTAATATGGGGCATCTATGTACCAAGTTTGAAAACCATCAGAGTTTCCCTTCTTGAGATATCGTGTTAACGAGCAAAGCATCACAAACACACATACACGCACATACAGGCAAATGCTGCGAACCATGGACCATTCATTGACTTGGAACTAGCAAACAGAGGACATCCTTATAATAAGGCTATAATGGGATATAAAGCAATACTGTATAGTGTTGATTATGTCATTTGTTTACGTATACACAAATCACTAACTGATTTGTGCCTGAGGGTGACATGCATACACAATCCGTCCCCATGTTGGTCAGCACACACTCAACACAAGGCTGAAGCTGTTTTTCACCGGGTAACCGTGGACTATCGAAATATCAATGAGATATCGCCATAGCGCCTCTAAATTTAAGAAAGGAGTCTTGCTAGGCTGGTGGTCTCACCGAGGACAGTGCCAGGTGTGTCCACAGTTTGAGGGTGTGTATTCATGGAAACGTCCACAGTTTAATCCAATTACATACCCACACAAACACACCCACTCACACACACACATACACACACACATACACCATCACGAATGCATAGGTTTCTCATATCATCGAAACCAAAAACAATCACAAAACTATAACCCATTCATAAACCCTCTTAACCACCCAGTATGTCAATATTCCCTTTTCTTTTCCTTATATTTTACCTTTGAACTGATGAAATATTTAAAAGAACACTCACCCCTTCAAGTTTACTCTCTCCTAAACTAAGCAGCACAGCATAGCTAGTAGTATGGTTGCAACGGCAATTGGCTTTAAGGGCCGTCTTATTGTCATCTATCTCACATCCTTGAAAGTCCCATTGAATTGTTTCACTGAAAGTTGAAGAACGTAAATACTTGCAGACATGAAGTATACTTACAGTCTAAAATAACAAAACTATCACAAACAGGTTGAGAAATGAATCTTATTGGTCCAAATCTCACCTTCATAGCCTATTCAGTTGCCGAGATGGGAGAAATATCCACTCTATTTGACATACTTAATTGTGCTATGGTTATTTGTGATTTATGCTTCTGTTTCCTTTTGATATTAAAATATTTGTATGATGTTGAAAAATCACTCTTTCTTTGCATTGCATGTTGTGAGCAGAGGACTCTCTATAGCCAAGTCACTCTTAACAAATAAAACTGTGATTAGTCTATAACAAGGTGGAATAACTTCATGAGAAACTGAGAAAAATTACAGTGGTAGTAAGAGTAGAAAAAGAGTGACAAATTATTTTGCACTCTACCATTCTATGTTGACTATATGAACTTCAGCATGTTTACCTCAGCACACAAAGGGACACTTAATGTGAAACTTGGACCACGCAATTTATTTTTCAATCTTTTTAACATATATTATTACAACTTTGAAAGTTAAATTACAGTCACAACAATACATATTTTTCATTTTGCAACACTGAGTTTACACCACACCCTGAATTCAAGCAAGCATAGTTTCATATCAACCTCAAGTGACTAGGCACTGACCATGCATTCATTATTGTCATGGGAAGGGGGGGGGGCCAATGATTATTTAAGTGAAATCTAGGGGTGACTTTATAGGAAGGATTCTGTCTTTGGCGGAATCACTACACTATAGAAAATTACAGTGGGAAGAAAATACTTAACACTTGCTAAGAGTGTAAGAGTGTGTAACTTTATACAGTTTAGACCAGGGGGTTCAAAAATATTTAAGGCTGTGGGCCACTTTTTACTTGCAGCTTTCATAACAACTGTACTACAGTCAAGACTCACTTGTAAGCTTTGTTTTCTTATCAATATTTTGGGTTCCGCAAATCTTCCCCTGGCCATTTCAGTGAATTTTGCAGCCTCCAAATGGCCTGGGCTGCCATGTGAAAACCAAGGCCATGGAACCATTTCATATTTCATTTATGCTGTTATGTTTGAGGTACACAAGAAGAGCTTGTGTGTAACATGATACTACACAGTGTATGCATTTGTAGTAGTATACATACTGTACATGGTGGCCTGTTGTACACGTGTTACCAGCCTCACTCCCAGACTTCAACTAATCGGTCACTTTGTGTACCTGTGTATATCTAAGCCTCTCTTCACCCCCAATATGAAAACTTTTTTGAAATGCCCTTTAAAACATGACATAGGTAAAATGGGTCTATATTCTCTACTGAAGCAGTCACTGCAGCCTACGTATATACAGTACATGTGTTCAGTCAATTTCAACATGCACTTCAAATTTTTTCACATGTACTCTCCCACTGCAGTTGTAAAGTAAAAGCATGAACTTAGGCACACAAAATAAAAGTTTTGTTCTTGAGACCAGATAACAATTTAGGCAGAACAATTTTCTGCAGTTCAAGAATTTTGAAAGCATAAAACTGAAAACTGTCTCCTTTTTTCCTACTATTGCATGAGACCCCAGAAAAATGAAGATTCTAAAGAACAAAGTAGACCTTGAAAGCTCTTAGATATCTACAAAAAAAAAAAAAGAAAAAAAATCGTGATGGTTAAAAATGGAAGCCACCGAAACGTAAAATGTCTACACTGTCCTATTCTTTTGTACACCAAGAAGAGAGAGAGTTGCATTCCATGTTGAGGTAATCAGAAATATTAAGGTAATCAGAAATATTATAGTTATGGTAAAGGATTTTTACAAAAGAAAAACAGACGTTGCTGTTGTAAAAACAACTGTGGCTGCCTTATATACACATATACACACAAGTTGTAGGTGCCTGGTTTAAATTTAGTTGAACCTGGTTGACCAATTTGAATTGGTTCATCTGGTTACAGTTGTTTTTGACCAAATTGCATATTGCTAGAAATGGGTTGAACTGAGTTACACAGCTGTTAACTGGGATGAACTATGTTCAACTAGGTTTTGCAACTGGATGTGCCCAAATTCCATATAGAACCAACTAGGTTGAACTAAGTTACACAGCTGTTAACTAGGTTGAACTACGTTCAGCTAGGTTTTGTAACTGGATGTGCCCAAATTCCATACTGAATCAACTAGATTGCACTGGTTTAACAGCTGTTAACTGGGCTGAACTATGTTCAACTAGGTTTTGCAAATGAATTTGCCCAAATTCCATATTGAACCAACTGGGTTGAACTGAGTTACGCAGCTGTTAACTGGGCTGAAGTATGTTCAACTAGGTTTTGCAACTGGATTTGCACAAATTCCATGTAGAACCAACTGGGTTGAACTGAGTTCCACAGCTGTTAACTGGGATGACTTTGTTCAACTAGGTTTTGTAACTAGATTTGCCCAAATTCCATATAGAACCAACTGGGTTGAACTGAGTTACACAGCTGTTAACTGGGTTGAACTATGTTCAACTAGGTTTTGCAAATGGATCTGCCCAAATTCCATACAGAACCAACTGGGTTGGACTGAGTTACACAGCCGTTAACTGAGATGAACTTTGTTCAACTAGGTTTTATAACTAGATTTGCCCAAATTCCATAATGAGGCAACTGGTTTTTACTAGGTCTAACTATATAGGATTCAACTAGGGAAAATTAAACTAAAATCCCACTCAATCCAGTTGAACCCAGTGTAAGTGGGTCAGTCTAGAATTTGTACCAGAGTGAAAACATTTTAACTAACAAGATTTACAACCATTCTTTCACATTTATAACTTACTTCCATTGTTTAATGTCTTGCTCATGGAAAAATGCACACTTAGCTTCAGCATTTGGTGAGACATTCTGTGAAAAGATAAATATAACAAGAGCATTAAGGATGCATGTAGCTCAACTATGGTTTCCCTTACACACAGTTACTGCACTGTAGTTTCATTAGGGATTTATTTATTTTATTAGTTTATTTTATTTAAACTTTCCTTAAAAGAGGGTAAAACTCAGTTAGCCAGGGTTAATCTTCCCGAGGCCCTCAGTTACAATGTGTAAAACATAAAATGTGGTGACAGGAATGAAACTGAAGGTGAAAAATTAGAAAACATAATACAAGTCAAGATTAAAATGTATGAGACTTGCAAGAGAAAAGAAATTCATAAATTAAAACATAACAAAATCATAAAAAACAGAAAAGAACTAAACAAACCAGATGTATACAACAAAATAGAACAGGGAAAATCAAGTTAAAACGTTACAAAAGTTGACAAAAGAGAAACATCAAAACAAGCAGTAATACCATTTTAAATTGTAAAAACAATTCACGATAAAGATAGACAAAAAGAAAAAAAAGAAAAGATAGGGAACTAAACTAAAGAGTTTAAAAGTGCCTCATAGGCTAGGTTATACACAGAATAGGATGAATTATAAGATGTTACATGGACAGTCATGATATAGCACCTTCAGTGCTATGGATGTTAATGGTCACAGCTGTGTCAGGACAGAGTTGCCAGGTCACGGTGCATGGCCAGGCTAGCTTGATTAGACCTACTTGTTAAGAACAGTTTTGATGACCCATCATCTAATGAATGTTCTGGCAAAATCTGATAAGGTTTGGACACAAACCCTAGAACGTGAAGCCTTTTGTGCAGTGCTGTAGTACTCGAGATTGGTCACGATTTTGAGGACTCAGACTCCTGACTCGGACATGGAAAGAGAGGACTAGGACTCCGTCTCGTACAGTTCAGACTCGTGACTCGGCTGTAAAATCCAGAGACCGGGCTCCAGACCGGCAAAAATTTGGTTGTATTTTCAACTTAAGCTGTCGCCAGAAAGCTTGAATCTGAATAATCTCGTTCTCTGCAGTTCCTGTGCAACTCCACACACGGTAACTACGTCTTTCCACTGTGTGTTTGTGCAGATGATGTAAGGTCTTCCACTGAACAAACACGTGAGCAAAGTAGGCCATACGTAGCAAATAGTAGCCTACGTAACCCAAGAGGCTGAGGACACCGTAAATGGTATTCGAATAGAAGAACTTCATGTATGGTTGGTTGTTGATCAGGGAGCTGCCTCTAATGGCAGCTCCCTGGTTTGATACAATTTAAACCTCAGCCACATCTACGTGTGTCGCAGTGGTTCACTGGTACAAGAATTGACCATGTCGTCTTTGTAGTCACTTGTTAATTCCATAGGTGCTGGAAAAGTGGGGAATCGGGAACGACTGTTGAGCCCTCACTCTTGAGTATATGGGACAAATACCTCTTTTTGCCCTTGCTCTCTCAAATAGTGGTATCGTAATTAATGTTGTCTGCAACAAGCCAACATAGTACTTTTCATCCTCACTTTTCTTTTTTCTGCACATTACATATGAAGAACATTTATTATTGAAAACCAATTATTTTTCAAGCATTTCGTGCTCGATTCTTTGTCTCCATTTTCCTTCTATGAATGAAAGAATGAAAGCTAAGTGCAACTTTCATTTGGCTAATCAAAAAGGTTCACTTTTTAGAGATATCCTTTTGCCAACATAGCCACATGCTTATGCTTTAATTTTTGTTGGTTAATTGGCTTCTTGACACTTTTACATATGATCTTGTTGCATGTAGCTGGAAATCACAACTACAAACTTCATCTGGGGTGCCTTGAGAGCACTCCACCCACAGACCATTGATCCAACCCGCGAGACAAGTCACTATTGCAATTCATTAAATACTGACATTACAACTATTTTTATACCACCATTTAACCAGACGTGGCACAAAAACGATACAAGGGCTGTGATGCCCCCATAGGAGAATTTTCAAATTTCTTTGCTTTCTTGGCGAGCCATCTCATAGGTACAAAGTGTTATAAATCCCCAATAGCAACCAATCTCCTTCAACATTTATCTTTTGTTATTCTAAAGGAATGCAAATTCTTCAAGTAAGTTTTTTTGCACTCTGTGTAGTTCTTCAGTTGCATTTTTGTTCATTGCTTTCATGTAGCAGATGGTAAATAAACAGCACACCAGGTGCCTTCATGTGCTAAATAGTACATAGTAGGCTTATAGCTAAACGGCACATCAGGTGGTCTCTGCAAAGTGGATTGTAACTCCATTTGGGAGTAGTTTCAGCTTTTGTCTGCATTGGGAAATAGCTTGCATGAATTTACCTAGAAAGAGTAAATACTCTCCCACCTTCCTAGTAGTAGACATACTGGGTTATCCTAGACTTTTTTCATGTTGGAAAATTACTCCCAACTCGGATATAGTTTTTCTCAGTATGTCAGTGTGTGGATACAACGCAAAATAAATTACCTATTCTTTCCCATCATCAGCACATGTTTTAACACTTATTTCAACTTTTGCCAGAACTGGCGTCAGGTGGGGATTTTTACAGTTACGTCGGGGAGTCTTAGTCGATATGATGTATGCAGTCCTTGATGGCGATTCTTGGTCGCCCGGACTGTTTACCTGTTTTTTGCTCTCAGAGGGCAATTTCTCTACTAAGAACCCAAAATTTTTGGTGCACTTTGCGCACGTACAGTACTGTAGAGTCACTTGAGTTTCTTCAATGGTTCCACCCCACATAGGTGGATAGCACAATTCCTGTCCACCTTACCAAGGAACATGTAGGCAGAGTACACAGTTTATGTAGAGGTCGTAAATTTCATCCCATATCACAAAGCCTATAGTTGCTGTTCTCTTGTGTGTCATGCAGTATGGTCAGTTGGTGAGTGACTCATGGAGCAAAAATTGGCCATTTCATCGGGTAGTCCAGGTGGTTTCGATACAAATTATGTTATCCCCGATACAGAATACATCCCCTACTGTTTTTAATTTTCTTTCTTTTTGTTCTTAATGATTACACAATGTTTTTGTCTAAGCCTATCAAAATTTAAGCGCGCTTTGCATTCTTTGCAATTTCATGATTCAGATTCAAAACTCGGCTCTTGAACTGTTGAAGTATTAAGTGATATTATGCAAATATGCCCTGCAATGGCACAGGGTGGTTAGGCTCCTTCATATCCCCTTCTCACCACCCCCCTGACAAAGGGCTGTTTGAACTTGGGGTCGCTGGCATGGCCTGGCCCACCCATGGTCGGTTTACTAATTTTAACTTTCAAACGGGTCATTTATGCCATAAAACCCAAAATTTTCGTATGCTTTGCCCACGATCTTCCTCAGTTCTGTTACTTATAGCTAAATACAGTACAAACCCTTTCCACTTTTTCAAGTAACTTAATAAGTAGAATACACTGGTTTATGAAAATGTTGGGAATTATCTCATTTGGCTAAACGTAATGTTCTCTTGTGTCTGCCGTGTAGTATGACTAAGTGACTCAAAGAGGGAAGTACAATGTAAGGAATGCCCGATAGGGCCCAACTGCCTGGACAACTGACCTATATAAGCTTGAAATAAGTACAGATTTGTTTTAGTGTAGGCTTACTCCAAAAATTTTCAATTTTTTTTTTTTTGCAGTTTCACAGTTTAGATTCTGGGAAAGACATTAAATCAGTGCAGAACTAAATTCCTACAGTATATACAAATTTTATGCAATATATGTCCCACAATGGCATAATATAGTACACAGTTTTTCTTCAAATCCCCCCTCACCAACCCTTAGACGGCATCGGGGATGTCGGGGCTTCGGGTCGCTGCTCCCGATCAGGCAAATCCTGGCGCCACATGACTTTTACAGCCCTTGGCAGTTTTCGCACTACTTTGTAATAACACCCAGTTAGTACTACAATGCTAAGGGACAGGTCTGTGTTCATGGGAAATAAACAGCACTTGTGGGCTCATGATGAAAAAAGTGCTCTTCTTTTAGTATTCCTACATGTTTTTCTTTGTTTTACAAACATGCTCGTTTCCTGGGCACTAAAAACTGTAAGTGCTAGTGCATGACCACACAGATCAACGTTTATAGAGCATAAAGTAAAACAATTATAGCACAATATTTCAACTAAGCTACTTCTAGGTGAAAAAAATTCACTGAGGCCAGGGGCAAACCCTCTTCCCAACTCCCTCTGCAAGAACGGTGGGCTGGAATGTCCAAGAAGACTTTCATAAGAAAAGTTCTCCTGTCCGAATTATACCTGAAGCGTAACGATAATTTACCTTTCTTTTGGAAGTGTACCAAATTTCTACAGCATGACCTATAAAAATGAAGTATGGTAAATTTGGTACATTTAGATTCACTTATGAAGTCTGGAACATATCCTTTCCTACAATTTGGGAGCCATTTTAAGCGAAAATTTGGCTGGCACTCTGCATGCAAACTCACTTTGGTGCTCTACTTAGATAGTATCACAAACCCTTCAAGAAGCTGCTGACCATAAATTTTCAACCCACACCCCCACCCACACACACACAAACTTCATTATCAAACCCTTGATATCATGGGCGTCAATCCTGGGGGGGACGGGGGGACATGTCCCCCCCACATTTCGATAGGTGGGGGACACAATATCAAATGTCCCCCCCACATTTGCATAAAAGAGTAGTGTCGTGGCTCTATTTGACTGGCTTTTTGAGTGACATGTAGGTTTGTTGGGCAATTGTTAAGTGTCTTGATGCAGATTCTGAATGTAGATTTCGTCAGGGAAATCTTATTTAATGGCAAAATTTCGGCGTGCTTCGCGCGCATGCGTCACGGTTTGCACTTCTTCTCATGACCGTTAAAAAGGTAATTATACATGGAACAATTCTGATCACAACACATTCCGAAAACAGACATACATCTCCAGACATCTGTTGGAGCCTCGCATCAATAAGGGATCATTCAATCAGTGGTGTACGCAGAGGGGAGGGCCATTCCACCATGCCCACCTCCACTGATTCCGATTTTTTTTTAAGTTCCTAAAAATACGTAAATTTTTTAACACAAATTTACTTAAAAAGGGTAGCATATTTGGCACCAGATTACATGTAAGGACACTTAATTTTTCGAAAAATTTCAAAGGGGATGGGGACACCCCATTGGGCCATGTCCCCCTCACTGATGCCTAATTTTTTAGTTCCTAAAAATACGTAAATTTTTAACACAAATTTTACTTCAAAAGGTAACATATGTGGCACCAGATTGCATGTAAGGACACCGAATTTTTCAAAAAATTTCAAAGGGGAGAGGGACACTCCCTCCCCTTAGACCCCTCCCCCAGGCCAGCGGTCACACAACATACTGCATCCCCCCCCCCTTGTGGAAGGTTGAAAGCACGTTGTTGCCGTTAAACACTTTTCAAGAATTATTACCGAACGTGGCCGAAGCCATTATTTTTACCGAGCTTCGCCAAAGCCATTATCGGTATAGATGGTGCAGGCGCGGATCCAGGTTGGCCTGGGGAGCCCGCCTGCCCCCGCCCCCCCCCCCCCCCCCCCACCCCCACCCCACGAAAGGAGAAAAAGGGAAGAAAAAGAAAAAAAGAAAAGGAGAAAAAAGAAAAGGAGAAAGAAAAATTAAGAGCAAAAAATTAATAAAAAGTGTCTAAGAACGTATTTAACGAATATATTTCTCTAGGGGTCGAGTGGAGCTATAGCTGGATTCTCTCTTTAGACATCTTTCACATAATGTTCGAAAACAGGTGAATAGCTGAGTAATGATCCTTGACTTAAGATCTAAATAAGTAAACATCGTGACATGTGCAGTATGGGCCCTGCTAGCTGCACTGAAATCAGTAACAATTTTGTGTTAAAGAGTGAAAGTTTTTGTAATCTAAAGGGATTGAGAGGCAAAGTTTTCGCCATGCAGACCTTGCAGAATGAATACAGAAGACGAGCTGTCAGGTGACGTGCTATTGTGCACAGTGGCACCAGCTGTTGCAGGCAAAGTAGCGGCGTGCATACCCTATTCGATTTCAAAACTGTCTGAAAAGTTTTAAAATGAACTCAGAAGGCTTTTAAGCTACAGACAGTTGCGTCGGCATAGTGGGCAATGGGCAGGGTTATTGATTTTTTTTATTTTTTTAAAAAAATCAAAAAAATCGGATTTTTTTGATTAAATTCAGATTTTTTTTTAGTTTTTTAAATTTCGTAAATCCTCAATACAATTTGTTTGCAAATGTTTTTGAAATCTTTGTTCTGGCAGTTACACTGACTTATGTCATCATAAGCCCAATATTTCCCCTTGTCCCTTATCCCATAAATGGACTGCAAACTATTTGACTGTTATGGTGTATTAAGATGCAAGGCTGTGTCAGTTCTATTGTTAAGCACTGTGGGGCCTGTTTGTATACAAAGAGCTTAGTGGTCCAGGGTATCTGCCTCTATACACAGGAAATACATTCATAATACCCAGAAGTTGAGTGGGGATTAGGTTCTTGTATTCCTTACAATGTTTGTTTACACTTGACTCAGTGGATTAATTTAGAAGTGTTACCCTCTTTTCAATGTTTAGACTCACCTAGGGAGGTTTATTGTACACATCAGTGTTACAGTTCAGTTCAGTATCACATACTTCATAGTGCATAGCAGGTCCAGTATATTTTCACCCCTAATTTCAACTGAGTTACAACAGTTAACTTTCTAGAAGAGTAGGGATTTTCAATGAATATTATCATGTCGGGCAGGAGACATGATGCTATTTGGCTCCATTTCCAAAAACTTCCATCTAGAACAGCAACAGGGTGCTGTGCTAAATGCAACATCTGTGGCCATGAGATGCAAGGATTGGTGAAGAGGATGAAGGTTCACTATGATAAGTGTTCCTCAAAGGACGATCAAAGTGGTGCAAGTACAACTTCAGAGCCACATTTTATTCATATACAGTGAGCAAGTGTATGATTTGAGTAACCAGGGAGTTGTAACAAACACCCTGGAGTAAGTATGGTTGACAAAAAATGTTGTGCAGGGGGTACAACTTGTGATAAAATCATCTGACAGTGTGTAATTTGTCAAAATTAGTTGATCCCAATGGTTGTATTTGATTTTATTCCAATTTTTCCATCCAAAAATTTAAAAATATAATAAAGGTGATTTAAATCAGTGATTTTTTTAAAAAAATCATTTGATTTTAATCGCGATTTTAATCGCTGATTTTAATCAGTGTGATTTTAATCAAACAACCCTGGCAATGGGTGACGTCTGTCCCCCTCCCCCATCGATTCTTGAAAATTTTTAAAATGGTCACATAAGTCGTTTAAGCTATACAGATTTCTGTGGAGGGTGGAGGGTGAGATGTATTTTTGATGATTGGTTTACTTGTTCTTACCCTTTTCTTTCACAAACTGTTCTCAAACTATCATAAGTTTTGGAAATTCTTGCCAAATTCCAAATTTTCGCACGCTCCGCTAGCGTCAAGCCTTGTGTCAGAGTTGTCCTTATTTTCAATAGCTCTCGGTAACTCACGGGGGAACCAAGGAGCAAAAGTGCTTTTTAAGAATTCTCAGTCAGAAGATTCGTTTCTGAATAGCATAGGTTGGTGGGAAAATGACAGTGTCCGATGCAGGTTCTAAATGCAGGTTTTGTCATGGACTAATATCTTATTCAAAATTTTGGCGCGCTTCGCACGCATACGACAGGGTTTACACCCGATTTCATATACCATTGACAAAGCTATAATGCAAGAAATTATTCAAATGAAACATTTTTCTAAAAAGTACATCTCCTTCTCTGTAGGGCATTCATCATTATGGGATCGTTGACTAATCTAGTATAGCACATGGTTTGATAGATTGAAAGTACGTAACTTGTGCCTTATTTTCCAAACATTTTACCGCGACGTTCAATAACGACGAAAATTTTTTCTGAAACGAATTTTGCCTGTACACCATCCCTCTTGCTATACTTGAAAAGACAAGGTGGTATATATCTCCTCCCAATTGGTTGGAAACTGGGACGTTAAACGTCATCTAACCTAACCCATATGGATGTCGGGTAGTGAGAATCCCGTTGGTCCCTCTTTTGTATACTGTATTAACTAATTCAGAGCTCCCGGGAGGCGCTATACGGTTCTCTGTCAACCTTGGATATCCTTTTAAAATGTAAAGAAAATATTTCATTATAGTCCAAGAATGTTTCTGTGGATTCCACGCAGGTACAGTATAATTGCGTGTACAATTTTCCCATGGGCGTTGATCATGGGGAATGGAGACGCGTCCCTGTCACTTTTTGGAAGGGAGACATCGTCAAAAAGTGCCCCCTCACTTTTTCAAAAATGATAGAAAAAACTGCAATTATGCCTAGGAAAATGAAATTTTTAGAAGAAAAAAACCTAAAAATCCTACACTTTTGTTGCACCAAATCGCATCTGAGGGCATTCAGTTCTAGAAAAATTTCCCTTAGACCCCTCCCCCATGCCGACGATCACAAAAGTTATTGCCTCCCCGTGACGCAAATTCTGGCTATCACCACTGCTTCTTCCACCAGGACGGCGATTCACAAATGTGGAAAAGTCCCCCCCCACACACACACACACTTTTGGAGATGGATCCACGCCCATGATTTTTCTGGGACTTTAGGAGGTTTGAAGACAATAAATTAACCGTCTCTTACTCCCCTTTTTCACCTGAACGAAAATTAGAATTCACTAAATTGTGGACATTTTTAAACATACAATCACTTTAGAATGACCCAAAGATACCACCATTTTGCATATAGGCTCCCTAAAATTATCAAACATTTCTCAAAGGGGAGGGTAAACTCCTTCCTGGGATTGCACTCTCATGTACTAACAAGAAAAGGCTCTCCCACTCTTGTATATAGCGTATACAAAATCCCACTGCCTAAAAAGGCACGGTTTAGCAGTTACCTGCTGTTCCCCCAATCACCAACTTCCGCCGGCACCATCGGTCATAGATTCTGAAGGGTATACCCTTCAGAAATCCATAAAGAAGGTGATATATCATCTCTCCTCCCATATGGACGTCAGGTTGTGAGAGTCCTGTTGGTCCCCCTTTTCAGTGGAATCAATTAATGCAGAGCTCCCGGGAGGCTCTATACCGAAAATTTTCAGCGCGCTTCACGCGCAATTGTTAACACTTACGGAGAGAGGTATGTTTTCATTGAGTGATGGATTTATATTTATCACTTTTTACGAAAAATCATTTGACATCTTTCATGATTTTTGCAATGTCTTCTCAATATTTCTTGATTTTCGCTTGATCTGCGTAGTTTTAGCCTTGAATTACTCCTTTTACTATCAATAAGGTCCCAAAAGTATTCGCATTACTCGTCGGTGGGGTTCTACCATACGCCAATTATTCATGTGCATAAACGTGATTTCAGAGTCAGCATTGTAAGGATGTAAAGCAACTGATATTCATTTTTTCACCCTCCTCTTCTTATGAGAACTGAAAAATTAGTATCGAACCCACTTCTAATTGATAGACACACATAAAGGGAATTGACATTGTAATAGCAATGGTTTTAAATGTAAATTCAAATTTTCGCGGGCAATTGTTTCATCTGACGTCCTTATAACTGAATACCGTATAACGAAAATAAAACACTCATTATGGCAAAATCATTTCAAGTTACCTGCATGGGCTCATAATGTTGGTGTGTAAGTTTTAAGATAACTTAAATTCTCCGGAACTTCTGCAGGTACATATAGTAACTTATACTGAGCCATACACATCAAATTCCATGCAACATGAAAAGGTATAAAATCTCACTGACATAAGAACTGGAGCCGATTTCTGTGCTCTTAAAATGCAATACTGCGAGAGCTTCCGGGGGCTTCGCCCCTGTACCCCGAAGGGGCCCTATCGCGGGCCCCTGGACACCACGCGTAGGAACTCGCGCTTCGCGCTCGTGGTCAACCTTCGGTGCACATAAGATTTTCCATCTTGGCCCCCCTCAAAATTTCTGGATCCGCGCCTGCAGATGGTGATTGTTAATACACTTACGACTAAAAAGCATTCTGAAAACGCCCTTGCTAATCCTTCACACCTTTGCTATACTACGATCAGCTTCAAAAATATCCCAAAGGTATCCCATTTTGCATCTAAGCAACCTTAAATTAACAAAAATTTCTCAAAGGGGAGGGCTACACCCCTCCCCTTGGACCCCTTCCCCAGGATAACACCTTTATATAGTGACAAAGGAAGGATCCCCACTGCTGTATACAAACCCAGGGTGAACCAGAAAGCCCAAAGGCTTAGTGATTCCTTGCCGAATGGGGATGCTTTGTTGCACTGAGGTTTATCCCTCAAATTAATCTTTCTTGACTACATCATTTTATGTTTTAACAATATGACCTCTGCTGACCTCACATGACCTTTGAACCCCACCAAATATAACAAAAAAGAAAATCTGAAGTGTCTTGAAAGGGATTCAACTCCAATGGATCTTGGATCTTGAAAATTCTTGGAAAATTTTGCTTTTTGACCTCTGGTGACCCTAGATGACGATCTTAGGAATACTTGGGATATTTTGCTGTTTGACCTCTGGTGACTCCTGATGACTATCTTGGGAATTCTTGGGAAATTTCACTTTTTGACCTCTGGTGACCCCATATTATGATCTTGGGATATTTTGCTTTTTGATCTCTGGTGACCACATATAACAACCTTGGGAATTCTTGGGAAATTTTGCAAATTGCTTTTTGGCCTCTGACAACTCCAGATGATCTTGGGAATTCTTGGGAAATGTTGATTTTTGACCCCAGTGACGCCAGATTACAATCTTGGGAATTCTTGGGATATTTTGCTTTTTGACCTCTGGTGACCCCATATAACAATCTTGGGAATTTTTGCTTTTTCACCTCTGGTGACCCCACATAACAATCTTGGGAATTCTTGGGAAATGTTGCTTTTGACCCCAGTGATGCCAGATTACAATCTTGGGAATTCTTGGGAAATTTTGCTTTTTGACCTTTGGTAACCCAAGATGACCTTTGACCTCCACCAAAAACAATAGGGTTCTTCCTTACATCATGACAAATCTATATACCAAATATGAAAAGTGTCGGTCATTCCTATCTTGAGATATCATGATTATGAGCTTTTCAGCTTTTTACCTCCAGTGACCTCAAATGACCTTTGACCTTCACCAAAAACAAAAGGCTTCTTCCTGTCAGCATGACAAATCTATGTACCAAATAAGAAAAGTGTCAGTCATTGCTATCTGGAGATATCGTGTTTACAAGCCATTTACGAGGTTTTCGCAGTTTAACCTATGGTGACCTCAGATGACCTTTGACCTCTACCAAAAACAATAGGGTTCTTCCTCTCAACATGACAAATCTATATACCAAATATGAAAAGTGTCGGTCATCCCTATCTCAAGATAACGCCATTACAAGGTTTTCGGTTTTTGACCTCTGGTGACCTCCGATGATCTTCGACCTCCTCCAAAAACAATAGGGTTCTTCCTCTCAACATGACAAATCTATATATCAAATATGAAAAGTGTCGGTCAATCCTATCTTGAGATATCGCGATTACAAGCAGCGTCACAAACACACATACACACACACATACAAGTCGATTTTACATACAATCCGAGGACCTCATTGTTATTTCCTTTGTGTTTACTTCCTTAACCCTAACCTTGACAATAGACTCTCTATTGTTCAAACTTTCGAGGACTTGACAAATCTATTGAATTTCCTTCAGAGGACCTGAAATCCATTGTTCAAGTCCTCAGTCTGATAGGAAGATAAGTTCATACACACAGACACACACACACACACACACATACACACACGACATCACCATCGCATAGATTCCTTGCCTGCCTACGGCAAGGAATCAATAAAAAAGGTGCAATTTACACGCCGCCACTGCAGTTAGTAAAAACATCAAGCTAGTCGGAAAAATTAGAATTCACTAAATTATGGACATTTCCAGTCACGTACGATTAGCTCTAAAAATATCCCAAAGATAGCACCGTTTTGCACCTAAGCAGCCTTAAATTAACAAAAATTTCTCAAAGGGGAGGGGCGTCCCCTTAGACCCCTCCCCCAGGAGGACACATTTATGTAGTGACAAAGGAAGGATTCCCACTGCTGTATACAAAACGCAGAGCATGTAACAAAGTGCAATTTAAACGCCTCCACTCAGTTGGAAAAAACTTCCAGCCGGTCGGAATTTGGGACCTTCACACACCCAAATATATCACCCTAGCAATGGGCCTGGTCGGGTCCATGATCTCCGACAATGATCCACGCTGCGAAGCGTTGTTTCAGCTATTTTGGGACATGATGAAAATAACATCTTGAAGTAATTCCGTGGACTCCGTGTATTTCACCTGGCAGATCATCTATGATGGTCATGTTAACTTTGAAATGATAATTCTTATTAGAACAGGACGTCAGTCATCATAAGAGGGAGGGGGAGGAAAGGGCCTATAGGAAGACGCCCCCTCTTCAAAACCAAAGGTATTGGTTTGTGCTAAGTCATGTATGTCCCACGTCCCCCCCCACATTTGAATATGGATTGACGCCCCTGCTTGATATGTTATAACTTTCCTGACTTTAACAATAAACAGTCAAAGAACCTGCAGACAGTAGCCTTTTAGCCAATGCTGATGGACAGACAGAGACAGACAGACAGACAAACAGATGCATTACCACGACAATAGCTCAACTTGTTGAGGTCATAATTTGAATTGAGGCTTTTCTTTATCTCACTTCTCCAAACCAAGACAAAGGATTGTTTCAAACTGATGGCAAATGTTACGGGCTAAAAATGAGCTTTCTTTAAAGGCTGATTCACACTTTAGTGTAGTACTATAAAGCCATGAAAGTTGAACATTGTTCAGCTCTGTGCTATGTCCATAATTGGTCCAGAACAGTGAGGGATGACCACAGATGGTTCTTATAGCTTCACTTCACATGAAACTAAGTATAAACGACCTTACATGAGCTATTAAATTATGCTGAACTTTAACGCTCGTGTCCCCAAAAGCATCACCGATTTGCTCGCTGCAAGGATGGAGTAAGTACCAAGTAGAGACCCTATAGTGGGAGAGATTGGCCAACCATTGTTCTTAGATACGCATTCTGATTGGACAAAACGTATGGGCACCATTTTGGAGCCAAAGTACGAGCTTACGTTACAAGATCGTGTCTAGCCTATGTACATTCCAGAAGTTGTGCAGGCTGTACTGTACGTATGGCCGGCAGGACGTACGCATCCTATGTAAGATAGACATGTTTTGTTTCCAAAATTGTGGACAGGTTGTGCTGCATTTGGATGCACGAACAGACCACGAAAGGGTCACAAGTTGTATAGACAAAAAGAAGGCTTCGGTGGGCTGTAAAAATTAGAAGGTTCAATTGGAGTCCATCAAATAGCGATCGCTTATGAGACGTAACTTTACAGTATACAATTTAGTAATACATGTAGGCCTAATGTTAGAGTAGGCTTAGCCTTAGAGTTAGATTACGACGTTCTGTACAAGGCCTAGCCTATACCGTATACGGCCGTTCCATCTCTATATTCCGACTGCTTGATATTGCAACACATAAACTCATATACAACTCCTAACCCTTTGGCCTAACCGGCTAAACCTAATCCTAGTACCAACCCTATTGGAGAGTTGTCGGAACATCCTTATTGAGACGTTGGAATACCAGAGCTGCAGTCCCCAGTCATACAGGCCCTGTAGGTGTAGGAGCAGTGGCGTATTTAGAGGAGGCCATTGAGCCATACCCCCACCCCTCACTGATGCCAATTTTTTTTTAACTTCCTAAAGATACCTAAGTTTTTAACACGAATTTTACTGCAAATGGTAGCATATGTGGCACCAGACTGCATGTAAGGACACCCGATTTTTCAAAAAATTTCATAGGGGAGGGGGACACAATTACAGATCAAACATTACTCCTGAATCTATTAGTAACATGAGAAAAACATTTGCGTACATTTGCGAAACATTTGCGTACCTTTGACTTTGATGTAGGTTTTTACATGGAATACACCCTGGTCAGTCACAATTTTATAAAACCTAGGCCTAGGCCCATGGGCGTCAATCCTGGGGGGACAGGGGGACACTTCCCCCACATTTTGGAAATACACCCATTGACTTAAGATTTTTACACAGTAAATTTTTGACAAAAGTGGCCATGCCCGCCCCCACTCGAGTAAAGATTGACGCCCATGCCTAGGCCTTTCCATAAAATAAAAAGCCTCACTAGGAAGTGCTCCCCTACATTTACCCCTTCCACAGACCTCTCCTGAATCTTTCACTAAAAAATGAAAAATCTTAAATGATTACTTCAACTTGCTTGAACTTTCCATAAAAGCACCATTTTGCATGTATGCCATCCTGCATTAACGTACTAGTAGTTTTCTCAGAAAGAAGGGGTAGACTCACCCCCTCCCCCTCTTTTACAAGCACAAAAATAAGACACACTAAAATGAGATTTTTTTTAAATAAAATCACTTTTAAAAGTGTCAAAATAGCATACACCATCTGCATTTTCATCACTTTCTATTAGCAAAAGTTACTCCAAATGGAGGTTGGTATTCCCTCCCTCTAGACCCCTCCCAGGTTGGCTTTTGTTGCACCGGGTGACAAACTAAAGGATCCAGCAGACAGTGCCAGCCAGAGTCAACCAATACGAATGATTGTCACAAGAGAACAGAACGCTGGAACTCACTTTGTTTTACATTTTGTACGGAAACTGTACGCACACAGTGTATATAATATCTGGCCATAGTTGACATTTGGCTCCAAAATGGCGCCCATGAAATAAGTTGGCCAATCTCTCCCACTATAGGGTCTCTAGTACCAAGTGGTTTAGTCTCCCTACAACAGTCAATCTGTTTGCCTATCTGTGGATTAAGTTTTCATAAACTGGGCACCTCCTCTTTGATCAATGGAGTAAAGAAGTAATGGAGTAAGGAAAACAAGCCAGTGAGCCACAACTGGAAAAAAGGCTGTGGCCAGCCCGACTTAAACCAATTAGTTAAAAAAAACTGAGTCGTAAAACCTCACCTAACTCCAACTCTTTAATCGGGTAAAAAATGAGTTCAATTCACTGAACCTTCATGTTGCCCATGTGGATGTGTACTATTAAATACAAAGTAATCCTTAGTTCAAAAATAAATCTGCCTCTAAGAGGAATTATTAGCACGATTTAATAACACTTGGGTTGTTCACTGCATGATGGACATGAAAGTATCATACCAGGTAGTGCATGCTGTATGTAAAGCTGTTCAACTTGGTGGGATGTTTGCCGACAAACGTATTAATCATGACGACTGGGCTGGCCAACTCATAGGTGGGTTTGGCAGTTTCACCATCTTCCTCTGGTACAACCTCAACTTCCGGGGGAGGTAGGGTTTTATTTGGTTTTGTGACTGCCACTACAAACACCACTGGCTCATTCACTGTCAAGTAAAAATCATCAAGTTTTTATACACGAAATCTCTGCATTTTAAGTACTTTTTATATCAATTTACCATCCACCATTCCTACCCCCTCTCCTCATTCATTGGTTGTCATGTTATTCATGGGAAGACCGCACTTCGAGAACTCTGATACAAATTCATCTTCTCTTCCCCTTCCGATTTTCCTTCAAAGATACCATTCTGACTTCTCCCAAGGGTTCACTACTAGTCACTTCAACACCTAGTTGGACTGTCAAAAAAGACAGTTCTGATTTTCAAATGCTTGATAGTTATTAACTTAACCACAGAACACAGAAATGATTCAATGAGGTCAATCATTAGTATCATTAAATTTTAGGCCTGAGGCCACTAAGCTGAGGATTTGGGGGCAATGTCCCCCCCCCCCCACCTATACAAACAACTGAATATATCGCATCCAAATTTGGGGGTTCAAACCAAAGGAGAGGGGAACCTTGCTTCCAAAAAAATAAATCTCACTGTGCCTTCACAGTCCACAAAATTTCCTTACCTCCAGGGAAGTTCAACTACATTCCACAAAAGTTGCAGTGAAAAATATGCAGGGAGAGACAAAACATTAAATTAAAAACCTTACGAACCCAGGCTACACAACTCTATACAAAACCACTATGAAAGTTTCAATTCCAAGCTAGTATGTTCTTAAACTTGACATCTGCGGAGAATAACTTACGGTCAATATCTCCAAATGCCTCTGGGGGAACAGATATGGAGATTTTATTTGCCTTTTCATCCTGAGAACTGTCTCCACCTCCAACTCCGCCTCCTCCCCCTCCTCCTCCTCCTGTTCCACCACCATCATCGCTTTTAAGAGGGTCCACATTCAGTTGGAATCCTTCATTCTGCAATAGGGATGGTTCTCTCCCTTCAATACTTAAATCTGTTGAGAAAGTTCAAGTATACAGAACGATCGATTTAAAATACATCCTCAGTAGAACTATCCAACATATTAATACAGATCTCGACTTAAACATTCAACAGACCTGTAGGGTGAATGAAGTTTCATGAGTATGAGTACAAGATCACACTTTTCTTCATTAGTATGAATACAAAAATTTCCCTTGGCATAAATGCCAAACTCTGTGATTATGAATACAAACCTAATGAGTTTACATACAAGCAGACTACGAGCACCTGCAGGTGTGCTAAAGAATGAGGTCCAGTTGGTCTGTGTAACACTGACATACCTATGCAGAGAGCAGCAGGTGACAGAAGGAGTCTAATTAAAAATAATTTATTGCAACATGATGAAACCACAGTGAAGAATATGTTTTGGATACAGGTAGGCCAAAAGAAGCCATATAAGCAACAGTAATCTGCATGACAAAAGATTGTGGGTATATTGGTAGTTGGGACAATTCAGTTGAGTCATATCACATTCAGTAATGCTGCATGCATCACTCTTTAGGGTGAAAGAAAAGGTACTGGAGGTTACATTAAATTATTAACATCCAGAAAGCCAAAAGGCTGAGTGATTCCTTTCCAATGAAATGTAAGTCTATTACTGTGTTTTCATATTGAAAGTGTTTTATAAATTACTGTCTTTACAATTTTTGGCACAGAATGCCTGGGATCCATGGGTATAGATCAAATGCACTAATACCATATTAATAACCTTTTGACCTCCAATGACCTCAAATGACTTTACAGCTTCACTTAGTATGGGCCATCCACATGTCAAGTATGTGATTCATCAATGCGTCTCTGCTCAGGATATAGCGCTTACAGTGTTTTCTAAGTTTCCACCTTCTGACCTATGGTGACCCCAAATGACATCAGATCCCCACCAAAAACAACAGGGATCACTTAATCAATAGAGGTTATTCACACGTGAAGTATGAGATTCATCAAAGTCACCCCCTGCTTGAGGTATCATGTTTACAAGATTAACCTTTTGACCTCTGGTGACCCCAAATGAGCTTTGACCTCCACCAAAATGAGGAGAGTCATTTACTCAATATGGGCCATCCATATACCAAGTATGAGATTCATCAAAGTTCCCTTGCTTGGAATATCATGTTAACATGATTTTAAAATTTTGATGTCTGGTGACCTCAAATGACTTTTAACCTCCATAAAAACAACAGGGATCATCTCCTCAATGTGGGCCACCTACATGTCAAGTATGAAAATCCCTTGAACTTTCCCTGCATGAGATATCATGTTTACAAGATTAACCTTCTGACCTCTGGTGACCCCAAATGGTTTTTGACCTCCACCAAAAATGATGAGGATCATTTACTCAATACCGCCATCCACATGCTAAGTATGAGATCACCAAACTTACCTTGCTAAAAATATCATGTTAAAAAATTTTCACCTCTTGACCTCTGGTGACCTCAAATGACGTTTCACTTCCACAAAAATTAAAAGGGATCATCTACTCAATGTGGGCCACCTACATCTTAAGTTTGAGATTCCTTGAAGTTCCCCTGCATGAGATATGTTTATGAGGTTTTAACCTGTTGATCTCTGATGACCTCACATGACCTTTGACCTCCACAAAAATAAGAGGGATCATTTTCTCAATGTGGGCCACCTACAAGTCAAGTATGACATCCATTGAAGTTCCCCTGCATCAGATGTAGCATTTATGAGGTTTTAACCTGTTGACCTTTGATGACCCAAAAGGAACTTTGAGCTCCACCAAAAATGAAGATCATTTACTTGATATGGGCCATCCACATGCTAACAATGACATTCATCAAAGTTCCCCTGCTTGAGATATAGTTTCAAAGTTTCACCTTCTGACCTCTGGTGACCCCAAATGACCTTCGACCTCTACCAAAAACAATAGGGGTCATTTTTCTAATATGGGCCATGCAAATGCCAAGTGTGAGATTCCTTGAATTTACACATCTAAAGATAAAGTGTTTATGAGCAATTTCCAAGGCATTTACCATTTGACCTCTGGTGACCCCAAATGACCTGTGGCCTTCACCAAAGACAATAGGGATCATCTACTCAATAAGGTGGTATCTACATGCCAAGTATAAGATCCCTTGAGGTTACCTTATTGAGATATCGTGTTTAAAGCAGTGTCACATACACACATGGCATCACTATCCCATAGAGTCCTCTGACTACGTCAAGGAATCAAAACTTGCAGAAAATGTTACCTTTTTAAGCTGGTATTAAGTCATTACAAGAATCATTGAGCCACAAGAATGGAAGTTGACTGATACATGTAAAGCAACTCACCAACATTTTCAATTGTAACCTTGGCACTGAAGTTAGCAGGAAGATCTTGTGTATTTTGTTCAAGCACTGAGGTCACAACCCTGGAAACAAACACAGCTGTACCTGCAGGATCCTTTCAAACACAAAACAAAAATATCCACTTAAGGTTTCCTCAAAAGCAATGAATATGATAAATACCTACTGCAACGTAATCAAGCATAGGTTTGGGAGGCAGCTGTGACAAGACGACTCCCCTCTAATGACACCCGTGCAAGTTCCCTGAACAACTCCCAAGAGACAATTTCATTACCCCTCGGACAACTTCCCCCACTGGAACATTTGGAATAGACGAGTTGGGAAATAAGATTTTGTTGTACCATGTAGTACCACAGATCAAGTCTAAGGATATTTTTGCACAGATACGAAGGCTTTGCGGGACTGTTGTTTTTGTCTTCCACAATTTACCATCATTATGTCCAACCTTTTTGGTCCAAGATAAAAGAGATTAAAGATAAATTTTCCACTAAAGAAAAGTCTCTTTGACCTGTGACTGATGTCTAGAAAACCATAGTTTTTAGACTTGAAAATTGTGCTTGATTATACAAAATATCTGTCTTGCACATGCAGTCTCTGTTATGGTAAACTTTCCTTCCCAGCTTGCATTGTACATTGAAGTTTTCAAACTGGTCTATTGTTGTGGGTAGGAATTGCACTGGGGGAATTGTCCAGGTTAGGTATTGTCCCAGGAGTTATCTGGGAGGAATTATCGGGGGTGGGGGTGGGGGTGGGGGCAGGAAACATAGCAACAATGACATACAGTACAATGGGTGGACTGTCCTCAATTTCTACTTTCTCTGAAGTGATGTCTGTGCACGACAGATAGGATCCACAATCGCTAATGACAATGCTATCCATTTTGCAAAAAGCACCCCCTTCCCATGCAGAAAGATGTTTAGGATAGCAAAAAAGTATGTGCTACATGCTACAAAAAACTTTGTCTATTCGTGTACAATTAAATGTCAACACAACAATGGAAACAGCCATGCAAATCCCAAAAATAGTTCCCATAAACTTTTAGGGGATGATTTTTCTGAAAAATTTAGAGCATTCAAATCCTGATCAAAACAGTGAGCAACTCCAAAAGTTAACCTTGTGGTAATCACGAGAAGATAATATCAGGGCAGTGTTCACATTAGGCAGCAGGATCAGGCAATTCCCACACTTCTCTCAACAATCCTGTAAGTTTTATATTTGCCTGTGGGAATTTGCTGCACATGTTGGGAAAAAGTTGACTTTTTATGTTGCAACTTAACGAAACCCCTTACTTTGAACCAAAATCACAACAAAATATTTTGTAGGGGGAATCCCCCCCAAACTCTGAAAACTTGTGCCAACACTGATTCATATTTATAGAGAGATGGCATCCCCAGTGATCTCTGCTGCGGCACCCCTTCCCACCACAATGCAAAGTGTATAAAGAACAGTCGAAAAAATTTGTATTTGGTGAAGCTGAGTTATAACTTAAATTCTACATCTCAGCCCGTCTTCAGATGCATCCCCCTCCAATGAAAATCTGGATCCAACAATGCACTGAATGGTTATTGGCATGATTTAATGTAAGCAGAAGTTGTTGGCCCTTCCACCCTCTTCAAATCATAGTGAGTGACATACATTTTAAGCAATAATATCATGGCCTATACAAAATAGGTAACACAGATTACTTCATGGCTCAGTGTGTGGCCCAGATGGGTTACAGGCCCTGCACGTACTGCAGACACACAATATGTAAACAGTAGCATCGCTCCAGTATCTTCACCAAAAAGTTATAAGCACATAAAATAAATACATACCTGGCTGATCTCTTGCTTCAACTTTGTGCTATCATTTGTTGGCGTTAATTCTGGTAGTTCACCGTTAAATGCCATTTCAAATTCATTGACCTGTTCAGATCAAATGTGAGTGAGTAGTTCAATGGTATCAAAAATGTGAATTTATCACTCTAAGTACACATGACAGGCTGGAGACCTGTTGCCCAAAAGGAACACAGCAAAAAGTACACAGAACTTACGAACTTTAATATATAAATGCAAATAATGCATTCACCACAATAGTATATTGGTTATCCTTGACAGGGGCCACTATCTATGATGACTACTTTTCCCCAGTCCATTTTTACAGGTAGCTACATTAAGTGAAGGGTGTGGTTGATAGTTTCGCTGGACGAAGGGCTTGTGAGCAGCCAAAAATAAAGCTAGAAACTGCTGCTGAACTCTACCAGGTTACTGGTTAAAGTAATACGATTCCTGAGTGTAAAACATATGCTACCTTTGTAAGTTAGGCTGGAGTTAAAACACAGTTTTCTAAATGAAAGCTACAAAAAAAAACCAGGAAGCCCAAAGGCTTAGTGATTCCTTGCCGAATGGGGATGCTTTGTTGCACTGAGGTTTATCCCTCGAATTTATCTTTCTTGACTACATCATTTTATGTTTTAACAATTTGACCTCTGCTGACCTCACATGACCTTTGAACCCCACCAAATACAACAAAAAAGAAAATCTGAAGTGTCTTGAAAGGGATTCAACTCCAATGGATCTTGGATCTTGAAAATTCTTGGAAAATTTTGCTTTTTGACCTCTGGTGACCCTAGATGACGATCTTAGGAATACTTGGGATATTTTGCTGTTTGACCTCTGGTGACTCCTGATGACTATCTTGAGAATTCTTGGGAAATTTCACTTTTTGACCTCTGGTGACCCCATATCATGATCCTGGGAATTCTTAGGATATTTTGCTTTTTGACCTCTGGTGACCCCATATAACAATCTTGGGAATTCTTGCTTTTGCTTTTTGGCCTCTGATAACTCCAGATGATGATCTTGGGAATTCTTGGGAAATGTTGATTTTTGACCCCCGTGAGGCCAGATTACAATCTTGGGAATTCTTGGGATATTTTGCTTTTTGACCTCTGGTGATCCCTATAACAATCTTGGGAATTTTGGGGAAATTTTGCTTTTTGACCTCTGGTGACCCCATATAACAATTTGGGGAAATCTTGAGAAATTTAGCTTTTTGACCTTTGGTAACCCTTGATGACCTTTGACCTCCACCAAAAACAATAGGGTTCTTCCTTACATCATGACAAATCTATATACCAAATATGAAAAGTGTCGGTCATTCCTATCTTGAGATATTGTGATCACAAACTTTTCAGCTTTTTACCTCCAGTGACCTCAAATGACCTTTGACCTTCACGAAAAACAAAAGGCTCCTTCCTGTCAACATGACAAATCTATGTACCGAATAAGAAAAGTGTCGGTCATGCTATCTGGAGATATCGTGTTTACAAGCCACTTACGAGGTTTTCAGTTTAACCTCTGGTGACCTCAGATGACCTTTGACCTCTACCAAAAACAATAGGATTCTTCCTCTCAACATGACAAATCTATATAGGCCATTCCCATCTTGAAATATGGCGATTTCACGGTTTTCGGTCTTTGACCTCTAGTGACCTCAAATGACCTTTGACCTCCACCAAAAACAATAGGATTCTTTCTCTCAACATGACAAGTCTATATACCAAACATGAAAAGTGTCTGTCATTCCTATCTTGAGATATCATGATTAACGAGCTTTTCGGCTTTTTAACTCCGGTGACCCCAAGTGACCTTTGACCTTCACCAAAAACAATAGGCCTCTTCCTCTCAACATGACAAATCCATACAGGCCACTTCAATCTTGAGATATCATGATTTCAAGGTTTTCGGTTTTTAACCTCTGGTGACCTCAAATGACCTTTGACCTCCACCAAAAACAATAGGATTCTTTCTCTCAAGATGACAAACCTATATATCAAATATGAACAGTGTCCGTCATTCCTACCTTGAGATATCGCGATAACGAGCTTTTCGGCTTTTTTCCTCCGGTGACCTCAAATGACATTTGACCTTCACCCAAAACAATAGGGTTCTTCCTCTCAACATGACAAATCTATATACCAAATATGAAAAGTGTCGGTCATCGCTATCTCGAGATATCGCGATTACAAGCCATTTACGAGGTTTTCGCAGTTTAACCTACGGTGACCTCAAATGACCTTTGACCTTCACCCAAAACAATAGGGTTCTTCCTCTCAACATGACAAATCTATATACCAAATATGAAAAGTGTCGGTCATCCCTATCTCGAGATAACGCGATTACAAGGTTTTCGGTTTTTGACCTCTGGTGACCTCGGATGACCTTCGACCTCCTCCAAAAACAATAGGGTTCTTCCTCTCAACATGACAAATCTATATACCAAATATAAAAAGTGTTGGTTAATCCTATCTTGAGATATCGCGATTACAAGCAGCGTCACAAACACACAAACACACACCCATACACACACACACACACACGACATCATCATCGCATAGATTCCTTGCCTGCCTACGGCAAGGAATCAAAAACAAAAAAAGCAAAAACCAAAAAAAAAAAAAAAACTTACCACAGTCTTCACCAAAGTACCTGTTTCAAAACAAAAAGAACAAAACTTGAGACACATTTTAACATTATAAATGGCTTATCTAATGTGGTGGTATGCAAATTCGCAATTTCAGATTTTCATAATTAAGAATCAATAAATTAAATACAGAGCCACTGTGCAAAATTTCCTTAAAGAGGCAGTGCTACTTACAGACTTGCTCATTCTGACAGTAAGGTGTCTCTTCCTCACAAGCAATCAGCCCTGGGCGAAACCCAACCCTCAGAGGATCTGATGGCTCAATAACATTGATTTGAAGGCAATCTTCAGAGATAGGTTCTGGAAAGTAGTGAGTGCTGATGGAATGGAGGACTACACCTGACTGGTAAATGATGGGGTCACCCTTGCAAACCAACACAGAAAAGCATAAGTCAATAATTGTGACAAAAAGTCTGATACAAAGGTCAAGAAGCTTTAATTTAACTTTCTTATTTAACTGCAGGCTTTGATATGATGACATGTTTTTGAAGCCTTAAGTTATGGTGACATGCCACCAAAAAGAGCTGTTTCTACTTGGTACTTAAAGAAGAAGTCCCCCAATTAAAGATCTGTTGAAATTGTTTCAATATCTTTTGCCATTCTCAAGATATACCTCTTCAAAGTCTGATGGTTTCTGAAGTAACTCATAGCCTAGATGCAAAAATGATAATGTGGAATGTTGCACCATTCTAAGATTTCTTTTGTTAACCCCCGTATAAATTATCTCATTAATTACCGATCAGATAGTTTACAATTTGGTGAGTAAATGAGTGATACCAGTATTTTTCAAGGAAACAATTGTAACTTTCATAATAAATCCCTCACGGGATAACACTGTAACAAGTGTCCTTGAAATGAAGGTTGCAAAAACAAAGGCTAATATTAGCCATATTTGATATGCAACATCGTTGGATGACAAAAACCTGCATATTTTGCTCATGTTTATTCATGATACAAGTGTGAAATAGAAATAACCCTGTAAAATGGTCAATATATGATGAATTTTGATGAAAATTGCTGGCTATTTTCTGGATTTTAATGTATTTTACATCAAATATCCAACTATGTAATTTTCATGTCAGCAAACCATTAAGATCTTAATTGCTACCTAACTTTGTGTTTCATCGTTTCAAACTAAAACCATTATGGCACACACCTTCCACCATGCTGCATCCCTTCTATGGAATTGCTCCCAGACGAACTCTGGGGCCGGATTCACAAAGAATACTTACGCACAAAAATTTGCATAAGTCAGACTTACGAAGCGTATCTTGCCTAGTCGGTATTCATGGAGAGAAAAGTTCCTAAATATTTTGCGTAACATTGCGCAAGCTTCAGAGTTGTCATAAGTACAAAATAGCCATAGTAACGCATACAGAAGTACGCGTTGTGCACACGGTTGTGTAGAGCATAGGACCGCCTGCATAGCCACAGATGAAGACCTATGCGTCGTTTCAACAATAACAGTCAATGTGATTGGCTCAAAATGTAACAAAGCAAGATTCAGCCCCACATGTACACGGTTGGCTCTTGTGCATTTATTGTAGTTACGCTGCGTATCTTTACGAACTGCATAAGTTGTTTTCGTGAATACCACTTAAGAAAGTACTTACAGTTCGTAAGTTTTTTACTTACACAAGAACTTACACAAATGATAGTAAATCCCTCCCCAGGTCATTAAAATCTTTTGATCAACGGAAATGCTGTCTTCAAATTTAAACACAAACAAATGTCTACTAATGGAACACTTCCAAGACAGAGCCACAGCAGCCTGCACTGAGTTTCAATTGCTCAAGGCAATATTGAAAAACAAACTCTGTGTGACTGTGAGCTTAATTAGGAACACAACTGACTGTCCAAGTCATCATTACCAACCAGAGAGGTGCTATTATTTTTAAATGAATGCCAATCAAAGTAGTCACTGACTGGATTTAGAACTATGGGGATATGTCTACATATATTTGTGGGATGCCATGGCTCCTTTAAATATAAATCATCAGTAAAATGGAAACTGTACAAAGCTACAATGTTTTAGACTACAATGATGTAAAACAGACTTACATTTATGTGGGAAACAACTTCTCCGCCTGATGAAACGTTAAACTTGTCTAAACTCCTGTACGTACTTCCTGCCATTCCCTGTACAGCAATTCCACAAATATTAGCCTTCAGGCCATGGAACTGGAAGAGAAGAGAAAAATTACAGACTACAGAGTGCAGGGCTGAAATTTAGCACTCGTCCGATCGTCTGTGACGGGTAAAACTTGCATCGGACAACCACTTTCTCTCTTTGAACTTGTCCGATGGACGAGGAGATTTTATTTGTAACTGAATATTTCCCTACATCAGCAGGAAAGTATGTCACAAAAAACCCCTTAATAAGTGGCATTGAGACAATGGTATCGACTACCATTCATCATTGTACCATGCCAATAAATATGGGAAAATGTTTGTTTTCTATGGCAGAGACAGGAAATAGAATTGTTCATCTCTTGTTCGTCACTTTCATTCGGACAACCGAAAACTATTTCGGACAACCTAAATTTAACTTCAGGTTGTCCGATGGGCAACCTGAAAATTTCCTTAAAAATCAGGCCTGGAGTGTGTGGTTAAATTCTACTTAACTAATATGTTACTAGTATTTGGAACCCCCTTCTGAGAATATTAATTCATTAAAGAATGTACAGAGATGAGCCACACAGTAGCATAGCTAAGGGGGCTTGGGGGGCACAAGTCCCCTTCCCAAGTCTTGCAGACAGCCCCCGTCCCCCTCCAATCCTGCCCCCAAGTTCCCCAATGGAAAATTCAAAAGTGAAAAAATATACCGGTTCTGTATTTGAAGCCCCCAATGAAATGGTGAAGCCCCCTGCCCTGGGGCCCTCCCCTGTAAAAATTTTTCTCCCTATGGCACTGGTGCCACAAGGCTTTCTCCATCCAAGAAGGAATAATTATCATATCAAAATAGACTACCAAAATGAAGTCTGCCAGTCCTTAGATATAGAAGGCAGAGGGAAGTAGAGATCACTAAAGTTTTCTAAATTGATTGTGGCATTCCTCATAGAAAGGTGTCATTTTATTATGCTGATTTTTATTACTTGGAAAGGCATATCACAGGGTCACTGCATAGTTAACTCTTACGAAAACAACTCTATCAAATTTTTAAGAAATTTGGATTTATAAAATGGGTTGTTGATTTTTGGATAGTCTTCAGGTAAAGTTGTAGAAGCTGAATGTGTTTACGATGAGAGAAGACTTAACATGAGCATCAATGATGCTGTAGCTCAACCATGATTTCCCTCACACACAGTTACTGTTATGTAGTTTAACTAGGGATACAAAACCAAGAAGTCATGGACAGTCATGATCTAGCACCTCAGAGCTATATATGTAAATGGTCACGGCAGTGGCATTAGACTTGGCCAAGTCTCTCGTGAGTGTTCTCGTACTGCTAGTACTTACCTACAGCTCACCATATTTACCTTGGGTTTAATACGCCCTCTATCGGCTGCTGATTTGTATTGCTTCTCAACCAGAGACTTGGGACACTTGGTTTCTGTGACGTCATACTAATAAGCTTAGTACATTATTCATAAGGAGGGGGCTCAACCCATAGAGCAGGATATAATTATATCCTGCTCTATGGCTCAACCTCATAATCCAATAAACAGTCCTCATGTGCAGAAATTAGTATCGTCCAATTAAAGAGATTCTTATTTGGTATGACATATTTTTGACAATTGGGTTGCAGTACTTATACTCAAATAAATATTTAGAAACTAATTTACGTAGGAAAATTACACAAATATAATTTTTGATGACAAATAAGACCTTTGTAATCCATTTTAGAGAAACGTGTGTCAACATATTTCCCTATGCATAATGGTACCATTGAGCGGTTGGTGTAATTACCAAACGTAAACAAATATTAGCAGAACGGGTACTTGTGAAGTTTCGTGCGTCCATACAAAAGTAGCCACCAAGACGTAGCACCCGTGAGATAATCGAAGAGTGAATGCTCTATTTATTTTCCTCTGTGCTAGCACATAGTTACTATGCGTTATGATTCTAGCCACAATTAATTAAAGTTAAATCTTGTAGGTGAACAACGTTGGTTCAGCATGTAGCCTGTAGCAACTCCCTGCTTGAACCGTACGAGACTGACGTACATGATAGGCCATATGTTGTATATATATCATACTATCATGGGGCTAAGCAGAACTAAGATCGAGTGACTAAGTGATAGAAGAAAAGAAAAACATGAGCATGTTTATTTACTGGCTGTTAATTATTTTTTGATGTTGGGCCTATCAATTTACTTATATGAAACCTTTGTTTTCCATGGATCCCTCATTACTGGAAAATGTGAAGGTATGTAGCTAATAGGCAGTTGTGAGTTTGTCTACAGGGCCTATAGCTTATGTAAATGTAGTAGCTCAGTTTGAATAGTGCAAGGAGTACTACAGTGCCCAGGGTTATCTAGACCTTGAAGTTTGGAGAGTGCATTGTATTTCAGTTACAAATTCTCCATCATAGCCTGGATGTGAGAGACACTACAAATTTATCACATCTCCTGACCTTATTTAAATGGGAAACACATGATCTTCAAAAAAGTCATCATGATTTCATGACTAAATTCAGACCATGTACTGTGTCTTTGGCAAAGTATTTTTAGCTTCAGTACAGTATCATGGTGGCTTTTTTATCCTTATACATGCCTTTTATGCATGCATGTTTATATCTTTTGGCAGAACTTGATTGCATGACCTGACATGATAATAGCTATGTGTGTACCATAGCCAACACGTATACTGTAGAGTCACATATCACAGTCACCTTGAATGTCTTAAGGGTGGCTGACAGTATTCGAGCCCTTCTTTACTGCTTTCTTTTTTCTTCTTGGGTTGGGGTGGGGGGCACCCAAAATTAGCCTCCACCAAGTAAATTAAAATGTGGCAAATAAAAAATTATTAAATTTAGCTGTCAGAGTAATGCGTAAGGTACAACAAATGCCAGATGTCTTAAGTTTGATATAAGTTGGAGAGTTTCAATTTAACTCACAGCCAATCTTTGTGACCTTGTGTAACTTCACACATGCTCTACTTTGGATATAATGTAGCTGCAGTATTTGCCAAGGTAGTACCACGTTGTGAACTTAAAACGTTGTGAATGAAACTGAGAACTGTTTGGCAGATTTTTTAAGGCAATGTATATTGCCAAGGCAGGCCATTTAGACATGTGAATGTTGCGGTACTATACAGTACTGTACAGTATGTATATATGAGCAAATATATGAAAGACAGCAGCTTCCCGTATGGAAATTGTTTTCCAAGCCTTGCTGAGTCAGTAATGCCTCTGTCATTGCAGTTCTGTAGACTGAATTTGAGAAAAAAATCTTTTTGAAAAGAGTTATCCATATTTGTAACAGTCTTCTGGCCTCAGATGTTTTAGCAAGCACTGTCAGTGTATTTTAGGGCCATATAAACAAATTTTTGAGTCAAACTGTGTTAGCCTATATGAGCCAGAGAACTGGTTCCCTGCCCCTTCATCCTCCACCTACCAATCCCTGAGAAGTGGAGGGTACAGGTAAATTCAAGCATCTGTTGTAATTAAATAGTTGACAACTTGCATATTTTCATTTTCCAGAAGTCAACTATACTTCTATGGACTTGTAACTGTTACCTGTACAGTTTAACCTCCTCAGTTCCTACCAAAAGAAACACTGTGAAGTTCAACAGTACATGGTCATATGCTTTATCCTGATGCAAACATAACAATTGACATGTATGGTACTTTGTCATATGTGTCAGGGAAGGCAATTGAACTAACTTAGCAACAATTAGTGCATCTTCTTGAGCTAATTTGTTTGAAGCTTGCCTTCTCAAGACCATTTTTATTTTACATCATGACCCAAAAGTGAGGAAGACCTGATGCACGAGTATTAAAAAGTTGGGTACATGTACACATACATGTACCAAGATATCAATCTTCACACTGCCTGGCAAGACCTCTTCATAGGGTTGAGACTTGAGTTTACACCAGAATCTTTATCTTTGATGCTGCATGGATTGAGAGCACTGTGGGGTCACATGTGAGATTCTCTACAAAGTATTATGCAGTATGCTAGCTTAGTATGTTAGGCTATTACTTCTAGAGCAAATTTGACATGGAAGTTGTTTTTATGTACAGCAAGGACACCGTAATACCAAATCTGTCATGGTCCATCACAGCAAGCATTTGAGTAATTATCCAGTAAATAATAATGTGTGTTGAAATTTAGGAGGATAATTAGAATTCTTTATTTTAAATGTAACTATAAGGTGACTTGAGTAAAGCTGATTCATTTCTAAATTTTTGGAGCAAGCTGACCTACTTATAAACCAAATTCTATGCAATACTGAATACACTTTTCTTTCCTCAAAAGCAGAATTCAAGTACTCTTTCATATCACATAATGTGATACTATATTTCATTATGGAAGATATTTCAATATACCAGTCACATTGTATTCAATCTTTAAGCATTGAGTGAGCACAATGTGTTGCTTCTTAAGTCTTTTTTTCTTGAATCAAACTACAAGTACATTAATCAAAGAATATGTTCAGTTTCAGTAATATCCTGCTGTAGCATAGCATGTGTGTGTAGGGCTTAAAAATTTCTAGAGCTTTGTTGCTTTGTTGAAAAAGGACAAGGAAAGTCTCATTGTTTTAGTTGTGGAATGTTGATCTTTGGGAATTTGGGTACCCAAGTTTTCATGCTTAGTGTGGTATTTTTTCATTTATTTCAGAAAACAGTTAAAACCAGTTTGCAGTAGAGCAAGTATTTCTATAATGATGACTTTGTGGAGGCAATGTTGCATTGCTGGCCCACAGGTTTCCTTCTAACAGAAGCAATTGGTGTTGGTGGGGGAGGGTGTCTGAAAAGAGGTAAATGAGAATGGGCTGAGTTGAATTATTTGGTTACATTCAATCTTCTCAGAGAAGGAATCTTACTATAGAGCTCATGTATGCTGTTGCTTCAACCTGGTTTCCATGATGATGACATGAAGTAGTCTAGCAGATTAAGAGTGTAACAATCCCTCAGAATGGGACATCATTGGGGTATCACTGGATAAATCTCTAGCTGAAGCTAGTACCCATATCTAGGTGGTTATACTGAGGAAGTCCGTAACTGTTTTCCTTAATCACACTCTGTAGTAACCATGGTTTAAAGGGACCCACAGCCCTTCAATCAAGAATTCCAGGCACTATCACTAGTAGACTACCACATAATCTCCTTGAGGTGAAGGAGAATAGGACTTTACTTTGCTATGAGATGTTGCCCTCCCAATACGGCTCTTAAATCAGGATGCTGCAACTTAAATGACAGCTCCCTGCATGAATGTGGGCCTAAGGTATAAAGAACATTTGAATCAAATAAAGGAAACAGTTTGACAGTATTGATCTCTGGGTTTACATTATTGATCTCTGGGTTTATTGAGAAATCACCGTTTGCTCAATAAATTTCTCTTCACAAGACTGGAATTAAACAGCCAAGAGAGCCAAGTTCCCACTAGTCATTTGTACAGTACACGCAGTAGGCCACTGCCTTATTAGGAATCATGATAATTATAAGAATTACAAGAATTATAACACTTACTATAAAACTCATGCAAAAAGTGTGTACATTTTCCCTCTACCCTTCCTTCTACCTCCTTACCCACACCAATGTCTTAATCTAAAAAATTTGACATAAATCAACACTGAATCTGAAATCCACTTTCAAAGAAAGAATCTTTTCAAGTCTCTGGCTGCATTTTCTGCTTAACTGAAAAAGAGTTAAATAGCACCCATGAGAAGAACAACCCAATTGAAAAGGGGCTATAGGATCACCTTAAACATATTTAGGGATATGACCATACCTCTAAGTGTGTTTAGTGACTGCTCTTTGATTGACATTAGTTGAAACACTAGCTTCACTGTTGTTGGTCAATAATGACTTGAGTCTACAGTCAGTTGTGTTCCCAATTAAGCTCAGCTCACTCACAGTACTGCATGGATGTGGCTTTAAACAATGTTTACTCAGAGAAATGTACCATAACTTTGTATGGGAGCTGTAATAGACAGGTGTTTTTGTTCATTTGGAGGAGAGGCTAGAAGAAAATTTAGTAGGGGTAATTTTTACTGTCTGGAGCAAGATTGCAGTGCCTCTAAATCTCAAACTTTTGGGGTCAGGAGTACTATGTCTTTGAGCTCAGTCATCTGCTGTTGTATAAACTGAATTTTTATTTGCAGATTTTAATGTCTGATAATATAATTAAGTCAACGTTTTTTAGATACAGGTAATAAATCCTGAAAAGTGGAATGGAAATGAGGGAGGGTGGCAGTTACCCAATTTCCTTATCCTTCTTGTCTTAAATTAGCAGGGATCTTGAGTCAAGGATTCAAGAGAAGGCTTCCTGAATAAGGGGATGTCCTAGTATAAATAATTTTCAGGTTTGTAATCTCTTGGATCTAAACTGATACAAAATTTGACTCATTTTGTGCCGACCTACCTACATCAACTATCCTGAAATCAATTTTCAGGTAATGTTGCACTAGGTGTGCTGCTTAAAACAACTGAATGGTTGCACAGTACCATGGTTAAGGCTTTGGTCCACTACTTTCAAATTAGGATCCCTCCCCTTTAGCAATGTGACCTGAGTCTACTGAAACCTGCATTCTCTTATGTTATTTCAACTAAATGATTGCATTATCTTTAAATGATATTGCAAAACATGTATTTGGTCCACTTGTAAGGCTGTAAGTCCACTACAAGGGCATATTAAATAGTGCTAGTCATCTTAAATTTTCACTGGATGTACCAGACCCTTACCATCTCTAGCTGATAATTAAACCAATCCCTGTACGAACTGTTTTGCATTTGGTAAATACTGCAATGGGCTCAGCACTTTTGGGGCACAGTCTATATGACTTGGAAAGGCAACTTACGCCTTCAGGTTGATATAATGTCTACACGCACAAGCCATAGACATGCTTTCATGGGCTGCAAAGGCTCATGAGTCTAGATGACAGGTTCAGTACTATATCAATGTTTCCCTAGAGTAGACCAAAGATATAAACTTTACTGTAAACTTAATAATCCTAAACATTACCATAATCCTTACCCAAACCCTAATCTTACCTGAGGCTAGTCCTTAGCCTATAAATTTTATACCTCAGTGGAATCCAAACCTTACCACCAGCTGGGCCAAGGAAGATTTTTGGTCCATCCTTTGTCTAGTGAACCTTGCAAGTGAAAGTTTAGTCTAGTGGGTATCCCACTTTCATGTAGAAGCCTAATGCCTATCAAAAAGGCCCTTCAAATAGTCCTTCAATCCTGGCTCTGTCCCTGACCTGCCCAATGTAAGGATCACAAAACCTCTAAGGTTTTTAGCTCTTATAGTCATGCTCTTAGCTGGAATTTGTGGATTACGATAGGCCTAAAATTTATTTAACTTCACCAGTGATTTAGCAAACTAGTATATTTGTATCAATGACAAATGTTGCCTATAATAAATGCAAAGAACTGTCACATGAAAAAATATGAAGAGCAATTTCTGCCCATGCAGGTATTTATTTCAAATAGGCCTATATCACCTTGATTCAGTTCTGCAGAGAATCAGTCAAATTGTACTGCTCACTCTTTTGCAAGAAAAATTTTTGTCAAATATTGCACCATTTGTTATATAGGTACCTCTTAAAATGAAAAACTTTTCCAAAGGGCAGGGGGGCACCCTCTTCCCTTAGACCTCTCCCATAGTCCATCAATTCAGAATGTTGGTTACATTGGAAACATGCTAATTCCCAAACTACTTTGTTAATTTTGTGGTTTTCCAAGCTCAGGTTTGCTGCTATATTGTTCTCACAAGACACCTCCAAGAGGAACAAGCAAAGCTACTGTAGCATTGCCTGGCATGCATGAGTGATTTTTAACAATTGGTCTAATATAAAGTCTTAGTCATTAGCCGCTTAAGGGCACATTGAGCTAGCAAGATGATAAAGCTGATACATATTGGCCTATAAGTATACGAACAAGGTAGTAGGCCACTTCGAATCCCAGCCAGGCTCCCGCATTCGCTATTCACAGCAATGGCGTGTGTTGTGATTTGCGAGTTACGAAGGTTACATCTGCAAAGCGGACTTGCCTTCTTCTACTGTGCTTTTCCTTACATTATGCGTTTTGTGAGAGAGACCGTATGGATGGCTACGCAGATAATAGCGAGTGCCGCGATGCCTAGGATCCAAAGTGTCCTACCTTGCTTGTACACAGAGCTGTATATGTATTTGTGTATAACGCTCCAAACGCCTGAGAATCAGACCGCTATCGATACCGATTTCGAAGCAAAACATTCTTCAAATTTAGTCGCTGAACCAACGATTTTGTCTTTCTTTTATGAAAATCAAATCATGGCACGGTTTCGCTCCTCGTGAATCCTGTCCCGTGAAATTTCCAGTTGCAAAAACCGTCATATTGATCAATTCTTACGGCTGACATTGATGAGTTTTCGCTATCGGCAATGTCGTAAACCCTGCAGCAATTAATCACGTGATATAAACTTCATATATGTTTATTCATATATTGTTTATTCACATAACGCTCAATTTACGGATTTTGATTGGACTAAAAGTTGACAGGCTACTACATATTATTCATCCTTAATTGAGGATGAATAAAATAAAGAAATAACATTAAAATTATGACGTCACAGAAACCAAGTGTCCCAAGTCTCTCGTTGAGAAGCAATACAAATAAGCAGCCGATAGAGGGCGTATTAAACCCAAGGTAAATATGGTGAGCTGTAGGTACTAGCAGTACGAGAACACTCACGAGAGACTTGGCCAAGTCTACAGTGGCATATGAGAGTTGCCTAGCTTGGGACTTTTCTTTAATAATATTTGTGGCCACAATATTGTGGGCAATGCTGCTGACAAAAATGAAGTGCTATTTATACCCCAATTTGTCAGGCCCATCAAAAAATGATTCCTATGGCAATGTATGTATGTGTGTGTATGTATCTGTTCTATATCTGTATCTATATCCATATACATATACATATATATATATATATATATATATATATATATATATATATATATATATATATATATATATATATATATATATATATATATATATATATATATATATATATATATATATATATATATATAATAACGAAACAAATTTACCTGAGAATATGTGGCGTAGAATTAAAATGAATGGCTAACTCGCACCTTCCTTCATTATTGACCATGTCAGATTTATGATTACAAAAAGGAACCTTGAAGGGGGTTGATGTGGAACCTACATATTGTACATTACATTCTAGGCAAGTGGCAAGATAAATAACATTGCAACTAGAACAAGTAAGATTGTCACTAATAGGGTATTTTTACCAGTACTCAAGCTAGGAAAATAAATGCATTCATCTAAAAAGTTTGTACACAGGTCACAACGACCTCTAACACATTTAAAACATCCAGATCGAGTATTAATATCATCATTTACAAGGTGCGAGTTAGAGTCGCGTATTCCTACATAAAACAGCGTGTAAAACGTTAAGGCGACACGATTTTTTCGCCTAAGGGTCGAGTTCTCCGAACAGTCGCGTTTTTTCATACGGTTTTTCGCCTAAATCCCAAATTAGAGAAATTATATATATCAGGGATGTAGCTAGCAAAATTTGAGTGCCGGGTAATTGTCTGATCTGGGGAAAGCACCTCACCACACCCCATGGCAACTACCCCATTTTTCAGCCATTAATTTTTCATTTTTCCCTCATTTTACTTTAGGGAGTAAATTTAGTGCTAGTTTTAGGTCTCGGTAGGTAGATTTGTGGTGGGCGGGGGGACGTGTGTTTGCCTGGAGTGCCAGGCGGGAATATTGAGTGCTGGGTGTCACCGCCCAGCGCCGCCCACTGTAGCTACATCCCTGATATATATATATATATATATATACAACGCTAGATAGACCTGTTAGGCAAAAGGTCAATACCGCCAACACAAAAGGCGAAAATAAAAACAATAAAATACACAAGATTATATTTCTTCCTTAAGTTTTGACATATACATGTACATTATTTCAATGGCCCCTAAGTCGTTAGTGTTAACGGGTATATGTACGTAAGCTGATGTGCAGTGAAGTAATTGCATAAAAATTATGTGGTGAATCGGACTTGCGTATAGAGTTACGTTAAGACAAAACGGTTTCTTCGCCCGAGGGTCGAGTTCTCTCAACAGTCGTGTTTTTTCATACCATATTTTGCCTAAATCCCAATTTATAGAAATATGTATTAGAGCTGTGAACGTTTAGCAAAATTACTACGTTTAATCGCAAAATTTTGCGATCGTTCAGCAATTAATCGCAAGTACCTATGATCAACATAGAGACTTTTAAATGTGCTCTTGAACATGATGAATATGTAAAATGCGTTAGTGATGTCCGGGGGACATAGTTTCCATGAACCTCAAACACGGATCCCGCATGGAAGCTCAGCTTTGATGTCATATGTTTACGTGTGTGACGTTTGTATATGTATTTCCCTTTTTCAAAAAGAGTTAAAGTGAGCATGTAATTTCCTGTAATGACTGCAGATTCTTTTTTATTTCATACGGAAAAAATGCGTTTTGCGATTAATCGCTGGTAGCTTTTTACTAAACGTTTATTACACGTGCGATCGTTTAGCGATTAATCGCTAAACGGTCACAGCCCTAATATGTATATATATGTATTTCACCATCTGGCCTTTTGTGACCCCAAATGACATTTAACATCAACAAATCAACACAAAGTACACCTAAGATCCACTGAACACTATGGCCAACTTTGATAAGATTCTAACACAACCCCTAGTTTTTAAAGGTTTTTGCTTCATTCTACTGTTTCATCTCTCCTTGACCCCAAATGAACTTTGATCTTTTTCAAAAGTACAACTTTGATGAGCCATCATCTACTGGATACTCTTGCCAACTTTGCTTAGAATCAAACAAAAGCCTTAGAAGTTGAAGGCTATTGTATCATTCCATTGTTCAACCATCTTATGACCCCAAATGATCTCTGCCCTTCTTCAAAAGTGCAACTATTATAACCCATCATCTACTGACCACTCTGGCAAACTTTGATTAGATTTCGATATAAACCAATAGAAGTTAGAAGCTTTTGCATGATTCCAGTGTTTGATCACTGTATGACCCCAAATGACCTTTGACCTACTTCAAAAAAACATCTTTGATGACCCATCATCTACTGAACACTCTGGCCAACTTTGATAAGATTTGGATATAAACCCCTAGGAGGTAAAAGCTTTTGAGTGATTTCACTGTTTGACCTCTCTGACCCTAAATGACCTTTGACCTACTTTAAATGTACAACTCAGACAACCTATTAGCCAGTGGCGTAGCTAGGAATTCGGTGACGGGGGGGCCATGGAGCACGATTTACTATCTAAGCGGAGCGCCACCACAGGTTGGCGCGTAGCGTACAAGAAAATTTTTGGCTCCCCCAAGGCTCTCAGATGGCTGGAGATTGCATCTCCGGGCCGTTTGACCTGCGCTGAAAATATCTCTAAATTGGCATTTCGTGTACTGACATTTTGTATAATGACACATATTTAACAAAAAAAAAAAAAAAAAAGAAAAAAAATCACATAACTCCTCGGTAGATATGGATGTTCTTTTGTGACCACCATGGGTGGCGATCCGTCTTTGAAAGTGGGATATATAGTCAGGGGCAATATCTAAGCGGAGCGCCACCATCAGTTGGCGCGGAGCGTAGAAAATTTTGGCAAAAAATACCCCCAGATCACTGGAAATTGCCCTTCCCAGGCTTTTCAACGTGATACTAAGACAACTGTCTGATGTCTTTCCTAAAAAGTAGGGCTTTTGGAAAAAGTCTAGAAATAGGTAAAGTGTTCTGACTTCCGGATATATAGTCAACGGTAATATCTGAGCGGAGCGCCACCAAAGGTTGGCGCGTAGCGTACCAAGAAAATTTGAGCTTTGAATGCATCCCAGATCGTCGGAAATGGCACTTTTCAGGCTTGATAGCAGCCATCAAGATGTGCAATTGTTGTGAAAAATTTTTAAAGGTTGATTTGAATTTGTTCTAAAACACATTAAGTTTGTCACAATTTATCCGACTTTATTCAAAATTATCCAGAGTGGAGTTATCCCTATGGATTTCAGTGGATTGATTGGAACGGAGATTTTCCACAGCCAGAGTCTATTATTATTATTGAGTACAGGTAACGCCAAGATTTGCCCGACGGGAGGCCTGCGACCCGAGGCCCCTAGAGCCCCAGTGCTGTTGGGTATAGGTGAGGTGGGATTTGAAAAAACCCTGTGTACTAGACCATTTCATTCGGGCCACATATTGCATAAAATTTGTAGATGCTAGAGAAGCATAATTCGGCGTTGATTAAATGTTTTTCCCGGAATCTAAAATGTAAACTTGCAAGCGCGCAAAAATTTTTTGGTAGGTTTCACAAAAAAAAAGCAACACATGTAATCATGGAGAACAAAAAAAAAAAGGAAAATCTTTAGGGGTTTTAGACCGTATAAGAGATAAAATATGCATTGTATCGAAACTACCTTGACTATCCGATCAAATAGCCAAGCATTGCTCCGTGAGTCCTTCACCAACTGACCGTGCCGCATGACACACACAAAAGAGCAGTTACTAGCCTTTGTGATGGGAGGAAATTTCCGACCTCTACATAAACTGTGTACTTTTCCTACATGTTACTTTGTGAGGTGGGAAGGACTTGCGCTATCTAGCAATGTAGAGTGGAACCAAAGAAGAAACTGGATTAGCTCTTCTGCGCGCGTAGCGCGCCGAAAATTTTGTGTTTTTATAAGAGAAATCGTCCTCTTGAGAGCAAAAATGGGTAAAACGACACTGTAAATGTTGGATATTGGGGGGCCAAAATGAGACTGCCCAAGAACTATAAAATATTTATATATTTTTTTATTTTTTTGGCATCGGTGAGGGGGGGCCATGGCCCAATGGCCCCCCCCTAAATACGCCAGTGCTATTAGCAACTGAACACTCTGGCCAACTTTGATACGATTTGGACGTGACCTCTCTGTTGAGAGCTTTTGCTTGATTCCAGTTTGTCCTCTCTTTAACACTAAATGACCTTTGACATATTTCAAAAGTACAACTTTGATGACCCATATCTGCTGAACACTGGCCAACTTTGAAAAGCTCTGGATATAATCCCTAGGTGTTAAAAGCTTTTGCGAGATTTCACTGTCTGACCTCTCACTGACCCCAATGACCTTTGACCTAATTCAAAAGTACCTGTCATCTGCTGAACACTTGTCAACTTTGATAGGATTTGGAAATAAACCCTAGGAGTTGAAGGCTTTTATGTAATTTCATTGTTTGACATTTCTTTGACCCCAAATGACCTTTGATCTACTTCAAAAGTACAACTCTCATGACCCACCATATACTTCACTCTGGCTGCATTTGATAAAATTTGCAGATAACCCCTAGGAGTTGAAGCTTTTGCATGATTTCACTGTGTGACTCTGTATGACCCCAAATGAACTTTGACCTACTTCAAAAGTGCACCTTTGATGACCCACTATCTACTGAACATTCCTGCTAAAATTGATAAAATTCAGGCATAACCCCTAGACGTTAAAGGCTTTTGCTTGATTACACTGCATTTCCTTTTATTTGACCTCTCTTTGACCTCTAAATGACCTTTGACCTTGTTGGAAAGTACAACTTTGATAACCCATCATTTACTGCACATTCCTATCAAATTTTGAAGATTCTCACAAAACCACTAGGGGTTGAAGGCTTTTGTGTAATTTCACTCTTTGACCTCTCAAGACCCCTTACTCGAAATCCATATATGGGCCAGATATGAAATTCCATATATGGGCCAGATATGGATTTCATATCTGGCCCATATCTGCTGCAGATATGGGATTTATATCTGGGCCAGATAAAAAATTGGGCAGATATAACCCAGATCTACTCAGAACCAGATCTAAGCCATATATGGCCAGATAAAGTTTTATCTGGATCAAGTCTTTATATGGAGCAGATAAAATTTTATCTGGACCAGATATGGTCCTTATATGAGCAGAATATATTTCCATATATGGCCCATATCTGCACCAGATATGGAATTTATATCAGATCAGATAGAAAGTTGAGCAGATATAACACAGATCTAAACCATATATAGCCAGATCAAGTTCTATCTGGATCAAGCCTATACATGGCACAGAAAAAATTGTATCCAGACCATATGTGCTCTAGTTATGAATCATAGTTAGGACTTATAGTCCACACTCCTCATGGAGACTTTGAACACCAGCAAACAATGTTTAAGTGCTCCATGAAGGATTTAATGGAAGTATTGAGCTGAATTGACTTAAGTACATAAATTCAACTTATTTTATAACAGTGAACAGAAAAATGCCTTGAAATTTCCTATTTTATGTAATCACAGTGATATGGGCATCTTATTTTAAACTTTATTACATATTTGACTCTAAATCTTGTTTACTGAATAGTGCATATTTTACTTTCAACTTCGTAAATCATGAAAAATGTAGGTTTAGATACAAGCTCCGCCCAAATATGCAAATTATTTGCCCAAGTTCACTTAGTATACTGCGGTATTAACAAAAGTGTAGCCAATAAATAATTGCAATGTCTGGGAAGGTGATGCTGTATCCAAAACATGTCTTAATTTGTAACAAGCGTAATCCAAGAATCAAATCAAATAAATAATAATTAAAACAAACTAACAAAATGCTCATTTGCATATCTAGCATATCAAGTTATATCTGGCTTGATATGGCCATATAAAACTGTATTTACATATCTAGACAGACATTTCATCAAGTTTTATCTGGCTTGATATGGCCATATAAAACTTTATTTGAATATCTGGAATTGCATTGTATCAAGTTATATCTGGCTTGATATGGCCATATAAAACTTTATTTGCATATCTGGACTGGCATTTCATCAAGTTATATCTGGCTTGATATGGCCATATAAAACTGTATTTACATATCTGGACTGGCATTTCATCAAGTTATATCTGGCTTGATATGGCCATATAAAACTGTATTTACATATCTGGACTGGCATTTCATCAAGTTATATCTGGCTTGATATGGCCATATAAAACTTTTTATTTGGAATTGCATTGTATCAAGTTATATCTGGCTTGATATGGCCATATAAAACTTGATATAATGTATCAAGGCATCTAAACCTGGCTGTATATCTGGCTTGATATGGCCATATAAAGACTGTATTAAACCAGATATATCCAGATATCAATCCATATCTGGATTTGGAGTAAGGGACCCCAAATGATCTTTGACCTAGTTTCTGTTACCATAATTATCAAGCCCATAATATGTGTTATGACCTTACTATGACAAGGATCGGTCAAAGAACCTGCAGACAGCAGCCATTTAACCAATGTTGACGGACAGACGCATGTGCAGTGCCATGACAATAGCTCAACCTGTTGAGCTAATAAACAATGAAAACTTTGGATATGAAATTTGATTACGATGCTAGTCATTCACACTACTGATGATGGTTTAATGCTAGGCTTGGGCTGTTTATCTGACTCTACTTCAGAATAACAACTCCAAGCGTGGAGTTAAGAAGAATCTCCAACTTCCTTGGAATTGCAACTCCTGGGGAATATTCAAAACTAGTAAATACACACAATAATCCTATTTTGGAGTATCTATTTTTGTAATTTTTTGAAGTTTTAGTGAAGTATTTAAACACAACTGGCTCTTTTGGTCTTTTTCCTTATCCAATCAAAAGTTTTCTTTTCAGTTGGCCACTATGATTCTCCAACATTAGCGGTTGCGAAGCAAGTAGTGAAAGCTAAAGCCAAAATTTTTCCATTTTCTAAGTTTGAGATTCCTTTTTGTTAATTTTTCATTTTCCCTGATCTTCCTGTTTTCCTGCTGTTTTCTGTGTTTTGTTCTTTCTTCAATAAATAGAGAATTTTCACTATGATTTGCGTACGGTTTGCTGTGGACAGGGTCTTAGTAATCCTGCATATGTGTGTACGTTTTCACACTGCTACACTGTAGCAGAGTAGTAACTAGAATCTACCAAACCTTGATAAACAGTAACATTATCCATTGTTCTCCGCTTTGAGTGTTCTAAAATGGAAAGTTTACAACTTCTGCTAACATTTCTAATGTTTTTTTTCAATGCCAGTCAAAATCTCCAATTCCGTGTTCTATTACCGATTCCGTGAATTCTGTCCGTTTTCAGTAACTCGGAAAAATGTTGGCTTTAGTGTAAGCCTACTGTGCATTAATTCTCAGTGGAAGGGTAATAATCATCTGTCTACAGCTACTGAGGTTTAAGTTCCTATGTAAGTTATGATGTCATTACAGGAGTCACTACTTGACTCAGAGTAACGACTAATACTGCCACGGTAGCCGACTCCTAAATATCAGTCTTCAAGCCAATCATGTACCCCGTATCATCCAAATATAAAAAAGTTGTAATCATCATTGATTGTTATTCTATCCTATCACTGTTCACCAGACAGTTTTACTTTCAGTATTAACTACCAAATCACTATCGCAGGTGCTGGAAGACAAAGCTAGGAGACTTAATTACTTGAGCTTACTCTCAAGTCAGTAACACTCATGAATTATATACAGAAGAAATTGAAGGAGTTTATAGTAATGAATCAAGACAAAGGTCTAAAGTCCTTGCTAATTCAACTGCCTCTTTGCAGATAAACATCATCACTAGTATGGATACATACAGATGTTCAAAACAAAGTTTACAATGTAATTTAAAATTTTTTTTGTTTTTTTTTGTTTTGTTTTTCACTGCCACTGAGGGAATGCCAGAATAAGAAAGATTAACGTGCCACTCCAGGTAGAATGACAACATAAGCAATAACATATTGACATAACAAAAACTGAAATTTACAATTGGGGGATGAAAACTAACGAACTAAAAATGGCAGGTTTAAGCTAGAAAAGAAGACTGAATTGTTTCCCATTAGCATCCCTGGAGTTGTATTTCACAAACTGACGTTGCCATTGTTAGGTACAAATTGTCTATCTTACCCCTCCTAAACATTTCTGCCATCAATATGCTTAGAGAATGTATCAAAATGTAGACATCCGCCTAGTTAAGCTTTATTTTTTTTTAACGTTTTTTTATTTTGTTTTTACTTTATAACTATTTCTGTTTTTTCTTTCAAGCCAGGTTAGGTCGACTGACCTCTCCAGAAGCCATCTAAAGCTGTTAGGGTGTATTTTCTTCACACCATACTTTGTACACATGTTAATTGTTACAATCAGACTTGGGAATATAATGTAACGTCAAAAGCAAATAACCATTACACATTTTTCTACTTGCAGGTAAGTACACTTTAGTCCATCAAGATATATGCTTTGTGAATTGCCATAGGAACAATGTAAGTCGATCAAAGACCTGAAGATAAAAGTACACAGGGCTGTGGAGTGTAACTTCTACTGTACATCAGTGGTTCCCAACCTTTTTAGACATCTGACACCCCTAGGTAATGACGAGTTATAACGTGGCATCCTGTTTACACTAGCTAAAGCAGAGCGCCACCATCAGTTAGTGCAGAGCGTCAAAAGAAAATACTTTGGGGGCTAACATGCCCCCCACATTGCAGGACATGGCACTTCCCATGTCTTCTTACTTAGTAACAAGGCATGGAGTTACTACTTATAATGCATAATCATAATTGTATATTCTTGATTGATTGATTGATTCATTCATTCATTTGTTTGTTTGTTTGTTTATTTATTTAATTTTATGTTGGCACCCCTAGAGAATTTTCTGGCACCCCTCTTGGGAACCACTGTTGTACATACAGAGAAGTATAGGCTCTTATCACAAATGTACATACAACTGTAACACTGACAGTACGCATACTAACGCTAATGGTAACTTAATGCTGCGACAGCAGTGTAAGGACCTGCTACTCTGTGGCAAACTTGCTTGTGAAGCAAGGCTATGAACTGACTTCAGCCACAAGAATAAACGCCTTTAATGATTCTATATCTATATATATTACATCCTAGATATGCTGTTATTTAAAAATAATTTAATCCAAAAAAATATTCTTCATACCACACATTCGTTCTGTTTTCACCTCCGTTTCAGTGTCTGAATTATGTTTGAACTATGAAATACCTTACTCAAGAAAATGTTTCCCCAATTTAAATATGGAATTCCTGATATTCAAGTAGAGTCAAAAAGTTTTTGAAATGCGATGGGTATGATGGAAATTTTCAAGAATGCCTCCGTCATGAATTTTTTTCCTTCTTTTATGGTGGACATAAGGAAAAGTAAAATGATGTAGGATATATTTTACATAACAAAACAAGGCCGTATTCTTGTCACTTGACTTACCCTTAATCTTGGTACAGTGGATGTGCTGGCGCTAACTGAATGTTTTACGTTCTTATTATCACGTAAATTTCATAACTACCTGCATACTTGCTTCTACATACAGAACAGGTACATATTACTGACTGCCGAGCTTTTTAAATTTTGTATGCTTTGGAGGGACAGGTCGTTTATTTAACTGCATAGCTTTTGGTGATTGTACACATCCATTGCACTGGGCCAGTGTTGTTCATTACTGAACTTATTTATCCTGCCTGATATGCACGTTGGCAAAGCAATCCCTACAATAAAAGCTGTGGGCTTTAATTAATAACTATATACAAATCTGTGAATACCTGTGTGACAGCCCTTCAGCCCATTACTTAAAATTTAACATTCATAGAAAGTTAAATACTTACAGAAATCCACATATCGTTATCCGACATGCTTGGGGCCCAACCACCAAATGTTCCCTCGTCCCATTTGTTCACGCTTAAGGGATTATGGAGAGCAGAGAGGTCAGATGATGTTGTGATATTGGTGGCATAATCGTTGGAAATTTTCAAGGTGTACCATCCTTCTGCAGAAAACAAAAAATAGGTTGTTTTCATCTTAAGATATAATTCTTTTTTTTCCCCTCTCCACAACTGTTCCTCCACTTTATGCTTACTGTAATGCAGATAAATTTGACAAAATATTGCACCCACAGAAGTATACAATTCTAAAAGTATGCAGGCAAATTTCATTTTCAGTGACAGCTTCACTTCAATTGACAATGAGCAAGTCACATTTAAGTTTTGCATTTAACAGAATCATTTATATTTGCACATTTATAGAACATCTTTGTTGCTATAACAACACACTACTTGGACACAGATGTAGTGTAATATTTACCTGTATTAAATATTGTGGCATATGTTAACGAAATATGCAAAAACATAGCAGCTTCCTTTTTTTTTTCATTTTCACACTTAACACTTTCACAATTGCTAAAGGGTTTTCCATATACACCAAATTTTACACCAATCAATTCTGATGAATATTAACAGATTTTCAATACACTGTAGCTGCATTAAGGAGAATTTGCTTTAAAGGGGAATTTTCATGATCCCAGACACTTTCAATTCTCCCAACTATGCATCTTCTAGCTCCTCCCATAACTGTATGAGGCTCTTCCTTGTGCAAGAATAAACCTGTTTTATTGCTTAAGGCCATGTCCTAGTGAGCATACAAGGCTATAAAATGTAATAAGAGTACTTTCTCTGCCTTGTGTGGAATGTGAGCTACTCTGCATCTTTCAAATTTTCAAACTTTGATGTCAATCAAAGAGCAGTCACCAACTGAGAATTTTCATGTACATACACTAAAAATAAACTTTGGGGTGATGACTGTCTGTCTTTAAGGACAAAAAAAGTTGCACCAATTTGAATAAATATACCATTCTAATCTGTGCACAGCTTTCTAAATCATGTGACAACATATTTTTTACTTAAAATTTAGATCAATGTAAGATAATCTCACCAAATCCTTATGTTTTGTTTTGTAAGGTGTTACATTCATGTCTCAAGACATGCATACAGTATTACGCCTGATATCATGTCTCCAGGTTAGGGTTAGATGCATGAAATAAGGTTACAGTTTGAAGTCTCGAGACTTATTATCATGCATGATATCATGTTCAGGATTGGGTGGATAATCTTTTGGTTTTTTTTTTTTTTTTAATTTTTGGAAATATCATGAAAGATACTTGAAAGAGAAATAGGATGACTGAAATCAAAAATATGAGCAAAAGAGTATATTTCATAGAATTGAAGTTTGTAGATCAGACTTGTGATGAGTGCATAATCATACATAACTTTTGGCTCCTGTACTTATACTAATGAGAATGAATTCAAGCTTATTCTCACAATTAAAGATTGTCATATGCACTGATTCTGCTGCAAATTTTTATACTCATATACTCATAATTATGCAAAAACAAATGTTTTAATCATAGGTATGGATATGCTATGCAAACTGTTCAGAGTAAAATTAATGAATGTGGGGAAACCCCATGCTACTAATAGGGTCTGAATCTACCACACACTATCACCCTTCCACAATACTTTTGTTTTGTAACTAGGCATTCCAAGGGGGCAAAATGATGTCATTTTTTGTTGTCATGCAAACATTAATTATTCAAAGCAGTTGCAAATACCCAGTCACACTGACTTCTATTACAGGCCTACTGCAATATCTACCCCTAACACAAGATTGCAAATTTGAGAGCTTAAACAGAAGTGGAAGCCACCCAATGTGACAAAAAGTTATCCTCCAAAATCTTTTACTGCATGTTACAACCCATCATATGTATGGGACTAGTCGGGTTGGAACAACCAAAGTAATCCAAACTGATAATCTTGTTATGTGCTTGGACTGGCCAGCCTACACAGCAATGGTCAACCTGAAATACTAAAAGCAGATTATCACACTCCACTGGGCCCCAGTAGTGAAGGCTAACCAAGTCAGCCATGCATGACTACTATTAAATCAAGTGCATATGATTTTTGGTCAAGAGGAATACGCAAGGGGTATTGTACAGTTTTCTGGAGGATTTGCATCCCCGAAAGTTTAAAGCCATAAACTTTTGCAAGCTTTTCTGTGTCCCCTTAACACCACGAAATAACTGCCCACACAGCCTGCAGTCACTAAATGCAGTTGTGCCCTCATTCCGTACCCAGCAGCTAGACTGTTCATCAATGGACATTGTGTTAGACAAATTTATATATCTTCTATATGAGGTTGTAATATTTACACACCAGGCATAAAATCAATGTACAAAACTGAAAAGATGGCATGTCATCCATTTTACGATGCAAAGATACAAAGTTAAAGGGACCTACCTGGCGTTGATGTATAGTTTTTATCTACTGGGTCAGGGAAATCAGCAGAATATATCTTACACTGATGACATTCACATTTTGTTGTCAGCCCCTCACCACAATTCAAGTTCTTCAGACAAGCTACAGAGAAAACAAAAAATGAAGTGCAGTTAATTGATAACAAATGTGCAATTAAAATTCAAAACACAGAACAGCTCCACTTCTTGAGATATGTATGATTGGTGTTATAGTTATATTGGGGATACATAATGGACACTTTTATCCACTCGACTGTGCTCAAGGCACTCTACATCAATTATTAGCAAACTGTTCATTCTAAAAAGATCTTTCAAACCCCTTAGGGATAAATCTCATAGATGCCTGTCAAACCATCACACACTTAAAATGTATTATTATCCTTCAGTTGCATCAAACTCTTTAAAGGCAGTATGAAGTCACCCCAATCAGAGTGAGTGTATCCTGTCACTCTAGTTCATGACAGGCCTATTTTGATCATGTGACAATATTTTTGTTGGTAAATTGTGAAATTCAAGGGGAATTTCTCCTTGTTTTACATATTGTATGTAATAGTTATGTTCAAAACATCTTCAGAGGTGCTTGTAATGCAAGAAGAGGAGATTTGCAAGAGTTTGCCGATTTTTCAAAGAAAATTTTGGGGCGACTGCCTATTGCCTTTAAGCTGAGCATGATGTGAGAAGACATGCATAGTCTCATGTTTAGAGCCTTTGGTTTGATTCAACCCAAGATTTAAACACAGTTCACCTTTAGGTTTCAAGGTCAATACTCTATAGTTAAAGAGAGCTCTTGCATTTTGATCTATGCTGAAATAGGGCCACCGATTTTCCGTGAAAAAAAGAGTCAATTTCCGTTACTGCAATTCCAAATTCCGTGAAAATCCGTGCAAGCAATTTGCCAAATCCGTGAATTTCTGTTTTGAATTGATTAGTGTGTTAGGATAGTGCAGCCTAACCAGACTAAAATCCAATCACCAGCCTAACGTCTACACATATGTAATGGACAAAAAATAACGTAAAACAACTTGACTTACGATTGAGTGTGGATCTCTTGTTCTTCTTACATAGTAAAAGATACGTATAAAATTATATCCAAATGATATGCAGGTACTAAATCCGATAATTATTCCACAATTGAAAGTGTAACTTGTCAGTCAGAACGTTATGATCGTTCGATCATGAACGTAACAACCGAGCATGCAAAACATGAAACTTGAGTAACGTGCGCAACAGTTTGTTATGACGCACTCATGCAAAGTATACCATACATACAGTACATGATACAGTGTAAACAAGAATCAGCTAAGGCAACGGGATTGCGGGAAAACTTTGCAAGACTGAGCAACATTTGACCTACCGAAGGCCTAGGCTAGTACAGTAAATGCGCCACTCGCACCTGGTCCTACATACAGTAAGCATCGGAGGGGGTGAATTTCAAGTTTTCTATCAGATTGTAGCCCGCTAAAGCCATCCAGTGTTGTTACGTACAGACTTTAAAACTTTTTTTTTCATTTTGCCCTCTTGATTGCAGACTTCTTTAGCATTCTGAGAGATTTTTGAAGTTCCGTGATTTTCCGTGAAAAAATTAAAATTCCGCGATTCCGTGACAATTTCCGTGATCGCGGAAAATCGGTGGCCCTACTGAAATCTATGACCTTTGACCTCTACCAACAGGCAACAAGCTTCTAATTTCCAATCAGGGCAACTGTAAAGGGCAACCAGATAAAAGGTTGAGATGTGTTTGGGTTAGCATTCTTGCTGTACTTCATTTACAAGATTTCTTTAGATAGGTGACTGCAAGTGCAAATGACCTTTGACAAAAGAGTACCTCTCATATGACCAATAAAGCATTCCCTTTAAAGAAGTAACTCTAATACATATGAAAACAATTAGGAAGCATTTTTCCTTTATTAAAATCATACAATCATAGCTACCAAAGTTTTTAGGGGAAATGCAGGACCCAACCAAAGTACCCAACCAGTAGTTCATTACTCCAATTATGGCCAATCCAATAAGCAGCAGCTATTAGATTAATAATAAACAGCAAATTCTGCTCTGAAAGTAGACCAGGCAAAAGGGTGTCAAATTATTCATGGTCATCAGGGTCTGGTTAGATCACCTTCCAGCTTACTCTGAAATAAACTGCCATTAAATTTCCATTCTGACACATCTTTAGGGCACTTTTCAGATGCTCACCTAAACTGGCATAACAACTGTTGACCATTTTTGGAATAGGAAGATTCTGGCTAATGCTTGATATGACCAGTAATCCCCACCCCCCATCCCAATGTGCAAACAAGTTCCTTTCATGCCATCACACCTGAACCTATTTACCTCAGTAATACCAAAATTCATCTCTCCTATAAAGGCTTTGCAATTACGTCACGGATTCGCCATGCTGGAGGACACTCATGCCAAGAACACATGGTTTTGTGCAGTAGTATGCTGAACGTGCCGCACAGTGTACGCATTCATTGAGCAAGCGCGTCGAGTGTGGTGTACTACGAAGTTACATGTACTCCAACATGGCGCCAGGGAGTACTATGACGTCATATGAAAAGCCTCTATAGTCCTAACCACTTCATGAATACAACTACCCCCTCTAGGTCATCTACTTTCGAAATTGTAACTAAACCTCCCACTTCAAACAGTCCCACAATTAAATATTGGGAACTGTTTCATGCATTGTAAGATACTAACCTTGATTAGCCATGGAAAGTTCTTGCAATCCATTGTCCAAATTACTTCCTGGCACTGGGATCACATCAATGGAGTCCAATGTACTATTTACGTCAGTCACAGAGGAGGGTGGAACAGCATCCGATATTGAGAGGGTGGTAGGAATGGCAGGATCGGAGCTATTGTCAGCATTGATTAAATTTGTACGAATCAATTTCTGTTGGCAAGAAGGAAACCGTCACAATAAGAGCATCAGGGACGCAGTACATAGCTCGGCTACATTTTCCCTCACACATACAGTTTACTGTAATGTAGTTTCATAAGGGATCCGAACCGAAGAGTCTGAAGCCCTTATGGGCGAACATAGAATTCAGTGAAAAGGATGAATTATAATATATTACATGGACAGTCATGATCTAGCAACTCAGTGCTATAGATGTCACAGCTATGTCAGTTCAGAGTTAACTGGTCAGCTTGGTCAAGCTTGAGCCATTTTTTTTTAACATCTGTGGGCATAATACTTTAGGTAACTTAGCTGAACTTAAATGAACATGCTCTTTACATGCCAATTTGTCAAGGAATGGTTCTAATCACAAAATATTAAATAACAAAAAAAAAAAAAAAAAAAAAACCCTCTCTAAAGGGACAGCTTTGGCATGGGTTTCACCATTTGACCTCTTGTGACCCCAAATGACATTCAAAAATGCACAAATAGTGCACCATTTTCATGACATATTATAGGACGATACATATCGGTTAGGTAATATCAGCAAGGACAAAGGAGAATATCTGCCAATACCAATAGTGAATACCGATAATTGGTTCAACACTTGGTTGAAGTGTTAATTGGTTCAAGTAAAGAATAGGATCTTCCCATTGTACTATATATATTACCAGCTATCTTCTAGCAATCTTCAATAAAATGTTGAAGCTTCTATATACAAAAAGATTTGAGTAATCAATAATTTCCACTTTTGTATCTCATATAGTAGCAGGATATTATGCTACACAATAGAGTTACTTGAACATTATGAAAAACCAGACATCAAAGATCAGTTTTGTAAAAGAAAAATATCCACTACATACATAAAATGTGAAGGAGAGAAGACACAAATAAACGCTGTACTTTAGACGAAAAGTGCCCTTCACCTTGTCTCTAAATTACAGATTTTTCTGAATGCTGCACGATTTTATCAATTGATAGTAACTATGAGCACTGATTTTCTCAGCAAACTGAGGTGGTTAATTGAGACATAAGATGGAAGAAATTGGAAACAAAACAATGTCAACGATGCTAACTATTGGCGAACGAACTATATATGTACTAACAACATTAAGAGACATGCAATCATACGTTCTGGAATATAAACTGTCATTAGCAACGCCAAACAGGTTTCTACCGACTGAAGATAGCAGCAATTTACCAGAGTACAATTAAAGGCAACAGGCAGTCCCCCCCCCACTCAATTCCTTCAAAACATTAGCAAACTCTCCTCTCACTTGCAATACAAGTACCTCTAAAGATGGTTTTGATTACAAACAAAAGGTAATGCAAGGAGCTACTTTCCATGAAATTAACAATTAAGCAACAAAAAATATTGTCACATTATCAAACAAAACCATTCATAAATTAGGATGACAGGGTATGCTAATTCTGGTTGGGGTGACTGCATTTTACGTTTAGGGCAAAACACAAAGAAGTTGAAATACTGTACTCACAAAATTTTTGCCAGTTGCTGTCTCTCCCCTACTCCATACCATAACTTTCACAAAGATGTTGTTAAGATTTTCAGTAATTACATCTGTGTACTTCTCAATGTGAAGAAAATGAAGAATCTGAGGAAGAAATTCACAAAATAAGAGTGCATTTGACATGATCGCCCAGAGGAGTGTGTGGGCATGTGTGCAAGTGGGGAGGGGATGGGATTGTAAATCTTGGGGGATGGGGTTGTAAATCTTGTGTTACAAACAGGTAAAACTGCTTTGTTTGTAAATGTGCAAGGTGCCTTATTATAATATGGTTTTTATGGAAAGCTAATTAATGTAGTAGAAAAGATTAAATTTGGCAATTTCAGCTGATAAAATTCGCAGGAGTAATACCTGGATCTTTCAAAACATGACAATATACAACCAAAAGAGCTGTTTTTACTCAAAACATTTAAGTCCTCTACTATTCTTCAATGTACTTTCACAATGTTTTCCATAGTTGTTTTCTATTTTTCCATATCAAAGACAAACTCTTCTTTCTAGTGTAAAAGTTTTTAACATTTACAAGATTGTGGTTACTCTTCAGAGTCTTGAAATACACAACAGTTGTCACCAAAAGTAAACCCCTCATCAAAGACATTTACCCCTCAGACAACTCCCTACAGAGGGATTTCACAGACAACATGGGATCACACGTCTCTTTGGTTTTGATGGGCAAGATCGCATGTCTTTTTGGTTTTGAAGGGCACACGTCCATTGTGTCACAGAAGCATCTATGCATGGTTATGCCATGCACAGGTGCCATAAATACGCTTACTGCGTGCATGTTTTGCCTTTCAGTGCCTGGGAATTAATCTGGCTCCCATGATGTCACATGAAATCCCTTTATTGTCCATACTACTTGGAATTTACCAGGGTAGGAATTGTCTGTGGCAAAATTGTCTAGGCTGGAATTGTTGAGAGTTGGAACTCTGCAGGTCTGAAGGGGATTCATAGCAGGTGAATTACGCGAGTGAGAATTGTCTAGGGGGAGCTGTCAATGACAAAGATAGGAAAATAATATATACTTACACCCTCAGCATGAAATGGCTTTGGAATAAAATCACAGCAAGAGTTTGTTCGCAGTTGACTCAGAATACAGCTGGGATTACACTCATCAATTTCTGGGATTTAGAATCAAAATAAAGTTGAAAGAAAAGAGATTTAAGGAAACTGGTCAGTTACAGGTGCTGCACAGTTTCATTTTTATATATTTATATATTTTTTTTTTTTTTGGGGGGGGGGGGGGTTATGAGTTGATGGTTAATGGGCAATGAACATGTAAATATAAAATAATGCTCACACACATGTGTATGCTTTTCAAACTTACTATAACCCTCAAAACATGCAGTATGTTCATTGTTGAGCATTTGTGTTCACCAGAGGTAGCCACCAAAACAGCATACTGGGGTTAGCATCTGTAACAGCCCAAGTTTAAAAAGAATTTAGGTTTCACCTTTTCATTGCTACATATTCTCAAGCCCCTAGAGGTTATACAAAGATAGTAGTTCACAGTTTCACATTCATACAACATATATTCCTGAAATACCAAGAGTGCAACAAGTTCCATTTTTCATGTCTTTACTATGGACAAACTGTTTGGAACCCAAGCATCTTGCCTAAGGGTGGATATACTCGGGTCAATACCAGCCATCTGTTACGTTCAGAATTACATTAATCAAAGTAAGCAAAATTTGGGGTCAAACTGCTTCAAGCCATCTCTTCCCTTTATGTTCATGATAATTTGAGATTACAGTTTGTGATGAGGAGTCCGTATAATCACAGGAGACTACCTGTACAATAATTGTCACCATCAGGTGGACAGTCACAACGAATGAGCTGACAATCTTCCACACCAATGGAGCAGTCTGATGGTAAGTCACATATCAAATCCGGAAACCCTAAAAAAATGATAGCAAAATTCAAATTAAGTATGAAAATGTATTCACTAACTAACTGTGTATATATTATGGACCTGTAAATAAATACTAATAATGGAAATCACTAAATTCCATGCAATAAAATATGAAACTGCAGAGCTGTGTAAACCTGATAATTGTAGGACCAGGGAGTTGTTATTTGGAAGGAGATACATTGCTTTGAAGCGAGGTTTGACACCGCCAAAGTCGCACAGTAATCTGTCTCTTGTATCTTTCTTGGCATTTCTATAGGGCTTACACTGGATTAGGTAGTTCATACAATACATTCGTCGTCTGCTACATCTACTGTAAGACTGTGGGCTTTTTGCCACTGCCACAGCAATTACCAGTCGCTAGGAAATTAAAAAAATATTGCATGTTTGGATGCTCTTTGATGCGGATGAGAGTATACCAGTGAGGTTTATGTATAAATGTGAACATGATTCTATACCTGGTATTTCCGGAAACTTCGGGAAACTTTTGAGATTGTTGTGACAAAAATTAGAGTTCTCCCTCTGCAATTCATTTGCATCAGGTTCGTTCTATAGGAAGGGGCAAACCTCACTGGCTTATTTCAATTAAACAGTCGTTTCTAGTTTTGAAGCACCTGCCCCTAAATTGGTGGCGGTTTCAACCTATGCATCAAAGCATTGTTCTGAGGTCAATTGTGACAGGATTACTAGATGTGAATGTTGCTGGCATACTGATATCAAATTGAAGCCAGTTAACAAAAGAAAAAATTCCCTTTAGCCCAATGCATAGCTTATCATTGATAATCTTCTCAGGATGAAGTAGGTCTTGGGGTATTAGCATAAATTAAAACTTTCCATTGTATCTCCTTCCAAATAACAACTCCCTGGTAGGACACAGTTCCAAAAACTTATAATTGTCCGAACGACACAAATCTTAATCCAAGAACCATGCAATCAGCTAGGAACCATCACAGGCTAACTCAGATTTTACTCATCAAACATATACACATATGCCCCTGCTTAAAGGCAGTATGCAGTCACCCCAATCAGAGTGAGTGTATCCTGTCACTCTAGTTCGTGATTGGCCTATATTGATCATGTGACAATATTTTTGTTGGTAAATTGTGAAATTCAAGGAGAATTTCTCCTTGCTTTACCTATTGTTTGTAAGAGTTATGTTCAAAACATCTTCAGAGGTGCTTGTAATGCAATAAGAGGAGATCTGCAAGAGTTTGCCTATTTCTCAAAGAAAATTTTGGGGCGACTGCCTATTGCCTTTAAATCAAGTGCACTTTCTCCAGCAGCTTATAGCCAATGAACATATACGTAGGTGGAACTCCCAGGGAGGATAAGGGGATACATAGTCCTCCTGCTATTAAGAGATGGTCCCACTGACTTTCACTTTTACACAGAGTAAATTATTCAAGGTCCTCCATTTCACCACCTTTTCACACAAATCTCCTCTACTGACTATGATGGAATGAAATTATCCATGTTGCTAACAATGTTGTCAAGGACCTACCTATTGTGATACACAGGCATATGGGGGTCGATATTTCTGGGAGGGATGGGATCAATTTTGCCAGAATTTTCAATTTTGGACCAAAAGTTGCCCAAATTTTGGACCACAAAAAGGGTATAATTTATTTTCTTGGCTACCTCATTTGCCTGAATGGATCCACTACTTTTGCCCGAATTGGGAGGGTATATGCCCCTGCCCCCACCTCGTATGCTTATGGTGATACAGTGAATCACAGTGCCACCCCTACATCGTATGCTTGTGTACCCACTGAAGCAGATGTAAATAAAAACCAGAATGCAAAAATGAATTGTGGTTTTGATGTTAACAAGGATTTCAGAGTTTGACCTCCGTGACCTCAGATAACCTCTGACCTCCACCAAAACCAAAAGGGTTCTTCCTCTCTCTCCATGGGGCATCTGCAAGGTATGACATCTACCCAATTTTTCTATGTACACTTTGCCCGGTGTGACCCCAGATGACCTTTCATCTCCACCCAAAAACAATTAGTTTGCACCTGGGGCGGGCATCTGCATACTAAGTAAGACATGTATCCGTGCTTCCTACCTTGAGGTATATAGAGTGCCCATGCATTCACATGACCAACTGATATTGTAAAAAGTTACCACTGCAGAAGAGGTACAGTACATAATATTGGCTATATGTATATGATACCAGCTTTGGAGATAATGTTTGTGTAGTAGACAGGTAAATCCACACCACTGCAGCAGGTATGAAATCTGACAAAACCTAAGGAAATTCTAAAGTTTATGTGAAGATGAAATTGGATCTCAAAATGTGGAAGCATTCCAACAAACTGACTGCTGTTGGTAGCATTCATTCATTTATTCATTTCGTTTGTACAAATATATACTGTATCAAATATACAAAAACAGATGGGTCACAAGAAAAACAATTGTTTAAAAAGCTGGTGCCCTGGTAGCACACCACTAATTACTTCACCAATATGATGACTTACACACCAATTTTGGTCAGTTTCCTGGCCTCTGAACCCTTGTAGAAGTTTTCAATGGGCACGAGCTACCCCTTATGTGGAAGTAGGCCTTTCACGATGTTTACAAATTTGTGTACCATGACCACTGAGATTTTTAGCTATAACTTGTATAATAGGGTGGTTCCTAATTTTATGCTTCATTCAAAATGCCATTTTGCATCACTGAATGATATATTGCAAAAAAGTGCCTGATATACCTTTAATTTTCTTTATTTTTATATGATAAGTACTTCAATTCCTTTCCTACCACATACACATCACAAATTGATTGCATCACTTCAACAACATAGTCTATACTATGCCCCCCAATTTTTTCTTGGGTGTTAAATTCATAGAGTATTATACTCTGCAGGATTCTCCTTGAATTCATAACATAACATAACATAACATAACATAACATAACATAACATAACATAACATAACATAACATAACAGGTTAAAGGGCAAAGGAGGGCTAAGGCCCCATAAGATGCCCTGAAGTCCATACAACCTTAACTGAAAACAAAGAACCAACCAGCACCAAACAAGCCCAGCACAATTAGATTCTACCACATGGAAGAACTTGTCAATGTTAACCTTAAAGCAGTGCACAGATGTGGAGTTAACTACCCACTCAGGCAGACTATTCCACTCGTTAACAACTCGATGAGAAAAGCTAACTTCATAATGTCGAGCCTTGCAAAACACTTAACTAGCTTCTTACAATGGCCTCGAACCCGAGAATTACATTGAACCTTTAAATAATTGCAAGTGGACAAAGGATTCCTTTCAGAGAGAAATTTGTACACCTGAAGCATGTCGCCCCTAATCCTCCTCAACTCCAGGGTGGTAAGCCCAAGATGCTTAAGTCTAACATGATAAGGTAGGTGTCTCACCTCGGGTATAAGGCGAGTGGCTCTCCTCTGAACTTGCTCTAAAAGAAGCTTGTCCTTTTCAGAGAAGGGACTCCAAGCCTGGGCTGCATAGTCGAGGTGGGGTCTTACCAAATGCTTATACAGATTTAGTACAATTTCTTTACTAAACTACTGAAATTCCTCTTGATCAATCCAAGCACCCTATTAGCCCTAGCAGCAGCAGCTGCACACTGTCTAGATGGCTTTAAATCACCTGTAATAACTACACCCAGATCCTTCTCAAAAGTCACATCACTCAGAATACTACCATTCATGTTATAATCATGAATGAGCAGGGGGTCACAAAAAGTTCCTTAGGGGTTCAAAAAACTGGTCACTCTACAACAAAAATTTTAAATTTTTCAAAGCAACAAGGATGATGATTTTATTTCTAATTTTCAATCCTAGGGTAGGCCTAGGCTAGGCTTTTCTGAAGTTTTAAGTGATCAGAAACAATTCCAACTGGCCATAGGCTTAACATTAGGCTAGGCCTAGGCTACTTGTGTTAGCCTAGGCTAGGTTTTGGAAAGGAATTGGCCCAGCTAGCTCTGCATGGTAAGCCTAACTTAGTTGATAAATTTGTTTAGGTCCTAGCTTTACGATAAGAAGAAAATTAATTTCTATGTAACTAATCAGGCTCAGTGTTACGTCCTACTGCCACAAGGCTCGGTGTTAGGTTCTACACTTTTATAATTAATTTATATTAATGATCTGGACGTCAATTTGAATAATTCAGTACTGGAGTTTGCAGATGATACGAAGGTCTTTTCTGATGTCCATTCAATCGATAAAGTGGCTGAGCTGCAAGAGGACTTGGATATGTTGTATAAATGGTCTTGTGACTGGCAAGTGCTTTTTAATGCTCAGAAATGTAAATGTCTTCACATCGGCCATTTTAATGCTCAGGCTAGTTACATGTATTTTATCAGCAGTGTCCAAGTTGATGCTATTGAGCATGTGAAGGATTTTGGTGTGCTTATTGATAATTCGTTGAGTCCAAGTAGACAGGTGTGCTCAAGCTGTACGCTCTGCTAATAAGGTACTTGGTATTATTAACAGAACCTACGATTGTAAAAGTAGTAGCAATATAATTATTGTATAAGACACTGGTTAGACCACATCTTGAATACTGTTGTCAGGCATGGCGCCCTTATCTACAGAAAGATATAGATAATATTGAGAAAGTACAACGTCGTGCTATAAAAATGATCCCAGAACTATCTACTCTCAGTTATGATCAAAGGCTTGAGCGAACTGGTTTAGTTTCACTAGAAATGCGTAGACTTAGAACAGACTTGATAGAAGTTTTTAAAATAGTTAAGGGACTACAAAATGTGGATCAGCCAATCTTTTTTCAATCTGTCAGAAAGTAGTAGAACCAGAGGACATCAGCTAAAATTTCAGAAACACTACTGTCGACTGGATATTAAGAAGTATTTTTTTAGTCAGAGAATTATTACAGAATGGAATAACTTGCCACTGGAAGCTGTAACTGCTACAACAGTCAATGGATTCAAAAACATAATCGATCCAAGTCTACGGAAAAGAGGGGGGCTCAACATAAGCCAAAAACGGCTGTCTGCTCCAGTTTTTACGACTCCATCGGCAGTTACTGCCGGTGGGCTCTGGTAACATTTAATGTAGGCCTATAGGCTAGACCATACAGCAGATAGGCCCTATCCTGCTTTAAAGTTTAGTCTATCTTGTATGTTAAGCCTGACACAAATTTCGAAGTGAAATTAATGTTACCTGAAAGAGTAGATTTCTCAAATATTGCCAATTCAAAGTTACGATCCAGTCAGCTGCTAAATCTTGAAAAATATAATGAATCCAAAATGTGTTTCATGCTTGGTACACAGGCAGTCCTAGCGTTATCTAGTAAATACTACATATATATAATAATGGAAAGGTAGCGCACTTCACAGCCTTTTGGTACCAACTTCACCTTACTGAATCACGATTTTCATGCCTTCATATCCACTTTACCTCTTTTCAATACATATGAATGTTCAAATCGCATGTTCCAATCACTTGAGTAGTATGATGATTCATTTGGATCAAAAAATGTCTTCCAAAAAGAAACATTTCTCCGCTAAAATTTCGTTTCCGCACTATCACATTCAGTGAAAAACAAAATCCGGGACTCCCATTGGATATTTCGACCCTCGTCATGAGAGCGTAACCACGTCATGACGAGGGGCCGTATACTACTCAATGGGAAAGCTGACGACTGAACACTGACTCAAGTGACTGGAACACGCGATTTGAACATTCGTCATGCCAAGATGATCCCACAGAACTGACGGTCGTAGGAGTTGGCAATGAACTGGGAAAGTCTGGCAACGAATTGGGAGATATGGCCTTCACTGCCACTTTTTTTTTAAGGACTTTTCAAGGTTGACCGGTGCTGGGTACGTATATTATGACACAGGGGTTTCTTCAAAGGAACACCTTTGTCAATAATATTATTGAGAAAATCAGATTTTATGGAAAAATTTACACCTTCCTCGATCTAAATTTTGTGAAATTCAAGCCCCCACAATGTTGTTAATTAAAAGTACCGTAAGCAATAAATCACAATAGGCCTACCTTAACACCTGTTCGACAGCTATTTAACTTACTCCCTGCCGTCAAGAGTTGGCACCACAGAATTCTGTGGTTGCAAACGACTTATTGAAAAACTATCTGCTAGGTCAATAAAACTCAAGTGAGGGAGTAAGTACAGCTAGCGAACACCACATTTATGAGCTCTGTTTTAGGCCTATAGCCTAGGGTACCTAGTCCTAGTTCTCACGTACACTTTGTTCCCTGAACTAGGTCTAGGCTATTGCAACACAAACTTTTGACCGCATGTTACTGTGAGAGTAATATTGTCTGCGTGTGTTTCTGCAATGACTGTTGGTACATATGCGTATGTGCGTACATGATTGTAACCACAGCTATGCCCGACTGGAAAACATGTATGTTACGCCGAAGATCTTCGGCGTGCAGTAAAGACCTTATACGCCAATTTCATGGCGTGATTTTCTTGTCTTTTACATACACACTGTACTTAAAACACAGTACAATTTGGCGTGGTGTAAAAGTTGAGAAAACAGGTGACTGGCGTAAAAATTCGGTGTAGGAAATACGAACTTTCCAGACTGGCAGCTATGGACTATGTCACAATTGAACAGCAATGCGTGCTATTTAGCATACAATAGCGTGAACGTCCTAGTTACACTATTTAGCAGTTTCATAGAAAGTTTAAAAAACAAAACAGGATCGTTGGTGTAAATCAAAATTTTTGGTCTCTTTTTGGACACTAGCCTAAGTGAAAATAATCGAAGGGTCTTAAACATATAGCCTAGGCTAAATGACCCGTACAGGTCAATTATGTAGGCATATACGTGAATTTGAGAAAGTTCGAGACCATTCAAAATTTCTGATGGTGCAGTAGCCTAGCCCAATTTTGACAATGGGTATATTGCTGACCTAGTATGGGAAGCCCCAAAGCTTCCCAAATACTAGGTCAGCAGACTGCGGACTACTTTAGGCCTAGGCCTAGCCTAGCCTAGCCTAATGATTCAGTTAGGCTAGGTGAAGTTGACACCGAAAGGCCGTGAAGTGCGCTACCTTTCCATTACATTATTATATGTAACGTTAGTAGGCTATTTACTATAGGCCTAGGCCTAGGCTATAAACTAACGCTAGGACTGCCTGTGGCTTGGTACACATACGGCCTACGCCGCCTAGGCTAAACATACTTAGCGTTGTGCTAGCCTAACGTTATGTTAAGTGAGATCTTCCTCTCCAAAATGAAAGTGACTTCTTGCAATTTTATCGGACGAAGTAATATAGCAAACTGTTTCCAAGCGTCATGATGCCAACAAGAAGAGTTGTGGTCATAGCAGCCACGCCCGGTAATTTCACGGCCTCTGAGTCTGTACCACTAATTAATTTATAGCCTAACTTTAGTACTGTATTGAGCCCTGACAACGCCACTCATGTAACTTGTGCCCTCGTGGCCGGCCGGCCGCGTAGTTTTTTTTCCCAGGACGAGTCAGGGAAAATCTGGCCAATGGACCAATCAGCTTCTTGGAAATAGGCCACACCTCTAATTCCAAAATGACAGCTTTTCGACCCTTTTTTTGTAATTCTGACGCCGGATTATGAAAGAACGGGCCAAATAACCCCTATCCACGTCACCCTAATCTGAAATCTAACCCTGACCTTCATTTTGAAACAAATTTAAAATTTTTTGAAAACTCGATTTGCCCACGTTCGTCCTGGGAAAAAAAATAATGCCGGCCGGCCAGCGCAATTTTTTTCCCACGAGGTTATGGGCAAACCATGCCAATGGACCAATCAGCTTCTTGGAAATAGGCCACACCCCTAATTCCAAAATGACAGCTTTTGAACCATTTTTTTGTAATTCTAACGCCAGATTATGAAAGAACAGGCCATATAACCCCAGTCTACGTAACCCTAATCTTAGTAATAACCCCAACCATGATTTAGAAACAAATTTGAAAAAATTTTGAAAATCTGATTTGCCCATAACCTCGTGGGAAAAAAATTCGGCGGCCGGCCAGGTACGTACGTACGTACGTGTACGTACGTTACGTCATCCTCAATACATACAACAAAGGTCCAAAAGCACAAAGTTGCTCAGCTTACGCTCCATGCATTAAGCACTTCGCTCCGTACGTGAGGTAGTAGTAGGGCAAATAAGTGCAAAAATCATTCACTTCCGGAAAGAAGCAGCAAAATTTGACAGATTGTACCTCTTTGGTCTGTCTTTTGAAAAATACCATTAGCCACCATAGAACAGGATATCGTTCCAATATGCTCTATATGTTAGCCACATGGAGCAGGATATAGGTTCCTATATCCTGCTCTATGATTAGCCACGTGAATTTCAAAATGGCCGCCATTTTGGCCAAAGGACATAGAAATAAAGGATAATATAGTTTGCCATAGATTTTCACTTCCCAGGTTCTTTTAATTATTCTGGTGTCAAATAAATAGGTTTTAGACTACAGAAAACTCAAATTAAAAAAGTAGAAATCTTGTTTTGGCGGGATTCAGGTCAACCAAGATGTCGGAGAAGAAAAATGGACGCCAAACTGAACGAAATATTTCCGAAAATTGGCTAAAACATTGTAAATTTCCACAATCCCCAATCATAATAATGCAAATTAATGTTTTATAATTAAGACAGATTATGGCCAGACTTTAGGTTTAAATGTGTTAAAAATATTTTTTTAAGGATTATTTTCCTTATTAATATAAAATATTGTAATTATACAGGAGGCGGTCATTTTGCTTCTTCAAGTTCTTCCGCCACCTTGGTTCACCGAAATTCCAAGGAAATGTTTTGAAAAATATGTTTGATAAATTTGGCTGAAAATATGGCCAAATATTAAGAGGAATTGTTACAAATATTCTATTTAAGGATTATTTTCCCTATTATTTTCATTTATTGAAATTTTAACATTAGCGGCCATTTTGCTATTTCCGCCATCTCGGGGTACCCGGATCCTACCAAAATGTCCAAAAAAAAATACTTTTAGAATATTTGCAATAGAATATAAACGCAGATTAGGTTTACCTGTGTATAAAGTATTTTTTAATAATTATTTTTCCTATTATTATAATATATTGACATAATTATTGCATAAGCAGCCATTTTGCTTTTTCGCCATATTGGTTGACCTGAATCCAAAAGAAACATTTTAAAATTAATTTTAGGTTATTTGTCATGATATGGCCAGATATTATATTAAGGGCAACTTTGTCAAAAGTATTTTAATGATTATTTATCATTATTTTTATACATTATGATAGTTATATTGGCGGCCATTTTGTTGTTTCCGCCATCTTTGTTGGGCTGAGGTCTTGCATTACCTATCAGAAACCATGCTTTGAATTTTATTGGCAACAATAACGATATGTAGGATTTTCAATTGAAATATATTTTTTAATTATTATATTTTGTGAATTTTTTGCATTTTTTTTTTAATTTTTTTTTCTTATGGGGGGGGGGGAGTTTTTACTTTATTGTTTTTCCCTTTTCGCAGTGTTGTAAAGAGTCATGACTCGAGTCACTTCTTTTCAAAGTGATAGTGACTTTAGAGAATTCAGGAGTAATTTCCCCATTGAAATACTTCAGTGAATCGAGTCAATGACTCGACTCGAGTAACTTACAAGTTAGACAATTGGTGACTCGAGTCACAAATCTAGTGACTCGATTACAACTCTGCTCTTTCGGCGATTTTCCGCCATATTGGCTGGCAAGTAGCTTGTGCCAAGGATTGTAAAACGCAGTCTTAATTGTAATATCTTAATTTACATCACTATGGATTGGGATTGTGGAAATTTACACTGTTTTTTGGACAATTTTTGAAAATATTTCATTCATTTCGGCGGCCATTTTGCTTTCCCGCCATCTTGACTGACCTGAGTCCGGCCAAAACAGTCCCAAAAATTAATATTGAAAGTTTTGTCAAAAATATAACCAAATTTTAAGATTAGATGTCTCCAGAATATTTTTAGGAATATTTCCTGCACAAAATTGTGTCTTAAATAGTATTTACAAACGGAAAATGGCGGCCATTTCGGAAAATCGGCCACCATTATGAATTCTGAGTGGCTAACGGGTTTTTTCAAAAGAGCAATCAATAAGGAGCATGTATGCAAATTTGGGTGCTTCTTTCCATTTGTGAACGATTTTACCAAAAAAAAATGCATTTATCTGCCCTACTATAGTATATACATGTATTCGGAGCGTAGTCACGTCTATGTATTGTAATGCTGTGGTGAGTTCACCGCGTCTTTTTTTTTCTGCGACACAGATAGCTCAACATTTTGTCTGCTACTCCGTACTGCAGAAAAAAAGAAGCGGTGCTTCACCACTTTACGACCTGAATGGAAAGCAGCATAAGGTACTTAGTGATCGTGCAGCCGGGATCGTTCATCCTAGAGCAGGATCTAGGAACTATATCAACTATATCCTGCACTATGTCTCACATGCACCAGGTTGCCAACATGGCTGCAGCTGAGTGGTCGCTCCCTGCCACTGAGTGGCAGCTCCCCATGCATCGACTGACTCGGGGTCTTCTGACTTCTGCGCATGTACTCTACCTTGTACATAGAAATTAAATGACCTAGTACCATCTTACTTTAATTTCTCTGCCTAGTTGACTAGTACTAATCATTATTAGTCAAGCTCAGTTCGAGAACGCGTCGAGTCGTACGACGCTTGAAAAGCCAGTGAACTTTTGGCTTATAATGCGTGTGATTGATCAGTGAGGATAACCCTGTGGAGCCCTCTATAGACCTTATGTAGAGTCCCTTTACACAAACTCTAGCCTATATAGGAACCCTAACCTTATGCATTGACAACACACCGACGTCATTTTTGAGGAAAACAATGAAGTACGCGGTGCACTCACGGCGTAGATTTCGCACGCGCGTGTAGTAGACTTACGCGCGTATCCTCCGGTGCACAAATCAGCTGTCTGCATGTGTTGGTGTAACTTGCAATGATGATACGCCATTTTCCTCCAAACGAGGGACCGCTTTCTGCTCTGTGACATCATATGCATAAGGTCTATAATAACTTGACTTTGGTTGAGTAGGATGCATGTTCATTGTTTCCTTTTAAATCTCACCAAGAATTTAAAACACTGTTCAAAGTTTCGATCTAATTTTGCGCTCTTCCAACAGAATGAGATGTTCTGTGCAAGTCGAACCTTGGTATAACGTTTGAGAATATCGAAAGCAATCAGGCATCCTGTGTAACCTTTTAGAGACTTTAGCACTTTCATGCTAAGTTAATACTCGTTCTGCCTTAAAATTAAAATTGTCTCGTCTTTTGAACAGTTGCAAGGAGCAGCTCTTCCCATGACCCCTAGCAATTGTATTGACGTAGCTTTCAATTGGCGTCAGAACATCTTCAGATTGCGGTTTTATGTGACAATTCTATCACAATGAAGAGCAACAAAATTCAAATTAATTCTGACAGCAGCACCTATTATTCATCAATTTTCAGACGTGCCTCTTCGCTGGGGTCTTGGATTATCGTGGCCTGGATGACGAAGAATCCGAGGCCCATGGCACTCGAGATCAATTAATGCTTCTTCCACTTTTCCTTCGTTTTCCTCGTTTTCTTTTGGGGGGGGGGGATGTCATGGTCCCCTCGGCCCCTCCCCTAAATCCCCGCCAACTAGTTGCTTCCAGATGAATTTATCACTAGGCCTATACTTTTCCCTAAACCCCAAATATTCACAGCTAAGTACATATTGTCCGTCTGGAGTAATAATAGCCTGAGTAACGGAATCAACACAAGTGTTTATTGGCAAGAGCTGCAAAGAACTGTCCAACTCCAAGACGCACTTAACCTATACAAACAAGCAAAGCTAGTGGTAATCCGGAAGTACATGGAGAAAAGTCGGTGTACTAATAGATGGATTCGAACTCAAGCACTTGTAGAACGGCAGTGGCAAACCACCCTGCCACCGAAGACCCATCACTTGACGGACGCTTTTTTTCCAAAAGTCCCCTGACTCTCTGGCGAAGAGCCAGGGGCGAAAACCAAACAATACTCCCGAAGGAGTTCTGCTCCCCGAAGGAGTAACAACGTCCCCAAGGGACAAACTTTGACTTAACTGACACCACCTGACAGTGGTCCCTGACGGACGCTTTGTTAGGCTGCGGATTTTCCTCTGCTATACAAGGGGTGATCCCTGAGTGAGTTCACCTCCAGATTTCTATACTTTGAAGTAAGTACAACGATATGAAAATCAACGACCTTCAGTTACTTACGTTTGGGATCTTTGCTGTCAGAGATCAGAGCGAATCCTAATATGAGAGTCCCCTGAAAGAAAGAAGAAAAAAGACAAGAGTGAGATTCAGTCGAGAATGCTAAAATACAACGCCATAAAACTAATCAGAATATTTCATAAGTTACTAGATTTAACGACCACTTGTGATGACGTAGACAACGGTTAAAGCTGGATTGACAAAAACCAGTGGCGCTATCAGACTATTTTGTAAACAGGTAAAGGGAAAGAGAACTACAAAGAAATTTAAGAGGGCTAATTGAAAGGGAGGGCAACAATTGCAAGTATTCAGTATTCAAGTTACTGATGCATCTTTCATTGGCGGATCCAGGGGGGGGCAACTAGGGTCAACTGCCCCCCCCCTATGACCAGTCTAGCGCCCCTCAATACAAGAAAAATGCGCCCCTGCGTCCTAAAAGTTAAGTAAAAACTGCCCGAAAAGTAAAAAAAAAAAAAAAAAAAAAAAGGTCCCCAGAATTTCGAACCGTATAGCTATATATAACTATGGCAATGGGAGTTGGTCTCCGAAATGTAGTCGGTCAAATTCAAGAGTATGCGGCCCCTGCATGATGTTGGCGCCCCCTTTTCAAACTGCCCCCCCCCCTTCAGCTAGGGGCTGGATCCGCCCTTGGTGCCATCTTTGTGGATACCACAATTTTAGGTCTCTCAGCGAATCCGTAATCCTATAACATCCAACAAAACCAATTTGGCTTTTAGAGCCATATTCGAGAAAAATAACACACATTAACGACAAAAACATGCTTAGGAAAATTGTGATATCTAGTCAGAAGCACTGGTATTTAACTGCATTCTGAAACTACCAACACAAAACCCAAAATTCTTTCTGCCTTGGGAAGACCTAGAAGATATCATTGATCGACACTGGCTGGGTTAGGGCAGGCCCGTGGCCAAGACAAGGGTCAAGGAGGGGCGGGATAGCTTCCAGGAAGGCAAAATACTCTTCAAAAGGAGATGAAATGTGTTACGATATGGAATGCAAACTTTCCAGGGGCAAAGGTTGTTCGAGGGAGGCGCCACATGGATCTCCTTACCCCTGCCCTTGACCAGCGGCATAGCAAGACCCGGCCTCTGGAGCCCATGGACAAGAGACAGGGAGGGGCCCCAAAACCAATGGTATCATAAACCCATTTTCCTAAGAGTCCTTCAATCTCCATGGGGAGGTACGGGGTAAGAGTGAGACCTTGCACGCACCAGATCCGGGGTCAGTCCCTTATCCCATTCTTCCCTGGTTCTTCAAAAGCAGTTTTGCAGTTGATGATAGCTTTGTGGTTCCTTTCGGGTCTGTACTAGGTGGTTAGACGGTAGGGAGAGTGACCTTTTTTTGAGATTGTTTGGATTTGGTTGGGGGCCCTTGAACTCTCAGAACCCCTGGACATTGTCCACCCAGTCCACCCGCTTGCTACGCCAGTTCCCTTGACTACGGGCCCGAGGCGAAATAACATTTGGTAATTGCAATCAATCGATTATAAGTAATCGTACATGTCATCCTAAGTGAATGTTTATGGTTTCCTCTATTTCATATTCAGTTCACTTGAACAAACATCGGGTTTACAAATAATTAGGCTGAGGTAACCCGTATGGTGTGAGCCCTGATAAGTTACTTTTAGGGTGCCGAATATTAGCATTAGCGACTGTTCTATTAGGCTAAACTTTTAAATTTGTTTCGGGCTAGAACAGAAATATTACCTGATTTCTAACTAACGAAAGTACATTGACGTTCGTGCAAGGTTTAAGTATAATCTTTAAAGGCAATAGGCAGTCGCCCCAAAATTTTCTTTGAAAAATCAGCAAACTCTTGCAAATCTCATCTTATTGCATTACAAGCACATCTGAACATGTTTTGAACATAATTATTACAAACAATAGGTAAAGCAAGGAGAAATTCTCCTGGAATTTTACAATTCACCAACAAAAATATTGTCATATGATCAAAATTGGCCAATCATGAACTAGAGTGACAGGATACACTCACTTTGATTGGGGTGACTGCCTACTGCCTTTAACCTTAATGCTTAGCCTATATTACAGCAAATTTGGGTTGTATATTGTAGTGCTCAAGCTTGCGACAATATTGGCATTTACGCCACCGATCATCTACTTGGCTGATCAATGAATGTTTCATAATTAAGCTTTGCACCCAACAGAATCAATGGATGCCAAGATCATGGTATTCGTACGCAGAAAACAATCCAGATTCACAAAATCACAAATACTTCAACCCTTCCACATTTCAAAACCTGATTTCCTAAAAACTATGATACAAACATTGTTACGATTTCGTACACGTCTGTCGTTAAAGAGTTTTAGAAACATCATTTTGTATGAATATTACAGACATTATCGAATCTGCATCCTCTCTAAAATAGTTCCTTGTGCTCTCAGATTCCGAAACTTTTCCGAGTTACTCTCCAAAATCCCTTATGCCCCTTTAAATACCACGAAATTTCTTCAAAATCAGGAAAAATCATTTCCTAAAAGGGTGAAAGTTTCCTTGAAAGTGGAGTCAATCTCTTTGCCCATGCCGAAAAGTAGATTTGTTATAAAACGTAATTACTCTAAAACAGTAAGCGTAATACATACTACTGCTGGTAGAAATTCTCACATTTACTAATACAGATAACATTTCAACAAACATATGGGGTCACCCAGTGACACACACCATGATCAAAAGGAAAGTCTAATTCAAACATTATAATATTAAATTAATCCGCAAATTGGTGGGTACGGTACCAGGGCTTGGGATTTTTTCCAAGTTCTTGGGAATCAGATAAATCATTTTGCGAATTCTCGTTGATCTATATTTAAGAGCACTCATTTTCGCATTCAAAGACTTGTTTGCATTCCTCACTTCGTGGGGTCAGTTCGAGTGCTGCATCCCCTACTTGTCACTTTTGGCTTATTCTTCATCTGTAAGGTATGTATACGTAGACTCGTACATTTTGTGTGGTACTGGTAACTTGTAATTAATACAACTTCGTCCAGATGCCCAGCAGGAATACACCCCCTTTTTTTGGTTCAGATTCTTAAAGAGGGATTTGCATCACCCCAAGTATGACTTTTACTTGGTGGTAAGCCCCACCCATAATTGTCTTTACTGCTTCTCCTTGTGCAGACACAAACATAGTTCACTGCTCAAGGCCACATCCTAGTGAGCATAAAAGACCCCATGTGTAATCAAAACATTCTCTGTGCATGCTGTGTAATATGAGCTGCTCTGCATCTTTTGAATTTTGTAACTCTGATGTCAATCAAAGAGTAGTCACCAACTGAGACTTTTGCTTACCCCTTTGTAAAAGTCACACTTGGGGTGATGCAAATCTGTCTTTAAATTGTCCCAAGTAGTACTGGATGTATATTCAGTGGTCAATAAAAACCAAACTTTTACCAAACAATTGAAAATCAAACAACTAACTGATATAAGTAGTGGACAGGGATGATAAAAGACTGGGAACAAACACCAGGGTTTTTCAAAGTAAAGTTTCCGAGCAACAGTGTCTGATGAGGTTCCTGTCAACAGGGTTGTGTCCAAATCCACCTAACCTTATTCCCAACCAATTTCGATTCCAGTATACCCAATTTCCGGTCAATTCCAAGTCTGGCCATTTGACAATGTAGCATGTAGCATATACAAATGATTTATATACTATTTCTCAATTACACTTAATTTAAATGGTCATTTTCCATTTCAGTGTTGCAGATCCTATGCTTTAGGTGACTTTGTGGGATCATTCATGCATCAAACTGTGAATGAACCAACCATAATGTAGCCTTACATAACATTTATGTAACTTTCATTTTTTGGGGCTCGGTTGGAGTCGGCTTTGATTTCGAGTACAGCTGCTGTCGATCCGGGCCAATTCCGATTCGTCCCATTCGAGGCCAATTCCGAGTTCCATACGAAAGGAGTTCGAGTCCGGAGTCCAAGTCCGGGCTCGGGCGTTAGGTACCGTCCTACCTGACAATGAGACAAAAGAAGCTAGGTACGTGCGAAAAATCACCTGTTGAAGGAATTTATGCGTACTACAGCAGAGCCCTACCCCAACTCACATTCAGCAGAACGTTTGCTACTTTCTAGTAAAATATATGCTCTTTTCTGGCAAAGTGCATAAAATTTCCGTACGCAAAAGTGTTGAACCTTCAACTGAAAGTAGTACGCTTAAGGGGATGTTTGGGTCTCTGGATCACTCTTTGAAACGACACGGAAAAAAGAAAATAAAAACTTTATAATACCGTAGATAAGCTAGCTGAAATTGTTGTGGTCTGATTGACGAATCCACTCTTATTTGGAGCAAGAATTCGTTCAGGCCATAGGCGTAGAAAGAGGGGGGCTGGGAGGCGTTAGCCCCCAGTAAAAAATGTGGTGGATCTTTATTTGTTTCCTTTGGAAAAATGTTAAAATTTTGCAGTAATTTTCCTAATATTTGCCCAATGATGTTGCACCAAATGGCATCTAAGGACCCTCAAATTTTTGAAAATTTTCCAAAGGGGAGGGGTGTCAGAGGAGGGGGACAGCCCAAGTCTCGAACAGCTTCCTGCGCCTATGTTCAGGCAAATGGTACTGCATATTCAACATATTTTTCGCATACTACGGCTCTCCAAAGAAACTAAAAATAACTCAACGGGTTTTAGAGCATTTTTCTATTGATTACATAACCCCTGACACCTGATCCCTTACTCTATCGCTCCTTAATGTGGCTTTTGAAAAATAATTGCATAAACGCCTTCTGTTACCTGAATTATCCTTTTTCGAGCAGGCACTGTAGGCTACATGCCGTCTGGCTTTTAACTAATTTGCCTGTTCATTAGAGTGATAGAGCCTTGAAGGAATGATTTGCATGTAGAATCACTGGTCTACTTAGGAGGAGCGAGTCGGACCATTTTGGTGGCACTATTGGTAGTATGCATTGAAAAACAATAACGCCTTTTCTCTATAGATCTTATGCACATGACGTCTTGGGGTTATGAAGTATAGGCCTAGGTGATGGCGTCAATGCATAACGGGTCTATTTACGACGGCGGTATAATCGAGGACGGTCCGGGCGGCAAAAACTCTACCTCCGCAACTGTGTGCATTTTAATAACTCGTTATTTCATACGAAACAACTGTATTTTGACTAAAATGTATTTACACTCCAGAGAAAGGCCAATCCGTTGTTATTTGTGACTGAAAAGTGTGGCACAAAATTGAAGCAACGCTGACTCAGAAATGCATATAACAGTATGTCTACGTTAAGCTACTTAAATTAACCAATCGATTCTAGTGTATCAAAATAAACGTTTTCGTGCATTTACAGAGGTCTTTTTCATTTCATTGTAGACGTCATTCCCTAACCTTTGTGCTTGATATTTGGAAGTATAAAATCAAAGATATGAAACGTGTATTGATTTTTAATTCGGTACTTGTTATTCTCGCGATTTCATTTCAGTGTTTACTTGAATGGTACCACAATCAGTTGTTTTGTCTTTCTTTGGAGCTTTTCAAATACAGAATATTGCATATGCAGGTTACTTTGAGGCATCACTCGCATTAAGCCACGTACAATTAATACTTTGCTCGTGCGTGACATTCTCTAAGACGATTTTTTCTATGTTATGCATTCTGTATAGTGGCAAACGCTATATGCCGGTGTCTTTGTAGACAAAGGCATGGGATTAAGTGCAGCTGTAAAGGTCAGTGTCTGCGCATACATACACTGTGTTTACAGTGTATCTGTACTTGTCCGTATTGTCCACAGAGCAGGATATATGACGGTGTCTTTGTAGACAAAGGCATGGGATTAAGTGCAGCTGTAAAGGTCAGTGTCTGCGCATACACTGTGTTTACAGTGTATCTGTACTTGTCCGTATTGTCCACAAAGCAGGATATATGCCTTTTCATGTGTCATTGTGCAAATAATGCAAAGTCAACTAGTTAACTGGTCCACCCGAGGGCGCTTCAGTCCCGGGCGCGCATCCGACTTCGTCGGCTGGACAACCGATTTTAGAGGCAACCCTATGCCAAGTGGGAGGAAAGCTGGAGTACCCGGAGAAAAACCCAGCGGGATTCGAACCCACGCACATGTGAAACACTTGGTGCACAGCAGCTGGAATAGACCACTCTGCCACTCGACGACCCACGTGTCATTGTACTCGTCTTCTAATAATGTACTGAATATGCATGGTACGTATACATAGGGTGCTCAGACGAAAAGGTTTACATTAACACACGTATGCACAGTCAAGAACCTGAACGTTATTTACATACGTCAATGGTTAAATATAGCTCGCGCACGCGCAAATACTAACCTTTACATTACAAAAATTAGAGTTAGAGTTAGATGAGGATTTACGGCGCAGTTTCTAACTACTGTGATTGGTTTAAGCCGAGCCGGCCACGACCTTTTTTTCCAGTTGTGGTTCACTGGCTTTTTTCCCTACTCCATTGCGTGTGCTGAGTACCAAGCGCAATGGCGGCCGGTTCCATTTTTAAAGTCTTTGGTATGACCCGGCCAGGAGTCGAACCCCAGACCTTCCGGCTGCAAAGTTAAACATGAAGGCAATCCATTGAGTTGCAGTCTCCTCTCTACATATCTTGCGGTTAATAAAATTTTTCAAGTAGCTGATATGCAAATCATGACAAATGTCACTCTTTGGTCATTTTAACTTTGACCTCTAGCTAACCTTCAACCTACATTTGTTCTTTTTGATTTCGTCCCTTAGCAACTATTTTGAAATATGTCTCATCAATTCTCTACATATCATGCAGCTTAATGACTTCTTCTAAAATACTGATAAGCATGTAGTATCTAAAACCAATTAATGTCCGTTGACCTTTCACCAGTAACCTTCGACTTATGACATCATCAACTATGCATATGTAAAAATTTCCACGGTTATGTCCCTACCTACCACTCAGTTTGAACTTGATCGGACTTACGGTTTAGGACACTCTTTTTTGCTCACACGTAACACACAAGCATAGGGCCCTGCAGGCCAGACACTAGTCAGGGTAACCCTGTCGTGAGGGTATGCTTTATTTGGTCTGTTCATACCCCCTCGACGTCAGGGCGCATATAACGACCAAAGTGATTTCACGAACCAAAAATTTTTGGTTCGCCAATCAGCGACAGTAACCCTAAAATAGACATGATTATTCATATTAGGCTCAGGTTAACTTATGCATAAACATCATATGTCATAAAACTTCTGTGTACATGTGTACAAAGCAACTGTTCAGTCATCAGACCATGTTTTGGTCCTCAAGTTTCAAAGTTTATTGCCAGTAATGGAGAGCAAGTTTGCTGAGGTACTGAAAGAAGTGGAGGAGAAGTTTGGCGTAAGACTTAAGGCACATCAGATCTGTGCAACGAAGCAAATTTTGGTGAAAAGGAAGGACGTGTTTGTGAACTTACCGACAGGATATGGCAAGACATACTGTTACAGGTTTCTTCCCTACATGTATTCTGCACTGGATAGGCCTAGACCAGACAATCAGGCAATCGTTATTGTCATATCACCGCTGGTTGCTTTAATGAAGGATCAATGTAAGCGAATGACTGAAGTTGGTGTGACATCGGCATACTTAGGAGAGAGCCAGACTGACGAAGCAGTCAAATACGGGGCAAGTTGCCATATTTCGTACTTTCTGTTCTCATCCCCTAAAACGTTAGGCCTATCGATCATCTATCGTAGATAGGGCCATGACACATACACTAACAGTTCAGACTAGCTGAACATGCGGTGATTGACAGCTGATGGCTATTCATAGTACATATATGAATATTCATATCATGCTGTTACGGCCTACGGCCCGCCCACATATGAAATCACTTTGGTCGTTATATGCGCCCTGATGTCGAGGGGGTATGAACAGACCAAATAAAGCATACCCTCGACGGCAGGGTTACCCTGACTAGCCAGACACCTGTAGGCGGACACACACAGCTCCACATTTCTGACGTTAGGTAAAACACAGTAGCCTATCCCATTTTCCTATGCACTACATGAAGAGAGATGAGATGAAAATAAAATTTATTGATATAACCATGGAGCTATTATTATTCTATCCGGAATAGCCCCATGATTTAACTTACAACTTCTTAGCTTATTACGTGCACGGGGGAGGAATAAGAAGTTGAAATTTATTGGCACTGAATTTAAAATAGTAGATTAAATTGCGCAACAATCTGTGCCGTCATTCGTGTAATATTTATATAAGCCTACCTCGATCCTCTTTGCGTGAATGTGACATTAATGTGCTTAGTCCTACATAGCAAGTAAATAAAGCGCCGCCGCAAGCTTAATTTTTTTTCCCACAAGGTTATGGGCAAATCCAAATTTTCATAAATTATTAAAATTGTTTCAAAATAGTGGCTAGGGTTAGAATATAGGTTAGGGTTACATCCTCTAGGTATATTTGGCATGTTATTTCATAATCCTACGTCAGAATTACCAAAAAAAAAATGTAGAGAAACGTTCGTTTCCGGGGTAAGAGGCGTGGCTAATATCCAACAAGTTGATTGGTCCATTGACATCATTTGTCCATAACATTTGGTAAAAAGATTGCACCCGCCGCAAATTAAGTAAATCACTATAGGTATACCAACAAGCTCAGTGGTTCTGTATTTATACTTTATTTCAGGAAATAGATTAATTGAAGACGTATGGCTGTTTTGACAAACTTGTGCATTGTGGTCCTATATAACTTGCGCCCAATAGCTATTTGAACACCAATATTTCTGGTCTCAGCCCCTACCATAGTAGGGCTTAGGTCGGCTTTGGTCCTATCTTGCGCCCCTCTTAAGTAGTAGCCCCTTTCAATGAAACTTTCTGGATTTCTGCAGTGGAAATGCTGTTATTTATACAAGCTAAAAACTAAGGTTATCTGTTTTCAAGGGGCTCGTGTCAAATCAGCACCATATTCACACGTGCATGAGGTTAGTAAGTGTACAGGTTTTTCATACAGAGGCGTAGCTAGTGTGGGGCAGGAAGGGAACGTTCCCTGGACGCCAACAGTAGGGGGAACTACAGAAAAGCTCTTATGGAGTTAGACAAGGCATACGCTAAAGTAACCTAGTGTAATGAAGTATATATGCCCATTAACTTAGTTGAGGCCAGCCATCTTGTTGTTTATAGTGTTGCAATACTTCATTTGCATGAAAATGAGACACTGCACACGGCAACTAGTCTGTCTGGTTTCCCTCCCCTCCGTGATTGGTCATTTATTTATGGCGTACCACTTTAAGCCAGTCACAAGCCCATCATAGTTACTTACTGCCTTAAGTCTTAGGCCTCAAGCCCACGTCGGCAGACCTCTCAGAAGAAGCGTGTAGTCACATCTGTAAATTTGTATAGAGTTCAAATAATCTTTTTTAGCCCGCTGTAATATTTTATCTGATCTGTTGGAACCCGAATCATCTAATAAATAATTAAGGAACAGAAATCAAATGTTCAATTTTCTCTTTTACTTGAATTCTGTTACGAGCTCACCACAAGCCTTGTCATGAACCATTGGCGTTACCGTTATTTAACATGCTGGAGTCACGGGGCTCGAATATTTAACATGGCGGAGGAGTATTATTTAATATTGCGGAGGGGAGATCCATGGGACCAGAGAAATCTAACATCACCTCCCTGATGGGACCAACACTTTTTAACACTACGTTGCCTAGGCCTAGTTCTCACTTACTTTTTGTTGTTCCCTGACGTAGGCCTAGGCTATAAAGTATCCAATTTTGGACAGCATGTTACTGTGAGAGTAATAGTTGGCGCACAGTGGTGTGAGCGTCCTAGCAACAAGATATAGCAGTTTTACGAATGTTAAAAAAACAGGATCGCTTGTAAATTGAAATGAAGATTTCTTGAGCTTATAAAGGATCCATACGCATCAATGATTGAAGAGTATTTGTGACTTTGCAACACTGGAGAATTCAAAGTTTTTTTATTTTTAAGAGACAGGCAGCCCAATATTGCAATAGCATAGGCTATATTGCTGACGTAGTATGAAAAGCCCCAAAACGACCCAAATACTAGGTCAGCAGACTGCGGACAAACTCTAAAGGTAAATAGAATTTTCTCCACAAGAACTTTTTCCAAAGACAAGGACGTCCGTGTATGGTGTGTCAGTCAAACATCATATTACCAATTAACGTTACAAGAACGGTAGTTAGATAAGATTTAACGACACACCAACACGAATGTGTTATATAGTGTCAACTAGATAAAAAGGTAAAGGTTAAATACGATTTCAAATACGGTTCAAGTTCAAGTTTGGTTTCAAATACAGTTCAAACACGGTGCAATTCCTTCCCTTTAGCCACCTCTTACGACAGGCCGGAAATACCGTGGGCATATTCTACAACCCCCAGCCCACAGGGGGTATTACAAGAACGAAGAACACATCTTCGTTTTCCATTGGCGGGCTTCTTATTCTTGTAGAAACACGCAAAAGTTAAGCGAGGGTACAGCAGAAAAAGCGCGGTTTCCTACGTTGCATGACGTGCGATGTTTATATCAACATTTTTTCAACTGAATTTATATGTCAATATTTTATAAATGTAAATATTTCAAAAATTGTATCCCCCATAAAGGGTGTATAGATGCAACTAACTAGGCCTGGGAAATTCTATTTCCGGAAATGTGGGAAGCATTCTTGACCAAAATAATTTTGATGTACCCACTAATTAAGCGTCAACTGATGTTCTGATAGTGAAACCATATCTTAACCCCCCCCCCCACCCCCACACCTACATAATTGAAAAAATATTTGTTGATTAGCTAGCGAATGTGCGATTTTTTATTTTCATTACAAATTTGTTGGTATAATATTTACTGTGCTTGATATGGGCACGGTGGATATTATTCAAAGCAATGTGGAAGAGTCACGTAAGACCTCATGGTGACTAACAGTTATATTATTAAGTTATATTTATAGTAAATGGTATTTTCCTTTCATTTTTGTGAACAAAGCTCTCACTCTAAATTTGGATGTAATGTAGCCTAGGAACGTATCATATCATCGATTTGCCTATAGGCAGATGAAATCACACATTTACCACCATGCACTGTGGAGGCTGAAAAATAGCATTTCTTCAAAAATGAGTACGGTATCGTCCTAATCAGTAGCGCCGCCAGAATTTGGTGACTGGGGCACCACAGTTAAACCCCCAAAGTCTGCGTAAATTGTACCTTTGTTATGCATCCCTGCGATTGTATACAGCATTGGGGATCCTTCCTTTGTCACTACAAAGAGGTGACATCCTTGGGGTGGTCTAAGGGTAGGGGTTCCCCTTCCCCTTGAGAAATTTTTGTTAATTTAAGGTTGCTTAGATTCAAAATGGTGCTATCTTTGGATATTTTTGGAACGGATCATATATGGCTGGGAAAATGTCCACAATTTAGTGAATTCTAATTTTTGGTTAGGTAAAAGAGGGTAAAAAATCATAGGCCTATAACAGGTACTTTTAGCTATAGGCTAAATCTATGATGTATACAGCTAATTAAAATCCGTGGCAGTTCGCAAGGTTATTGCATGATTGTCACATGGAAATTCATGGTAATTTTCATTTGTTGTATAGTTTGTGCAGCTTTGTAAAACATTACAATGCCGTGGGACTGTCCCCATTCCAATGTTGTAGGATTGTGTGATCCGTGATAAATGTTGAAAACCACAACTGTGCTCATATCAAGAACACAAGAACCACACGAACACCCTGAATTTCATGCAAATTCATCTGATGGTTTGTGAAATATGAAAATAAATTCCATGATATTCTGCGACACTTGGCAACAATTTTCAAATCTCAAGAGGCAATGACGGAATCGATTTAAATGTTTTGAACAAATCTTATTTACAGTTCAACCACAACTGTTACAAAGTCTAACTGGAAAGTAAAACATTAAAACTGCATAAATTTCTACGGATATAAATATTTATAAACATGGTAACGCTGTGTTAGTTAGTTAGTTAGATGAGGTTTTACAGCTCAGTTTCTAACCAATTGGTTTAAGTCGGGCCGGCTACGGCCTTTTTTCCAGTTGTGGCTCACTGGCTTGTTTTCCCTACTCCATTCCTTATGCTGAGCACCAAGCACAAAGGTTCCATTTTTAAATTTTTTGGTAACGCTTGTAACGCTGTGACGCTAAAATGGACACGCATTAGGTTCACTTACAATCGGCTAATTCTGTGTGACATTCAAAAACTTTTTAGAGTTTCATCACATTGGATGCATTTAAACTACTGTTTCAAAATGAAGATTTGTTAGAACTCTTAAATGTTGAAGGTCAGAATGATTGTTGTTCTATTACATGAGTAATTTAGATCCCTCATATATTTCAGGTGGTATAGTCACGCAAACTTCTTCTCAGTTTTCTGGATTTTCCCGGAATGCTCAAAATGTAAATTAGTTCTACCATGGACATTTAAAAAAAATCTGGATTTCTGAAATTTCCTAAAATTTGGTCATTTTCCAACAACATTTCCCGAAATTTAGTATATCCCCAAATTTCGCGTAATTTCCTGAAAGTGGAAACACTTGGCCAAACATTGTATGCCAGGGTTGTCATATAGCTGTGGAGTCTTATAGCTGAATTGATTGGCATTTTTCACTGACAAAATTGACGAAGGTTACTTCCATAACATTCAACAACAAAACTTAGGTGGAAAAACTTAGGATATATATATGGGACTATTCCCACAGAAATTGGTGCAGGTTTTGTAGGTAAAGTAGAATTTTTAGTCTCAAAATTTTTCTAGGGGGAAAATTCTTGGGGGCGGCTCCCCCTTCGCCCCCCCCCCCTCCCTTGGCTACGGGCCTGAGTTTAATGAGTTTTTGAAAATATCAAATTTGGTCACTAGAACATGCTTCTAACACCCACAATAACTAATCTACACTAAGCAGGGGAATCACTAAGGCTAGATATTAAAAGGAAATATTGTGTTTAAATTGCGCCTTCATGGTACAATGAGAAAGCAGCTTTTCATCATCACCATTCAGTCCCAGAAATAAACTTTGGCAACTTTTAACTTTTCTTCCTCAGCTCAAAATAGTTCATAATGCAAGAGTGCAAATGATGCATCATTTGAAATTTCGAAATGGTTGGAAGAACAAATTATTCGCGAGCTGTATAAAACAGTCAATGTTTCTGTTAGAGCCTTATTTCTTGAAAGTAATAGTTACTCAGCTACCATACTTTGAATTGCCAATATTTTTTCTTACAATGTTCGGTTTTCATGCGACAAACGCAATATTCTAAATCCTTAGCCAGTAATTCAGTAAAGTCATAGTCTCCCTTTGGGACCATATATATTTTTGAGAGCGTTCAGGTTTTTGCTTGAAGAAGGACAAATCCCACGGGACTTTTCAAAAAAAGTGGTCAAACCTTCGTAAAATATTTTGTTGTTTGTGTTAAAACCCAGTTACTTCAGTGTCGTTATTAAATCGTGGAGTCAGCAAGGTAATAACCCTACGAAAGTGAAATCTTTCCTTCGATGAAGACCTGCTGAAAATATATCCAAGTAGACCAAGAGACCAAAGTCTTTAAGCTAATGACCTTTTGCGGCTGAACATGCGCGTCAACAGGTGGACCCCGGGGGGGGGGGGCAGGCGGCATGCCCCCCACTTTTTGAAGGTTGAGGACAAATCCACATAATACGCCTACACTATTTTTAAGCCCATTATCAATGCCCCGCTTCCCCACTTTTTGGTAGGCATTAACTCTGATACGGATGAACTGTCCTCAGCTTCAATCCCCAATATACTTTCTATAGGCGTAGGGGAGCAAGGGGTAGAGGAAGGGTATATTTGGGTAGGATATACGCTCTTTATCGGGAAAGCTTAGAAAGTTTTCGGTACATGGATAAATAATGTAGTTATGTAATGTACATCAGCTACATAAATTTCATACCTATTCAAGGCTACCATGATAGAGCAGTTTCAGCGTCACTTTGCACGAGGCGACCTATGGAGGGGAAGCCCCTTACTTCGAAATGTCGATCTTAGGGCACTGTCATTTTATTGTCCATGACAAAATTCATATCATAACTGTTTGCTAATCAGGGAAATTTTAAGGGCAAACACATCCCCTACCCTTTTAAAACGGATTCCTCTGCTCTTACGCAGTTAAGTTCTTTTAAACTCGTTTTTGGCGGAGATTAGATCAAACCGTTGTGCTCAGAATAGAGTAAAGTCTTTATCTGTTCGAACATATAGCACCAGAGTCAAGAAGGAGAGTTCATTAACCCAACATGCATGTTCCACGGATTACGGCAAGTTTGCATTCAAGAAGGATTGAGTAGCCGTGTACACAGCTGACTAACATTTTCGTTTTCATTTATTCATTTTAAAGTTTTAAATAGGAATCATAAAAAGACAGTGCATTCTCTCCTGAATCAGTGTTACGTGTGGTCAGTTTAGGGCTGTAAGGTTTCTTAGAATTTATTCAAACTACATAGTAACATAGTAACACTACGCATAATAATGACATGATCATCCGTAACTCAAATGTTTCTTAATGTACTGAACTTGAACGCCTTCCCCAACAACGTAAGCCCGGCCCCTCCTGTAAAGCCTCGAAGTTGAACCCCCGTCCGGTGTACTTCTAGGCTTCCCAAAAGATTCATCAGGACTATGGAAAGTTGGTAAGTATATTCTTTCGGTTTCCTTAAAGCTATTTGGCAACTTTCAAAATAGATAAATGTCTTTTTGACTATTATAACATTCTCACAATGTTTTGACCAGCTCATTCTCATAAGTGGTAGCATAAATGGGGAAGAAGGGAGGGCCATAGCCCCTTCCCCTCCATTCCCCCACTTTTACTCGGTGTTCAAAATTTTGTTTCCACTTTTTCTCAGGTCTGAAGCCGGAAATTCTCATAGGGCCCAGGGCTCTGAAAGGGAGGGGATTCTTTGCTGCTTAATTACTCAAACAACAGATTTGTGAAATGAAGGATCAGTAGAGAGCCTGCTACGTCCCCATCCGTATTTGTTAAGGGCGACCCTGAACCCAGCCAACTTTCATGTTGATATGTACCTATTTTCTGCATAATTTATATTACTTCACTCATTATATGCGATCAACGCCTGAATGTATGTTAATATGTCCTTTAAAAATCGTCTAGATCAGAGAGATTTTTTTCCAATCGAAAGTGTTTTCCTATACGTCAATGCATGCCAATAAAATTCAAATTTTTAAGATAATCAGTGCTGGGTTGCGAAATGTTCCCGATGAAAAATGTGGCACGCCAATAATACTAATAATTAAAAAACCCGATCTAGAAGAATTCTCGCTTGAATAGAACGATTTCAGTTCTTTATTTTTTTTTTGAAAGACACATGGGGTATTATATGGAACCCCAACACACTCATTCTACTACTTTTGTACTATCGAAGAGAACCATGTTTATTAGGCGCGGATTAAGGGGGGCCCACGCCGTGAAAAAAATGAAAAAAGAAAAAGAAGTGAAAAAGAAAGGAGAAAGAAAAGAACATAAAATTAACAAAATTTTCAAGACTGAGCGTATACAAAAATATATCTAAGTTGTAGGGGATGGGTGGAGCTTCTAGCTGAAATCATCTCTCTTAAAAATCCATTAAAGTTGAACACGACGAGAGGGCTACAATGTGCGAAAACAGGTGAATATGCTAAACAATGATTCTCATTAACAAATGAATAATCGTAAACGTAATGACATATGAGGAGGGGTGGGGTGCACGGCTTGATGCATTGAATTGTCGTTACAAATTTGTGTTAAAGAGAGATAGTGAATTTTATTTCATTTACATACTTCTTATTCCAGGATACTTTGGTTCTTTCCTACCACCTTCTCGTTCACTCCCCATTGCACTCTGATCGTCTGAATTCTCATTGCTCATATTAGTATCCCCATTTTGTAATTACCCCACAGCTTCCTTATGCAGGTCTCATGGTACCAGCCTTTGACGGGTGTCATGCCACAGCAAAATTTCACTAAATAATGAAAAGTTCTAAGCATGGTATCAGTTCTAAGTTTATCCAAAGACACCACCATTTGCATCTAAGCCACCTTACATAAACGAAAGTTCTCAAGAGGAGGGGGAGGTGTCACCACCTCCACTTAGACAACACACCTTTTCCTTAAACCCAACCCAAAATAAGAAACATTTACTAAAATATGATAATTTTAATTTCAACATAAAATCAGTTCGAAACTTTGACAGATATGAATAAAAATTTCTCACGGAAGGGGCCGCCACCTCCCTTTACATTCCTCCACCAGGACAGCCCCTTCCTATGAGGAGACAAAGCTAGAATCAGCACCGGGTGCAACTATCGTAGCTACCCATAGGCAAACTTTACCACGACTCTCTGGGCTTATCTTGGGTGGGATAACGACATCTTCTGTGGTGCTTCCCCAGTCACCAACTCCTGGCGGGGCCACTGATCGCGGGGACTACTTTGCCCACCACTGATTTAGCAAATCTCAGTGACGCTATGAATTTCCAATCGAAATTTCAAATGATCCAAAGGAAGATTAAGCAAAAGATTTCTACGGGAGGTGGAGTGAAATGTCTTTGAGGAAAATGATTGATGTGTTGCAGCTGTTTTTCGGTACAAATCTTTCATAAATTACTACATTTTTGAGCCTTCGTCTTCCGTTGAATTCTTTTCCATATTTTCTTCAATACCCATCTCAAACGTTTCGCCTCATTCAACAGTCAATGTATTACATTTGTGCAATTCTGCATTGGCGTGCTTATGTAAGAGCAAAGTTTATAACTAACTTGTGAACTTTAGCTTACTTCTCGCCCTTAATTCTGGCGTCCAAATTTTGAAATAACCTCAGATTTACCCTGGACCTCACTTGGTGTCCTCATATAGTACCCTGTACTCAGCCATAAACATGGATTGCATGACATTTTATGATATAATTTTCCTTAACAGAGTAACTGGAGCCGATTTCTGAGTTCTTAATTTTTAATATTACGAGAGCTTCCGGGGGCTTTGCTCCCTCTACCCCCAACGGGGCTGCGCCCTGGACCCTGCCTGGGCCCTAACGCGGGCCCTTGGACCCGGCCACGCGTGCAAACTCGTGCTTCGAGCTCGTGGTGCACCTTCGGTGCACTTGAGATTTACCATCGTGGGCCCTCACCCTCAAAGTTTCTGGATCCGTGCCTGATGTATATTGCGGGGAGGTTAGTTCAAACCCTCGAATCCGCCTTGCAAACAGGCTTGGTACTGCCAATTCAACACGTTGTATTCATATCTAGGCAATTGAAACGAAAGGCGCAGAGCCTGTATAACCCTCTGGTCAACGATGACACCTAGAAACAATCCCTCTATGAGACTGTTAATAAATGGAAAGCTACAATTCATGCCCTCTTCCCCCACCATTTAAATGAAACCGTGATGAGGAGAAGTTTGAGACAAAGCGTCTTTCTTAGGCATAATTTTGATCCAAAATGCAATATCATAACCAATTGTGCACCAAGCTTTCAATAACATTCAGCCCATGTCAATGGATTAGCCAAAATAATGTTGCTACATTTTTTCTGTACTGTCAACCTTGTCGTATAACTGTCAAACGGTGCACTGTTAAAGCTGAAAAAATATTCTGGGTGCAATTAAGCGAACGAAACGATTTACAGTCGCAGCGAACATTACTCATTGCCAGGGAACAAGTGAAAGTCGCACACGAGATCACAGAAAGTCATTTTACAGTGTATTTCGAATACTTGTGACATATATGCCTTAAAAAGAAAGGAAATTGAGTCGGCTTGAAATAACAACTCATTTTATAAATAACAACTCATCCTTATATTTTACAACCGCTCACCCATATTTTTAACAGATCCTTCGAGACAGGTACTTTCCCTGATCTCTTGAAAAAAGCCAAGATCATTCCTGTTTTTAAGAAAGGAAGTGCTGATATTTTCTGTAATTATCGTCCAATATCCATATTGCCTTGTTTCGCGAAAATTTTGGAAAGACTTATGTTTAACCGACTGTACTCTTTTGTAACAAAACATAGTATATTAAGTGATTGTCAATATGGTTTTCGCTCTGGTCATTCCACTGAGTTGGCGCTAGCTGACGCTGTGGATAAACTTTATTCTGCCATTCAACGTAAACAAAACTCAATTGGTGTGTTTCTTGACCTCTCAAAAGCTTTCGATACCATAGATCATAATATACTCCTTCGTAAGTTATCACATTATGGGATAAGAGGAAATGCTTACCTCTGGATGAAAAGCTACTTGACTTCAAGGCAACAGTTCACATCTTTTAATAATGTGCATTCCACATCCCTTAAAGTAACATGTGGAGTTCCTCAGGGGTCCATTTTAGGACCTTTACTCTTCATTATCTATGTTAATGATATGTGTAACGTTTCTGCGTCTTGTTCCTTGGTACTGTTTGCAGATGACACCAATATTTTCTTCACAGACAATGACAGCAACTTAGAGAAAACCGTAAATGATGAATTATGTAGGTTCTACAAATGGTTTGTGTCGAATAAATTATCATTGAATGTTGACAAAACTAATTATATGGTGTTCAACAAAGGTAGAAATAACTATAACTTTAATATAAGTATGAATAATAAGCCCCTTCTGAACGTTCATTGCACTAAATTCTTAGGAGTTTATATTGACGATAAGCTCTCGTGGAAAGATCATGTACAGTACGTATCAGCACAAATTTCAAAAGGCATAGGCATCTTATCAAAATTAAAATTTACTCTACCTCAAAGAGCTTTGAGGTTAATTTATTTAAGCCTAGTCTTACCTCACCTCTCATACTGTTGTAGTATCTGGTCCGGTACTACTAAATCAATTCTAAATAAACTTTTTATTCTTCAAAAAAGGGCCGTCAGACATATCACTTGCTCTGCTCCACGGGACGAGACCAGTGGTCTGTTTGCCTCGTTGAATTTACTCAAATTTCATGATGTAGTTAATATAAGTTTAATTATATTTACCTTTCGCTGTTTGAATAAGCTACTCCCAAGTTCTTTTTCTTCCTTTTATACCGTTAACAATTCTGTTTATAACTACCAAACTAGACAATCTAACAAACTTCATACTCTTTTCGTCGATAGAGATGCTTTTAAAAAAAGTCTCAAGTATAGATCTATTATGATTTGGAATACACTGCCCCAAAATTACCAGCTAAGTCCTTCTGTTGCGTCTCTGAGGAAAGGTTTACTAAAATATTTTATTACTACCTATTAATGCTGTAGGCGGGGGACGGTAGGATGGTGGGTGTTTGGTGAGGGGGGTATGGGAGCGATTGTTTCTTTTGTTTTTCTCTGTTTACATTTGTTTATTCTCTCTGGGAGTACTTTTGTTTTTAAGCCCTGAAGGGTTTTTAAGAGTACTTCCATTCACAACACTCATTTTATTAATTTGTTGTTAACTGTATAATCTGTCACTATGTTTATATATTGTTGTGATAAAACAAAATAAATGAATTGAATTGAATTGAATTTTGAGCAAAAGAAATAATGACTATGACAAACCTAGTCTTCAATTAGTGTAATAACAATAGGCTAGCTTTACACAGCGAGATGAAGGCCTACTGTACCTTTATTGGCCTATGGCACGCTTACTCTATACACGTTAATTAATGGCATGGCAACTTCGACTTCTGCTATCGATTTCTTTCTCATTACAGAGTAACTAACAAAGGGGGGAAACACATTGTCTCCTTTATTTAAATTGTGTACAATTTGCCACGAATATTAGTCAGTTTCGCTCAAAGTACAGGTTTAAAAATTTACCTACACGTCCCAGCCGCAAAGCAGTCCGATGGTGTGTGATATAAGAATATGAACTATTACTTACGAAGATCCTCTAGAGGGAAAAAAATGCAAAATGTACCCAAAGAATTTCCTTAAGAGTGAGGGGCTTGGGAGAAAGCGTAGGAATTGGAAGGCTATTTTTCAATCTTGCAAATATCTACTCTTTTTTAGACAAACGTGTGATTACAAAATCACTGAAGTTCAGTCAAAAGTGCTTAGCTACCCACCCCGCACCCCTTGAAAGTAGCCTGTACGCTACTGCCACGGTTTGGCAAAGAGGAACTGCTGAAGATGTAGGCAAAATCATTACGTATTTCTTTCAGTTTTTGCCAAAAGCGTGCATGTGTTAGAGAAAAAATGGAAAATATCAACTCGAGAAAGATAATAAAACGATCGAAAAACGAACGAGAAGTAGTAAGACAGTAACCTGCGGATCTAACTGCCATCTGTAGCAAGATGGAGTCTTTCGTGATAAAGACCACTTAACATTTTTGTTTTCATTTTGTTCCACTTTGAAGAATTTTTCTCTAATGAGAAAATAAGCCATTTGAGATGTAAACTACAGTTTTCTGCAAAACAAACAATAATTTTAAAACAAACAATAATAAAAATTAGGGTAAATTGAAATGAAAATGACTTGGTTTTAGTATTTTAGGTCATTATTTTTTACTTCTGGATATTTAAGCCATAAGCGTTTTTAACATGTTGTTATTCATTCAGCCGCGGATCCAGAATTTTGAGAAAGGGGAGGGCACACACACCGACGGCCGAAAGCCGACGAGCGAGCGCCGAAGGCGCGAAGCCATGGCAGGGGGTTTGTGGGTCCTCCCCCCCCCCAAAAAAAATTGAATTCTAGATGCGCTTAGATGCGATTTCCCAGCATCTGAGAAGCATATTTTCCATATCTATTTGCTCATTGTTTTCAAAAAATCGTTGGTCGGCGAAAAAAGGGGAGGGGCGTGCGCCGGGTGCGCCCCCACCTGGATCAGCGCATGTCATTTCAGGATGGTAAGCAATATAGATTTCTATCAGTACATAATAAATAATAATATTTACAGTTTGTAGACCATGCACACATGTGCATAACAAGGCAATATCATAAAAGACATAAATACGTATTCAAATTAGTTTCGCTTATCTCATTATCGTGCATGATATAAATCACATACATGACATAAGAGATACCGGTAATACACGCCATTATGAACATAATAAATTTAGTACCCTTAGAAATATCCTTCAAAGTTTGGAGTTGTCTTCGTGGGGTCTTAGCTTTCTTAAATCCTAAAGGTATATCACCAAAAGTCATGAAAATTACGCGGGTCTTCTTGAAACTTCATGAAAATTTTCTGTCGAATCAGTGTTTTGTAAAAAAAAAAAAAACACCATCAGAAAATGACATGATATGGTGTTGCCTTGTCTAAAGAAAAATAGTTCCTCATGCAGGCTTTAAATTAAAGAATCTTTGGCCATTCTTTTGCTCCAAATTGATCCGTTTATTGATCTCAGTTGACCTCTTTCAAATGATTGTTTTTCAAAGTATAATTAAGATACAGACCAAGTACGTTATCAGAGTAACGGAAGTTATGTACAGTTATATGATCAAAAACGTTTCGAAATGAGATATACTGGAAATTGAAGAAAAACTTTGGCATACACCATTTTTTGCCGTGATCGATTTTATACAGATTGAAAAACGCAAATGAAACAAAATTACCCAATCATCTATTTCATAGAAATGAGTGTGTCAAGGTAAGAAATGTCGCATTGTTTTATCAGTAACAATTTCTGTATAAAGAGTTTGTAAAATTTTAAAGTTAATTCTTTCATGGCTCGACAGGAAACGTTTTTGCTTCATCAAATCATGGAGTTAGCACGTTACCAGGGTTTGCCTTCTCTCACGTTTTTGTTTCTTCTTTTATTTTTGTTTCTTTTTAGGTTTCACAATTACCTGTGGAGCCACTCTCTATTAGCCTTTGGGAAAAGAGTGTAAAATTGTGAGCTAGAGGTATGGGGAACAGGTTTTCATGGTACAAGAACATGTTAACCTTGGATGAGGCCGATGACCATTTACTCACAATAGGGGTGGTGCCATTCGAGAGCAGGGGAGAGGGATAGCCCCATGCAGTCGGGGAAGGCTACCTTTTCGGGGAAGTTTACCAATCTGGGGAACCTTTATTGTAAAAATAAATTATGTAATCCCGACTTCGAACAGTCGCCCTTACCCCTTACTTGTTTGTGCTTTTATGGAGGATGGATTCTTCAACACCAATCCATTTTTGTTTAATTCTCATCCATAGCCTAAATGCCCAATTTCTCCGAAAATAACCTCGTCCTCCAATCCGTCGTGAATCGAGTTGCAAGCGCCGTCGGACAAATCCTACAGCCAGTCCTGACTCACAAGATTTCTTCATTCAAGAAGTTGCTCATAATTTGTGTTTTGTTATTATATTTCAGCAAGGCTTCACTGAACTATGGTAGCACTTTTTATATTACGGACATATCACTTTACATATACTGGTAAATATCAATGCGCTCGTTAAAGGTTAAGAATAAGTATTTCAGGAACCGTTGTAGGTTTGGGATGCATTTTTGTCACATTTTCAAAGTGGGACATGTGAAAAATTTTTCTGCTCATTGTGGACACAAGTCTCAGCACTTGGGGTGTCCTGTTCGGGCCCATCTTCTAAATGGATTGTGAAGCGTATTCCCACATCAAAGGTTTGAGAATTAAAAATTAAAAATAATTTCACCCCTGGATTCATTCCTATGATATCAAGGACCAAATTTTTGTTGCTTTCTGATTGCAAACTATCAGGTTAGAATAAATTTGTGGTATATATTAAAGTAGAAATGCCGTCGACACAAAAGTCCAAAATAACTGATACCGATCCACCCAGTGATTGGCTCAACAGGGGCTCTGAATTATGACGGGGCGCTCACTCAAACCTCTCATTTATTCAATTAAACAGTCGTTTCAAGTTTTATAGCACCTGCTCTCAACATGGCCGTACGCGGCAAGAGGGGTAACAGGGGCAGTTTTCCCATGAATTTTCAAGACAATATTTATCACATTGGGCCTGGACTCTACGCCGCGAGGGGGGGGGGGGCTTCTTCGCACTCTCGCGTCGCCATTGGCGCCGTCTTAGTTTTCCGTCCTGACTTTGCCTGATGTTGCCACCAACGAAAAATTCCTGCGTATGGCCATGGCTCTTAAAGTGTTGGCGGTGCTAACCTGCCCATGGAGTTGTTGTTCTGCGCTAGGCTCTTGTCAAAAGATAGTTGACTTGAATGATGTTGCTAGGTAAATAATATTGAAATGTAACCACCGAATAAAAGAAAAAATCCCTTTGAGCCAAATAAATAGCTTATCTTTGATGATCTCCATTCGGTTTATTCGGGGTTTCAAGTATTATCATAAATAAAACGTACGTTCTGTCTCCTTCCTAACTAGCAGTTCCGTAATTAAAAGGGTACCTGTGAAGTAACTGTTCACTGGGCGCAGTGAATGTGAGCACAGCAACCCGGGGGGGGGGGGTCTCTAGGACATGTTGTCATTGACCAGTGGCAATATGTAATGCTGCTTTGATTAAAATTGCCTAAATGTATCAGGGCCATAGGCGTCATGGGGGGGGGAGGGAGTGGGGGTAAGAACGAACACTTTAATATTTTCTGGTAACGTCTATGGGAGGGTTATAATGTAACATTACTATGATATTATAACTTTTACTACCATGATTCTAATCCTACATATATATTATGAAGACAGAAAGAAATGAGAAGAATACTAAATAAAGTTAATAGAGTTCAAGCAGGAAGATGCTACACTAACCCTGCAGGGTTCATCAACAATCTCTGTGTCATGCTGCGATATTAAAGAGTCTCGAAAGGCAAATGAGCTTAGGTTGAAATGATGATTGCCTTTATCACGGAAGTACGGTAGTTCGGTTTAGCACTTCCACTCATTGGATTCAACAAGGGTACCAGTGTCTTCATTTTACATTGCCTACTTCTGGAATTCCTAGGTGAAAATTTGTGCATAACTACGAACTTTGTTTGGAATTCTGAGAAGCTAGTCTTCGGAAGAATAACTTCATATTAAGTTGTCTCAAAATATTGATTAGCCATGAAGTAATATAGAAATGCACAAAGGGCGCATGCACGCAGCTTTACTTCATTGTTACTATCTTTTACATGGGCGGCGATCACAGGGGGGGGGGACAGCGGGACATGTCCCCCCAATATTTTTAGTGGGGACATGATATCAAATGTCCCCTAGTATTTAAAGGGATGCAGAAAAAACTGTTGTTACACATGTTTTCGATATGAATAATTGCGATATTAGCCTACAATATTAATGGCAGCTGGGGAAAGCTTTTGATCAGAAATATGTGATCTGTGTCCTCTAGAATGCACCAAATTGCTTGCCTTCAAGGGGTTTGGCCCCTGGACCCCAACAGGGGACGTATGATCAAGCCCATAACACAGAGAGTGTTCTGATTACATATGATATTACGGCTTCGTATGCACACCAGGATATGACCTGAGGTAATGTACTATAGGTTTGTTTATGCACAAGGACGAAGGAGTTCAAGACAGATTACAATTTTTCTCCAACAGAATCCCCAATTTTTCGGCGCGTTTTGCGCGCTCAAGCGTTTTCCTTTGGCATCTTTTTGGCACCCGTCGCTACTGGCAGAGCTTCAGGTAGCTGGACTCCTGCCAGCTGAGTCTGCCAGCAGGTTTTACATTGCATAGAAAAGAATTTTCCTGCAAAATTTCGGCGCTCCTCGCGTCCAATTCTTACGAGCTGTATAACCTATGAACACTATTGGCACAAAAAATTTCCAGTGAACCATTCTAGCCAAAGCTAGGTGAAGGCTCAAAGTTATATGCCGGGCAGCAAGGGGTCTCCATGTAGTTACCGACCTAATACCTTGAGAAACATGCGTAACGTGACGTCTGTAAACTAAACTTACTCATATCACAATTTATTCAAAATTTTGCTTTTCATCTTTATACAAAATTTCAATAAAAATACTGTAATTATCATCTGAATTATGAGCGGTGAAGAGCTTGATGTGCTCTCACTGTCATTCATAGTCCTGCTCAAAGCTCCATGCTAGTGTTCTCATTTTGCTAATTCCTCGGATATTAGGGGAAATGTCCTTTGGATGCTAACAAAATCATACTGGATCACACCAAGCCTGCCTAATGGCAGTTCCCGGTCACCTCGCCGTAAGTAATTAACTCTTCACCTGCGTTTATGGAGCTGAAGAATCACCATCGTGATCATAGCTTTGTTCCCTTCACTTCTGGAGACTTTCCAGTTTCCACCTCTCTGCAGTATTGCAAAAACAGGGGAAAATTCCCACCAGAAGAGCGAAATTTTCGCGCGCTTCGTGCGCCTGTGCACACATACCACAGATAAATTTAAGCTATCTGTGGTAAGCTTGAGATATCTCCTGCGCTTCACTCAAAATGTTATCACATGGTGGCACTACTGACTACAAAAATAATCTTCTTCGGTGCCCCCTATGAGGTGCCGGTGCCCCCTATATTAAACTTCCTGCATGGCCACGTGTCTGCCTTTGATGGTACCCTGTACCGCTGCCGGAACCGCAAAGTGTTCACTCAAGCAAGTGTCCCCCCAATAATTTTAACAGATCGCCGCCCCTGAGCTTTTTGTATTATTTTCTTCTAAACCACTAAGCTGCTAAGCGCCCTCCTTGACGAGGACGTCGGTCATGACTCAGTCTGCTACCCTCCAGATACAGCCCGAGTTCCTATGCGATGGAATTGCTCGCTAGCCACTGTCTCTATTCATGGACCTCCCTATGTAAACCTCCTCCGTTTGATTTCCCAGATCACGTTGACTGCAGGCTTACACCGGAAATGTTAACCCAGGGAGTTGCCCGCCCGGCGGACGTATATTACTCTTGCATCTACATTGGCTGCACTCGAACATTATGTACGCCAACGAAGAGTACATATTCGACATCTGCTATGAAGGTAACCTAGGGAGTGGCAACCTCATGGTTATCCTCCCGTTTGCCACGGATTCCATCTCCATTCCCGAGTTTCTGAATCCGCCCCTGAAAATGTCCAAATATACTATCAGCTATTGGAGATTTGAAAAGTGGCAAATTTGGAAACTGAACAGAAGTGAAATCTCGCACTTGATCATCATGGGCATGGTCTTGTTCAAGTAAACATGGCTTATGAAAGCTAGGGCAAATGCAATCACCGTAGTATGTAGTATACCCCAGTGTACAAACTAATGTGTGACAAAATGTTTGATGGAGATTTGTAAAATCATGCTAATTTTTTTTTTATACGCAATAGCCTATTTATGTTCTATGTTATTAAAATAATACTTGGTAGGATAATAAATGGAGATAAAATAAGTAAGATTTAGGTGTGCTTCAAAACACGGCTAGCGCTGCGACTCATATGTGCTAATATGGGGAAGGCTTTTCGCAAGAGGAGCGGGGTAGTTGCCCTGAGATTTTCCCAAACTGGAAAACAATCATGACAAGAATTTTTTCCAGTAAACGACATTTTTGTCCCTGAAATTCACATTTGTTTTTACTATGGGGTTACACACATACGCCCATGTCCATGCCCAACAGGGGTTAATGCTGTAATGACAAGTGCTGTACCATTGCAACTCAAAGCAGTATAGATTTGCACTGCAGTCGAGTGTATTAGAGTGCACTTGAGCTCGTACTCACCCTTCAGGCGCGGATCTAGAGGGGCTTTCCCGGCTCCAGCCCTCCCCCTTTTTGGCACCAGTTTCTTTCCTTTGAGACGGTATCAAAGCTGCTGTACAATATTTGTATGCTTATTTTGATTGTCAGATGCCAGGAAATACCATTTACTTGTCTAAATTTCAAGTTTTTCATAGACCCCCACCCCATCAAGGCTTCGTACACTTGACGCTCGTAGGTTCAAACTTTGCCCTTATGGAGTTAGCCCCCCTCCCTTTTTTGGGAAATTCTGGATCCATCCATGCCCTTGAAACTCACACTCGCTCCACAAGTATCATACTATTCAGTTTAGTGCACACGGTTTAACTTATGTTATGATAAATGTGATTTTAACTCCAATCCAATAGAGCAATTGGCTTGTGCGATGTATTCGACTGTAATCATTATTAGAGGCAACATACACTTGAACTCACATAATATGTTGTACTCACAGTACAAGGAAACTGGGAAAATCACTTTCAGGGATATGATTTTATACCCGTACACTCTATGTAGTAAAACAGTAAAACTGATCGTTGATGTATACATATATATATATATATATATATATATATATATATATATATATATATATATATATATATATATATATATATATATATATATATATATATATATATATATAGATATATATATAGATATAGATATATAGTAGGTAGAGTGACATAGCGACTTTTATATGAATGAGTGAATCAAGCGCTGTATTAAATAATCGCATGAAGACCTTAGGCCATTATTCCTCTAACAAGGCACTTGCCTTATACTGAAAGAGGATATTTATATGTGGCTAAATTTTCCATTCACATATAAATATCCTCTTTCAGTGTAAGGCAAGTGCCTATATTAGAGGAATAATGGCCTAAGGTCTTCATTCGACTATTCAATACAGCGTTGATTGACTCATTTATATATATATATATATATATATATATATATATATATATATATATATATATATATATATATATATATATATATATATACACATATATATGTATGTATATATATGTGTGTGTGTGTGTCGAAGTTGTATTAATTGTTCAATCATGAAATTGAAATCAATCCCAAGCATTGGCATAGCCCTAATGAACAAGGGAAAGAACAGAAGAAATTAGTTCTTCTGATTTCTTCTTAATACAACTTTCGACCTACTTATTCATAGTTCGATCTACCATACTTCAAACTATATATATATATATATATATATATATATATATATATATATATATATATATATATATATATATATATATATATATATATATATATATATATATATCAGGGTTGTTCCCGTTACGCTTTGAAAGTAACTCGTTATAGTTACAGTTAATTCCGTAAAATTGTAACTCGTTACAGTTACTAGTTACAATGTTGAAAAAGTAACTAGTTACAGTTACTTTTGACTAAAAAGTAACAAGCTACATTTCAAAAGTAACTCGTTACTTCAAGGTGAATATACGGTACCTCGGTACCTGAAATGGAGGGGGGGGGGGGCATAATTAGATAGTAAGACGGGGGCACATGAGACGACCGACACCTCATTTGTGCCGGTTATCCTTAGGTGTTCCCCAAAGAAAGTCAATGAAGCTAGCTGATCTTCAATGGGCATTGTCGCAGAGGCTCCTAATGCTCAACATGAAGCAGCGAATCATGATACTGTGTCGGAGCTTACGCAAACTATTTGTTAGAGGAATATGGTTATAACCAAAACTTTTCCAGTTACCAAAGTACTTCTTTGAGGGTTGAAATCTTTATACTCCCATCACACAGTCGGCTAATTTAGAGAGGTTAGCGGCTATGCCGGAAAGGGAAGAGCGTTGTTTCAGCAGTAAAGTCTTCACCCCTCAAGAGCATAAATATGGTATAATAAGAGGATGAATACATTTGTTAGCAGTAAAATTTTAAAACCTCACCGCTAAGGTTGGGCTAAGTGATATTTCCCCATAAATTTCAAGTTTCACATTGTGTCGATATAAAACAGTGCATAGAAATGGTGATACTATGCAGTTTATACATGCAGATCATGTGCACATAATTCACTTTCCCTTTACAATAGGTAAAGCTTTAAGTCGGACACTTCTCTTTCCAATTAGCTTTGTTAGGATACTTTTAACGCCATTGACCATTTCAATATTCTGCTGTTTTTTTATATTAACCGTACTATTATTCCAGTGTAAGGAGTTACGGACATTGAAAAGAATATGATATAGCCTAAATTCATACGTTTGATTCATCAAATAAAGATACCATACATGTTAAATTAGATGCATAAATGGATGCACGGTGTTTACCAACGCTTGGCACCGTATAGATTTACTGGGCTCCAACGCAAGAGTCCGGATTCGGTTAGCTTAGTGCCGGTCTCAAGAGCGTTTTTCTAGATTAGGAATTTGCCCGGGATAGAAGGTTCCGGAATCGAAATTTTTACGGAATGTGATGTAACTGGACTCGGACTCGGAGTTCATTCCAGCCGAGTTCTCAAATATGAAAGTTACATTAAAAGTGTTTAAAGTTCCATTTGTGCACAATGTACAGATCTAAGGTATTGTCACATACAATCAACTAAATTACTCAGGAGGCCAGGCTATGGAAGTGAGTACAAACGATGACTTTGTTAATTAATGGTGGACATGTACGATAGAATTAAAACATCTGTATGTGTGATATGATATACATTGGCAAAAAGACTGGTCTCGGAATTGGTGCCATTGGAATCAAAACTGGCAGAAATTTGAGGATCCTGAGTAGTACCATGCTCGGAAAGATTCGGGAATCTAGAATCGCAGTTAGCTCCGACTCGGATAGGGTGAACACGGGTCCAGCCCTAACGTCTCAAGAGGCAATGATTAAACTTTCAAAGTAAGCTGGTACACTGTCTCCACTGTGTCCTCTAAAGGACAATATGAGTAAACCAAGGCCCAGCTGACTTTACTTAGAATACATAAAGTCAGCTGAGCCTTAGAGGACCGTTCAGTATTTTTCAAATAATCGCACAAATCGGTCTCATGGATAATAAGCATTGATCTGTCTAATAAGTATTTTGACATACAGATCAATTTTAAACTTATTTCAATCAGGGAGTTGCTATTTGACAACTCCCTGGTTCAATAGACAATCAAGTGGCCCGGCCTGTAAGCCTGCAGCGTGTGCATCTAATATCAACTTCTGATTCTAATCGTGAATAAAATTTGATGTCGGTGAGGGCGACGTCGATAATAGCGATGAATGATAAATAGCCTATATCGAAAATAATTTTACATTTTACTACCAAAGTGTCATCAATTTGAAAATTTTCTGTTATTCTGTTATTAGCTCAAAGAAAATGCAATTTGTGGTCATTTTGACTATTTGTAACGGGAAAGTAACGGGACCCAAATGTAACGCCGTTACAGTTACTTTTACACAGAATTGTAACTAGTTACTTGCTCCGTTACTGAAATGCAAATGTAACTCGTTACAGGGTTCCGTTACACAAAATGTAACTCGTTACAGTAACGGCGTTACTTGTAACTCGTTACTTCCCAACCCTGTATATATATATATATATATATATATGTATATATATATATATATATATATATAATATATATAAATATACATACACACACATATATATATGTATATATATATATATGTATATATATATATATATATATATATATATATATATATATATATATATATATATATATATATATATATATATATATATATATAGGTAAAAATGAAGTAGTAAATAGTGCTAAAAGTTTGTGAAAAATTCCACGACGTTTCGGGTTTAAACCCTTCATCAGGTGGCAAAAATGCAACTGATCGTTGACACGGCCAAACGTACAATTTAAAAAATACACAATATATATATATATATATATATATATATATATATATATATATATATATATATATATATGCAGTGAAAATTTATACATTTACTATGTCGATGAATGACAATGAGTTGAAGGAGCCAGATATTGTTCGAGCTGGACTTTATTCAGGGGGGTGAGATGTTTTTTTTAGGGGCGATATATACTAATTTGTGTTCTCAGAATATCTCTAGAGATTTTTAGGCCCTTCGGCCTGATCCCTCGTTAAGGGCCTGTACTGTGTGTCCTTGTTATCATAGGTAATAACACTGGTGCTTACACTACAGTTCTCATCAATGCACGTCAGCCATGCGTTAAAGCCGTAGAGTAAATGCGTTATTACAATGTTCCATTAAAAGTCTACCAGCTTGTTGTACTATGTGTAATCTTGCCTGTCTGTAGCACTATTTCTGGAAGAAAACGTGTCACGTTAATGTTCTACATTTAGCAAGTCTGCTTACTTTATCGATGTGAGAACAATGATACATCAACAAGGCCTTTTGGTTCTTCTGTCAAATATTTCTCAATGAGTGCGTATTACTTGAATTTTTACCCTCTTTGTCGTCGTTTGACACAAGACGAAGAAGAAGATGAAGAAAAAAAAAAAAGAACAAGAAACGCTTCACGAAATTGCCAGGGCCACGGGGAAGTTAAATTATATAAAGCTACAGGATATTTTAGGACATGAATGTGACGTAAAAGAGTTATGTGAAGACGTAAAAGACTATAAATCATGTAATTTTCACAAGATGGCGTCTGAATGATTTGTACTGGTTATGTGCACTGACTGAAGCAGAAAGTTCTCCTTCAGCTGAATTAAATGCATCTATATCATAGGCTCCGGAAGCAGTTTCGTTTTTCTTTGGTTTTGGATATAAATATGGCTTATTGAAGTAGGCCTTCTCATGCTAGTTCAAGCGTAAGTTTCACTCGCTGTTCTTGACCTACGTTACAGGCTGAATTCCATTGAAAAAATGGAACAGATGAGTCGTGCAAAGCTTTAGTGGAGGCGTGCGATAATGATGATATCTATACTGCTTCTAATTCTCTCCACGATTTGCAGCAGGGAGTTGCTATTTGACAAGTAGCAACTCCCTGTTTACGCAATTGACCTCTCTGCAGATAACTGCATGGTATCTTTGCTTCGGCTTGTGTAAGACAAGAAGAAAGAACGCCGTTCAGCACGTAAGGCATCCCTGAGAATTTTCCACCAGTATCTACATAACAAACTAAATTTTTACTTCTTAAACAAATTAATTGTGGGGTTAGAGGGTTAAAAAATGAAACAGAAAACCAGTGACGTAATCAGAGAAAACACATTTACAAGATAGCAAGAGCAGAAGAATATATAGCCTATATTTGACAAACTTTATCGAAAGAATGTTGGTGTACCGCTAAAAATCAAGTGTGGAAACTTGAGGAGGCAGAGCTACCGATGTGCCCTCTGATTACGTCACAGAAGAGAACAATACTCACGACGATATAGAGGGCTACGACCCATCGGAACTCCATATTTATAAATCCACACCTGTCCCTCTCTCTCTGTTGTTTATAATTTGGCGTACATAAATCTCACGAAAAGGCGGCTAACCAATAAGTCTCCTTTAGAAACTCTGAGCGACGTGCAACAAGTGCCACACGCAATAAACCCAACGCGATATTAATCACGACAGTGCATTTCAATTGCAGTCGTGTGGCAGCGTCAACGTTTTACGGATGGGCGTCAATAATGCTAGCGCGTCTTATAAGATGTATGGATTATTGAAATACTGCACCACACAACAAGAAAACGTGTTTGTCTCAAATCTTTTGTACTTTTTTCATTTTGCTTTTTGACAGAATTATGAAAGAAGACGAATACAAGGGTTGACAAAAAAGGTTTTATGACGAAAAATAGGACACTAAAATTGAAATGGAAGGAGCCTCTTAAAGTAAAGGAAGAGATGACTACTTAAGAGGTGTATTTAACTTTACTGAAGACCGAAGGTGTTTATATACGTGCGTGTAAGATCAGATAGACAAATGTTCCTTTGGTCTACATACTTTAGGGGTGAAGGTGGGACTTGCCCGGGACTTAGCTCAAGAGTGACGCTAGGATTTGCCGGGCAGGGAGCCAAGCTCCTCGACGGGGGGGGGGGGGGGAGTAGGGGCAGCAACCCGAAGCCCCGACAAGGCGACGGATTGACTTAAGGAAACATTTCGGCGCGCGACAAAAAATGGAAAAAAAAAATTAGTTTTTTAAGAAATTTTTTTAAAAATTGGATTTTTATTTAAGAAAGTTTGAAAGAGTTGGGTTTTATTGAGGAAATTTGAAAAATTGGGTTTTTATTGAAGAATCTGCCCTTTCTAAGAGCAAATCAAGCAGATCGTCGGGGACACCGTCTGTCGTGGGGATTACATATTTTATCATAGCCTACGTTTTGAGGCTTCCTGATTGAATTTGGAGAATTTTCCTTGCCCCTGCCCCCCGCTGGCGCAACCCCTAGCTATGTGAATTTGCAGCCCGTGGTAAATAACTTTACTAGTAATATGATTATTTTAATTGATTTTGCCAAATAAGGACAGACGGCCAACCTGAAAGGGTATAGGGTGGGTGCACTGCCCTATTTGGATCCCCGTTTTTAAAGATAAATTCTGCGGAATAAAAATTGTATCTAATGCAAACTTACAAAAATTGATGTTCCTCCACTGAGAAAGGGGTTCAAGAAAAAGTAATGTAATGAATCTGTACCCATTTTGTGTGATCTGCGTCCACCTCAAACTTCTTCTGGTAGAAGGGGTGAACAGCACAAGCCTACGGGGTTACCCTCAATGGGTGGAGTAGGTTGAGGTAGGGAAAATGAGCAAAGTATCACAAGTGTGTCGAAAAATAGGGTACATTTTGTTACAAATTAAATACAAATATTATTATAAGAAGGGGGAGGATCCCCCAACCCTCTTACCGCTTATGGTGAACAGTGTATGAAAGAAATTATAAAGATGTGGCTAGATACGTTTTGGGTGTGTCCTTTCTTTTTGCAGGACAGGTAAGGAAAAAAATTTTCTCATGAATTTGATGTTTCAAAATAACTAATCATGAAATACGCAGGACAGGGTTACATGGCCAATGAGAATCAAGGATAGCCTGTTATAGTCCGAGATCAAAACCGGGAGAGATTATTCAGAACACCGTTCAGGAAAAGTGTGTCACATGATTGACAGCGAAGAATTTGATTGGTCGTAATCTGTCCTGTAGGAGGAAAGATGCTAAAATCAGGGTTGCGAGTTGGAGTTTAAAGCAGGGAGCTGCCACTAAAGCGCCAACAACACCGAATTTGGCATTTTTGAAAGGTTGTTGACTTGGAACTTTTCAAGTTGACGCCAAACAGCATTTTGGCCTTATTTTGAAGTTTTCAGTGCACCACTTATTTTCCTTAGAACCCCAATTTTTTCATAATTTCCCCGAAACACTGTGATAAAACGCACAATTCATGCTGGAAATTTCTCGCCAGCAGCGTAAATGAATGAATAAACTCGGTAGGTCATCATAAAAACGTGTTTTGAAAATATATTCATGGCTTTGTTCAATTGGAGACAGCTACTCCAGTTGAAAGGTGCAGGTCGTATCCTTGGAGACTGTGGCGAAGCGAGATGAGGAAGGGACATAAGTGGCCCCGATTCACAAAACTTCTGAAACAAATAAGGGAAGTAAAATTTGGCAAAAACACAAGGCAATCGAGAAGAGAAAAATTCCATTAAATACGTTATTTTTACCGGCGGACTTCGCTCGCAGCCATATAATGTTCTCGCGATTTATAAGCATACTTCACAAATGAAACGGATACAAGGGCGTTCAGTCTGAAGATTCTTTTAGTGGTCTTGTTTCGAAGCGTTCAATAACTTCAGAAAATTCCAAAACTCAGAAGATGAACGGTTCGGCCCCCAATCTCGGATTTGAAATGTTCACCCCCCCGCTTGCAATATCAGAAACCTTCAGGAGGTACTACGAGAGCACCATTTTGCATCTATGTAACACTGTTCATGAGGGCAACAATTTCTAAAAGGGTACCCACCTTTCCACGACTTTCAGTTGCAGCCCTATTGACGAATTCTGGATAGTCCACTACTCAAGACATTACTAATGCAATTTTCATGCCGGAGAGTAGGTTAACAATGCAATTTTATTCGTGACACATGACATAGTCAATCCATTAAACCACTGTGACTCTTTAAAGTGTTATAATACAAAATACTTCAATCGATGAAAAGCCTATCTTGAGAGCGGTCTCTTTTTTGGCTTTATTATTTGATGTAACTTCAAATCCGGCTCATATCATCATCAATTACTTAAATCTTCGGCAAAAGCCACTCAGGTTCACGAAACCCTTTTAAATCGTCCTATTAAAACATCAAAGTCGCTTTTGAGGATAAAATCTAACAATAGTTAGTCCAAGCTCTCATTGATTTGCTTTTCTGGTTATTACAGAAAAAAAAGAGTTTTCAGAAAAAATATACCCAGGAAATCAATATTTCATTTTGGAGGGAACCAAGTTTCAACAAAGCTCGACGTATGTGTGTACTTAATGCGATTCGTGTTGATATTACCTACTTTCATAAGTTACCTTCGTAATTAAAGGAATGAAACACAAAGACATATCCAGGAGCTTATACGGTTAGCGTCTGCGTCCAACCGACGTCCGCTGAATTTTCGTTTGCAAATCGGTCTGACGTCGCATTGATGTTGAGGTCCATCAGACGTTCGTAATAGCCCATCCTACGTCATACCGAAATTCAACATAAGTACTTCAACAGATCGCCATTTAACATCGTACTTAAGTTAATGAGTTCTTCCTTGAGATGTCAGTCTGTCACTGGAGCTACAACTTGTGCAAACTCCATGGTCCTTCGGTCGACCTTGCAACGACCTCCCAACGTTACCCGATCTCAGTCTGTGACCAAGTAGAAGCACACGACGTCAGTCCGAAGGCAACATGTGTACCGGGATTAGCTTATCACAAGCGTATGCAGGATTTTTTTGCCTAACTCAAGGAGGGAAGGGGGGGGGGGGGGCTCAATTTTGACAAGCGCCGATGCTAGCGACCTATAAACAAGTGTACAACCTTTCTTATTTTTTCTCAATCGCGCCACCAATACTTTGCCCTGCTTTTGTTGAAACGTTGGAGGAACTGGTTAAAATCTATACCAGGTAATTACTGTGGTTGTGTGCGTCAGTCGTTAGGCTCACTTTCATCTTTTTTTCAAACAACGATGAAACACAATTTCCAGAAGTGAGGGAGTCTACCTCCATAATAAATTTGTGTCACGACTGTCCCACGTCTTCATCAACAAAATGCGTTTTGCCAACAACAAAGGCGAGGGTAGGATGGGGTTAACCTCTCACTGTTTTCTCTGTGGTTACTCCCCTGGGTAATCACTACTATAAGGGATCATCCATGTTTCCCTCATTTTGACAAAAGTGCAAAACACGTTTTTTTTTCTTGGGGAGGGGGAATCAAACACCCACGTACGTTTTTTGTTTTCAGAATGAATTAAAATGACAATGATTTTCCTTTGCCGAAAAATCCTAATTTTTCACATTTCTTGGTTTCGAGGAAAAGAGAATCCTAGGCATTCGTGATGTATATTAGGACGCAAGGGTGTGTATAGCTATGAGTGCAAGTGTGTTTGGGACGCTTACCTCGTTAACACGGTATCTCAAGAAACGAAATCCCATACTTGGTTTGAGAATGTCCCATATTGATAGAACTCTATTGGATCGGTCGGTGACACGTCACTTCCGCACGACAACACTTTGTTGGAGTGAAAACAATTGCGCGAGTGTGTTCCCCTGTGGTGAAACTGTAGTCAGTTGTTGTCTTCATTCCAAAGTCGCTAGGGTAACGGAGAAATACCCGGATGACCGGCCGACACCATTGTTTTGGTGGAGGTCAAAGGTCGTCGGAGGTCAGCGCTATTCAAAATCTGGAAACTTTGTTAACACGATATTTCATGATAGGAAGAATGTCTCTAAAATGGTACATATTTTTTAAACAAAAGCAAACAATGTAGGGATCCACTAACGATAATCGCTCAAGCGATAACAATCTTTGCGGGTCATCCAGGCCCGTAGCCAGACAAAGTACTGGGGGGGGGGGCAGCTTCCGGGTGGGGGTATTGTCTTAGGAGGGCAAGACAAACTAAAAGGCAATGATAGTTCTGTATTGGCATATTTTGTGACCCTAAGTCTAAACCCTTTAAATGCATAGCTAGAAATACTGCTTGTAAAAAAGAAAAAAAAAAAAGTAAAAAAAAAAAAAAACTGCGACCGGTACTTAACCCAATATATCTTTTTAGGCGCGGGTCCAGAGGGGAATTTTTCGGTTTTAAATCCCCCAACTCTCTCCCTTTTTGGCATCACTTTCATTTTTGCGACGGTTCCAGACCTGCACTACAAAGTTTATATACACCAACTTTGATAGATGCCAGGAAATACTATTCAACAGTGTCTAATTTAAATTTTCCCCAAGAATCCCCAGAACCCCCCTCATCGAGGCTTCGTTCATTTGACACTTGTAGCTTCAAACTTTGCTCTCACGGAATTAGCCACCTCTTGTTTTTGTAAAACCCTGGATCCACCGGTTTTTCATGATCCGAAATATGCGTGAACGTTGCATTTGCATAGCTGTTCCTCAACCTAAGGACGGTTATCTGGAGGAAAAAGGGGCAACGGTAACGGTCGAGACCAGTATCAATTATTGTCGCTGAAAAGGGCTATTCTCTTAGATCGGCGGTACGGGCCACCAGTTCGTCAGGTAAGGTTGTACTGGGTCGTCCGTTTCTGGCTAAATACATCAGGAACAGCCACAGTTACTTATGCTGCAGCAATATGTCTTTACATATCACCATTAGTCCGTCCGCCTGTCTGATTGCCAAAGATAATGACCCAGAGACTTGCCGTCGGACTGTGAACGAACTTACATTGTAACGCATGCCGTAAAGAAAGAATTATTGTAAGCTCCCAGTACAACCCAAGATGTCAAATAACATCTGAAATCACTAAAATTCACCAAAACTACATTTTATGATGACAAAACTATCCAATATACTCCAGAATTTCCGGAAATAAGTGTTGATAGAAGCATAAATACTAACACTCCTGTGAAGACTTGAAGGGATATTCCGGTGATCAAATACGAGTTTCACAAAATCTGGAAACTTTTTCTTTCTTTATCGGTGTAAATCTCACTTCAATACCATGTTGCATTTAGAACTTATGGATTTTTAAAGAAAGCAAGTCCTCTCAACTTCTCACTAGAACCTTCTTTTAAGAGGTCATCCGTTCTCAATTACTCTCTCTGCATCCTTCTCAAAGAATTCCAGCCAGGGTTGCCTGATTTTCTGTGAGGCAACCAGCTAAATTTGACGTCCAATGTGGTCAAAGAAAAAAAAAAACTCCCGATGCGAAGTTGTTTTCGTGGACATATCATAGCCTCCGGTAATGCATCATGTCAAACCAGGGAGGTGTTATTACGTAATAACACCTCCCCTAGGCTGCAGCTGCGTCAGCAAAGCTGTAGGGGCTGCAGCCGTGCTCTGTTGCTGTACAAATCACAACAGAAAGATTAATGCCGTCCTGTTTTTTGTGGGTACCACAACAAAGGATGGCGGCAGCTGCTGCAGTTTTGCTGAGGCAGCTTTAGCTTTACTATTTTGACATGGTGGCTAATTCCACCAGGTATAATTAGATGTTTCGTTAGACCTTTCTAGTTCGTCCATTTTCTGGGCTAATTTTTAGCCGTTTTCCCCAAAACCACAAGTCCATACACATGTTTTAGATCTTGAATGGGATCCTTTACTAACTATACGGCGCATATTCCATTAAAAAAGAAAACAACTGAAAATGAAAAGGTGGTTGGGATACCACACATTTTAGTTCCGTTACCATGGTTTAATCTGACTATAACAATACAAAATGTGAAAATAACGATTGAAAACTTTTGTTATAAAAAGTACATTCATTTGGGTTGAGTTTATTCATTACAAAGATGCAAAGTCAGTACTGTAAATCTACTTTACATATTTACAAAGCACTGGTAACTCATGAATTACACACTTTTAGTAGAGAAAGTATATGACCAGTCTCATGTCCAGACAAGGTGTTCAAGGGGGAAAGATAACTTTCACGGGGGCAAGCTATGAGATGATGTATTTAGCACTAGTAAATTCTGGTCCTAGGGGTATTTTTGGGGAGGGGGGGGGGGTGAAGACCCCCTTGACTACAGGTTTGTATGTAACAGTAATCCTGCTGTTTTCTATTTCTTCTTATGCTATCAACTTTGCTAGAGGAATATCTTTCATGGTTAATATCTCAAGAAAATGTCCTATCTCCAAGTCAAAAAAGATGGTTAAATTTACACAATATCATTTAAATGTTAGCACCAAACTACTACTTTCATTATCATATAGGCCTACAAAGGTTCCAACATGAGAGTTAAGGTTGCTTATACAGCAATTAGGTCATATCTCATACCTTAAGTCCAAAAACATGATGCTCCTATAAACTTGTCTTTAAGTGGTATCACATGACCTACAATCATTTCTGGCATGTTTTTTACATGCATGATGCCTAGTAAAAATTCTGGACTATGCAAGCTTACAGGTTTTATATAAGGTACAACATCACCCTTAGCTCTATAAGCCATCAGAAATAGTATCTAAAAAAATAAGTCTATGGGGAGATATTTCATAAGGGGAGTGGGGGTAGAAGGGGGCAGGTGTTTGCCCTGAAACTTTTCCTAACTGGCAAATACCCATGACATGAATTTTGCCCCCTTTTTGCCCCAAAATCCACTATTTGTTCTTGATCAGGGGGCTAGTGCCTCCCCCCACCACCTCCTGACTTTAAATGTGTTTTGGATGACATTTCAATAACAGTTTTGGTTGCTGATGTTAGCAGGATACAAAAGAGCATATCACAGGAGTCAGGGCTTCTCAAGAGGATTCCATCTAGCCCTTGAATACATCTGATGGATAACACTGCAATCTAATGACTATGCTCTGACTAAGCAAAGCAAATCAACAGAGTTTACGACAAGTTTGTTTTGCCACATTTTCCCCTAGTTTGTTTCCAATAGTTAGTAGGGCACAACAGGTGGCCATGTAACAATGCATGCCACTCTCAACCACCCATGAATTAACCCTGTTGCCATACGTCAATATCATTGCATGGCGTTGGAGAAACACACGGACAACCCTAGAATATGTGAAGGTGTGAATGTTGTGAGAATTTGGGGAGGATGAAGGAGACTTAGATCATTTAGTAATTTCATTAATGAAAGGGGAGATCTTTCTTATCTGATCAGCTACTAGGGCCTAAGTTCTCAGGTGGTGGCCCATGGGCCATTTAAGGTCTGCCAAGTGAAAGTGGTTCTCTGCCTGAAACAATTGAAAACCCCTGTCCTAGGGGGTGGGTGTGCAGTCCTAAACTTTTTCATCTCCTAGCTCAAAATTTGAAGTTTCACATGATAATGTTAGACAGTCAGTGGGTAGTGTGTCATAATTGTGAACCCATTGAAGACTCCATAATGTATCAAATTCAATATTTAAGCCAACAGAAATGCTAACTGTGACATAAAAGCACAGCTCTTGCAGAGAATGTAGCTGTGCTAAAAATTAAAACATTCCTATATATCTACAAAATAACAAAACTGGTATACTACTTGAAACACAGGGCATGGATATGACCCAGAATTTTTCTTTCTGAAGAGACTGCTATGCTTTGCGACATTTTTAATATCCAAAGCTACACTTTCCTGAAAAGAAATGAGACTGACACATAACCTTAGCTAAATATGGTGACATCACCTTGCTGGAAATTTGAAAAATGGCCACCGATCACAGACCTTCCATATATAAGGACGAGGATCACATGGCCAATAGCATCACCACTGTTTGAACACACTTAGGCTCACCAAGATGGCCGCCGTGTTACTGCTGTTTGCATAATTTGACAATTAATCTGCAAAATTTCAGACAAATGCAAACATGAATGGAAGAAAAATATCACAGTTGTTTATTTTGTTCATTGAATTTGACCTGGACTTGCTTTTTAAGACAATTTTCTAAGTTTCTTGCATAAAGTGTTGATACTGAGTAGATCCCAAACTTTATACACAAAACATAGGAGGCAGCCATCTTGGTAAGCCTAAACACATGCGTACTGTGGCGACACTCTACACATAGGATGTTACTGCAGGATGCTCTGTCGTCCATATTATAAGAAGTCTGTGCTACTGATATACCGTACATATACCCAGACTGTACTTCTATAGTTGGTGAGATTTTGTATTTCTATACATTTAGCAACAACAGTAAAGTTTATTTGTGCCTAAGTTTTTTGGTTGATTGCTAAACAGCTGTTTTGAGGATGAACTGGGCTTATAGATGGGTCATAATATATACCACAACCCTGCTAATCTTGAAAACTTTAATACTTTCATGACAGGAAAGTGCCCTTAGCTCAATTGCAAAAAGTTGAATCACCAAAGCAGAAACACAGGAAATCTTGACATCCACAGTAGTTATTGTGATCTACTTCAATGAAGAATGCTGTCACACTGCTTTTATTGTGCTGGTCACTGGGCATTCCTGATTGGCTTCATGGGTGTATGCACATACACAATACTCTACTGCCTTTATCCAAGATACCTGCTGTATGCCTGCTATGACAGGTAGTAAATTTTAAAAGTAGCGAAGGACTGTTTCCCAGCATGCTGTCAACCTTTTGTAGCTAAAAATGTTTGACATATCATTCCCTAGATGATAACCATTAACCAAAGTGATTCACTTATAAAATTTACAAGTCTTGTACAAGTTGTGTCTTCAATACTTAATAGTTCAATGATTAAGGAAAAAAATAAAATTTGATAAATAAAGCTTTGAAGTGTTAGCCCTTTGCATATCCATTACATCTGCATATTCATTACATCTCATCTTTGTAAGAAATGGCAATGACTGCTGATTCTCTCGATAAAATCAATTTTATCTCTAACACAATGGCGAGATTTAACCTTATTACCCTTCAGTTTCAAACATTTTCTTTTACAAATGCCCATTGTGTTCAATCCCCCTTATTACTTGAATTTACAATCAAAAGTTAATATGTTAATACATTCTGTACATTTTATGAAAGACTTCTTTGTCAAACATTTCCTCGTTAGAAATTTACAAATCACAACTTTTCAGGTTAGTACAGCATGTTGGTTCTTTGAAGTTGACCCATGACACAGAGGTCTGAAAGGTCATGATGGTCAGTTCAGTTTGATGTCCCCTTGGGGATGCAGCTCCTTTGGGAAGCAGAACTTCTTTATCAGTAACACTTGGTTTCACCCCTTGACTCTTTGCCAGAGAGTGGAGAAGACTTTGGAAAAAGTATCTTTGAAGTTAACCAACATTTATAAGCGTTTTGCTCAGACCTCTTCATAAGTACACTTACTATGTTACTCAAACAACTTTAAACTCTTTGTAGTTGCTGTTTTCAAACCTTTTGTGACATGTAACCATGGCAACTATTAAATAATACTTTTTGCCTTTCCAGGAAAGGGCAAAAAATATTCTTATTAGAGGTTAAATTAATTCTCACATACTTTAAAACTCTTTTAGTCTTACTTGTCACCCCTCTTAAAAACTACTGACAAATGCAAGTAACTGCTGTCTAAGATATTGTTAACCATATTTATCCATCTTCCTCCAAGCATCATCAATTTAACTAACCAAAGTCCATTTTTTACCGTAGCAACCTGCCAATAATAATTTGCCTGCATAACTGGTCTTGCAATATCTCCGTACATGATAACATCAGGCCTCAATTATGCAATTTAATCCTCCACAGCACAGATGAAGGAGATAAAACATTTCTTTGCTAGATTTTAGGGGAAATTGTAACTCATGCTTCCATGGGTAGGAAGGAAATCAGCCCCCTGAGCAGATACAGTTTTTCATTCAACCCACTGCACCTCTACAACAAAAACCAACATCTGCAGGCATTCCAGCCAAAAACATTTCCCTTGCATCAGAAATATGATGAAAGCTCTATTTACATAGCCACAAGGCAACTGGCTCATTTAAGGCAATAAGGTATTTATTACAGCTCGTTTAAGGCAATTAGGTAGTTATTACAGAGAGAAACATTACTCCCATCACAGAGCATTACACATAACCAGACAGGAAAGAGTAACTTGACATATTTCTGGTATAAACTGATACAGCAGCACAAATGTGCTTAAACAAGGAATTGCTAAAAGAGGCAGAAAATGCTTTGGTCATGAAAAATGGCCTAAAAAAAGTGGACGTTACACACAGCCAGGACTCTAAATGTAACTTGATACCTCCTGGCATTCCCTCATATTGCACAAATGCATTTTTAGATGCCTCAGTACAACAATATAAGCGGGTTAGAACAATGCCCAATTGTGGATATAAAGCTCATTATTGAAGTGCAACATCTTTGGGGCTCTGTAAAGGCCATCATTCACTATTACTAGCAGGCTCTGATAGGGTGTAGCACCTTGTGGCAGAAGCCAAAGAGACCTTATATGTAGAATCGAAGAAAAGAAGCTTGTAGAGATAGCTAGTGAGCTTTAAATCCCAGAGCTGCTATTTAGACAAGACAGGCAACTTCCCCAAATTACTCTAAAGCAATGATGTTACTGACAAGTTAAAACCCTCAATATCACTTTCGAACTGTCTTGAAGAATCAGAAAGTTTAAATAGTTGTTACCAACTCAACACAGCAGGATGGCATCAACTGTGACATCTGGTAGAGTACAACAGGAAAGGTATCTTAGATTATAATTGCCAGCTACTAAAATGATAAATTAATTTTTGACTGCTGTGTTTTGTCGCTCCAAACAAAATGCCACTTTGGTTCTGCAACTTTCTGAACAGGGATAAGCCATATGGATATGGTGATGGGAATGGATCAAATGTAATCACCAACTTAATCGTAGCCAGGCTCATAATACTTGAACTCATTTGCATTTGGCCATACTGTTACATTTTATGCCAACATAATAGGGGGCGACAAACTATGTTTTTGAATATTTCAACAAAAGTGCATACTTGCCTGTCAGTACACTATCAGACATCAAAGCATTGTTCCAATAAATGCAACTGTTAGAGTGGCAAAGGACATGAGTGTGTTTGCCTGGGATATTAGGTATTTTTTACAAATCAAACAGAAGTAACTTACCTTAAACATTTTAATCGCCAACTTAAACATGTTTTCCTCCCAATGGGATAAAGCTATGATTAGTAGAAATGAGAGTAGAAGTTCCATTTCCAGTCCAAAAAGCGACTCTACGTTTAAATCAAAGTGACTTTAGCTCATAATAAAACTGTATACTTATCTCTGATGATGAAACTCCCAATTGTATAGAGAATACATACATTAAACATAGCAGCATACAGCAATTATCCTGGTAATCAGATCACAAACATGCACACACATACATCTCTATAACTGATTATATGCTCATGATGGTGTCATTCAGTCTGAATGTTCACTTTTTTACTTTTGCTTTAATCACAGGATCATTTTAACACCATCATTTGACCACTAGAGTGTGATTTCAGATTACCAAAAGACTAACTGTTTACACAGATGTAAAGAGAACATCAACATGCGAACACTGTATGCAAATGTTGAACACATCAATTGACACCATTCATACAAAGGTGAGATCAGTTTTTGTAAGCACCACAGAGATGTTTCAATGTTTAGTCACTTAACTGAAGATAATCCAAGCCCATCCACCCAGAAATATGCCTGATATACCCACCAAAATTAGAGTTCCAGATCAGGTTAAACAATAACTCTGCAGCAATTTTAATATTCATTTGGTACTAAGTTTTGTTAGAAAAGCATACTATTTGTATTATTTAGTACTACATTTTATTAGGAAACTTAAACAGCACAAAAAATATTGCATTAGTCCATTTTCAGGATTGTACAAAGATATAACACTTTAACTGTAAGCCCTACTATGCCATACATATTTATTGATACAACAGGTTGTTAACACCACTGACACAACAATTTAACATTCTCTAGATTCCCTGAGCTTTCCTTTTTTGGTCATAATACGCTTGTTAATCTTTCTCGAGTCCCAAAAGCCACTGACCAAGGTCATACATATGTTTACTGACGAGTATATTACATGTAGACACCTCATCCTCTAATTTATTTCATTCAAGCCACAAAAGGAATCAAGGAGTTATGTGGCAACTGGCATAGTTTAATTGACACACTTTCTCTACACAACAGATCTTAAACCTACCTGATAGAAAGTTAAACCTTCCTGATGGAAAGTTTTGTGTAGACCTCATTACAGCTCTCTACTTGTTTGTCATGCAAATACTAAAAACTTACAGAATAAAACATCCTCTAGTACTGCGACTTTCATTTCACAATGTATTTTAAATTTTAAAAGTTGCCTCTCAAGAACAGTGTTTCCACTTTAAAAGACATGTCCCTTAAAATTTCAACAAATTTTGAGACTTGGCTAATTTCTCCAGTAAAAACAAGGCAAGTTCTGGGCCTGGATTTACTTCATAACCTACACCAATAAGGTGGCTACACTATCATAGAGATGAATTGGTCACTAGATTTTATGAAAGTTGGAGGCAGTATGTGAAATTCATGTTGAAATGTGGAAACACTGCTCAAGGGTGAGAGTGCTTGTGTTCTTGCACCAATTTCATACAAAGAAGAGTAACAAAAGAGGGATAATGTTTTGGTCATGACAATGGCTCCAAATAAGTGGATGGTGCCCATCCTTCCTCATTACCAATGCGCACTAACCACCAGCCACTGTCGTTCTTTTCAATGACTTCTACCTCCACCCCTTCTTCAAAGCTGAGCTCTTCTTCCCCATCGAATGGAGCCAAAGTTTTGTAAATCATTTTGTTTGAGTTTGGCTTGCGGGGTACTGCAGGCTTTGGAGGGCTGTTACTGCTACCTATGCTACTCTCCAGTTGTGCACGAAGTTTTGAAATTGCAGTGCTGTCATTGGATGGTTTAGGCTTTGGCATAGGTGGTCTGCCCCCAGTCCCAGTTGGTGCTCCAGAGGCAGGTCGAAGATTTTGTTTTATGCGTGAAAGATCACTCACATGTCCTCCATCACTGGCTGCAGGTTTCTGGGGCAAATGGTCACTAGTCCTTGACTTTGGTGGATCTGGTCTGTATGGTTGAAAAGCACCACCATTTCTGCCAATTTGGTTATCCTGCCGTGCGGTGTTGGGTGGGCGATACTTATTTGATTCTGGACCCCTAGGTGCCCCTGTTTCTGAATCTGTACTGATGTTTGACCCGCCCCTGTGAGGATCTATAGGTGATGGCCACGTTGGCTCTGATGGTGTTGGTGAATGAGAGTTACAAGCTTCAATAAAAGAAGCAGGTGCCCACCCCTCATGTCCATTAATCTTGATTAACCACCACTCTTCATATTTGTGGATGACCTAGGAAATAAAAATGCCAGAAGAAACACTCAAGTGATGGTTCAAAATCAATGAAAAATGTGAAAAAATTTCTTAAAGCTGTAAAAGATAATTTAAAAAAATAAGACAATATACCACTATTATGATCACCAAAGTATTAATTAAATCTTCACATGTGGTATGACCTACTACAAAGAAAAATGACATTATCAACATCCTCTTTATCAGGACTGTATCTAAGTCTAATATCTACCTAACCAAATTTTCAGCCAATTCCACTTCTAGGAGCCACCATTTCAGACCCCAATTTTGAGTCCAGTGCCATCTGATTCTGAGCCAATGCCAATTCTGGTGTTCCCAACTTCAGGCCTATAGCTAGTTTGACATTCTAGCATATCATGCAGATGGTTTTCATACTATTTTTCAAATGCACTTAATACCTCAAAAGATCATTTTAGGAGTCAATTTCATACTACAGCCCATCCTGTAACTGACTTAACTGTGTGTAACCATTCATGTAGGAAACTGTTCACCACTAACAATGTAACCTTAAGTACAAAAATTTATGTGAAGTTGATTTTTGTGGACTTAGCTGGACTCAACTCAGAGTATGAGACCAGCTGCAGCCCATTCCGTGATAATTCTGATTCTGAGAGCCCATATTTTTCATTCTGAGTCCAGAAAAAAAGGACTAGAGTCTGGAACAGAGTCCAAGTCCAGATAGTGCAGTACAGTCCTGCTTTTTATCCAAAACAATGTATTTTCAACTGCATTCCCCATTTTTATAAACAAGTACCACACAGAATAAAGTGAATGCATGCCAATCTCTCAGAGCACTTTGTACAGAACTGTTAATTTTAAAGGTATTATAACACATAGGACACTCTATCTTGTTGCCTCCTTCATACACTGTACAGTAGTTGAAGCCACCACTGGAAACCTCTTTTACTTTTTGCTTACACAAACTGTTCAAACATGTTCTGGCCAGTCATAGGCTTAGGAAGCTGTTTTTGACTAGGGAGGCTGAACTTTACTTTCAACCATCAGCCTGGGGGAGGGTCTAAGGGGAGATGGTGTCTTCCTCCCCTTTGGAAAATTTTTGAATGTTTGAGCGTTCTTAGATGCAGCCCCCCACCTATGATTCCAATAATCAAACCTTTGCTGTTCAAACCTTTCAAAGGAAACTATAAGATCTTAAAACATTTTCACTACCTTTTCATCTAAAGTCATACTTAATATTCTTTTTTCATGCTGTGCTGTGACTTATAATCTCTCAAGTACTATTCACATAAAGTGCAAAATTGTGAACTTTTACAATGAAAACACCATTATTGGCTGATAAGCTACTTTCCTGCAGGTTAAATGGGAACTTGAACAAAAACAGTTCACACCCAAAATAAAGCTAGCCTGACAATTGCTTCTTTAGTATTCAAACAAGATTATCGATTCTTAATTTCTTAGAATGCGGAGATGAAAATCACGGCAAATGATCACATCGTCCACCACGGTAGTTTTATAAGCCAATTTAGGAAGCTTTACATTTATACTTTCAATAAAGCAGTACCATTTTTAGCAACACTGACAATCTAGCATTGCCCCTATCCATAACAATCATCCAAGTTAACTGACATAGGACTTAATCATCAATTTTATGCTACTTCCCTTTGCACCAACACTTGTTGAACTGATGAAACGATATTTAGACTTTTATGATGGTAAACACTTGAAGTATAACCTTCCCTACGAGCACTTTGACCCAAAAGCAAAAAAAAAAAAAAATCAATAATCATGATGAGATAATGAAGAGATGTACAGTACTGATACAGGTACCCTTCTACTAGTCTTTATTACGGTCAACGTCAAAAGTAATATCGTAGATTGTTTTATAGCACAAGCCACATACAAAAAACGAAGGTATCAAGGCATTACTAATTTTTGGATTCTTATTAGCCCCCCCCCCCAGAAAATAAAACACTACAGCACAGCCTTTCAAGTTATTTACCATCAATACCTTGTCGACTGGGCAACCAGTATTAATAACGAACAATATCACGTGGAACAAAAACCCGAATTGCAAAAATAACCAATAGTCATCAGGATATTTTTGAAACCAAAGCACAAGTCAAACACATTGGTGCACCCTGCCATACACTAGAATGGCATTTTGGAACTGCATGTAAAGTGCAGTTTGAAATTTTGTTTCATTTTACACTAGCACACACTCTTCCTTTAGTTCCTGTACAGTTGCAGTTGCTAGACTGCCTGTGTTGCAAAATCTGTTCTTTTAGTTCTTTATACATATGAAGAATACAATGCTAAACTGATTGTATGAATGTCTTATCAATTCATTGATAAACAGATTGATTAAAGTTCTCTGTGATGTGCAATATGTAATCTGTGCCATAAAAAGATTCAAATGCATGGTCATCAGATGGCTGAAATCTTTAAGAAAACCTCAAACTGAATGGTACAGCATCAAATCATATCCCTCGCAAGTGGGCAAAAAATAAAAAAAAAAAAAATTGGAAGGATGAGCGGTGGGATCTCAGTCACCCACTGTGTTATTTATTACCTTCGCTGGACTGTTAGTATAGGCAGTAAAGGGGAATTCATATATGTAAATAAGAGGTAATTCGTATTGGCAGGAAATAGACTCTCCATTTCACAATCTTTGGCTCTACGAGTTAGATTCCTTCCTACGTATTTCCCTTCTCCCCTAACTAACCCAGTTCTACAAAACTTTGATCAACACACCTCCACCATCTGATTTGCCTCAAAGCTGACGCAGTCATCCGATGTAGATGAACCATCAAAGGACGCTGTTGTTTTGTACTGAGACTTCTTCCTCTCTCTAGGAATATTGTTTTTCATGGATTTCTGGACAAAAAAGAGGGAGAATACTTGAAAACAGAATTATGTTAACCAATTTTAACAAAAGCACCATAATCACTTAAAACTACCAATGAAGGTGCCACCTTCAACAAACAATGAACTCCTACAAACAACTTGCAGCCAGAAGGTCTGGGAGTTTGACTCCTGGTTAAGTCATACTGAAGACTTAAAAAATGGAACCTACTGCCATTGTGCTTGGTGCTCAGCATAAGCAATAGAGAAGGGAAAACAGGCTAGTGAGCCACAACTGGAAAAAAGGCCGTGGCTGGCCTGACTTAAACCAATTGGTTAGAAACTGAGCCGTAAAACCTCATCTAACTCTAACTCTCCTACAAAAAACAATAACATCACTTTGATCATTAACCCTAACCTTTTATTTTTCATTCCATGCTGCAAATCCTTACCTTTGAGTTAGTTTTTCTCACAATAAGTCATTACCTTCCACTGGATGTATGTAAGCCTTTAATTGTGCACCACCTTTCTGCTAAACGCTACCACATTTGTAGGCAGTAAAAAGTTCCCTTCTGATGTTAAAATTATTGCAAATGCCCAAAGCTTGCATTGACTTTGCCCCTATGATTCCAGTCACAGGTATGGTTCCATCACACCATTAGGGGCTTTATTCTCAAGCAATATTGCTTCAAAATTGGACCATTTCTGGCATATATAAATCATTAGATATAGACAAATGACATGGAATGTCACACATTTTAAGTATTTCTTTTGTTTTATCCATAATCTTGTGTTAACTGCTTGATTGTGTGTACTTTGGTTGATGGCATCCCTATTTGCAAGTTGACAACTTTTACTTCCAATCAAATCATTCACTTCAAATCACCTTCACAACCGTCTGTGAAATGAGGTTAAACATAGATTAACAAAAGACACATCTTTTGAGTAAATTGTCTTTTTTCACAACACAGCTGCATATGTTTACGTCCATTCCTGCTGAAAGCCGAAAATACAAACCGTCTTAAAAATGGTCAAAACTTGTTGGATTGTGATAGAAATAGTGTCTACTTGGCAAAATTTAAATGCATTTCACATAAGAAGCTGATACGACAATTGTGTTGTCCATAAATCTTTATGCAACAGCTGTTTAATGGTTCATGCATAGATGTTATTTCTTTCATCCTGTAAACACAGCGACTGAAAAGAAAACGTCTACAGTGATTGAGCATGTGGCAATAAATACTACACAAAACTCTTCTTGCTCAAAATGATAAATTATGATGTTTTTATGAATGATTTCTCATCACTTTTTCAGCATCTTTATAATAAACAAAGTAATGAAATATTACGTACAAGATAAATACAGGGTAAAATGCATTACTTGTATTGGGGGAAGAGTTATGGACTGTTTCACCATCAATGTCGCAAATGTACTTGCCAAACCCTAAAATCTGCATTCTACTTATTACAATTTGTGGACCATACATCAACTGATTCACAGAGATGCTCAATCAACTCATTGAGATTTCAAAACCAAAATTAAGAAACGCTGACAGCGTAACTTGTGCACACACTTTTATGATTTGCTTCTGATTTGGCGTTACCAAAGTTTGGTAATGAAAGTATTGATTTCCTTTCAAGAAGAGATCTGTGAATTGCAAGATGAAGGCCCATTATGTCTTATGAATGGAAAAAAATCAGTAAGGATGGAATAGTTGTTTGCAACTTGAAAGAATTTCAAGGGAAAACAACAATGAAACAAAGAAAAGTGCAGATAAAGGAAACTGGCAACTTTGAAAGGTTTTAAGATACTGCAACTTGATGAAAATTCCACTGAATGATATTGACTTTTAAAATATGACAAAAACATAAAGGCCTGCCAGAGACTCAAAACTAAAAGCTATATGGACAGTGTGTCGACCTAAGTTATTTTCAAATGAAACTTACCTCAGGGATATATCTATATTAACCTTTTGATTTCAGAACAGTGTAAAGCTTTTAGCATTGACACAATTGTAATTCTACTATTCTAGGAGCCTAATGTCTAATTATTTCGCTTTTAAAGTACTTATCATAGAAGGATTAAGAATGGCAGTGTAACTAAACATCCAACTCACAGCTTCATAGCTTTAATATTCCACTGTGGTGATACTAAATATTGGAATATGTTTAATTTATTGCAAAATTATATGTCATTCTGTACTATTCATATTAACATGTTCTTTTTCTCAGAAAAACCAAAGGAAGAGTATCAAGTACAGGGCTGCCAATAGTTCTCTCAGATTTGGGGGCGGGGCTGAATCATTTAACTACAGAATTCTGGCATTTTTAAAGATACTTTTCATTCTTTTACAATAAAGCAACCCCCTTCAAACTGAAATTTATAGGGGGCAGTAGCCCCCCATCCCTATGGTCCTGCAGTATATAGTACAAGAGTGATGTCATAAATTATTGCACAAAAAAGATAAATTTCAAGTTTCCTAGCTCAGGAAAGAGATAAAAAAAAGTTTGATCACTGGCTATCTATGTCATTCCTTGTGACAAGCATTTTTAAAATTCTAAACTTTGTGCACTTTTTACCTCTTTTGTATTTCAACTTTTCATAGACCAAAAAAAAACCTCACTTTTTTCCACCCCTTTAAGTAATGGTAGAATGTTAACAAATTGTTCTGTCTTTATGAGATGAATTTCAGTGCCATGCTTATTATCACAACATTGATATAAGTTTTTTGTTCAAACTTGTACCACTACTGCAGCTCAGCAGTCTGTTTAATACAACTAATGCTTGCTTTGTTTCATTTGAACTTTATATTTTTATCTCAGAAACTGTGGTCATACACTTCTTACCCTATAAGTATGTGTGTTAGGATATCATTTGCTTGTAAGAATCTAGTATTAAACCTACATCTAGCATTACAGTTTGACACTTATATTGGAATTAAAAATTGTTAATAGATTATTACATAGATCATTATAATATGCTATACAAACCATAAAGCATTCTGCACACATGACAAAGGCTTGCCAACTATAGCTCACCCAACTAGCAGGGGCATTTTTCAATGACAGTTTAACCCTTTCAGCAGTGAATTATTTTACTGTGCACCTTTCAAAATGCATGAATTAATTTTTAAAGTACTACTCATTTCAGAAGCCTACCTTCAATGTGAAATTACTCTACCAAAACTAGTTTTATGAAGACGTGATTAACATAAAAGTTAAAGAGCTTGAATTGTATTTTCAAATGAGACCTACCTTGGGGCAGTCATTGTAATACACAAAGAACAAAATACAAAATTTTGGTAGTTTTTAAGCATCTTTCTCATGCTTAGTCTTTCTATAATAACTATTTTCTTGTACTCCCCATCAATCAGTCTTCTACAAAAAGAATGAATCCTGCTAAATTCCCTATTATGTGGTATACTGTTATAAAATTTGAATGTCTTTTTTTGAGTTTTTTTCATAAAATATCTCATCCATTTCATCTGTTATCATGATTAACTCCTACTTCTGTATATAAAACTAGCAGTACTAGGCCCTGTAGTAACAGTGCTTAGTAGCAGCCTAGCTTACTTTACTGGGGCTAGGCTTAATACCTATATCAATTTCCATAACCTTAGGCCTTACACTAACTGTACTGAATGTGCACACTTGTTGTCCAAATCAAAAGCAAAATGTTACCTTATACTGCCCATCCATCTTTTACTACCAAAGAGTGACAGACACAAATACATGAATATGCAATATACAAATATCTATGCACACACTTTATACATTAATGTATATGAATAAATTATAAGTGTATTCATTCAGTATTCAAAAGGCCAACAAAACAAATTACTGAAGAGGCAGCTTCTAGCTGTCTGAGCAGCTTCCATCCATCCATCCATCATTGCTTCAGTCCTGAAAATCTCAGAGCCACTTTATTTGACAAAAGCTTGCCTACTTTCAAGCCCTTTGACACAGTACTCATTAAAACCTCTATATGTTTTTATTCACATGTCTTTGGTGAGGTCTGTCCCCTCTCACCTCTGAAGTCCACCACACATCACTGCTGTTGATAATGAAAGACCTTTATCTTGCAGAAGTACCCAGGCCTTCAAAGATCATAAGTAACAAATGGACACAGCTGTAGCCCAAAGCTAACTGGTCCTACAGGGAGTTTGCAACAAACGTCAATTCAGTGGGTGCGCTGGTTGTTCTGGAGGACACTGCCCCAAGCACCACATTGCTTTAGTACATGAACTGGCACCTGCATGTTTGTTTGTCCTCCAGAATGCAGTTGCATTAGTTGACTTTTGCACTTGTGAAACCACCCTATAGCTACTTTTGCTGTGAACAACCCACTGTCACTTGAGGCCATTCCATGTTCCTACAGCTCACTGGTCCTACAAACAATCAGCTTTTGTGTATAACATTGAATTGTAAAACTAATGGGCTGTATGATCAATAACTGGTAAGATTAATGAGTTGTCATTTTCCCTGTAAACTGAAGGACCAACGGACTGTGTAACCAAAGGGCAATAGGACTGAACAGCAGTCGATGGATTTTCCACTAAACAGGAGGATAGCAAAACACCTTTGTTCACAATATCAGGCTAACCAGAATTTTAAGAAAGTATCAAATCTTTCAATGTCAAGTATGCAGACAAGTACAGTGGCATACCCAAGAGATGTTGTGGGGTATGTGGATGGGAGGGGGGTCTGCTGCCTATGAATGTGATTTGATTTTGAATGTTTTGCAGATGTGCCTACTTTGTTCATGCACTTTTGTGACCCTGCCTACTGGCAACACGGAGGCTGACAGATCAAGCTTGAAGAATTCTGAAGGTGACATGTGACAAGCAATCGATAACACATGCAATCCTCTGAAATCGATGTTAATATGGGCCATAAAATGGGTGGAGGGTCACCAGTTTCCAACAGTCCTTTGTCCCTTTAACTTGCCTCCTGAGAAACCTCTCCCACTTAAGTTTTCTTTCACATTCTTATTGGCAAAGGTGTGGTCTTCTTCTTCACAGCTAAAATTCAGATTATGCCTCTGTGTGACCTTCCTTCATTTACACTGACAAATTAAAAAAAAAGGAGAAACAGCAAAAAGAGACCTGCACAGAGAGTATAAAATAAGCATGCACATGCCTCTTGAAAACACTACAATCAAGAAAATTGCAAAGAAATTTAAACGTTAAATGTTCTCTGAACCTGTGGATCAAGGTAGACCTCTACCTTCGATTTCATGCTGCATACTCAACCATCCAATCATAATGCAACAATCAGCCTGTGCATTCATGCTACAAATAAAATTTGATAAAATATGGAGTCCTTATATGAAACATTTCAATGGCAAATATTTCATGAATTATTTCACAGCATTTCATTCCATTATGTTTAAGTTGTGAAATTAAACAGCATCCCACAACTAACACATGCAAAGATTGTTACTCTGATAGCTTCCATAAATATCATATACAAGCTTGCTCCTTGGTTCTCCCCCTTTCCATACACCCCTCCCCTGCCCTTCTGACCCTGAATCCAACCCATCCAATACATAAACTTTAGAGTTTTATGGTAAGTCGTGCAGGGTGTTGTCAATAAGGGTAACATCTGAAACTGCCACCAGACGTCATGCAAGCACTTTAGGAACATAGGCCTAAGAATCGACCAACCTCCCAGCACTCGGACTTTTACATCAAAAATTGTTGAGCATGGGCTCTGAACTGGCTTTGACCAACAAATACTAAAAAAGATTTTAGCACAAATACAGGGATGCTTTAACAGAGTGCAGTATTGTAGACACAGAATATCTGTTTTGCTTAGTCTCTTGTATCTGTCTTTCTTTCCAGTGATTTTGTTAATACTGTTGCCCTCACTGTAGTCAAATATATTCTTCTATGAACTGGACTCACATATTAGAAGCACATCAATTGCCAAATCATTTTACAGTTTTTCTGCAATATGCCCAAATCTGGCTAGCTATTGGCTTCATGGGCAGGTAACAACACTCTAAACAGGTCTTCAAACACTTTCAGCAGAAATCTTGCTCCTTGTAAGCCAGAACCTGATCACATCAGAACAAAATGGGCTGCGTATGGGCTGCGTAGCATGAAAATGGTAGAAATGGGTCAAAAAAGAAAAAAGAAAAAGAAAATGGGGAAGGTAATAGGAACAAAAGTTCAGACACCATGTTCCCACACAAGCATGCACGTGGATGCTTATAAAGTCAAATACCTCACGGAGTCCAGTTCTTGTTCTTTTGGACAACCTTTCAGAAGGCCTGGAACTGTTTGACAATGGGCAAGTCTACGAGCAAGAAATTTAGTGCTGGTATGTTGAAGAAGGTTTCGGAAAATGTCATCAAAAAGTATTAATGCCAACATTCTACATTAGATGATATTGGAGTCTGCAGAAAATAAGCATGTAATGAATGGTACAGAACTTTGACCTGGTGATATCCACATGACAACTGAATTTAAAGTACTTACAAGAAGAGTACCATATGTCTTAAATTTAAAAAATATTTGTGACAAAGCTTGAAAAATGAATCCAAATTGTCCAACTCCCAGCTTCACAGGAAATTCCTGAGCTGAGGTATAAAATATTTAAGCTTATTCACTCAATTCAAAATGGGAGATTGCACAATAATTTGTGATGTACTCATATTATCGTCTTTAATTTTCTTTGTTTTTTTTTTTTGAAAGTCACAGCACCTTGTGCCAAAATGTGATCACCGTCTTACTAGCTATAGCGGTGATTTGGCTATACAAGCCCTCTCCCTTCAATGTGCTATGCAACAAAACAGTAATTTTTTCAAGGTCATATAAACAATTTAATTTCAAAAGGAAACAAAAGCTGGTAATGTGAGTTGTACAAGAAGGACATCACAACTTATTGTCAATCGACTATATCAAATTAAGTGAATAAATTTCAACATTTTTATCTGAGCAACAGAATGAGCTATGAAGATGGGAGCTGGATGAAAGAGATTCATTTTCCAACCTCTAAAATATATATTCTTGTAATTCTAGACTTGATGTACACTTTTTAATGGTCTAGTGCCTCCCTGTCTAAATAATACGAAAAAAGACTTATCAACTGAGACATACCTTAAGCAAGCTGCTCTTTAATAAAATCTTTGCCAGGTATCAGTATCACTATAAATGGATGTTTTTTTTCATAGGATAGGATAAGGAATTTTTAAGTGATTGCATCAATTTAATACGATAAACTACCAGTTTTTAAAATATTGTATGAGTAGGGAATAGTCATCGTTGGGGACTACATACTTTATCGTACACTTTACAGGTGGGGAGCAACCTTCCCGGACAGGGGGCCATGGGTGTACTCTGCAGTCTGCACATGTGATAACAGGATGGAAAATAAAATGGTTACCACTGACCAGTTCTGGAAACTGGAATGTATAGGTTACATCATTGCTGTTGACATCACACGTTACAGCATTTTAGAAGATAATTGACACAAATGAAGTGTTACGACTGTTGTCTCTTTTTTTTTTGCTAAAACCACTTCCATCGCAAAAAACACCTCCCTCCCCCATCCCCCAAGAAAGCATCTTGTAACACTCATAAGTGATCAACAAACAGCTTAACAATACTGCCACCAAAGTACAGTATAATAAACTATGCTTCATGCTTCATTTTTTGCTTTTAGTACCTATTAAAGAGAGCCCATTTTGGTTTTCACAATGGATAATTAAATCATTCTCTAGCTTTTCACTTTGCAAACTATGGGTTGCTTTCTAATTTACATTGTCTTCAGGGACTACGATAAAGCAAGCTCAATCTTGCAGTATCATTGTTACACAGTTCATGAAGCCAGTGGCTCACCGAAGGGGGGGGGCCTCAAGGGGCTTGCCCCCCAGGGCAGTCAGTGTTTTTTCTATTAAGATTTTCTGAGAATGATGTATGAGAGCACGGGACGGATGTGATCATATTTTGACAATCTTCCAATAATTTTGAGGAGAAAGGTTTTCCATCCAAGAAAATACTGACAGTACCATTTCCACGAGCTTACTTGGGGAGCGTGGGAAGGGCGATTTCCCGCGATCTAGGGGGTATTTTTATCCAAAAATTTTCTGGGATGCTCCGCACCAACTGATGGTGGTGCTCTGCTTTGACAGCCTTCCCACAATTCTCAGCTCCCCCCCCCCCCAGTCCAAAATCCTGGGTGCATAAAGCCTAATACCCTTCACCCACAATGGGTCACTCATCTTTATAACTGCATTTGTTTCAGACAGACTATGTGATCACACTAGCTTTAATCCAGCAGAATACCTTTCCCAAAAGATTCATTTTGCAACTAATGATTATCCCAATTCTGATGCAAATCAAGATTTAGGATGCTGACTTGTTCTTTTGCTTGATAATAATGTAATAATAATGTCTGGTTCACTTACAATGCTTTATCACCTATGATGATCTAACAGCATTTAGCACATTACACCTGGGAATGATGAACTGTCCAGGAGGAATCCCCCCAGCCTTCAGAAGGTATGCAACACATCCACAATGACAAGTTACCTCACAAATCCCCATTCAGCCCCCAGGTGGGGGGAGGCAACTTGAGATAAAGCATTTTGCCCAATACCCAACGGAGCAGGCTCTGTTTGTTCAGCCCAGGGATACGACTGACCAAGCAAAATGATGTACTGCCTAGTTGCTATAAAGGCAACTTGCCAAAGGGCGCAATCTAATGAAATTGGCAGGAACTGAACTAGTAATTCTTGGATCACAAGTTTTATGCCCCCGCCAATGGCCTGTCATACTCTGCTCTCTAGTATGAAGGGCTTCCCCACAACTCCCCCTAGACCATTTCCCCAATACCTCCCCTTGGGATAATTTCAACCTATGACATGGATGGGAATGTTCCGAAGTAAACTGTCTGAGTAGGGGAGTTGTTCCATCACAATATGAATGGATCAAGATGCAATTTTCAAGTCGGTACTTTATTGGGATATTACAAATAGTCTCCACAGTTGTCACACATTGCTACCATATGTACAGTGTACTTTCATAACTACAATCTATCAGTAATGCTCAAACGTCAGTACACTATTACACTAACGGTCAACAACAGGTCTGAGCAAGTGCGATAAATACTCAACTCTAATTCATTGAGGTAAATCTTGACTGGTACTCGAATACTAACTCCACTATAATGAGAGTTACAACTTCTTTTTGTCAAGATAAAATTGGGGTCTGATTTATTACTTTTTTCTATGGTATTATGAACTTTGACAAGGTGACACAAATGACTGTCTATCAGGAGTAAACTCTTAATGGCTACATAAAGAAAAGTAAAAACAAAAAACAATTACAAACAACTTGAAACTAAATTACTTGGGACATGAAACATTTATTCTATGGGAAAATTGGTCAAGGGCAGAAGTTTAAATGTTAAACAACACGCTTTAATAACTACAATTGTGCATGGCATAATTGATTTAGCAGGTCGTTAGGAATTGCCATATCCCATTCCAACCTGCAACTCTCAAGTCCACAGACAGGCCATCTTTACTACCCAATTGCTCAGGTCACCCAAACCTAGCATTAAATTAAAGCATCTATGATCACATGGCATGTACAGCTTCTTAATTCTTCCTGTTACGTTTTGTTATTTTTACACAAATAAGGTTACACGTGAGTTTTAAAAAATAAATTTGTCAAACCTAGTTAAATAAGACATAACATCCAATAGCTTGAAAAACCATGGCCGATTTCCAAGTTGTTTATCTCTACTGCATATATTACAGAATGATGGTACTTTTGGTACTTTGTAGCACTAATAGACAGTCTGGCCATCCATTTCTACAGGCCTGGTAACAGCAATCTGTAGACTACAGCCTTGTTTAACTTGGAGATTATGCAATCATATTAGCATCCAGCGGAATACCAATCGCAAAAGATACATTCTGCAACCACTGTTCAACATGCAGTGAAACACAAGGGTAAACACAAACACTAATTCCTACCATAGGGCGTAACCGGCATACTGCCCTCAAGATATGGCGAAATATGGTGAAAAAGGATAATAAAATACATAAGCATATATTTCCCCTTGAGTCTCCATGATGTACATCAATGTTACTTCAATGGCCGCCATCCGCACATGTTAACAGACGTGTCCGTAAATTTGTTGACATAGAAGTAATGGCATATAGATTGTGGTTAAAGGGACATTACCACGTTTACGTATTCCCATATAAAAAGTGTGAAAATGCTAAGGCGGAAAAATTTTTCACCCTATTTACAGTTTCCCCCTTTGTGCAGGTTTATTACATTTTCCCCCTAAGTGGGGAATTAGACAAACATAAAGTGGAAAATTAGGTAAATATATATTTTTGCCAAATTCCTCCCTCCTACACCAATAAATACCACTGGAATAACTGGTCACTTTCTCTGCTGGAATCACAACAATGAAAACTACCTGGTGTGACTACCTGTAAATACTGATACAATCCTTCTGGTAGCCAAGGATTGGGAAAGTATGGCATGTGAAGGATTTTTTGTGCTAACATCTTTGCCAAGGTAACTGAAACTTACCTTCACAGTACTTCTTCGGGGCGGAGTTGGTTTAGCATCTGTGTTGAATCTTTTGTTCATAGCTGGCAAAAATTAAAAGAGCAGCAAAAGAAAATGAAATCGACCTGGAAAAAGTTTTAAATGCTACTAAGAACAAAAATGAACTACAGATTCAACTTCCTCAAGTGTCTTCCCATATTACTGACCACAAATACTGCATTTTACAGGTTAACAATCACTGGCTATATTGTATAGATATGACAATTTGAAAGTTGAAAGCAAATGGAATTCTGTGAAAAATGAAAATATATTCCCCAAAATACTGACTTATACAGGAAACAATTAATGGCATGAAAACAGCCTCACCCAAAATACATGCATGCTGTGTAATCATAGGGTTTATTTTCAGCATGGTGGAGGGGGGACTATGGCATGCAATGTTAAGGCCCATACCTCAAATTGCAAGGGACCAGCATTTTTGCCTGAAATGTATTAAGTGACTGAACACAATTATCCATCCATCCATCAATCACAGTACAGTGAGTCAAAAATTTCACTTAGGTTCCAAAAGAACAAAAACATTGAATAGGATGGACTGTACCTCTACCCTATAAACACATGTAGGATTTAACTATTTGTCCACTGAAAATCAGCTGGATACACTGTCAGGAAATGAACTCAAAAAGACAAAGATAAAACTCCCCAGGACAGACAATATAGGACAGACATGGTGAAATCATCTGTACCTACAAAACACATGTACGTCTGTCCCGTGGTGTGTTCTTTACCTCTGTGGTAAAGGTTTTGACAGCCACAACATTACAACATCATGTAAGTGTGGACATTACAGGGTCAGTAATATATGGGGATGACATGGGCAAGTACAGCTCTCTTAACAAAGGAAACAACCTGAAACAATGACATTGAAACATGACCGAGTTGTTCTGGGCGTGGCTTAGCAATAAAAACGCACATCTGCATCAGAAATAAACAACTTTGCCAGCAGCAGAATACAGTAGCTTGCAGTACATATTAGCAAACATGTAAAATTTCATTGAGTTAATGATTAAATCTATACATGATTTATGTCAAATATGAGTCCCATTCATCTTTGTAAAAAAAAAAAAAGAGAGAAAAAATAAAAAACAAGAAAATAAAGAAACCAGGGGGGAAAGACGGAGTGTCTAGACATGTCCCTATCAAGTGATTAATCAAAGTGGATCAATTAACTTCAAATAAAATACATTCAAATTATATTTAACGATCATGGTGATAAAACTAAAACTTTGAATTAATCATTTTGTCGGATGTAAATGTTCTTTGTTCTTTCCAAAAATAGAACAAGATTTGACAATGATTGAAAAATGATTATCTTGGCAATAATAGTAGAATATGACAGCAACACAGAAGTATCATAGCTACATATGTACACATCACAGGTGTAGCAATGGATGGGGTGAAATTACTGCTACCTGAAAGTAATGTCATCAATAAGTGGCAGGGTAATCCCCCTTTTCTACAACATTTCCCCCCTCTCACCTTCCAGCCCACTCCTTTGAACAGAAATTGATATACACATTCTAGGAAGGCGCTATCTGTGTTCAAATTTGTAATTTATTGACAAAGTATCAATGAAATGTTTTTGTCCCTGGTCTGATCTACCTCATTTTCCAAGCACCTGTTCCTACCCCCTTCTCTCCTCTTGCACAAATAATTTCTTCTGCTAGTGTAACTGCTGGAAAGAGCCTTTCATATTTTGTCATCCAATCATATGAAACTTGGCAGCATCCTTCAGAGACCTTCAATACTTAAAAGCATCATATGAATCTCAGCCAAGATGATATTCAGTCAAATCAATTTCTCCACCATTGGACAAAGGCTTATTTTATATGGTATTGATCCCCACAGGAGCTTGAAGCCCAATATCATGAAAACTTGACTACTCTACTATGATACCACAATATGAAAGAATTGAACTCATAAAACTGTCAAGTCTGCGATACTGTACATACTGAAATCAAACTAATGCATACAATACACAGTATGCGCATGTATCACGTGTAGTGT